>CM060938.1:793381585-795881585 GCA_030765085.1 Allium cepa | reverse complement strand
CCTAAAGCTGCCGAGTTAGGAAAAAGAAAGGTTTTTGCTTTGGAATCATCATCCTCTAAACCAACTGCTGCTGAGAAAGAAAAGTATGTGATGGAAGGTACGCTTTTGATTCATAGCATACCAGTTAGGGTATTGTTCGATACTGGAGTATCACATTCATTTATATCACAGTATTTGGTTGATATTCTATGTACAGAACCCACATACCTTGTTACTTCCTTAAGGGTTGCTAATCCAATAGGAGGATATGTAACTCTTGAAATGAGATGTGACCAGTTAGAACTTGATTTATTAGGTCATAAGTTTTCAGGATCGTTTTGGGTATGGATTGGTTGGGTAAGTATGAGGCTAAGATATTTCCCCAAGATTGGAAGATTTCAACAAGGCACCCAGATAGTCATAACCGAATCATTTTCTTAGTGGAGAATTCCAGTAAGAGTGCTTGTGCTTTGATGAGTGCCATGGAGGTTGGAGAAGACCTTAGTCAGGTTTGAGTGGCAAGGGAGTCTGTAGATGTTTTTGAACCGGTCACTGGATTACCAACGAAACGAGCTGTTGAGTTTTGGATAGACCTTGTATTAGAGGCTGAACTCGTCAGTAGATCACCTGACAGAATGACACTAACAGAGATGAAGGAATTGAAAATGCAGCTAGTGGATCTTGAGGGAAGGGATTTTATTACACCAAGCAGTTCGCCTTGGAGAGCCGGTGCAGTATTTATGAAGAAACCAGATGGGTTGTTAAGGATGTGCATCGACTGTAGTAAGTTAAACGAAGGGACGATCAAGAATAAGTTCCCTCTGTCGAGGATAGATGATCTGTATGATCAGCTGAGTGGATCCAAAGTGTTCTCCCATTTATATTTGGCAACGGGGTTCCACCAGTTGAGAGTGGCGGAGGATAGCATTCCTTTATCGGCATTTCAAACTAGGTATGGCTTATATGAGTGGTTGGTGACGCCATTTGGATTGACAAATGCACCTGCTTTCTTCGTTGATTTGATGAACCAAGTATTCTGAGAGCACTTGGATAGGTTCGTGTCGGTGTTCATAGATGACATTTTGGTGTACTCGAAATATGAGCGAGAGTATGAGATTCATCTTAGAGTGGTGCTGGAGACGCTTGGGCAGAATCAGCTAAATGCGAAGTTTTCCAAGTTTCATTTTTGGAAGAAAGAAGTTAAATTTCATGGTTATATGGTTTTAGAGGAAGGATTGTTAGTTGATAAAGTTAAGATCGAGGAAGTCAATAATTGGAAGAGACCAAAGACAGTAACTGAGATATGAAGTTTTCTTGGAATTGCTGGCTATTATGGGAGATTCATCAAGGATTTCCCGCGGATAGCAGTGCCTTTAACTAAGTTGACCAGGAAGGATGTGAAGTTTGTTTGCTCTGACAAATGTGAGAAAGTGTTCCTTTAGTTGAAGCATTTGTTAACCAATGTGCCAGTATTAATAGTTTCAGAAGGTAACCAATGGTTGGTAGTATACATTGATGCATGTGAGATTGGATTGGGAGCAACATTGATGCAGAAGGACAAATTTATTGCTTACGCATCTAGCAGCTTAGACCGCATGAAGTAAGATATCCTACTCATGATTTGGAGTTAGTTGTGGTAATTTTTTTCCATAAAGATTTGTGTGCATTATCTATTAGAGGAGAGATTTGAGTTGTATACCGATCATAAGTCGTTAAAGTATTTATTCTGTCAGAAGGAGTTGAATATGAGGCAGCATAGATGGCTGGAGTTTTTGGTTGCTTATAATTTCAGTATAGAGTGTACTCCTAGGAAAGGAAATAAGTAGCAGATGCTCAGTAGAAAACATCAAAACATGGTATTAGACATGTTGACAGAATGGAAGGATCTAGAAGCCTTAGATAGTTATGGTGTGTAGTTGAGATCTACTGCTAGTTCTAGTCAGGGTATTGCCAAGTTATATTGTTTAAAAGTTCGACCTGTGCTGATCAAGAAGAGAGCTTCGAAGCTAAGAGGAGATCCATTTTTATCTGAGCAGATTAGAGGGTTTGAAGAAGGATCTGAGATTGATGACCTAAAAGATTTTAGTCTTCACCAAAGAAGATGGTTGAGAAAGAAGGCACGATTTTGCATTCCGGTTGTAGAGAATTTAAGGAGATAAATTCTAGAGGAATGTCATCGATCAAAGTTCATGATTCATCCTGGAGGGACCAAGATGTATCAGGACATGAAGAGAAGCTTCCATTGGGAAGGCATGAAGAGAGATGCTGGATTATGGGTAAGATAGTGCGTTAACTGTCAATAAGTGAAGGCCAAACATCAAAAACCAAGTGCATTACTTCAGCTTTTAGATATCCTAGTCTGGAAATGTGATTCGATATCGATGGATTTTATAGACGGGTCGCCAAGGTCAAATAGAGGAAATGAAAGCATATGGGTTATTGTGGACAGGCTGACCAAGAGTGTCCATTTCATTTCGGTAAATTCAACTAGGATGACACCCGTTTTAGTAAAGTTGTTCATTGAAGAATATAGTTAAACAACCAAGCTCAAGATGAGTACAACATATCACCCACAGACGGATGGGCGGACAAAGAGAGTCAATAAGGTACTCGAAGATTTATTGAGAGCTTGTGTATTAGACTTTGGTGGATCCTGGGAGAATCACCTAAATTTTATTGAGTTTTCCTATAATAATAGTTATCAGACTAGTATAGGAATGAGCCTTTCAAAGCTTTGTATGGAAAGCCATGCAAATCGACGACATGTTGGTTAGAGATTGGGGACAGATTGGTCTTAGATCTAGATTTGGTTGGAAATGCATCAGAGAAGATTGAGTTAATCCGAGGACGTATAAAGGAAGCTCAATCCAGGTAGAAAAGTTACGCAGATAAGAGGTGTAAAGACCTAGAGTTCTCAGTGGAGGACGGGTTTCCACTAAAGTATCACCGAAGAAGGTGTGGAACGATTTGGAAAGTCGGGAAAGTTGGCCCTGAGATATGTTGGACCATTTCAGATTATAGAAAGGATTGGAAAGCTCGCATAAGGAGTAGAGTTGCCGAGCAGTTTGGCTAGTGTCCATAATGCATTCCATGTGCCTCATCTTCGCAAGTTTGTGCATGATCCAGAGGTTGCTATTTCTCAAGCAAAGTTGGAGGATTTGGTAATAGAGCCTGATTTGACTTTTGTTAGACAATCAGTTCGGGTTATAGCGAGAGATGAGAAGAGATTGAGGACCAAGACAGTCAAAGTGGTGAAAGTTAAGTAAGCAACAATGAGAAAGATTGTACATAAGAAATAGAGGACAGAATTATGGACTGTTATGAGGGTATGTTCTATATTTGTTTTATACAGTCTTATTGGCTAGTAAGATATACTAGCTTTTGTTTACGTAGTTGTTATGCACTTTTGTAGTCCTTTATGAATTTTGAGGACAAAATTCTTTAAGGAGGTGAGCCTGTAACACCCCTAACCTTTGTTTAACATTATTCAGGACATTTAATCTGAATAAAATAAATAGAATAATATAGATATGGAGATCGAGGTTGATTAATAAATTAAGTGGTTGTGCTTACTTAACTAAATGAACTTATAAATGGATAAGTAATTAAAAATAAGGGCATTAGGGTAAATTGCAGCCCACATTCCCTTTATACCATCTTCCTTAGGCCATATACGTTCATTTCATCAAAAGAAATATTATAACCATAAGAAGAAGAGCAAGGCCGGCCATTAGGAAGAAAGACGGTAAGAGAAAATCAACTTAATGCTTAGGATCAAGCTAGAATAAATCAATCTCAATCAAACTTCAATTTCCTTATCCAATCTAAGGTGAATAATAATTTCTATATCTCTATTTCGGTTTTATTATCATATGGTTTTGGATTTAAGGGTAAATCTGTTTTTATGATA
The DNA here is from genome assembly GCA_030765085.1 of Allium cepa. Lineage (NCBI taxonomy): Eukaryota > Viridiplantae > Streptophyta > Magnoliopsida > Asparagales > Amaryllidaceae > Allium > Allium cepa. The sequence goes on along the minus strand of CM060938.1, from coordinate 795,877,696 downwards.
TACTGAATGATGATATGCTTGATTAATGATTTATATATGTTTGAAAATGGCAGTTTAAAGGAGATATATACGATTTCATGGTAAAACTGAGACTTAATGACCTTTAAGTGCCATGAGAAAATTGTATGTTATGGTAAACATGATTTTGGATTTGGATTTCAATTTTCATAATTTTCCAAGCCGTGGGGAATTAGCTATGAATTTTCAAAGGAAGATATGGTTATTTGGGTTTATAAATTTATTTTGGAAGATTTGTTAAGAATATGGGTCTGAAATTTTGAAATGTTAGATGAGATGGTTAAAGTGAATTTCTGGAATTTTTAGTGATTTTTACTAAGTGATTTAACATGAAAATCTAATTATTTAGAAAGGAGGACTTAAATAATTTAATTGTTTTAATAAGTGGAATGGCTTATTTGTTAAAAGTTAACTTGATTTTAGATCTGAGAAAATGTGGCAAAAATTATCCAAGTTATTTAAAAGTTTGTAAAAGCCAATCAAATGTTTACAATTAGGTAAGTGTGTTACAAGCGGAAGATAGGTTGTCGAATGGGTTCTTTTGGAGGAGTTGGTTACTTAATTGTTTTTGGTTTGAAATGAAAAACGGTTGCCTGTTTTTAAAGAGCTTTCAACAAGGTCGGAAGCTATGGGTGTTTTTAAAAGAGCTTTCGACAAAGTCGGAAGCTATGGTTGTTTTTAAAAGAGCTTTCGACGAGGTCAAAAGCTATGGTTTCAAAATAATGGTTTTTAAAGTGCTCTCGACAAGTTCGAAAGTTATGCTTCCGACAATGTCAAAAGCGATGGCTTCGAAAGGTTAGTTTATAAAAGAGCTTGGGATACAGTCGAAAGCTCTATTTTCGAAAGAGTATTTCAAAGATGCTTTCAAGAGCTGCCACCTTTGTTTTAAAGAAGTAGTTTCAGAAGGAGTTGCTTGGTTTTTCTTCAAAGATTTCGAAGGGGTTGAAAGCAGTAGCTTTCGACGTTGTTAAAGGGTTAAATTGTTTTTCCAGATGTTTTAAAGCTTCCAAAAGGATAGTTTCGACACCATCAAATTTCCCCAATATTTTATAAAATAAAGAGTGGTTTCGAAAGGGATACTTTCACCTATCTTCGCTTTGACCCAAAGTAAATATTTTAAGATGAACCTAATGGTTTTAAAAGGTTGGTTTCTAAAGAGCTTTCGACAAGGTCGAAAGCTATGCATTCGAAAGGTTAGGTTTTTAAAGAAGCTTCCGACACAGTTGAAAGCTATTTTCGAAAGAGATACTTTCAAGAGGTTTTGAAGCTATGCTTCTACTCTCATATAATAGTACTTTAACATGGTCGAAAGGTTTCGAAAGAGGTGTTTTAAAATATTATAAAGGCTGGAGCCAACTGTTTTAAAATACGTGTTTTATGCTTTTGAAGGGGTCGAAAGCAAAGCTTCCGAAGGAGATACTTTTAAAAGGGTTGAAATTGTTTTGTTTTAACCAAGCTTATACTTTCGAAAGGGTATGTTTATATAACACTGGATTTCTGGATATATAGGGTGGGTAACCTTACATAATAAATGTTGTATAACCTTGGGAATACCGGGATGAGTTTATTTGAGTTCAACACAATAGTTGTGGATATCAACACTTATATGTTTTGGCACAACCATTCGGAGATACCAATGTAAAATGTAAATGAATATAACCTAAATTAGGGATGCGAATGGAAATAGGCTAACTATGTGGATGGCATGGGATAATTGGAATATAACCAAAATTATGGATACTTATAGAAATAGATTAACCATGTGGATAGCATGAGATGATTGGAAACATGTGGATAACACGAGTTAAGTGGCCCAACGATGGGTTCATAGTCATCCTAGGAAAACTATGGGATGTTTGATGGATAGTCAAAATCATGCTAGAGATGGATGGTCTCTATATAATTAAAGAAGGTTTCATAGTTATCCTAGGAAAACTATAGGATGTTTGATGGATAGTCAACATCATGTCGTGGATGGATTGTCTCCATATTATTAAAGAAGGGTTTATAGTCATCCTTGGAAAACTATGGGATGTGAGATGGATAGTCCGGATCAGTATAAATAAAATGAATGTGGAATGGATAGTCCCTCTTTAATACAAATAAATTCTAAAATGGGATGGATTGTCCTTTAAAATATAAGATGGATAGTCAGTGAAACTTAGACGGTTAGACAAACTAATATGGCATGGGAAATCCTAAGTGTTTTCCAGTATGCAAATCATCATAATATTTTGAAAATGTATGTGTTAACCATTATGGATGCAGAAAGCACATAATATGGTTTTATAAAGGTCTTAATATACCGGTGAGGGGAAACACATTCCGCTAAGCGGTGTGGTCTCACTAGATATCTAAAAGGCTTGAGAGGTTAGATTATTATTCATACCAGGCTTTATGTCTGACACGAAGTTTTTGTTTTTCCCTTAAACTCTCGGGTACTCAATTGATTTTGAGTAGTTTGAGAATTAAGTTTCTCAGGTATTCTTCTGATGAATAAAGCTTCCGGAGGCGTGTAGGAGGCAGATAGTTATTTAGAGTTTTCTTTTCCACTATGTATTTGTTTGTAATGGCAGATTTATTAGACTTACTATATAATCTGGTCAACCAAGGGAGCATCTTCATATGTCGCTCTTGGCATATTTGTAATAATTATATTTTGCTGAACGTCGTAAAAGTATTTTGGGATTATGTAACGAAGATCAAAGGTTTTGATGTGAATGTGGAAATATGCTTTTGAATTGTTAAAATTTTTCCATATTTCTATGGTCTGTGTATCAGTGTATCTAGCACTGTCGTATTTGGTCGCTAAGAATTAATAACTACGGATGACTGGAGCATCCATAACCATTAGTTTTGAGCTTCCAAATAGTTGGATGATACATCTTCATGGGCCATACTACATCTAGTTAGAAATTTTAACCCTCCCTTGAAAATATGTAGATATTTTTCTCTATTACACTCATTATATCATGTATTGACTGTGGGGACACTGTCGAAATCAAATGTGGGAGAGTCTCATGTTTTTTTTATTTTTCATGGTTTATTTTTTGCATTCTCTTTCCAATACCAAAAAAAATTCTAGAACAAAATTTCTTTTTAGCATATTGATTTACTTTTGAAGAAACACTATTGGATAAGTACATGTTTTTGGTTATTAAATTGAAATTTTTGATAATTTAATTATTTCAACAAAGATAAAAACAAAAGTTTAATTACAATTAACTATGGTTTAACTAGAATATAAGAAGATTCAGGGCTGATAACTACGAAGTATATCCTAATTGTAATCTTTGTTTAAAAAAGTGGTTGATTCAAAGTAAAAGCAATAATATTTTTTATCTTCTAAGTTAAGTGGTGATAAGATGATTTTTCATAACTCTCTCTTTTAAAAAAAAGATTCACACTAAGAAACACCTAGAGTCATGTGTTCACACGTAAGTATGTACACTCGCCATGCTCTGTACAATTCTTTGATAAGCCCGAATGACAGTGCATGATCAGTATATCTAACCTCAGTTTATCTGAGTTAGGTGTATGTAAATAAAGTTAAAATAATGATAATAAACAACTAGAGTCATGTGTTCATACGCAAGTATGTACGCTTGCCACACTCTGTATTCTTCTCACGTAAGCCTGAAAGGTAATGCATGATTGGAATATCTGGCCACAGTTTATCTGAGTTAGACGTGTAAATAATAGTGTTAATATTTTTCAAAATAGAGTGAGCAAGCAATTAAAATCCAAGCACTATCTCCACTTGTTTGATTTAACTTGTTGTTCGAAAAAATAAAAATACCACTTTGCAAAACTTTGATAATCAACTGAAGGATTCATTTCATAGTTGCACTATGCTGCTAACCGAAACAAGTAGCCAAACTAGAGTCTAATCTTGATACCAACTTAATTTTTTGTGGAAGTTTTTATGAGTAAAAGGACTAAAATTTCTTGATGATAACCAAAACTTATATTTAATTTACTTATGTCAATTTAAAAGTAAATTCATCATTTGTAAATATTTTTAAAAACTTGCATCATGAAGTTGCATTAGAATTTGCATATAGCATTTGATTTTTTATGGGTAGTATCTTTTGAAAAACCTTGCGAGACAACATTCATCCTACTAGGGACATCTATAGGTTTAACGCCTTGATGCATGCGCTCAATGAAATCCTATTTCCTACAAAAATAGATTCATCCTAGTTTTATTTGATGTGTGCAAGCATTTGATGTGCATGTAAAAGTGTATGTTTTTACTCCCATATTTAATCTATTTTTATTTGAATAAATGAGCATATTAGGGTATTTTACATGTTTAAAGCAAAATTTAAATTGTTTTCAAATCACCATTTATTCATCTTCATTTGGAGGTAAAATGGAAATTTTGTATATGATTAACTTTGAGAAAATTTACTTGCATATTTTTATTTTTATTCGTAGAAAATGAAGTGTAAATATGAGGAGGTTTCATGGATATATGCATGCACATATGTTGAAAGTTAAGGAAAAAAGGAGATAAACGAATTCATGCAACATGGAGGTGCCAACATACTCACTAACTAATGGTCCACAATTAAAAGCACATGCACATGTCAATGGAGTCTTAAAGGCATGTTAGTGGGGATTAATTAATTCCCTAATCATTAATTGGAGGTTACACTATCTCAAGGGTAATTTTGGTAGTCCCCTAAAATTAATTAGGGTTTTAAGCAAGTATAAATACCCCTTACGTTTCATGTAATGATCTTCTTCTTTTATGCAATATTGTAGTCACAAATCAATGATAAATAAAATATCTCGTGGCTTATTAGCCTTACTCTTTACTTTCACGCATTTTCATTTATTACTTTCTTTTATTGTTATTTTATTCTATGCTCTCTTATTTACTTTATGTTCCTCTTATTTCTTCTTAGTAGCACATATTTTGTTCTTATAATTAATTTAGTTTTATTTCATGCAAGTAGTCATCTCTCTTTTCTTCTAATCAGCTTTCATTTTTCTTGCTTTTTATGTTGAAATCATTTTTTGTTATGATGTATTAAATATGAGTAGCTAAACCCCTTCCATTTAATGGTAATGAAGCTCTCATGAAACATATTAACTTAACATAATGATTTCATTTGTGATCTCTTTTTTTTGCTTAATAGAGATTATGAATGATGGTGGTTAATTTTTTTATTTTTACGGATTTGATAGTCTATGTTGACATCTCAAATACGATATGTTTAATCTAATATAACATAAACTACATTTTTATTTGCCTAATTGATTTTGATAATGACAGTCAAACTAGAATCAAAATTTAATGGTCTATGTTACGAATTCATAGTAAACAAATCATGCTTAAAGTAGATTTTATTTTTAATTTCATGTCATTTTCATGAGAATTGACAAGTGGGTTTGAATGGTGTGTTTGAGTTTGATGATTTAAGTTGTGCTAATAATAGCACAAATAAATCATACTTGTAATAAACGCATCAATCATTTCTGCTTAATATTTTAATGAGAGATTATAAATGAATTTTGTGTTGATATATATGAATGATTGGATGTGGATTTGCCTCTAAATTTCTCTTTAATCTCATAGTTTTATTCATTTTTTCTCTAGTTTATTTTCTACAATTTTCTAGTTTAAAACAATTTCAAAAAAATGGGCTAATTTGATTGAGTAATATTAGAATTTAATTCTTTCTCTGTTGATCAACTCGTACTTGCATACATACTTCGATTATGCGGTCTTATAACGATTATATTTCTCGATGATCTTCTAATCAATAAAAAATCCATTGATTAACAACCTTCCAAAGGTACATCTCTACAAAATTTACCAAAGGGGCACACATGGGCCACCTACGAGCATAGAGTCTGTTTGCTCCTTTAAAATGACAAGCCGAATTACCTCATCCCATAACACCGATGCTACTTTAATTCCCCTTGATGCCTGCATGCAAAACAACTCTAAAGGGACAATCTAGAACAAGATGGCGGCTCTTAACGGTAGTTTACCACATAACTCTGTGAGTATCCCCTGTATTAGCAATTTCAAGGGTATGAGGCTTGAGGCTACGCTTTAATCTTTCCTTTTAGTAGACCATCTTGGAATGCTAATACTACCTTAAAGGCAGAAATGCAATGCTAGCATTCATCCATACAACTAATTTCGAGATCAAACAAACATTCAATATTTACTATCTTCCATTTTGTAAGCACCCTCAGTGAGAATAGTATGGCTCCATGGCATACTTTATCACGAATGTTATTAATTTGAAGCGGTTCAGATAAATCCAAAAACTGTTGTCTCCAAAACTAAGCTGTAATTTCTGGCAAACTCAATTCCGATTCTTTGAAAGTATGTAACAAGTTTTCGAGTCCTCACTGGAAAAATTGGATATACATCCATACTTCCTAAGTCAAATTAGGCAAGGTTTGACAGCCGGTTATATTACTTCAAATAATCAAACAACAACAATTTAGAGATTTAATTACCCATAGCAACCATTAAGCTTTAAAACAAATCTTTCGTTTACTAAACCTCTTCTAAAAATGTTTATCAAAACATTCATATACGTATCTTACTAACATAAGTATATTCACAAAGCATTTGTGAAAGATTTCTTATAACAAAATCATATTAAAAGGATCAAACAAAATGTTATTTAAATTTGAGATAAAGATTACCTCAAACACTATTCCATCAGTGTTAAGTGTGGAGCAAATGTCCATACCACCAAAATTAAGGTCAGTTAAAGGAATTCTAAATTTCAAATTCTTTTGTAACTTACTTTTATAAATCCTTTAATAAATCTCTTCCCCTAATCAAATATCCTTTACTTAAATTCCAAACCCATTTATAAAATTCTATATAAAACTCTGAGCCAATTTATAAAACTCCTTTATAAATGTTAAAACCATTTGTATAACTCGATGTAAATATCCCAATTATTTATAATTCTCTTTTATAAATCTCCAAATCATTTATAAAAACTCTTTTTTAGACATCCAAAATCATTTTTAAAACTTTCTTCATAAATAATCCTTATTTAAAGCAAATGTCCTTTAATAAGTCTCATTTAATAAAGTTCCATTGATAAACAAAATGATTATTTAAAACACCTTTAAAAACAAGTTATTATTTAAAAACATCCTTCATTTAATTATTTTTAAGCCATATTAATAAAACAATGATTTTGATAAGTATTCAATTAACTTCAAAAAAACCTTTAATAAAATTATTTCCTGATTATCCTTTAAATATTATATTTAAAAATTATATTAACTTTAAACGCTTTTCAAAAAGGATAAAATGAACTATTTGACTTCACAAAATCAGATAGAAGCTAAGTGACCAAAATGATTCATTTAATCGAGTTTAACTTATCAAAATTATAACATAGGTATTTACATAATAAATAGATATGTAAAGGGAATCATCCAACAACTAACAAATCAACATATAGGTTAGATGTCCAATTACTATAATAGCAAATGTGGATTTGTCCTGCTAAGCACATGTCCAAATTATTATAATAGCAGAATGGTGCTTGTTCTAGTAAATCGATGTCATTTTGTCACATAATCATTTGAGGCTACTTAAGGGTAGTCGACAAAGAAATCCCTCGGTGGGAAATATTTTTGCAAAAGGAAACAGTATTAAATCAAACCAATATTCAAAAATAAATGATTTTAAAATTCGAAACCTTTATTTAATAATAAAATAACATTTAACTCCTTATTTAATAATAAATAAACCTTTAACTATCAATCAAACAATAATTAACTTTCAAATGAACGATTAAATAATAATTATCCATTAAATAAATAATTAAATAAGAGTTAACCAACAAATAAATAGTTAAACCATAATTAATCTTACATCAATAATAAAGTAATAGATTAAACCTTTATTAATAATATTAAGTCTTAAATAGTTTTGACCTAATTAGAAATTAATAAATAATTCAAGAATAATTAATCATTAATAATAATTAACTTTAATTAATTAACTAATTATAATTAACTTGCTTGATTACCATTTAAATACAAATTACCTTTGCTAATTAATGATTAAATACTAATTACCTTACTTAATTAATTAAATAATCGTTAAATAAATAAATTATTAATTAATTAAATAATTAGTCTTTGTTACTTAAAATATGTTTGAAAACTCTTTCCAAAAATATTCCTAAGTGAAAACACTTGCAGATTTCGAAATGAGTTCGTTTTCACGAATTGCAGTTATACCGATTGTCGCGCGATCCAACTTGAAATTTTATTTTCTAAGTCTTCCTTTGACTTTAACTCTTGGAAAACCTTCCAAAACATAAAAGTATGTTCTTGAATACTAAACTAGTTGAAATCTTGAAAGTATTTTTAAATTTGAAATTCAAGTTCAAAGCTTTTACCTAAGGGATTTCATGTCGCTTAAACGAGCAAAAGTGCTAACTTCCTTAGTATACGATCTTGTATTCAAGACCATAACATTTATATTCACATCAACCACTTACATAAGCCAAGATCTCAATTTTCTAACTAATATAAATATTAGACTTCTTTACAAGTCTAATTTCAAATCATGGCACATAAGCACATATAAATCATACCCAAACATCACTATGATCCAAGCACTTATACATTCATACAAACCAACAATTATTTTCACCTAAACACACATTATATTTATAATAAGTTAAGCAATGATATATGATTTAAAAATATTAGTAAAAAGGTGAGAATTTTACTCACTTTAAGCTATCCAAACTCTAACTAACTCCACCGAACTTCACTAAAACTTGACTCCAGCCTAGATCCGTGCTTAGCTTTTGTAAAAATGACATTTTCAGGATTTAAAATGATAAGGTAGATCAGCCAAGCAGGTAATACATTCTTCCATTCTTTAGAAAGGCGAGTGTATGGCTTTGTTTTGAAGAGGTGGAGTTGTAGAAAGGAAGAAGTACTTAACTAACTTTTTACTAACTTAAAGGCGAAAAAAGCTAGGATTTTAAACTTTAAAATTTACTTAAAGCCATGAAAGAGTTAAGGAAGGAGATGGAGTTTTTTAAGAGAGAACAAATGTTTAGAAATGAAAATGAAAGGTGTATGGAAAAAGAAAAACTTTCATATAGAATGCCTTAAGCTAAATTACCAAAAAGGCCTAAAGCACATTACCCTCCACACAAGCTTGCCACATCATCACCCTTGCCTCCCTCCTCCTCATTTTCCCATAAAATTTTATGCTTCCCTTCTTGGTTTAAGACAACATGCATTAATTGCAAATGTACTTATTTTTTAAACTTACTTTACCTTTTGCACTTCATTTTAATTCATATAAAATGGTCACATCTCTTTTATAAATATAAATAAATACATACATATATATATATATATAATTACATACATATACATACATACATCATATAACCCTAACTAATTATATAAATGAATGTGTATATTTATACTAAATAGTTTACCACACTTTCAAAAAAATTTAGCCGACGAATAGTCGAAAATTTGAAAAATGAATTCTGCTCACATTTTCGATTTTTCTTCATACTATATATTTTTGTATACAAATTTTAAAAACAATTTTATCAACCTTATTTATTTTCTAAAAGATTTTTATTTTAATTATAAAATCTATTTTTTAATATTTAAAATTAAGTAAATATTCATGTAGCGACCCGTAGATTTCATGGATTTAATTTGGTTAAATTAAGTTGTAATTAAATTTAGAAGAAAAATAAATTAAAAACCTACTTATAGTAATTCGAAGTTAATTCAAATGATTTTAAGTAGTGAAAAGAACTTTACCAGTATATGAGTTGAATATGAGGAATTTGAGGAAATTATTAAACTAATATAATGTAATGAACATTGTTAACAGTAAATGGAATATGATAATAAGAAAAATTGCAAGTTTGTATGTATGGGCGAAATAATATTGATAGGTAATAATTGTTGTAGAGAATAAATTTCAAATGTTATAAATTGTATAATGGTAACAACTATTGTTCGTTACCAATGCATTAAATTTATAGCGATTAAATGTAATTAATCATTGCCTTTTTGTAAGTTAAGAAATAACTGAAAATTTTGAAGGAAAAATCAATAGAAAGGTTAACTACATGCATAAGATGGAAAGTTGAATAGAATTCTAATAAATGATAATAATGGAAAATATATATACAATCAATGTAGGTAATTTGAAATTACAAATGATTAAACGTTTCTTGTGACAATGAATAAATAACGAAAGGAGTAAGCATATTTATTTAGAGTATTAATTACTATTGGGTAGAGATTTAAGTAACAACGTTTAATGCAATGTAAGTAATGCCATTTTAAGTCAATAATAAGTAATTGAGAATCATATCTATGAAATGATAACGAGAATACAAGATGATAAATGCCAATTAAGGGTAATAATTAAGAAACCTAATGAAATCCCAATTTTATACAAAATAATTTAAAGGTCAGGTTTGGGTATAATTTGAACATAAGTAAATTGAATTTGTAGTATGAAAATATATGCAGAAATTGATTTTTGTAATAAAGGATTTTGTATGTGACAAAAAGGTAACGGTAGTGTTTATGGTAGGTTGCCTATTCATTTATTTAGATTGTTAGTTGGAACTGGAAATAAGTTTGTAATAAATGTAAATAAATGATACATTTATGTAACCAATGTAAATTTTACTTATAATATAGCAAAAGGTGGATTTAGGAAGTGAAATTGTAGAATTTGAAGCTAATTAATAATAGACATAGTAAAGATGGCAATCCAATCAAATGCTTAGGAATCAGATTTATTGGAAGGTAACCTAATTTATAAATAAATGGTAAGTATTAAGATATAATTCTATATAAATTAAAACTGATTGTAGATTTAGTGTAGTAACGTTAAGGCTAACTGAATTTGATTTATAGATGGAATTAAAATCAAGATGGATAGGTAACGAACTTAAAAATTTAATAAGTGAATTTATTTCAATCAGTGCAATAAAAGGATACGTAAATAAATGGTAAGATGAAATGGTAAATTTTTGATGTTAATAAAATGATTTTTTTTTTTTTTTTTTGAATTGAAATAAGTATTATAATGGGCAAATTTAGTTACTTTAAAGTGAAACGGAAATTTTAACGCAATAGTTTGAATGCAATATTAAATTCATCTAATTTATAATAAAGATTCGTTAGATTTATTTAATAGAAATTTTGGGACTTTTAATAGATAATTGCTGATGTTGAATGGAACAAAGGAATTGAATTTAACATGAATAGCATGAATAGCATGAATATTAATAAAAGAAATTATGTAATAATTGATTTATTTTAGCATTTATGAATGAAATAGGAATTTAGGTTTAAGCAAGTGATGAATAAGATGTTGTGCAATCCAAATTAATATAGTAATTGTGAGTAATAAGAGCTTATTTGAGATTCTAATTTTTTTTATATATGTTTTACAATTTCAATATAAATGGAAATAGTAAATACAAAGAAAGGCAGAATTTTTGAATATAGTAGTTAAGAAAAGGCAAACAAATCCTTCCATCTAAATCCAATTTAAAATAAAGCTTAATTTTTGCAGTGGTTAGAATTAAATATTATGCTAGTCGAATACTAACTAATTCATTGAAATACCTATTCATGAAAAACAATTGAAAGGTTTTATTTGGTTATAATTGGTAGATTTGAAATAAACGTAAAGTTATATTAATTGACGTAATAATACGCGGTAAACTATAAGGTCATAGTCAAAGTTAAATTTAAGTAAATTCTTGGAATTTACAATATCTGAATTTACCGTAATTGAATTCAAACACTGGAATTTATAAATTTATTTACTTGACATTGATATCTGGGTTTGTTTAATTTGTTGTAACTAAAGTGAAATTATAAAAATGATCAAATTTTCAATTTTAAAGTCAAAAATTTTAAAGATTGAATTTAATTAATTTATTTGCCTATTTATTTAATTAATATAAAAATAGCCATTTTGGGCACGGACTCGGATTTCGACGAAACCAGTTTCATCGGATCCGTAACGGTGAATTATAATAATGTTTCCAGTTTCGTAGCGATCGGACTTGTCGTTTGATCATACGGACTTGAAACGCCTCGAAATTTACGCATTTTGAGATCAATGTGAAATTTTTGTTTTTTTTAGCATAACTTCTTCATACGATCGAATTTGGTCGCGAAACTTTTTCCATCGCGTTCAGAATATTTTAAAACACCTATTTGGATATATAGTTTTAACAAATTCGACTCCGGAGGCATAGCGGGCTTTTTGGACCATGGTTTGTCACGCACGTTCGCGTATCCAGTCTAGCTACCCTACCTCTAGCCTATCTATAAATATACATCTATAAACCCTAGCTCCTTTCTTGGTACGTTCATTTCTTCACTCTTTTCTCTTCCCCAAATGTATACATCTCAGATCCAATTCCAGATCCATCCACAGTTCAAAATCAAAAGTCAAAACTCAAAAATTTCAGAAAATTCCAGAAAAAATATATGTTGAAGTATTCGATACGCGTAATATACTGGTGAAATTCGTTTTTCAATTGGAGCTGTCGTTCATCCAGAATAAATTCAAACAGCCCCAAAACCGTTTATCATCGTCGCGCAAAACTTCGTCGGATCGAGATTCTGTTTCTGGGTTTTGGAGAGGGAACCGAGGGGATCGCATCTATGTAGTTTGTTTCGAGTTTCAACGGTTAGATCGTCGTAGATCTTCGATTTGGGTTCGAATATTGGAGGCGTGCGATAGGGGGGGCTTCGGCCTGGAATTCGTTCTTGCGCGTGCTGTTGCAGTGACGTGTCACATTTATATAAAGGTGAGTGAAAAGTGTGTCGTTTTGTTTATTTTTAATTTTGATTTCAATCATCATTTTTCGCCATAACTTTCTCATACGAAGTCGGATTCACACGAAATTTCTTTTGTTAGGATCGTAATTTAATTCCGGACTCGATGACGCTGGTTTGGATGAATTCTGAGACGGGCGAATTTTTGGGTTTAAATCGGGTTTGAATTCGATTTAAATTCAAAAGGTGAGTGTTTTGACCCACTCACAATTACTAGAAGCTTTTATGTTTGTTAAATAAATTTTAGAAATGAATAGAAATTTATTTATGAGCTTTTGGCATGTTATTTCATTTATATCTGTTGAATTGCATTTTTTTGAATTTAACTGTTAATTTAATTGATTTATTGCGTGTTAATTGGCTGTTAGAAATTATTGTTTGCATATGAACTTCTAGTTAACAGTTATGTCAATTATCACTGAATATAAATTGTTAGATTAATAGTTGATAAATATAATTTGAAATAAAACTGACAATTATTACCTGTTGTATATTACCAAACATATATTGTTATTGATTGATATTGGTTGATGGTTGCGATTGGATGATGGATGTTGTTGATGGATGGATGTTTATTGCATATCATTAAATTGAAAATTATCATGCATATTTCATTTTTCGGGATTGTGGTTTGAAACGATATATAACCGCAAATTTTTATTTTTAAATTGCGGATTGAAATGATAAATATCCGTATCACTTGACCATAGGATAGAAAACTATATACAGGCACCGCGGTCTATATATAACTATTTTAATGTGATTTCTATGGTTTGGATTGAATACGGTCTATAAATCTTAAATTTATATTGTATAAATATTTTATTCCATATTTATATACCTATGAAGTTGGAATTTTGAAATTAAAAGGAATATAAATTTCTTTATTGAAAATGGAAGAAATTTAGAAAATGGAGTTTGGTAAATTTATATCCTATGTTTAAATGTAAAGTTGGAAATTATAAGATATGATATTTGTAATTGGATTTTTCCAAAATAAATAGAAATGGATATTCTAGTATAATTTGAAGTGGAAAAATTCTATATATATATATATATATATATATTTTACTAGAAATTGAAGTCTTATTAATTATGGATTTTATGTGAATGGTCAAGATTAATTAATAGAATATTGGTTTTGAAAGGATAAAAATCCAACTTTAGTTGAAATATTAATGCTCCAAAATGGATATAAATATATATAAAATTGAAATGGTTTTGCGACTTGAAGTAATATTTTGGATTTTGGTTTAACTTTAAAAGAAGAAATATTTGGAAAGCCATGTAATTTATTTCTTTATAAAGCAACAGTAAAGTTAAACTTTTTTTTAATTCGCATACCGTGGAATATCCAAACCATTTAGTTTGAAAATAATGGTTTTAAAATGCTATGGATTTTCGAAGAATTATGTTGAAAGTTACAAACAGAATATTGGTTACATGGGATATTAAATAATAAAAAGTGACATAATTTTTCGGAAAGGAATAATTTTATTTGGGATAAACGATATCATATTGTTTTGGGTTTTAAAAAGAAGAAATGATATCGTAATATTACGGTTTGAAATGGATTATATTCTGGTTTTAAAAGTATAAACTATTTTTAAATGACCGCGGTGTTATAATAACGATTGGTTGGCAAAGAGACCGGGATCGGATATGGACATACTCTCTGTCGATACCGAAAACCACTTTGACTAACCGTGTACGCGGTGGAGATTCCAGAATGAAGTAGGTGGTGGCGACGTTTCCTGTAAGGTAAATACGTGGACCCAACTCCCGTGAGTTGGCATAAGGTGGCTAAAACAGGAGCGATTCTCAGGCCAATGAGGTCATTCCTCTGATCGGACGCTCCTCTTCGATATTATAATTTGACTTGGATTTGATTCAGTGGCCACTTCTATATTTTTTTTTGGGGAGTTAGTCCGAGGTGGGCGGTAACTGCGGCTACGCGTTTCCACCAGCCTGGATAGCAATTGGTATATCTACCCTGGCATTGCCTAGTTGTGCCGTGTCACCTACCATATCGCGCCTTGTACGAGTTTGGTTTTCTCCCGTAGCCCGTGTGGTATCCTCTAGTGGCTTCCCGATCAGGAGGGGCTATGATATTGGACGGACTACTGGGACTATTACGTGTAAGGTGGAAAATGTAAAGCCTTAATGCTATTTAAAAGTAAGTTTATTTTATAAATAGACACTATTATAATAGCGCAATATACTACATAGTAAATAGTTTAACGGATCCTTAGGAGATGTAAATCCCGAACATCTCTTGAGTTACTGTACTCATATTTATTTCTGTTTATTTAACTCACATAAGATTTTCTAGTCTGACTCGAGTGTTTTTGTCTTTTCAAATTCGCTCGGGTCAGTCCGAGCGTTTCAGGATTTGAAGATTTAGCTTTGGAGGACGAAGACGAAGATTTGTATTATTATTATTTATACTAGTGCACTACACCATTTAATTCCGCTGCATTGTTGTATTGGTATGTGTAACTCTGATATTTATTGCACAAGAAAAACAAATTATTTTGTAAAACAGTTTCATGAACTGTATATTTGATTATTATATTTTATCCTTCCGCTGTGAGATTCTGTTTTGTTTTATTTCTCCTCTGTTTTCTTATTTACCCCATAACAATCCGCCTTTGCGTATGCTTTGAATTGGCACGTGTGTCGGTTTATAGTGTGCAAAAAGGCGGGATGTTACAATTCACAAATCAAAGTGGTGAAATTTCAAGTTGTTATAAAATCCCACTTGAAATGCTGATACTGCCTTCTAAGCAACAATGCAATGCCAGCATTCACCCATACAGGTTGTTTAAGATATGAACAAACCAAACGCATTACTTTTACCACATGCATTTTAGAATCACCTTCAGGATTTGTAGCAAATAGACCTCGCACTTCAAAGAATTCTATCATTGATTACATTATCTCGAATCAGTATCAAAAATTTTTCGAAGCATCGAACATGTATATGGTATTGGTGTAGTTACAATTTTGGTTCGTCCCATATAAATATACTTTGATGCTTTCGGTCGTATCAAAACCAATCGATAGTTTTTGGTAAACTCAACTCAGTTTCTTTTGGAAATAAACAAAGAAAACATAAGAGCGGAGATCGCCTCCTAACCATTCAAGCGAATAGATTTTCTTATCATTTGCCTTAGAAGAACACAACAAGTTTATACATATATTATAGCATCATTGAGGATAACTATACCATTTAATTCATATGTTTCTTCTAAATATTTCCACAGTTAAATTTTGTCAAGATTTGGTAGTCGGTTATTTAACTAACAAATAACAAAATAATTAAGTCATGGATTTAATTTCATAAGAAATCAAGCATGACTTAAGCATATAAGCAACTACTAAGCCTCTTTAATTGATCTTCTCATTAATTAAACCTTTTTCCAAATGTTCAAAAATATTCATATACTTATTTGAACGGTATAAATATATTCACAAATATTTCACTTTCAATACTTAGAAAATGTTTTCATACATTTATATCAACGGTATAAATATGTTCATAAGTCTTTAAGGAAGATTTCAAAATTTTCTACATTATATTGAATTGGCCACTAATGTCATTTAAAACATTGTTTACTGTAAATCCAAACCACTTTTCCTTCGGTGTGTTAACCCATCTTTTGGCAAGGCAGCATAAAGGCGGATTTAACCCAATCAACTACACGGTTATCGAGGCTGGAATACTATGGGTTTGATTCGACTGAATGAATAAATGATCAATCACGGATAATAAATATGAATATATGGCTGGGATTCATCATAGTCGATGGACAAAAAGCACGAGATACTTGGAATGTGGGTCTCGACAAAAGTCGAATCATTTCGAGTTGCTGGGAGTTTATTCGAGTCATTCTTGTGTTTACTTCGGGTTTTCAGGTTGTTTTCTTTGGGTCACATGCAGGCATACCTTGGGTCAAGATGGGATCGTCACGTTTATAGGGGTACAGTGATAACTTCAGGTCGGCATCCATTATACTTATGGTCGGCGTCTAAATTTCTTCCGGTCGGCATGAATCATTGGGTCGGCAAGCATTTGGAGATGGGGTCGGCATTGAAGGAAATGGATCCGGTCAGCATCGAGAAAAGCTTTGAGTCGGTGCTTACATGACTCTAGGTCGACAAAAGGACTTGGATCGGCTATTGCAAGGGGTCGGCATAAAGCCATGGGGTCGACTACTTCGAGTCGACATCACACAAACTTCGGGTCGGCAACGCACAAGCTTTGGGTCGGCACTATGTGAAGGCTGGGATGGATCGCCTAGGATTGAGATGGTGTTACTTCGAGTCGAGGCTGCGTTTGCTTCGAGTAACTATAGAAATCGCTATAGGTTGATATTGGGAACGCTTCGGGTCCGCAGAACAAACAAGAGGCCGACATATTTGAGGCTAGGGATCGACATAATTTTTCTTTGAGTCGTGATGCATTCTGCTTCGAGTCATTGAACAATTTACTTCGAGTCAATGTTGGGTTTTCTTCGGGCCATCCCTAAGGCAATATCAGGTCGGCATATTTAGAACTCAAGGTCGGCAGGGATGAAGGGTATGGGCTCAATTATGGTTTTAGTAGGCCCATATCAATGACAAAGCACGATAACCAGAGTTTTGTCTATAAATACAGCAGACGGGGCTTCAGAAAAGGGATTCTTATTTTATTCTTCCTTAACTTCTTTAACAAAGGCTGTTAAAGTTACTCTGCCCTTTTTTGTTTCAAAAACTCTGGATTGTAACTGTAATCAATTCTCTGATAATAAAAAAAGGAATTTCTAGAGTGGATGTTGGCCAGAGTCAGTGAAACCACTATAAATACCGTCTGTCTACTATTTTCTTTTAGTTTTTATTGTTCTTCATATTTATGTCATCTTCGTATATTCTACCTATGATTGTGAATTGGTGCTTTTCATCTGCGATTGGGTGTTTGTGACCAATTTTGGCGCAAACATTTTGGTGCTTTCACTGAAACAGCTAGCACTCAGTGATTCTGAAGCTTGGATTTTGGATTTGAAGGCTTAGGAACTTTGATATGGGAAGCCATGGCTAAGCAATCAACAAGGAGACAGAGAAGGGAGAGGAGCCATCATGAAGGAAGTCTGGAGGCTTCTTCAGGAACTAATAAGACCTTAGTTTTCATCACCGAAGATGAGATAGAGATAAAGACGGATGCTATGCAGGAAGGGATGCTAGAAAGGTAGGAGGAAATGACACAGAACCTACTTCAACAGGTTGGACAAGCTGAAGTGAAAAGTTAAGGGAAGGAAGTTGCAGGGAATCTAGAAATGAGGATCGCAAAGCTGGAGCAGCAGGAACGGAGGTAGTCCAGAATCAGGACCAAGAAAATGGAGCAATAGAGTGGGACCATCAGAAATGGACCCTGAACTAAGGGGCATGCCCCCGAATCATGTTCGCTCGATTCCAAGAAGGATACCAGGCGGTGATAAGCAATTTGACATTAATAAGGAAGTGAATGCTTGTCCAGAAGAATAGATTTCAGAATTCTCCCGCGGATTCGAGGGCAAGTTGGAGGCAGTGGATGGAGGCTACCACTTGATGATAACAATAGGTCAGCGGACATGATCAGATGGGCTATGAGGGGAGGATTGGTGAATAAAGATTTAGTGGATGTGAATAGGAGCCCTTTCGCTCCTACGATTAGGCAAGCTAGGAATCCTCCGGATTTCAAACTACCAAAACTGGATATGTATGATGGGAGAACGGTTCCCGTTGTTCACTTGACAAGTTACATGAGACACATGGAAGTACTGGAGGCATCGGAGGAAGTCATGGTGCGATGCTTCCCTTTGTATTTGATGGATATAGTGGCACTATGGTTCGAGGAACTGGAAAGCGGCTCAGTTGGCACATGGACGGAGTTGATTGAGATGTTTATGAAGTAATTTCGGGTCCACATCGTGAGACCCAAGGATGTGATGACTTTAACATCGATGAAGCAGCGAAAGGGAGAGTCACTTAGGGATTTCTTAACCAGATTCAATGCGGTAGTGTCTTCCGTGGATCGACCTGATCCTCGATGGTTTTGATGGCAGTAGTCTCAGGGATTGCGGATAATTCGGATTTCAAGATATCATTGGAGCGGGACCACCAATGAATCTTGGGGAGTTTACCATGAAGCGAAAATGTTTCTACGACAGGAAGATGCGAGGACTGAAAGAGAGGGGAGAGAGGCTGAAGTTTATATGGTAAAAGGTGGACTTCCACCTAAGGAGGATTCAAACAAGGACGATAGATGTAAAAGGAAAATGAATAACAGCGGTAGCACATCGAAAAGGCCATGAAGGGAATCAAAATTATTTTCTTATGTGGATTTAACTGAAACTATGGAGAGGATTTATTTGGATACTCGAGGACGCCTCCTATATCGAAGGCCGGCAAAAAGGGAACCCTTTGAATATGAGCTGGCATCGGGAAAACATTGCCTATTTCATGAGCTAGATGGACAGAACACGAACGACTACATGCATTTAAAGGATATCATTGAGAAGCATGTGAAGAATGGTCATTTGCAACAATACATAAGGAATCGAACTATGGCAGTGGAACAGGAGCAGCCACTGCCCACCTCAAATGAAGATGGCATTGGATCTAGGCATCGTCTCGGCTTATTATCAGTTGATTGGATTTATGGCATGGAATAAGTAATCAACCCCGAAGTAAGGCGGCTAAGTCACTTGCATATGTAAGGAATCGAGAACGGTCCCTAGGCATGCTCTGAGATGATGATATATTGTGATGCTCGGTTCTATGAAATCTTGTTTTTTCTGTTTTCTGCAAACTCTGATTTCTTTCTTGGTACTATGGCGATTTGATTTTATTGTTTGTACGAACTTTTATTTTATCAATTGAAATTTATGATGATTGGATTTGGATTAATGTAATAGATAATACAAGTCACGAGATCACGGTCCTGACTAAAGAGATGGGACGGTAATCGCGAGTTACAAGTCCCTTCGTCGGAGAGCGAAGGAATGAACTCGAACAGGGAATAAGTCCTTGACCGAAGAGTCGAGGCCAGAGAATAAAAAGTCCTCGACCGGAGATTCGAGGACGAAGAATAAAAAGTCCTCGATCGAAGAGTCGGGGCCAGAGAATATAAAGTCCTCGACCGGAGAGTCGAGGCCGAAGAATATAAAGTCCTTGACCGAAGAGTCGAGGCTGGAGAAGAAGGATCATGGATAAGCCCTCGATCTAAAAGTCGAGGCCATAGTAGGATAAAATGACCTAACAAGGTCTATGGTTTGGGATTTGGACCCGATGAGGTCCCGGCTTTGAATAGGAACCCGCCAAGGTCCCGGATTAGGATTATAGGACACGGAGAGGTCCCAGACTTCGATAAAACGATTCGGAGAGGTCATGGATTTTGTTAATGGATTTGGAATGAATTTGGAATTGGATATCGACTCGGAACAGTCATGGATTTTGTTGACGATCCGGAGAGATCAAGGAATCTGTTTGGTAATGGATTGGATTCAAGGATTGATGATATGGCGGTCAATGGATTATGGACATCTGATTTTTGACTTATGCAATTCAAAACGCACCTTCCTACTACAAGGCATGTTTTAGGTGGCAAAGTGTTAACCCACCTTTTGGCAAGGCAATAAACATGCAGATTTAACCTAATCGACTGCACGGTTATCGTGGATGGAATACTATGGGTTTGATTCGACTGGATGGACAAAAATGCAGAAATCTTGGAATGTGGGTTTCGACAAAAGTTGAGTCGCTTCGTGTTGCTGGGAGGTTGTTCGAGTCATTCTTACGTTTACTTCAGGTTTTCAGGCAGTTTTCTTCGGGTCACATGCATGCATACTTCGGGTCAAGATGGGATCGGCATGTTTACAGAGGCTCGACGATAATTTCGGGTCGAAGTCCAGTATACTTTGGGTCAGCATGAATCATGGGGCCAACGAGCATTTGGAGAAAGGGTCGGCATTGAAGGAAATGGATCAAGTCGGCATTGAGGAAAGCATCGAGTCGGTGCTTACTTGACTCCGGGTCGGCAAAAGGACTTGGGATCGGCTATTGCAAGGGTTAGCAAAAAGCCGTGGGGTCGGCTACTTCGGGTCGGCATCACACAAACTTCAGGTTGGCAGCACACAAGCTTCAGGTCGACACTATGGGAAGGTTGGGATGGTCGGCCTAGGATTGAGATGGTGCTACTTCAAGTCAAAGCTGTGTTTGCTTCGAGTAAATACAGAAATCGCTTCGGGTTGATACTGGGAATGCTTCAGGTTGGCAGAACCAACATGGAGTCGGTATATTTGAGTCTAGAAGTTGGGTTATTTTGCTTCGAGTCACGATGCATTCTACTTCGGGTCATTGAACAATTTACTTCGAGTCAGTGTTGGGTTTTCTTCGGGTCATCCCCAAGGCAATATCAGGTCGGCATATTTAGAACTTAGGGTCGGCAATGA
This sequence comes from Allium cepa, assembly GCA_030765085.1. Lineage (NCBI taxonomy): Eukaryota > Viridiplantae > Streptophyta > Magnoliopsida > Asparagales > Amaryllidaceae > Allium > Allium cepa. Next base: position 795,856,337 of record CM060938.1, on the reverse strand, counting down.
TGAAAGGTATGGGCTCGACTTTGGATTTAGTGGGCCCATATTAATGAGGAAGCCTGATAACCAGAATTTATCTATAAATATAGCAGGCAGGGTTTCGAAAAAGGGATTCACGTTCTATTCTTCCTTATCGTCTTCTACAAAGGCTGTAAAAGTTACTTTGCCCTTTTTTGTTTCAAAAACTCCGGATTGTGACTATAATCAATTCTTTGGTAATGAAAACGGAAATTTCTAGAGTGGACATAGGCCAAAGTCAGCTGAAACACTGTAAATCCCATTTTTTACTGCTTTCTTTTTAATTTTTGTTGTTCATCGTATTTATATCCTCTTTATATATTCTACCTGCGATCGGTAAATATGAATTAGTGCTTTCATCTATGATGGGGTGTTTGTGACCAATTTTGGTGCAAACATTAAGTATGAAAAGAATGCTTCCATACCACCATAACTAAAAAGGATTATTTATCAAAATAAAATCTCATTAACTTTTATAAATTTCTCTTTTTATAAACCCATTCCATATTTAGAAGTCCTTTTATAAATCTCCAAATAAACTTCTTTCATAAATCTCTAAATTTATTTATAAAACTTCTTTCTATTTAGGAAACTCTTTTCCATTTATAAAACTCTTTTCTATTTACAAAACACTTCTATAAATCTCCTTTCATAAATTCCTTTTCAAAATCTGTTATAAAATCCTTTTATAAATCCAAAACTTATTTTTATAAACCTTACATATTTAACACAATCTTCGTTATGTTTTTAAAATATCGCTTATAAATCCATTCTTTTATTTATAAATTACCATTTATAAATCTCTCATTTATTTATAAAATACCATTTATAAATCTCCTTTATAAAATATCATTTATAAATCTCCCTTGCACAATATCATTTATTAAGAAAAATTCCTTTTATAAAACAATTTATTATTTATAAACACCTTTACTAAATTAATTAATTACCTTTAGCCGTCATAAATAAATAAATAATTGACTTTAGAATATCATAAATAAAATAATTAATTAACTTTAAAACATCATCAATAGAATAGTTACTAAATTTATAACATCGTAATAGAATATATAATTACCTTTAAAACATCATTAATAAAGTAATTTATTAGCTTTAAAAAATCATTAATAAAATAGTTAACTAACTCTAACATTATCAATAAAATAATTATTTAACTTAAACATCATTAATAAAATAATTAACTAACATTTAACATAAAATTGTCTTAAAATTTAAGTTAATTTAAATCCATAACTTCTTAATTTAGAGAAAAGGCTTAGCGACCATTATGGTACTTATATAAGCTACCACTATTTTTAATTCACTTTCTAGGTCGTATCGCTGGTATTTACATAAGCAAGTATATATGTAAATAAATCGATAATTACAATCACTGGATAAGCCACCACTTATCTAATATTAACTAATACATGTATTGGTTAATTGACATATGAATAAATGTCCAAATTGATATAATAACATAACGAGGATATAATATGCCTAATAGATGTCATTAATCTACACAATTAAGTTGTAGCAGAATGGTGTTTTATTCTGCTCAATAGATATCCAAAATAATTAATCGTATTTAATTATAGTAGAATGGTGTTTTATTCTTCTCAATAGATATCCCAAATAATTAATTGAACTTAACTATAGTAGAATAGTTTTTTATTTCGCCATATAGATAACAATAATGAAGTATGCTTATTTAACTACGTTATTATTTTATCGTTATTATTTTATCAATATTCTATTCTTCATTAAACTACCAACAATTTATACCATAATGTTGTACTTATTGATACGGGTCTAATGCAAAAATCCATGGGTTATTCAGATTAAAAAAAATGAGATATGGAATTTTATATTTGACATACTTAATTTATATAAATTAGGCAAACAAATTATGTAAGATTCTCACCAAACCCAAGCAAGCCTAGCCCACTACCAAAACAAACCGCACCTGCAATAATATGAACAGTGCCTCCCTCTATAATTTCGAATTCGTGCCTTCAGGTGTTCATGCATGTTATTCACTAACATACCATTCATCACCTTAGTCCACCACTTCCGCCTCAATACCCATGTCGCCATCGCTCAAACCCTCATCGCCCCATGTGCCTTCGGCTACAGCCATGTACAGCTTGGTAAACCATGTCATCATCACCATGCCAAGAACCCAAACCCAAAGTATGCAGCCATTAAACCCTAATTTAACCTCGACACGATAGCATTGACCACCTAACCGCCTACGATCACCTCCATCACCTCTTGCAACATCCAAGCCTCCTCTAGCCATAGCCACAACCTCCAAAACCCACCATGGCATTGGAATTTTCAAGATGAACGGAATCCATTCATTTAAATCTCCAAGACGATTTCGACTACCAAGAATCATGAGACCAACTCCAAAAAATCATGTCTTGCTTATTTCGAACATTTCCTACCAATCCACTCAACGAATCAATAACCCACTATTTTTGGAAAAATTAGACATGGATATAAATAAATTTCATGTTTGGTGTTTTGGCTAGAAGTGAATACATTGGGAGATGATGATTTTCAAAAGGAGAGGATGTATGTTTTCATTTAACAGGAAGAGGAAAAAAATAATAGAAGAAGTAGAACATGAAAATCAATTAATAAAGTATAATGTTTACACTTATTTCAAATACACTACTTCTATCCCAAACAAACCAAAATTTCAAAGCAACCATCACATCGCAATCAAATCACCATTAATAGGTTGAAAATTTTGGTTTTAATTTAATTTGTAAAAAGTTTTGAAGATCAAGTTTTGCAGTACTTCGCTACATAATATCTTGTTCGCATACAGACTAAGAATGACAAAAATAAAAATACGATCATACACAACAATGCGATACGATCCAAAACAACAGTAGAATATACTAGTCATCTTATCTTGTAAAATTTCAAGAATACCAATGTTTTCCATAAAATACGTTAAAATATAATTTAAATAGTTTCCATATTAAAAATTATCGGAAAAATCCTATAAACTCATTTAAAAATATTAAATTAAAAACCAAGTCGTATAATCAAAAATTTGATTTTCTTTTTGTTTATCACATTTGAATCAAATCCGGATATTTAAATAACTTAAATATTCAAATTTGAAGCAAAGAAAATTTTGGGTCATTACACTGCACCCCCATATTGAAAGTATACCTCTAAAAAGTATACTTGAGAACTACAATGGCTCTCGAAAATCTCCAAGCCGGACTCCGCCGACCTTACCGAGTATCCGAGTACTTTCACATATCTGTGCGTATATTACAACATATAGTAGATGTCAAAATACCCTGGTGGGAGCAACCCTCATAGCTTGGCTCCCACTTGCTTTTTATTTAGTAAATTCCGACAAGAATATCAATGCTAAAAAGTACAGCATATCGTCGATCTCAAACTAGTATTACTCCAGGGAGAACAATGAAGTCAGACAAGTAATGGCAATGTTGCTTCTCAACTTGTCACGACAACATTCTTAAATTTAAGAATAACAAAAGTTTCCTTAATGAGCAACAAATCATCTTAAATCGACGAACACAAAGAAGATGGCAGAAACGATATTCAATAAATCAACTATCAAGAATAACAAAACGATCGTGTATGAAAATTAAATCTCTTAAAACATTTGACTTGCACTTGTACTTGATTTTCACAGCATAAAATATTTGCAAAACACTTTGAAAACACAATTTACATTATTCTTTTTAAAGAGCTAATTATATTCCTAAGTAAATTAAAAAGAAGGGTAAAAAACAAATGTTATTAAAACATCATTTAGTATAAACCCAAAACAATTTACGCTTAGCTTTATTTCTAGACATTCCATTTTAAAGATTTTCTTATTTATAAGTGAGCATTTATAACTTCAAAAAACATTTAATATCCCAGAAGATAACAAATCAATTTAAAATATCTTTCATTTTTAATCATGCCAAAAGATAATTAATATAATTCTTCTATAAATTTAAAACCACATTGTTATCCAATAAAAAATTAATCAAATTTATAACCCTTTTATAAATCTAAAAAACATTAATTATCCCAAAAGATAGCTAATCAAATTTATAATTTTTTATAAATTTAAAACAACCTTATTATCCTAAAAGATAATAAATCAAATTTATAATGTTTTTATAAATTTAAAATGGCATTAATTATCCCTAAAGGTAATATGTTAAATTTATAACCCATTTATAAATTTAAAACAGCATAATTATCCCAAAAGATAATTAATCGAATTTATAATTTTTTTATAAATTTAAGAAAATATTTGTGACGCCCCACCTTTATACCCACGCTAGCCAAGGACACTACGGTGTAATGCCGTCAACTAGCACGGAGAATAAGGCTGTTGAGGAGCGAACATCTGTATAATTGCTTTGTGCGAGTACCGATATGCCAGATAAGATGTAACTTGCATTTCTTTTCAAGAGGACATCCGACATACCGACACAAACTCAAAGCTACTACACAGTGGCTATTATTTCTTCGGAAACAAATATAGAAATAAACATAACACAAATCAGTCACAGATAATTCATATCACAAAGGCGGAAATAGATATGAATATATATAACACATAAAAGTGTTCATCAGAGTAGTAGTCAAGAAGATCCACAATAATACAAAAGAATAGCAACACGTGCTATACAAAAGAATACAACTATGAGTCTATATCTCAAGTGTATACAACAAAATAAACTACTAATCTAAGTAGTTAGCCAAAAGTCAGAGAAATCAATCCCAAGTGAGAAGTCAAACTGAAGCACCTGTAACATCTCGGTCTGACCCGAGTATTATTTAATAAGAAAATAATAAACAGATCAGTCTAACTATAAATATCAGATGAAGCGATATAGAATAAGAGGTATGACTAAACGCATAATAATCACAATGCCAAGCTGTGATAAATAAGTAATTGAAAATCAACAAGAGATTAATCAATATCACAAGAACCTTCTCAAGGATCAAAAGGAATGTCAGACTCTTTATTTCGTTCACCAAACCATAAATATTGACGATTATACCAATATCAATCACAAAAGTCAATGACGCACAAATTCACCAATGCACAAATATTGATAAAACTTATCAATGAAAATCACACAGCATAAACAACTCATACTAGACAGTTATAAACACCTGTCTAGTTTACAACTCAATACAACTCAATACAACAGATACAAGAGATACTACACAGAGAATACACAGCAGAAACTATATATCTAACGCAGAAGCCTCCTGCTCCATTGCTCCTCCACAATTCGTCAAAAGCAAACCCGAATCCTAACCTGAATCCCTTGACTACTCATAAAAATTTGAGTACCCAAGAGTTTATAAAAAAACAAAAATAAACTCCGGGTCAGACATGGGTCTGGTGTGAGTAACAGGTTAAAGTTGCTTAACTTTCAAAAACTTTTGAAAAGAAAGGTATCACGTAAGACTTCCCACACATAAACATGGAATAATTATCTTTAATAATTAGAGAATAATTAATCAAGGTTGATTAATTTAAAAGTAATTAAGAGGTAATTACTTAGTATAATTTGGAAGTAATTAATCGGGATGATTAATTAATTTGGAAATTAAGTAATAATTACTTAAAGTAATTAAGTGATAATTAATCAGGAAAGATTAATTGAAATGGATAATTAAGTGATGTTAATTAATTAATTTGTAATTAATTAATAAATAGTATTGGATTAGAGATAATCCAAGTGTTTAATTAAGGATTAATTTAATTTAAGGATTAATTAAATTAATCAAGTTTGAATCAAACTTGTTTATGAATGATTAATGATTGGATGATATATCATTGGATGAGTTAATGATATTGGATGTTGTTGGATGGCATTGATTGATGGATGATGATATGTATATGCTATATCTGATTGTGATATATATGCTGCTTTGTGATATGTATAGATGCATGTGATAATAGATGCTTATCTATCTGTGTAATATGATACATTCATTTGTGTTAAGTGATATTTTCTAAATATCTATTGTCTAAAATCCCTTAAGTACAACTTGGACATTAAAATGGCGTTTGGTTTCGATGAGACCGGGATCGGGTTTCCATATTTGGAATCCGAAAACCACATCGATTCCAATTAAACGTTAGGTCGTTAATCCAAGTGGAGCAAGTGAAGACTCGAGGTGTAAGGGCTATACGTCAGTATAACTCTGTGGGTGATTCCGTAATGAGTTTGACGGAATAGTGCTTATAGATTCGAGATGGTGAATCAGAGTGCAAGGGCTATGGTCGTTGACTCTGAGGGTGATTCCAAAATGAGTGCAACGAGATAGTGCCTTCGGTTTCGTTCGAACCCGGAACGAACTTGTATGGATTGAATGCTTTCAGCACATCGTCAGGCGGACGATGAGCATTCTAAGATAATTGGTCCTATAAAGGTAATCGCAGCCTCAAGCCTCATCAACCGGGAATGGCTAAAACAGGGGAGGTGCAGCAAGGCTTCGTGGGTCGCGCCCACTGGAGGGCAAGATACATCCCTGTCTAGAGGTCCCTTTATATTTCGGCTGTGTGGGTAGTTGGTCTGCAGCCAACTACGGGGTGGTCTTGTTCGGGACTGTTCAGTAAGGAATGGTCCCGGTCTTGTGTTGCAGGGGATGAAGGGAGTAATCCTCGGTACGGTGATCTAGGCCACGTACTGTGACGGGCGGTACCCCAGTAGCCCTGCCATTGTTGGAAACCCATTTTCCCTACGAGACCCTACGGTTTTGTTTGTATTACCCACTTTTGTGGCTAGTAGCTGGAATTTAATGAATGTAACAATTTCGGCTATTTCTTATTTACTTGAAAACCCTAGACACTATTATAATATCACTGGATTTCCTATCAAATGTTTTGGTTAGCGTAAGGTAAAAACTTTCCCATGTTTATGTGTGGGAAGTCTTACGTGATACCTTTTGTTTTCAAAGGTTTTTCTAAAGTTAAGCAATCTTAAACCGTTTACTCACACCAGACCCCTGTCTGACCCGAGTGTTTATTTTCTGTTTTATTAAACTCTTGGGTACTCATATTATGTATGAGTAGTCAAGTGATTCAGGTTATCTCTTGACGAATTCTGGAGGAGCTTTGGAGCAGGAGGCTTCAGCGTGTAGATATATGGTTAGAGTTTCCGCTGTGTATTATGCTGTGTAATGTCTTGTATTGTATTAGACAGAAATGTTATAACTGTCTAAATTGAGATGTTTAGTTGTGTACTCTGATGTATATGATACTCTGTATATGTTCTATATTATATTTAAATCGTTCCGCTGTGAGATTCTGATGTGTTGTTTTCTCTTTCTTCTCTTTCTTTTCTTCTTCTATCCCTTTCTTTCTTAATTAGTGATGCGATTTTCCGGTAGTGGAATTTCGGGTCGCTACAGCTTCAAGTGTAACGACCCAACTTCCATACTCCAGGAAGTTGCATCGCTAAGAAGAAAGAAAGGGATAGAAGAAGAAAAGAAAGAGAAAGAAGAACACAAACAACATCAGAATCTCACAGCGGAACGAATAAAATATAATATATCACATAATACTTTACATAGTATCATATACATCAGAGTTTTACAGCCAATACAACACATACTAGACAGTTATAAACATCTGTCTAGTTATACAACTCTAAACAGTACAAGAAATAACTCAGAGAGACGACTCAGAGATACCAACACAGCGGAAAATAGATAACTACAACGCAGAAGCCTCCTGCTCCATTTGCTCCTCCATAACTCGTCAAAGCAATCCTGAATCACTTGACTACTCATACATAATATGAGTACCCAAGAGTTTAATAAAACAGAAAATAAACACTCGGGTCAGACAGGGGTCTGGTGTGAGTAAATAGTTTAAAAGTTGCTTAACTTTAGAAAATCCTTTGAAAACAAAAGGTATCACGTAAGACTTCCCACACATAAACATGGAAAAGTTTTTACCTTACGCTAACCAAAACATTTGATAGGAAATCCAGTGATATTATAATAGTGTCTAGGGTTTTCAAATAAATAAGAAATAGCCGAAATTGTTACATTCATTAAATTCCAGCTACTAGCCACAAAAGTGGGTAATACAAACAAAACCGTAGGGTCTCGTAGGGAAAATGGGTTTCCAACAATGGCAGGGCTACTGGGGTACCGCCCGTCACAGTACGTGGCCTAGATCACAGTACCGAGGATTACTCCCTTCATCCCCTGCAACACAAGGCCGGACCCATTCCTTACTGAATAGTTCCGAACAAGATAACCCCGACGGTTGGAGCTCTACAACCGTCCCACACAGCCGAATATAAAGGGACTTCTAGACAGGGGTAAATCTCACTCTCAAGTGGGGGCTACCCACGAAGCCTTGGCGCACCTCCCCTGTTTTAGCCATTCCCGGTTGATGAGGCTTGAGGCTACGATTACCTTTATATGACACATCACTTAGAATGCTCATCGTCCACCTGACGATGTTCTGAAAGCATTCAATCCATACAAGTTCGTTCCGGGTTCGAACGAAACCGAAGGCCTTACCTCGTTACACTCGTTTTGGAATCACCCTCAGAGTTAACGACAATAACCCTTGCACTCTAATTCACCATCTCGAATCTATAAGGACTAATTCCGTCGGTGAAGCACAAATTCTAGAAATCATCTCAAGAAATCCAGAAATCACAAAAGGGGGAAAGGCCTATCACAAACGGGAGCATAAATCTCACCAACATGTGTATCACAAACGGAACGCTAATTCCATGGTTGCTAACCATCATAAATTGAGCCGAAGCTCCACAAACGGCCCGAAGACCATGGGTTGCTACCCCACCAATTTGAGTCGAAACTCCACAAAACGGGGTTTAGTCTCCCTCGCAGACAAAGAGACATCGCACATTGCTAGTCTAAATCACAAAAATGATCGTCATGATCATCAAGAAAGTGTCAATTACACTAAGCTAGTAAATATATAAATTTAGCTTCATGTCCCATAACCACTAGCTTAACTTAAATATTTACGAAAAAATTGTAGATCTCCACTAGAAAATTGTCACAAGAGATTCAATCGAACAAGTCCAAGAATTAACCAACGAAGTAAACACAAGCGTTTCAAACCACTTGTTTTACTAAGCTGTTTAATTAGATTTCTCATACTAGTGAGGTAAAGGTTTGTATATACTAATAGATTGGAAATCGGTTTGAGAAACGAGCTTTGTTATAAAATAGTGTTGAAATCATTTGAAGAAAGAGTTTTGATATTTACTACTAGTATAGAAAACCTTTATATTTTTAAAGTGACAAATCACAAAGAAGATTGTAGGAACAATCAATCACTAAAATTCACATTCGAAGACGTGAATAAAATCCAAAGAAATCGATACCGAATCCATTAAAATGGATATTCCCAAAATCACGAAGAAAATGTCATCAAAGTCGATAATAAGTGATAATAACAAAAGGGAATCAACACGAATCGATTAAAGTTGGAAATTCAAGCTAAATAGGCAAATAGGAAAAAATTGGCATATTCAGACGTCTGAAAGATATGATTCAGACGTCTGAATCTGGAAAATAAAATACTTTCCAGGACAGAATTCAAACGTCTGAATCAACAAATTCAGGCGTCTGGAAATGCTAAATTTTAGCCTATTTCCTTTCTGGTTCAATTCGAACCAATTCAGACGTCTGGAATATAGATTTAGACGTCTGAATACTGGGGAATAAAAATTCCCAGTATAATATTCAGACGTCTGAAACTGGGGTTTAGGGCATTCCCTGAACCTAGACCAAAAATGGCCAAACGAATACCGGAAGCGATCGATCGAGCGACAACGACTAAGGATTTACGCCAAGCGACAACCCAGCCTTAACGGCTCTTCGATACGCCTCAAATATCAATGTCCAAATATCCATAAAAGGATTTTCATATATTTTGATTTCAAAACACCAAAAATGGGAATATACACCAAATCAATCCAAACCAAAATCAATTGCACAAGAATAAGCATTAGGAATTCATACCTAACAATCGAAGATAATTATAGACAAAGATGTGAGATAAAAATCTCACCTTTGAACCCAAACAAATGAAGAAGAAGCTTGAAAGCAAAGGAGAATTAACCACTCTTCAAATCCAACACAAGAAGCTTGATTCTAAGCTTTTAAAAGAAGAACATTCCCAAAGTTAGGTTTAAGAATTTCTGAAATTGATAAGAGAATGAGTTGGAGAAGAAGAAGAGAAGGCTTACCAATGGGTTGTTCTATTAGTTTGGAGCTAGAGTTTGATTTGCAAAAGAAAACTAGGGCTTGGAGTTTTAATTTCCTCTTCCACTCTCCATTGTTATAAAAGCTTGAGTATTAGGAAATGAGGAATGAAGTAATGAAGAGGAGAAGGGGTTGGGACTGAAGACATAAGTGGGGTTATTGGGCTCAGCCCAAACCAAAGCCCTAAGTGAAAAGGTAGCAAAATTCCACAAACTCCAAACATATCAAAGTTTACACTTAAAAAGATCGCAAACGGCGTTTTGAACTCAATGGGAGTGGTCCCGAGTCCTAATTCGACCGTATGCAAAAAGTAGCTTTTCGGACTAACTTCCGAGTATCGATAAAATATTTAAATATAAAATCGATAAATATATGGGTTGTTACAGATTCCCCTCCTTAAAGAAATTGCGTCCTCGCAATATTTAAGAAGAAATATAAAGTAACAACCATAAAAGCATATTCAACACAAAAGAAATTTGAAATAAAAAGTTTACCTCAAAGAGCACGAGAAAGTAAGTCTGGATGTGTTCATTCGATGAACTCTCTAGACTCCCAAGAACAATCCTTAGGATTTGAGGACCATTGGACCTTAACAAGCGGAACATATTTATTTCGAAGGCGCTTGACCTCCGAAGCAATAATACGAATAGGATGTTGCTCATAAGTTAAATTAGGTGAAACTTCAATTTCTTCCACAACACCGGGCTCAAGAATAGAATCGGAATCTCGAAGGCACTTCCGTAATTGAGAAACGTGAAACACGTCATGAATAGCAGAAAACTGAGCCGGTAATAAAAGGCGATAAGCCACGGAACCAATACGTTCGGTGATAAGAAATGGCCCAATATATCGAGGCGCAAATTTTCCCGATCGTTTGAAACGTACAACACCCTTCATAGGTGAAACACGAATGAACACAAGATCTCCCACAGAAAATTCTAATTTCCTTCTTCGGTTATCGGCATAGGATCTTTGCCTACTTTGAGCTTCTTTCATCCTATGACGAATAAGATCAATCTTTTCTGTGGAATCACGAATAAAGTCTGGACCTAAAACCAGCTTCTCACCGGCCTCAAGCCAACAAAAAGGAGATCAGCATGGCCTTCCATAGAGTGCCTCAAAAGTGCCATACCAATACTAGATTGGAAGCTATTATTATAGGAAAATTCAACAAGAGAAATATGATCTTCCCAACTTCCACCAAAATCAAGAACACATGCATGAAGAAGATCTTCAAGAGTTTGATTTACATGCTCGGTTTGTCCATCGGACTGGGGCTGATAAGCGGTGCTAAAATTAAGCTTCGTTCCTAAAGCTTTTTGAAGTCTCTTCCAAAATCCACTAGTAAACAATGGATCTCAATCGCTAACAATAGAAGTAGGAACTCCATGCAATTTAACAATTTCTTTAATAAAGAGTTTGGCCCAAAGAGGTACAGTTCGGTTAGGCCGAACGGGAATAAAATGGGCAGATTTAGTAAGCCTATCAACAATCACCCATAAGCTATCATGACCCGAATGAGAACGGGGAAGGCCATCAATAAAATCCATGGAAATTTGGTCCCACTTCCAAATTGGAATTTCTAAAGGTTGCAATAACCCACCGGGCCTTTGATGTTCGGCCTTAACGAGTTGGCAAGTCATGCAACGCTTAACGGAGTTAGCGATGTCAAGTTTCATTCCCTTCCAATAATAAAGTCGCTTCATATCCGCGTACATTTTTCTACTACCGGGATGAATGGTAAATTTAGAATGATGTGAATCTTCTAAAATATCTTTACGAAGATCACTAATATTTGGCACGATAAGTCTACCAAATTTCCGAATGCCGCCACGAGAATCGATATCAAAGTCTTTCAAATCTTCAATATCAATTTTATCCTTAATATTTTGGCCAAGAAGAGCCAATTCGGGATTTAGCCTTTGAGCTTCAAGAATGCGGTCTAAAAGAGAAGGATGAGCCTCAAGGCTGCATAAAACAAGATATGAACATAAATCGAAAACACGGTCTCGAATTTCGCAAGTGGATAAAATCTCGAGATCGTTCCATTCGGATATCATCATAGAAACAACCGCTTGTTGCTTTCGACTAAGTGCATCCGCAACGCGATTTCCCTTTCCGGGAGTATAAAGAATATCAAGATCATATGGTGCAAGAAATTCAAGCCAACGCTGTTGACGCAAATTAAGTTCCTTTTGAGAGAATAAATACTTCAAGGACTTATGATCGGTATAAAAAACAAATTTCTCTCCTAAAAGATAATGACGCCAAATACGAAGGGCGAAAACAATAGCCGCGAGCTCTAAATCATGAGTGACATATCTAGTCTCAGCAGGCTTCAATTTCCTAGAAGCATAAGCAATAACACGTTCTCTTTGCATAAGAACGGCACCCAAACCAACGCGACTAGCATCGGTATAAACAACGAAATCTTGATTCCCCTCGGGAATAACAAGAATAGGAGCATCAGAAAGAAGTTCCTTTAGTTTCTGAAAAGAAGTTTCACATTTGTCCGACCAAATGTATTTAACACCTTTCTTCGTTAAGCTAGTGAGAGGCACGACAATCTTAGAAAAGTCTTTGATAAAACGGCGGTAATAACCCGCCAATCCAAGAAAATTACGAATCTCCGTCACACTCTCCGGTCTCTTCCAATCTTGAATCGCTTCTATCTTTGAAGGATCCATGGAAATTCTGGATTCGGAAATAATATGACCGAGGAACTTCACACGAGATTGCCAAAAGTGGCATTTAGAAAACTTTGCTTTTAATTGATTACTCCTAAGAGTTTCCAATACAATCCGATGATGCTTTTCATGCTCCTCCTCGGTTTTTGGATACACAAGAATATCATCAATAAAGATGAGGACAAACCGGTCGAGGAAGTCTTTGAAAACTCTATTCATAAGGTCAACGAAATAAGCCGGAGCATTTGTTAGACCAAATGGCATAACAAGCCATTCATAAGATCCATAACGAGTACAGAACGATGTCAAAGGAATGCTATCCTCTGCAATACGAAGCTGATGAAATCCAGTAGCTAAGTCTAATTGTGAAAAGACTCTAGCACCACTAAGTTGATCGAATAGATCATCAATCCGAGGTAAAGGATATTTATTTTTGATAGTGAGATCATTAAGATTGCGGTAGTCAACGCAAAGCCTAAGTGTACCATCGGATTTCTTCACAAAAATAGCTGAAGCTCCTCAAGGCGAGGAACTTGAGCGAATAAATTGCTTTGTTTCCAAATCGGATAATTGTATGCGCATCTCCTCATTTTCTTTATTGGACATGCGATAAGGAGGACGAGTAATAGGTTGAGCCCAGGGATAAGATTAATTCTGAACTCAATTGCTCACTTAGGCGGTAATCCTAAAACGGGCTCAAATATGTCGGAAAATTCACAAACAATGTGAATAAGAGAAATTATATCTTCCTTATCATCATTATCGTCATCACGAGGATTTAAAGAATATAAAGATGCAACCAAGCTGGAATCTGAATCTTTAAGATTAACAGAAATCTGCTTAACAGATTGAGGATGTCGAAGATGAATAGCCCGCTCAAGACATAGGATATGAGCTTAACGGTTAAGCCAGTCCATTCCCAAAATCATTCCAAAGCCTAAATAACGCATGACATGCAAATCGCTAGGAAAGAAAAATCACACAAAATAATCTCGACATCTTTACAAAGCAAACTAAGAGTTGCAGATCCGCCAACTGGATTCGAAATTCTCAAAGAAGTCATTAAAGCAACAACACTTAAATAAAAAGTATCAACAAGTTCTTTTGATATAAAAGAATGGGATGCACCCGTATCAAAAAGAACTCGAACAGGTTGATCACGAAATATAATGGTGCCATCAAGGTAGAATGAGACATACCTTGACCACGAGATGTGTTGCCAGGGGCTTGAGCAACATTTAACTTTCCCTCCTTTCTGCCCTGAAGCTTGGGGCATGAAGATATAACATGACCGGGACCTTTGCAGTAGCGACAAGAGAGAGACTTTGGACACTTGTTCGTGTAATGGTCCTTTGAACCACAATTATAGCATTCCCCACGACCAACGGAAGAAGTCTTTGCCATAGAGGTTGCTTGCTTCCCTTTCTTATTGGGATAAGGACCTTTGAATTTATTAGGCCTTTTCTTGTTGTTGTTGAAGCTTGGTTTGGAACCCACCACTTCAACATCATTCTCCCTATCCGCCTCTTCAAGGAAGAGCGATATCAATGAGTTGGTCGAAAGAAACTTCTAACTTTAGAAGTAATGGCTTCTTGAGACTTTTGTTCAAGCCATAGACAAATCTCTGATTTTTCTTCAATGGGGTGTTAATATATTCAACCCCGTATTTAGAGAGAGATTCAAAAGACGCGACATAATCTGCCACGGAAGATTCACCTTGAACAAGGTCAATAAAACGGCGAGCCAAAGTCACCTTCTCATCTTCTGGTATGAATTTTAACTCGAAGCGCTCTCTGAATTTCTCCCAAGTGAGATTCGCTTCATTTATTTCAGAAATCAGAAGCTCGTACCAGTCTAATGCTCTTTCTTGGAGCAGACTAGAAGCCACCTGAAGTCGATGAAGATCAATAAGATTCATGCGAGAAAAGATTCGATCGCATGATCTCAGCCAAGCCTGGACTTCAATAATAGTTTCGGAACCTTTAAATGGCTTCCCACCCAGGTTGGTGCAATCATTGCACAAACGTGAAAATCCAGACTTAGGGTGAGTAGGTTCCGGATTAGAACTGGCTGCTTGAGCATTCTTTACTAGATCAAGAAGCTGCTGGGCAGACATAAAAACTCCATCTTGGGGAGTAGCACTAGATTGACCGACGCTGGGATGGCCAGGTCTAACCATTTCTCTTCCTTTAGAAAGAAATAAAGAAGAAGAAAAAGATTATTCATAAAATGAATATCAAGCAATCTTGATAGATAAAACAAGGAATCATAAAAGAAATTAGGATAGGACGGTACGAAGACCCGAATAAAATCCTAAAGCATGACTCCTAAGAAGGACTTAGGACTATGATCCTTGTTAAATTATTCTACATTGTTCCGAAGTTTGGCTCTGATACCAAGCTGTGACGCCCCACCTCTATACCCGCGCCAGCCAAGGACACTACGGTATAATGCCGTCAACTAGCACGGAGAATAAGGCTGTTGAGGAGTGAACATCTGTATAATTGCTTTGTACGAGTACCGATATGCCAGATAAGATGTAACTTGCATTTGTTTTCAAGAGGACATCCGACATACCGACAAAAACTCAAAGCTACTACACAGTGGCTATTATGTCTTCGGAAACAAATATAGAAATAAACATAACACAAATCAGTCACAGATAATTCATATCACAAAGGCGGAAAAAGATATGAATATATATAACATATAAAAGTGTTCATCAGAGTAGTAGTCAAGAAGATCCACAATAATACAAAAGAATAGCAACACGTGCTATACAAAAGAATACAACTATGAGTCTATATACAGCAAAATAAACTACTAATCTAAGTAGTTAGCCAAAAGTCAGAGAAATCAATCCCAAGTGAGAAGTCAAGCTGAAGCACCTGTAACATCTCGGTCTGACCCGAGTATTATTTAATAAGAAAATAATAAACGAATTAGTCTAACTATAAATATCAGATGAAGCGATATAGAATAAGAGGTATGACTAAACGCATAATAATCACAATGCCAAGCTGTGATAAATAAGTAATTGAAAATCAACAAGAGATTAATCAATATCACAAGAACGTTCTCAAGGATCAAAAGGAATGTCATACTCTTTATTTCGTTCACCAAACCATAAATATTGACGATTATATCAATATCAATCACAAAAGTCAATGACGCACAAATTCACCAATGCACAAATATTGATAAAACTTATCAATGAAAATCATAAAAATTGGTGAAGCACAAATTCTAGAAATCATCTCAAGAAATCCAGAAATCACAAAAGGGGGAAAGGCCTATCATAAACGGGAGCATAAAGCTCACCAACACGTGTATCACAAACGGAACGCTAATTCCATGGTTGCTAACCATCACAAATTGAGCTGAAGCTCCACAAACAGCCCGAAGACCATGGGTTGCTACCCCACCAATTTGAGTCGAAACTCCACAAAACGGGGTTTAGTCTCCCTCGCAGACAAAGAGACATTGCACATTGCCAGTCTAAATCACAAAAATGATCATCATGATCATCAAGAAAGTGTCAATTACACTAAGCTAGTAAATATATAAATTTAGCTTCATGTCCCATAACCACTAGCTTAACTTAAATATTTACGAACAAATTGTAGATCTCCACTAGAAAATTGTCACAAGATATTCAACCGAACAAGTCCAAGAATTACAACGAAGTAAACGCAAGCGTTTCATACCACTTGTTTTACTAAGCCGTTTAATTAGATTTCTCATACGAGTGAGGTAAAGGTTGGTATATACTAATAGATTGGAAATCGGTTTGAGAAAACGAGATTTGTTATAAAATAGTGTTGAAATCATTTGAAGAATGAGTTTTGATATTTACTATTAGTATAAGAAACCTTTAAAGTTTTAAAGTGACAAATCAAAAAGAAGATTGTAGGAACAATCAATCACTAAAATTCACATTCGAAGACTTGAATAAAATCCAAAGAAATCGATACCGAATCCATTAAAATGGATATTCCCAAAATCACGAAGAAAATGTCATCAAAGTCGATAATAAGTGATAATAACAAAAAGGAATCAACACGAATCGATTAAAGTTGGAAATTCAAGCTAAATAGGCAAATAGGCAAAAATTGACATATTCAGACGTCTGAAAGATATGATTCAGACGTCTTAATCTGGAAAATAAAATACTTTCCAGGACAGAATTCAGACGTCTGAATCAATAAATTCAAACGTCTGGAAATGCTAAATTTTAGCCTATTTCCTTTCTGGTTCAATTCGAACCAATTCAGACGTCTAGAATATAGATTCAGACGTCTGAATACTGGGGAATAAAAATTCCCAGTATAATATTCAGACGTCTGAACCTAATGTTTCAGACGTCTGAAACTGGGTGTGTTGTCCCGGGAATTTAAGCAATATTTATTTAATAATTTCATTAATAATTTTTTTTTAAAATGTCAAATATTGATATAATAATTTAATTCAAACAGAAATTATCTTTTGAAAATTAGTTATTATTTAATTTGATAAATGATATTTATAATGATAATAACTTTTGGGAATTTTATTTCTTTTCAAATGTTAAAAATATTTGAGTAATAAAATTATTTTTCTAAGCTGATTTAAAGATATTTGTTTATAATGTATATATGTGTATACATTGTAAATATGAGTTTTGATTTTTTAAAGAGTATTTTCCAGTTATTTTATAGATAAGATGTATGATTTATGAATTAATTTAATTGATTTAAAATCTGTATTGAAAACTTTTCAAAAGATGTTTTAAAAGTTTATCTTATATTTTCATAGAAATATAAGTAAATATTTATTTTGTTTATAAATATATATAATAGTTTGTTTAAAAATAAAATAGTTTAAAATTGTATTTTATAATAAGAGTTTATTTTGTTTTATTTTAAGAATTACTTTTCTTTTGAAATAAGATTTAGTTTATTATATTAAAGTATAATATTTTGATTTGGAAACTTTTGAATAAAATTGAAAATAACATTTCTTTTCTTTTTAAAATTTGCTCTTTAAAAAGTTTAGCTCTAAAAATATTGTTTTAAAGACATTCAAATAGGCATTTAGATTGTGTATAATTTTATAAGAAAATTTGTATGTAAGCATGTAAAAACTAAATGTACTTAAATATTTGAAACATGATTAACTAAGTAAGAAATGAACATAAAACCTTTTTAAAATTTAGAAATCTCTTTTTATTATTAAAATGATTATGTGTCGAACTCTTAACACATTATAGAGAAACTTGTAAACTTATCTATACCACAACATAACAAGTGGCTGTAGTTTATTTTCTTGAAATTAATTAAAATAGATAAGAAAACATAGCAAATATATTTGTTAAATCATTCTCTTCAAAAAGAAACTAAAATCAGGTTTTAGAAAGGAAACTCAAACCCCAAAAACACAAATCCTTCTGAAAATCTGAGAATTCAATTCTGTAAATCAAGTCTGCTACTATCAACAACATCAATTTGAGTTCAACTTCAACTCTAAGCAAAGAAGTATAAGCTGCAGTTCCAAATTCAATTAGTAAAGCAACATCATCTAGCAAAATGCAGTAAACATTCAACTGGAAAATCAACTTCAACAGAATAAGGTCAACATGCAGTTTAAACCATCTTCAGTAGCTAATGCAAAATCCAGATTTTCAACTTAAAATCAATAGTTCAGCAGCAGATTTAAATGAGTTCAACTGAAGTTCAATATCAATAACATCAGGGAATTCAAATCTGCTCCAGCAAAATGAAACTTGCATCTAGGTTGATCTCTGCTTCTTCATATTGGTGAGTAAGCTTCTTTTATTTAAAAACAGCTTTTCTTTTTAAATCAAAGCTTAACAAATTTATAGAACACAATTTCTAATTCACATAAATCAGAAACTGCACTATTCTTTTGTTTAAAACTGTTTAACCTCAAAATGCTAAAATTCATGTTAGTTGTGCATTTGGGTAAACTTCTATGTTTAAAAACAGTTTCCTTGTAAAAAAAAAATCAGAGCTAACTTATTGAACTCAACTTTCAAGAACAAACTGTTATATAAATAGAAATCAATCAACTGCTATTGATAAAAAGAAAATAATGCGCTGTCTTCTTTTAAATGAGCTACCTGCCATATGTAAATTTTGAGTTATCTGTTGCATGTTTATTGATATAAATAATCATGTTTGTATTGTTATATTGTGATTCTGTGTGTATATATATTAATGTATATATATGTGATTCTGGATTTTATCTCTGTTCTTGGCCTTGAACTAAGTTTTTAAAAAGAAATTCATTTTAAACTAGTTGATATCAGTTTGGATTTGTTATGGAAATAGAAAAGTGTTTGTTTAGTTTGAAATTAAGTTTATAAATTTTAATCAAGATAAATTTAAAGAAACTGTTGTCTCTGTGAACATATAAAAGTCGGCAAATATTCAAATCTGCAAATCTATATCTTCTTAAATTATTAATACAGCTTTATAATTTGAATTCATGAATGAAATCATGAATTTTTAAAACTAAAATTCACATTTTATAATTAGTGGATGAATGTGCATTCTGGGTGAAGCAAATTGGGAATTTTTGGGATTATGTGTTTATTCAGAGATTTAGGGAAGATGGTGTTTCCTGGAAGTGGGGGACTGGTGGAAGAATGAAGGAGAATTGGGTGATAAGATGGCCGGAGTTAGTTTTCCTTGTAGTGACAGGTTTGAAGTGAATGCAGTGTGGAGTTTTCCAAGGTTCTGGTTTAACATGATTTTGATTCAAGTGGCTAAGGGAAGTTTGGTGATGGTGATCATGTTTGGGGTTAGATGGTGATGTGGTGGAGTTGGTCAGGGTGGTTGTAGATGGCCGGAGTGCCAGTGCACTTGCACCATACACAGAATTTTCAGGTGAACTTCTGCTTGGTTGTGCAGGGAAAATGACTCGGGATTCCTCTCGGGTAAATAGGGTTTTGACTCGGGTATTAGGCTTAGAAAACTCGAAGTAGGAAATAGGGGTCTCGGGTAGTTTTGGTTCAGGTTGTAAAAAAAACCTGAAATTTGCAGTTTTTATAATTTGGTGAATTTGAGATTTTTAAAATGCAAGGTTTAAATGTTAATTCAGATGAACTTATGAATTTCAAAGTTTCAAATTGAAATTTTATGTTTTAAGAAAATTTACATTTAAATAGTGGTTCAGGTTGTAAAACCTGCAATTGTGCAGTTTTTAGAGTTTGATGAATTTAAATTTTTAAAAACAAGATTTTGGCAACAATTTAAATACCAAGTTAAGGTCAAATTTGAATTTAGGTGAACTTTTGAATTTAAAGTTTATAAAATGAAAATATTTAAATTTGAACAAGATTTATATTGAGTGGAAAATCAGGTTTAAATTAAAAAGAAATTTTCAGGTTAATAGAATCCAGTTAAAATTTATACAGTTTTGTAAATTTTTAAAATATTGATCAAATTCAATGTTTAAAGTAAGTTTTAAAAATGAAGTTGATTTCAGATAAATGTTTGATCTTGTAGTTTTCTTTCTGTAATATTTGAAAATTATGGAATGTTTAACTTAAAATTGGAGAAGTTTTAAATAGTCAGTTTATTTTAAAAATTTGATTTCATTAATAAACTTAATTAAATTTGGATTCAAATTTTGTTTACTTAAAGTAATGAATGTTTTCACTTTCATTATAAAGTTATAATTTATTTAAATTTTGAATAGTGCTTAATTAGTAAAACAATTTGAAATCTTAAAGTTTAAAATGGGATTTGAATTTAATTTAGAGTTGTATTATTTAAAATACATTTTGAATGTTAATGAAATCATTTATAATTAAATAAATTATCTTAAGATAATTAAGATAATAAAGGAATTTAATTAAGAAATTTATTTATTTGATTCTAAATAATGATTTAGAATGAATTTAATTAGAAATGATAAGTGATGATTAATTAAAGATAATTTTCTTAAGGAAATAATTTAAGGAAATATTATTAAATAATAAGGATAAATATCTAAGGATAATTAAGTAATTAATTTATATGATTAAATTTTTGATAATTAATTAGATTAATTAATTTAAGGTAATTAGTTTTAAATTGTTAAGTCTAATTACTTGATAAAAGTAATTAAAGAATTAATTACTTATTGTAATTAATTTTGATAATGTGATTTGTTAAGTTAATTAATTTAATTTAATTAATTTAAGGAATCATTTAATGATTTAATGAGAGTAATTACTTAAGGTAATTAATGTAGCAGGATTTCTTAAAGAAGTAATAAGTGATAATTACTGGAATGTAATTAATTAAGATGATTTTTAATTAAGAAATTTTGGTAAATACTTTGAAATTAATCAAGTGATTAATTAATGGAGATAATTAATTGTGAAGATAATTAATTTGTTAATGAGTAATTAAGGGCAGTTAGTTACTGGTTTAATATTAATCAAAGGTGATTAATAATTGTATTTTAATTTTAAATAAGTTATTAATTTGAATTAGAAATCATTAATTAATATAATTAACGATGTAATTAAGGATTGTTTAATTAAGAAATAATTAATTATTAAGTAATTAATTAATTGTAATTAATTAAGGATAAATGTAATTAATTATAGTTAATTTATCAATGAAGTAATTAAATGTTAATTACTTATGATTTAGGTTAATTAATTTTGTGAAATTAATTAAGGACTAATTACTTATTGTAATTAGAGGATGATTAATCAAAAGTTGTTTAATCAAGTTATGTACTTAGTGAATAATTAATTAATTGGGTTAATTAATTAATGGATGTTAAGCAGGATTCAAATGAGTAATTAATTTAATTTAAATAAAATTAATTAGAGATGGTTGTAATTAATTTAATTCATTTTAAATTAATTATAATTGGTGGTTGATAAATCATTGCTTATGGATGTTATTGATTGAATGGTTGTGATCTCAGTAATGAGATGAGTTGTATTTGTATGATATGGATGTTTGGTTAACGTATGATGGTTTGTGATGGATTATCTGAGTGTGATGATTATCTGTTGTGATGTTGATACAGATTATCTGTTTATGATAAGGATATGATTATCTATGGTGATATATAGTTTATCTATCTTGTGAAATAGATAATAATGAAATGAGTTAATTATTTAAAACCCTTAAGTACAACTTGGACATTAAAATGGCGTTTGGTTTCGGTGAGACCGGGATTGGATTTCCATATTTGGATATCCGAAAACCACATCGATTCTAATTAAACGTTAGGTCGTTAATCTAAGTGGAGCAAGTGAAGACTCGAGGTGTAAGGGCTATACGTCAGTATAACTCTGTGAGTGATTCCGTAATGAGTTTGACGGAATAGTACTTATAGGTTCGAGATGGTGATTTAGAGTGCAAGGGCTATGGTCGTTGACTCTGAGGGTGATTCCAAAATGAGTGCAACGAGATAGTGCCTTCGGTTTCGTTCGAACCCGGAACGAACTTGTATGGATTGAATGCTTTCAGAACGTCGTCAGGTGGATGATGAGCATTCTAAGATTGATGTGTCCTATTAAGGTAATCGCAGCCTCAAGCCTCATCAACCGGGAATGGATAAAACAGGGGAGGTGCAGCAAGGCTTCGTGGGTAGCTCCCACTGGAGAGCAAGATACATCCCTGTCTAGATGTCCCTTTATATTTCGGCTGTGTGGGGCGATTGCTAGCTAGAATCGCCGGGGTGGTCTTGTTCGGAACTGTTCAGTAAGGAATGGGTCCGGCCTTGTGTTGCAGGGGATGAAGGGAGTAATCCTCGGTACGGTGATCTAGGACACGTACTGTGACGGGCGGTACCCCAGTAGCCCTGCCATTGATGGAATCCAAAATCCAATAAGTGCCTGTACGGTTTTGATTGTGCCCAACTATGTTGGAACGTGAGATGTAAGCATTCCAGCTATTTCTGTATTTTATTTTGAAAACCCTAGACACTATTATAATATCACTGGATTTCCTATCAAATGTTTTGGTTAGCGTAAGGTAAAAACTTTTCCATGTTTATGTGTGGGAAGTCTTACGTGATACCTTTGTTTTTCAAAGGATTTTCTAAAGTTAAGCAACTTTTTAACCCGTTTACTCACACCAGACCCTTGTCTGACCCGAGTGTTTATTTTCTGTTTTATTAAACTCTTGGGTACTCATATTACGTATGAGTAGTCAAGTGTTTTAGGATTGCTTTGACGAGTTATGGAGGAGATAATGGAGCAGGAGGCTTCAGCGTGTAGATATATATGGTGGTTCCGCTGTGTTTGAGTTGTATCTGTTTCTCTGATGTACTTGAATTGTAATTGCTAGACAGAAGTTTATAACTGTCTAGATTTGTGATGTATTAGCTGTTTAACTCTGATGTATATGATACTATGTAAAGTTTTATGTGATATATTATAATTTATTCGTTCCGCTGTGAGATTCTGATGTTGTCTGTTTCTTTCTTTTCTTTCTTTTCTTTCTTTTCTCTTTTCTATCCCTTTCTTTCTTCTTAACGAAGCAACTTTCTAGAGTGTGGAAGTTGGGTCGTTACATTGTGGTATCAGAGCTCTAGGTTGAGCGAATACCTAGGCTCTGTAGTGGCGTCTTTCTTGAGAGAACGTATTTGTAATTTTGAATATATATATGTATATATATTTATTTCTACCTATTAGATTGGGTTACCCGTTCAGGTTTTCCAACATAAGTAATAAAGGTAGATAGGGTAGTGGTGTGTGTAACACAACTATCGATGGTTGGAGTTCGAGTGTTTGAGATTGGTAGTGAAGCTGCTAGGGCAGCATTGGGAATCTTGAGTAGTTCTGCAGTTGGTGAAGAAATTCACCGATCTCTGAAGGAAATCTTTTTAAGATTCGGAGTTTATTTTGGATTTTAAGCTTGGTTACACTCGTGTGGGTGGATTTTCTTAAGTTTGGATCAGTTGGGGGTTCTGAAGCCAGCAAGGATATTTTGGCAACCTTAGGAGGGAGTTCTGTCTGTAATTGAGTTTGAAACTCAGTTTGGCAGAGTGTTTGAGTTTGGTTTGGGAGCGAGTTTCCTGAGGGATATCTGCCTATCTGGAAAGCTCTACTGTAAAGAGGCTGGTGTAGCTTTGGGATTCAATGAGCTTTTGGATAAGGAAGATTTGGCAGCAGTAGCAGCAGTGAGTGGCCTGTTCTTCAGTGGTTTAGGAGTCTCTGTGATTCTTCTGTCAGTAGTCCGGACTTATGGTGGAGTTTGTCCATTTCTTCTGGAAGCTCAGTTGGGAGTGATGTTAGTGACCACTACTTTCTTCTTTTGAAGGCTTTAGCTGTTCTGAATTTTTGTAGTGAGAACGATTTCTTGGAATCTGAACTGAGTAGAATCGCAAAAGTGACTTGTGATGGTTCAGAAGTTCTATAAGTGATCTTTGTTTGGATTGAAGCATCTCTAGAGGATGTTTGAGTTATCGAAGGGATATTTTATGGATATCTTCAAAGTAATTAAGATTTGCATCCATCAAGAGTTTGAGTTTTGTTTCGACTTGGTTCTTGGAGCTGTACCAGTGGTTCAGCATTGTAGGTGGTTCTTTGAGTGTGATCTGTTTAGATTGGCAGGATTTTTGGATCTAGCTTTCTGGTTGAATTTTTGCTGTTGTGTTTGTGACCGAATCGGATAGGTCACTGAAATTTATGGAATTTGATGAACAATGTTCTGAGATTAGTTGATCAAGTTTATACTTGTGTTCAACAATAGTATTTTCAAATCAGAGTTGCGCAGTGGAAGCATGGTGGCGGCTATTCCAGAATTGAAGCAACGCATGATTCTTTGGAAATTTGAGTTTTGTCTTTGATCAGAAGATTTCTATAGGAAATATATTTTGGAGTCTTCTGATGTTGTATAGTAGAGTTGTGTGGTAGATTGGATTAATCTAGAAGGTTGAAGGCAGCCCAGGATCGTCAAGAGAGATTTTTGGATAAGAATATTGGATCTTTCTGTGTTCTCTTGAGAGTTAAGTGTTTGATCTACAGGATTGAATTGCCAGTTTGGATGGCTGGTCTTGGAATCAGTAGTTATGAGAGATTTGGAAGTTGATCAGGACTTGTCTATGGTCCTGTATCTTGTTTAGATTTGTAGATCTAGATATATAGGAGCTCTAGATCTGTGTGGTGTAGTTAGTTTATATTCTGTAGAGCGAGTATCCCGGTATATATATATATGCTTGGGGAAACTCGATGGAATTTTATGCAGAATTCGTCTGGATAATTAGAACTGTTTGTTTAATTGGTTGTTATGGTTGTTAGCATAGGTTTGATCTATGCTTGTGTTTAAAATTTAAATTTAATGGGATGATTAAATTACCTTTGCTTTTAAATTTCGGGGACGAAATTCTTTTAAGGGGGGAGGAATGTGATGTCCCGGGAATTTAAGCAATATTTATTTAATAATTTCATTAATAATTTTTTTTAAAATGTCAAATATTGATATAATAATTTAATTCAAACAGAAATTATCTCTTGAAAATTAGTTATTATTTAATTTAATAAATGATATTTATAATGATAATAACTTTTGGGAATTTTATTTCTTTTCAAATGTTAAAAATATTTAAGTAATAAAATTATTTTTCTAAGCTGATTTGAAGATATTTGTTTATAATGTATATATGTGTATACATTGTAAATATGAGTTTTGATTTTTTAAAAAGTATTTTCCAGTTATTTTATAGATAAGATGTATGATTTATGAATTAATTTAATTGATTTAAAATCTGTATTGAAAACTTTTCAAAAGATGTTTTAAAAGTTTATCTTATATTTTCATAGAAATATAAGTAAATATTTATTTTGTTTATAAACATATATAATAGTTTGTTTAAAAATAAAATAGTTTAAAATTGTATTTTATAATAAGAGTTTATTTTGTTTTATTTTAAGAATTACTTTTCTTTTGAAATAAGATTTAGTTTATTATATTAAAGTATAATATTTCGATTTAGAAACTTTTAAATAAAATTGAAAATAACATTTCTTTTCTTTTTAAAATTTGCTCTATAAAAAGTTTAGCTCTAAAAATATTATTTTGAAGACATTCAAATAGGCATTTAGATTGTGTATAATTTTATAAGAAAATTTGTATGTAAGCATGTAAAAACTAAATGTACTTAAATATTTGAAACATGATTAACTAAGTAAGAAATGAACTTAAAACCTTTTTAAAATTTAGAAATCTCTTTTTATTATTAAAATGATTATGTGTCAAACTCTTAACACATTATAGAGACACTTGTAAACTTATCTATACCACAACATAACAAGTGGTTGTAGTTTATTTTCTTGAAATTAATTAAAATAGATAAGAAAACATAGCAAATATATTTGTTAAATCATTCTCTTCAAAAAGAAACTAAAATCAGGTTTTAGAAAGGAAACTCAAACCCCAAAAACACAAATCCTTCTGAAAATCTGAGAATTCAATTCTGTAAATCAAGTCTGCTACTATCAACAACATCAATTTGAGTTCAACTTCAACTCTAAGCAAAGAAGTATAAGCTGCAGTTCCAAATTCAATTAGTAAAGCAACATCATCTAGCAAAATGCAGTAAACATTCAACTGGAAAATCAACTTCAACAGAATAAGGTCAACATGCAGTTTAAACCATCTTCAGTAGCTAAAGCAAAATCCAGATTTTCAACTTAAAATCAATAGTTCAGCAGCAGATTTAAATGAGTTCAACTGAAGTTCAATATCAATAACATCAGGGAATTCAAATCTGCTCCAGCAAAATGAAACTTGCATCTAGGTTGATCTCTGCTTCTTCATATTGGTGAGTAAGCTTTTTTTATTTAAAAACAGCTTTTCTTTTTAAATCAAAGCTTAACAAATTTATAGAACACAATTTCTAATTCACATAAATCAGAAACTGCACTATTCTTTTGTTTAAAACTGTTTAACCTCAAAATGCTAAAATTCATGTTAGCTGTGCATGTGGGTAAACTTCTATGTTTAAAAACAGTTTCCTTGTAAAAAAAAAATCAGAGCTAACTTATTGAACTCAAGTTTCAAGAACAAACTGTTATATAAATAGAAATCAATCAACTGCTATTGATAAAAAGAAAATAATGCGCTGTCTTCTTTTAAATGAGCAACCTGCCATATGTAAATTTTGAGTTATCTGTTGCATGTTTATTGATATAAATAATCATGTTTGTATTGTTATATTGTGATTCTGTGTGTATATATATTAATGTATATATATGTGATTCTGGATTTTATCTCTGTTCTTGGCCTTGAACTAAGTTTTTAAAAAGAAATTCATTTTAAACTAGTTGATGTCAGTTTGGATTTGTTATGGAAATAGAAAAGTGTTTGTTTAGTTTGAAATTAAGTTTATAAATTTTAATCAAGATAAATTTAAAGAAACTGTTGTCTCTGTGAACATATAAAAGTCGGTAAATATTCAAATCTGCAAATCTATATCTTCTTAAATTATTAATACAGCTTTATAATTTGAATTCATGAATGAAATCATGAATTTTTAAAACTAAAATTCACATTTTATAATTAGTGGATGAATGTGCATTCTGGGTGAAGCAAATTGGGAATTTTTCGGATTATGTGTTTATTCAGAGATTTAGGGAAGATGGTGTTTCCTGGAAGTGGGGGACTGGTGGAAGAATGAAGGAGAATTGGGTGATAAGATGGCCGGAGTTAGTTTTCCTTGTAGTGACAGGTTTGAAGTGAATGCAGTGTGGAGTTTTCCAGGGTTCTGGTTTAACATGATTTTGATTCAAGTGGCTAAGGGAAGTTTGGTGATGGTGATCATGTTTGGGGTTAGATGGTGATGTGGTGGAGTTGGTCAGGGTGGTTGTAGATGGCCGGAGTGCCAGTGCACTTGCACCATACACAGAATTTTCAGGTGAACTTCTGCTTGGTTGTGCAGGGAAAATGACTCGGGATTCCTCTCGGGTAAATAGGGTTTTGACTCGGGTATTAGGCTTAGAAAACTCGAAGTAGGAAATAGGGGTCTCGAGTAGTTTTGGTTCAGGTTGTAAAAAAAACCTGAAATTTGCAGTTTTTATAATTTGGTGAATTTGAGATTTTTAAAATGCAAGGTTTAAATGTTAATTCAGATGAACTTATGAATTTCAAAGTTTCAAATTGAAATTTTATGTTTTAAGAAAATTTACATTTAAATAGTGGTTCAGGTTGTAAAACCTGCAATTGTGCAGTTTTTAGAGTTTGATGAATTTAAATTTTTAAAAACAAGATTTTGGCAAGAATTTAAATACCAAGTTAGGGTCAAATTTGAATTCAGGTGAACTTTTGAATTTAAAGTTTATAAAATGAAAATATTTAAATTTGAACAAGATTTATATTGAGTGAAAAATCAGGTTTAAATTAAAAAGAAATTTTCAGGTTAATAGAATCCAGTTAAAATTTATACAGTTTTATAAATTTTTAAAATATTGATCAAATTCAATGTTTAAAGTAAGTTTTAAAAATGAAGTTGATTTCAGATAAATGTTTGAACTTGTAGTTTTCTTTCTATAATATTTGAAAATTATGGAATGTTTAACTTGAAATTGGAGAAGTTTTAAATAGTCAGTTTATTTTAAAAATTTGATGTCTTTAATAAACTTAATTAAATTTGGATTCAAATTTTGTTTACTTAAAGTAATGAATGTTTTCACTTTCATTATAAAGTTATAATTTATTTAAATTTTGAATAGTGCTTAATTAGTAAAACAATTTGAAATCTTAAAGTTTAAAATGGGATTTGAATTTAATTTAGAGTTGTATTATTTAAAATACATTTTGAATGTTAATGAAATCATTTATAATTAAATAAATTATCTTAAGATAATTAAGATAATAAAGGAATTTAATTAAGAAATTTATTTATTTGATTTTAAATAATGATTTAGAATGAATTTAATTAGAAATGATAAGTGATGATTAATTAAAGATAATTTTCTAAAGGAAATAATTTAAGGAAATATTATTAAATAATAAGGATAATTATCTAAGGATAATTAAGTAATTAATTTATATGATTAAATTTTTGATAATTAATTAGATTAATTAATTTAAGGTAATTAGTTTTAAATTGTTAAGTCTAATTACTTGATAAAAGTAATTAAAGAATTAATTACTTATTGTAATTAATTTTGATAATGTGATTTGTTAAGTTAATTAATTTAGTTTAATTAATTTAAGGAATCATTTAATGATTTAATGAGAGTAATTACTTAAGGTAATTAATGTAGCAGGATTTCTTAAAGAAGTAATAAGTGATAATTACTGGAATGTAATTAATTAAGATGATTTTTAATTAAGAAATTTTGGTAATTACTTTGAAATTAATCAAGTGATTAATTAATGGAGATAATTAATTGTGAAGATAATTAATTTGTTAATGAGTAATTAAGGGCAGTTAGTTACTGGTTTAATATTAATCAAAGGTGATTAATAATTGTATTTTAATTTTAAATAAGTTATTAATTTGAATTAGAAATCATTAATTAATATAATTAATGATGTAATTAAGGATTATTTAATTAAGAAATAATTAATTATTAAGTAATTAATTAATTGTAATTAATTAAGGATAAATGTAATTAATTATAGTTAATTAATCAATGAAGTAATTAAATGTTAATTACTTATGATTTAGGTTAGTTAATTTTGTGAAATTAATTAAGGACTAATTACTTATTGTAATTAGAGGATGATTAATCAAAAGTTGTTTAATCAAGTTATGTACTTAGTGAATAATTAATTAACTGGGTTAATTAATTAATGGATGTTAAGCAGGATTCAAATGAGTAATTAATTTAATTTAATTTAAATTAATTGGAGATGGTTGTAATTAATTTAATTCATTTTAAATTAATTATAATTGGTGGTTGATAAATCATTGCTTATGGATGTTATTGATTGAATGGTTGTGATCTCAGTAATGAGATGAGTTGTATTTGTATGATATGGATGTTTGGTTAACGTATGATGGTTTGTGATGGATTATCTGAGTGTGATGATTATCTGTTGTGATGTTGATACAGATTATCTGTTTATAATAAGGATATGATTATCTATGGTGATATATAGTTTATCTATCTTGTGAAATAGATAATAACGAAATGAGTTAATTATTTAAAACCCTTAAGTACAACTTGGACATTAAAATGGCGTTTGGTTTCGGTGAGACCGGGATCAGATTTCCATATTTGGATATCCGAAAACCACATCGATTCCAATTAAACGTTAGGTCGTTAATCCAAGTAGAGCAAGTGAAGACTCAAGGTGTAAGGGCTATACGTCAGTATAACTCTGTGGGTGATTCCGTAATGAGTTTGACGGAATAGTACTTATAGGTTCGAGATGGTGATTTAGAGTGCAAGGGCTATGGTCGTTGACTCTGAGGGTGATTCAAAAATGAGTGCAACGAGATAGTGCCTTCGGTTTCGTTCGAACCCGGAACGAACTTGTACGGATTGAATGCTTTCAGAACGTCGTCAGGTGGACGATGAGCATTCTAAGATTGATGTGTCCTATTAAGGTAATCGCAGCCTCAAGCCTCATCAATCGGGAATGGCTAAAACAGGGGAGGTGCAGCAAGGCTTCGTGGGTAGCTCCCACTGGAGAGCAAGATACATCCCTGTCTAGATGTCCCTTTATATTTCGGCTGTGTGGGGCGATTGCTAGCTAGAATCGCCGGGGTGGTCTTGTTCGAAACTGTTCAGTAAGGAATGGGTCCGGCCTTGTGTTGCAGGGGATGAAGGGAGTAATCCTCGGTACGGTGATCTAGGCCACGTACTGTGATGGGCGGTACCCCAGTAGCCCTGCCATTGATGGAATCCAAAATCCAATAAGTGCCTGTACGGTTTTGATTGTGCCCAACTATGTTGGAACGTGAGATGTAAGCATTCTAGCTATTTCTGTATTTTATTTTGAAAACCCTAGACACTATTATAATATCACTGGATTTCCTATCAAATGTTTTGGTTAGCGTAAGGTAAAAACATTTCCATGTTTATGTGTGGGAAGTCTTACGTGATACCTTTGTTTTTCAAAGGATTTTCTAAAGTTAAGCAACTTTTTAACCCGTTTACTCACACCAGACCCTTGTCTGACCCGAGCGTTTATTTTTTGTTTTATTAAAATCTTGGGTACTCATATCACGTATGAGTAGTCAAGTGTTTTAGGATTTCTTTGACGAGTTATGGAGGAGATAATGGAGCAGGAGGCTTCAGCGTGTAGATATATATGGTGGTTCCGCTGTGTTTGAGTTGTATCTATTTCTCTGATGTACTTGAATTGTAATTGCTAGACAGAAGTTTATAACTGTCTAGATTTGTGATGTATTAGCTATTTAACTTTGATGTATATGATACTATGTAAAGTTTTATGTGATATATTATAATTTATTCGTTCCGCTATGAGATTCTAATGTTGCCTGTTTCTTTCTTTTCTTTCTTTTCTCTTTTCTATCCCTTTCTTTCTTCTTAACGAAGCAACTTTCTAGAGTGTGGAAGTTGGGTCGTTACACTGGGGTTCAGGGCATTCCCTGAACCTAGACCAAAAATGGCCAAACGAATACCGAAAGCGATCGATCGAACGACAATGACTAAGGATTTACGCCAAGCGACAACCCAGCCTTAACGGCTCTTCGATACGCCTCAAATATCAATGTCCAAATATCCATAAAAGGATTTTCATAGATTTTGATTTCAAAACACCAAAAATGGGAATATATACCAAATCAATCCAAACCAAAATCAATTGCACAAGAATAAGCATTAGGAATTCATACCTAACAATCGAAGATAATTATAGACAAAGATGTGAGATAAAAATCTCACCTTTGAACCCAAACAAATGAAGAAGAAGCTTGAAAGCAAAGGAGAATTAACCACTCTTCAAATCCAACACAAGAAGCTTGATTCTAAGGTTTTAAAAGAAGAACATTCCCAAAGTTAGGTTTAGGAATTTCTAAAATTGATAAGAGAATGAGTTGGAGAAGAAGAAGAGAAGGCTTACCAATGGGTTCTTCTATTAGTTTGGAGCTAGAGTTTGATTTGCAAAAGAAAACTAGGGCTTGGAGTTTTAATTTCCTCTTCCACTCTCCATTGTTATAAAAGCTTGAGTATTAGGAAATGAGGAATGAAGTAATGAAGAGGAGAAGGGGTTGGGACTGAATACATAAGTGGGGTTATTGGGCTCTGCCCAAACCAAAACCCTAAGTGAAAAAGTAGCAAAATTCCACTAACTCCAAACATATCAAAGTTTACACTTAAAAAGATCGCAAACGGCGTTTTGAACTCAATGGGAGTGGTCCCGAGTCCTAATTCAACCGTATGCAAAAAGTAGCTTTTCGGACTAACTTCCGAGTATCGATAAAATATTTAAATAAAATATTTAAATATAAAATCGATAAATATGCGGGTTGTTACAATATTAATTAATTATCCCAAAAGATAATAAATAAAATTTAAAACCCTTTTATAAATTTAAAATAACATTAATTATCCCAAAAGATAATAAATCAAATTAATAACCCTTTATAAATTTAAAACAACATTAATTATCCTGAACGATAATTAATCAAATTTATAATCCATTTATAAATTTAAATCAACATCAATTATCCCTAACGATAATAAATTAAACATATAATTCCATTTATAAATTACAAACTACACTTATCCTTTGTTTCAAAATTCTCAAAAATACTTGAAAAATAGTTTAAACAACTTTCAAAATAAAAACACAACCAAACATTTATTTTGCAAAAATACAAGCACAATTTCAACATATACAGGTTTAAGGAGAAGATATCTCATAGGTGATGGTATAGCGATAATCGCTATAACGACGCATACACAAGTCAAACATTATGTAATAGATATTTCAATCAAACCTCAATATAAGCAATATAAGAATATAAGTAAGATGCACATAGTAGTAAATTGATAATGGTAGAAGCCCCTTAGGGTCTTTCTACAAAAGTCCCTTGCGAAACAATGGTTATTTATGTCATCCGCTTTTCAAGCGGAAATCAAATCCAGACAAATAATCAAACAACAATGTACATCTATCATCCAAACATTCAATAATAATCATAGCAACATAGATATCATATAGTTTATTTATAGGTGAGTAAACTCATCAAAATTTGAGTAGTTGCTTTTCACGTCCCAGTTAGATCTAAAATTGAACGATGTTGATTTTAGCTTAATATTCTACTAGCTTCAAATTCTAAAAATCCAACTTCAATATGTGGATAACAACGACATGAGTCCAATGCAAAAGACTGCGTCTAAATTCGACCTTGTATGAGATAGTTATTAAGTTTATAAGATTTGGAATTAATTTAATTAATTAATAACTTAATTCACAATTTGTCCACTAATCACCCATTCAATCCTTCTCTCCCACACTACCATATCACTATGCACATATCAACTGCACAAGGACGCCCATTTCCACTAATCACCTCTTTCCTTCTTTCTCCCTCCACACTTCCTGAAATGACACACAATCTCCTTCGACAAACCACTCTACGCACTGGCTCCATGTTCCACCCTCTTTGCCAAGCTCGGTCAATCCTTTCTTGCCAAGACTTAGAAGTTAAGTCTAGAAAACCCTATTGTCGCAGCTATGGTGAGCCGGAGTTGATAAAATTTGGTGGGGAGGTGTATTTCATGAAGGGAAACTCATCGACATTGTTTATCTCCGCTCTACTCCCTGGTTCATGCCCAAACTTCGGCCATCCTCAGATCACTACTGCGACCAACAAAAAACACATGGATTCAAAGATCTCAACCATACGAACTCAGTGGAACTAGTTTTGTAATTTTTTGTTAAGTAATTCATTTGATTTTGAGTATAAAAGAGAAGGCTTGATTTCTTTTTATTTACAGGAAATGATAAAAAGAAAAGAGAAAGAGGAAGAGAAATGTCTAATGTGTTGAATAATCTATGTGTAGAGGTTAGTTTATTTTGCAATTTCCAGTATTTCATTATATAATATTTCGTTTGTGTATGAACCACGAATGATAAAACAAAAATATGATCGCACAAAACAACGCAATATGATCATAAAACAATAATAAAATACATTGGTAATCTTATTCTATAAAATTTTAAAAATACCATCATTCCATGAAAAATACGCCAAAAGAAAATTTAAATATTTTCCAAATTAAAAATTATGAAAAAATCCTATAAATCAAAATAAAAACACGTCATTTAAATCAAGTCGTTTTTTGAATAATCAGTTTTCTTGCTATTTACTTGTACTATTTATTATTGTAAATAAATTTTCAAAATGAGTTCACAATTATTATTTGTTAATTAAATGGGGTTATATATTGCTATTAAATCCATTTTATTAATAACTATTTCCAAATTCAAATATTTAAATATTCCTAAAATTTGAATAAGTTATTTGTATTTTAAAAATCAATTATTCAAACATTCAAAATTAAAACGATAAAATTCGGGTTTTACATTCTTCCCCATTACAAGAATTTCATTGTCGAAATTCCCAAAGGAAGAAAATGTCCTCTCGCCCTTAGGTTTTAAAGTTCCTTATATTAAAATTTCGGCAGCACCACATTTGCGCGGCTGATCCGAAAATACTACAATTAGCCACAACTGGCCAAAATCAACAAAGAAAACAAAACTAAGTAGCCTCCCATATCTGGGGCATAAGATTATCCATCAATAACAATTTCTAAATCTAATACATACTTATTTTGCATTTGACTTTTAGCAAGCAACTTACTATTTCAATGCAAATGCTGATGTGCAAGAAATTAAGTAGAAATCTCTTGCTTTCCTGTACCTATCTTATATTTACATAATTTAGAAGAGAATCATGATGATAAAAGAGCAATCACTAGCTATTTCTAACATAAGTACAAGCGATATAAGCAATATAACATCCATACGCCACAAGGAACTACGATGCAACTAATAATAGTGATGCAACTCCATATATCAAAACTGGCATGATATAAATCTACATCCGACTCTAGTGTGACATAAAACCACATGCGACCAAAAGTTATATTACAACTGTATGCAACAAAAATATAGAGAATACCTATAATAAAATACTGTGCATCAAATCCTTTCAAAAGATAAATTTAAAACCAAATTTCCGGGACTTATGTTCAAAATATATTCAAATTCCTCCAAAGAGAAATATATCAAAACCAAAATCAATTATAACAAGGAGGGGGCTCCTCATATCGAAGCGTGGTATAACTCTAGATTCTAAACAACACGAAGCATCTAGTGGTATTCTGGTTCCTCCTAAAATAATAACTAGAGTAAAAAAATATACTTGGTGAGTCTTCTAAATCGGAAAACTCCTAATCGCCCAACTTTATTCATAACCAAAAATATTTGAAAAAACTTTTCACAAAAATTCTTTTCCAATATCCTTAAAATATAATAGTTCACCAAAGTTTCAAAATAATAATAGTATTATTTATTTCAAAAATTCTTTAGAAATCACTTTTTCAAAGCACTAAGATTTAAGTCCTAATGAGCAACAACTTAAAAATCCTTTATTTATAAATTCAGGCTTTATAAACCATATTTTAGAAAACTACACTATCAATCAAATCAAATTCCATAAAGGAATAAACTAATATTCAACATTATTTAAAATGTTAAATGACTAACAAATAATATTTAGAATTTTTCTTAGGTCCACAACTTTTTCGATTGTCCAAGGATATGGATGATTTTCTAAGCGTACCATTATGCTCCTTAGCCTTTGGTTATTGCTTAGAAAATTATCTAAGCTTCCTCAAATAAAATTGAAAGTCGCTCCCCAAACTTTCTTAAGTCACATAATAAAGCATACAAATACACTTAGGCCTGTATGATGTACATAAATCATCCATACACAATATCTGATTTGACCATTTGCTCAGATACATAAATTTTACTTCCAAACTAATATCACTCACTCGATCTCCCTAATGCGGACTCCAATTAGGTTTGTTGATTCGAAATCTTTGTTCTCCTTATGTAGCTATATACGGTGATAGAAGACCACAGTATCATATCAAGAATCCGAATCAAGGATTCACTGATAAGAATTAAGTGAGAAATCGTTTTTCGAACTGGTGTGAATCATCTCGAAGTTATGTACTCAAATCCTAGATTAAGAACTATGCAAATAAAATGATCTGCGTAAAACTTACATACTTAATCTTATTGGTTTTTTAACCACACCAATCTTTTTTCTAAATCGCTTTCATTTTCATTTATAGTATTTCAATCAATAATAAAACTATTTATGAATTACTTCATAAATTTTCACTTAATAAAAATTTATAAAGACATATCTTTTTAAAACATTAAATTGAAAGCTTACTCTACTTTTATTTACTTGTATAATACTCTTCTACATCCTAAGAGTATGCACAAAATGCCAATTTTATTTTATTTATTTATTTTTTACTTTTATTTTTTTTTAAAATTCAAATGGAGGCTAAAAAAATATGGTTCTTTAAATTTCAATCAACTTTTCAATCTCTTTACCTTAGAATGCATTAAGGAAAGATGTTTATGGGTTGGCCTAATAAAATCAGATAGTTTTAATAACTTAGATGTTTTAAACAAAAGCTATGGTTTTAATAAAATAATGTTTACTAAAACCTTCTTATTAGATTTAATCCATTTAAAACTTGTTTAAATTTTTTTCCTCTCTATCCAAGAGTTTATAATTTTCATTTGTCAAAACATTTTTCAACAAAATATCTTTTATTTTAAATCAATATCCTTTAAGGAAACTTGAGAACTAAATACCCGATTTTTTGTTTCAAATCCCTTTTTGAAATCATACCACATATATTTCTATATATATATATATATAACATTTTTAACAATTTATTAACTAACACTTGCTTCGGGTTCGTTCGGATTCGAACTCATTTCGATCGCATAATGACAAACAAAATAATTTACTAAGTTCACTACGATGTTCGCCAAAGTAAATTTCGATCGTCACTTAAAAGATTATTCAAATTACCACAAAACTAATTGAGATGTTTTCCCTGAATTATCCAAAGAAAATGTAATTTTCTTAAAAATTATCTACGAAATATTTATACTTATAAATACTTCCAAATAACACCATTATTAATTTTTTTCAAAATCTTTTTGAAATCATTTCAAATAATATTGGAATTTAAATTCTCAAAATCCCTTTTTGCTTATAAAACACCCTTCATTAATCGTATAGATAATTTCATATAATACTCATGTAAAATGTAC
The DNA here is from genome assembly GCA_030765085.1 of Allium cepa. Taxonomy (NCBI): domain Eukaryota; kingdom Viridiplantae; phylum Streptophyta; class Magnoliopsida; order Asparagales; family Amaryllidaceae; genus Allium; species Allium cepa. The sequence continues at coordinate 795,819,109 of CM060938.1, read as the reverse complement.
TTTTAAAAACATCTAATATAATAGTAACTTCCCTTTATTATAACAAACTTTTCATAATTATTTATCCTCTAAATGTCTTATTGTTCCATTTTAATTATCCTAAGCAATATTATTAAAAGATGACTTTGAAATTAACATTTTCATCGAACACCTTATAGTCAAATTGTGAAACTTAATTCAAATGGTGTTCGTTTTAATATACTCACAATTATCAAAATAGTAAATGCTCAAAAAATGATCAAACATAAATTAATAATCAACAAATAATATTCAATGTTCCTAAACTATCTGAGTATGAAAATTAAATATTAATGATAATAAAGGAATATTATCATTTTTGACAACAAACACATCATAAATAACTATATAAATTTGAAAATTATTCCTTTATATGTAAATAATATCTGATCCTTGGTAAAGTATTTCATTTAGCAATTTTCAAAAATCAATATTGTGTCCATTTGCCTTGTTCAAATGTTTTGAAATCCCTATCGACATCATGGCTCCTACATATCGATCGAAATTCAAAATTTAAGCTCAATAGACCAATTAACAAGATATGTTTTTATAGCAATAACATATATGCTTTCGTACACATACTCTCAACTCATTCTAGGTTGCCACTTACCCTATCTCAAATGAGTTTATTCACTAAAATCAAGGTTCTCACTTAACCTTCAACTTTGATACAAATGCAACGATCTGCCTTTTCAACCCTCGAAAGTCGGAACTTAATGCATCCATGATATTCGAATGCAAAGCATCCAAGTGCCAAAAAGGCATATTGTTAAGATAAAAAAGAAAAGGAATAGAGGGAAACAGAATGACAATATATAATATAACAAAGATAGTAAAGGCTGTTACCCTGAAATATATGGTATGTCAGAGTTAAAAACAAACCTCATCGGCTTAGATAGTTATAACTTCCTAACCACATGATTTATGATTGGTTTATATGTAGTAATACAACGAAATTGAAATATTGCGGTAGGTAAACATCCAGCTTTACTCCATGAGCTCCATGCCCTACTAATGACAACCTGGAAAAACTTGTTTTGACCCAAGCATTATAATAAAGTAACACCTGGATCAATCAGGAAAACCAGCGTGATAATACACAAGAAATATTGTGAACATATATTGTGAGACCATGCCGCTAAACATGGAACATGTTTTAACACACAAGAGCAACATCCACACATGAAAGAATGGAAACAAATTGGAATTGGGCACAAACATGATCAAAATCCAAATTTAAAGAATGGATAAAAATACTTAAACATTGAGAGGAACTTCAGGCACTTCTTGATGCGATTAAGAAAACAAATCAAAGCTTTGAATCAAAAACAAGGAAAGGAAAATTTTCCAACAGTGACTAGAAGGCTGCATCCATTATAGAAAGTATACCTTTAGAAAATATACTTGAGAACTATGATAGCTCTTGAAGACCTCCAAGTCAGACGCTGCCAACCTTATCGAGTATCCAAGTATTTCACATCTTCACATGCATACCATCGAATCCAATCTAGAGCAGATATGAGAATATCCTAATGGAAGCAACGCATATGGCTTGGTCCCCACTTGCTCTTTATTCAGTCATTTCAAACAAAGGATATTAGTGCTTAAATAAGCAACAAATCGTCGATCTCAAACTAATATTACCCTGGGTAAAATAATGAAGCCACACAAGTAAGGGCGGTGTTCCTTTCTACCTTGTCATGACAACATTCCTAACTATAGTAATAGCAAGAGTTTTTCAAAAAACAACAAATCGTTTTATATTGATGAACACAAAGAAGATAATAGGATCGATAGTAAATAAATCAACTATAGAAACTTACAAAATGGTCGTATATGAAATCTAAATCCTTTAAAACATTTGACTCGCACTTGTGCATGATTTTCACATCACAAATATTTGTGAAACATTTTAAAAACAATCTCTAAAATACTCTTTCTAAAGGGCTAATTATATTTCTAAGTGTATTAAAAAAGAGTCAAAAAATGTCATTAAAACATCATTCACTATAAACCCAAAACAGTTTACACTTAGCTTTATATTTAAACATTAATTTTTTAGGAATTTCTAGTTTATAAGCTATCTTTTATAACTTTAAAACAACATTTACTACCTCAGAAGATAATAAATCAATTTTAAATATCTTTATAAATTTAGAACATTGTTAATCATCCCCAAAAGATAGTTAATATAACTCTTTTATAAATTTAAAACCACATTAATTATGTTGAAAAAAAAATTAATCAAATTTACAACCCTTTTATAAATTTAAGACAACAATTATTAGTTTGAAAGATAATTAATCAAATTTATGATCTTTATTATAGATTTAAAACAATAATAATTATCATGAAAGATAATAAGTCAAATTTGTAATCATTTTACAAAATTAAAACAATATTAATTATCCTAAAAGATAATAAATCAACTTTATAATCCTTTTATAAATTTAAAATAATATTAATTATCCCGAAAGATAATTAAGCAAATCTATAATCTTTTTCATAAATTAAAAATGACATTTAATATCCCGAAAGATAATAAATCGGATTTATAATCCTTTTTAAGTTCAAAAAAACATTAATTATCCTAAAAAATAATAAATCAAATTTATAACCCTTTTATAAATTTAAAACAACTTTAGCTATCCTAAAAGATTATTAATCAAATTGATAATATTTTATAAATTTAAAATTACATTAATCATCCTGAAAGATAATAAATTAAATTTATAACTCCATTTATAAATTGTAAACAATATTTATCCTTTATTTCAAAATTCTCATAAATACTTGAAAGTATAGTTTAAACGACTTTCAAAGTGCATAAAAGCGACCAAAAATTTATTTTGTAAAAATACAAGCACAAGTTCAACGCATACAGAGGTCTACTGAGGTCATATTTCATAAGTGACGGTGTAGCGATAATTGCTGTAACTACACATACATAGATCTCAAAGTGTAGTCACAAATATTTTAACCAAACATCAACATAAGTAATATAAGAATATAAGTAAGATGCGTATAATGGTTAATTAATAATGGTGAGAAATCCCTTAGGGTTTCTCTATAAAAGTCCCCTACAAAACAATGATTATTTGTGTCATTCGCTTTTCAACAGTGAAGCAAATCTGAACAAATAACTAAACAACAATATAAACTATCATCTAAATATTCAACAATAAGCTATAGCAACATAGATATCATATAGTTTATTTAGAGGTGAGTAAACTCACTGAAATTCTAGTCAACCTTTCCACGTTTTAGTTTGATCAAAAATCGAATGGCGTTCAACTTTAGCTCAAAATTCAATTAGCTCCAAATTCGACGAATACAACTCTAATGCGTAGATAACAATGATACGAGTCCAATGCAAATGACTATATCCAAACCCAACCTGGTATGAGATAGTTATTGTGTTTATAATATTTGGAACTAATTAAATTAATTGATAACTTAATTAACAATTTATCAACAAATTATCTATTCAATCCTTTTCCCCCAAATTACCATATTACTGTGCATGTATCACCTACACAAGGAAACCCACTTCCACCGATCACCTCTCTCCTCGTTTCATCCTCTATGCTTCACAAAATGACATGTCGTTGCCTTTAACGAACAACTCTATGCACGGGCTCTGCATTCCATCCCATGTTGCAAAGCTTAGTCCATCCTTTCTTGCTGCGACCTAAAAACAGAGTCCAGTAAACCCTAATGTCACATTGAGCTATGTTGAGCCGGAGTGGATGAAAGTTGGTGGGAAGGTGTGTTCTATGAAGGGAAACCCAACAGTGCCATCAACATCGTCTATCTCCGCTTCATTCGTCGACTAGATGGAACCCTGGCTTATGCCTAAACTTTGACCATCCTGGAATCACTACCGCAACCTACAAACAACCCAAGGATTCGAAGATCCCAGTTATACGAACTCATTGAAACTAGTCTTGTAATTTTCCATTAAGTAATTCATTTGATTTTAAATTTAAAAGAGGAGGCTTGATTTCTTTTGTTTATAGGAAATGATGGAAAGAAAAGAGAAAGAGGAAGAGAAAAGTCAAGAGTATTAAATAATCTAAGTGTAGTGGTAAGTTTATTTTTCAATTTCTAGCATCTCGCTACACATCATTTCGGTCACTTATGAACCCTGAATGACAAAACAGAAATATGATCAAACAAAATAATGCGATACGATAACAAAACAATAATAAACACACTGGTTATCTTATTATATGAAATTTCAAAAATATTTTCATTTTCCAAAAAAGTACATCAAACAAAAATTTAAATATTTTCCAAATTAAAAATTATGGGAAAATCTTATAAATTAAAATAAAATTTGTCATTAAAATCAATTCATTTTATTAACAGCTAACTAAATACAACATTAATATCAAGTCATTTGATTAACAATTGATTTTCTTATTATTTATTCAAACTATTTATTATTGTAAATAAATTTACAAAATGAGTTCACTATTATTATTTATTAGTTAAAATGAGTTAAATGGCTGTTGAATCTGTATAGTTAATACTTAATTCAAAATTCATATATTTGAATAATCCCTATGTTTGAATATATGTTACTTATATTTTAAAAACCAGTTATTTAAATATTTAAAATTAATTGATTATTCAAAATTAAAATGATAAAATTTCGGGATGTTGCATTGTAATTCACTTTGATTGCTTTCTTCGATTGTTTATTGATGAATTGTTGGATATATGATCGAAATAGATGATATTGAGTTGCATACTTCTGATTTTTGGTTGATGCGATGATATTAATTGATTGATTATTGAGCATGCTAATATTAAATCTCGTGCAAGTTAAATAGTGCTTGCAACAGTTTGACACGACTTTTGGAATTGGTCATAAAAGAAAAGTGACTTAAATTTAAAAGCTTAAATAAAGTAACATATTTTTAATATAGATTGTGGATAAAAATTGAAAATGTTTTTATTTATAGAGTAGATAAAAGGGAGATACTTTTAATGATAATGAGAATGGAAATTATTTGAAAATGATGGATTTTGGGATTTTGTCAAATAAGCGAATTTTTGAATAGTTATATTTTTATTCATTATCGTTGACTATATAAATATTTAAATAATTTTTATAATGACATTTAAAATTTATAGTTTTAAAGTAATTAGTTAATTCTATTTGATTTAAAAAATTAGAAGTTGTAAAATAATATTCTAAAATTATATGCTCAATATTTGATTACCATTATTTTTTATAAAAAGGAAATCTTGAATTATAAAACTTACTTAATATTCTTTTTTCAAATTATTTGAGAAGGTTATAAAACGTATAATTGATTTTGAAAGTAATATTAAGGATTTAGAATTAAATGAAGTAGAATTTATTGATTTCTTCGAAATTAAATAAGAGGATTGCAAAATATTTATTTATGGAAGTGCGATTGGATTTTTAGGAAGGATGAGAATTTATAATTTAATTTTACTTTAAATATAATGTTGATATTTCAAATTATATTGAAGACTTTGAGAAAAGTGTATTTAAAACCCCTTTCGAATCAATAAATAATAGAATCATATGATTTGATTCCTATATATTTCTGTGTAATGAGAAATTAAAATAAAATGAGTTATAGTACCATCTGGTATAAGACTATATGTAGTATTTCTTAGGTCTTTGGACTTGTTATATAGAATAATTATGCAATGATGAGTGCAATTTATAAACATTGAGTAAATGGATGAGTAACACCTGGTTGTATGGGGCGCCCGACCTATTATATGTTTGATTACTTTTTATAAGTAAATGTCACATAACAGAGTCTAGTATACAAGGTATTATATTTAAGGTGATGCTCACGGAGAGTGAGCAGGCTGAGAGCCATAACAGTGCCCATTAATTATGTGTACTCCTATTATACGTCAGGGAGTAAACTAAATTGGCTAGTATCCATCCTAGCAGCCTGATTGTGAGGTCGCTTTCCGAATCTGTGGCACACCAGTTGATGTATATGGCTAAGAGCCATGGTCGAGAACCACTGCCCCTGTGTCACTTAGGCCAGTAGTCTGTTACCATTTGGTGCTCTTGCAGGGTCGTGACTAACGCATAATGTAGCATTGCACTTGATGGATATTGAGTCATGATGGCTGTTGAGGTAACTAAGCACTGAAAGTGTATGAGGAAGGCTCTTAGAGCAAAATAAGAGTTATCAGTCTCCCGTTTGGTTATTCTTGATGATATAGCATGAGATGCTCTCGACACCTACTTATTTACCTATATGATATTATTGTGTTTATGGCTAAGAGCCGATTTGAACATTTGTTGAGACCGTTGTTGAAATATTTATTATGCTGAGAGTACCTATGACTTAGAGTTTTGATGATTATCCACGATACTGAGAGTCGAGTGGATTAGTTGAGGTCTCAGAGAACGTATGATTGTTTCATTAGCTGAGAGCTAAGTTGATTACTATGAGGTTGATGGTCGCGATGATTATTATCTGGTTATTGATCTCTCGGATTATTTTTGAGACTCGGAGTCTATGAAGTTGTGTAACCCTATACACATTGATTGTATATCTATCGAGGGTAGCTAAAGATGCTGAGAGCATGGAGTTGGACCCTGTACCTATCTTTTACATGGTTGTTTGAGAGATGACCTTGGCTACCAAGGGTATGCCATATTTAGATTTCGTGTATGTTTAATTTGGGTGATTGTTATTATATATATATATATATATATATTGAATAAGTTAGATCCATCGTATTTCTACTTTATGATTATTTAAGAGATAATCTAAGGCATTGCTGAGAGCATATCATATACTATTGATGAATTTTATAACTGATGTAGTTAGATTGTGATTGTTTTAGCCACTTTATTATATTCACATGTGGTGTGTTGATTGACTTGTGCCATTTGTGTTGCACTTTCTTATACCATGCTGGTTGTTATTTCGTACTAACATCTACATTAAAGACCGTTGCAGTTAAAGCCCCACAAAATCCATGCTATAGCATATAGCGCCCTTCCGCTATTATGCCATTTCAATATAGTGCTATTAAACAGTACATCCACTTTACGCCCTGCTATATTTCGCTACACCTGCTATATCAAGGTTTTTTATAACCTATTTTAGCAACATTAATATAAAAAGGTTGATTTGACTAATTCTTCTTTAAACCAAATTAATAAAGTTAGGATAAAGACCTAATTTTAAGGCATAAGCGCTCAATATAAATTAGAAATTTATTGTAGTCGCCAAGTCTAGAATGTTTAAATCATGATATTCTTTGGTTTTGTTATATACAATTAAATAATATTTCTTTTTCTAACACAAATAATGTGAAAATGAGAATAAATTAACTTTAAATATTTACTTTTATATTTAATAAATATTTTTACACCTCCTTATTTTTAGTTTTATCCCTACTTTATTACTGCTATAACTTTCTGCAACTCTGTCGCCATAGAACCGCTAAGCACTTTAACTGTACAGTTCTAGACATAGTTTGACCCATGTGATATTTATATAATACTACAGTTAGCCTGAGACATTTTAGGTTCAAGGACGTGCTGATCAGTTTGTGGATGTTGGGAATAGATGGAGGATTGAGTATTTGTATATTGTAGTAATATGTGTTTGTGTGTTGATGAGATGTATATTGGAAATGTTATGTATATATTTGATGATAGTGGGTGTTTGACTAACTTTGTAGACCCATTTGGGCTCATGTATATTTTATGTCATATGTTATTGCTTCGTTGATGACTCTGCGATCTCTGTGATTTTTTATGTTGTGTATTGTTCTATCCTGGAATCAATTATGTGTTATTATTTTTCGATATTGTGTATGTATAGGTGAGCTATTTATAATTTTTGAAAATACATAACATGTTAGCCCAAGGGAATATTCACATTTGACAACCCAATATCGTTTTCGTTCTCCATATTATTAGATAATATTACCTGGTAACGCTCTTTCATACTATGAGGATAGAGGTATGGTGTTACAATGCTCCAGTTATGGGTGGAACTTTAATAAACTATAATTGTACATCTAGAGTCATCGACTTAAAATGTAAAATAACTAGCTCCTTATAACACATATTAAGGAACACCCTAGGTATATAATATAACTGAACTTTAGATCATTGATGGTATAATTCACTCACCAGGCCTTGTTGATCCCCTCCATTTCTCTCTCTTTATATCTACTATAAGAGGATTGGGCAATAAGTGATGTGATTTAAATAAGGTGCTTGGAGGGTGAGACTTAGTGCTTCAAAGATCATTTATTTATAGTTATTACTCATGTGCTTTATGTTATATCATTTCTATCGGTCAGATTCTTATGTAATGTTAGTTAAAGACATTATTGTATGGACCGCATTTATTTGGAGGTGTATAAGCTTGGATTATTTTCAATACTTATATTTTATTTCCTTCAACTGTGAGATTTGAAAGTGTAGGATGACGTAAAGTTATAATTTTCTCTGTATCATGTAAACCATTTCAAAATCTAACGACTCGTACTTCTTAGCATGACGACAGTTCAAAAGTCACTTTTGGCTTTGAATTGGTGTGTTTGAGGGTGCGGGTTGTTATATTTTGTTTTAGAGCTTATGTTAAGCAAAGTAATTCCTATAAACATAAGGTGTATAAGAGATCATATTTATACTTTTCTATTATCATACATACTTAACAATACGCCACACTGTATAAATTTTAACTCATAAAATATTTATTGGCTTGTCCCTTATATATGCAGACAACTGGAGTTAATATTGATGTTAAGATTGTAACAGCGGGGTTGAAATATAAAACCATCATAGTTACTCCACAAATAAATTCTGATAGAGATTCTCTATACCAACTAGAAGTAGCAAGTAAATTATGGGTTTAAGGGTGAATGGAAGAAAATTGGTACCATTGGACTCCGCTAAATTAGTGTGATGTTAATAAGATGAAATAAAGGCATAAAAGAAGGACCCTTCAAGGTTAAAGTAAATCTCCCTAGTTAAAGTGGAAGCCCTATTCTTATATTATGTATGGTTGCAAAAAAACTCATTTGACTTAAAGCAATGTTAGATGTAGTTGGGCTTGTGTAAATTAGGTTGTTTTCATCTACTCTACTTCAAGTGTTAAATCATTAGGAATATTTTTTAATAGTTAGAAACATTAAATGTATGTTATTTTTAAGGAAAATAAATTAGTTTACGATTTTCTATTAAATGACCAGACCATCTCTATGAAAATTTATTGAGAAGTCGACTAAAAAGAATTAAAAAAGAGCTAGAAACCTCAATGTTTGAGATTTTTGAACACATATATATATGTGTGTGTGTATGTATATATAAGTTGAAGTTTAAACCGGTAATTCCTTATGTTGAGCTTTAAACATAGAAATAAATAAATAAGAAGTAATTTTCCATAACTACTTTGATCTTTTTTTGGAAATGTTTCTTTATTAAATAAAAACAAAACTTCATATATATCCATAATATGCCTCATCAAAACCTTGCACTAATCTAAATGAGTACCTTGCAAGAAAACAGATTACATATTATTTCCATATATTAACTTACAATCTTAGTGAGAAAAAAACCTGATATTAATAGGCCCAGTGTATCAAACAGATGAAAGAGTGAATTTAAAGAAAAACTCAAAACCATTTGTACGAAGTTAGCCTATCCTGTAATGACTTAACTTTTCGACATTCAAATGTCTAAACTAAATACATCCACAATATTCGTGTACCGAGTACCCAAGTGTTAGAAAGACAATAGGTAAGGGTGAAATTAAAAAGAAGAATATAATAGGAAAGAAAGCACACAACATCAGAATCTTATAACAGAAAGGTAATATATACTATCAAAAAATCAATACAAAGAGTTACTCTGAATATAGAAATTTCAGAGTTACTAAAACCTAAGTACTATCATCAGGCCAGATAGTTATAACTACATGTCCTCACAATGCTGATATATATAATACAGAAATGTAGCGAAAATATGAATATTGCGGCAGGTAATCATCCAACTCTTCTTCATAAGCTCCAAAGCGTCCGTAGCTAAATCTGGAAATAAACACGGGGCAGACTCAAGCATTATAAGAATAACACTCGGATCGGTCTGGTAAACCAGTGTGAGAAAATCAAGAAATAATGATGATATATAATAGCACCTTTTTGAGACCGTACAGATTATAATAACGGTTTTCCCCTCTAATGAACCAACAATTCATAAAGTTTTACAATTAGTGATATGATAGATAATGTTTAGTGTGTAGCACGTAAATCATATCAAATAGCCTTTGTGTGAATGCCACAACAATAATAGGTATATAATCAATACTGCTAAAGCGCATTCGTAAATGAGTTATTTTCCACATAGAAGCTACAAGTAAGTCGAAGCAGTTTTCTATGAAAAGGATCAAAATTACCTTCCGAGCATTGTATATCTCGAGATATGGTATATTCTAAGGTAGATACAACTGGTCATATGGTGAACTGCGTGGCACCAAGTATAACCAACTACCGGGGTCTAATAATTGAAAGCATATTCTAGATCTAGAGTTGATAGACCCTCACAAGTAAGATAAACCTGCGATTGTGCATCCTACTCTAGCTTTAGTCATTCCCGATGTCGAGGCTACGTTCGGCATCTCTCACACGAGTCTTCATCACTCGAGCAGCACATGAATCCCTAATTGGATTGCTTTATCTTGAAAAGATCACGAATCACTAAATGGATTTGATCATCTCAAATAGAACTCGATCCTCCACATAGGTTCCTCGAAAAGTCCTCTAATGAATGCTAACATTGTTCTCTCTCTTGGAATACTCCTCATGATAGATAGTCCTCCATGATAGCATCGTTCGAAATGTTAACGCATTCCTTTCTCTTGGACTAAACCTTAGGATGGACAGTTCAACTCTATAATATTCCACTTCACAATCTCTTCCAATACATAGATCATGTATATGGTTTGAAGTAACTAATGGTTTGAGTCATCTCATATAAGTACACTCTTCTTGCTTACTGCACTCTCCAAAACCAATCGCTAAATTCCCGATTAGCTCAATTTCAGTTCTATCATAATTAAGAAAATGCTAGAGACATTTCGTACTAATATTCCAACTTTGGGGTTCTTATTGATATGAAATCATGAAGCCTTTCAATAACTTCTTAAGTCAATATAAGGTCAAGTTCAATGATAGAATAATCGATTATTTAGTCAAAACAATTGCTTATACAAATCAATATTTGTATGTTTAACTCGTTTGTGACATACCAACTTAACTATTTTCTTATCCAAGAGTGAAGCTAGGTAAGTCAGAGCAATGGTTGCATCAAAGCCATGCTAGATGCTTTTTTTTAATCTCACAACTAGATAAGTCTACCTCATCGGCATTTTGTGTTAAGTATAATATTAATGATTTTCATAAACAATAGAGAAATCAACATGATTAACACATTCAATATTTTCTAACTTACTATTCCTTGGTCAAGAGGAAAGTCGGTAGGTTAGAACTCCATTGCTCCATCCCTACTCGAACATCATCCTTAACTCTCACAAATAGATAATTCTTACTTCGTCAGCTTTAAGTGTTGAGCATGATTAATTACTTTTTAAACAAGTAATCAAATAATTAACATTTGCCCATTAAATAATTCTAACCCCTTTCTAAACCTTCTGTTTACACTATTAATACCCATTTCAGATGATATATATATATATAGTAAATTATTTACCGAAAGTTGATATTTTAATAAACAAGTCAAAATATACTTTATTACATAAGATATAAAATAGTCAACATATTTTATACAAATTATATATTCTTAAGAATGCTTTTGAAATACTTTATAATAATTATATTAGGTTTTAAAATGCTTTCTCAAAATATTATTTGAAAATAACAACTCTGTTATTTCCTTAGAAACTTGAAAAAACAAGTTTTTATCATGAAATCCTCTTCTTTAAAAATTCACAAATAATTTGTAGACAATCATCAATATCTCAAACCACTTTTGAAGTACTCTCATATGAGTTAGTAAATATTTGTAAAGATAATGAAACAAAATACTTAAATGAATATCTTTTCAAACCTTTGGAGTCTAAAAATTAAGGCTAAACAGAGCAATTTTGCACAAGTGAAGTTCTGGTCACTTTTCGAGATGTTTCTTAAATTTTTACTATCCAAGACTTTAACAGCGATAAACATACATATAAAACATTATAAATACGGTAGGAAACCCCTAAGGATCTCGCTATAATATTTCATAGAAATCATCCAAAACAAGGCAACTCAGAACTACATCTATAACGACTATCGCTATAAGTGCACATTCAAATCCGAGTCCAATCTAAAAAAATCCATTTATAACCTATCTGTTTGTTCCAAGGTCTTGTTACAAATCATATAATTCCATTCAAGTCCAATCCAAGTCCATACATATGGATCACATATGCTTCTTGTTTTCAAAACAAGAATTGAACCAATGCCTTTGAAAATGTCGACAATAATTCAACAGTTTAAACACAATCAAAACATGACATATATATTTCATATTTTCCATTTAAAGATGTATGCCAACTCACCTTGTATCTAATAAAAAATAAGAACCAAGCTAACCAAGTCAAACATCTACCTTGTAACCACCTTTCTCCTTCTCCTCGTTGCTTTTCCTAGCTCTCTCCCTCTTCTTCTCACACCAAATGCTCACTGTTTGTGCCAAAATTGGTCACAAACCCCAGAAATAGTGAAAGCACCAGTGCATATACATAGATCCACAATATTCCAACACATATCTCAGATCTAGATAAAGTAGAGAATAAACTGAAGAAATAGAAAATGTAAAATGTAAGAAACAAAGTAAAGAACACAAGAGTTTATAGTTGTTCGGCTATCTCCGGCCTACCTCCACTTTGAATTGATCCTTTTATTGCTTTTGTATTGAGATTACAATTTCAAGCCTTTGAAATCAATCAACAAAATGACAGAGATTCCCCTAGCCAAGAAGAAGAAGATCCCTTTTCTAGTTGCTATAAGACCGTTATTTATAGGTGTAGATCCAAAAATATTCGCCTCAAAACCTGGAATACCTCTTCTCTTGCACAGATGGGCCCACATGATCGATTTAGGATGATTTTAGATTGATCCGTGTACAATTCGTATCAATCAAACATGACCCAATTGAGTTAAGATTGATCACGAACCTTCTTGAATGCATAAGGAAGCCTTTATGAAAATTTCGTAGCATTTGGACTTGTAGATGCTGAGTTATGATCGATGCAAGTATTTTTTTGGTATACTGTTGAGCTTGTATCGATACTAGTTCGTATCAATAACTCTTCGTATCGATCGATTGACACCGATCGCCTTCGCATCCATCGTCCACGTATCCATCGGTCCTCATATCCATAGCCGTAGCCTCCGCATCGATCCGGGTTCCATGCATAAACCTATGTTAATGTTTCATCATTTGATCAGCTCCACTGCTTCATATCCATGCATCAGCGCCTTCAGCTTTATTCGTATCCATAAATCCATCCCCAATTCACAGCGATCCCCGATTGCCTTCTTGTCATCGATCAATAAGTGATCGATGCGAAATATCTGTCCGAGTTCTTGAAACCGCTGCTCCACTCGTCGTATTGATCCAAGCCTTGATCGACACGAAGTATGCCGCCATCCTTCTGCCATGCTATTTGTATCCATCATATTCCATTGCCCCATGTCCATCATTTTGTATCCATCACCTATGTCTTTGTTCGTATCGATACAATGTCAAGTGTGGATACGAAACCCATTGATATGAACTACTATCGGTCCAAAGCCATGTGTGTCATCCATATTCGCATCCATCCAGCTGTTTCATCCTCCGTATTGATACGAACCATATCGATACGAGCTACAACCATCGATCCGAAACAAAGCGCCCTTCCCATATCTGTACTGTCACGTGATCGATACGAACCATATTAGTACAAACCAGTTTCCATGAATCTTGATCCATCCATAACTTGAGCATACAAACTCCGTTTAACCTGAAATTTGAAATGTAGCCTTTCTTAGCCTTGTTTATAATTCCCAATTGATACCACCTTGATTAGAGCTCGGTCCAATTTTGATTGTATCGATCATTGCCTTTTTCCCAATCGATCTCCGGTCCCAGTATCCATCCTTTTTAGCCATTTTTTTGATATCCCGGCTTTGACCAAAAGGCGGGGTAACATTTTCCCCCCAAAACATGCCTTGTAGTAAGAAGGCATGTTTTGAATAGCTCTGAATCCGACATCCAAAGTCCATATTCCATTCATAGCCATAATATCCACTCCGTAATCCAATCCATTACCAAGTCATCGTATCCAAGTGCCATAGCCATATCCTTGTTTGAATCCACGACCGCTCCGAGCCGACATCTAATCCTGAATCCAGTTACAAAATCCTTAGACAATTCCATATCCATCCGAACTCTTTAACCAAGTTTTAATCCATTCATGTCCACGATCCAATAACCAAATCCATGACCACTTTGGGTCGAGATCCACATCCAGGACCGCTCTGGGTCCATATCCAAATCCTATAGACCTCTTCAGGTCATCCTAAACAAATCTGGGACCTCGCCGAGTCCATATCCAAATCCGAAACTGCTGCGGGTCTATATCCAATTCCGGCCTCGACTCTCCGGTCATGGGCTTAACCTATGAATATGTTTCTCCGACCTCGACTCTCCAGTCGAGGACTTGATATTCTCCTGCCTCAACTCCCCGGTCGAGGACTTTTATATTCTCCGGCCTAGACTCTTCGGTCGAGGACTTTTATATTCTCCGGCCTCAACTCTCCGGTCGAGGACTTTTATATTCTCCGGCCTCAACTCTCCGGTCGAGGACTTTTATATTGTGTTTGAGTCCATTCCATCGCTCTCTGGCGAAGGGACTTGTAACCTGTGATTACTGCCCCATCTCTTCGGTCGGGCCATAACCGCGAAACCTGTATTACTTATTACATTAATCCAAATCCAATCATCCAAAGTCCAATTGACAAAAATAAGACCGTGCAACCAAGAAAATCAAATGTCCATAGTACAAAGAAAGAAAACAAGATTTCATAAACCCGAGCATTACGGTTATCATCATCTCAGAGCAAGCCTAGGGACCATCCTCGATCCCGTACATGTGTAAGTGACTTAGCCGCAACACTTCAGGGTTTATTACTTATTCAATGCCATAAATCCATTCAGTTGATAAAAAGCTGATGACATTGCCTAGATCCAGTGCCATCTTTGCTTGAGGTGGGCGGTGGCCGCTCCTGCTCCATTGCCCTAATTGATTCCTTACATACTGCTGGAAATGACAATTCATCACATGCTCCTCAATTATATCCTTAAAATGCCTATAGTCATCCGTGCTGTTCCCGTTCAACTCATGGAATAGACAATGCTTTTCCGATGCCCATTCATATTCAGATGTTTCCCTTTTTGTCGGCTTTCGATACTGGAAACTCCATCGAGTATCCTAGTAAATCATCTCTAGAGTTTTAGTCAAATCGGTGTAAGAAGAGAACTTCGATTCCCTCCATTGCCTTTTCAATGTGTTACAGTTATCATCCACTTTTCTTTTGCCTTTATCGTCCTTGCTTAGATCCTCCCTGTATGAACCTCCACCTTTTACCGCATATACTTCAGCTTCTCTCCCCTCTCTTTTAGCTTTCGCATCTTACTGCCACATAAACCTTTCTGCTTTGTGATAAAACTCCTCGAGATCCATCGGTGGATCCTGTTCCAAAGATATCTTAAAATCGGAATCATCCGCAACTCCTTAGACTACAGCCATCAAAACCATCGGAGGATCGGGTCGATCCACGAAGCCACTGCTGCATTGAACCTGGTTAAGAAATCCCTAAGTGATTCTCCCTTGCACTGCTTCAACGATGTCAAAGTCATCACATTCTTGGGTCTCATGATGTGGACCCGAAATTGCCTCATAAACTTCCCAATCAACTCCGTCCAAGTGCCAATTGAATCGCTTTTCAGTTGTCTGAACCATAGTGCCGGTACATCTGTCAAATACAAAGGACACCACCGAGCCAAGACTTCTTCTGATGCCCCCAGTACTTCCATGTGTCTCATGTACCTCGTTAAGTGAACAGCGGGATCCATTCTCCCGTCATACATCTCCAGAGTTGGTAGTCTCTATTCACCAGTACTCCTCTTATAGCCCGTCTGATCATGTCTGCTAACCTGTCGTTGTCATTAAGAGGTAGCCTTTGCCTGCCATTTCCAACCTTCCCCCCGAGCCCGCTAGGGAATCTTGAAACTAGTCCTTCTGGATGAGCATCTATATCTTGGTCAACGCCAAACTACGTTGTGCTGCCTAGTATCCTTCTTGGAACCATGCCAACATGTTTCATGTATATGCCCCTGAGTACAGGAGCTGCTCCCGAGGGTTCTGCTCTATCCTACATCCTATTTGCTGCATTTTCTCGGTCCTGATTCTGAATGGCCTCTGCTCCTGTTGCTCCAGCTTCGTGATCTTCATTTCTAGCATCCCCTACAGTTCCATTCCCTTGGCTTCGCACTTCAGCTTGTCCAATCTGTCAAAGTAGGTTTGGTATCATTCCCTCTTTCCTTTTCAGCATCGTTCCCATCTCGTCTCTAGTGACGAAGATTGAGACCTAATTAGCTCTTGAGGAAGCCTCCTGACCTCCTTCATGCTGACTCCTCTCTGTTCTCTGTCTCCTTGTTGATTGCTTAGCCATAGTGTCAAATCCAATCTTTTAGCTTTCCAAATCTAAACTCCAAATCCCATGAAGCGGGTGCCAGTCCTTCTCAGTGAAAGCACCAAATGTTTACGCCAAAATTGGTCAAAAACCCCAGAAGTAGTGAAAGCACCAGTGTATATACATATATCCACAATATTCCAACACAGATCTCAGATCTAGGTAAAGTAGAGAATAAAACTGAAGAAGTAGCAAATGTAAAATGTAAGAAAGAAAGTAAAGAACACAAGAGTTTATGGTGTTTTGGCTATCTTCGGCCTACGTCCACTTTTAATTGGTCCTTTTATTGCTTTTGTATTGAGATTACACTTACAAGCCTTTGAAGTCAATCAACAAAATGACAAAGTTTCCCCTAGCCAAGAAGAAGAAGAAGATCCCCTTTCTAGTTTCCATAGGATTGCTATTTATAGGCGTAGATCCGAAAATATCCGCCTCAAAACTGGGAATACCTCTTCTCTTGCGAAGGTGGGCCCACATGATCGATCTAGGGTAATTTTGGATCGATCCATGTACAATTTGTATCGATCCAAACATGACCCAATTGAGTTGAGATCGATCACGAACCTTCTTGAATGCATAAGGAACCCTCTATGAAAATTTCATAGCATTTGGATTTGCAGATGTTGATTTATGATCGATGCAAGTATTGTTTTTTGGTATGCTGTTGAGCTCGTATCGATACTAGTTCGTATTAATACTAGTTCGTATTAATACCTCTTCGTATCGATCGATTGACATCGATCGCCTTTGCATCCATCGTGCATGTATCCATCGGTCCCCATATCCATAACCGTAGCCTCCGCATCGATCCGGGTTCCACACCTAAACCTATGTTGAATGCTTCATCAATTGACCAGCTCCACTACTTCGTATCCACGCTTCGTATCCATGCATCAGCGCTTGCGGCCTTATTCGTATCCATAAATCCATCCCCTGTTCACATCGATCCCTGATTTCCTTCTTCGTATCGATCAATAAGTGATCAATGCGAAATGTCCATCTGGATTGCTGAAATCGCTGCTCCACTCTTCATATCGATCCAAGCCTTGATCGATATGAAATATGTCATCATCCTTCTGCCATGTTGTTCATATCCATCATATTCCATTGCCCTATGTCCATCATTTTGTATCCATCACCCGTGCCATTATTAGTATCGATCCAATATCATAGGTCGATACGAAACCCATCGATACGAACTACTATCGGTCCAAAGCCATGTGTGTTATCCATATTCGCATCCATCCAGCTGTTTCATCCTTCATATCAATATGAACCATATTGATACGAGCCACAACCAATGATCCGAAGCAAAGTGCCCTTCCCATATCCATACTGTCACGTGATTGATACAAACCATATCAATACGTACCAGTTTCCATGAATCTTGATCCATCCATAACTTGAGCATAGGAACTCCGTTTAACCTGAAATTCGAAAAGTAGCCTTTCTTAGCCTTGTTTATCATTCCTAATCGATCCCACCTTGATTAGAGCTTGGTCTAATTTTGACAGTATCGATCATAGACTTTTTCCCAATCAATCTCTAATCCTGGCATCCATCCTTTTTAGCCAGTTTGTTGATATCCCAACTTTGACCAAAAGGCGGGTTAACACTCACAGCCTTCATGGCTAGTGAGAGATTGGCCTCACTTCTTCAACTATTAACTAGGTAGGATGTTTTGCAATGTTTTCTCAAGGTTTCGTTCTAAATTTGAGTCGATTCAGATTTGATTTGTAATTAATTTTCTTTAAGAATTTAGAGATGATGAAGAAGAAGCCATTAAAGGGAGCTTTTTTTTAGATTGTGAATTTGTAACTTATTTCTAAGGTATGCCCCTCTTTATATAGGATGAAGATGATGTTTCCAATGCTTCCCTTTACCCCCTAACCATGCTATGGACGACTCGCCTTCCATCACTTCTTCTTTATGCTAATTACCATTATACCCCTCTTATGATAATATCTCTTATCCGAATGGAAGCTTCCAGAATGTTCCATTCTTCATTAAGAGGGATGTATGTGTTAATATTATTACTGTGTTCATTTGATTATTAGATAAGTGCATAAAAGTTCGAACAACTTATATCGATAAAAAGCAATTTACCAATAAACAGGTTTCTGGTCACATTACGATTTTCCATCGAAGAATATATTTTTGTGAACAATTTTCAAAAGAAAGTTTCTGATCATAATTCATTAATTAAATAATGTCTAACAAGGTTATAAAATCATAGTTATTACCCACAATGATATTTCAAAATGTTTCGATATTCGAAAACGAAGTGTTTGAATTTCAAAGTTGTTCATTCTCCCCCACTTAGAACATTTCATCCTCGAAATTCAAATAAGAACGATAATCAAAGTGGATAGAAGAAACAAGATACATTTATAGAGTTCTGCTGAAAATATATGCAAACTAAACTGCAAAACAAAATGTAAACTAAGTGACCCCATCTCAAGCGGAGAGTAGACTACAAAAGATATATGATACTAAGATAAGAAGGAATCTTAGTCTATAAGCAACCCTGGATGGATCTCCTTCAAACTGTCCTCAGTCTTCTTTGTACCACCCTGAGCACCCTTGCCCCTCGGTACTTCTAACCTTAAAAAAGTAAGAACACAAATAATCAAATAGTATTCACAATTACTTGCAACCAATGCTCATTGTTCGCTCAGGTTCAAAATTCTCCCATCATCCAAGGACGATAAACCATCTACTAAGCATACCTTACGCTCAACAACCTCGGATCATTACTTACACGATTATTCATGCTACCTCATAATAAATCGAAGAGTCATTCCGTAACTCTTCATAAGCCAACAATATAGTATAAAAATGTACTAAAGCACATACGATGCACATGAACCATCCATATGCAAAATTCGATCAGGTCACTTACTCGATCGCATAAATTTCACTTCCAAACCAGTATAGATCACTTGACCTCTCTAGTTTGGACTTTGATTTGGTTCCTTGATTAAAAACCTCTGATCTCCTTGCATAGCCATATATTATGATTAGAAACGTCGAGATTGTATCATAAATCTATATCAAATGTTGGCCATCAAGAATAGAATGAAAAACTCTTGTTCGGACCGGTGTAAACCACCTCAAAAACATGTACTCGAATATTGAATTAAGAACTGTAATGCGAATAAAACAATCTATGTACAATTTATGTATTTATCCTATTAGTTTATATCTACACCAATTCCATTTCAGTCATATTCATTTACACAATTAGTGTGTCATTCCATACTAAACCATTTATGAATCATTTCAAAAGAAATTCTAACTGCAAGTTTATCTGCATTTTATAACTTAAGTTCATACTCATGTAGTACTCCATTACATCCTAAGAGTATATACAAACATCACATTTGTTTCACTTAACAAGGATGATCAATAATTTTAACTTGTTTTAACTTAGTGTCTTCTAAATTCAAGTGTTATATAAACTCAACTTTATATTTTCAAAACATATTCTTCAAGTTTTATAACAATACGAAAGTTTCAAACTATTCAAAATCACCTTAAAATTTGATTTTATTTCAATAAATAAAAACTATCAAACAACATATCATACCATGATGCACATACCATACTCCCCTAATGCATAGGCTTCATGTATCCATGAAATAACTTAATAATAGAACTTTAGAACTAAACATCAGTTTTAAATTCAAATCATTTTGAAATAATATATACATATAAATTTTGTATACAAATCTTACTTTATGATTAAATCAAAGCCCGTTTTATCAAAACTACTTTGTAGCATCCCACACCTCGAAACCCGAAAGTGAATGTCAATGATGCTGCAATCATCGCCTAAATTATTTTCAAGTGACAGAAGTTAGTTCAGTACACCCAAACCATACATTTGGTACTTAACCAAAATCATTCCAAAGCGGTATCAAATACACTGTATAATAATACTAAGTAGCATGATCTTAATTTTCTTAAACCAATTTCCCAAATATTTTCATTCAAATAATATTATTATTGTTTTCGCCAAAATCTTTAAAAAGAATTCAAAGACAACTGTGTTTAAGTTCTCAAATTCTTTGCTTAAATCCTTTTTTTATTTAAACCATATTTTATAAACGATAGTATATAAAATCACTTTCTTACACAAATATTTTCACAACTATTTATTTTTTAAATATAAACATCATCTATTAAGTTTTAAAATCTAACGTAATATTATCACCGAACGCCTTATAGTCAAACCATAAAACTAAATTCATAAGATGTTCTTTAAATCTACCCACAATTACTGTCTACTCAACCCATGATGTAGAAAGATAAAACTACATATAAACCAGTTAAGCGCTAATCAATAACCAACAATAATAAATATTCCTAACATGCCGAATATGACTAAACAATCAAGGTTTTGGGATATTAAACTTTGAGAAGCACCAATATCAAACCAAAGACGAATAGGTAAACTATAAATAGATAGTATACCCTCAAGAATCTACTTTCCCTTCGTAGCTGCTGAAGTGGAAGATGCTGAAGCAAGTGCAAATACCCTAGGCTATTGCCCTAACTGAAGCATCGGACAATCCCTGACAAAATGACCTGGCTGACGGCAGCTGTAGCAAGTCCCCAGTGCAAACTGTGCCTTTACTGTATGTGGCTCGATCTTCAAAACCTTTGTGATTGGTGCTTTGATCGTCTTCCCTTCTCCACCCAACTTACACTTCCTAGTAAAATTATCGTTCTGTCCACGCCTATGGCAAATTAAACAAGAAATATCTCTTCGCGGTTGAAACTTCTAGTTGTTGCATCTAATTAGTGCAAACATAGACGTTCTTGGTGCCAAACCCTCGAACTAAAAAGCCATACTTATAATACCCTTGAATGCTCCTTGGATATGGTCTGTAATATCCTTACATAGCATGTTGCATAGACTAATCCAAGCCTGGACCTCGATGATAGTCCTAGTTCCATTAAGCCTCTTTCTTCCCAATACCTCAAACTCATGTCATATTGAAGCAAAATCTTTCCGTGGTCAAACCTACACCACTTCTTCTCCTATATTTCCCTTAGCACTGAAAGCCCTAGTACCCATAGTTTGATCGAAGTGAAATAGTTTTAGGAAAATAAAGAGTAGAGATTTTAGGAAAAAGGTATTAAGAAAGGATTACTTAAAGGAGATATTCCTAAGGATTAACTTTAAAAGTTTAGTTTTCAAAATACAATTATGCTTTTGTGTATAATATACTCAACTCATTTTAGATTGTCACTTACTCTATCTTCAATGAGCTATACCTAATCAAAGCTAAGGTGTTCGCTCAACCTTGAGCTCTGATACCAAATGTAACGACCTAACTTTTCGATCCTCGAAGGTCGACACTAAATACATCTACCGTACTCACATGCCAAGCACCCAAATGCCAAAAAGACAGAAAGTTAGGGTAAAATAGAAAAGAATAGAATAGGAAAGGAAGAAAACAACGTCAAAATATCACAACGGAACAGTAATATATAATATCAAACGATTAGTATACAGAGTTACTCTAAATATAGAAATTTTAGAGTTGCTAAAACCTAACTATTATCACCGGCCTAAACAGTTATAACTGTCTGTCCCTACAATGTTGACATATACAATATAGAAATGCAGTGGAAGCACGAACACCATGAAAGGTAATCATCCAGCTCTTTTCTATAAGCTCCATAGCATTCATAGCTAAATTTGTAAACATATACAGGGTTGACCTGAGCATTATAACAAAATAACACTCGAATCAGTTTGGTAAACTAGCATGAGAAACTCCAAAGAAAAGGGTGATATATAATAGAACCTTTTCGAGACCATATGAATTACCATAACGGTTTTACCCTCAAATGAAAACCAACCATTTATTAAGTTTAACATGTAGTGATATGATAGTAATATCTAGTATATAGCACATAAATCATATCAAATAGATGTCGTGCAAACACCACAACAATAATAGGTGTACAATTAGTACCGCTAAGACATGTTCGTATATGGATTGTTTTCCATGAAGATGGACCCAGTAAACTGAAGCATATCTCTATAATAAAGATCAGAACTACCTTTTGAGCATTATATATCTCTATATATGATATATCTACGGTAAACACAACTATCCTAATGTTAAAACGCGTGGCACAAGGTATGATCAACTCGTGGTGTCCAATAGTCAAGAGCATAATCTAGATCTGAGTTTATATCCCACAAAGGTAAGCTAAACCCGAGATTATGCACCTTACTTGGTTTTAGTTATTCCCAATGTCGAGGCTACGTACGGCATCTCTCACATGAGTCTTCATCACTCTAAAGCACACGAATCCCCAATTGGATTCTTTCATCTCGAACGGATCACCAATTGCTATATGGATTCGAGCATTTCGATTAGACCTTGAACCTCTACATAGGTTCCCCACATAAGTCCACCGACAAATGCTAATGATGTCCTCTCTTTTGAAATACTCCTCAAGATAGACAGTCTTCCATGATAGCATTATTTGAAATATTAACGTTGACCTTTCCCTTGGACTTTACCTTAGGATAAACAATTCAAATCTATAACTTCCACTTCACGACCACTTCCAGAACATAGATCGCATATATGGTTTTGAAGTTATTATGGGTTTGTGTCATCTCATATAAGTAAAATCTTCCCGCTTACCGATCTCTCCAAAACCAATCGAGCAATTCTCCGTTAACTCAATTCTGATTCTCTCAAAAGTAAGCAAAAGCTAGAGACGTTTTGTACCAATACTCCTCACTGGGGTTCTCATTGGTATGAAATCACGAAGTCTTTCAATAAATTCTTAAGTCAACATTAGGTCAAGTTCGATAATCGACTAATCGATTATCTAGTCAAAATAATTGCTTATACAAATCAATATTCATATGCTTAACTCATTTTTGACATTCCAGCTTAATTATTCCTCATCCAAGAGTGAAGCAAGGTAAGTTAGAACACTGGTTGCATCAAAGCCTTGCCTAGATATTTCATTCTTGGATCTAACAAATAGATCGGTCTACCTCATCGGCTTTTAGTGTTACGTATAGTATTAATGATTTCCATAAACAAAAGAGGAACTAACACGATTAACACATTTTCGGTATTTTCTGACTTACTATTCCTTGGTCAAGAGGAAAGCGGGTAGGTTAGAGCTCTATTGCTCCAGCCTTACTCGAACATCAACTCTCACAAATAGATAAGACTTACTTCGTTGGCTTTTAGTGCTAAGCATAGTTAATTACTTTTCAAATAAGTAATCAAACAATTAACCATTTTTCTATTGAGAAACTAACGCCTTTCTAAATCTATTGTTTATACTTTAAAATGCTTCTAGAATGATATTTATATATATTAATTTATTTACCAAACTTGATAGTTATATAAACAAGTCAAAAGATATTTTATTACATAAGATATAAAATAGTTAGCATATTTTCTAAAAACTATATACACTTAAAATAATTTTGATATACTTTATAATACTTATAATAGGTTTTAAAGCATTTTATCAAAATATTATTTGAAATAACAACTTTATAATTTCCTTAAATACTTAAAAACAAGTTTTTATCATAAAATCCTCTTCTTCAAAAGTTCACAGCTAGTGCTTAAAAATTCATAAATATCACTAACCACTTTTGAAATACTCTAATATGAGTTAATAGACACTTCCAAAAAGAATGAAACAAAATACTTAAATTTAAATATCTTTTCAAACCTTTAAAGCCCAAAAATCAGAGCTAAACGAGGCAGTTTTGCATAGGTGAAGTTTTGATCACTTTTCGAGATGTTGCCTAAATTATTGTTATCTAAGCTTTTAACAGAAGTAAACATACATATAAAATATTATAATTATGGTGAGAAACCCCTAAGGATCTCTCTAGAAATTTTCATAGAAATCACAAAAAATAAGGTAATTTCAAATTGCATCTATAGCGACCATTGCTATTAGTGCACTTTCAAATCCGAGTATAATCTAAAATAAAGTCCATCCATAACCTATGTCTTTGTTCCAAAGTCTTGTCACAAGCCATATAAGTCCATTTAAGTCCACTCCAAGTCCATACATATGGATCATACGTGCTTCTCATTTTCAAAACAAGAAATAGACCAATATTTTTAACAATATCAACAATAATTCAACAATTTAAACACAATCAAAACACAATATATATATACACACACACACGTTATATTTTCCATTCAAAGAGGTGCGTTAACTCACCTTTTATCCAATCCATGCTAACCAAGTCAAAGCTTCACCTAGCAACCACTTTTTTCCTCCTCCTCATTGCTTTGCCTTACTCTCTCCCTCTCCTTCTCACTTCAAATACTCAAAACCTACAAGGGTACTAAGAGATTGACCTTGCTTCTTCAACTTCAACTGGGATGTTTTGTAATGTCATGCCAAGGCTTCATTCCAAAATTTAGTTGATTGAATTTTGTTTGTAATTAATTTGCTTTAAGAATTTAGAGATGAAGAAGAAGAAGCCGTTAAAGAGAGATTATTTTTAGATTGTGAATTTGTGACTTATTCCTAAGGGTATAATCTCAAGATAGTGTTTCATAAGCTTCTCTTCACCCTCCTACCATTCCATGGAAGACTCTCCTCCCATCACTATTTCTTTATGCTAATCAAAATTATACACCTCTCGGTATAATATCTCTTTTCCTAATGGAAGCTTCTAGAATGTTCCATGCTTCATGAAGAGGTGTGTGTTAATTAGTTTCTAATGTGTTCATTTGTCATTAGGCAAGTGCACAAGAGTTCGAACAACTTATATCGATCAAAAAGATGTTTACAGTTAAACAAATTTTTGGTCACATTATCGATTTTCCATCGAAGAATACAGTTTTGTAAACAACTTTCAAAAAAACAAGTTTCATATCATATTCATTAATTGAATGACATCTAACAAGGTTATAAAATCACATTTATAATGCTTAATTATATTTCAAAATGTTTCGATCTTCGAAGACGAAGTGTTCAAATTTTTGGGTCGCCACACACCCATAGAATACTACTTAGTACAACCACTAATTATACAAATGAATGAACAAGACTTCAAAGCACCTAAACTAACTGTCATTCATCCTTCATTCTATCGCATGCAATCGACTTTCTCTTTCTTTATCTTCAGTAAGCTAAATGACTTCAGATTTGAAAACTTCGAGTGAAGATTTACAAAAGAAATTGATAATGAGAAAAAATTACTTTAAAGCTTATATATATATATGTAAAGGAGGTACCTTTATTGCTAAAGAGAATAGAATGATACAATAAAGTTTGGCTCATCAAAACAATGCGAAATTGGCCCAATAAATATAACGTGTAAAATGCTATACAAGGCAAAATCGTAGTTAGATTACTCGAACTAGGCTATTACTATATATATATATATATATATATATATACACGTATATTTTTGTACATATATATAACACTTACCTTCTGATGCAACTTTGTTTTTGACAAAGGAAATGTAGAAAAACAAACTGAAAAATATGTAGAATTAAACATCTTAGAATTTCCCTTTTTTATAGAAAAATTGACAAACTTTGATAAAATAATATGTTACAATACTCTTTTGCAAAAACTTCTTATTTATAAAAGTAAAAGTTTAAAATGATACTTTTTACATATCTGCTTTTCTATTATATTGTTTGAAAAAGAAAAGGGAAATATTTAAATTGAAGAAAAATATCATGCATTTTATCAAAAGGAAACATGTAATGACTTGAAATATTACCGTTTTGATTTGCGAATATTTAATTAATTTTAATATTCAAATAATAGATTTTATAATTAAAATTAAAATCTTTTAAAAGATAACCAGTGATGGTGAAGTTGTTTTCCAAATTAATTTACAAAAATAATTATTTCGAAGAAAAAATCGAAAATGTGATAGGAATTCGTTTTTCGACCTTTTGTCGTTTATTAATTATTGGAAACATTGTGAACTCTAATTCAAGTAAATATACAAACATGTATAAATAAGTTAGCATGTGTTAGTATATTTTTATGTATGTATATATACATGTGTTAAATGAATTTAATCTTCAAGCATAAATAAATAAATAAATACCATTAAATATCACGTCACTTAAAACAGTAAAGTACAAGAGCATTTATTGCATGTTGGGTCAATGTGGTAAAAGAGGGGTAAGCGTTTCTTGTATTTGAAACATAATGGGAAGGAGGGAAAACATGGGGATGATGTGACAAGTGATTAGTGGAGCCTATGTACAAAAAGGGTAGTTTAGTAATTGGTTATTTCCATTTTATATAAAAGTAAATTCCTGAATCTTTCTTTTTATTTTTTTCATTTCTATTTTCATTTCACAAACTCCATGCCTGTTCCATGTTTTTTTTAAAGTTTAAAAATCCTAACTTTTATCGCTTTTAGCCCCTAAACCTATATTTAAAAAAGTCTTCTTTCTTTTCCTACAACACCCTCTTCTCAAAATCAAGGCCACATCACATCTTCACTACCATGGCCGAGCACCTATGCCCCCATGGTCAAACCATTTAGCCACTTAAGGCATCTAAAAACTCATTTTATTTAAAGAAAGTAAAGCTTTTGATTGTTTTCAAAAGTTAGTGAAAGTTGGTTCATTTTGGATAACTTTTAGGTAAGTAAACTCACCTTTCATTTAAAGTTTTAACCTTTATTAAAATGTTATCTTGGCTGTTGAATAAGTTGAATGTTTTGTTGAAATCAATGATGTTATGTATTGCTAACGTCTGTGATATATAATGATGATTATTGACTTGGAAAATGAAATTTAAAATTTTGATATATAATGATATATTTAATTGAACAAGTAATAATAGCCAATTTTGACACTATCTCGGATTTTGACGAAACAAGTTTCGTTGGATCCATAATAGTGAGTTATTATAGAATTTCAAATTTCGTGTCAATCAGGCTTACGGTATGGTCGTACGAAGCTGAAACGCATAGAAATCTATTTAAGTAAATTTAATTAAAATAATTCGATTCGAACACCTATCTTCCAAATGCGCTGGAATTGGCTCTCGATATATATATTTCATTGTGTTCATAATAGGTGTAAAACATCATGAATGCCGAGCAGCATTCTTCGTTTAGAGTTTGAAAATTTTAGGTGTGAATAGTGTTTTGTAGTTGTCAATATAAAGACCCTAAACATCCAAACCCTAGCCCCTTTCATAACCGCCGCCACTAAACAAATGAAGGGTCAAAATCTTATGATCTTTCCCGTTGATTTTCTTTCAATCCAAGCAATATCAGGCCTCAATTCTAAAATGAATAATGTAGAGCACGGAGAGATCTACGCTTCAACGGCCATGATCGTCAATAGCACAGCAGATCAGCTTGCTATGGCCATTCAAAGGCGAAATGTTTGGGTCACATTTTCTGGCAATCAACGGAGCATCTGGAGGCCGGTCTTCTAGCGTAAGAGGAGCATGGGGCGATGCGTTTGGCTGTGAGGTTCGATCAAGCTCCAGTGAGATGGCATGGCAGCGGCACGATGACGAAGCGGAGCGACAAGGGTTCGTTTTGAACCTAGAGAAGAGTGCGATGGATGGGTCAGATCTGATCATTTGAGATCGATGGCCAGTTTCATTTCTGAGGTTAAATAATATATATATATATACAAATTATTATTATTTATAAATCATGTAATCTTATCAATATCATAAATTGTTCATATGAGGTCGGATTCGAGCAGAACAAGTTCCGTTGCACTCGTTACTGAAAATATTACGTTATGTAGCTGGATTGGATCAATTTGGAGCTTGTAGGATTTTAGGTTTAAATTAAACTCTCACTTAATTTTAATCAAAATAAAACGCTATAATGACGACTACAATCAAAGTGAGTAAAACTCACTCTTTCCGACCCACTTATATTTTTATATAAGTGGGAATATTTTTATTATGTTGTTTTGATGACTGTCGGATGTTATACATACATACATACATATATATATATATACATATATGTATGTATGTATGTATGTATGTATGTATGTATGTATGTATATGTGTGTGTGTATATATATATTGGATGTTTGAATGTTATGCTATAGTAGTTAGTAGTTGGATATGTTCCTTCGATTGGAGAAAATGTGACCCTATATGTTCTCGTGTATGAACGGATGACCCTTTGTACAACCATCTGCCTCGAAGTATACATTGTACATATTTTCTCAGATGTATATTTGTTACAGAATACAGGTTGAAGGGATCCAATTGGATTCTTCACCATCATTGATTCTTATTTACAAATATTGTTATATATGTTATACCATATGATGTTTGATGTGATGGATTCCATGTTTGCTATTACTGATGTGAATCTCCTTATTTAGCGCTTTTGCCGCATTGGGCCTTTTTGGAAATTTAAAATATTAAAATGATGATTACAATTTAAAAAGGATTTCAAAGTGATTTTAAAAATATATATGTTTTAATAAATTTTCAAATGATTGAAGTAATGGATTTATTTTAAATAAATAAAAAGTTATAATTTTTATGTTACAAAAATTATGGTTTTGTGAAATATACTTAAATATGATTTTTGGAATATGGAGATAACTATCTTGTAAAATAAGTTAAATTGAGAATCTTGAACTTATTATAAATGGTTTATATATGAGATTTATAAAAATTGATATTTTATAAATAAAAGTAATGGAATTGTAAATGAGTATTATAAGTGTTAAAATGAAGTTATAAGTGAAATATTATAAGTAAATAAGATTTTATAAAGTAAGGAAGTTATAAAAGGAATATTATTAATAAAGAGATTTAATGAAATAAATTTTATAAACGGTGTTTTATAAATATTAGAAATGGAATTGTAATCAAATTTGTATATGGAATTGTAATCAAATTTGTATATGGATTTGTAATTAAAATTTAGAAACGAATTTATAATGAACTTTATAAATAATGAGATCACAAAGAAATGAATTTGTAAATAAAGAGATTTATAAGAAAATAAACTTATGATAGGATTTTGACATATAAATGAGATAAACAGGAAATTGGTTAATAAAGGAATTTTATAAATGGAAGTTTTTATAAAATACAAATGTTAACTATAAACACTATTCTATAAATGTGAAAGCAATTTAATTTGATAAGCATAATATGGATTTTTATAAAAGGAAATATATTCACGTTTTTAAAGTGAAAATTTCTTAAAATGAATGTTTTGGAAAGTGATATTTTAAAATAGAGTTTAAATTGTTTGAAAATACAATAAGTTGTGAATTCACTTATTTTTAAAATAAGTTTATGATCCAAATATTGAAATGGTTTTGGGAATATATCTTTTGAAAAATAATTTGAAGTAATAAATTTGGAAAAGTGATTTAATAGATAAAAGATTAATAAATCAGGCCTAGTGACTGTTTAAGTGCTAAATTATATTTTTGGCCATTTTAGTATCTTGACTTGATGTGGAAATTATTTAGTCGTACACTTAGTATGTAGCCATCTATGTAGGCTTGATTATCGTTTGGTGTAAAGGATGTTGATTTGAGTAATGCGCATTGATTACTCATATCTACCAAGCTTCATTCTTGGTTGAAGGATAGGAATTTGAAAGTTGAAAACGTGATAAGTCTATAAGACTTGGCTCCTATATGAGATTGAGTAATGCTTTTGCGTTGTTGGTGCAAAGAGACCGAGATCGGTTTATCCGAAAACCACTTCGGACCAACCTATACGCAATGGTTGTGCAGGTTTATTGGTGATAATGATATTAGGATTTTCATAGTGAAGGACAACTTGTTGATCAGTTGGGGTCAAAATTCCAATACACATATAGTACCAATAGTCTCTTCGTTACAAAATATCCAATGCAAGGACTATTCGCTAGTAATCCTAGGAATTTTCCGATATGATGTGGTAGGAAAGTACCTCCGGTTTGTCCTGTTCCTGGACAACTTTTATGGATGGATGTCTAACAGTGCATTTTTTGATATTACATACATTGGTTTTTACAAACATACGTCTGTGTTGGTAGAGGAGGCAACTTTTCTTAGCTTAACACCCTCTTGAGACGTACGAGCTCAAGGGTTGTATTTTTGTGGATGACAATTAGTAGTTAACGGAAATGGCAATGTAGCATTCAAAGATAATGTGATATGTGATATGTGAAAGATATTCGATACTTCTTTTGGCCTTACATCCTAGGAAATGACTAAAATAGGGTAGAGCAGCAAGGCTAAGTGGGTCACTCACATTACGAGATATCATCATTCTTCTAGATTAACTTTATACATGTCTAAGTATGTGGTGAATGTATGACACGAATACCCGTTAAAGTTCGGTAATAACCGGCGTGACGACATATTCGGTACTATTCAAGAAGGGGTAGGCAGGTATTGTATGGGTTAGGCGGGCAGTATCTGCTCCCTAGGTGCATCGCTCGAGAGGCGTACTGTATGGAAGGTAGTCCCTTACCTAGTCATTTGTACGGAATGAAATCCACTACGTGTCTGCCATTTGTTTGTAAAACCTATTATCAGGAAGTCAATAATGGTAACAATTTCAGCTATGATTAATTATTATTTATGCAACAGACACTGATGTAATATAAGAGAACTTGATATGAAAGGTTCTGGTTATCGTAAGGTGAAAATTCGTCCATGTTTATGTGTGGTCATGTCTTATGCGATATCTTTCTTTTGATAACAGAACGCCTTTATAACTTTAAAATAAATTCAACTGAGATGTGTTTTTCTCACGCCGGTTTACCAAACTGATCCAGGCGTTCTTCCCTTTCAATGCTTAGGTCAGACTGAGTATATCTATAGGTTCAGATTTGGTGCTTTTGGAGCTTTAGCGGACGATCTGGAGGTCTTCATGTCGTATACACTTATCTGTTTATTTTTCACTGCATTGTTGTTGCAAATTATCTGCATTTTTAAGGACAGGTTGTTATAAATGTTTGGGTTGTATACTCTGATTGATGTATGTATATTATAGTTTCTCTTTTGTAAAGATTATTCATCTATATATATGTTGTTCCTCTACGATATGAGATTCTGTATTGTTATGGTTCTGTTTCTCTCTTTTTCTTCTCTTCTCTTCTCTTCTCTTCTCTTCTTCTCTCCTCTTTTTTCTTCTCACCCTCTCTCTTGTTTCTCATGACTTTCCATCATTCCGTGCTTTTTTGATTGGACATGTGTGGTTTATTGTCGATTCAAAGGGTATGGATTTATGGGTCGTCATAGTAATTGAAGTATAAAGTTATGATTTCTCAAGTTAATTTGAGATACAAAATCGAGTTTTGAAATTACAAGTCATATAGCGATAGTCGCCATGGATGCAGTTCGTAAAATTACAATTAAAAATTGTTTTCACTTAAATATCTTTTGGAAAGTGTTTTTAAAACATATTACAAGTAATAATAAGTAATTATTTATTAATTATTTATTTACTTAATGATTATTTAAGTAATTTACTATGTAAGGTAATTAGTACTTAATCATTACTTAAACAAACAAAATTTATACTTAAATATTAATCAAGTAAATTAATTATAAATAGTTAATTCATTAAGGGTTAATTATTATTTATTTATTTATTAAAAATTGTTTATTTATTTTATAGAAAGTTTAGTTAGTAATTAATTACTAATTAAGTTCAGATTTAATTAAGGACTTAATTAAGATTTAATTTTTATTAAATGAAGATTTAAATTATTATTTAATTATTAATTAAAGATTAATTATGATTTATTCATCTATTTAAAGATTAAATATTATATAATTATTTATCTAATAGTAATTATTAACTAAAGGTTTAATTATTCTTAAATAATGAGTTTTAAAAGTTTTTAATTATATAATGAAAGCTTTGATTTTAAATCACTTTGTTTCCAAAGATCTGTTTTATTTTTAAAGCAACTCTCTTAAAGAATATTTTTAAATCTAAGGGACTTCTTTGTCGATTACCTTTAAATAACCTCAATTGAATATAAAACCCAATGATATCTATTTAGCAGAATAAAATATAGTTCTGCTAATTAAGTTACATTAGACATCTGCTTGGTAGAATAAATCACAGTTCTACCATAATTCACCAAATAGAGTATGTTGACATCTATTTAAGTAGATTAAAAACTTAGTTATGCTATTTTGATAACTTAGACATTTACCTATATGTTGATTGATTGTTATTTATTGATCCCTTTTACATACTGCTTGCTATGCAGATACCTATGTTATTACTTGGAAAGTCAAATTTATTAAATGTAAACCATTGTCGTCTCTAAGCTTCTTTCCGAACTTCTGAAGTCAAAGTTTTAAATTTTATCCTTTCTGAAATTGGTTTAAAGTTATTATCATTTGAAATATGATATTTAAAGGGTAATTAAGCAACTATTTTATTAAAAATGTTTGAAGTTAATTTAATACTTTTGAAATGACGGTATAAAATCATTATTTTGTTAAAGTGGTTTAAAGATAATTAAATGAAGGAATGTTTAAATAATAACTTGTTTATTTGAAGTTGTTTTAAACAATTGGTTGTTTATCAAAGAAACTTTATTAGTTTAAATTTATTAAAGAAGTTTGTTCAAGGAGTTTTATAGATTGAAAGGAGATCTTGAAATTTGAGAAGTTTTATAAAAGATTTTGGATATTTATTAATTATAAATGATTTTGGATATTTATAAAAGAGTTGTTTAAATAAATTAGAGATTTATAAAGTGTTTATAAATGGATTTAGAATTTAAGTAAAGGAGATTTCATAAATAAAATAGGTTTATTAAAGGATTTATTGAAGAAATTTATAAATGAAATTGAGATTTGATTCCTTAAATTGACCTTCTTAACTACGGTGGTATGGTACATTTGTTCCACACTTAACACCGAAGGAGTAGTGTTTAAGGTTATCCCTATCTCCGTTTTTTTATAAAGAACCTTTGTTTGGTCCTTTAATATGATTTTGGAGTAAGTAATCCTTCACAATGTTTTGTGAATACTTATGCTAGTGAGATAAGTATATGAATATTTTGATAAATATTTTGGAAAGGAATTTAATAAAGGAAAATTTTATTTAAATGAAGCTTAATTGTTGCTATGAATAATTAAATCTCTGAATTATTGTTGTTTGTTCATTTAATAGTTAAAAAACCGACTTTCAAATTTTTGTCAGTTTTGACTTAGGAAGTAAATAAGAGATTCACATATCGTATGGGTTGAGATCGCTCAGGAGAACTCATTTGGCTAAAACATCTCTAGCTTTAGGGGAAATATTAGAGATCCCTTTAGGACTCTAGTATAGTCTGCTTACTTCAGAAAGAATCGGGAATGATTCAACCATAAATTTTGGACTGTTGGTTCGAAGATACCAGGATCGGATATGCCATCTGAAAACACTTCGAATCAACATGAGTGCTCGAATGGAAGACATATTGAAGATGGATTTTTTTTTAAGTGTAAGGGCTACTTGCTACTAATCCTGAGGGTCATTCCAGTAGAGGCAGTGCCTTCGGTTTCGTTCAAACCCAAAACGAAGTTGTATGGATGAATGCTAGCATTGCATTTCTACCTGAACTGCAGTGTTAGCATTCCAAGAGGGAATTGCTATGTAACGACCTGTAAAGTTCGACCATTTAAAATTGTTTGTTTAATAGGATTTTTGTAATTTATTTTAGTTGAAAGAATAAATGTGGTAGATAAATATTAAAATGAAGGCTAGAATAAATTATATAGAAGTGACTTAGAAACCTATTTAAAGACATTTGAATAAAATTCAAATGAATTAAGTAGAGAAAGAAAGAAAAATTCTTACTTGGACATAAAATTTAATATGGGAATATTAAACCAATTTAATGCAATAAAAGATTGTGAACGATAAATTGAATAGATTAAGAAACCCTGTTATTGCAAGTCAATAAATTTGTAAACCCTAATGAACATCTCAAAATTTATAAATTTATTGAAATTTAAGACATAGCATAAGCGTAGAACTATAGGTATGATGACAAACTTTTATAAATTGTCTAATTAAGGGTCAGCAAATTTATTTGGAAATCAAACTCAATTAAGGGTAAGTAATTATGATGGATTTATGGCATAAACGTTACTAATTTTTATCATAGTAACGGAAGTGCAGATGGAAGGCAACTGTAGAAATTTAAGTATGTATTAACAATTGAAAGGGACTGTCGATTGAATGGAGTACTGTAGGTTGTCTTACTAAATTTAGAATTTAACATAAGACAAATAGAAATAAATCAATAAACGTATAGATTTTAAGTTTATTATGATGAATTATTTTAGTGATATGACTTAGAATAAATGAAATAATTTGGGTTAATTGGTATTTAATGGAATTAAAGGTTGCAATATTCATAGGTAAGGATTTAGATGAAATAGATTGATGTATGAAAAATTTAATAGGATAAATGGCAATTAATTCCTTTAATTTGTGCAATTAATGTATGTTTAATTGATAACGATAAATAGTTGATTTTTTTTTGTGTAACCAACGTAAAATATTATCATAGAATGATACTTGGTTTGAATAGAAGGGTGGAATTGGGAATTTAATAAGTGAATTTATTTCAATCAGTGCAATAAAAGGATACGTAAATAAATGGTAAGATGAAATGGTAAATTATTGATGTAATGGAAGATATAACAATGTCAATTATGCATATAAGGTAATAAGGTAATGAAACCGAGGTAAATTAATTAATTGAGACTTTAAGTAAAATTAACGTGTGGAATTGACCAAGGTTCAATAAAATGAGAATTTGATTGGTTATATTTATTGGTTGAGAAAGGTAAATGTGTATTTGGGGAATAAATTTAGTCAGACTTAAATATTGAATTTAATTAATTAATATATATGATAAATGATGATTAAATAAAAACCCAATACTCTATATATATGTATAATATTTGAGTGAAAATAATAATACACTTATAAATGTGGAATTAAGAGTTTACAACAACTATTTTGAGTAAAGAAATTGTTCATTCAAGTAAATTTGAAACATCGCAATAGGTGTAGATTAAGTGTTGCGTTAAATAAATTTAAGTAATCATTGGGGAAGAACGTAAATGTCTTCATAATATGATGATTTGTGAATATAAAGATGAAATTAAAGTTTATTAATATATCGGAATTGAATACATGATAAAGGGTTTATTGCAATCAAATGAGTAAAATGTTTAAACGGGAATCAAGCTTTATATATTTACTTGGATTTACTGCAATTAATTAAAATTTGATATAAATTCTACGTTAAGTGAAATTTAGTTGGATACGGGAAATATTTATATCATAATCTTAAATTAAAATGGTAAACCCTTCTGTTTGAAATTTTAATGGAATAATAATTAAATTATTTAGCTAAATAGAATTTTAGGATCTTTTTATAAATTTTGTGGATTCAAATGAAATTAATTATTAAAAATGAGATTTACGTTTGATTGGATTATATAAGTACTGAAATTTGGCCAATATTTAAAGTTGAAAGAAAATTTGGATTTAATCAATTAATTAATTAATATTAAAAATAGCCATTTTGGGCACGGACTCGGATTTCGACGAAACCAGTTTCATCGGATCCGTAACGGTGAATTATAATAATGTTTCAAGTTTCGTAGCGATCGGACTGGTCGTTTGATCGTACGGACTCGAAACGCCTTGAAATTTACGCATTTTGAAATCAATTTGAAATTTTTGTTTTTTTTAGCATAACTTCTTCATACGATCGAATTTGGTCGCGAAACTTTTTCCATCGCGTTCAGAATATTTTAAAACACCTATTTGGATATATAGTTTTAACAAATTCGACTCCGGAGGCAGAACGGGCTTTTTGGGCCAACTACCGTTTAGCGCGTTCGTTATCCGTACCCACCTATCCTTCTTCTATTTGTCTATTTATATGCGATCATAAACCCTAGCTTCACCCTATTGTCTATTTGCTGTACGCCCATCTTCTTCAAGCTTCTCTTCTTCTTCAATGGGGACTAACCCTAGATCCAGTCAGTTCAAAAACAAAGTGAAAATTTAAAGTTCTCTAAAAATTCTCAAAAAAATATATGTTGATCTTCTCGAAACACGTAACCCCATGGTGAAATTCGTTTTTCAATTGGAGCTGTCGTTCATCCGGAATAAATTCAAACAGCCCCAAAACCGTTCATCATCGCCGTAACAAAAGTTGTCGGATCGGAAAAACATTTCTGGGTTTTGGAGAGGGAACCGAGGGGATCGCATCTATGTAGTTTGTTTCGAGTTTCAACGGTTGGATTGGCGGGAATTTTCGATTAGGGTTGGTGATAATTGGCGGCGGCTGTGTTGCGTGCGTTCTGTTCTGGAAGGAGGCGTGCGCATTTATTTTGGTGATGTGTCACATGCTATATTGTGAGTGAAATATGTGTCGTTTATTTATTTGAATTCAATCATCATTTTTCGCCATAACTTTCTCATACGAAGTCGGATTCACACGAATTTTTTTTTGTTAGGATCGTAATTTAATTCCGGACTCGATGACGCTGGTTTGGACGAATTCTGAGACGGGCGAATTTTTGGGTTTAAATCGGGTTTAAATTCGATTTAAATTCAAAAGGTGAGTGTTTTAACCCACTCACAACTACTAGAAGCTTTTATGTTTGTTAAATAATTTTTAGAAATGAATAGAAATTTATTTATGAGCTTTTGGCATGTTATTTCATTCATATCTGTTGAATTGCATTTTATTGAATTTAACTGTTAATTTAATTGATTTATTGCGTGTTAATTGGCTGTTAGAAATTATTGTTTGCATATGAACTGCTAGTTAACAGTTATGTCAATTATCACTGAATATAAATTATTAGATTAATAGTTGATAAATATAATTTAAAATAAAACTGCCAATTATTACCTGTTGTATATTACCAAACATATATTGTTATTGATTGATATTGATCGATGTTGTGATTGGATGATGGATGTGTTGTTGAATGAATGTTTATTTGGATATCATTAAACTGCAAGTTAGTATGCATTTACATTTCATTCGGGATTGCGGTTTGAAATGATATACAACCGCAGTTTTATTTTTTAAATTGCGGATTGAAATGATAAATATCCGTATCACTTGACCATAGGATAGAAAACTATATACAGGCACTGCGGTCTATATATAACTATTTTTAATGTGATTTCTATGGTTTGGATGGAATACGGTTTATAAAAATCTTAAATTTTATACTGAATAAATGTTTTCTTCCATATTTATATACATATGAAGTTGAAAATTTTGAAATAAAAAGGTGTATAAATCTCTTTATTAAAATGAAAGAAAATTTAGAAAATGGAGTTTGATAATTTATATCCTATGTTTAAATGTTAAGTTGGAAATTTTAAGATAGTATATTTACAATTGGATTTTTCCCAAAATAAATTGAAATGAATATTCTAGTATGATTTGAATTGGAAAATATATATAATTTATTACTAGAAATTGAAGTCTTATTATTTATGGATTTTATGTGAATGTTCAAAACTAATTAATAGAACATTTGATTTGTTGAAAGAATAAAAATCCAACTTTAGTTGAAATATTAACCCTCAAGATGGATATAAAAATATATAAAATTGGAATGGTTGAGACTTGAAATAATATTTTGGATTCTGGTTTTAACATTGAGTAAAGAAATATTCACAAAGCCATGTAAAATATTTTCTGTACAAAGTAACCATAAAGTTAAATCACTTATTTTATATATTGTTGAATATCCAAACCATTTAGTTTTGAAAGTAATGGTTTTAAAAACTATGGATTTCGAAGTATTATGTTGAAAGTTAATGTTCAAATATTTGGTTACAAGGAATTATAAATTTTAAAAGTGGCATAATTTTTGGAAAAGATTTATATTTGGGAAATGATATCATTGATTTGGGTTTTATAAAAATAACATCAAAATGAATCTTTTGGGTTTTAAAGAAGAAATGATATCGTAATATTATGGTTTTGAAATGGGTTTTATTTTGGTTTTAAAAGTATAAACTATTTTTAAATGACCGCGGTGTTATAATAACGATGGGTTGGCAAAGAGACCGGGATCGGATATCTGACATACTCTCTGTCGATACCGAAAACCACTTTGACTAACCGTGTACGCGGTGGAGATTCCAGAATGAAGTAGGTGGTGGCGACGTTTCCTGTAAGGTAAATACGTGGACCCGACTCCCGTGAGTTGGCATAAGGTGGCTAAAACAGGAGCGATTCTCAGGCCAATGAGGTCATTCCTCTGATCGGACGCTCCTCTTCGATATTATACTTTGACTTGGATTTGATTCAGTGGCCACTTCTATATTTTGATTTGGGGAGTTAGTCTGAGGTGGGTGGTAACTGCGGCTACGCGTTTCCACCAGCCTGGATAGCAATTGGTATATCTACCCTGGCATTGCCTAGTTGTGCCGTGTCACCTACCATATCGAGCCTTTACTACGAGTTTCTATTTGTGTCGTACCTATGGAGTATCCTCTGGTAGCCTCCCGATCAGGAGGTATTACGGTACTGTATAGACTATTGGCATTTTACGTGTTAAGGTGGAAAATGTAAAGCCTTAACGCTATTTAAAAGTAAGTTTATTTTATAAATAGACACTATTATAATAGCGCAATATACTACATAGTAAATAGTTTAACGGATCCTTAGGAGATGTAAATCCCGAACATCTCTTGAGTTACTGTACTCATATTTATTTCTATTTATTTAACTCACATAAGATATTCTAGTCTGACTCGGGTGTTTTTGTCTATTCAAATTCGCTCGGGTCAGTCCGAGCATTTCAGGATTTGAAGATTTAGCTTTGGAGGACGAAGACGAAGATTTGTATTATTATTATTTATACTAGTGCACTACACCATTTAATTCCGCTGCATTGTTGTATTGGTATGTGTAACTCTGATATTTATTGCACAAGAAAAATAAATTATTTTGTAAAACAGTTTCATGAACTGTATATTTGATTATTATATTTTATCCTTCCGCTGTGAGATTCTGTTTTGTTTTATTTCTTCTCTGTTTTTCTCATTTACCCCATAACAATCCGCCCTTCCGTATGGTTTGAATTGGCACGTGTGTCGGTTTAAAGTGTGTGAAAAGGCGGGATGTTACAGTTGGTATCAGAGCCAGGTTTAACGATAAACCTTGGCTTTGTGGGGTTTGACTCTTTGTTAATAGGGTAGAAATATCCTATGGGAGTCACTGAGCGTATATATATGAGAGAGCGTACTTGTTAGTGTTATAAAAAGATTTTTATTATTGTGTTAATCTGTTCCGCTTTGTATTTATAAATTCTGGTTGATGCATGGGACGCTATGTCATCAATAGGGATTTCTAAACACTTAATAGGACAGACCGACATAATATCCGTTTTAATATAGGTAAATGAAATAATTTTGCCTATTATATTTTCTATATATATAAAAATAGTTTTATAAAGATATATATATATTTGGTTGCTATAGATTGGGTGTTAGAAAATAAAAATATCTATAATAACTGAAGCTAAGTTGAAATTATGATAAATCAAATTGGAGATTTTAGAACTTAAGTCCGGGATTTTTCCAAATATTTTCAAAGAATTTATGAAAAATAATGGTTCGGTTTATAAGTATTTTCTTATATAAATATTTCGTATAAATTGGAAGAATTGTTTTAAAGAAGATTTTGGAAAAGAATTAAATTCTGTACTTTCCTCTATGTCGCTGGAAAATAAATTCGGTGATGACGGCCGCATCATCGACTTTCATTTTCGAGTCTCAAAAGGGAAAGGCCACTGTAGTAAATTCTACTGCAGATTTATTTTGAAATTTTCTAAAAATTTTCTTTTATTGTTCTAAATATAATTAGAGATAT
The DNA here is from genome assembly GCA_030765085.1 of Allium cepa. Classification (NCBI taxonomy): domain Eukaryota; kingdom Viridiplantae; phylum Streptophyta; class Magnoliopsida; order Asparagales; family Amaryllidaceae; genus Allium; species Allium cepa. Next base: position 795,778,422 of record CM060938.1, on the reverse strand, counting down.
AAAAGTTGCAAGAAATTAATTATCTATTATTTTGAAATAAATTGAAATTTAACCCGGTATTTAATTCTAAATTTTTCCGTTAATTAATTGTTTAAAATTTGTTAGTGAAATAAAAGTTAAGTAATAAATGAATTGAAACCTCTAATTGAAATAAGAGAATAACTGCAAAGCTATAAAGAGGAATTTGCATACATATGAGACAAAGGGTAATATGAATAAACATTAAATTTAATTAAAAGAATGGAGATTAAACTTGTATAAGTTCAATTTGCAATTTCCTTAACATAAATAACTTACCCAAGTATAAAAGTTGAAGTGTTAAATGAGAAACTGGAATTGAATATTTTACAAGTAGGAATTTAGGAAAAATGAAGTATTCAATAAATTACTGTTATAATAAGAATTTAATGGTATAAACTTAGGTTATAATTGAAATTTTACTGAAAAGGGGTTAAGAATTATTAATAGATGATATGAACCTAAGTATATAAAATGAAATTCAAAATAAGAATTGATTGTATGATTATTGACTTAAGTATGTTTTAATCTTCCCTATTCTAATATAATGGAAAGTAGGAAAAATTAAATGACTGCAATTCATAGTCAATGGATAAATAAAAAACTTCCACTTATAAGAATGAATGATTAGCAGATTAAGAATTTAAGGGAAATCTTACAAGTGAAGAGTAAGGAAATGAAGATATTCAAAATCTTTGTTGTTATTAATGAGAATTTATTCTATAAACTTAAGTAATAAAGGAAATACAAGTATAATGAATTTTGTGATAATTGGAAAATAAAACTTGTAAGAAAAAAAGAAATTCCTCCATAAATGAAGGGAAGAAAATCAAACCACTGAAGTATGAAATAAAGGTAAAATAAGCTACTTTGGTGTTGATTTGAATTGTTTGGTTGATGTATGGTTATTGGGTAAGGAATTTTGAAGTTGTTGGATGGAGAAATAATCTATCTTTGTTCCATCTAAGACTGTTGAGTAAAGGATGCACTTGATAGTTATTTTACATTTCGTACAATTTCAGAATTTGAACCTAACAACTAATTGTTTGTTTGATTGAATGATTTTGTTTGCGGTGTGTGCTGTTTGTTAAAATGTATGGTTGTTGCATTTGATTGGATATGAATGATTGAATCTACCCAAACATTTCACTGTAATATAGATATTTAAATTTTAGATTATATAAGTGAATACAGGGGTTGGAAGCAACTGCTACTGCTTTTGGTTCCAAAATAGTAAGCATATTGCCCGACAATTAGGTACGTTTCCGGATTACGTTTAAAGCGCTATTTTATATATTTTCCCGTGTTGGAATATTTTATTTTGGATAATATATGTAATATATTTGTATATTTGGATATTATATTTTCTCCAGAATCCCTCCGTACAAAGGAGACTCTGCCAAAAAATTTCGTAAATTTTGGACTTAGAATTTTGTTAAAGATATTTTTCCAACTTTAATAATTCAAGTATTAAAGAATAGAATGATTATAAAACAAGTATATTTCATTAAAGGAAATTAATCCAGTAAAATACTGTTTATAAATTAATATTTGAAATAAAATGTACTGTTTTATTCTTCCTTCTCCCTTCCTTTTCCTTTTCGGGGACGAAAAGTTTTGAGTGGGGGAGAGTGTAACGACCCGTAAAGTTCGACCATTTAAAATTGTTTGTTTAATAGGATTTTTGTAATTTATTTTAGTTGAAAGAATAAAGGTGGTAGATAAATATTAAAATGAAGGCTAGAATAAATTATATAGAAGTGACTTAGAAACCTATTTAAAGACATTTGAATAAAATTCAAATGAATTAAGTAGAGAAAGAAAGAAAAATTCTTACTTGGACATAAAATTTAATATGGGAATATTAAACCAATTTAATGCAATAAAAGATTGTGAACGATAAATTGAATAGATTAAGAAACCCTGTTATTGCAAGTCAATAAATTTGTAAACCCTAATGAACATCTCAAAATTTATAAATTTATTGAAATTTTAAGACATAGCATAAGCGTAGAACTATAGGTATGATGACAAACTTTTATAAATTGTCTAATTAAGGGTCAGCAAATTTATTTGGAAATCAAACTCAATTAAGGGTAAGTAATTATGATGGATTTATGGCATAAACGTTACTAATTTTTATCATAGTAACGGAAGTGCAGATGGAAGGCAACTGTAGAAACTTAAGTATGTATTAACAATTGAAAGGGACTGTCGATTGAATGGAGTACTGTAGGTTGTCTTACTAAATTTAGAATTTAACATAAGACAAATAGAAATAAATCAATAAACGTATAGATTTTAAGTTTATTATGATGAATTATTTTAGTGATATGACTTAGAATAAATGAAATAATTTGGGTTAATTGGTATTTAATGGAATTAAAGGTTGCAGTATTCATAGGTAAGGATTTAGATGAAATAGATTGATGTATGAAAAATTTAATTGGATAAATGGCAATTAATTCCTTTAATTTGTGCAATTAATGTATGTTTAATTGATAACGATAAATAGTTGATTTTTTTTTTGTGTAACCAACGTAAAATATTATCATAGCATGATACTTGGTTTGAATAGAAGGGTGGAATTGGGAATTTAATAAGTGAATTTATTTCAATCAGTGCAATAAAAGGATACGTAAATAAATGGTAAGATGAAATGGTAAATTATTGATGTAATGGAAGATATAACAATGTCAATTATGCATATAAGGTAATAAGGTAATGAAACCGAGGTAAATTAATTAATTGAGACTTTAAGTAAAATTAACGTGTGGAATTGACCAAGGTTCAATAAAATGAGAATTTGATTGGTTATATTTATTGGTTGAGAAAGATAAATGTGTATTTGGGGAATAAATTTAGTCAGACTTAAATATTGAATTTAATTAATTAATATATATGATAAATGATGATTAAATAAAAACCCAATACTCTATATATGTATAATATTTGAGTGAAAATAATAATACACTTATAAATGTGGAATTAAGAGTTTACAACAACTATTTTGAGTAAAGAAATTGTTCATTCAAGTAAATTTGAAACATCGCAATAGGTGTAGATTAAGTGTTGCGTTAAATAAATTTAAGTAATCATTGGGGAAGAACGTAAATGTCTTCATAATATGATGATTTGTGAATATAAAGATGAAATTAAAGTTTATTAATATATCGGAATTGAATATATGATAAAGGGTTTATTGCAATCAAATGAGTAAAATGTTAAAACGGGAATCAAGCTTTATATATTTACTTGGATTTACTGCAATTAATTAAAATTTGATATAAATTCTACGTTAAGTGAAATTTAGTTGGATACGGGAAATATTTATATCATAATCTTAAATTAAAATGGTAAACCCTTCTGTTTGAAATTTTAATGGAATAATAATTAAATTATTTAGCTAAATAGAATTTTAGGATCATTTTATAAATTTTGTAGATTCAAATGAAATTAATTATTAAAAATGAGATTTACGTTTGATTGGATTATATAAGTACTGAAATTTGGCCAATATTTAAAGTTGAAAGAAAATTTGGATTTAATCAATTAATTAATTAATATTAAAAATAGCCATTTTGGGCACGGACTCGGATTTCGACGAAACCAGTTTCATCGGATCCGTAACGGTGAATTATAATAATGTTTCAAGTTTCGTAGCGATCGGACTGGTCGTTTGATCGTACGGACTCGAAACGCCTTGAAATTTACGCATTTTGAAATCAATTTGAAATTTTTGTTTTTTTAGCATAACTTCTTCATACGATCGAATTTGGTCGCGAAACTTTTTCCATCGCGTTCAGAATATTTTAAAACACCTATTTGGATATATAGTTTTAACAAATTCGACTCCGGAGGCAGAACGGGCTTTTTGGGCCAACTACCGTTTAGCGCGTTCGTTATCCGTACCCACCTATCCTTCTTCTATTTGTCTATTTATATGCGATCATAAACCCTAGCTTCGCCCTATTGTCTATTTTCTGTACGCCCATCTTCTTCAAGCTTCTCTTCTTCTTCAATGGGGACTAACCCTAGATCCAGTCAGTTCAAAAACAAAGTGAAAATTTAAAGTTCTCTAAAAATTCTCAAAAAAATATATGTTGATCTTCTCGAAACACGTAACCCCAAGTTGAAATTCGTTTTTCAATTGGAGCTGTCGTTCATCCGGAATAAATTCAAACAGCCCCAAAACCGTTCATCATCGCCGTAACAAAAGTTGTCGGATCGGAAAAACATTTCTGGGTTTTGGAGAGGGAACCGAGGGGATCGCATCTATGTAGTTTGTTTCGAGTTTCAACGGTTGGATTGGCGGGAATTTTCGATTAGGGTTGGTGATAATTGGCGGCGGCTGTGTTGCGTGCGTTCTGTTCTGGAAGGAGGCGTGCGCATTTATTTTGGTGATGTGTCACATGCTATATTGTGAGTGAAATATGTGTCGTTTATTTATTCGAATTCAATCATCATTTTTCGACATAACTTTCTCATACGAAGTCGGATTCACACGAATTTTTTTTTTTAGGATCGTAATTTAATTCCGGACTCGATGACGCTGGTTTGGACGAATTCTGAGACGGGCGAATTTTTGGGTTTAAATCGGCTTTAAATTCGATTTAAATTCAAAATGTGAGTGTTTTAACCCACTCACAACTACTAGAAGCTTTTATGTTTGTTAAATAATTTTTAGAAATGAATAGAAATTTATTTATGAGCTTTTGGCATGTTATTTCATTCATATCTGTTGAATTGCATTTTATTGAATTTAACTGTTAATTTAATTGATTTATTGCGTGTTAATTGGCTGTTAGAAATTATTGTTTGCATATGAACTGCTAGTTAACAGTTATGTCAATTATCACTGAATATAAATTGTTAGATTAATAGTTGATAAATATAATTTAAAATAAAACTGCCAATTATTACCTGTTGTATATTACCAAACATATATTGTTATTGATTGATATTGATCGATGTTGTGATTGGATGATGGATGTGTTGTTGAATGAATGTTTATTTGGATATCATTAAACTGCAAGTTAGTATGCATTTACATTTCATTCGGGATTGCGGTTTGAAATGATATACAACCGCAGTTTTATTTTTTAAATTGCGGATTGAAATGATAAATATCCGTATCACTTGACCATAGGATAGAAAACTATATACAGGCACCGCGGTCTATATATAACTATTTTTAATGTGATTTCTATGGTTTGGATGGAATACGGTTTATAAAAATCTTAAATTTTATGCTGAATAAATGTTTTCTTCCATATTTATATACATATGAAGTTGAAAAATTTGAAATAAAAAGGTGTATAAATCTCTTTATTAAAATGAAAGAAAATTTAGAAAATGGAGTTTGATAATTTATATCCTATGTTTAAATGTTAAGTTGGAAATTTTAAGATAGTATATTTACAATTGGATTTTTCCCAAAATAAATTGAAATGAATATTCTAGTATAATTTGAATTGGAAAATATATATAATTTATTACTAGAAATTGAAGTCTTATTATTTATGGATTTTATGTGAATGTTCAAAACTAATTAATAGAACATTTGATTTGTTGAAAGAATAAAAATCCAACTTTAGTTGAAATATTAACCCTCAAGATGGATATAAAAATATATAAAATTGGAATGGTTGAGACTTGAAATAATATTTTGGATTATGGTTTTAACATTGAGTAAAGAAATATTCACAAAGCCATGTAAAATATTTTCCGTACAAAGTAACCATAAAGTTAAATCACTTATTTTATATATTGTTGAATATCCAAACCATTTAGTTTTGAAAGTAATGGTTTTAAAAACTATGGATTTCGAAGTATTATGTTGAAAGTTAATGTTCAAATATTTGGTTACAAGGAATTATAAATTTTAAAAGTGGCATAATTTTTGGAAAAGATTTATATTTGGGAAATGATATCATTGATTTGGGTTTTATAAAAATAATATCAAAATGAATCTTTTGGGTTTTAAAGAAGAAATGATATCGTAATATTATGGTTTTGAAATGGGTTTTATTTTGGTTTTAAAAGTATAAACTACTTTTAAATGACCGCGGTGTTATAATAACGATGGGTTGGCAAAGAGACCGGGATCGGATATCTGACATACTCTCTGTCGATACCGAAAACCACTTTGACTAACCGTGTACGCGGTGGAGATTCCAGAATGAAGTAGGTGGTGGCGACGTTTCCTTTAAGGTAAATACGTGGACCCGACTCCCGTGAGTTGGCATAAGGTGGCTAAAACAGGAGCGATTCTCAGGCCAATGAGGTCATTCCTCTGATCGGACGCTCCTCTTCGATATTATACTTTGACTTGGATTTGATTCAGTGGCCACTTCTATATTTTGATTTGGGGAGTTAGTCCGAGGTGGGCGGTAACTGCGGCTACGCGTTTCCACCAGCCTGGATAGCAATTGGTATATCTACCTTGGCATTGCCTAGTTGTGCCGTGTCACCTACCATATCGAGCCTTTACTACGAGTTTCTATTTGTGTCGTACCTATGGAGTATCCTCTGGTAGCCTCCCGATCAGGAGGTATTACGGTACTGTATAGACTATTGGCATTTTACGTGTTAAGGTGGAAAATGTAAAGCCTTAACGCTATTTAAAAGTAAGTTTATTTTATAAATAGACACGATTATAATAGCGCAATATACTACATAGTAAATAGTTTAACGGATCCTTAGGAGATGTAAATCCCGAACATCTCTTGAGTTACTGTACTCATATTTATTTCTGTTTATTTAACTCACATAAGATATTCTAGTCTGACTCGGGTGTTTTTGTCTATTCAAATTCGCTCGGGTCAGTCCGAGCATTTCAGGATTTGAAGATTTAGCTTTGGAGGACGAAGACGAAGATTTGTATTATTATTATTTATACTAGTGCACTACACCATTTAATTCCGCTGCATTGTTGTATTGGTATGTGTAACTCTGATATTTATTGCATAAGAAAAATAAATTATTTTGTAAAACAGTTTCATGAACTGTATATTTGATTATTATATTTTATCCTTCCGCTGTGAGATTCTGTTTTGTTTTATTTCTTCTCTATTTTTCTCATTTACCCCATAACAATCCGCCCTTCCGTATGGTTTGAATTGGCACGTGTGTCGGTTTAAAGTGTGTGAAACGGCGGGATGTTACATGCTATGAGGAAAAGGTAAGAGCATAGCCTCTCAAGCCTCATAACCTGGGAATGGCTAAAACAGGGTACTCCGCAAGACTATGTGGGGTCACTCCCATTAGAATGTGTCATCACTTTTCTGAATCATTATATTATGAATCTGGTTGTGCATGAGAGCTCTTTATAAAGGTTGGAAGCAACCGGGGTGATGATGTACTCGGTACTAGTAGTAAGGAATAGGTTGGTCTTGTCATGCTGAGTTTGAAAGGTTTCCGGTCTCTTAGTAAATTTATCTAGAGATGCACTGTACGAAAGGTAGTCCCTTTCCTTTCTATTATTGGAATCCATTCTCCAGTAAGAGCCTTAGATTTTTAGTTGTATAACTATTATTGTTGTGATGTACATGCATCACATCTACTTAATTATTGAATACTTTAGACCCTGAACATTATTATAATATCACTACGTTTTATCGTAAAAATGGTTTGGTTATCGTAATATAAAAACCAAACGTGTTTTTGTGAAGCATGGTCATAGGTGATACAGTTTATTTTAAAAAGGTTTTTAAAGTAGAAATCAATATAATTTATTGAGCTTTCTCATACTAGTTTACCAGAAAGATCCGGGTGTTATTTTCTTATAATGCTCGGGTCAGCCCAAGCATATTTCCCATTTAGCCGGATGCTTTGGAGTTTTCAGGTGATGAGTTGGATTTTCCAAGAAGTATTAACATATCTTATATTCTACGCTGTATTATTTTTTGTTCTTATCTGTATTTATCATAAATTGTAATGATGGGCTGTTCTAACTATCTAGGCTGATAATAGTTTAGTGTACTCTGATGTTGTGTATATAATAAAGTTGATTTCTCTTTGTAAAGATTTGTGTATATTATATATTTCTTATCACGATGTGAGATTCTATTTTGTCTTATATCTTTCTTTCTTCACCCCAAATGACATGTCTTTCAAACACATAAATGATAGGCACATGGATACCAAGGATGTATTAAGTGTCGTCTTCAGGTGTAAGAAAGGCAGATCATTATATGTGGTATCAGAGCTAAGGTTGAGCAAACACCTTAGCCTTAGTTGTGTAAACTCGTTAGAGATTAGAGTGCATATTTGTTAGTGCAATAAAAATGTTTCATATTATGTCGTTTGTTCTGTTAACTTTGAATTTTGGATTTTGGTCAATACGAGTAGTTAACATTATTGATAGGGATCTCAAAACACTTGAACAAGGACAATCGACATGGTATTATTTTAAAAGTGGTAAATGAAATAATTTTACCTAATAATATATTTTATATGTAAAGGAATAATTTTCAAAAAAATTTATATAGTTATCAGTGATGTTTTGTTTTTTGGAGTTGATAATATTTGATTATTATCATATAGGGATTGTCTAGTCATACTCATCCAGTTTTGTGCGATGATTATGTTTGTTGATTTTCCTTTTTCCACCATAAGTTAAGTAGGTAGAATTTGTGGAAACATTGAAACGAACACCTTGTGGATTAAGTTTTACAGTTTGACTATAAGGCATTCGATGATATATGGGTTAAAATTGGGTTTTAATATAAGCTATTTATTAAAACAAATTATTTCGAATGGTTTTATAAAATTCTTTTATAAATCAGGATTATAAAATATATTTTGAAAATAAGATGGATTTTTGGAGAATATAAATTCCGGTGGCTTTGATAAAGTTCTCAAATGATTCTTGGTACAAGTAATAGTACTTTTAATTAAAAATACTTTAAGGTGTAAATATTTTGAAAAGGAAGTTGAGAATAAGATTTTCCATTGGATAATTCGAGAAATGAGTCTTGTTTGCACCAAAAATTGACACAAACACCTAATGGAAGTTTTAAAGAGAGATAAATGAAGAATATAAAATGAAAACAAAGGAAATAAGCAATTAAAACAATAAGTAAGCAAGTAACAGAGTCATAGCGATTTATAGTGGCTTGGAATTGTTTGCCTACGTTAACTTTGAATAGATAGCTTTATTAATCACTTTGTAAAATGATACAATAAAGATTGACGAAAATTTTAGTTACAATAGAGCACAAAGCAACTACCGACGTAAAAGTCCCAAAAATGAAAGCCTATATCTATAGAGGGGGATGGAAAAATATCTCCCTAAAAATTCGGTAGAAGGATCTCCAAAACCATATGGATCCATAAGAGGGATCACATGTTTGCAATCAAATTGGTCACGAACACCTAGGAACAAGTTTACGTAGAGAAATAAAGAAGCGAGTAAATTTAAACAGAGGAATAGAATAAACTAACACGCAAATCAAAACAACAGTCGAGAATAAAAAAAATTTAAGTGGTTCGGCGTTGTATGCCTATGTGCACTTTGAATATTATCTTTATTAATTCACTGATCGTCTGATTACAATAGCAAACAACAAGAAATAGTAAGAAACTCGATTATAATATAGACTTAGGTAACCAGCGGCATAAAGATCCCCAAAATGACCCATGGGGATTGTATTTGTAAGGAGAGACGACGAGATATTTCATGAAGACTTCAGCAGTAGGCTCTCTAGTACATAGGGGCCCACCATATCAATTGGGGATGCTAACTTGATGATTAAGAATGATTATCCTAATGTTAGTAGATCATTTTTCTTGACTTCAATCATGGTACAATCATTTTTGGAAGGTCCTACATGCCTCTTGATACTACTTCTAAAATATGGAATCATTCTGACTTGCAACTTGAGGGATATGGATCGGTCTTGGTTGAAAATGGATTATGCACCGGGTAATAGTGATTGTTTTTAGGATTTGGCCAAAATGATCGGCTAATAACGGTCAGCTAAACTTTTAATATGGCTCCAAGACTTACGATCATTTTCACACGCCTCAATCTTTATTTTGTTGATGTCCTTAAAGTTTCAAATGAACTGGTCATGTGGATCTCGAGATATTGACCGTTCTTCAATGACCTGAACTGTTTTATGGATCGTTTTTGGTCGATGCACACAAATTCTTGATTCGTCCATAACCTGAGCATATGAACTCCAATCGACTCCAAATTCGAAATACAACTCCACGAGGCCATTCCAGTTACTCCATGCAAACTGCACCTCCATTGGGTTCTGGTTCAAATATCCCCGGCCATCGCCTATAGTACTATATGTAATTAATTCCAAAAGTGGTTAACCATCTATTCCTAGCCAAATCGATGATATTACGGCCTTGCCAAAAGGCGGGATAACACCGCATGGCCCAAATTCTAAGGAATGGTGATCAGTGTCGATCCCTATTTTAAAGGAATTAGGGGGTGCGATCCCTATTGAAGTTTTTCCATGTTGTAATATGCTTAGCATTCAAGTTTCAAGCCAAATTATACTATTTTTCTCAAGGACTTGTGTCCCAAAAACTACCCACTCATGTACCCAAGAAAGTCATTCTAGCTGCCAAACTTAGCGAAGTATTGTCCCAATCAATTCTCGTTAAATGCAAAGATACTGGATGTCCGAAGATCTCATGCTCCATAAGAGACAAAATGGTTAACAAATGCTTACTCGATTTGGGTGCGAGTGTCAATTTGATTCTTTATTCAGTTTACCAAAATCTTGGCTTGGGTGAAATAAAACCGACAAAAGTAACTCTTCAATTTTCCGATCGTTCAATAAAGAGACCTGTAGGAGAAATCGAGGATATACTCATCAAAATCTGTCAACTTATATCCCTATCGATTTCATCGTTTTGGAGACTCAACTTGTGAATAATCCAATAAGTCAAATTCCACTTATTTCAGGCCAACCCTTCTTGGCTACTTCAAATGCTTTAATTGTTGTCTAAACGGTTCGATTTGGAAACATGACTCTGGATCTTAACATTTTCAGTCTTGAAAACCAAATGAATGAACACTGTGACCAAATGTTGGAAGTTAGGTTCACTCAAGAAAATTTCGATTATGAAACAGTTGATCTAAATCAAGAATGGAAACTGAATACAAATAATTATTTCATGATAAGCCCAACGAAATTGAAATTGCGCTTCTGTTTGAACCCCTTACCGTCAAATTAGAACATCAACAAAATCCATTGAATGTGAAACTCCCAAAGCTAGACCTTAAACTCCTTCCCGATCACCTTAAGTATGCATACTTAGGTGACAACGAAACATTTCCCGTCATATACTCTTCATCTCTCTCTCTCTCTCTCTTGATCAAGTCTCTTCTTTCTTTCCTTTCTAAAAAAAAGAAGCAATTGGATGGTCGATCATCGATATAAAAGGAATTAGTCCCACTCTTGTTCAACATCGCATTCATTTAATTGACGACACCAAGCTTGTTCGTGACACGCATCGACGGCTAAACCCAAAATGATGGATGTTGTTCATGATGAAATTCTTAACTTCTCAATAATGGAATCACTTACCCAATCTCTGATAGCTCGTGTGTAAGCCCAATTCATGTCGTGCCGAAAAAGTCTCGACTTACCATCATCATGAATGATTCTAACGAACTCATTCCAACTTGTACTCAAATGGGTTGGCGTATTTGCATTGGTTATCGAAAATTAAATGCTGCAGCATGTAAGGAACACTTCCCTCTTCTATTTATCGACCAAATGCTTGAACGTTTAGTCGATCATGAATTCTATTGCTTTCTTGATAGTTATTCCCGTTATAACCAAATTCCAATCTCACCCGAAGATCAAGAGAAAACAACTTTCATGTGTTCCTTTGGCACTTTTACGTATCGAAGTGTGTCATTTTCCCTTTGCAACGCTCCTACTACTTTTCAAAGATGCATAGACAACATCTTCTCTGATATGATCAAATGTTTTGTTGAAGTGTTTATGGATGATTTTTCCATCTTTGGAAACTTTTTTCTGAATGCTTATGCCATCTTGAGTTAGTTCTTAAACGATGCAAGGATAAACACTTAATGCTAAGTTGGGAAAAATGCCACTTTATGGTCACTTAAAGCATAGTTGGACGTGTCATTTTAAATAAAGGGATTGAGGTAGATAAAGCGAAAACGATGCCATTGCAAATCTACCCATTCCCGAATCTATTGGCATTCGCTCTTTCCTTCGACACATGGGCTTTTAAAGAGGTTTTGTAAAAGACTTAAATAAGATTGCTAGACCTCTTACAACTCTTCTTGGAAAAGATATTCCATTCGACTTTAATTCTGATTATGTTTCTGCTTTTGAATGTCTCAAAAATGAACTTGTTTCTTCTCCTGTAATTTACTCAACGAATTGGGATATTCCATTTGAAATAATGCATGACGCTTCGAACTTTGCAGTTGGTGGTGTCTTAGGGCAACGCATCAACTAGATCCTTCGCGTTATCTACTACGCTAGTATGACTATGAGCGATGCTTAACTTAATTACACAACCACTGAAAAAGAGCTTCTAGTGGTAGTTTTTGCTCTCGAAAAATTCTGACAATATTTGATAGGCTCACACATTACTGTTTACACTGACTATTCCGCTCTTAGATACCTTTTCGCTAAGCGAGACGCTAAGTCTCGCTTAATTCGTTAGATACTTTTACTACAAGAATTTGATATTACAATCAAGGATAAAAAAGGATCTGAAAATGTCATGGCCGATCACTTATCTCATCTTCCCAAAACATCATCACCTTTACCAATTAATGAAAATTTCTCTGGTGAATAACTCCTTTCAATTTCTATCGATCCATGGTATGCTAACATAGTTAACTATTTAGTCACTAAGGAAATCCCTTCATTTTGGTCGAAACAAGATAACTGTAAATTTCTTTCCCAATTCAAATACTTCTATAAGGATGATCCATACTTGTTTAATATTTTTCTGACTAAATCATTCGACATTACATCCTGGATTACAAAATCAAAAGTGTTCTTTTATTCTGTCACGACCAAGCGTGCGGTAGACATTCTGGTCCTCGAAAAACTGTTGAAAAAGTACATCAATGTGGTTTTTACTGGCCCACTCTTTTTCAAAAATTCATTCGAATTTTGTAAAGCTTGTGATTGCTGCCAAATGTTAGGAAGAATTTCTAGAAGAAATATGATGCCTTTGAACCCCCCTCTTATGATCGAAAGCTTTGATATTTGGGGTATTGATTTTACAGGACCATTTCCTAATTCTTTCGGAACTCTGTACATTTTCCTTGTTATGTATCTAAATGGTTTGAGGTCATTCCATGTTAAACCAACGACCATAGAATTATTGTGAAATTCCTTAAAGAAAACATCTTTACGAGGTTCGACACATCTCCCACTATAATAAGTGATAACGGAACCCATTTTTACAATCGTTCATTTGAAACTCTAATGGAGAAATACTCGATCACCCACAATTATCCACTCCATATCATCCTCATACTTGTGGCGTATGATAATGAATTAGAAGTGATTCGGAACGATGCATATGAAAACAAGAAAATTCACAAAGAAAGAACTAAAGTTTTTCATGATAAGTCAATCCTAAGAAGAAAAAAATTCACCTAACCAAAAAGTTCTTTTGTATGACTCTAGACTTCACTTATTCCTTGGAAAACTAAAATCAAGATGGACCGGACCATACATAATATGCACTTTTTTTCCACACCATGCTAAAGAAATAAAAACCCCAAGAACGGAATGATTTTCAAAGTCAATGGTTATCGTTTGAAACCGTTCTTTGAGTTGTTGTGTGATCGAGAGGAGGAGCTCGTGATTCTTCATGAGCCATGCTAATTCTAGTAAGAAATATTAAACCCTTTTTCTAAATATATACACGTTTTTCCTCATTACACTAATTACATCATGCATTGATTATGGGGACACAATCAAAATCAAGTGTGGGGTGAGGGGAGTCTCATCTTCATTTTTGATTTTTCATGGTTTACTTTTCTGCATTTTCTTTCAAAAACTCAAATTTTCTGAAAAAAACAAAACAAAAAATTTAAGACTATTTTCGTTGAAGAATTTTGATTTTTTTGAAGAAACGTTATAGGATAAGTATATGTTTTTGTTTATTAAGTAGAAATTTCTAAAAAATAGTTTATCTCAACAAAAATAAAAATAAGGTTTGATTACAAGTAACAATGGTTTAACTAGTATATATGAAGGTTCATGGATGATAATTATGAAGTATATCCTAATTGAAATCTTTGTTTAATAAGTGAATGGTTTAAGTAAAGACGATAAAATTTTTGATCTTCTAAGTTAAATGGTGCTGAGATGATATTGTAAAACTCTCTATTCATAAAAAACAAAAAAAACAACAACAAAAAAAAGTTTTTGTATATATGTATATAGTTTATTAACACCTACAATCGATAGATGTACGCACTTGTGTGTACACTCACCATGCTTTGTACTCTTCTCACGTAAGCTCGCAGGAAGGGAATCGCGATATATCTGGCCTTTGTTTTCTGAGTTGGTGTATGTATATAAAAATTCTTTCATTAATAATGCCTGATGGGTGTACACACTTTTGTGTACACTCGCCATGCTTTGTATTCCTCTTACATAAGCCCACAAGCTAGTGCATGGGTGGTATATCTACGTTTAATTTTTTGAGCTAGGCATATGTAAATATTGCTACTATCAATAAAATTTTCAAATAAAGAGAAAGTAAGCAATCCAAAGCCAGACATTATTTTCACTTATTTGATTTGACTTGTTATTCAAAAGAAATAAAAATATTACTTTGCAAAACTTTGGAAATCAACTAAGATCCATTTCATAATTACACAATGTTATCAATCAAAACAACTAGCTAACTAGATTCTAATTGTGATGATAACTTAATTTTTGTTGGAAGTTTTGACAAGTAAAATGACTTAAATTTCTTGATAATGACCAGAACTTATATTTAACTTATTCGTGTTAATTTAAAAGCAAATTCTTTATTGGTATATATTTTAAAAAACTTCCATTAACCTTTTTGTAAATAAATCTTGCATTTAGGAAAATTTTCATGTTACATTTGGATTTTGTGGGTAGTATCCACTGAAAACCCTCACGAGACAACACTCGTCCTACTAGGGACGCCTAAAGGTTTAAGGGGTTGTTGCATATGTCCAATGAAATATATTTTTCTATAAAAATGTATTTTATCTTAGCTTTAATTTATTCGAGGATGAATAAATGGACAAGTTTGGGGGCATTTGATGTGCATATGTTTACTTCCATATTTAATCCACTTTTATTTAAATAAATGTCATAATTGGTTATTTTTGCAAGTTTTTACCAAAATCCAAGTATTATCAAATCATCATTCATTCATCTTCATTTAGGGGCAAAATGATAATTTTTTGCATATATTAATTTTGAAAAATATTTATTTGCACATATTAGTTTTATTTGTTGGAATTTGGATGGAAATACAAAGAAACCTTCATGAAGATATGCATGCACAAGAGAAGAAGGCAAATGAAGATGAAAATAAATGCATTCATGAAATCATGGACGACCCCACCTACCCACTTACTATAATCTACAATTAGGAGCTAATGCACAAGTTAGTGGGGATTAAAGTCACATGAAAATTTAATGGAGGATTAAGCTCATGCTAATGATTACTTGGAGTTTACACTTCCTAAGAGGTATTTCGGGTAGTCCCATAAAATATGGATTAGGGTTTTAGTCATGTATAAATAACCCTCTTATGTTAATGTAATGATCTTTTATCTACTTACCATAGTATGCAAGTTGTAGCCTCAAATCAAATGAGAAATAAAATGGCTTCCTAAGCCTCTTATTTTTCTACATGCCCTTTCATTTTTCATTTATTTTTATTTACATGCTTTCTTCATTTCCATGTTAGTAGGTTAGCTTTCTTTTTTATGCACTTAGTTTAATTTTATTTTTATGCAAGTATTTTAGTTCTTTTTTTCTTTTTGTTAGCTCTTACTTTTCTTGCTTTTTAATGTTGCAATCTATATATGTTGAAATGATAATAAAAATGAGTTGCCAAAATCCTCCAATATAAGGGTAATGAAGCTCTCTAATTCATGTTGATTCAACATATTTGCTTATTTATGATCTCTTTTTATGCCTTATGAAGAGTTAGATTATGATGTAAGTTTATTAGTCAACTTGATAGTCTATGTTGTTTATCAGAAATAGGCTATTCTAATTCAAACATAAACACAATTTGCATCATTAACTAACAAAGCGATCTTGATCATGAAATTAAAATAGAAGCAAAATTTGATGATCTATATTATTAACCAATAATAGTAAATAGATCATACTTAAAATATACTTTTTCATTTTCATTTTCGTGACATCTAATAAGTGGTTTTAGTTGTTGTATTAAAAGTGATGGTTTATGTTTTGTTAATCAATAACATAAATATGTCATACTTATGATAAATACATCACTAGTTCTATTTAGATTAAAATGAGAGATCACAGATAAAATTTTGTATTGATTTATGTCAGAGGATGAGAGTGGGTGTGCCTCTAAATTATCTTTTAGTCTCATATTTTCATTCACTTTGTTCTAGCTAGTTTTACATTTTTGTTAGCTCAAAACAATCTCAAGTTTGGTCTGATTTGATTGAATAGAATTTGAATCACTTCAATTCCCTGCGAATTGACCCATACTCGCCACGTACTAACATTGTATACCATGCGCTTGAGGTTATTTTTATTACAATATTTTTTGATGTTTTTCTAATCTGATAGAAAATTAGCTGTTAAACAAATTTTTGGTGTCATTGCCGAGGAATTAATATGATTTTATTTCTATTCTTCGAATAATTTTGATTTGATTTTATTGTGTGTTCATTTTGTATGTTGATTTGCATCTTAAAATAATATTTTGTGTTGTGTTTTGTTATGTGATTTGTACTTCCATTTGATTTTTGTGCTTGTTGTTTTTGCATTTGCATTTCTATTATAAAAACATACACATTTTCATTTCAAAACAAATATTATTCACTTCAACTGTATTTACATTTTCAAAACAACATACACACTTAAATTTATATTTACATTTGCATTTCTTTTTTGTGCACTTTACCATTCACTTTTTTGCATCTTAGTTTCTGTTTCTTACTACTGCAACTTCTTACTGAAACTTCTTACATCAAATACATTAACCAACCTTCACTCCAAACTGTCAACAACCATACTTATAGCAACATTCTCAAATACCATGATCATCCCCTATACAAACATCCTGCAACGGCTCTATAACTTCACCACCACTTGCCTTACTGCACATCAATAAACCATCATCACCACATCATATCCCTCAACCACACTTCTGTACACACCTCAGCAGATAGCACCCCTACATACAAACTCCAAACTCCCATTTCTACCATAACAAAAAAACCCCACCTCCTCGAAAAAACAATCTACCTATAAACATTTCACCATCCTTTACATCCTCTGCTTGAATTTCCATTCTACCCATCATCAGTCAAATCACCTCCATCTACTGCCCCAACATCACCTCACAAAACCAAACCACTCTGCCCAATCATCACACTTTCCAGACAACTCCAACTATCATCACATCTTCTCTTCCACTTCAAACAATCTGCCTCACCACTGCATACTTCACTGTCACACTTCACCATTACCCTTCATCTCAACTAAACAACTCTGTCAACTACCACCAATCATAGGCCATAACACAGTAACCGCCAAGATAACACTTCATAATCCATTCATTATTACACCTTTACTTCCTTTATTAACACCACCATATCACTTCCTTCAAACTGCTATAATCCTCCCTTTCAGCCAAAAAACAATTTTTCACTTCAAAAAATTAACCTTGATTCTTTCTCTTAAGTTCAATTCTCACTTCTTTCTCTTCTCCATTTTTTCTTGATATTTGGACATGTGACACAACAACAAAAACTTGGAGTCATGACCCTTCTATGAATCGCTTAACTTAAACAAACGATCCTCCAGCAATGATGAACGAGAACGCCCTAGTACTCTTACGGATAGAATCTTTCACGATAGAGTTTATATTCCTTCTTCCAACGCATTACCCACCCCTACGGGTAATCACTTCGAAATTTATTCAAAACATATTTCCATGCTTCCAAAATTTGGCAATTTTGAACACGATAACCCATATATTTTCTTAACGAAATTCAAACAAGTATGCACGACCATGAAACACAAACAATTTTCTGATGACGAAATCAAACTACGATGAACCCCACTTGCTCTTACAGATTATGCTAAAAAATGGTTGTACAGCTTACCATCAAATTCGATCAAAACTTGGGAAGAATTTGTTGAAGTTTTCTCAAAATAATTCTACCCCTTGGTAAAAACAACTAAAATCCAAAGCGAAACCACAAATTTTCACCAATTCAGGGGAGAACCATTCAAAAAAAATATTGAGAGATTTAAAGAGCTTTTGATAAAACGTTCATGCCGTAATTTCGAGAAGTGGACCCTTTGCCAAATCTTATACGATGGACTTGAAAACAACTCTCAAAACCCATGCCTGAATCAATGTGCTAAGGCAACTTTCTTGCCCAATATCACTATGATGCTTGGAAATTTCTTGAAAACTTGACCAAAAAATCGTCCCAATGGGAATGTTCTAACGAAAAATAAATTTACTCACAATCGAGCGCACACTTGATATAGGATCATCTTTGGCTTTGGAAGCTAAAATCGACGAAATGATCAAAAAATTGACAACATTTCTCATCGAACCAAATGAACCAAGCTTCCCAACCCATGTGTTATAAGTGAAACGATCGGAATCACATAGCCGATTAGTGCTCTAATTCTATTGAACAACTTAACGCCTTCAACAAGGTTAAAAATGACCCGTATGCTCCAACGTACAATCCTGGTTGGAGAAATCATCCGAACTTTATGTGGAACCAAAACAATTCCAGCAGGAAATTGGAACGTCCAATTTTCAAGCACTTTTCAAATAATGCTTCTAATCCTCCCTTTCGGCCCAATCATTTTCAACAACATTTTGTGGGTCCATCTCAAAATCAACCTCAACAATCTTTTGCTTCCTCTCCCTCAGGCGATAAATATTTAAGTTCACTTGAGAAAAGTCTTGAAATGTTGGCTAAAGCAACTACTCAAAGCCTTTAATCAAACAATAATTTGCAAACTTAGTTAACCTCGTACATGCAGAATGCGAATCATTCAATTGCAAAACTTGAAATGCAAATGAGTCAATTAGTCACATCCGTGAGTGAAAGTGAATGAGGCATATTCCCAAGTCATACAGTTTCGAATCCAAGAAATCAAACCATGAATTCGAATCATGCCCATATTGTTCGAGATAGCAATATAACCCAAAGAATGCTATCACAACTTTACGTTTTGGTAAACAAATCGACGATCAAGTCGTTAATCCAAATGATTTACCGGAAACTCCTCTCGACACTTCTAAAACAACAAATCGAATCTGAACAAAACAGGAAGCCAAACATTGAATCAAATGCCAATCCAGATTCTTCTTCTACTCAAGTAGACCAACCTACTTAGTATCATGTTCCATTTCCACATCGTCTTCGACCAAAGAAACAATCTGACCAAATGGAAAAGATGTTGGAAATTTTCAAACAAGTCAAAGTTAACATTCCACTTCTTGATATCGTTCAGCAAGTATAAACTTATGCTAAGTTTCAAAAGGACTTGTGTTCCTAAAAATGACACACTCAGGTACAACAAAGTCCTTTTAGCTTCCGGATTTAGCAAAGTATTGTTCCAGTCAATTCCTATCAAATACAAATATTCTAGATGTCTGATAATCACGTGCACGATAGAAGACAAAACGATTAACAAATTCTTACTCGATTTGGGTGGGAGTGTAAATTTGATTCCTTATTCAGTTTACTAACAACTTGACTTTGGTGAACTAAAACCGACAAAAGCAACTCTTCAATATTCTGATCGTTCAATAAAGAGACCCGTGGGAGAAATCGGGAACGTACTCATCAAAATATTTCAATTCATATTCCCCATCGATTTCATCGTTTTGGAAACTAAACCTGTGACTAATCCAATGAGTCAAATTCCACTGATTTTAGGCCAACCCTTCTTGGCTAATTCAAATGCTTTAACAATTTATGAAATGGTTTGATGAATATCTCTTTTGGAAACATGACTTTGGATCTTAACGTTTTCAAGCTTGAAAACCAAATGAATGATCCAAGTGACCAAACATTGGAAGTTAGCTTCATTCAAGAAAATTTCGATAATGAAATTGTCGACCTAAATCATAAATGCGAAATTGAATATGAACAATTGTTTAGATGACCTAACAAAATTGTAATTTCTCTTCCGTTTGAACCCCTTACCACTGAATTAGAACTTCAATCGAATCCGTTGATTGAGCAACCCCCAATGTTGGACCTTAAACCCCTTCCCAATCATCTTAAATATGCATAATTAGGTGAGAATGAAATGTTTCATGTCATAATCTTTTCCTCTCTCTCTCTCTTGTTCAAGAAGGTTCCCTTCTTTTTGTCCTTTCGAAAAACAAGGAAGCAATTGGATGGTCGATCACCGATATAAAGGGAATTAGCTCTTGTTCAACATCGCATCCACTTAATTGACGATGCCAAGCCTGTTCGTGACGTGCAATGATGGCTAAACCCAAAAATGAAGGATGTAGTTTGTGATGAAATTCTTAAACTTCTCGATAATGGAACCATTTATCCAATCTCTAATAGTTCATGGGTAAACCGAATTCATATTGTGCCGAAAAAGTCTGGACTTACCGTTATCGAGAATTATTCTAACAAATTCATTCCAACTCATACTAAAACAGGTTGGCGTATTTGCATTGATTATCGAAAATTAAATGCTGCAACACATAAGGATCACTGCCCTCTTCCATTTATCGACCGAATGCTTGAACGTTTAGCCGGTCATGAATTCTATTGCTTTCTTGATGGTTATTCCAGTTATAACCAAGTTCTAATTGCGCCTGAAGATCAAGATCAAACAACTTTCACGTGTCTCTTTCGCACTTTTATGTATCGACGTATGCCAATTGGCCTTTGCAATGCTCTTGCTACTTTTCAAAGATGCATGGTCAGCGTCTTCTTTGATATGATTGAACATTTTCTTGAAGTATTTATGGACAATTTTTCCATCATGGAAACTCTTTGTCTGAATGCTTACGCCGTCTTGAGTTGGTTCTTAAATGATGCAAGGATAAACACTTGATGCTAAACTGGGAAAAATGCCACTTTGTGGTCACTCAAGGCATAGTCCTTGGACGTGTCATTTCAAATAAAGACATTGAGGTAGATAAAGATAAAATCGATGTCATTGCAAATCTACCCCTTCCCAAATCTGTTGACATTCACTCTTTCCTTGGACATGAGGGTTTTTATCGACGCTTTGTGAAAGATTACAGTAAGATTGCTTGACCTCTTACTACTCTTCTTGGAAAAGATGTTCCATTCGATTTTAATTCTGATTGTATTTCTGCTTTTGAACATCTCAAAAATAAACTTGTTTCTGTTCCTGCAATCTGCTCATCGAATTGGGATATTCCATTTGAAATAATGTGTGATGCTTCGAACTATGCAGTTGGTGTTGTCTTACGACAACATATCAACAAGATCATTCACGTTATTTACAACACTATTACGACTTAGAATGACGCTCAGCATAATCGAACAACCACTGAAAAAGAGCTCTTGAGGTAGTTTTTGCTCCCGAAAAATTCCGACAATATTTGACAGGCCCACACAATATTCTTTACACAGCCCATTCCGCTCTTAGGTACCTTTTATTAAGAAGGATGCTAAGTCTCACTAATTCGTTGGATCCTTTTACTACAATAATTTAATATTACAATCAAGGACAAATAAGGATTTGACAATATCATGGCTGTTTACTTGTCCCCTCCTCCCAACAAACCATCACCTTTACCAATCAATAAAAATTTCACTGATGAACAACTCCTTTCAATTTCAGTCGACCCATTGTACGCTGACATAATGAACTATTTAGTTAATAAAGAAATCCCATCATTTTGGTTGAAGCAAGATATATGTAAATTTCTTTCCCAAGTCAAGTACTTCTGTTTGGGATGATCCATTCTTTTTTAAATATTGTTCCGACCAAATCATTTGATGTTGCATCCCAGATTGCGAAATCAAAAGTGTTCTCTCGTTTTGTCATGACCAAGCGTGTGGCAGACATTTTGATCCTTGAAAAACTACTGAAAAAGTACTTCAATGTGGCTTTTAATGGCAAAGACTCATTCGAATCGTAAAACTAGAGATCGCTGCAAAATGTTAGGAAGAATTTGTCGACGAAATATGATTCCTTTTGAACCCCATGTTTACAATCGTAATCTTTGATGTTTGGGGTATTGATTTTATGGGACCGTTTCTCAATTCTTTCAGAAACCTGTACATTCTTCTTGCTATCGATTACGTATCTAAATGGGTTTAGGCCGTTCCATGTGAAACCAACGACCATAAAATTTTTGTGAAATTCCTAAAAGAAATCATCTTTTCGAGGTACAACACACCTTACACAATAATAAGTGATAACGGAACCCATTTTTGCAATCGTTTGTTTGAAATTCTAGTAAAGAAATATTTGATCATCCATAAGTTATCCTCGTTGTATCATCCTTAAACTTGTGGCCAAGTTGAAGTTTCAAATCATCAAACAAAAAAATCTTGGAGAAAACTATTAAAAAATCATAAAGATTGGTCATAAAAGTTAACATATGCACTTTGGGCTTACCGTACGGCTTCTACAACTAACCTTGGGATGTCCCCATTTCGTTTAGTTTATGGGAAAGCGTGCCTTTTACCTTTTGCAATAACACAAAAGGTTGTGGGAGGTATAGAAATTAAACTTTGATCTTGAAAAGCTGGTGAAAATAGAAAATTACAAATCAATGAATTAGAAGAGATTAGGAACGATGCGTATGAAAACGAGAAAATTTACAAAGAAAGAACAAAAGTTTTTCATGACAAGTCAATCCTAAGAAAAACGCTTTCATCCAACTAGAAAGTTCTTTTGTATGACTCTAGACTTTACTTATTCCCTGGAAAACTAAAATATAGATGGGCCAGACTATACATGGTATGGACTTTTTTTTCCACACTATACCGTAGAAATACAAAACCCCAAGGATGGAATGATTCTCAAAATCAACGGTCATCATTTGAAACCGTTCTTCGAGTTGCCCTGTGATCGAGAGGAGGAGCTCATGATTCTTCATGAGCCATGCTACGTCTAATAAGAAATGTTAACCCTCTTTTGCAAATATGTACATATTTTTCCTTGTTACACTCATTATATCGTACACTAACTGTGGGGATACGGTCAAAATTATATCATGCACTAACTGTGGGCATAGAGTCAAAATCAAGTGTGGGGGGTATCATCTTCGTTTTTGATTTTTCATCTTGTTTTTGCATTTTCTTTCCAAAACTCAAAATTTCTAAACAATCAAAAAAATCCCAAAATAAATTTTCATTGTAGCATTTTGGTGTATTTTTAAATAAACACTATAGGATAAGTATATGTTTCTTGTTATTAAATTGAAATATTTGAAAATTTATTTGTCTCAGCAAGAATAAAAATAAATTTTGATTACAAGTAATGATGGTTTAACTAGTATATAGGAAGGTTCATGGGTTATAATTATGTAGTATATCTTAGTTGAAATCTTTGCTTAATAATTTGTTTATTTAAAGTAAAGGCGATAGCATTTTTGATCTTCTAAGTTAAGTGGTACTAAGATGATATTGTAAAACTCATACTTCATAAAAGAAATATAAAAAAGGGTTATTGTATATATGTATACATTTTATTAACAACTACGATAGGTGTATACACTTATGTGTATGCTCGCCACGCTCTACACCCGTCTCACGTATGCTAGCAGGTATTGCCTGGACGGTATATCTGACCTCAGTTTTCTAAGTTAGGTGTATGTCTATAAAAATTATTTCATTAATAACGCTACAGTCGATAGGTGTACACCTTGTGTACACTCACCATGCTCTGTATTCCCCTTAGGTAAGCCCGCAAGACAGTGCATGGGTGGTATATCCGGCCTCAGTTTTTTGAGTTAGGCATATGTAAACATTGTTAATATCAATAAAATTTCAAATAAAGAGAGAGTAAGCAATTGAAAGCCAAGAACTATTTTCACTTATTTGATTTGACTTTTTATTCAAAAGAAATAAAAATACTACTTTGTAGAACTTTAAAAATCAACTAACAAACCATTTCATAGTTGCACTATGTTATCAACCGAAACAAATAGCCAAATTAGAGTCTAATTGTGATGATAACTTAATTTTTGTTGGAAGTTTTAATGAGTAAAAGGACTTTAATTTCTTGATGATGACCAGAACTTATATTTAACTTATTTGTGTTAATTCAAAATTTTCATTTGTAAATATTTTCAAAAACTTGCATTCATCTCTTTGAAAATAAATCTTGCATTTGGATTTTGTGGGTAGCATTCGCTGAAAACCCTCATGAGACAACACTCATCCTACTAGGGACACCTAGAGGTTTAACGACTTATTGCATATGCTCAATGCAATCGTGTTTCTATGAAAACGGATTTATCTTAGTTTTAGTTTATTCGAGGACGAATAAAAAGATAATTGCGGGGGCATTTGATGTGCATGTAAATGTGCATATTTTTACTTTCGTATTTAATCTACTTTTACTTAAATAAATATCATAATTGGGTGTTTTCACATGTTTTTACCAAAATCTAAATATCATTAAATCATCACTCATTCATCTTCATTAAGGGGAAAATGATAATTTTGTGCATATGTTAATTGTGGAGAATATTTATTTGCACATTTTAGTTTTATTTGTATGAATTTGGATGGAAATATAAAGAAACCTTCATGAAGACATGCATGCACAAGAGAAGAAGGCAAATGAAGATGGAATAAGTGGATTCATGAAATCATAGAGGACCCATCTACCAACTTGCCATAATCTATAATTAGGAGCTAATGCATAAGTTAGTGGGGTTAAAGTCACATGCACATTTAATGAAGGATTAATCTCATGCTGATGATCACTTGGAGGTTACACTTGCTAAGGGGTATTGTAACGTTCCCCTTTTTAAGCCAAATTTAAATTTAGTAATTAATATAAATTTTTGGGTCTATTTGTGAATTTATTTGAAATTTTCCAAAATAAAAAAGATAAGTGTTTGTTTTTGTATATAGATATAAATAGATTGAAATAGAATTTGAATTTGAAATTCAAAAATAAATATATTGAAAATAAATTGGATTTAAAACTCTATATTTGAAAAATTCATAAAAATTTGTTTTGTAATTATAATATGTATATATATACAATGTGATTTGAAAGTTATGTTTTGAATTCAACAATTTCAAAAGAGTAAATTCTAATATATAATATATATGCGTGTTTATTTATTAATGTATAACTAAATTTTAAAAATCATTTTCTTTAAGGTTGTATAAATATTTATTTATTTATAGGTATAATAGCTTTAGTTAAAATAAGAATTGAATAAAAAAGGTTATATACTTTCTTTTAAATTTTACATAAATAAATATAGTTTGAATATATATATAAATATTAAACATGGAAATAAAACATAAAGAAAATAGAAAATACATATGTATGTATATAAAACTAAGATAAAATCATATTTAAAACCTTTAATGCATACAAATTACATGTGTAAGCATTTTAATATGAGAATTAACAAGTGTAGATAAATTAGCATGCAAATATAACAAGTGTCCATTTTTAATTATCTTTTATTTTTAAAAAAAATGAAGAACAAAGTTATATATACCACTCTATATCCTTCCTTTCTCATTTTCTTTCATGATTCAAAAACATAAACCAGGAAATTAAAATAACAAACCTGAGAAAGAAATCCATAAACCAGAAAATCAAAACAAACCTGAGACATACTAAAGAAATCAAGTTCAAATTTTAAAAACCTGGAAGCCTGAAAGAAAGCAAAAGAAATCAAAATCAAACAGCTCTATAAAATCAAAGAGCATGCAAGATTCGACTCTGTTTTTATCAAGCTTCAGTTCAATTAAAATAGTAAGCTAAAGATCAAGCACTTACAGTTTTAAAATCAAAGCATCAAGCTTCAGATCATTTCCCAGTTTTTTAAATTCAAAACAAAGATCCTGATTTCTCTGTTCTTCAAATAGGTGAGTAAACTTCACAGTTAAAAACTAAACCCTCTTATTTACTTATGCCTGGAATGATTGATGAGAATAATGCTTTGGAATATTTGTGTGGATGTAAATTATGCTTGCATTGTATAAACAGGCAAATGTTTGAGTGTGCATGTCTGTATATACATAGATATCCCTGTTTTTGTATTTACAGGGTTTAAATCAAATTCAAAGATCAAAAGCTCTGCACTTATTCGCTTAATAGGCTTTGATTTAAAAAGAAGTATTTGAACTAACAAGATCTTGATTTTAAAAATATTTATAAGTATAATTAGTTGAGTATTTTCTGGAAACTAAAAAAATACAGTGGAAACCCAAAGCATGTCACAATTCGAGTGTCTGGATTTACTGATTCATTTACATAATCAGTTTTGTTATCGAAAGCTATGATTTTTAAAAATAGTTCCAAGTTATTTAGCTTAGATTTGAGGTAGGATTCAAGAGTTGAACGGAATTGGGATTTTCATCGATTATCGGCGATCGGCAAAGGGATGGATCCCGTGACCATGGCTGAAGGTGGCTCGTGTGTTGAGGGTCGTAGAAAAAATGAAAGGGTGGTCTAATGATCGTCGTGGTGGCTGGACGGGGAGCAAATAGGGTTTAAGGACCAGGTTTATTCGACGTTGGTATTCGAGCTCGTACGACGTCGATGATGTATCGGACTTGGCGGCAGCAGGAGGAAGAGTGAGGTAATCATGTGGCAAAGGTATGGCTGTGACGACGTGGTCTACAGTGGTCGGAGTTGGCCGACAGTAGGCAATTTTGGTGACTGTATTTTGGTACCTGATGTGCTCAATATTCTCGATTTCGATTCAGGTTGTCGACGAGGGTTTTGGGTGTTTGCCTGAGTCGAGATGGTCATCGGTGACTTGGGTGAGGTAGCGACGATGGTCGGAGCAATTCCAATCATCTATGCACGTGTACGAGTATGTGAGGGTGTCAGCGGTTTGCTGTAGGAAGAAGAAGGATAGCTCGAATTCGTACTCGAGAAGGGAAGGTTTGTCTCGGGTTTGCTACTGGGTAGTTTGCATACGTCTGGCAGTTGCAATAGTTTTCAAAAATTAAAACAAAACAAGGTTTTAAAAAAAAGGTGACTCGAGGAAGAACTTGGGAAATCTTGCATTGGGCTCGGGTTTGGTACTGGGTTGACTCGGGTATTGGTGATGATAGGTTTTAAAAATTTAAATAAATCAGTTTATAAAATTTAAATAAATCAAGTTTTAAACTATTTTCTTTAGTAAATTTCTTTTAAATAATAAATGTTTATTTAAAGGGTTTGGATAGATAAAATTTGTATAATTTATATCAACTTGAATAAATTCATATGTTTATTTAAAATAAATTAAATGGTAATTAAGTAGTTGGTTAAGAAAGTAAATTGTTTTTTATCATTAATTAAATTTAAGGTCCTAAGTTACTTCATACGTTAATGATAATTAATTTTTCAAGCTTTATTAAATAAAGATTTGAATGATAATTAAGGAATAAATTAAAATAATGATTTATCTTCGATTAATTGAGGTCTTGAGTAAGTAAAGGATCATTAATTAATGTGATTAATTAAAGGGTTAATTTGTTAATTTAATTAATTGAGGGATTAATTAATTTATGTAATTAATTAAAGGATTAATTAATTTATGATTAAGGACAATTACTTAATGTAATTAGTTAAAGGGTGATTGATTAATTAATGATAAGTAATTAAATGACAATTACTTAATGAAAATTAATTAAGTATAATTACTTAATGTAATTAATAAAAGATTATTACTTAATGTAATTAAGGGATAATTACTTAGTGTAATTACATTAAAGGATAATTAATTAATTAAGGTTAATTAATGTAAGTAATTAAGGGTAATTAATTACCTAAAGGTAAATTACTTAATGAAAGTAATTGAATAATGATTAAGGGTTAATTAATCAAGTGATAAAAGGATAATTACTTAATGTAAATAATTAAAGGGTTGTTTTGTTAATGCAATTTAAGGTTAATTTATGTGATTAATAAAGGGTTTATTAACTAATATAATTAACTTCAAGTTAATTAATTTATGTGATTAATTGAGGGACAATTAATTAATTGAGGATAATTAATTAAGATGGATAGTTAAGGTTGATTAATTAATTTTCATTAATTAATTAAATCAATAACAAATGGTTTGAAATTAATTGATTTTAATTAATCAGTTTTAGGTGATTAATTCATAAGTTAATTAAATCAATTATAATCAGGTGATTAATTTATCTTGCTTATGGATGATTGGATTATATTCGATGCCTAGAATTGTTTGATATCTCTTATGTGTGATGTTCTGTGATATGATTGCTTTGGATTAAGCTGTGATAAATGTAATTTATTTGTCTGTGATAAATTTACATATTTATCTGTGAATGAAAGATAAGCGTTATAGGACAATACCGCTTATTGATATTGTTGTGCTTGGATTTATGATGGTTGTGATATTTTATTATTGTATGCAAAACCCCCTACACAACACACACACAAATATGAATTTCACAGGAAATTGGTAAAGTCATGGGTGTTTTGAATTTAAAATTATTTTATTTAAAAGTTGAGTTTTGAATCTAAAATGGTTTGGAGGTGATTTGGGTTAAACTTTTGAAAAGGGAATTTTGGAATTAAAATTTCTTTGAATATAATATGGTTTATTAAAGTTTTGAAATTAAAATAATAATATGGTTATATAGGTTATATAATGTATATGGATTTTAAAACATTTTTAAAGTATTTTAAATGAATTATTTTGGGAATATAAATTTAATTCAAATAGAGCTTGCCGAGAGTACGGCAGTTCGCTGATTTTCCGATTTATACTTTAAAAGGCTATAACTTGAGCAAATTTAATAGGATTTTCCCGAAATGAAAAACCTTTGTTTTCAAATGATAATAGCTTTCATATATAGAAAGAATTTCCAGTTTGTTGAAAGGATTTTCGAGTTATGGGTAAATCGAATTTGAAATGGAAATAGTTTTGAAAGTTATGAATGAATCTTTGCTTAAGATTTGGTAAATCTTGGTTCAAATTGAAGAGGATCTTAATGGTGTATCTTTTGTTTAAAAGATTAAAAGTGGAAATTTGTTTAAAACATTCAAAAAGAAAAGATTTTGGGAAATAAGGATTAAAAAGTTGTGACTTAACTAAGATCCGAGTGTATCCATATGTTTTAAAAACAAGCGCTCATTATTCGGTTTAGCCGGGACAGGACATTAAGTCGTAAAACTTATTCTGAAAAATGAAACGATGAAATGGAATAGCATTTGAAGACATTGGTTGAAGACCGGGTATTTTCGAAAATGAAAGGATTACTTGTCGAATGTCTCTGCACCAAGTGCCTCCGGTATAGAGATTTAGATTACCCTATGTGATGGGGAGTTCGGACGTGATTAAGGGATATCCGGATTTGCAAGGGATTTTTCCTTAATTGGACGAAGTGCCTTCGGTTCCATTCAGACCCAGGATGGACTTTTATGGATGTATGTCTGACGTTACACTTTGAGATATAAAGCTGGTTTCTATCAAATACATTTCTGTTTGGTGGTGGAGAATTTATTCTCTTAGCTTAACACCCTTCTCTGAGACGTACGAGCTCAGAGGTTATGTAGTTGATATTTACTAGTGATATATTCCTAATTTGGTAATGTGGCATGCTAAGTGATGATCATTGGTTGATCGAAGCATGGCTTTTGTGAAAAGCGTAGCTTGTGGGACGAGACTTCATCGAACCTCACACCCTGAAAATGGTCTAAACAGGAAGGATGCGGCAAGGTTATGGGGGTCGCGCCCCTTAGGATATGTGCATTTTCTTCTGGATAAAAAGTTGTATTCTGGTATGGAGCCTAGATATTTTACTTATGTGGTTGTTGGAATTTGTTGGAATCTCGGAATAAAGGTCGGTTACGACCGGGGGATGGCATACTCGTGACATTTAGTTACCTAGTTACAGAGGTAACCCAACCTTGTGTTGGCAGAGATCCGGTAGGTTCTCAGGGAGTCCCTCCAAAGGCGTACCCATTCGGAAAGGAAGTTCCTTATCCTTGACCATTTGTTGGAAATCCAATCACTCAATATGTACCATGTACGGTTTTAGTTTTAGAACCCGCCATCTAACATGGTAGCTATAGTAAGCATACTATAACGGTACGTATGCTGGCTAAGATTAATATTATACTTGCAAATGTTTTCCACACTATGCACTAATAATAATAATATCAAAAGGATTTTCGCGTATCAAGCATGTTTGATTGTCAAAGGAGAAATCTCCCCCAAGTGTGCATTTGCATTGTGTGTGTGGCGGAAGGCCTTATGGTAGTTTCATTTTCCAAAAAGCATAGCGGATTTCTTTTTATTTCTTTTTGTTTCTTATTGTTCAAATAACTGTTTTTGTTTGCTCACACCAGTCCCATGACTGACCTGGATTTCATTGTTCCCTTTCTAAACTCTGGGCGGCCATAATTTTCCACACGGGTAGCCTAGAGTCAAGTTATCAGTAGGTGTATCTTTGGCAATCTTTGAAGTCTGTGGATTTGGGGATCACATTATGCTATATTGCAGCATGACTGTGGTTTCGAGCTTTGGCAATGGAGATGCATTATGTTGGATTCTCGCTCTCTCTCTCTCTGTTTTTGAAGATGTTATCTTTCCGCTGCTGTTGCTGTTGTTTTTCGCTGCTATGTTTTTCCGTTGTTGTATATATCTCTGATAATGTTGATCACTTCATATTGTATCAATGTTGTATCTATTTGTGTATCAATAAAATTCTTTCTGTTTCCACTGTGTTGTCTTCACATAATGTGTTATAAGCTTTGGCAAAAACGGACTCCAACGCTTCAATCTCCGGCATTCGAATACGGATGATGTATTGGATATCAATTTTCAAACGCTGAATCCGAGTCGTCACAGGTATTTTGGGTAGTCCCCTAATATATGGATTAGGGTTTTAGGCATGCATAAATAACCCTCTTACATTCATGTAATGATCTTTTATCTACTTATCATATTATGCAAGTTGTAGCCTCAAATCAAATGAGAAATAAAATGGCCTCCTAAGCCTCTTCTTTTTCCATGTAACAACCCGTAAATTTTGATAATCAAAATAATTTTATTAAATAAGATTTTAAAATTTATTATTGTGAGAAATTAAAATTTATGATTAATTAATGATAAAATAACTAGAATATATTTAATTTTATTGATGAATGTCATTGACAACTATTTTAATGTAATTTCAATTAACAATTAATTTGGTTAAGAAGATAAGTGCAAAATATGAATGTAATAAAATGTAAATTAATGTTAGTTATATTCATAAGGTAATAGTTGATTCAATAATAAGAGTGAAAATCAAAATAAAAGAATTTATTTGGATTTAAAATATAATTAACTATGATTTATTACAGTGTAATTGAACGTAGGATTTAATGAAGTATTTTAATAGTGAATTTACATGGAAAATTTTGTTTTAATAGGTTATTAAATTCTACGTAGTTAAGAATGATAAATTGTTAACTTTTAAAAATTGAATTTAAAAATGATTAAATTAATCTAATAATAATTTATTTAATTAACGTGAAAATTAGCCATTTTGGTCACTGTCTCGGATTTTGACAAAACTAGTTTCATCGAATCCGTAACAGTGAATTATTGTAGGATTTCTAGTTTTGTAGCGATCAAACTTATTGTTTGATCATACGAGCTCGAAACGTGTAGAAATTAATTAAAAGAATTTAAATGAATATAATCTGATTTTAAAAGCTAACTTCTGTATACAATGGAATTTGAGTTTGAAGCTAGTTCCATTGATTTTTAAAATATCGAAAACATATATTCCAATATATTGGATGACCCACTTTTGTTTCGGAAACGAAACAGCCTTTTTGGGTCGTTGTTATTATTTCGACCCAAATTGATTTGTCCATCCATTTCTATTTCAGCTCTATCTATATATAGGCTGTTCTAAGCCCTAACTGTTTCTCGTTTCATTATTTCTGTACTTACATTTCCTTCTCATCTCCTCATTCCAATAGCAGAAACCTAATTCCCAATTCCAAACCCTAATTTCAAATTTAAAAATCAATATCAAAAATTCAAACTCCTCAAACCATAGCAAATTATATATCATTGGAAAGCTCTCGATGACCGCAATCTACTACAGCAATTCGTTTTTCGATTCGATGCATTGTTTGGCCAGAAATTGACGATTTATTCTCGGTCATTCATCATAGGGTTTTCGATCTAATGGTCAATCGTTGATTTTACGACGATCGGAGGTTGTTGCAAGGTAGAGGATGACGAGCGGGTGTGATCGGTGTATTCGTTCATCTCAGGGGAGTCGAGAATCACTAGAAAATAGCTAGTATCGCTAGCGGCGACGGAGTTGAAGGGAGACGCCGGAGGCTTCGGTGTGGAGTCTAGGAGGACGTCTTGGCAGGGGAAGTAGAGCATGTGGTCTGATCTAGACGGCGGCGAAGGATTTGGCGGCGATGAGCGTGGATAGGTGGTGGGTGTTAAGGGTTCGATCGCGTTTTGTTCTGTAGGGTTCACGTACATGAGTAGGTTTCTGATTGAAATCTAATTTCAAATTTTCCTTATTTTATATTTATTTAATTTTAAATTTTCAAACCTTCTGATGTCGATAAATTTTTCATACGAGCTCGGATTCATGCACGTTTTCTCCATTGCGATCATATCAAAATTTCGGACGACATGGATATGGTTTGGCTGCATTCTGACACTGTAAGATTTTTAGGCTTTAATTGGATTTTTAAATCGACTAAAAATCAAAGGTGAGTGATTTAACCCACTCGTGAATACTAAACCATCTTATGTTAGTTGAATTAAGTTTATGATGTGATTAGAAATTTAGTGATTGATGTTTGGAATTTTAAATTGCAATTTCAATTTAATTTAAGTTTATTTGTTGAATTTCCATTTAAATTAATATTGAATTTAATTGCAAGTTAAATACCTGATAATGATAACCAGTTTATTGGTTGTGATTTATTGGTTAATTTGAATGATGATTATGATGGATGTTTAATTATTGATATTTGGATGATTGGATATTATATTTATTTTATATGTTGTTATCACACCGGAAGTTGCCTTAGTTATTTTTAGAAAACTCACTATGGGTTGAAATGATACATACCCGAATGGTCTTATAGATTACGAAAAAATGTTATGGGCTGAAATGATAAACTGGAGCGATTTTATGGATTTTGAATTTTACTCGGAATTGAGGGTTGAATTGATATATATATATATATATATATATGCCCGTAAATTTAAATTATTGCGGGTTAAAATGATGTATATCCGTATCACTTGACCATAGGGTAGAAAATTATATACGAACACAAGATTAGTTAAATTAAATGATTTTAAACCCTTAATTCTTGAACCCGGTTAAATGATATTTTGAAATAAACTTAGATCTATATGAACTTCATTATTTTCAAAACCCAAGCTTTTAAAATGTTGAAATTGAAATTGGTTTAAATGAATTGTTCAAAGAATATAAATTTCAATCCTAAAGTTGAATTTTTGAAATATAAATGAAATTTGTCAAAATTGAGTTATTGTAAACGTTTGAATACTTAAACTTTGAATCCTATTGAATTTGAATGGTTTAAATTTATAATTTAAACATGGATTTAAAATCGATATAAATTGAAATGGTTTTAATGAGGATTTGAATTGAAACCTTTAACCTTTTGAATTAAAATTGTTTGACTAAGATTGATTTAAATAGAATTTTTGGAACTAAAGTTGATTTGAATTGATTTGTGAAACTGGAAGAAACAATTCAAATTTGAAACTATTTTCGATATAAACTCTTTAATATACAAACTCTTTTAACATATCAACTATTTTCCTCATATCAATCATTTTAATGTATTAATAAATTTTAATTCATTAACTATTTTGATCTATAAACTATTTTAATATATAAACTATTTCTAAATACATTAACTATTTTTAATCTATAACTTATTTTTAAAATATATAAACTATATCTAATATATAAACTATTTAACCTATAACCTGTTTTTAAAAATATAAACTCTTATAATATATTTTATTTTAAATTTATAGACAACTTTTAATATATGTATTTTAATATCTATACTATTTTTAATGTATAACTATTCCAATATATAAACTACTTTCAATATTCAAACTGTTTAAGTTGGAACAGTTATGATTTGGATTTAATGGATTCAAATGTGAATACTTTGATATGATGGTTTAACCTATTTTGTGTTATGATTTTGGAAATGAATATGATTTAAAGTGAATATGATTTCGAAAGTGATATGATTTTGAAGTGAATATGATATTTTCATATCAATTATGAATTGGTTTTGGAAATGTAAAAGAACCGACAGATGTGAAATAAGCATTTGGTTGGTAAAGAGACATGGATCGGATATTGTTACACTTTCTCCCAATAATAAAAACCACTTTAACAACTGTGCACTTGGTGAAGAATCCAGATCGAAGTTGGATGGTTTGGCGAACGCTAGTGTATGAGGTATGAAGCAGCCCTTGCCCCCTCGAGTCAGCTTGATATGACTAAACAGAAGCTATACCTGGGCCAAGTGGGGTCGCACCCCCGATCGGACACATTTCTTCGATACCATATTTATTACTTTGTGATTGATTTGGTGACCACCTCTCGATTTGATTATGGGAGTGTGTTCTGAGGTGGGAAGAAGTAGCTGCTATGCGTTACCACCAGCCCGGTTCTGCAAACGGTAGAAGCCTACCCTGGCATTGCCTCGCATGCCTTGTCATATGTTTTATCAAGCCCACTACAAGTTTGGTTTGTGTCTTACACTATGAAGTGCCCTCTGATAGCCCTCTTGTTTACGGAGGAATTACGGTATTGTATAGACTACGACACTTATAAAAATATGTTAAGGGGGCAAGGTAACACTTTAACGCTATTTTAATACTTTACTGTAGATATATCTATGTATGTAGATAGTTTAACGGATCCTTAGGAGATGGAATCCCGAACACCTCTTAAGTTGTTACGTGACTTTTGAACAAGGCCGGGATCTCAACAAATTAGCTAAAAATGATAGATATCAAGATTATAGATCGATAAGAAAATATGGCTATGATCGATACCATCAAAATATGACCGAGTTCCAATCGAGGCAGGATCGATAGGGAACGATAAACAAGGCTTGGAAATGCTACACTTCAAATTTCAGGTTAAATGGAGTTCATATGCTGAAGATATGGATGAGTCAATGTTGAAGAGGAACGATTTCATATGGATACTTTCGTGCCGATCAGGATAGAGTTGGTTATCTACTTCGGATCGATATGGTTCGTGTCGATCAGCATGGGTCACTTCGAATCGATGGAAGTCATTCGTATCGATATGGTTCGTATCGATACGATGGATGAAGCCGCTGGATGGATACGAAGTCATATGCTTCAATAGGACGTTCGGGATCGATGCAAAAGTAGGAATAGAGCATGGACATGAGGTGACGGTTGAAGGAGTTTGGGAAGGCATTTCGTATCAATCCATCACTAATTGATATGAATTGATGAAGCCAAATGGATGGATAAGAAGGCAGCAACATTGGATGGATAGGAAGCAGACAAGGGTGCAAGGCTTGGATCGATGCAAAAGGAAAAGTAGGGATTGATACGAAGAAGGGATGGATACAAAAGACAACAAGCGTTCGAGGATCGATACGAAATGATGGACGTGAGGCAGTGGAATGTGATGGATACGACGCATTGATGGATACGAAGCTACCAGCCAACATTAAAAAATACAACTTGGATCGATCATAACTCTCATTCTACAAGTCCAAATGCTATGAAATTTTCGTAGAAGCTTTCTTATTCGCTCAAGAACGTCCATGATCGATCTCAACTCGATTGGAGCCAATTTGGATCGATAATTACAATTGGACCAATCCCAAATCACTTTGGATCGATCTGGCAGGCCCACCTGTGCATAAGAAGAGGTACTCCAGGTTTTAGGGCTGATATTTTTAAATCTACACCTATAAATAACAGTCCTATGACAACTAAAAAGGGATCTTCTTCTTCTTTTCTAGGCAAAACTCTGCCATTTTATTTACTGATTTCCAAGCTTGTAATTGTAATCTCAATATAAAAGGAATAAAAAGGATCAATTCAAAGTGGACATAGGCCGGGGATAGCCGAACCATTACAAACCATATGTCCTTTTCTTTCTTGCTCATTTTAATTTAGCTATTTTCTTCATTTTTATTCTCTACTTTATCTGGATCTGAGACCTATGCTTGGATATTATGGATCTGTGTTTAAACACTGGTGCTTTCACTACTTATGAGGTTTGTGACCAATTTTGGCGCAAACAAGTTATTGCACGCACGTTAGACACTAGATAGGAGATGTAAAAATCTCATAAACATCTATAAACATCTCTAAAGCCTTTACACTCATATTTACTTATTTCGATTTAACTTACATAAGATCTTTTAGTTCTGACTCGAGTGTTTTGTCTTTTCACTACACTCAGGTCAGCGTAAGCTTTTCAGCATATTGGAGACTATTTTACTTTGGAGGACGAAGACGAAGTTTAGTATATATTATTATTTTATCCCATTGTATCATGTTGTTCCGCTGCTTTACCTTATTAATCCTGCTATATGTATAACTCTGATTGTATTGTAAAGTGTAATCAAATTTTATTTGTAAAACAGCTTCATGAACTGTTTATTTGGTTATTGTGTTTTGTCATTCGTGTGAGATTCTGTGTTTTTTTCTTTCTTTCTTTTCTCTTCTTTTCTTATTTACCCCATAACAATCCTCCTTTTGTATGGTTTGAGTTCGTCATGTGTGATTTATTGTCACTTTTGAACCTTCTAAAATGTGGGTCGTTACATTCTACATGCTCTTTCATTTTGTGTTCATTTTTATTTGCATGCTTTCTTCATTTTCATGTTAGTAGATTAGCTTTCTTTTTTATGAACTTAGTTTAATTTTATTTTTATGCAAGTAGTTTAGTTCTCCTTTTCTTTATATTAGCTCTTACTTTCCTTGCTTTACATGTGTTGAAAGGATAATAAAAATGAGTAGCTGAACCCCTTCAATTTATGAGTAATGAAGCTCTATAATTCATGTAGATTCAACATGTTTGCTTATTTATGATCACTTTTTATGCTTCATGAAGAGTTAGATTACGATGTAAGTTTATCAGTGAATTTGAGTCTACGTTGTTTAACACAAATAAGTTATTTTTATTCAAACATAAATACAATTTACATCATTAACTAACTAAGTGATTTTGATCATGAAATTAAAATAGAAGCAAAATTTGATGATCTATGTTACTAATCAAAAATAGTAAATAGATCATATTTCAAATAGACTTTGTTTTAGTTTCCTATACATTTTCATGACATTTAATAAGTGGTTTCAGTTGTTGTATTAAATGTTTGATAGTTTAACTTATGTTACTCAATAACATAAATAGACCTTACTTATGATAAATACATCACTAATTTTATTTAGATTAAAATGGCAGATCGTAGATAAAATTTTGTGTTGACTTATGTGAGGGAATGAGAGTGTATTTGTCTCTAAATTGTCTTTTAATCTTATATTTCCATTCACTTCCTTCTAGCTAGTTTTACATTTTTCTTAGCTTAAAACAATCTCAAGTTTGGTTTAATTTAATTGAATAGAATTTAAATCACTTCAATTCCCTGTGGATCGACCTATACTCGCCACATAGTAACATAGTACCCATGCGCTTGTGGTTATTTTTGTTACAATATTTTTCGGCGGTTTTCTAATCCTGTAGAAAATTAGCCGTTAAACAAAAGGAAACTTGCAAACTTGGGTTAATTTGATTGGGTAGAATTAAAAATTAGTTCAATTCTCTACGGTTCGACCTTTGCTCGCATAAGTACTACGATTGAACGACGTGCACTTGTGGTATTTTAACGATTTGTAACGACGGTTTTCTAATCGATAGAAATTTCCACCGTTATCCACAAGTTTTTGACGACATTGCCGGGGATTTGAAATTTTATTTTAATTTTACTCTTCGAATTATTTTTGTTTGATTTTATTGTGTTTTAATTTTGTATTTTGATTTGCATCTTAAAAAAAATTGCTTTGTCTGTTTGTTTTGTGATTTTTGCTTCCATTTAATTTAAGAGCTTTTTGTTTTTCTATTTGCATTTGCATTTATAGTACAAAAGTAGTATTACACAATTTCATTTTGAAACAAAACAATAATACTTTATTTCATTGCACTGCATTTTATTTTCTACATTGCATACACTTCTATTCCTTTTTATATATTTCTTTGGTACACTCTCTTGCATCATACTGCTCCTATACCATAGTTCCTTCAACCATAACCTCACTGTTGCCTTCAAACTGCCAATCACAACATACACAATTTCCTTCTCCATAGCCTTAAACCCCCACATACGGCAACTGACAGCAGCCACAACTGACAGCAGCCACAACTACATCCATCCAGTACTGATACCAACTCCAAAGTGCAATACATCAACATATGTGCACCTGCCCATCGGTACAAACTACCATCAACTATGTAAACTATGCACGTACAACTGTGAGCACATCCTCCTTGCTACCTTACTGCCCATTATATTTTCCTCTCCATCACTTCTGTGCCCTATACATTTTCATTCCACTGCTACATCTACCAGGGACACCAACCAATGTCGCCTACTGAACCATCCCACTACAACCCCCTACCTCCAACACCTCATCTCCGCTCCTCCCTCGCCAACAACATTGGTTGCGATCATTCCACAACATACACACCAACTTCTGCCTCCAGCCGCACTGTTGCCTATCATTTTCCATCACCAGCAAGCATTAACATCTTCCTCTGCCTGCAAACCATCCTCTATTTGCCTGAACAACAATCAAACTCACATACCCAGCCTCCGCTATTCCATCACCACCGTAGAAACACCACAATACTGCCATCCCTCAACAAATAAGCATCATCAATCACTTCATACTGCATTCAACTACCATTAACTCTTCTACTCCTTGCCTCCACTACAACTACTATAAAACCATCAAAACTGCAACACATTAAAAAACAGTGCACCTCGATCATTATACAATTTCATTCACCTCTGCACTACCTCAAACCAACCTACTGCACTTATGTTGCACCGTGCACATTCACACATCAACCTACCTATGCAACATTAGCAGAGCACACTACTGAACTATCTTCAAAGTGCCCACATCATATACCTCTCAAAAGACTTCACCAACCACTCTTCTTACATCAAAACTGCTGCATACCATTCTCTCAGCAGACTTCATCAACAACAAATATCTTTCCTCTGCCTGTTTTCCTCACAGCACCTCGCTGAGTAACATCATTCACTTATGTTCCTCCCATTCACTTCTGTTCCTCCTATTCATTACAGTGCACATCAACCTGCTGCCTTATTCCATTCAACATATACAACCTTACATCTCCAAACTGCCATTATGTGCATTCCACCCTCATCCACAGTAGCAACTTCCACCAAACCACTTATTCTACAGAATTCAACCTATGCACTATAGACTTCTGTGCACTACATAATCACAATTATAGACACAACCATAGACAAGCCACAGACTACTACTGTTGATGTTATCAATGCATACATACATACACTACTGCTACTGTTATCAGTGCATAACCATCCACTTCCTCTGCCTCTAACTCCATTTCCATCACACATCATCATCCAACCACCAAAATCCCAAACTCCACCACATAACAAACACTAGCAGAAATAACCTACTGCCACCAAAAACCACTTCTGGTTACAATATTGCTTCAACAAACCAATAGCCCCTACTGTTGCATCCCAGTTCTCCCCTACCACCATTCAAAATATCCATACCAACTTACTACCTTCAACATACTATCATTCTCCAGCAAACCAAGTTACTTGCATCACCAACCAATCCATGACCAAATCCCCCACCAGTGTCTAAACCAACCAGCCACCAACTTCTTGAACATCCCACTGCTTCAATCACCATCTACACCTATAACCACCATCACCACACTGAACCTCCTTCTCTACCTAACACCAGTACCAATACTAGCCTCTCCTCAATAAAATCTGAAGCAAACGCTACCCAACACTCCATCTCATCCCCAAATCAGCATACACCACACTAATAAAAATCACGACCTACCGCCCTCTACATCAATCTCCTCTCACAAAATACGAACCACTATCCCCATCCTCCAGCACTAGTTAACCGGCTTTCAA
Organism: Allium cepa; assembly: GCA_030765085.1. Classification (NCBI taxonomy): domain Eukaryota; kingdom Viridiplantae; phylum Streptophyta; class Magnoliopsida; order Asparagales; family Amaryllidaceae; genus Allium; species Allium cepa. Next base: position 795,737,773 of record CM060938.1, on the reverse strand, counting down.
ACTCGCAATCACCCAAAATCCACAACCCAAAACAACCATGACTCCGATCAAGCATCATGTGACCCAAACGATTAATTTTTTTTCACGTTTTTATTTTTGATTTTGCATTTTTTTTCATGTTTACTTCTTTCAAAAAGGGGATTGTAAGAGAGAAGCTTGTATAAAAAAATTTAACCTATAAATGGGCTTTGGGGATTTTAGGCTATGTATAATTATGTATAATTCAATCTTAGTTTAAAAAAAGGAACTTCACAAAAATTTTAAAAAAAAGTGCTTTTAATGTAATTCATTTTGTTTATTTTCTTAGCTATCTAAAAAAAATATTAATTCCATTTGGCTTCGTAATTCGATATTTAGTTTAATTATTTTTATTTAAGTTTTAAACAAGTTTTTTCTTCCTTTTTCTAATACAAAAAACAAAACAAAAATTGTTTTCATATGCTTTCATTTGTATTTGTCCTCAATTACAAGTTCAAAATAAAAAGGAGAGAAATTGCCCTACTCTGTTTGCTCGGGTATTAAAAACAAAATAATTGCTGCTTTTAAAACAATTTGCAAATAATTTTGCATGCTCTGGTATCGTGTTTTTGTCTAGTGTTGTTATTTTCCTTACATTGTTGGTTGCTTGTATTTTTTTTTTTTTTAAAAAAAAAAATTCATTCATTATTGCATTGTTAATACCCGTTTAATTTATGTTTTGCATTCATACCATCTTATGTTATTTTCTAAGGGCAATAAACCAAATCCACGTAACGTAGGGGATTTCATCACCCTTTTCTTATCCTATAAATTGCATTTCATAATAGAAACGACTAATGATAACGATTAGACATTGGACTTAAGGGAGTCACGAGCTCACTTTGGCTTAATCGTGCTTGACAAGTTTCTTTCGACAATTTAAATTTTTGGTATCTAGGCTACGGTAGAGCAATAATCATATATAAATATTATGGTGATTTGTGAATATTATAGTGATTATTTCCCAGAAGGTATTTAAACCTTCGGCTGCATTGCTATAACCGTTCATGGTGCACCATTAACTCTTGTCTGTTATCCAGCTAAGAAGTATTTTATTGGATTAAGACAAAGTGTGATTATACAATTTTGGGTTAGCAGCTACTAAGAACAAAAAATTTGTAATTAAGTCCTTGCATTCATTTATTTACATTAGTTCATGCATATATATATATAGCAACGAAATCCAAAACTAAAAAAATTGTACATTTTACATAACTTAGTTCTTGTTTAATCCAAAATCCAAAAAAAATCATTCCAAATCTTTTTCTTTGAAAATTTTCAATCACGTCAAAAATCCAAAAAAAAACTATCATTTTACTTGAGTTGGTTTTTTTAGAAAAAATAAATAATCTTTTCAAAAACTAAAAAAAAAAAAGAAAAAAAAAATTGAAAATCCAAAAAAAAACAAAAATCATATCTTCATTTTGAAAATAAATCCTTTTTTGGTAAATAGTTGGCCTTTCTAAAAAAATATTAAAAAAGCAAAAAAAAATTACATTTCATTTTCTAATCCTTGTTTCATTCTCTTAACTCGATTCTTAATTCTTTCTCTCCTTGACTTTTATTTAGCATGAGTCCTTGAACTCGTGGCATAACAACAAATCGATGAACTTGTAATACAATAACTAATCATTTAACTCGAACAAACGATACTCCAACAATGGCAAATGAAAATGCCTCTCGAACTCTCATGGATAGAATCTTCCCGATAGAGTTTCTATTCCTTCTTGTATCACGCTACCCACCCCAACGAGTAACTATTTCGAAATTCATTCCAATCATATTGCCACTCTCCCAAAATTTGGTAATTTTAAACACGATGACCTATACATTTCCTTAACGAAGTTCGAACAAGTTTGCGCAACCATTAAACGCCAATAACTATTTGATGATGGAATCAAACTTTGATTACTTCCATTCACCCTTATTGGTTACGCTGAAAAATGGTTCTACAGCTTACCTTCAAACTCGATCAAAATTTGGGAAGAATTCGTGAAAGTTTTCTTAAAAGAAGTTCTACTCCTTGGAAAAAACAATTAAAATCCGAAACGAAATCGTAAATTTTCATCAATTCAAGGGTGAACCATTCAGAAAATATTTTGAAAGATTTAAAGAGCTTTTAATAAAATGTCCATGCCATATTTCAAAAAATGGACTCTTTGCCAAATCTTATATGATGGACTTGAAAATAGCTCACGAATCATGCTTGAATCGATGTGCCACGACAACTTTTCTCGCCCAACATCACGACGATGCTTGGCGGTTTCTTGAAAACCTAACCGAAATGTCATCCCAATGGGAACATTCTAACGAAAAATTAATTTACTCACAGCGCACACTCGACAGGATCATTTTGGCTTTTGAAGCTAAGGTCGATGCAATGATTAATAAATTCGACAACTTTTTCTTATCCAACGAAATGAACCAAGCTTCCCAACCAATGTATTATAAATGCAACGATCCAAATCACATAGTCGATCAGTACCCTAATTCAATAGAACAAATCAATGCTTTCAATAAGGTTTAAAATGACACATTTTCTCCAACTTACGATCCTGATTGGAGAAATCATCCGAACTTTGCTTGGAACCAAAACAATTCCAATAAGAATTGGGTTCATCACAATTTTCAAGCATTTTCGAATAATGCCTCAAATCCTCCATTTTAACCTAATCATTTCAACCAAACTTTGTAGCTCCATCTCAAAAATCAACCGCAACAATCTTTTGCTCCCCAAAATGATAAACGATTAATTTCACTTGAGAAAAGTCTTGAAACGATGGCTAAAGCAACCACTCAAAGCCTCCAATCAAACAGTAATTTGATAAATTTGTTAACCTCATACATGCAGAATACTAGTCAATCTATTGCTAAACTTGAAATGCAAATGAGTCAATTAGCCACATCTGTAAGTGAACGTAAACGAGGCACATTCCCAAGTCATCTAGTACTGAATCCTAGAAATCAAAATACAAATTTGAATTAAGCCCATGCTGTATAAGATAAAAATATAACCAAAATTAATGTTATCACGACTTTGCATTTCAGTAAACAAATCGATAATCAAGTCGTAAATCCAAACGATTTATTGGAACCCCTCTCAACGGTTCTAAAACAATAGATGAATTTGAACAAAACGTTGAGCCAAACATAGAATCAAACTCCAATCCAAATTCTTATTCTACTCAAGTAGACCCACCTACTGAGTATCATGTTCCATTTCCACATCGTCTTCGACCAAAGAAACACTCTAACTAAATGGAAAAGATGTTCAAAATTTTTAAGTGAAAGTAAAAATCTCGCTCCTTGATATCATTCAGCAAGACCCAACTTACGCTAAATTTCTCAAGGAATTGTGTACAAAAAAACGACACATTCATATATTCAAGAAAGATTTCTTAGCTGTCGGACTTAGCGAAGTCTTGTCTTAATCAATTCTCGTCAAATACAAAGATCTTGGATGTCTGACAATCTCATGCACGATAGGAGATAAAACAATTAACAAATGTTTACTTGGTTTGGGTGCGAGTGTCAATTTGAGTCCTTATTTCGTTTACTAGCAACTTGGCATGGGTGAACTAAAATCAACGGAAGTAACTCTTTAATTTTTCCATAGTTCGATATAGAAACCCGTAGGAGAAATTGAGGATGTACTCATCAAAAACGGTCAATTCATATTCCCCGTCGATTCCATCGTTTTGGAGACCTAACCCGTGAACAATCTGATGAGTCAAATTCCATTGATTTTAGGCCGACCTTTATTGGCTACTTAAAATGCTCTAATTAATTGACTAAACAATTCGATGAAAATTTCTTTCGGAGACATGACTTTGGCTCTTAACATTTTCAATCTTAAAAATCATTCGAATGAAACACATGACCAAACGCTAAAAATTAGCTACGTTCAAGAAAATTTCGATAATGAAACAGTTGACCTAAACCACAAACGCGAGAGCGAATACGAACAACATTTTCAAGATGAGCCTAATAAAATTGAAAATGCGCTTCCATTTGAACCCTTACCGTTGAATCAGAACTTCAAACGAATTGGTTGATTGATCAAACGAATTGGTTGATTGAGCAACCCCTGAGATTGGACCTCAAACCCCTTCCCAATCATCTTAGGTACACATATTTAGGTGACAATGAAACGTTTGCCATCATAATCTCTTCATCTCTCTCTCGATCAAGAAGCTTCCCTTCTTACAATTCTATTGAAAAACAAAGAAGCAATTGGATGGTCGATCACCGATATAAAGGAAATTAGTCCGCTCTTGTTTAATATCGCATCTATTTAACTGAGGATGTCAAGCCTGTTCGTAATATGAAATGAAGGCATAACCTTAAAATGAAGGATGCGGTACGAGACGAAATTATTAAACTACTCGATAACAGAATCATACACCCAATCTCTGATAGTTCGTGCGTTTGCTCAATTCATGTCGTGCCTAATAAATCTGGACTCTACGTTATCATGAATGACTCAAACGAACTCATTCCAACTCATACTCAAACATGTTGGTGTGTTTGCATTGATTATCGAGAATTAAATGATGTAACACATAAAGATCACTTCCCTCTTCCTTTCATTGACAAAATGCTTAAACGTTTAGCCGGCCACGAATTCTATTGCTTCCTTGATGGTTATTCTGGTTATAACCAAATTCCAATAGCTCTCAAAGATTAAGAGAAAATAACTTCCACGTGTCCCTTTGGCACCTTTATGTATCGACGTATGCCAATTGGCTTTTGCAACGCTCCTGCTACTTTTCAAAGATGCACGGTCAGCATCTTTTCCGAGATGATTGAATGCTTTCTTTTAAGTGTTGATGGGTGATTTTTCTGTCTTTGGAAACTTATTTTCCTAGTGCTTGCACCATCTTGAGTTGGTTTTGAATCGATGCAAGGACAAACACTTAACGTTAAATTGGGGAAAATGGTATTTTAGGGTCAAACACGGCATTGTCCTTAGGCATATCATTTCAAACAAAAGCATTTAGGTAGATAAAGAAAAAGATGATATAATTATGAATCTATCCATTCCCAAATCTGTTCAGGATGCTTGTTCATTCCATGGAAAGCTGGTTTCTATCAATGCTTTATGAAAGATTTCGGTAAAATTGCTTGATCTCTTACGACTCTTCTTGAAAATGATGTTCCATTTGACTTTAATTCTAATTGTGTTTCTATTTTCGAACTTATCAAAAACGAACTCATTTTTGCTCCAATCATTCGCTTACCTAATTGGGATCTTCCTTTTGAAATAATGTGTGACACTTCTAACTTCACGGTTGGTGCTATTTTAGGACAACGCATCAACAAAATTCTTCATGGCATCTACTATACTAGTACGACTCTTAATTATGCTCAACTCAATTACATGACCACTGAAAAGGAGCTTCTAGTAGTAGTCTTTACACTCAAAAATTTTGATCTTATATGGTTGGCTTACACATTACAGTTTACATTGACCATCCTCTCTTAGGTAACTTTTCACTATAAAGGACGCTAAATCTCGTTTAATCTATTAGATCCTATTACTCTATGAATTTGACCTTACGATCAAAGACAAAAAGGATCCGAAAATGTCACTGATGATCATTCATCTTCTTTACCAATCAACGAGAACTTTCCTGCTGAACAACTCCTTTATACTACTGTCAGTACGTGGTATGTAGACATAGTGAACTATCTAGTAATTAAGAAAACTCCTTAATTTTGGTCGAAACCAGATAAATATAAAAATCCCAAATCAAGTACTTCTATTGGGATGATCCATACTTGTTTAAATATTGTTCTGACCAAATCATTCGACATTGCATTCCAGACTGTAAAATCAAGAGTGTTCTTTCATTTCATTATGACCAAGCTTGTGATGGTCACTTCGATTCACAAAAAAGGGATTAATGTCATTTTTACTGACCTACACTTGCATTTGAGTTTTGTAAAACTTACGATCACTGCCAAATGTTAGGAAGAATCTCTGAATGAAACATGATGCCTTTGAACCCCATTCGTACGATCGAAATCTTTGACGTTTGAGGTATTGACTTTATGGGACCGTTTCCCAATTCTTTCGGAAATTTGTACACTCTTCTTGCTGTTGATTATGTCTCCAAATGGGTTAAAGCCATTCTATGTAAAACCAAAGACCATAGAATTGTTGTGAAATTCCTTAAAGAAAATATCCTTTTGAGGTTCGGCATACCTCGCACAACAATAAGCATTAATGGAACCCATTTTTGCAATCGATCATTTGAAAATCTAATGAAGAAATAATCCATAACCCACAAGTTATCCACTCTGTATCATACTCAAAGTTGTGGACAAGTTGAAGTTTCAAATCGTCAAACCAAACAAACTTTGGAAAAAAAACTATGAATAAAAATCGAAAAGATTTGTCTCAAAAATTAACGGATGCACCTTGGGCTTACCATATCGCTTTTAAAACTAACCTTGAGATGTCCCCATTTCGTTTAGTTTAGAAGAAACATGTCATTTACCAATTGAAATCGAACACAAAGCTTTGTGGCAGTGAAGAGCTTAAATTTCGATCTTGATAAAGCTAGAGAAAATCAAAAACTACAACTCAACAAACTAGAAAAACTTAGGACGATTCTTACGAATACTCAAAAATTTACAAGGAAAGAACCAAAGTTTTTCATAACATATCTATCCTAAGAAAAATGTTTTCGCCAAATCAAAAGGTTCTATTGTATAAATCTAGACTTCCTTCATTTCCTAGGAAATTAAAATCAAGGTGGACCATACCATTTGTGGTACAAACTGTTTTTTCGCACGTTTTCTGCACGATTCCATAGAAATACAAAACCCCAGGAATATTCAAATTTAATGGAACAATTTTCAAAGTTAATGGTCATCACTTGAAACAATACATGGAATTGCCAAGTAATCAAGAGGAGGAGCTCATGATTCCACATGAGCCACACTATGTCTAGAAAGAAACTTAAACCTTCTTTGTAAATATGTATATATTTATCTTCTTTACGCTTATTTATCATGCATTGAATGTGGAGACATAGTCGAAATCATGTGGCGGGGGGTCTCGTGTTCATTTTTGATTTTTCAAGGTTTATTTTTTTGCATTTTCTTTCCAAAACTAAAAAAAATTCCAAAACAAATTTTCTTTTCAGCATTTTGATTTATTTTTGAAGAAACATTATAGGATATGTATAGGTTTTTGGCTACTAAATTGAAATTTTTGAATATTTATGTGTCTCAATAAAAATAAAAATAAAAATAAAGTTTGATTATAAGTAATGATGGTTTAACTAATATATAGTAAGGTTCATAGGTGTCAACTATGAAGTATATCCTAATTGAAATCTTTTTTAATGAGTGGTTTATTTAAAGTAAAGGCGATAACATTTTTGATCTTCTAAGTTAAGTGATGCTAAGATGATGTTGCAAAACTCTCTCTTTATAAAAAAACTTAAAAAAATAACACAAAAAAAATTTTGTAAATATTATATATTTATTAACACCTACAGTCGTTAAGTGTACACTTGGCACGCTCTATACTCTTCTCACGTAAACCCGCAAGGCAATGCATGGACGGTATATCTGGCCTCATTTTTCTGAGTTAGGTGTACGTATATAAAAATTCTTTCATTAATAATTCCTACATTCAATAGGTGTAAACACTTGTGTGTACACTCGCAATGCTCTGTACTTCCCCCACGTAAGCCCACAAGGCAATGCATGGGTGGTATATCCGGCCTCAGTTTTCTGAGTTAGGTATGTGTAAATATTGTTAATATCGAGGTGGTAAGCAATTGAAATCCAAGCACTATTTTCACTTATTTTATTCGATTTGTTATTCTAAAGAAATAAAAGTAACACTTCGCAAATTTTGAAAATTAACTAAGGATCCATCCATTTCATACGTGTTTCCTATGAAAACGGATTTATCTTAGTTTTAGTTTATTCGAGAACGAATAAAAAGATAAATGTGGAGGGTATTTGATGTGCACGTAAAAATGTATATTTTTACTCACACACTAATCTCATTTTAGTAAAGTAAATGTCATAATTGGGTTTTTACATGTTTAAAACCAAATTACAAAAGTTCTTTCAAGGCATCATTCATGCATCTACATGGGGGAAAACAGTAATTTTCATGTGTGAATTAATTTGTAAAAAAATTACTTGCACATTTTATTTTATTTTTGTAGGAATTTGGATTTAACTTGGCGGTGGCTTCATGGAAATATGCATATACAAGAGTTGGAAGTTAAAGAAATAAAAGAATTCATGTGACCATGGAGGACCCACCCACCCACTAATCATGAACCATAATTAAGAGCTAATGCACATGTTAGTGGGGATTAAAGGCACGTGCATATTTAATGGAGGGTTAATTTTATGTTAGTGATAACTTGGAGGCCACACTACCCCAAGAGCATTTTAGGGAGTTCCCTAAAAATAGGTCAGGGTTTTAGTCATGTATAAATAAACCTCTTAGGTTCATATAATGGTGTTTTTTATCTTCTTGTCATATTATGCAAGTTGTAGCCACAAAAATTAATGAGAAATAGAATGGATTCATAGGCCTCTTCTTTTTCTTTGTTCTTTACATGCTTTTATTTTATTTTATGCTCATTTTTATTTACATGCTCTCTTTTATTTTATTTTTATAGATTAGATTTACACTTATGCACTTAGTTTAGTTTTGTTTTTATGTAAGTGGTTAGTTCTTTTTATTTTAATTAGCTTGCACTTTCCTTTTTTGTTCTATGTTAGAATTTACATGTGTTGAAATGATAACACAAATGAGAAACTAAATCCCTTCAATTTAGGTATAATGAAGCTCTCTCAAATTAAGTAAATTCAACTTATTTTATCATTTATGATCTCATAGTGCTTAATGAAGAGTTGGATTATGATGTAAGTTTATTAGAAAATTTGATAGCCTATGTTGTGTGTCTAATCACAAATAGGTTATGTTTAATCCAAAATAAACACAATTTACATCATCATTTTACTAATTGATTTTGATAATGAAATTAAAGTAGAATTAAAATTTGATGATCCATGTTACTAAACAAAATAGTAAATAGATCATGCTTAAAATAGCTTTTACTTTGACTTCATATTTGCTAACGCTAAAATTGAACGCTAACACCCCGGTGAATGTAGAAGTAATGTGAAAGCACCACCCGTCAATATGGGAATTGGAAGTAAGTAGAAAAGTCACCGAAAAAACAGTAAAGAGACAACAATTTTATAGTGGTTCGGCTTCAAGTTAAGCCTACGTCCACTTTAATCTTCTTTATTGCTGATTCGATTACAACTTTACAACAATCTTCGATTACAACACTACTAAGATGAGTAACTAGAACTCCGATGTAGAAGGATTCTTCGAATTCATGTCGAATGTGCTAGATCTCTTCTTGACGTTCATTGAAGTGTCTTTCGTGTTTGAAGTGTCGAATAAGTCGAGAAATCAGTAGAGTATAGGCATTCCCGAAATGAGCCAAAAGGTCCCCCCTTTGGTGGAGTAGGCATGGTATTTATAGGAGATTTCTGGAGTAAGTCGTAGATCGTGGGCGACCTAGGGGTAGGTCGTAGGTCGTGAGCGACCTAGGGGTCAGATTGGCCATGTTCTAGGTCGTGGGCGACCTAGGTAGTAGCAGGAGAGGGAGTGGCGACCTAAGGTACTACGGCATAAAGAGGGTTGCCTTGGTCTGCTTAGATCGTGCGTGACCTAATGGAGGATGAGGGATGTAGCTTAGGTCGGGGGCGACCTAATGGAAGAGGTCATGTTTGCTAGTATAAGGTACTAGGTCGCAACTTGTTAAGTTGCTAACTCATTAGCTCGCTGACTCGCTTCATGCTTTAGGTCGTTAGCTCGCTTAATGCTTTAGGTCGCTAGCTCGCTTAATGCTTTAGGTCGCTAACTCGCTTTATGCTTTAGGTCGCTAACTCGCTTCATGCTTTAGGTCGCTAACCCGCTTCATGCTTTAGGTCGCTAGGTCGTCATTTGCTATAGGTCGTTGAGTCCTGTTCCTTAGGTCGCTGGGTTCTTTAAACTGTTAGGTCGCTAAGTCATGGAAAAAAGGAGTTAACACTTGCCCCTCGAAGCATACGCCTAGAGACTAGGTCGTGTGCTTCGATACTTCTTAACTCGTTCCTTACTAAGTTGTTAGGTCGTGCGTGACCTACTGAAGAAGTTGGGTCGTATGCACCGATTTAGATTCCATTGCCCAGTATATAGGTCGTGCACTGCCCCTTCCTCTCTTTACTTGCTCCAACTCTCAAAACCGCCATTGACGAACCTCCTGAGCTTTCAAAGGCGAATTCGAACTTAACCGGTCACCGATCATCTTCATCATCACATCACGTAAGTGGATTCACTCGTTATCCAATCTCTGATCACCATCGAATCTCGAATCCCCCATCCGCCGTCCCTAAACCAATTTTTACGCTGCGATTTACCATGAATCGTGTTATAATCGATCCTTGATTGCCTTTGGTCATTGTAATTTTCGAAAACGCGGCAGCATATTGAATCCATGATGGATTTGAGGTGACTCGAATCGGTTTCAGGTGACTTTTGATGATGCGAAGAGGAGATGATGGGTTATAGTGTCTCAAGTTGACTGGTTTTGCGAGTTTGGAGGAGATCCTTAACGGGTTAATGGGTTTTAGGTTTAGTCGCGATGCTTTAAGCAACGCAATGGTTGGTGGACACGTGGCAGAGTGTAATTGGAGAGCAGGGTATAGCAGTTTTAATGGGAGATGGCTGTGTTACTTCAGAAACGACCTAGTGAATATGAGCGACCTAAAGACCTTCACGACCTAACAGATTTGGCCGACCTAATTACCTTTGCGACCTAACTTCTCATGGCATTACCCTTTGCGACTTAACTCTTAGCGACTTAATCTTTAGGTCGCGTAAGCGACTTAGTACTTAAACAACTTTTCACTGCCGAGTTGCTTCTTGCGACCTAAACCGTTATCGACCTAACTTTTTAGGTCACGAGCGACCTAGGACTTTGCCAGATTCACACTGCCTTGACCTGAAGCTTGAACCTATGTCATAACATACTGTTGAACTTCTTGACTTGAACAATGCGACTTAAGAAAGCTTTTATGCTAAGCCACTTGAACTTGGCTCCTTGTAAAAATGTGACAGCACTTGATTGAATTTCCAACTTGAACAGCTATGATGAACCGCTTGAACTCGTTGTACTTCTTTACAGATTATATTAACATTAATGCTAATAACCTGTTAAACACAACATTTGCAGAAACTAGGGCGAATATATTGCCACTGACTGCCCACATCGAATGACAGATTAGTCGATAAAGAATAATCAACTTAAAGAAATTATATGAATGAAGTGCTATGAATCAACAAATTCAAGTGAAGTATTAAAACAAAGCAAAACTAATCAACTAAAGCTGATTTGTATGCATTAACACTGCACTTGTACTTGGACCTAAAACAACAAGCCCTGAAACTTTATAATTGACAAATGCATATTAGTTTAATTTTAGTTATATTTGCTTGTCGTTTTATTAGTTTTGCACAACACTCCACACACTTAGGAAACGTGCACCTTCATATTTGAATATCCAGTTCCTTGTGTATAATGACTTCTCAACAAGAAGAAATAGTAGGGCAAGCTGGAGAGGTCTTCCCGATAGCCAATCCATTGGATAATCCCTCGGAAAGAACTTCAACTACCCTGAATCAACAGGCGTTCAACCAACTACGCATTCAGTTTGGTATTGCTGAAGCAGATGCTTTACTTCCTGGGCCAAACATTACTGCTGACAGGCCACCTCTTGGTTTTGTCGTGGTTAATCGCCAGATGTTCCTATGTGGTGTTATTCCTTCTTTTAATGATTTTATTCAACGGCTCCTTCTCCGATTAACTATCTCTCCCTTCCAGTTGCATCCCAATGGCTATGCCATCCTAATGGAACTGTGTGTGCTGTTCAGGAGGACACTTGATCGTCTTTGAGCTTTGAAGAAATTTGCTACTTGTGCACATTTGCAAAGAATAAAGATCATCCTTCTATAATACTTGTGAGAAGTGCCAGGAACCGTAAATTGGTCACTGATCTTTCTGAAAGCGCTCACGCGTTTTTGAACCAGTTTTTCTTCGTTCGTTGCCCCCCGGGATTTTATAGCATATGCAGAGTAGGAAGTAAGATTGCTTACCTTCGTACTTTCCATTTTTGAGCTTTTTCGAGATCCGGGTTGTCATGTGCTAACTTCATTCTTTACTTTTTCAGCGCTTCCTCCTCTTTCTAAAGACTCTAGCCACAAGCCAACTTTTGAAAGATTAAGTGCCATTGCGGTTGAGGAAAGAAGTATTAAATTTTTGCTAAAAGACGAGTTTCTGCACCAATTCGAACTTCTGCACTCTTCCCGTTCTACTCAGCCTCATGAAGTCCCTGATTCTCCAGTAGAGACATCAGATGCCCCAGTTTCTGCAAAAAAAACATACTGAAAGAACCTGCTGTAGAAGCCTCATTAGTGAAATGTTCCACTCCTACTGATATCGTGGAGTCATCTGGCAAGCTTACGCTTTTTCCGGTTATTGAAGAAGAGGAACTTCCGCAGTACTTCGGGAAGGCTGCTGATGAAGGACCCGAGAGAAAGAGTCCCGCTAAGCACGGCGGTGACGATATTTTTGAGGGATCGAGCGACCTGATGGTTACTTCACAGGAGCTCTTTAAAGACGATACCACTACTACTAAAGTAGTTTCTCCAGCAGTTGAAGTGACATCTGTCTTGCAACAATCTTCGTCAGCTCAAGAACTGATACCTTATGTAAAATCCGCCATCACCCCCCAACCAAAGATTGGTTCGTAGCTTGATGCGCATAGTTCACACGCCACACACATTAGGGTTTTTGGCAATTTTGTGCACTTAACTTCTTCACTTTGAAGATTTCTGAACTTTGTTTCTTCTTCATTTTCAGGTTCTCCAATGGGACGTAGCGGCTCATATTATGATGATTTTCAGCGCTATGGAAGGCGCGACTCATACGATCCCAGGCAGTATCTCCCTACGCCGAGGGAAACTGATGAAGAAAGAGCCGCAAGGAAAGCTTGTAAGAGGCGGGCTTATGAGGAGCGCTATGGGAGAAGGGATGAACAACATGATTCTTTCCAGAGAGGTGATGATTCCCACAAAAGAAAATCCCATGATGACAAAGGGAAAAGTCACATCGCTGAAGATCCAAGTAAACGGGCCAAGCTTAGTGAAAGGCCGGAGCCTGCAATTTCTGAAAAGCCAGCTGCTCCCATCTCTTTGGAAATCCCTTCCAGCTCTCCTACCCTTCCAAGAGCTGATATTCAAACAATCATCAGTAGTCCCTCATATCAAGTTAGAAAGGGTCCGGCTACTCTTCAAAGCCGGTTTCCGCACTGGTGCTTAAAAGGAGTGCGTTTTGATCTTGATTTGGTCCCAATCGACAAGCAAGCTATGTTGCGAAATCTTGATGTCGTTAAACTCGATATCGAGAGAATGTTTGGTTGGCAAAAACTTGTTGATGAGCTTCAAAGAGTAAACCGTGCAAACCTCGAAGCCATGCTGACTATGGAAAACGACAAATCCAAGTGGCAGAAAACTCTCGACCAGCATGATGCAGAGATGAAGGGCATCGCCGCTTAAAATGAGAAGCTTGAAGCAGAAATTGAAAAACTCAAAGAAGAGCTTGCCACTTCTTCCACTTCTTATTCTCAAAAAGAAGAAGTGCTTCAAAAACAAGTTAGATATGCCCATGCTGGCCAAAGAGACGCTGAGGCTAAATTTGAAGCGCAGCAAAAAGTTGTAGAAAGCTACCGAACTGACGTTGCTCAGTTGCGAGAAACGTGCACCTTCATATTTAATATCCAGTTCCTTGTGTATAATGACTTCTCAACAAGAAGAAATAGTAGGGCAAGCTGGAGAGGTCTTCCCGATAGCCAATCCATTGGATAATCCCTCGGAAAGAACTTCAACTACCCTGAATCAACGGGCGTTCAACCAACTACGCATTCAGTTTGGTATTGCTGAAGCAGATGCTTTACTTCCTAGGCCAAACGATACTGTTGACAGGCCACCTCTTGGTTTTGTCGTGGTTAATCGCCAGATGTTCCTGTGTGGTGTTATTCCTTCTTTTAATGATTTTATTCAACGGCTCCTTCTCCGATTAACTATCTCTCCCTTCCAGTTGCATCCCAATGGCTATGCCATCCTAATGGAACTGTATGTGCTATTCAGGAGGACACTTGATCGTCTTTGAGCTTTGAAGAAATTTGCTACTTGTGCACATTTGCAAAGAATAAAGATCATCCTTCTATAATACTTGTGAGAAGTGCCAGGAATCGTAAATTGGTCACTGATCTTTCTGAAAGTGCTCACGGGTTTTTGAACCAGTTTTTCTTCGTTCGTTGCCCCCCGGGATTTTATAGCATATGCAGAGTAGGAAGTAAGATTGCTTACCTTCGTTCTTTCCATTTTTGAGCTTTTTCGAGATCCGGGTTGTCATGTGCTAACTTCATTCTTTACTTTTTCAGCGCTTCCTCCTCTTTCTAAAGACTCTAGCCACAAGCCAACTTTTGAAAGATTAAGTGCCGTTGCGGTTGAGGAAAGAAGTATTAAATTTTTGCTAAAAGACGAGTTTCTGCACCAATTCGAACTTCTGCACTCTTCCCGTTCTACTCAGCCTCATGAAGTCCCTGATTCTCCAGTAGAGACATCAGATGCCCCAGTTTCTGCAAAAAAAATCACACTGAAAGAACCTGCTGTAGAAGCCTCATTAGTGAAATGTTCCACTCCTACTGATATCGTGGAGTCATCTGTCAAGCTTATGCTTTTTCCGGTTATTGAAGAAGAGGAACCTCCGCAATACTTCGGGAAGGCTGCTGATGAAGGAGCCGAGAGAAAGAGTCCCGCTAAGCACGGCGGTGACGATATTTTTGAGGGATTGAGCGACCTGATGGTTACTTCACAGGAGCTCTTTAAAGACGATACCACTACTACTAAAGTAGTTTCTCCAGCAGTTGAAGTGACATTTGTCTTGCAACAATCTTCGTCAGCTCAAGAACTGATACCTTCTGTAAAATCTGCCATCACCCCCCAACCAAAGATTGGTTCGTAGCTTGATGCGCGTAGTTCACACGCCACACACATTAGGGTTTTTGGCAATTTTGTGCACTTAACTTCTTCACTTTGAAGATTTCTGAACTTTGTTTCTTCTTCATTTTCAGGTTCTCCAATGGGACGTAGCGGCTCATATTATGATGATTTTCAGCGCTATGGAAGGCGCGACTCATACGATCCCAAGCGGTATCTCCCTACGCCGAGGGAAACTGATGAAGAAAGAGCCGCAAGGAAAGCTTGTGAGAGGCGGGCTTATGAGGAGCGCTATGGAAGAAGGGATGAACAACATGATTCTTTCCAGAGAGGTGATGATTCCCACAAAAGAAAATCCCATGATGACAAAGGGAAAAGTCGCATCGCTGAAGATCCAAGTAAACGGGCCAAGCTTAGTGAAAGGCCGAAGCCTGCAATTTCTGAAAAGCCAGCTGCTCCCATCTCTTTGGAAATCCCTTCCAGCTCTCCTACCCTTCCAAGAGATGATATTCAAACAAGCATCAGTAGGCCCTCATATCAAGTTAGAAAGGGTCCGGCTACTCTTCAAAGCCGGTTTCCGCACTGGTGCTTAAAAGGAGTGCATTTTGATCTTGATTTGGTCCCAATCGACAAGCAAGCTATGTTGCGAAATCTTGACGACGTTAAACTCGATATCGAGAGAATGTTTGGTTGGCAAAAACTTGTTGATGAGCTTCAAAGAGTAAACCGTGCAAACCTCGAAGCCAGGCTGACTATGGAAAACGACAAATCCAAGTGGCAGAAAACTCTCGACCAGCATGATGCAGAGATGAAGGGCATCGCCGCTTAAAATGAGAAGCTTGAAGCGGAAATTGAAAAACTCAAAGAAGAGCTTGCCACTTCTTCCACTTCTTATTCTCAAAAAGAAGAAGTGCTTCAAAAACAAGTTAGAGATGCCCATGCTGGCTAAAGAGACGCTGAGGCTAAATTTGAAGCGCAGCAAAAAGTTGTAGAAAGCTACCGAACTGACGTTGCTCAGTTGCGAAAAAAAACCAGCTCTCAAGACATGGAAATTGCAATGTTAAAAGCTCGACTTTCTGAAGTTGAAAAAGAGCATGATGAAGCTATCGCCGGCAAAGCAGCAGCCGAAGAATCTCATAAGGCAACTAAAGCCAACATCAGCTCTACTTTATCCGAGTTTTGTATTCATAGTGTTTCGGGGCGCGGTAGCCTTTCGTTTTTGGGTCCGAAGTACGAAATCACTTTGGTCGAAGTGTGGAAGGCCGCAATTGATATGCTTGGAGGTGGTGACTATGCTGAAGCAGATCTTGAGGCACATTATCTGGATGATGATGCACGTGCCGCCCTTGCCAAGGGGAAGGAGCAACTTGCTAAACAGCGAGTTGGAACGGCGGAAGGAGAACCTTTAGGGAAGGCACATTCGACCGAACCGACTCTTCCTTCGATTTTGGCCGACATTGATATCATTAGCTCCAGTTCCCATTCCTCGCCACCTGCCAAAGCTGACATTGAAATCGTAACCGCTCACACTAGAGATGAGGCTCAAGAAAGCACCGAAGCACAAGGCTTTGAAGTTGACATTATAAAGCCAACTTCTCCAGGTAACTTCAACGTTGATTTAGCTCAAGTGGATTGCTCGTTCACTTCACATGAACTTGACGAACTTTTTTATTATTACTTAAGTCTTGACGCGCCACTATCTCTTCTCTTTGCGAGGAATACTGACTTTAACTTCTCTTCTTTTGTAGTGAAAACGCCAAGTGCCGCACAGAATTCTCCTCTTCCAGCTGTTCCACCCCCATCTCTTCAAGTTACGCCTCCTTCTGCTTCTCAACCGGAGTCACAAGAAGAATTAATAGAAGCCCTTCAAGGCTTGGATGACCCGGCCGCTTCGCAAGAGCAGAAGACTGAGGAACTTGAAGAAGGTGAAAAGACTCCGGAGCAATTTCACGACGATACAAAACTGTCCGCACTTATCACTCCAGGCAGTGAGTCTTCTTCAAGGAAGAAGGGGAAGTGTGCAACTTCAAAGAGGAAAAGGAAGAGCACTTCTGCTGGCAAAGAGAGGGCGGAAGTAGACCCGGCTGCACCTCTATCTCCTTCTTCCCCGACTCGTCCAGGTCGGCTCCTAAAGTTAACCATTAGGCCAAGCGAGGGCTCTAAAGGTGGCGGGAAGAAGAAATAATGGGTCTCGCTCTACTCTTCTTGTTTTGCTTTTTGCTTGTACATAAAGGCTTGTATTGACCGGAATTTGTACGGGCACTGGTCCCCGCTTTTTTGAAACCTGCACATGTAAAAAAAATTTATAGTAGAGAATGAAATGATTCTTTTTACTTGTACAATCTTTGACTGTATTTATGAATGCATTCATTCCTTATTTTCGCACAAGCTTCTTCACTATGATATTTCAATAAGTTTGTGGTATGTTGTCTGAGCGTTGCTTTTATTATATAGCTATGTTGTATTGTATTGCTCCCATACCACGGCTTATTGCAATTTCTTTCATTTGATAAAACTTTAGAGAGCATTTCTTCTGAGAAGACTTGTACTCTTTAAGTTGGAGAACAATTCTTCTGTTTCAAGAAGATTTGCACTCTTAAGTTGGAGAACACTTTTTCCATTTTATGAAGGCTTGCACTCTTTCTTTAGAGAATAATTTTTCCTTTTTGAGGAAATATTACCCTGTTTTAGTAGAGTGTGCCTTGTATTGGAGAAGTCTTTTTTCTCTTTTATTTGAAAAAGTTTTTACACTTCACTTTCGGAGATAGTCACTTTTATTTTTTGACAAGTGGATTCTCCTACGCGGTGAAATGAGTTTCCAAAGAAGACTTTGAATTGGCACTACAACTTCTGGGGAAGAATATTTTCAGGATGGGGAAATTGATCTTCCCTTGAGAGCTGCAGTGTGCCTCCGAAGAGGGCTTTTTTTTCTTTATTCTTGTTGTGCCTCGTTGGCGGGCTTCTTGCTTCATTCACTTGAAAGTGCTTTTCTTGGTACGTGCCTCCGAAGAGGTCTTGTGCCTCCGAAGAGGTCTTTATCCTCCGAAGAGTTGTGCCTCCGAAGAGGGCTTGTGCCTCCGAAGAGGTCTTGTGCCTCCGAAGAGGTCTTTATCCTCCGAAGAGTTGTGCCTCCGAAGAGGGCTTGTGCCTCCGAAGAGGGCTTTTGCCTCCGAAGAGGTCTTTATCCTCCGAAGAGTTGTGCCTCCGAAGAGGGCTTGTGCCTCCGAAGAGGGCTTTTGCCTTCGAAGAGGTCTTGTGCCTCCGAAGAGGTCTTGTGGTGCCTCGGGAGAGGGCTTCTGCCTCCGAAGAGGGCAGGTGTGTGCCTTTGTTGAAAGCGAGTGCCTCCGAAGAGGGCTTATGGTGCCTCGGGAGAGGTCTTTATTTGATTGCCTGGAAGTTACTCTCTCATGGTCGAATGGATTCACGGGACAGACGCAAGTTACTTAATTGGATGTCCGTTTGCACAAACAATCGCAACTTGTTAACAAGAGCCCTTGGTGATTCCACCAATCTTTTTTGGTTGAGTAGAGAACTTTCTTTTTTCGGCGTGCCTCGTTAGAGGGCTTTAACCTCCGGAGAGTTGTGCCTCCGAAGAGGGCTTGTGCCTCCGAAGAGGTCTTTAGGGTGGTTGGCTTGCCATGAAGGTTGCGTCTCATGGTTAAGTGGATCCACGGGGCAGACGCAAGCTATCCAACCGGATGTTCGTTTGCACAAACGATCGCAATTAGCTAGCAAGGGCCTAGTGCCTTCGTTTTGAGAATGTGCTTCTCCGGTGGTTCCACCAACCTTTCTGTTGAGAGGCGGGACCTTTTGGCTGTTTTCTGTCTGCTCGCCCTTGTCTGTTTGTCATTTGCTCATCGGCGATTCCCTGTTATCGTTTCCAAGCACATGCTCCTTTCTTTTGCAAATAGTTTGTCTTATCCAAAGAAGTGTACTTCATTGTTAAGCGAGTCCGACGGAATCACTAACTGTTTGCATGAAGAACTCCTTATATAGGATTTGGAATCTGGAATTTTTGTGATTTGACGTTTGTTTATTGAGTGATTTCAGGGATCGCTTGGCTTTGTGATGGGTAAGCTTTGTTTTAAGGGCCTGCAATGTTAAATCGACATTTTATCAATACATTTAAAGTATTTACACATCGAGACAAAACAGGCATTTTATAATAGTAGAGAACACAAGATTTATAGTGGTTCGGCCAAGAACTGGGCCTACATCCACTTTATAGTTCTTATTATTCATTCATACTGCTTTTGCAATGGTTTGCAATACAAGAATCATACATCCATAATCATTTTACAAATTTAAGCAAAGCTTTTAAGTAAAATATGGACGTAAGTGATTGTTGTTCCAAGCTCTTGAAATTGGATCTCCTTCGACAGTTGTCGGCTTGAAAGTGCCATCAAGAAGTTTTTTGCCTATGACATACGATCCTTCCAAGTTTGGCGCAAATACTCATGTTGCTGTCATGATCCTTTTCAAGACTAGATCCCCAATCTCAAAGCTGCGTTGGCGAACTTTGGAATTGAAGTGCCTGGCAATTCTTTGCTGATGAGATGCAATTCTGAGCTGAGCCTCTTCCCTTCTTTCATCAAGGAAGTCTAATGCTTCAAGTTGCAACTCTTCGTTTTCGGTTTGGTTGAAATGAATTCTTCTGTTTGAAGGGACTTCTATTTCCACCGGAATCATTACTTCTGTTCCATATGCTAATGAGAATGGAGTGTGCCCAGTCGCAGTTTTGTGGGTAGTTCTGTATGCCCATAGTGCTAGTGGCAGCTTATCGACCCAACCACCTTTTGCTTTTTCCAACTGTTTTTTGATGGTTGACTTGATAATTTTGTTTACTGCTTCCACTTGCCCATTTGCCTGCGGAAGAGCCACTACTGAGAAGCTTTTTTGGATCTTGAATTGCTTGCAAAAATCCTGGAACTCTTCACTTTCGAATTGGGTACCATTGTCTGTGATTATCTTTTGAGGCACACCATACCTGCAAATGATGTTCTTAGTCACGAAGTTTATCATCTTTTTAGAGGTAATAGCAGCTAATGGTTCAAATTCAACCCATTTAGTAAAATAATCAACATCAACAATAGCATATCTGATTCCGAACTTGGCAGTTGGCAAAGGCCCAATGAGATCTATTCCCCAAATAGCAAATGGTCATGGACTGACCATCTGCGTTAGCTCAGTGGAAGGTGCTCTTGGGATTTTTGCAAAATCACTGGCATCGGTCACACTTTCGGGCGTAGCTAGCAGCATCACGATTAATGTTTGGCCAAAAATACCCATAGCGGAGAATTTTCTTTGCTAGAGTTTGACCACCTGAATGATCCCCACACTCTCCTCCGTGCACTTCAGCTAAAATTGTCTTAGCCTCTTTCTTGGTTACGCATCGGAGTAATGGCATTGAGAATCCCCGTCTGTACAACCGACCGTCTTGAATTACATATCTTGAGGCTTTCCTTAACAGTTTCTTACGTTCCTTTGAACTTTCCAGAAGGGAGCCGTTAAGCAGATATTCATTGATTGGAGTCATCCACAACTCCTGCTCTTGAGAAACAGTCATAATCCAATCAATCTCCATTTCATCAATACTTGGGGCTGACAAGACTTCTACAGGAACCGGTCCCAGTAGTTGAGCTTCGCCGGTGCTTGCGTACTTTGCGAGAGAATCTGCCTTCATGTTCTCTTCCCGGGGTATATGACTTATCGTATGATGGTCAAGATCATCGAGAAGTTCCCAGGCCCTTGACGAGTAAGCAGGCAAATTTCCTCCTTTAGTTTGAAACTCTTTCTTGACTTGGCATACAATAAGCCGTGAATCACTGAAGATCTGCAACACTTTGACATTCAGTTCTTTAGCAATCTTCAAGCCGGCAATAAGAGCTTCATATTCGGCTTCATTATTTGTCGAAGGAAATTCCAATCTCAATGCATAGCACAATGATCGTCCTTCGGGGGTTTCAAGCACGACCCCAGCTCCAGAACAATAGTCGTTTCTTGCGCCATCAACATATAGTTTCCATCGTGTAACGACCCGTATTATACGTATCGAAAGATCGTAAAACCGTTGTTATTAGGTCGTTAGTGTTGTTAAGTCATCCAGAGTTTAAGTCGACCAGAGCTTAAGTCGTCCAGAGGTTAGGTCGTAGAAGATCTTGAGTGTTGAGCGACCTAAAGATAAGGCAGAGCGACCCAAGGAAGTTAACGACCTAGTAGTTAGCGGCTTAAGGGGTTTAGCGACCTAGGAGTTAGCAGCTTAGGGGAGTAAGCGACCTAAGAGAATTAGCGGCATAGGATGTTAGCGGCATAAGAAGCTAACGACTTAAGGGAGGTAGGTCGCTAACGACTTAAGGGAGGTAGGTCGATTGAGCGACTTAAGGAGGAGAGCGACCTATGTTAGATGTCGTGTTGAAGTTAGGTCGTAAACGACCTAAGTTAGATTCTGTGTAGCTAGGTCGTGGACGAGATAAGGCTTAGGTCGTAGGTCACGTGAAGGCAAAGGTGTTAGGTCGCATAAAGGGTTAAGTCGTTAGGTCGTGTGTGTAGTTAGGCCGTGTAAGGGCTTAAGCAGTTAAGTCGTTAGGTCGGCAATGCTGTTAAGTCTTTAGGTCGGCAACATCGTTAGGTCGTGTTTGTGTTAGGTCGTATATGTGTTAGGTCATTGAGTCGCGTGAAGGCTTGAATGTTAGGTCGCTCATATACTCGAGTTGATAGGTCGTAGGTCATGGGGTTTCGTTAAGTCGTGAGCGACTTATGGGTTCGGCCTATAAGTACACGGGTTAGCTTCATTTTTGGGATCCGGATTTTGAAGCGACGAAGTTCTGCCATTTTGAGAGCTCGAGTCCTACACTTCTTCACTTTTTTTCTACTCTTTAATCTTGTGCTTCCTTCCATCCAAATCGAAGATCAAATCGAAGATCCAAGAGCTTAGATTGAAGATCTCCATCCATTGAAGAGGGATTTCATCGTTTGAAGCGGAATTTTGGCGGATCGAGCTAGATCCTTCGCTGTCCAGATTTGGAGTATGTTGCTTTTAAGGTGTTGATTGATTCGGTGAGTGGTGGTTATCTCTCACACGGACCCAAAGGAGTATATTGGATTAGTGGCTTGATTTTGTGTTAAAAAAAGTGATTTCATGCATTTTCGTAAACCTAAGTATAGATCCATTGTTCATGAAGATTTGACACCCATTATAATACATGTTAACCTATGCAAGTTCATCCATCAAGTTGTAGAGATATTATCCATGATTATGCTTGTTAGATTTAGACTCTTTATTTACAAGATTGCCATTTTTGTTATAATTGCTTTTAGATCATGTTTGAATGCTTAATTACTTGGATTAATGATTGACTTGATTGATTTTTATAAATTAGTTGATTAGTGGTTGGATTTGGACAAGTTGGTCGAAGAAGATTCAAAGGCTAAGGGGGAAGCTCTTGAATAGAAAATAGAAAAACTGCACGTGGCATATGTAGTGGATGATAAAGCTCATATGGAAGGATTTGATGATGATGTTGAGATGGAGCTTTGCTATGAATGAGATGAGGCGAGGCATGATGTGAGATAGCTTTGGTATAATCCAGACGGGATCATTCCAAGCATGTTGATAACTCGAGGGATGGTTCGAGTTTGTGGATAATGGTTGGCTCGAGAGGCGCTTGAGCTAGTATGAGAATAGTCGTCGAGGAGGATGACTAGAAGGCTGAGATTTCATCGTTATTGAAGGTTCTAGCAGACTCAAAGCAAGAGTACGCTAGGCAGATTCGATAGTCCCAAAAGACTACAGTTGGTGGTCGAGTACCCTGGGCAGATTCGATAGTCCTAGGCACGGGCTACGACGACGTGCAGAGTTTTGTCTAGAACCGGGGTTACCATTAGTCCTTGACGGACGGCTGAAAGAAAGGTGCCGGTCATTCAGTTAACGATGGTATCGAAGCAATGATAACAGTGATAGCCAGAGTCATGGATGTTTGGATGTTTTGGTTGTATTGTCATTCGATCTCAAGAGCGATGTTTTCCGGGTGCTTATCTAATCTTGGTTTAGGCCTTGAGGGTTTTTTTTTGGAAAACATCGACCTTGACTCGAGTGATAATTGCTTTACTTTAAATGTATGATTTGCTATGTTTACTTCTGCTTAGTGTGTCTGGGTGCTATCACTGTAGAAAGAGGTGGAGTGGGAGGGTTGGGTTCCTATTCCTTTTACCTCTATGCTCTTTTGGTATGTTGTTAGTTAATTTACCGCTCACTAAGACTGTTGTCTGACTCAAGGTTTTATGTTCAACTCTTATTACCTTGGGCTGTTCATCCATTTTGGGATGGGCAGACAAGGTAGCAGGTGACAGGTGCTATTCTTAGTGACCAACGATGCTGATGACGAAGACGGGCTGGAGGCTTGCATATTATTTTCTTACTATATGTACTGGATGTTCCGCTGCTTGTAACTTGATGTATTGACTATTCAGATTTTTGTATCAAACTACTATGAGGCTTATTTGACGAGATTCTGTTTTCTGGAGCTTCACTATATATATATATATATATATTCTATTGTATTTTACCCATGCGCTGTGAGTAATACGATAGACTCCGCTGTTTTTACCTTACCTTGATGATTATCCATGGCTGCCTGGCACACTTTACAGCGCACTATTTCCTTGTTTAGTGCAGGAGTCATGGGCGGTCGTCACACATCGGGTCGGGATATCATTAGTAACTTCTTCCTCGCTATCATCTTTATCTGTGTATTCTGCAATGAAATCTGCTAAAGCTTGTCCATTGATTGCTCTTCGGGAATGGTAAGTGATATCATATTGGCTGAGTTCAATATTCCACTTCAGAAGACGACCCGAAGTTTCAGGGCGAAATAGGACTTGCTTTAGAGGCTGGTCAGTGAGGACTTTGATAGGATGAGCTTGAAAATATGGCCTCAACTTTCTGGAAGCTATCAGTAGGCAATAGACGAGCTTTTCTAGCTTTGAATAATTCATCTCTACCCCAGTAAATCTCTTGCTGATGTAGTAGACCGGACGCTGAATTCTTGCATCTTCCCGTACTAATGCTGCACTGGGAGCATGAGATGAAATCGCAAAATATATGAAAAGATCTTCACCGCTGCTAGGCTTAGAAAGTATTGGAGGCGCTTCCATATGACGAATTAGTTCATCGAAAGCTTTCTGACATTCCGAGTCCATTCAAAAAAAATTCTTCCTTTCTTTAGAGCGTCAAAGAATGGAATGCATTTATCCGTGGCCTTCGAAATAAACCGACTCAAAGCAGCAACTTTTCCATTGAGACTCTGCAATTCCTTCTTTGTCCTAGGGGCTTTGACCTCCCTCAGAGCAGTGATTTGAGCAGGATTAGCTTCAATGCCCCTAGCACTCAAAATGAAACCCAAGAATTTCCCGGACTCTACCCCGAAAGAACATTTCAAAGGATTAAGCTGCATTCCATACTTTCGGAGGACTGCAAACATTTCTGCCAAGTGATCCATATGGTCCACTGCTTTCTTTGACTTTACTAACATATCATCAACATAAATTTCCATAGTTTTGCCAATCTGTGGCTTGAACATAGCATTAACAAGTCTTTGGTAAATTGCCCCTGCATTCTTCAGTACAAAGGGCATGACTTTGTAGCAGTAAAGACTGACATCGGTGATGAAGCTTGTGTCCTCCTAATCTGGCTCATGCATCATGATCTGGTTATATATAGAGTAAGCATCCATGAAAGACAACAATTCATGCCCAGCTGTTCCATCCACTCACTGATCAATCCTGGGCAACAGGAAGCAGTCTTTGGGGCAGGCTTTGTTTAAATCTGAAAAATCAATGCACACTCTCCACTTTCCATTTTCTTTTTTAACCAGCACCGGATTAGAAATCCAATTTGGATAAGTGGACTCTCTGATGAAACCATTCTCCATGAGCCGATCTACTTCTTCTTTCAATGCTGCTGACCTTTCTGGACCCTAGGTTCTTCTTTTCTGCTTTACAGGTGTAAATTCCGGATCAATATTCAGAGTGTGTACCGCAATTTCTAGAGATATTCCACACATATCGGCATGACTCCAAGCGAATACATCCAGATTTGCTTTCAGAAATGATATCAATATATTCTGAAACTTCACACTAAGTTGCGAACCCACATTTAGCACCTTGTTTGGGTCTTTCGGATCAACAGGTACTGGCACCTTTACTTCCACTGGCACCACTCTATTCTCCCCTGTACTAGCTTTTCTGGGATCCATTTCTTTTCGTGCTCCACTATGCTCGCCAGTGCAGGGTCTACCCTGTAATTGCTACAAGGTTGGTTCTTTGATGCGGAGTGGAGCTACCGCATCCTTTCCCGTCTCTCTCTTTCTTGCTTCCCGCAACTCTATCAGATAACATTCTCGCTCATCATTCTGATCCCCTTTAATAACACCAATGCCATTATCCGTGGGGAATTTCATAGTGAGGCACCACGGGGCGAGAATTGCCTTGAATGCTGCAAGAGTCGGCTGGCCTAAGAAAGCATTGTAAGCAGAAAATCCATCAACAATCACAAAAGTCTGCTTTCGAACCACTTTTTTCTGCCCCTCTCCAAGATCAACAAATAAGTCAATAGTTCCAATTGGCTGCTTTGGTTCCCCAGTGAACCCAACAATCTTCTGCGATGAAGCCTGAACATCAGCCATAGGAATCTTCATTTGATCGAATGTCTTTTCGAAGAGGATATTGCAAGAGGCACTGCAATCAACAAGCACCCTTCTTACAATAGCAGGCCTTATGCCTGCAGAGATGACCAAGGGATCCATGGTAGGAGCTTCAACACCCATAGAGTCCTTAGCCCTGAACACTATATCATCATTAAAAGTTATTTGTTGCTTCAAAGGTGCAGCGTCTTCCAACACAAAAACATTCTCTTCTGCTGGGGTATATTTCAAAGCACGAGCATATCTTTCCATCTCGCCCCAGCTTCTGCCTGCCGGGTGAGGACCTCCCATGATTACATTGATAACAGGCCTTTCTGATTCATGTGCAGTAGTCCTCTCACCCGAGCCAGATGGATGAGTAGGAAGTTGCTGGCCCTCAGTAGATGAAGCTGGGCTGTTCCTATTTCTCTTAACATATTGCTGCAGCTTGTTCTCTCTCAGCAGTTTTTCAATCAAACTTTTCAAATGGCGACACTCATTAGTATCATGACCGGGTTGATTATGAAACCGACAAAATCTCCCACTTTGAACAGCCTTTTTCCCAAGCTTTATCAGAGGTGGTTTAGGATATTCCACGGTATCTTTGGTAGCAAAAAAGATATTCTCCGGAGTATCATTTAAAGGAGTGAAATCTGAAGGCCTTGAGAAGCGAGGTTTCTTCATATCCTTCTACTTCTTGCCACTGTTATTCTCCCTCTTCTGACTTCCGGATTCCTTTTTGGTAGGAGCAGCGGTGTTATTCTTAACCTCTGTCAATGCCACTTTTGCCGGCGCAGGGAGGCTTTCCAAGCGCATGAACTCGTCAGCTTTCTTGTAGAATTTCTCAAGCGAGTTTGGTTCTTTCATCTTCAACCATTTCCCAAACTCAGTCGATTTGTCGATAGCCCTCATTAAGTATGTCAAAACCATTCGTGGCTCTGCATTGTCGACTTCAGCCAAGGTTATGTTGAAGCGGTTTAAGAAAGATCTAATAGATTCTCCAGGATTCTGTTCCAGGCTGGACAATGACATAATATCCTTTGCCTTTGAAGCATACAACCTGAATTGTTCTTTATACTTCCAAGTTAAATCAGAGAACTGGTCTACAGATTGGACCGGAAGCTTTGTAAACCAGAGTAAAGCCACCCCTTCCAAGTATACCGGAAAGTACAGGCATTTGATCTACTCCGATGCTCTAGCACCAGTCATGTGCCAGTCATACTTATATAGGAATTGATTAGGGTCGCTTGTTCCCTTATAAGCCGGGATGGTAGGAGGAACAAACTTCCTTGGGAATTCCATCTTCAGAATCCTTTCGGTGAACGGAGTTTTGCTTGGAGCGAACCCCCATTCTTTTTCATCTTCTTCTCTCTGCATACTCTCCTTCATAATCTGTCGAACCATGCCCGAAAGGTATTCCTCACCGTTTAAAGGCTCTGCGGGACAGACTTCAGCCATTTTCTCGGAAGTTTGCCTGGACAAACGTTCGCGGAGAGTCGGCTGCGGTCTTGATCCTCCAGCTTGGGGAGGTGATTCTTTGGCGGGGCTAGCTGCCCTTTGAGGAATATTCCTCTCTTCAAGATTATGAACATCATCAGCAAGGTTTTCTTCATTATGCACTGGTTGACGGTTGGCTCCGAGCAAAGCATTAAACCTATCAAGCATTAAAGTGTTCTGGGCTTCCATCTGCTGATATAACCCAGACATTGCAGCATCTAACTCTGCCCGTGTAATTCCAACACTTGGTGCTACCTGACTTGGCGAAGGAGAAGTGGCAGTATTCCCATGGGCATCGTCGGGTCTAGTAGATCTGCGCTTTCTTCCAGGAGCCATGATTTCTGATAAACTTCTGGTTTTGAGAGAGATTCTTTCAACAAACTTTCGCAAAGCAATGATGAAAACACCCTGAGTTCGATGTTCTCAGTGAAAGCATCAAAAATGTTAACGCTAAAATTGAACGCTAACACCCCGGTGTAAGTAGAAGTAAAGTGAAAGCACCACCCGTCAATACGGAAATTGGAAGTAAGTAGAAAAGTCACAGAAAAAACAGTAAAGAGATAATAGTTTTATAGTGGTTCGGCTTCAAGTTAAGCCTACGTCCACTTTAATCTTCTTTATTGCTGATTCGATTACAACTTTACAACAATCTTCGATTACAACACTACTAAGACGAGTAACTAGAACTCCGATGTAGAAGGATTCTTCGAATTCATGTCGAATGTGCTAGATCTCTTCTTGAAGTTCATTGAAGTGTCTTTCATGTTTGAAGTGTCGAATGAGTCGAGAAATCAGTAGAGTATAGGCGTTCCCGAAATGAGCCAAAAGGTCCCCCCTTTGGTGGAGTAGGCATGGTATTTATAGGAGATTTCTAGAGTAAGTCGTAGGTCGTGGGCGACCTAGGGGTAGGTCGTAGGTCGTGAGCGACCTAGGGGTCAGATTGTCCATGTTCTAGGTCGTGGGCAACCTAGGTAGTAGCAGGAGAGGGAGTGGTGACCTAAGGCACTACGGCATAAAGAGGGTTGCCTTGGTCTGCTTAGGTCGTGCACGACCTAATGGAGAATGAGGGATGTAGCTTAGGTCAGGGGCGACCTAATGAAAGAGGTCATGTTTGCTAGTAGAAGGCACTAGGTCGCAACTTGTAAAGTCGCTAACTCATTAGCTCGCTGACTTGCTTCATGCTTTAGGTCGCTAGCTCGCTTAATGCTTTAGGTCGCTAGCTCGCTTAATGCTTTAGGTCGCTAACTCGCTTAATGCTTTAAGTCGCTAACCCGCTTCATGCTTTAGGTCGCTAGGTCGTCATTTGCTATAGGTCGTTGAGTTCTGCTCCCTTAGGTCGCTGGGTTCTTTAAACTGTTAGGTCGCTAAGTCATGGAAAAAAGGAGTTAACAATATTCATTTTCATTACAATTAATTAGCGGTTTTAGTTGTTGTATTAAAGTTTGATTGTTTAAGTTGTGTTAATTAATAACACAAATAGACCATATTATGATAAATACATCACTAGTTCAACTTAGATTAAAATTAGAGATCATAGATTGATTTTTTGTTGATTTATGTGAGAATATGATATTGGATTTGCCTCTAAATTGTATCTTTATCTCATATTTTTATTCACTTTTTCTCTAGTTTAATTTTTGCTACTTTTCTTAGTTCAAAACTAACTTGCAAGCTTGGGTTAATTTGATTGAGTAGAATTAAAAATTCATTCATTTTCCTATAGATCGACCCGTACTCGCATGCGTACTATGATTATACGTTGCGCGCCTGCGATATTTTAACGATAATATTTTTAGCGACGATTTTCTAATCGATATAAATTTCCACCGTTATCAACACTATCAATCAAATTTGTTGACTCCTATTCTAGAGAGGACCACTCAGGCGACAATTGAATGTCAACCGGACACATGTATCGCTCTTTGTTCTCCATATTCAAGAGATTTTGTTCCTCATCCCAAATAGTCATTGGCTTATTTTCTTATTTCCACGAATCTGTGGGTCTTCTGGGTCTCAGCCAAACTGTAAGAAGCGATGCTGCCATAGAGAAACAATAGATATCTATTGAAATTCTAACGACCATCGACATTCCATGGCCCAATGCTCAAGCTATCGGAGCACTTGATGATGAAAAAATGGTGACCAGCCATTGCCAGATAAATTAGATCACTGGTGCAACTGAACATACCAATGGGCTCAACTTAAAAGAGCACATTGAGAAAGAGGAGTTGTTGAAGAAAAAAGCTAAGGCTGAACCCAATGATGTGGGAATCGACAATCCAAATCTTATCCCACTACAAGTCATTCCATCAAGCGAGTCAGTTCCAAAAGAACTCCCTTCAACCTCTGAAAGCTCTCCTACCAATGGAAGCAAAGGATCGAAAAGAAGAACAAACGGAAGCTTGGGTGGCGCCACTCCCAAAAATCTAAAAGAGAAAAAGGGCATAAGAAATAGTTTTGCTTCAACTTAGTTTTTATATAGCTTGTATAGGTGCTTTCCTCTTTTTGTTGGCTGTGGCTATGCGGGTCGGCCCTCGATTTTGAATAAACTTGTAGCATAATTTTCAACTTTAATATGCAAATAAAAGTTCTTTATTACTATAAACTCTCATGTGAGTTTGTTCTAAGTAGTCAAGCTATTACTTTTTTCATTCAATATACTTGTAATTCATTACTTGTTAATTTATACAATCATCCATTAATTTTTACACAAGGCCTCCATGTGGATGTGGCCTTAAGTTGTATCAAATATTAGGCTCAAGCCCAAATGCTACATCATCGAATTCAGCAGTTTGGGTAATTATACTCCTGCCTCTAATCTCGGGTTAGCAGATTTAGATTGTGGATTGTAACGACTTAGATTTTTCGTTGACGAAAACCGACATCAATACGTCCACTGTATCAACTGCCGAGCAATCGAAAGCCGAAAAACCGTACCGTTATGGTTTAAGAAAAGAAAAAGACAGAAGAAGAAAAGAAAAAGGTAGAAAATAGAGGGAAAAGAAAATAGAAAAAAAAATAGAAAATAGAACAACAACATCAGAATCTCATAATCGCAACGGAACAACATATAATAATAAATGAATAATCTTTTAACAAAGAACTATATCAGTTATTACATTACATCCCATTACATTAATTCATATCATCAGAGTGTACAACAACATACAACAACAAACAGCGGAAAAGAAATACTATATACTAGTAATACGCCATGCCATCCATCTTGCCTCCAGCAACTCCTGAATTCCAGAATATCCTGATAAACCTAACTCTTAACTGCCCGTGTGGAAATTGGTGGGCACCCAGAGTTTAGGAAGGAAAACAATAAACTCCGAGTCAGTCATGTGACTGGTGTGAGAACTCAAAACAGTTTATTTTTCTTTAAAATCAAATAGAGGAATATTTTTAAATTCAATTCGCAATGCTTTTAAAAATGAGACTACCATAAGGCCTCCCGCACACACACACATGCAAACGCAGAATCGGAGGAGATTTCTCCTTATGATAGTCAAAGATGCTTGATACGCATTTAAAAGAACATTTGATATTATTACTAGTGCATAGTGTAGAAATTATTTCGAAAATAAAGATATAAATCTTAGCCAACATACGACCATTATCGTATGCCTACTATAGCTACCATCTAAACAGTGGTGACCACCATAAGTAAATGGCAGGTTCTACAACTAAAACCGTACAGGGTTTCGTATTGGGAATTGGATTTCCAACAAATGGTCAGGCCAAGGAACTTCCCATTGCCACATGAGAATGCCTCTGGAAGGACATCCCCGAGAACCAAACCGGATCTCTACCAACACAAGGTCGGGTTACCCCTAACTGAGTAACAACTGACCGAGTATTCCATCCCCCGGTCCTTTGGGACCTTTCACCGAGCGCTCGTAATCAATTCACACAATCATAATAATAAAGTGTTTCAACCTGAGTAAGTATCTGGGCTCCATACCATGATACCACCCTTTTCCAGAAGGAAATGCACATACCCTAAAGGGCGCTACCCCTTATAACCTTGTTGCATCTTTCCTGTTTTGACCATTTCCGGGGTGTGAGGCTCGACGAAGTCTCGTCCACAAAAACACACTTTATACAAAAGCCGTGCTTTGGGTCAACAAATGATCATAGAGATGATCACAAAGATAAATGATCAAACAAATGATCCTATCACAAATGATCAACACAATGATCATTTCACAGCAACACTCAGCATGTCACATTACCAAATTGGGAATATATCGCTGATAACCTTCAACTACATAACCTCTGAGCTCGTACGTCTCAGAGAAGGATGTTAAGCTAAAAGAATAAATTCTCCGCCACCAACAGAAATATATTTGAAAGAAATCGGCTTTATATCTCAAATTGTAATGTCAGACATACAATCCATACAAGTCTGTTCCGGGCTCGAACAGAACCGAAGGCACTTACAAAGAAGTCCTTGAAATCCGGATATCCACAATCCTGATCGGATTCCCCATCACATATGGAGAACTCTATACCGTAGCTACTCGGTGTAGAGTCAATCGACAGGTCATCCTATCGCTCTCGCAAATACCCGGTCTTCAACACCGGTCTTCAATGCTATCCATTACGTCGTATCACTATTCGGAATGGGTAATCCGAATAACGAGCGCAATAATTTAAAAATAAGTGTGCATTCAATTTCAACAAATCACAACCAAATACCTTTCAAAGGTATATATTGATAGTCGGTTATTGAACTATCAATGGATATGCACACATCACCAGATTCCAAATAATTTTCCAAATTATTTATTTTCCAAAATATCTTTACAAGATATATAATTTCAACACTTCAAAAATAAATCAATATTTATCTTTAAACAACTTCCCTTTTCCATCATAAATTCCATAGTGAATTTTCATTCCAAAATATTCATGAATATACGACTTCAATTATTCATTTCAATTTATCTTCAAAAAGATAAATTCTCAAAATATTCACTTTATATTGGAAAACATTTCCATACTTATTTATTCATAAGTAATTTACAAATTCATTTATTTTCAACCCTTGGAAAATATTCAATATACTTAAATCGAAATTAAGTATATATTTCATTCTTTAAGGAAATCATTCTCTTAACATATTTATTTGGGCCAAAACGAATGTTACGTAAAACATCGTTACGATAACCCAAAATCACTAGTATAGGGATTCGAAATTAAAATAGATATATAAATCCCAATACTATACAAAACATTTCCTTTCGGAAATCATTTACTATAACAACAGTGTTATAGTCCACCATTTCCTTCTATTTCTCGAAAACGTCTATTTCAACAATGAATGTTGAAATCTATGGTTTCGAATCTCAACACATTTAAAACATCGTTAGATCGTTTTAATTCTATTTAAAACACCTAATCCAAAACATTTTCTTTAACATATTATTCACTATTCAAAAACGTGAATATACCTTGTTAACCAAAATTTCATCATTTCTATTCATTTTATTTTAAAGGATTATTCACTGTCTAAAACGTGAATATAATTCCATAAATAAATTATAACAATTTACTTATCAACATAAGTCGTTGCGGATTTATAAAACAACGTTTATAAATTCCATTTTTATTTATTTTACAACAACTTCCTTTTATAAATTTCCTTTATCAACCTATTCAATTTCATATCTCAATGATATACTAAAAATTCATATTATAAGTCAAATGCTTATAAAACGATTATTTTACAAAATCGTTCCTTTAAAGACTTCCCAAATTATAAATCTTATAACTTATAAGATTCATTTATTTATCAAAAATCCATTCTTCAAATAACTTTTACAAATTTTATAAACCTACTGCTTATAAAATTCCATTTATAACTTCACCGTTTATAGTTCTATAAATTTCATTCAATTATGAAATTCATTACAATTCATTCCAACACTTATAAAAACTCGTTGTATAATTCCAATATTTTATAAATTTATAAATATCAATTTATAAATCTTTAAAATCAATCAATTCTTATTATTATTTAAAACGTCTTTAAACTCCTTTATAAACTTCATCATTTTGATTTATAAAATAATCAAATTTTATAAATCCTATATATTAACTTTTTATAGTAAGTTCAGAATCCCAATTTAAACTCTTTTATAAAATCATAAATCCCATATTTCAGAAAATCAACTTTTAACTGTATTTCTCAAAAATCATAATTTTTTATAACATTAAAAATTATAACGTTTATTTATTTAAAATGGATCAATTCAAAAAATATTTTATAAACGTATACTTTCAAAAATCACTTTAAAATCATTTTAAAATTCCAAAATTTGGTCCAATGATGCTACACACCAAATAGTCAATCACGACTACAACGACATCATATATCGATATGATAATCCATCAAATATCAAAATATCTGAAATCAAATAAAAACTGTTGAGGAATCCAGTTGGATCCCTCCAACCTGTTTTCCTGCATCCACAAACATTAGCACAATACCAATTCCGCTCTAGTACGGAATTATCGCGGTATATGGGATTAATAATATTATCCGCTTAATAACGGCGCAATAGGGTCTCATCCGCTAAAAAATGCGGGAAATCAACAACTGCAATATATACATATGCCAATATATATATATTGCTATTATATACAATACCAATTTCACTGTTTATGAAATATTCGCGGTATATGTTTTTAATAAATAACATCCGCTTACTAACGGCGCATAATGTCTATTTTAACAATCAATAGATACAATCATCATTCAAACATGCATTCAATAATTTTAAATCTAACTAATTAAAATAAAAATCGAAACTGATTCGATTGAGTGAGAAGTTCTCACCTTGATTTCAATTTCGTTTTAGCGATTTATTTTGAATAAAATTAAACGCACGTTTAATTTTACCCAAAATTCTCACTAACTCCAAACGAATCCAATCCAATTTCATCGCGTAGTGCTCGTCCATACGATTCCAACGCAACTGGTTTCGCGCGTTTTCGACCTCGTATGAAAAAGATATGATTTTTACAAGTTTTACACAAATTTTTATATATATATATATATTACAACATTTTATTATATTATTAACCTACAAAAATATCTCAGCCACTGGATCCTGCTCCTTTGCATCACAGCCGCACACACCATCATCTCTCCTACGCGTAACCATCTACAGGCATACGAACGCGCAAGAACCCATTCCTTGATCATTAGGGTTTGATTTTTCGATGATAAACGACGCACGAGAGGTTGATCAGGAACTTGCAACACGAAGCTCACCTCCTCCACTTCACTCGGCTGCCACCCAGCCAAGCTCGACCCCCCATGGCACGAGAAAACACGTGCGCAAGCGATGACAAACGCGGCCTATTATCTCACAAAATACAACTCCATACGCGATCATATCCGTTGAACTCGTAGATCTCGATGTTCTCTACGATTCTCTAGTTGAGGGTTTTTGAAATTATTGAGTGGATTGGGAGATAATTGGTGGAGAAGCTCGTGAATTTCTGACCGTGGGTTGAGGGGGTGGTGGCTAGGGTTAGGTTTAGTTTTTTTTTTTTTTAATTTATGAAGGGGTAAGGGTCTATTTATAGGAAAACGAACGACACTATTCATCCCGGAAATTCCGAACTCCGATTTACGCGCAGTGACCGACGTTCCTAGGGTTTACCCCGCGTTCCAGACACAATGGAACAGGTTTCGGAAGCTAATTCGAACATCTGTGCGAGTTATGGCAATAAACGTTCAATTTAAATTAAATCGATTTAAACGATTTTCTAGGCGTTTTAATTTGTACCGGACAAACGGTAAATCCAATCGACACGAAATTTGAAACCTTACAATAATATCACATTACGGATCCGATGAAACTGGTTTCGTCGAAATCCGAGACATTTTGAAAAATGGCTATTTTAACTCGCCAAATTAATATTAAAAACAATTCGATGCGTTTCGAGCTGCCACGCTCAAACGATAACTCCAATTGACATGAAAATTGAAATCCGATAATAACTGACTATTACGGATTTAATGGAACAGGTTTCGTCCAATTCTGAGACTGTTCAAAAATTGGCTATTTTACAGTCGATAATTAAATATTAAAATATTCAATTTTCACAAATTAACTTTTAATTCGATTTTAAAAGTTCTAAAATATCGTTCTAACTTCAACATGATAAAATAAAATTTTACAAATCATTTTCAATCATATTTAACTCGATTTTCAATTATTTCCATAATTTAACTAATTAAATTATCGATTTAATTATTCAATTAAATCCAATTATTCAAAACAAATTTATTCAACTTATAAATTTCACTTATTAATATTTAAAATTAATTATTTCAAATTTTAAATTAATAAAATTCTGGGTCGTTACAATCTTCCCCCCTTAAAAGAATTTCGTCCTCGAAATTACCAAGTAAGAAAAATTACAAAATCTATTAACTTTCCCAAAATCCATAGTTAAACTTCTTACAATAACTTTACTAAGTTTTCCAAATCATACTTAGTTATCTTTTCAAAAACAACTACTATCGTTTAACTTTCAATTCCAAAATCAAAATTAAAGTTTTCACAAAATTTTCCAATTTTCTCAAAATTTTTCTAACGCCTTAAATTTTCGGAAAAATTCGCCATAGTCTCCTTTGCGCGGATCGATCCGAAAAAAAATGACAGTATATATCACAAATATACATCTCATCAAGTAATGAGGCATCCCGAAGGGAAAAAGGTGTAAAAGTACGATATTTAATCCGAGATATGTACCTTATATTTTTATTAGCAAGCATATACGGCTAATATAGCGCGAAAGCGAGCTCCAAATGCGAAGCAAACGCGATCCGCACCTACTAAACACTCAACAAACAACATGAGAACATGCATATATGAAAATAGTATCGATATACAACATATAGCAACATAACAACTATATATGCCAACATAGCAAATGCAGTAAAACAACAAATGCAAACATCAACCAACTATAATCCAACTAGCATTCATAACCAATAAATATTCGTTCATATTCTCATTAATATTCAATGAATTGGTTTTCAATTTAATCACATTTGATTCATTTACAGTGGATGTTTTCACTAACTTTCATTCTCAATTAGTTTATATTCACTAATTCATATTCAAGTTGGTTCACTTCCAAATCAAATTCAATTCTATTTAAGAATCACATAACTTCCAATTGAATTTCAATTATTTCAGATTTCAATTTCATTAACACTTAATGAATTATATACAACCAATCAACAATCATATACAACCAATGTATATTTATTATAACCAAATTCCTTTGCTATATTCATTCAATTTGATTTAACACCATCACTTTCAATTGGTTTAATTAAATTGATTTTCATTCAACCTTTCAACTTCTAATAACATTAGATTTTAAATGAATTAACACTTACATTCATTATTTCATATCAACTTAATTTACATTCAATTGATTATCATCCAATTCATTCATTCAATTCAATTACAAAAGTTGAATTTCATTTATATAACTCAAGTTCACATTTATCACCTAACTTCATTAATTTAGTTTGATACCAAAATCAACTTCATTCAACATCTCTTAAGTTATATTCCATTTTATAAAGATATTCATATAGTTTCACTTCTTATATATATAAGTTTATTTCACAATTGTAAATCACTTTAATTATAATTCAATTCTTATAGTTCATTTTACTTATACAATAATTCTTTTATTTAGATTATTCAAACAACCAAACAATCACTTATATATACTTTAATAATTCTGAAAAATTATTCCTTTATATATAAAATATAATCAAGGTAAAATTATTTCATTTACCCAATTTAAAACAATACTGTGTCGAATTGTTCTATTCAAGTGTTTATAAACCCCTTCGGCATAGTTGTACAGACCGTGCTGACGAAGATTCATATGCCACTCAACAAACCAATCATCACAATATAAAACAATTTTATATTCACTAACAAATACGCTCTCATAGCTATTATTACACTCAAACTCATTCTAGAGTACTGCTGACTCTATCTCTAATGAGTAATACCCAACAGAACCATGGTTGTCGCTTAACCAACAGCTCTGATACCAAATGTAACGACTTAGATTTTTCGTTGACGAAAACCGACATCAATACGTCCATTGTATCAACTGCCGAGCAATCGAAAGCCGAAAAACTGTACCGTTATGGTTTAAGAAAAGAAAAAGACAGAAGAAGGAAAGAAAAAGGTAGAAAATAGAGGGAAAAGAAAATTGAAAAAAAATAGAAAATAGAACAACAACATCAGAATCTCACAATCGCAGCGGAACAACATATAATAATAAATGAATAATCTTTAAACAAAGAACTATATCAGTTATTACATTACATCCCATTACATTAATTCATATCATCAGAGTGTACAACAACATACAACAACAAACAGCGGAAAAGAAATACTATATACTAGTAATACGCCATGCCATCCATCTTGCCTCCAGCAACTCCTGAATTCCAGAATATCCTGATAAACCTAACTCTTAACTGCCCGTGTGGAAATTGGTGGGCACCCAGAGTTTAGGAAGGAAAACAATAAACTCCGAGTCAGTCATGTGACTGGTGTGAGAACTCAAAACAGTTTATTTTTCTTTAAAATCAAATAGAGGAATATTTTTAAATTCAATTCGCAATGCTTTTAAAAATGAGACTACCATAAGGCCTCCCGCACACACACACATGCAAACGCAGAATCAGAGGAGATTTCTCCTTATGATAGTCAAAGATGCTTGATACACATTTAAAAGAACATTTGATATTATTACTAGTGCATAGTGTAGAAATTATTTCGAAAATAAAGATATAAATCTTAGCCAACATACGACCATTATCGTATGCCTACTATAACTACCATCTAAACAGTGGTGACTACCATAAGTAAATGGCAGGTTCTACAACTAAAACCGTACAGGGTTTCGTATTGGGAATTGGATTTCCAACAAATGGTCAGGCCAAGGAACTTCCCATTGCCACATGAGAATGCCTCTGGAAGGACATCCCCGAGAACCAAACCGGATCTCTACCAACACAAGGTCGGGTTACCCCTAACTGAGTAACAACTGACCGAGTATTCCATCCCCCGGTCCTTTGGGACCTTTCACCGAGCGCTCGTAATCAATTCACACAATCATAATAATAAAGTGTTTCAACCTGAGTAAGTATCTGGGCTCCATACCATGATACCACCCTTTTCCAGAAGGAAATGCACATACCCTAAAGGGCGCTACCCCTTATAACCTTGCTGCATCTTTCCTGTTTTGACCATTTCCGGGGTGTGAGGCTCGACAAAGTCTCGTCCACAAAAACACACTTTATACAAAAGCCGTGCTTTGGGTCAACAAATGATCATAGAGATGATCACAAAGATAAACGATCAAACAAATGATCCTATCACAAATGATCAACACAATGATCATTTCACAGCAACACTCAGCATGTCACATTACCAAATTGGGAATATATCGCTGATAACCTTCAACTACATAACCTCTGAGCTCGTACGTCTCAGAGAAGGGTGTTAAGCTAAAAGAATAAATTCTCCGCCACCAACAGAAATATATTTGAAAGAAATCGGCTTTATATCTCAAATTGTAATGTCAGACATACAATCCATACAAGTCTGTTCCGGGCTCGAACAGAACCGAAGGCACTTACAAAGAAGTCCTTGAAATCCGGATATCCACAATCCTGATCGGATTCCCCATCACATATGGAGAACTCTATACCGTAGCTACTCGGTGCAGAGTCAATCGACAGGTCATCCTATCGCTCTCGCAAATACCCGGTCTTCAACACCGGTCTTCAATGCTATCCATTACGTCGTATCACTATTCGGAATGGGTAATCCGAATAACGAGCGCAATAATTTAAAAATAAGTGTGCATTCAATTTCAACAAATCACAACCAAATACCTTTCAAAGGTATATATTGATAGTCGGTTATTGAACTATCAATGGATATGCACACATCACCAGATTCCAAATAATTTTCCAAATTATTTATTTTCCAAAATATCTTTACAAGATATATAATTTCAACACTTCAAAAATAAATCAATATTTATCTTTAAACAACTTCCCTTTTCCATCATAAATTCCATAGTGAATTTTCATTCCAAAATATTCATGAATATACGACTTCAATTATTCATTTCAATTTATCTTCAAAAAGATAAATTCTCAAAATATTCACTTTATATTGGAAAACATTTCCATACTTATTTATTCATAAGTAATTTACAAATTCATTTATTTTCAACCCTTGGAAAATATTCAATATACTTAAATCGAAATTAAGTATATATTTCATTCTTTAAGGAAATCATTCTCTTAACATATTTATTTGGGCCAAAACGAATGTTACGTAAAACATCGTTACGACAACCCAAAATCACTAGTATAGGGATTCGAAATTAAAATAGATATATAAATCCCAATACTATACAAAACATTTCCTTTCGGAAATCATTTACTATAACAACAGTGTTATAGTCCACCATTTCCTTCTATTTCTCGAAAATGTCTATTTCAACAATGAATGTTGAAATCTATGGTTTCGAATCTCAACACATTTAAAACATCGTTAGATCGTTTTAATTCTATTTAAAACACCTAATCCAAAACATTTTCTTTAACATATTATTCACTATTCAAAAACGTGAATATACCTTGTTAACCAAAATTTCATCATTTCTATTCATTTTATTTTAAAGGATTATTCACTGTCTAAAACGTGAATATAATTCCATAAATAAATTATAACAATTTACTTATCAACATAAGTCGTTGCGGATTTATAAAACAACGTTTATAAATTCCATTTTTATTTATTTTACAACAACTTCCTTTTATAAATTTCCTTTATCAACCTATTCAATTTCATATCTCAATGATATACTAAAAATTCATATTATAAGTCAAATGCTTATAAAACGATTATTTTACAAAATCGTTCCTTTAAAGACTTTCCAAATTATAAATCTTATAACTTATATGATTCATTTATTTATCAAAAATCCATTCTTCAAATAACTTTTACAAATTTTATAAACCTACTGCTTATAAAATTCCATTTATAACTTCACCGTTTATAATTCTATAAATTTCATTCAATTATGAAATTCATTACAATTCATTCCAACACTTATAAAAACTCGTTTTATAATTCCAATATTTTATAAATTTATAAATATCAATTTATAAATCTTTAAAATCAATCAATTCTTATTATTATTTAAAACGTCTTTAAACTCCTTTATAAACTTCATCATTTTGATTTATAAAATAATCAAATTTTATAAATCCTATATTTTAACTTTTTATAGTAAGTTCAGAATCCCAATTTAAACTCTTTTATAAAATCATAAATCCCATATTTCAGAAAATCAACTTTTAACTGTATTTCTCAAAAATCATAATTTTTTATAATATTAAAAATTATAACGTTTATTTATTTAAAATGGATCAATTCAAAAAATATTTTATAAACGTATACTTTCAAAAATCACTTTGAAATCATTTTAAAATTCCAAAATTTGGTCCAATGATGCTACACACCAAATAGTCAATCACGACTACAACGACATCATATATCGATATGATAATCCATCAAATATCAAAATATCTGAAATCAAATAAAAACTGTTGAGGAATCCAGTTGGATCCCTCCAACCTGTTTTCCTGCATCCACAAACATTAGCACAATACCAATTCTGCTCCAGTACGGAATTATCGCGGTATATGGGATTAGTAATATTATCCGCTTAATAACGGCACAATAGGGTCTCATCCGCTAAAAAATGCAGGAAATCAACAACTGCAATATATACATATGCCAATATATATATATTGCTATTATATATAATACCAATTTCACTGTTTATGAAATATTCGCGGTATATGTTTTTAATAAATAACATCCGCTTACTAACGGCGCATAATGTCTATTTTAACAATCAATAGATACAATCATCATTCAAACATGCATTCAATAATTTTAAATCTAACTATTTAAAATAAAAATCGAAACTGATTCGATTGAGTGAGAAGTTCTCACCTTGATTTCAATTTCGTTTTAGCGATTTATTTCGAATAAAATTAAACGCACGTTTAATTTTACCCGAAATTCTCACTAAGTCCAAACGACTCCAATCCAATTTCATCGCGTAGTACTCGTCCATACGATTCCAAAGCAACTGGTTTCGCGCGTTTTCGACCTCGTATGAAAAAGATATGATTTTTACAAGTTTTACACAAATTTATATATATATATATATATATATTACAACATTTTATTATATTATTAACCTACAAAAATATCTCAGCCACTGGATCCTGCTCCTTTGCATCACAGCCGCACACACCATCATCTCTCCCACGCGTAACCATCTACAGGCATACGAACGCGTAAGAACCCATTCCTTGATCATTAGGGTTTGATTTTTCGATGATAAACGACGCACGAGAGGTTGATCAGGAACTTGCAACACGAAGCTCACCTCCTCCACTTCACTCGGCTGCCACCCAGCCAAGCTCGGCCCCCCATAGCACGAGAAAACACGTGCGCAAGCGATGACAAACGCGGCCTATTATCTCACAAAATACAACTCCATACGCGATCATATCCGTTGAACTCGTAGATCTCGATGTGCTCTACGATTCTCTAGTTGAGGGTTTTTGAAATTATTGAGTGGATTGGGAGATAATTGGAGGAGAAGCTCATGAATTTCTGACCGTGGGTTGAGGGGGTGGCGGCTAGGGTTAGGTTTAGTTTGTTTATTTTTTTTTAATTTATGAAGGGGTAAGGGTCTATTTATAGGAAAACGAACGACACTATTCATCCCGGAAATTCCAAACTCCGATTTACGCGCAGTGACCGACGTTCCTAGGGTTTACCCTGCGTTTCGGACACAATGGAACAGGTTTCGAAAGCTAATTCGGACATCTGTGCGAGTTATGGCAATAAACGTTCAATTTAAATTAAATCGATTTAAACGATTTTCTAGGCGCTTTAATTTGTACCGCACAAACGGTAAATCCAATCGACACGAAATTTGAAACCTTACAATAATATCACATTACGGATCGGATGAAACTAGTTTCGTCGAAATCCGAGACTTTTTGAAAAATGGCTATTTTAACTCGCCAAATTAATATTAAAAACAATTCGATGCGTTTCGAGCTGCCACGCTCAGACGATAACTCCAATTGACACGAAAATTGAAATCCGGTAATAGCTAACTATTATGGATCCAATGGAACTTGTTTCGTCCAATTCTAAGACTGTTCAAAAATTGGCTATTTTACAGTCGATAATTAAATATTAAAATATTCAATTTTCACAAATTAACTTTTAATTCGATTTTAAAAGTTCTAAAATATCGTTCTAACTTCAACATGATAAAATAAAATTTTACAAATCATTTTCAATCATATTTAACTCGATTTTCAATTATTTCCATAATTTAACTAATTAAATTATCGATTTAATTATTCAATTAAATCCAATTATTCAAAACAAATTTATTCAACTTATAAATTTCACTTATTAATATTTAAAATTAATTAAATATTCAAATTTTAAATTAATAAAACTCTGGGTCGTTACATGGATGGTTGAACTCCATCCTTAACGAGCTTATACTCCTGCTTTCGGTTTCAGGTCAAAGTTTATGGTATAGCGAGTGGTTAAACTGCACTTATCTATTCGTCTGTACTCATATATGCACTCTGGGGATAAGAATTAGTCGATGGGTGATCGGACCGAACCCAATTCATTTTTATACTCTAGCTAACACTCTGGCGACTTAGAGTTATTTAGAAAAATAGTCAAATCGTACTTCCCTTAATTGATTGATTTCCCTCAAGTTTGGGGTTTTACTTAGCGAGAAATCTATCATATCACGATCACTTTTGATTCATGTCTATCCCATCGCTTGATAGGATTAACTTGGTCATTAAATGGTCGAGTCTCGTCCATTGCTCGTAAGGTATTCCATCCATCGGGTTGTGGGCAAGAATCATCAAATTAATGGTTGGACCATTCTCATTTTGTTTCGTTCAATCGTGAATTTATGTAATTAGCTAGCTCCAAACTCTAGGAACCTGCTCGGACATGTCAGTATTAGTTAATAGGGTATCGTAACTAGTATGTAAAGCAATCATAGATATGAAGGAAATTTTAAACTTTATTTGCCAAATGGAAAGAAATGACATAATTTTCCCTATTACATATTTGGAAAATCAAATACTAAAGCAAATTCAAAAATTCAATATAACTAAATGAAAACGAATAAACTACATGGAATAGTATTTTATATGCTCGTTATTCCATGCTACTGGAAGTGTGATGCCATCAACAGTCGCTAGCTTGAAAGTTTCCTCTCCAAGCCTCTATTCTATGACATGTGGGACTTCCTAATTAGGATTCATGTGTGATGGGCCAAAAAAAACTTGTTTTAGGACAAAATTATCGGTGTCAAAGGTTTTAGGGTGGACTTTAGTGTTGTAATATCGGGCGTCTCAACGTCGATATGCACTGTCTTCAAATCAACTTGTTCGCACTTCTCATCTACAAAATCTATAGATTCTAAAAGGAGATCTCTATTCATTTTGGGGTCATAGTAGGTTACTCGATGAAAAGGGATTTCGAGTTCAACTGGAATGAGGGCTTTGGAGCCGTAAGCAAGGGTAAATAGAGTATCGCCAGTCGTGGATTATAGGTGGTGTTGTAAGCCCATAAAGTTGTTGGGAGTCCATCCACACACTTGCCTCTAGCCTTTATCAAGTGCTTCTTCAGAATGGAGTTTATGATTTTGTTCACAACTTTTACTTGTCTGTTTACTTGAGGATGAGAAACTGCCGCAAATCTCTTCTCAATGTGATGCCGACGGTAGAAGTCTTTGAATTCAACACTTTCGAATCAGGTTCCATTATCAACCACAATGGTTCATGGAAGGCCAAAATGATAGATGATGTTCTAGACAATGAAGTTGATTACTTTCTTTATTGTGATTATGGCTAAAGGTTTTTCTTCGACCCATTTGGTGAAGTAGTCAACAGTGATGATGGCGTACTTTGCACCACCTTTAGAGATCGGTAAGGAACCGATAATATCTATGCCCCATATGGAAAAGGGCCATGGATTGACTAATTGTGTTATTTCTGTTGGCGGAGCTCTTGGAACTTTTGCATATATCTAGCACTTGTCACATTATCTAGAGTAATCGACGGCATCTAGATTGACAGTCGGTCAATAATACCCATAACGGAGTATTTTCTTTGCTATGGTTTGCCTTACAATGTGATCGCCACATTTCCCTTCATAAACTCCTTTAGGACACGCTTTATTTCATCGTGAGCGATACACCAGAGTAAAGGAACGAAAAAATCTTTCTATACATGGTTCCTTTATGAATGATATATCACGAAGCTTTGCAAAGGACTTGTCGCATTTCATTCCTTCGTTCAGGAAGGATTCGCTGTAGAAAATAG
Organism: Allium cepa; assembly: GCA_030765085.1. Classification (NCBI taxonomy): domain Eukaryota; kingdom Viridiplantae; phylum Streptophyta; class Magnoliopsida; order Asparagales; family Amaryllidaceae; genus Allium; species Allium cepa. Next base: position 795,692,931 of record CM060938.1, on the reverse strand, counting down.
TCTTTAATCGGAGTCATCCACGACTCCTTCTCATGCCCCGTCTCTAGTATCCAGTTAATTTCCATCTGGTTTATGCTTTGAGCGTCTAGTACTTCGATAGTAACCGAGCCCATTTATTGTGCATCCCTAGTGCTAGTAAACATTTCCATTGAGTCGACCTCTTTGTTTTAAAGCCGGAGGATGTGCGTGATGTCATAGTACCCAAAGCCAATCAATAGCTCTTGGACGTAGATAAGGTACGGGGTGAGTCGTTGTCCTTTAGCTTGGTAATCTCCACTGATTTGGTATACCACCAACTGTGAGTCGCAAAAGAATTCAAGAGATTTTATTCCTATTTTCTGGCAAGTTTGAGTCCAGCAATCGGAGATTCATACTCAGCTTCATTGTTCATTGAGGGAATCAAGCTTCAAAGTGTAGCAAATTGATCGATGCTCTGCAGTTACTAGCATGATTCCAACTCAAGAACAATAGTCCTTGGATGCTTCACCCGTATGCATTTTTCACCGAATTGTAGGGGCTTCACAATTCTTTGGGAGATCATCTTGTGCGGTAAATTATGTTATAAACTCTGCGAGTGCCTGTCCCTGGATGGCTCTCCACGGGAGATAAGTGATGTCAAATTGACTCAGTTTGATGTTCCACTTGAGTAACCTCCCAGACGTCTCAGGTCATTGTAGGACATGTACGGCTGATCGGTGTAAACGTTGATGGGATGAGCCTAAAAATAGGAGTGTAGATTTCGTGAAGCAATCAATGAGCAGTATGCCAATTTACCTATCTTTAGATGTTTCTTTTAGCTTTCGTTAATCGATTGCTAACATAATAGATTGGTTTCTGGATCTGATTCTCCTCGTGAAGCTGTGCGACACTTATAGCATGTACCGGCATGGCTAAGTAGATAAATACCGGCATGGCTAAGTAGATATATAACTCTACACGGTTCACCAGCTCCGACAAGATGTGAGGCCTCTCCAAATGGTTCACCAAAGCTTGGAATGCATCTTCACAATCCTACGTTCGTTCAAAGTTCCTTTTCCCACTTCTAATCAAACTGAAGAAAGGAATTCATTTATCGGTGGCTTCATAAATAAATCTACTTAGGGAAACAACCTTCCTATTTAGACTCTGTACTTGTTTGATTGCCTTCGGCACTTGGATGTTGCAAATTTCTTGAATCTTCTCGAGATTGGCTTCGATTCCACGAGTATTGATGTTGAAACCCAACAACTTTCCAGATGCAACGCTAAAAGAACACTTCATAAAATTGATCTTCATTTTGTAATATCGGAGGATATCGAACATTTCTTCTAAGTCTCTAATGTGGTTGCTTGATCGTCGTGAGTTCATGAGCATATCATCCACATATACCTCCATCGTCTTTCTAGTCTGATCTTTAAACATTTTGTTGTCTAGGTGTTGATAGGTCGCTCTAGCATTCTTCAATCCAATGCCATTACCACATAGCAATACAATCCAACATCGGTAATGAAGCTGGTGTGCTCTTGATTGGGGATGCGCATCGGGATTTGGTTAACCAGAGTACGCATCTATGAAAAATAGCAATTCATGACCTATGGTTGAGTCTATCAGCTGATCGTTCTTTAAAGGGAAAAACTGTCTTTCGAGCACGCCTTATTCATGTTCAAGTAATCAACACATGTCAGCCATTTTCCATTCGCCTTTCTCACAAGTATAGAATAAGATACTCATTTAAGAAAGAGGGCGTCGTGAATAAACCCATTGCCTTTGAGTCTATCCACCACCTCTTTAAGGGCAGTAGATCTCTCCAGATCCATGCCATGCCTTTTCTGTTTCACCGAAACATGCCTCGGGTCGATATTTAATGCGTAGCTCACAATGGAAGGAGAGATCCCAAAATACATTTCAGAGTCAGAGTATGCGAACACGTCAAGATTCGCTAGGAGAAAACCAGCAAGTTCTTTCATCGTCAAGGGACTGAGCTGTGATCCGATCCTTAAGAACCGTGACGGGTGGTAGTGGCTGACTATGATGTCAATCGTCGGCTCAGTTAGTGCAGCATTGATCCTTTTGGGCTCTTCATCATCCCTCAGATCTATGTCTTTATAGAACTGACTGTGGTGCCCGAGCCAAGGCACAGGCGCTGGTTGTCAATCTTCGGTGGTTTGGATGCGGAGAGACTTGTCCACACCCTTACCTTTCTCCTTCCGTCGAGGGTCTCTCGGTTCAGCCACCTAGCAGGCGCGTCTGGTCGCTTGATCACATGCACCACTCCAACACTATTATCAGTTGGGAACTTCAAAGTCAAACATTATGGGGTAAGAGCTGCCTAGAATTCAACAAGGGCTGGTCGGCCCAAAATGGCATTATAGGAGAATCAACATCCAAGACAATAAATGGCATAATCCGCACTCTCATGCGGTCACCTTCTCCCATCTCTATGGGCAATTCGACATATCCGACAGCTTCGATCGTAGCACCATTAAAGCCATGAATGCGGGCTTTAGACGATGTCAGGTCCTTGGCTTCCATCCTCATCTGATCGTAAGCCTTTTTTAAAATTATGTTTATGGAACTTCCACAATCGACCAAGATCCTCCTTATTAAGGCAGAGCTGATCATGGCCGAAATGACCATTGGGTCGATAGTCGGTGCCTCCACCTTGTCTGCATCTCTATTTCTAACACAATGTCATTTACCATTGTACGTTGCTATTTTTCCAAAGCTCCATCATTTGTACTCGAACAACATCCAAAATTCATATGCTTGATTGTGCTAGCATAGTGCTCCATCTTCTGCCAACTCTTATCAGCTAGATGCAGTCCTCCAACTACCATGTTGATCACTGGTCTTCTACAAGTCCATGCAGGCACCTATGCCCTATGTAGTGCTTGTCCTCGACTAGGGTCAGATGTCCCCTACCCGCCATCCTACAGGGCTTTAAAAAACTGTCGTAATTTTATTTTCCGAATTATTTTTTCGATAATATCCTGGTGATGCCTACATTCATTCGTGTTATGACCATAGCATTCGTGGAACTGGCAATATTTTCTATTTTGTTTTTGTTTCTCCATCGATTCTTTCAGAAGTGGCTTCCTATACTATATGGTATTGCATGTAGACAAGTAAACATTCTTTAGAGATGTATTCAGTGTGTGTAGGTATCACAATATGGAATCCTCGCCTTTCCACTTCCAGATCCCTCTTTCATTCATGATTCCTATCACCGCCTTTCTTTTGCTCATTTGGTTTATTTTGGACATTTATTTGAAGTTTTTCGGAACTCTCTTCTGACTGTTTCACTGCAATATTACTCTGCATTCCCTTTTCACTTGGTCCCACCACATTCTTCTTTCTAGAGTATCTAGCTTCATCGTTTCTCAAATAGCGAGCTACTTTTGCATAAAAACATTCCACTGTCGTGGGTGCTTTTCCAACTAACTGATCGCCAAAGTTAGATTCTGGATCAATCCCTCTCATTACTACCATCAATATTGAATTGTTATTTGGCTTACTAACTTCTATGACAACTATATGAAACCTCTTTAAATAGTCTTTCAGCGATTTTTCCAGAGCCTGGATCTTGTTGGATAGGGACATCACATCTTTAGAGCGAGTTGCCTTCATATCGAACTGCTCCACAAACTTCGAAGCCAAATCGTCCGATCTAGAGATTGACCGTGGGAGTAATCTCGTAAATCACAGCATTGCTATTCCAGAGAGAATGATAGGAAAACATCTACACTTGATTGCATCATCAGCTTGTGCAGAAATCATCAGCCATTTATATTTCATGATGTGCTGCGTAGGGTTCGTTTTTCCCTCATAGGAAAGCATCGACGGCAAGCTGAACCTCCTTGGATACTCGAGATGGAAGACATTGTCGGTGAATGAGGTATGGATCCTCGAGATTCCTCAATCATCATTGATCGAACCTTGGCTCTTCCTCACTAGCTGCCTAACCATAGCCGATAAGTCCAACATTTGGATAGTTGGAGCCAAGCGATGGTCATGCTCTGCCTTACATGAATGGTCTGATTGATGTTTAAGGGCCGTTCAATGTCTTCTTGGATCAATGTATGTCATGTATGTTCACTTCATCGTCATTCCGGTGAGATAACTGGTCTATATCTACTAGAACTCCAGCATCCAAATCAATCATAGAAACTTCAGCTTGTGCTCCGACGTAAAGAGGCAAGCTTTCTCCTCTAACGGTGGGATCAACCCCGATCCCTATAGAGGGATTGGCATCGATCGGTCTTGGAAAGCCAGGTTGGCTTGCCTGCTAATGTTTGTATGCTTCTGCATGATATCTGCCAATTCTACAACATCTGCATCTATGATAATCATTTGATGAACTAGAACTCACCGATGTAGAATAAAGGGTTGGGTTCGTCCTAGCTTTCCCGCGTTATTGCTGACTAAGTTGGTTCATTAGATCGATTTTGGATTATTTTTGTTGTTTCAACTGTCAGAGGCTATCCACTAGCTCTCTTGTTAGATTGTTGAAATCAACTCTTGTTATGGAATCATCTAGATTATAGATATCAACTGGATTGGTAGCATTCATATCTACTGGTAGATTGCTCGTGCTACCTTGTTGGATGCTAGCATTCTCATTTCCTTCTACTTTTGAGATGTTGATATGGTATTCTTAATCATTGTTGATAGTTTTCCTTACACTTTTGCAAATATAAATAAAATGAACAAGCTTCTTGAAGATAATTTCGGATCTCTTCGGGGGATTTATGTAATCCAGTAGAAATAATGGGATCCAAAAAGGGCTAAGAATCTAGCCTTCTCGATGAAAGTGCAAAAATGTTTCATCAAAAATTGGCACAATAACCCAATAGAAGTTTCAAAGAGAAATAAGTGAAGAATATAAAATGAAAATAGAGGAAACAGGCAATTAAAATAACAAGAAGCAAGCAAGTAATAGAGTTATGACAATTTATAGTGGTTCGGCGTTCTTTGCCAACTTAATCACTTTATAAACTAAGTACAATAGGAATCAGATCAAAAATCATTAGGTACAATAGGGTACAAAGCAATTAACAACATAAATGTCTCGAAAATGAACGACCAAGCCTGTATTTATAAGGGAGATGGTGAAATATCTCCTTGAAAATTCAGCAAAAGGATCTCCAAAACCATATGGACCTATAAGAGAGATCGCATGGCCCAAATCCCAAAGAATAGAGATTGGTGCCAATCCGTATTTTAGAGGAATTTGGGGCAGTGATCCCTATAGGAGCTTCCCTATATTTGAATATGCTTAGGCTCCAAGTTTAATGCCAATTAGTAGAACTTGAGTTATTGCTCGATCTTTGCTGCAAGGTGAGTTGTTTCCAGATTCTAGCTGATCCCTATTGAGGCAAGAGGGCGATCCCTCTTGTTTCATTCTTTTGAAGTGTGATCCCTAGGATAGGTTCCTTAGAGCCCCTACGTCTTGCTTATAAAATTTCATATGCATTGGACTTATGGATCTTGAGATATTGATTGTTTCCCATCGACTTGCATTTCCTTGGATGAAATATGTCGGTCCCTATGTTGGAGAATGATTATAGTCGATCCCTCCTCTGTGTTGAACTATATTCCATACTTTGAACATTCTGCATTACATATCACTCAATTTAGTTCAATTACGGCTTCATATTACCATCTGTACTTGGCTTCTGGATCCTACAACCATCGCTTTGGACTTACGCGGCTTGATGATAGTTGAATCTAACTTTGCCCAATCGATTCGAATGTAGCCAAGTTAAAACTTTAGATAACAAGTCTTGATTTGTTATGTGATGATCTGAATAATCTTCTAAGTGACAATTAGATGTTTTCTTAGGTGGATGTGGTAGTGTACTTAGTAAATTATTCTCTTTGTCATTGTATGATCAAACGAGTTCGAATCGAAAAGAATCCAAAGAAAGTGGATGATAAATATTTTGTTAAAAACTATTTAGTGGGAAATACATACATAGAATTATTTCAAAAAGGGATTTGAAAAGGAGAAGTATTTTTGTGATTAACTAGTTCGAGCGACTCGAACATGACTAGAAATGGGCATAAGATGTGTTCGGATAATAAACACTTCCCTTGAGTATTACCCTTCTTGGTAAAGGGATATATAATACTATACACTAATACCTAGTTCCTTGATATCATTTTGAAGTTACTCGGGCTATATGTACATTTTCTGTGGGTTAAACATGTAGTATTACTTTAAAAGGTTTTTGAAATAAAACCCAGGTATTTGGCCCTAAGGTTTCAAAATAATAAGGTATCCTGATTTAAAATTGGATAATTAATGAAGTTAAAATTAAATTAACTTAATAAGAAGGTTTAATAAACTTGGTTTTGTTAAATAATGTCTTTTGGGTTTTAACATTTAGGAGGTTAAATATTATTTGATGTTATTGGACCGGCTAATAAATACCCTTACCTTATAGGTGTCTAAGAAAAATAAACTCTAAGACTGAGTTTGGATATCGGCATCCTATTCTTCTTAGCTACGTACCAAACCGCTTTAGTAAAGAGGTTGTAGTGGTCGACACGGTTTTGTGACCCAAAATTATTTTGGATCTACATCTGAATAGAAAAGACAAATAAGAATTAAAATCATATGTTTTGTATATACTTCTAGGATGTAGGAGAGTATTATGCAAGTTAATAAACTAAAATGATTTTATGAAAGGATGTTATAAATTAAGTTATATCATTTAAAAATGTTTGAACCTAAGCTGAAATTTTTGGGAAAATGTTTTCATAAGTATTTTTGAGGAGTACGTAAGCTTTACATAGATCATTTCCCTATTCTCACATAGTTCTCGATCCAAGATTCAAGTTTGGGGTCTCCCCCACACTATTATGAATAAGGATTTATCACTCGATTTTTGAAGGAAAGCAATGCTGAGGGTTCTTAATATGGAACAAAAAGTTTCCATCATAGTATATGGCTAAGTAAGGGGAATGGATGGTTTATAATAAAAAAGCCTAATCAGAGTCCGCACTAGAGAGTCGGGTGAGCAATATTAGTTCGAAAGTAAAGCTATGTATTTGAGTGAGTAATCAAATAAGATTTTACATAGGAAGGATCTATGTACATCATATAGAATTATGAGTAGCGTGAAGAGTTTTTGAGATAGGGTTGTGGAAAAAAATTTGGGTCACAATTCTTTTAAGATGGGAGAGTGTAACGACCCGGAATTTCACTATTTTGATTTGCGAATATTTAATTAATTTCAAATATTCAAAGAATAGACTTTATAATTAAAATAAAACTCATTTAAATGATAACTAGTGATGGTGAAATAGTTTCCAACCTTACAAAATAATTAGTTCGAACAAAAATAAAAAATGTGATCGGAATTCGTTTTACAAATTTTCGACTTTTCATCGTCTAAAAGTTGTTGGAAATGTTATGAACTATAACGTATGTATATATACATACATGTACAAAAAAAGCATATGTGTAACATCCCCTATCTAGAGGCCCAAAACTAAGCGCTACAGATGCTGCAGTAACCTATAGTATCAGCTTCCGAGGACTAAATACGACTATGTTAATGGTATCTATAATATCAGAAGCACTTGATTATGAAACAAATAACGGATTTCAAAACAACATTTTTCTATTACATTTCAAAACAGATATTACATATTCATAATATATAATCCAATACATTCCTAAGGAATGATAAAATATACTTATTACAAAATATGGAAAGAGCGATATATGAAGATGCCTCCTTGAATGATCAGAGTCATATAGTTATAATTGACCTAATACATACACAGCGGAAATAACAACAAAAATAAAGAACTGCAACTCCTAAATAGCTCTCCATTAGCCTCCTGCTAGCCTTCGGTAGTCTTATTCATCATCCTACTAAAACACGAAAAAGCCTTAATCCCTCTGCCTACTCCAATCAATTTTAAGCACCCAAGAATTTAAGGGAAAAACATAAACTTCGAGTCATATATAAAGCCTGGTGTGAATAATACTATATATCATGGTTAATAATGCTAAGTGAGACCACGTCGCTTAGAAGAATGGGTTTCCCTCACTAACATCCTTTTAAAATATATCTTTGCAAACCTTTTCCTGCAACCAAAACTGGTTAAATACGTAAAGCACCATTATGTGAACACACTTAAATACAGGTAATAACTGAACTATATGTTCAAACACTTCAGTTTTGTTTGGCTAACTATTAACCTTTGGTCGACGACTCGAGCCTACCAGACACTATGACAAAATTAATCTAACATCTGTTAGACGCTGCTCTTCTGGACGGTCTATTCTTAACTATCTGTTAAGTACTTCTCTTCTAGATGATATGTCCCTAACATAATCATCTCCTTGAGTCACCTGATCCTAATGGTTTTTCGGGCTCACCAATAACCTATCTATATACAAATAAATATTGCCTTTTGTGTGTAATCATAATTTGTCCTACACGTGACCAAGCCCTACACATTGGAATTTTGGCCAACAATTAGCTAGGGCCAATAGCTAATGTATAAGGCGCGACTCTGTACCAGTCACATTTGGTATTCTAATACCTATGTCATTTTCACTTAGGGATATCTTCCCATAATTTTCCCTGAAAACATTTTCAAAATGATTTAAAACTTTAAATTAAACTTAGAGAAGGAAAGTATATACTCTATATGCTTTACCTAAAATTACCTTGGCATGTTATATATATATATATATATATATATATATATATATATATATATATATATATATAAAGACACACACAAAAACCTTACTAAAAGCTTTGTTAATGAAAACATTTAAACACTTGAAAGTACACCTTTCAATACCATTTCTTAGTCGAAACCATCACTTATTCCTAAATAAAGAAGTGATGGTGTCGAAACCATCCCTTCGAAAGCATGAGAGAAATGGCTGGTTTTAAAAGCTTAGAATACCCTTCGAATCCATTGAGTTTGAAAGGTAGAAAGGCGACAGCTAGGGGTTTCGACCTTTTAGAAAGCTTTACTTAAAAACAAAAGAGTGTAACCAAGTCAAAACCTTTCCATTGAAAATAGTTGACCTAGTCGAGAGTAACTGAGTTGAAACTTTTCCCTTTCGAAAGAAAATCAGGCACTACCTTTAGTCTTAAAACAACGCATACTGCAACTCCTTCGGAACCTAATGTTTTGGCCAAGAACCCATGTAACATCCCACCTTTTTGTAAGTTTAAGCAGACACATGTGCTGACTCAAACCATAAAGAAGGGTAGATTGTTATGGGGTAAATAAGAAAAAAACAGAGAAAGAAAAAAACAAAACAAAATCTTGCAGCAGAATGACAAAATATAATAATCAAATAAACAGTTCATGAAGTTGTTTTATAAAATATTTGATTACACTTGTACAACACAGATCAGAGTTACACATACCAGAGAATAAAAAATAATGCAGCGGAATACATGATGCAGTGAAATACAATAAATAATAATAGTACAATCTTCGTCTTCGTCCTCCAGAAATAAGGTCTTCAAATCCTGAAATGCTCAAGCTGACCTGAACAAATTGAAAAGAAAAAACACTCGAGTCAGAACTAAAAGATCTTATGTAAGTTAAATCGACAGAAATAAATATGAGTGAAACGGCATCGGAGATGTTTACGGGTTTGACATCTCCTATCCAATGTCTAACGTGAGTGCAATAACTTAGGATATGTTCAGAATTCACATCTCCTACGGATCCGTTAAACTATCTATTATGTAGTACAATACGCTATTATAATATTTCTATAGTAAAGTAAACTATTAAAGTAGCATTAAGGCGTTACACATATCCCCATTAACACGTTTTTATATATGCCCATATTCTATACAGTACTGTAATTCCTCCGTAAACTAGAGGGCTATCAGAGGGCACTCCATAGGTATGGTACAAAACAAAGTCGTAGAAGGCGCGCTAGGGCATGTGAACACGGCACACGAGAAGATGCCAGGGTAGATATACCATTTGCATATTCGGACCGGTGGTAACGCATAGCAGCCACTATCGCCCACCTCGAAACGCACTCCCAGATCAAAATCGAAGGGTGGCCACCAAAACAATCTCAAATCAGAATATAATATTAAAGAAGTGTGTCTGATAGGAGGAATGACCTCGCTTGGCCCGGCGTAGCTCCTGATTTTAGTCACATCTAAGCTGACTCATGGGAGTCAGGGTCATGTCATACTGAGACAACCCCTTCCTTTAACTTGTCATTTTTAATTGAATGACACAATTTAGTCTGGCTAAATTCCAGGTTGCCTTCTTTTCAGTCCAACTATTTTTTTTATGTTTTGTTTATTTCCCAAGATCCAATCTGATCAATATAAAAATATTGATATACTTCTTTGTAAAAACTATTTGAATGTTCATATAGTTTTTTTCTTTTTAATATCAGAGTATATTTTATTTATATTTTTTTTTTGAGTAACTCAGCCTATTTTAAACAAAAAATTAAACTGAGTTATTCACAGCAAAAGGAATTAAGAAGATCCCTTCTATTTGAATCTCTGTGCCATTCATTTGACTAATTCCTATCTGTTTTCTTGTGCTTATCATTGGTGTATTTAATGAAATTTATGAACTAACTCATAGCATTTAAACTTACCAAGGTTTGCTTTTCAAACAGCTAAACTGGGGTTGTGCATGTTCCTATGCACCTGTGTGCACATAATCATGCACAGCTGTCATTTGCTTCACCTTAGTCCTCAGGTAGGCTAATTTGCTTAGATAAGATTCTGGGATTAGTTAGTTATGATTTACAAGTTTCACTTCTGCAAATAATTGTCAAATACAATTTTAAATCTGGGTTCACATCTCCTATGTTTTTCTTTCTTTTCTGCCTATGGGTTTTTCCTTACCTCATGATACCTGCAGTGGTTAAGTAAACAGGTTCTAGTTTCTAAAACAATCTAATACATAAGCATACATCACTAGTTCTTCAGATCCACTACCAAACTCATTACTTGATTCATAAGAATTTTGTATGCTCACAGTTTCCAATACAAAACAAAAGACCTTTATCATATTTTTCTTTTACTGGAAATGATTTCATCACAACATACTTCTTCCAAGTCATCCATTACATCACAACCAAGTTTTTTTTAGCACAATTCAAACATCATTACATAAAACTTTTCAACTGAAAATAAAACAGAAGAGCCATTCTCCTACAAAACCCTAGCTTAGTTAGTTTGCAATTTCTTCTAGCATCATATGTCTGCATCTTATTATTTAGCATCCTCTTTTCCTGCAACCATCTCATGGTCTGCTCCACAATGCAAGTGAAACACCCATTTGATGCAAGCAACAAACAGGTCAGATTGAAGTCTGGTATGAGTAAATTCAATTGACAATACATAAGATTTATGAAGTCAGATCCACAGCACCTTTATTCCAGAAGTAAGATGTTCTACTCATGTGATTAAATCACTTTCTCATATACACTTTTGTATCCTCATAGTGAAGTGAGTAAATTGCTACATACATTTACATGTGCTTTAAAAATAATTTCTTAACAGAAGTTCTCATTTCCAGAATTTATAGCAACCATCACACAATTCACATAAGCATCTCATAATCATGAACAAGCGAAACCCCTATCATTAAGCTAAGGCGTCAAAACTGGGTCTGCATACCAGAACTCACCATACTCCTAGCATATTCACCTTTGCTTGTAAGTTCATAACACTTTTAAGGGTCCAGTATCACATTCATGGTTGCACTGGTGCACACTGCCTGGAACTACTGTTTGATTTCCAGTGCACTACAATCTATTTGGACATAAACATGCCATGTGCAAACTCACACCCCATCCTTGATGCAAGCCAACCACCATGTCATACCCACTTCCCTCATACCCAACCTGATAGAGGTGACCCATGCCCTGAGTTTAATTACTAAATTCTTTCATATAACCCCCTATTACCTATGCAGTGTCATGCCCCACACTGTTGTATCCCTAATCAATGCATACTAGCAGTTTTTATACATCCATCAAACATTCAGCCACTCATATATTCAACCATCACTCACATTTGAAAGTCATTTCAAGTTAATTCCCTTCAGAGATATACTTTTGGTTGAAGCATAACTCAGAGCATTTACAAAGTGGAATGCTACCAGGGTTCTCCAGTAATAAGGTTCTTACAGTCAGCCCATGCATTATAATGTATTTTCTTATTAACCTTATTTCCAGAGAGTACCCAATGATGGATCAAAATTTAGCATGTGGAAATTCCACTGTATCTCAATCATCCTTTCAAATGCAAGACATAAGCCAGAGGACCCCCTTCCCCTTACTGCCTTGCACCCTACTTTTCTTACTAGTTTATGCTTAAACCAAAACATTTTCCCAAATTTATAATTCTACAAGTAAATCAGTTATTATCATCCTATCATTAAATTATCATGTATAATCAAGCATAATTTAAATAACAGCAAGGCAATGCAAAACACAAAATCTCAGAAACAACAGAAAATTGTCAAACTAAAAATGCATACAAAACATCAAAGAGAAGTTAAAATAAACTAGAGGTTAAATGGCTGCCTTTCATAGGTCTTAATGCCTTGCCAAGTGAGGGTTTACTCACCATGTTTCTTCTTCCCAGGTCTTGATTCAGGTTTTCCATTATTTTCCTTAAACTGTTGCTTACTTTCTTTTCTGTATTTTGATTTCTGGTTTCCTAATGTGCACCCGTAGGAGATGATGTGGTATATAGTGGAGTTGTTAGGGTTTTAAGGTTAGTTAGGTAATTTATTTTCATCAGAAATCCCATCATTATTTTCTGATCTCACCCAACAATTTACCCTCTCCACTTTCCCTCCCTTCCATTTTCCTTTTTTCCCTGTCTTAACTTTTTTTGGTAAATTTCTTTACACACTATATGCATGATTTCTTTGGCTCGGGCATTTCTTGTCTTTTCTGGTGTTAATCATGCATACAAGTTTACTTGTATGGCTAGCTGTGTGTGTGTTTCTACTAAATACTGGGTACTTGCATGTATATTCCTATGTATTTTTTTTTCTATCTACACAAGCCACTGTGCTTGCACTTATGCTATGGAAGTTAGAGCTAAAATCTTTCTTAGGTTGTTCATGCATTTTATTCAAACTATGGTGCATTCATACTTAATGGTCATGCACTAATTCATTTTTTTTTATTTGCTTGCAAGATTCTTACTGAATTACTTGCTCAGGTTGTACACTGCAACAGTGTGCACATGCACCACTACATAAATTCTCATTTTTACACAAGTATATTTTTTTCAGAAAATTGTATTCATATATTTTTTCATATAACTAAAATAAATTTCGAATGACTTAAATTTTCTACATGCTTGCTTAACTAGGGCTGTCACATACACCCCTCCTTTAAGAAATTGTGTCCCACAATTTAACACTTCTTACTATGTAAATCAAGTGTCAAAATCAAACATGAATACACATTCTTAATTCAACCAAAACAGATATCAAACAAGCACACACAACTTGGGATATCATGTTCAACTAAGTAAATTCAAGCATAAATATTAAAATACCTCTGCCTTAACTATCAGCTGCAAATAGTTGAGGGTATTGGACCTTTATCTTGTCTTCAACCTCCCATGTGCAGTCATTAGGGTCTAAACTCCACTGCACCTTTACCAGTTTAATTATTTTGTTTCTCAATCTCTTATCTTCCTTAGCTGTAATGCCTACTGGCTTCTTCTCATACACCAGATCAGGTCTGACTTCCACTTTGCTTGGTGACTTAACTACTGAAGCTTCATCATGCACATATTTTCTCAATTGTGATACATGAAATACATTGTGTATCCCACTCATCTCTTCTGGCAATTTCAACTTGTAAGCCATCTTTCCTATCCTTGCAATGATCTCATATGGTCCTATATACCTTGGGGTTAGCTTCCCTGCCTTGCCAAATCTCAACACCTTCCTCATTGGTGAAACCTTTAAGTACACATATTCTCCTAACTCAAATTCAAGTGGCTTCCTTCTCCTATCTGCATATGATTTCATTCTGTCTTGTGCTGCCTTCATTCTCTGTCTGATCAATGTAACTTTAGCATTTGTCTCTTTCACATGATCTGGTCCAAACATTACCTTATCACCCACCTCTAACCAGCAAGCAGGTGACAAACAAGGCCTTCCATATAGAGCCTCATAGGGTGCCATTCCTATACTACTCTGGTAGCTGTTGTTGTAAGCAAATTCTGCCAAATGAAGGTAGTCTTCCCAATTCCCACCATGATCCAACACACAAGCCCTAAGTAGATCCTCCAAGAATTTATTAACTACTTCTGTTTGACCATCAGTTTGGGGATGGTAGGCTGTGCTCAAGCACAACTCAACCCCCATTGCCTGTTGAAAGCTACTCCAGAACTTAGATGTAAATATGGTATCTCTGTCACTAATAATAGTGGTAGGAACCCCATGTAACTTTACTATCTCTTTCATGAAGACTTGTACTAGTTTTGGTGCATTTCTATCACTCTTTACTGGTATGAAGTGTGATGATTTGGTTAATCTATCCACCACCACCCAAATGCTGTCATTTCCTTTCTTTGATCTTGGCAAGCCATCAATGAAATCCATTGATATGCTTTCCCACTTCCACCTTGGAACTTCCAGTGGTTGCAGCAGTCCACTGGGTCTTTGGTACTCAGCCTTGACTTGTTGACAAGTCATACATTTTGCCACATATTCACCCACACTTCTTTTCATTCCTTTCCACCAATAACTTCTTTTTAGGTCATGATACATTTTAGTGCCACCTGGATGTATGGTGTACTTTGACTTGTGATGAACATCCATGATCTTCCTCTTAAGTGCTTCTGTGTTAGGTACACATAACCTTCCTTTATATCTTACACATCCTTTTTCATCCAGTTCAAATTTGTCAGGCTTTGCACCATTTTTTAACAGCTCCTTCTTTTCTCTCAAGAATGCATCAGTGTCTTGTGACTGGTTCACTTCTTCCACTAAATCTGATTTTATTGTGATAAGGCTGAGCTTACCATAGTGCTCCACATCCTTACCCACCTCCATTGTTTGTTCTCCCATGTATTCCATTTCTACATCTGTTAGTGTTAACAACCTTTTAAACTCCTCTATCATCAGTGTAGCCAACCTGGCATGTTGTCTACTTAATGCATCTGCCACTTTATTTGCTTTTCCTGGTGTGTACATAATGTCCAAATCATAGGCAGCAAGGAATTCCACCCACCTATGTTGTCTCATGTTTAAATCTTTTTGAGAAAATAAATACTTCAAAGCCTTGTGGTCAGTATAAAGTTCAAACTTTGCTCCTAACAGGTAGTGTCTCCAAAGCTTTAGTGCATACACCACTGCTGCCAATTCCAAGTCATGTGTTGCATACTTGGTTTCACTGGGTTTCAGTTGTCTTGATGCATAAGCTATTACTCTACCATCTTGCATAAGGATAGCTCCTATACCTGATCCACATGCATCAGTGTATACTACTAAATTGTCATTGCCTTTTGGGATTTTTAGCACTGGTGCTTCCATCAATGCCTTCTTCAATTGATTGAATGCCCCTTCACATTTCTCAGTCCACATAAAAGGCTGGTCTTTCCTTGTTAACTTGGTTAGTGGGATTGCCTTTTTAGCAAAATCTTTTATGAATCTCCTGTAGTATCCAGCCATGCCCATGAATGATCTGATTTCAGTGACATTGCTTGGTCTTTTCCATGCTTGCACTGCCATGACTTTACCTGGATCTACTGAAATTCCTTCTTGAGAAATTATGTGGCCCAAAAATTTTATTTCATTCTTCCAAAAAGAACACTTTGCAAACTTGGCTTTAAGCTCTTGTTGCCTTAGTCTACTCAGTACCATATGCAAATGCTTTTCATGTTCACTATCTGTCTTGGAATACACTAGTATATCATCAATGAAAATCAGTACAAATTTATCTAAGTAATCTCTAAAAATTCTATTCATCAAATCCACAAAATAGGATGGTGCATTAGTCAAACCAAATGGCATTACTAAGTATTCATACAAGCCATACCTAGTGTTGAAAGCTGTATATTTGATACTTTCTTCTTCTACTTTCATTCGGTGAAAACCAGTTGCTAAATCAAGTCTAGAAAATACTTTAGCACCATTTAGTTGATCAAAGAGATCATCAATTCTAGGTAGAGGGTATTTTTTTTTTGATAGTGACTGAGTTTAGTTCCCTATAGTCTATGCACATTCTCAAGGAACCATCATGCTTCTTAACAAACACTACTGGTGATCCCCAATTTGAACTGCTAGGCCTAATAAAGCCTTTTTGTTCTAATTCCTCTAGTTGTTTCTTCAACTCACTCAGTTCTTTAGGACTCATTCTATTTGGTTTCTTGATGACAGGGCTTGTTCCTGGTTTAAGTCTTATTTGAAATTCTACTGGTCTGTTATGAGGAATGCCATTTACTTCACCAAACACATCAGGCTATTGGTTAACTATGGGTATCTTATTTAAACTTAATTCAACTTCACCACTGTTCAAGTTGAATATTTTTCCCATACCCCTATCCTTGGCTGCTTCATACATAACCACAACCCTCTTTCCATCAGGAAGTTGTAGTGAAATTGTAGAATTTCCTAAGTTAATAATAGCACAAAAGCTTTTTAACCAATCCATTCCCAATATGATACCTAGCTTGGGGTAATTCAACACATATAATTTTGAGATAAAGGTGTGACCACCCATGCTTATTTCTACTTGCATGCATTTCATATGGGTAATGCAGGAACTACCTAAAGTACTATCAATATGTAGTGGCTTATCAACAAGAATACATGTTAGCCCTAATTTCTGAACTATATCATATGAAATAAAAGAGTGTGTGGCTCCTGTGTCAAAAACAACTGATATGGGTATGCCTTTAATAAATAATATACCTTCCACTTGGCTAGGTGCCTCCATTGCCTTGCCTTTCCCTTCAAGTACAGCCACCCTTGCCATCTCTGGACACTGCCTCTTCATGTGCCCCTCTTTTCCACAGTTGTAGCACCTAAGAACAGTTGACTTGGGTGCTTGGCATTTGGTTTTAATATGGCCTTCCTTTCCACAGTTATAACAGATCACTTTAGATTTCTTGTTGTCAGAGTTTGCCACTTTACTTCCATCCTTGTTCATTGCTTCTCCCTTCTTCCTCTCATATGGGTGTGCTCTATTCTTTCCTTTCTTGTTATTCTTGAAGTTCTTGAACTTTTCTCTGGCATTGTCATGTTGCTCAAATGACAGTGTCAAGTCCATAACTTGATCAAATGTTCTATCTTTATATGGCAACATGGCTCTACTCAATCCAGCATTCAACCCTTGAATGTACCTAGCATTCCTTGATGTTTCATCTGGGATTAATACTGCCCCATATTTAGACAACCCTTCAAATTTATGAGTGTATTCAGTGACACTCATAGATCCTTGTCTCAACTTGATAAATTCCTCAAGCAATGAAGCTTTTGTTGATGCTGGGACAAATCTGGCTTCTAACATCTCTTTGAACTGATTCCATGTGATTTCTTGTTCTTGCCTGCCTGCAATAATCACTTCCCACCAGTCCAAAGCTATGCCTTTTAGCTGTCTTGAAGCTATTTGCCTTCTTCTCTGATCATTGACTTGCATGTCTCCAAAGATCCTCTCTATTGTTCTTAACCATGACTGGAAACCTATGGCATTTTCTGTGCCATCAAAGCTACTGCCTCCCAGATTTGCATATGTTTTAAGCGATTTGGACAGCTCCTCATATGGATTATCTACCCTAGGTGCCATTCCATCCCTCAGTATTTGAACAAAATCTTGCATGTTAATCATTGGGGGACCAGCAGCCATTCTAGTTGCTTGCTCAGTAGTGTTAGAAGATTGACCATTTTCTCTTTCTCCTGTGGCCTGGGGATTGATTCTAACTCCTCTGGGCCTCTATTGAACATTTCTAATGTAGTTAGTTCTGATTCTTATTCACTACCTTTTCTTTTTGAAACTAACAATGAACTTATTTATTCATAACAAGCAAAGCAACTCAAGCAAGCAGCAAACAATGCAAACAAGGCATACAGATTCAAACAAGTATTTGTTTTAGCTATGTATTTATTAACATAGCTCTGATACCAACAGAGACAACCCCTTCCTTTAGCTTGTCATTTTTAATTGAATGACACAATTTAGTCTGGCTAAATTCCGGGTTGCCTTCTTTTCAGTCCAACTATTTTTTTTATGTTTTGTTTATTTCCCAAGATCCAATCTGATCAATATAAAAATATTGATATACTTCTTTGTAAAAACTATTTGAATGTTCATATAGTTTTTTTCTTTTTAATATCAGAGTATATTTTATTTATATTTTTTTTGTGTAACTCAGCCTATTTTAAACAAAAAAACTAAACTGAGTTATTCACAGCAAAAGGAATTAAGAAGATCCCTTCTATTTGAATCTCTGTGCCATTCATTTGACTAATTCCTATCTGTTTTCTTGTGCTTATCATTGGTGTATTTAATGAAATTTATGAACTAACTCATAGCATTTAAACTTACCAAGGTTTTCTTTTCAAACAGCTAAACTGGGGTTGTGCATGTACCTGTGCACCTGTGTGCACATAATCATGCACAGCTGTCATTTGCTTCACCTTAGTCCTCAGGTAGGCTAATTTGTTTAGATAAGATTCTGGGATTAGTTAGTTATGATTTACACGTTTCACTTCTGCAAATAATTGTCAAATACATTTTTAAATCTGGGTTCACATCTCCTATGTTTTTCTTTCTTTTCTGCCTATGGGTTTTTCCTTACCTCGTGATACCTGCAGTGGTTAAGTAAATAGGTTCTAGTTTCTAAAACAATCTAATACATAAGCATACATCACTAGTTCACATATGCTTCAGATCCACTACCAAACTCATTACTTGATTCATAAGAATTTTGTATGCTCACAGTTTCCAATACAAAGCAAAAGACCTTTATCATATTTTTCTTTTACTGGAAATGATTTCATCACAACATACTTCTTCCAAGTCATCCATTACATCACAACCAAGTTTTTTTTAGCACAATTCAAACATCATTACATAAAACTTTTCAACTAAAAATAAAACAGAAGAGCCATTCTCCTACAAAACCCTAGCTTAGTTAGTTTGCAATTTCTTCTAGCATCATATGTCTGCATCTTATTATTTAGCATCCTCTTTTCCTGCGACCATCTCATGGTCTGCTCCACAATGCAAGTGAAACACCCATTTGATGCAAGCAACAAACAGGTCAGATTGAAGTCTGGTATGAGTAAATTCAATTGACAATACATAAGATTTATGAAGTCAGATCCACAGCACCTTTATTCCAGAAGTAAGATGTTCTACTCAGGTGATTAAATCACTTTCTCATATACACTTTTGTATCCTCATAGTGAAGTGAGTAAATTGCTACATACATTTACATGTGCTTTAAAAATAATTTCTTAACAGAAGTTCTCATTTCCAGAATTTATAGCAACCATCACACAATTCACATAAGCATCTCATAATCATGAACAAGCAAAACCCCTATCATTAAGCTAAGGCATCAAAACTGGGTCTGCATACCAGAACCCACCATACTCCTAGCATATTCACCTTTGCTTGTAAGTTCATAACACTTTTAAGGGTCCAGTATCACATTCATGGTTGCACTGGTGCACACTTCCTAGAACTACTGTTTGATTTCCAGTGCACTACAATCTATTTGGACATAAACATGCCATGTGCAAACTCACACCCCATCCTTGATGCAAGCCAACCACCATGTCATACCCACTTCCCTCATACCCAACCTGATAGAGGTGACCCATGCCCTGAGTTTAATTACTAAATTCTTTCATATAACCCCCTATTACCTATGCAGTGTCATGCCCCACACTGTTGTATCCCTAATCAATGCATACTAGCAGTTTTTATACATCCATCAAACATTCAGCCACTCATATATTCAACCATCACTCACATTTGAAAGTCATTTCAAGTTAATTCCCTTCAGAGATATACTTTTGGTTGAAGCATAACTCAGAGCATTTACAAAGTGGAATGCTACCAGGGTTCTCCAGTAATAAGGTTCTTACAGTCAGCCCATGCATTATAATGTATTTTCTTATTAACCTTATTTCCAGAGAGTACCCAATGATGGATCAAAATTTAGCATGTGGAAATTCCACTGTATCTCAATCATCCTTTCAAATGCAAGACATAAGCCAGAGGACCCCCTTCCCCTTACTGCCTTGCACCCTACTTTTCTTACTAGTTTATGCTTAAACCAAAACATTTTCCCAAATTTATAATTCTACAAGTAAATCAGTTATTATCATCCTATCATTAAATTATCATGTATAATCAAGCATAATTTAAATAACAGCAAGGCAATGCAAAACACAAAATCTCAGAAACAACAGAAAATTGTCAAACTAAAAATGCATACAAAACATCAAAGAGAAGTTAAAATAAACTAGAGGTTAAATGGCTGCCTTTCATAGGTCTTAATGCCTTGCCAAGTGAGGGTTTACTCACCATGTTTCTTCTTCCCAGGTCTTGATTCAGGTTTGCCATTATTTTCCTTAAACTGTTGCTTACTTTCTTTTCTGTATTTCGATTTCTGGTTTCCTAATGTGCACCCGTAGGAGATGATGTGGTATATAGTGGAGTTGTTAGGGTTTTAAGGTTAGTTAGGTAATTTATTTTCATCAGAAATCCCATCATTATTTTCTGATCTCACCCAACAGTTTACCCTCTCCACTTTCCCTCCCTGCCGTTTTCCTTTTTTCCCTGTCTTAACTTTTTTTGGTAAATTTCTTTACACACTATATGCATGATTTCTTTGGCTCGGGCATTTCTTGTCTTTTCTGGTGTTAATCATGCATACAAGTTTACTTGTATGGCCAGCTGTGTGTGTGTTTCTACTAAATACTGGGTACTTTCATGTATATTCCTATGTATTTATATATTTTTTTTCTATCTACACAAGCCACTGTGCTTGCACTTATGCTATGGAAGTTAGAGCTAAAATCTTTCTTAGGTTGTTCATGCATTTTATTCAAACTATGGTGCATTCATACTTAATGGTCATGCACTAATTCATTTTTTTTATTTGCTTGCAAGATTCTTACTGAATTACTTGCTCAGGTTGTACACTGCAACAGTGTGCACATGCACCACTACGTAAATTCTCATTTTTACACAAGTATATTTTTTTTTCAGAAAATTGTATTCATATATTTTTTCATATAACTAAAATAAAATTCGAATGACTTAAATTTTCTACATGCTTGCTTAACTAGGGCTGTCACACATACCTTATACAGGAACCGTTCGGCAAACCATTCTACTTCATTTCTGGAATCTCTACCACGTACATAGTGGTTAAAGTGGTTTTCGGTATTGGCAAAGAGTATGACTATATCTGATTCCGGTCTCTTTAACAACCAATCATTTATTACACACCGGATGGTTCTTTTACATTTCAAAAGTCAATTCACAATTGATATCAAAAATATCGTATACTCAAAACCATAATACTTTCGAAATCGTATTTACTTTCAAATCATATTCAGTTTGAAATCATATTCACTTTGAAATCATAGTTTAGAATTACATTTCCATTCGAAAAGTCATAATTTCTTCCATAGTCATATTTCTAAAATAGGGTAAAATCTTACTTCAAAATCATCGTTTCAATGTATTCTCTTTTAAAACAAAGCATTGGATTTAAACACTTCCACTTTACTTAGTCTAGAAATTTAGAAATAGTTCAAATAATTATAAATAGTTAAAATAGTTATAAATAGTTTAATTATGGGTTAAAAATACCTTTAAACTGGTTTAAGGTAGTTAAATGGATTTAAATTAGATTAAGTGTAATTAAAATAGATTAAATAGCTTTAAAATAGATTAATTATATTTAAAATAATTAAAATGGTTTAAAATAGATCAAAATAATTTTATATAGTTAATATATTTTTTTTGCAAGGCAAGCGGGGTTAACTGGTCCCCTACCAGTTTATTGAGAAAAAGAAATTGACTATGAACATGCTCATAGTCAACAGAAAGTAAAGAAACAGCAAAATAACACATAGAATATAACACCAAGGCAAATAACAAAGAGAGACAAACACACTGGGATAACAAGACTGAAAGAATTAGAAAGAGAAACAAAACACACAAATGAGTTAAGTCCAATCTTCAGACAAAAGAGAACTGAAGCCATAATTGCTTTCTTTCATTCCATTAACTATTGCATTCTTTAGAACTCCCCATAATTGTTGCATACTCCTACTTTTTTCTTCAATACACCTTAAATTTCTTTCCTCCCATACCAAATTTAAGTACTTCTTAAGATAGAAGAAATAGACAGTTCTACCTTCCTTCCTCCACCTTGTAGATTTACTAATTAGGTCCCACTCAAACTCAGACATACCATGAATATGATCATCGGTAATTCTTCTCACCAATCTTCCCCATAGACTCTTTAGTTCATTTCAATCAAAATACAGGTGAGCAACAGACTCAACCTGCAACTTGCAAAAGACACACAGAGGATCAACATTCATTCATAGCTCAACATTTTGCTCTTAGTCAACAAAGCATTCATGATAACCTTCCACATCACCAGGTTGTCCCTGGCAGAAGAGGATGTGGACCATATAACACTATGCCATACTGTATCAGGGCTTCCTGTCACAGTAGAAAGTAAATCATATGCCATTCCACAGTATTTCATCTCTTGGAGCAATAAGGTAATTCTGAGCCTGATATATGCTCCAGACAGCCCTTATGTCTTGATTACTGGTGTAAGGCAGCAACAACTTGCCCTCAAACAAGTAATCAATAGCTTGAGCATCCCTACTAATGCCAGACTGATCAATCCAAATGGGAGTAAACAAATTGGCAAGCACTAAGCCTTCAACCATCCACGGGTCATTCCAGAATTTGATAGCACTGGATTGAGAGAGAACATACTTAATAAAAGGAGTGTAAATAGATCTTAATCCCAGAATACTCTTCCATGTCCAGCTACAATTGTAGGGCACAGGCATTGTCCAGAAGTTCCTTCTACCTAAGTTAAATTTTCTGGTCCAATCAACCCATAAGGATTCAACACCACATAGCAAAGAATTTATGTGAGCACTAATGGCAGCTTTATTCCATGTTTGCAAGTTAATTATACCTAGTCCACCTTTCTTTTTTGGCATTTCCATTTTGGCAAAGGAGCATGGAATGATTTTCTTTGAATGAATCGAGCTTGTCCAGAAAAATCTCAGCATGGCAATTCTTACCATGTTCACCAGCTTAATGGGAAGAATAAACACTCTAGACCAGTACACCATCATTGAAGAAATTACATACTTGATGAGCACAAGTCTACCAGCTTGTGAAAGAAATCTATTTGCCCAGGAGGCCATTAAGTTACAGATTTTAGTATACAGTGGCAGGCAGTGTGCTGTAGTGATTCTTGAAGAACATAAAGGAATTCCCAAATAATTCATGTTATTATCCATATGTTGCAATCCAGATATGGCAGTTAACCTATATGCCTCCTCAAGAGATATGCCAGAAGTGATTATATGAGATTTATTTGCATTTAATTTCAATCCAGTCATAAGGTAAAAATCTGAATAATTAGAAATTTTAAAATAATACATTCTTTTAAAATAGTTCATATTAAAATATAAGTTTGGAATTTATATCCAATTAACTATTCATTTCATTTCAACACATTTAGACCAATTTCAATTTCCAAATCAACAAATTAAATTTCCCTTTCAACATAAACTTGATTTTCCAAAAGTACTTCAATTTATATAAATCAAATTTTACTTCAAAGTATCATTTAATTCCATTCAAAAATTAAGGATTTTAAAATCATTTAATTTGACCAATCCGGTGTCCGTATATAATTCTCTACCCTAGGGTCAAGTGATACGGATATTTATCATTTCAATCCGCAATTTAATTTCTTACGGTTATATATCATTTCAAACTGCAATCCTGAATGAAATAAAAATCCATAACAAACTTGTAGTTTATAAAAATATAAAATCCAACATCCATTCATTCAATATCAACAGTCTACATCCATCACAATCATCATCCAAATTAATCAATAAATATCAGTATAGAATAGATAATCAATAACAAGTATTTAACTAGCAATATATATTCAAAATAAATTAAATAACGACTTAATTTAATAAATTCGAATTAACGGAGATGATGATTCAAAATATAACAATCAGCCATAAATAAATTTCTAATCACAGCATAAATTAAATTTAACAAATATAAGAAATTTTAGAAGTTGTGAGTGGGTTAAAACACTCACCTTTGGATTCAAATTCAATTTAAGCCCAAAATTTGTACGGTCTTAGAATTTGTCCGAACTGGCGCCAAAACGTCCGGAATTCCCATACGATCCCAGCGAAGAAAACCGCGCGTAAATCAGACCTCGCATGTGGAAGTTATGCATGTTAGAACGTTTCAAAGTTAAAATTAAATAAAATAAAATAATAAAACACCATCCATATGTTCACAGCCATGTCAGCGCACAGCTTCTTCCCAGTAGTTCGAAACTTCACTAAACCCTAACCTTTAACCCGATTTCGCGCATCACTTCATGACGCCGCCTCCCATTTCCATCACCGCGACCACCCCTTGAGCTGGGCCCGAGACCCCCTAACCTTTGCGACCCTCCAACAATCACCATCAATCGCCGATATGCACGAAAATCGCGATAACCAACCCCAGCCGCCGCCGTTTTTAATTAACCTAATCGAATTTTCATGCAAGATTCAACCGTCACTTCGCCCAACTAACCTCACCGATGGACAACGCTCGATGCCCTCATCAGCCTGGTATCCCCCGACAGACGATCGACCGCCGTTGATCGTGGCTTAATGAATGGTCGTGATTGTTTTAGTCGGTCTTGGCTAAACCATGGTTCAAATCGAAAAACAAATTGCAGACTGAGATGCGCTCGTCGAGAGCTTCAAATCGATATATAATTTGTTTGGATTGGAGGAGTTTGAAATTTTGATTTGGATTTGAAATTTAATTTGAGCGTTGGGAATTAGGCTTGTATGCCATTGGAATGAGGAGTTGGAAAGGAGATGTATATACACACAAATGAATATGAGGAGTGGCTAGGGTTTATAACGAGATATTTATAGGTAGGTTAGAAAGTAGAAATAACAAATCGAATTTGATTTGGGTTGGAACGATAAAAGACCCGTAAAGACCGATCTGCCTCCGGAACGAAAACGTGTCAACCTATATATCAAAATAGATGCTTTCAAATATTTTAAACTCAATGAAACAGGTTTTCAAGTCCTAATTCCATCATATGAAGAAGTTATACCAATAGTTTATTTCAAATTGATTTCAATTAAATTGATTTCAAGGCGTTTCGAGTCTGTACGATCAAATGACAAGTCCGATCGCTATGAAACTTGAAATCCTATAATAATTCACTATTACGGCTCCGATGAAACTAGTTTCATCGAAATCTGAGTCAGTGGCCTAAATTGCTATTTTCACATTAATTAAATAAACTAACATTAAATTAATAAAATTACATTTTATTTCCAATTTAATATCTAACAATTTCCAATTACTTGTGTAATTATAATAGTTTTAAAACAAATTTGCACCTCAATTTAAAGTTAATCATTTTACCCATTCCAGTGTTTGATTTCAATTCCTAAATTTTCAAAGGTAATAAATTCTATTTCGCATATCTCCATTTAATTGACTTAAATCGTGTTATTCAATCAATTATTACCATATAGGTATAATTATCATTGGTTTATATTTACTACATTAATATTTCCCATTTCATTCTAATTTACAATTAACGTAGCATTTAACTTCATTTACTTGCAATAAATCCATTTATATAGATTGAATTCAAATTAATTATAATTAATTCCAATAAACTGATTTGATTCAATTCCAATCTTTTATTAAGTCCATTATTACCCTATAAACCTAGTTAACCTTTGTTTTACCTTTCATAATCTTAATATACCCCAATTTCCATCTTTAGTTTGTATTAACTATCATATTTCCATTTTATTGTATTTTTATCGAATATATACATTAATTATGATTAACATTGTAACGATCCGCTATTTTGGACCATTCAAATCGACAATAAAACCATACATGTCCGACTTGAATGGTTCAAAATACCAAATTGTTAATTAAAATTTGGCAAAACTCAGCATATACAGTAAATAAATCAACCACAGAATCACAAACACAGAGTAATATAAAATAATGCAGCGGAATAGATAAATAGTAGTTCATGAAGCTACTATATAAATATCAGAGTTAGAAATAAAAATACAACAGAATATTTCAACTACAGTGAAGTCTCCAGTACGAACAGATGACCTCTCCGAACGAATCAACTGAAAGAGCTGAAAGCTGAATCAATAGTTGGATCCTCAAACGAAGCTCCAAACTCCAAAGGCGAGTCTCAAATGCTGTATCGCTTAGTCTGACCCGAGCGTAAAGCAAAAACACAAAACACTTGAGTCAGGATTAACCTTCTTATATCAATAAATCTAACTCAAGTGAAATATCAACTGAAATACAAATAACTTAAGGATGTTTGGGATAACCATCCTCTAAGGGTCCATGGAACTATCTACAAGGTAGAAATATACAGTATAACATGGTCATTCAATTTTATTTATACTTCAAAATCAAAACATCATTTCCCTTTCAAATATATCTATTTTCCAAGATAGTATATATATATTAAATAATTTATAAAGTAAAGTATTTGAAATTTCCTCAACTACACAAATTGATTCTAATCAACTCAAGTTCCAAATTCCCATTTATTCAAAGCTCAATTCATTAATTCAATTCAGCTCCCAATAACCATTTAAACTTTCATTATATTCAAAGCTTTAATATTCAATATTTTAAAGTTAAATCTAACAGTTTCATATAGATCTTGATTTAGCTTTATCATTATTATTTAGTCAGGAAATATCCACTTAACAAGTTCAATATCATTTAAATAGCCTTAGATTCCATTTTACAGAATATTTCCTTAAATTTATTTAAACTTAAAATATCCATTTAATCCCTTTTACCAAAACCAAGTTATAAAATCATATCTTAAATCCCGAATTCAATAGTTTCAAATCGATTTAATTGAATATAATTCATCATTAAATACCATTTTCAGTTAATTCAACTTTATCATCTCAACTCTAGCTTATTCAAAATTTTACCAAATCTAATTTGAAATATAAATTTGAACGAATCCTTAAACATACTATATGTATTAAATCACTCTCAATTAGATTAAATATTATTATTAGGTCTATACATAAAATTTTCATTTTTATACATATAATATTCTAAGAATCAGTCTTTATTAAAACTATATTTTTCTTTCCCAAACCATACAAATTATTTTCAAAACATTTATATATATATGTGGACCAACAATGTCTGTATATAATTTCTTACGCTATGGTCAAGGGATACGAATATTTATCATTTCAATCCGAAATTTAAATATACGGGTAGATATAACTTCGACCCGCAATCCCAAATTCAATTTAATTGAAAATCGCTTGGGTTTATCATTTCAACCCATAACGAAATTTTCCTATCCAAAAGTCCGTTCGGGTATGTATCATTTCAACCCATAGTGAATTCTAAACTACAGGGAACTTGCAGAGTGATAACAGATAATACAATAAATAACAAGCATATATCATCAATAAAAATATAATATAAACAACAGGATATAGTGTCATATCCCACGGGTGAACAGTTACAGAAAATAGCATATATATAACAACTTAAATGACTACAGCATCATATTTCAATTGTCGTTTCAATTGAAATCAAATTTAATAAAATACAAGAACGTTAATCGTGAGTGATTGTTCACCTTTCAAGGCTAGAGAAGAACGATAATGAGGTCAGTTATGGATCCCAATACGAACTTTGAAGCAAAGCAAAATTGGCACGAATTTGATGACAAAGCTGATAGATAGAAATCGATGAAAAAAAATCAATCAGTTTGATATAAACAGAGTATATATTATATGTGTTATTTAAATTTCCTTAAAATCTCAATAAATTTAATTTAAGACGGATATTCAGATAAAATATTCACATTGTTTGAAACTGATATTAAATTTAAAATACATATTAAACAAAAAATCATCATATTATTGAAAAATCAATGCTTAAATTTAAACACATAAATGTTTTTCCTCTTAAATCAATATTACATTTAAAAACACACACAAAATAAAATATAAGCACAATATATATAAAAATCATCACTTGTTTAAAACACGCATTTTAAAATAACATATTTATATATAGTTTACTCAAAATTCAAAGCATATACTGAGAAAATCAATCTATATATAGACCATACATTATGAAAGCACTACAGAAAAGAGAATAAAACAAAACATACTTTATATATATACACTAGAATCGGGATGAAAATTATACATTTAAATTTTTAGTTTTACAATATAAATCACTAATGCTTTTACAATACTCAGCTGCCATACTAATATATGTTATATTCGAACAGGAATAAAAATCTAATTATATTTTCAAAATATGTATATTACTAATATTTTATAATAACAAATAAGATATAAGACTAATGTATATGTATACGTCTCTGAAAAGCTTGGCTTAAAATTCACATAAGCATTAAACATAAAAAAAATATGTAGATATAGTTTTATGCTAAAATATCAATTAAATGGAGACTGTTATAATGTGAAAATTTGTGAACGCGTGTTCAAATATAAAGATGGATTTGTCAAATATATTGGAAGCAGAGGACAGGGAGGGAAGAAGCAAAGCATGAGAAAAAAATATAAAATAAAAAGAAGAAAATGGAGGCCATACCTTCAGAGCTCACGCACGCAAGAAGAAATGAAGAAAATGTTGAGATGCAATTGAAAACTGTTTGTGTACGAGGCTTATATTTATACACGATTGCATTGATTGAGGTGAGAGAATATAGGAAAGAAATAAATTTAAATCAATTATACACTATTGCATTGATTGAGGTGAGAGAATATAGGTAAGAAAGATTTGAGCGAATATTTACAGTGGTGTTGATTGCGTGAATTTAGCAAAAGGAAACTGTAAGAAATCTTTGGTAAACATTTTGTACACGTTTAAAATTTATTAGGAAGTAAATGCGTTGATTAAAACGCAAGAAATATTTATAAAACGGGAAGGTGGTGAAAATTATTTGCGTACAAGGTTGAGTATTTAAATGAAACTAGTAATTATTGCTTAGAGAAACGGCAGGAAATAATTCCTGTTAGGAGGAATTTGCGTGTGATATTTGATTTAGGAGATAATTGCGTTGGATAGATTAAATAAAGAAACATACTAATTAATGGTATAGGAACATTAAGGAAATAAAAGAATTTCGTTTGAATGGTAAGGAAAATCAAAGATTTTGTTCCTATTAATTGCAAAGGAGTAAATGGAAAAGAAGAGACACTTATACACGTGAATTTCAAGCAATCTTGAAACGGATTTTGAACTTCTGAAGAGAAATAAATTTGCTTGAACTGCTACGTGAATTTATATTCCTATTATAAAAATGAGGAAAAAGTGAAGCTAGAAATTTACATGCAACTTATCAAAACTAGATTTAAAAGAAATTGAATATCTAGGGAAATGATTTCTTTCCCACTTGGAATGCAAGGCTACAGATAAATTTATTATTTAACGTCAAAATAAATATTATTCCCAATTGAAACCATATTAACTTTTAAATCATTAAATTAACATATAAAATAATAACAACTATCTACTGCTTTATAGTAAATAAAAAAAATTGTAAATTCACAAAATACAACCTGTTACTTTTATTTCAAAATATCTTTCTTATAATAATTATTATATTTGGAAAACATTTTGAAATAATTTTCTCTTTTAAAACTTATAAATAAAATATCATTATGTTAACTACCAAATTAAATGTTCATTTTAATACATTCTCTTTCCTTAATGGAAAGATTTCAACAAATACAAATATTAACTTCGTATTAAAATCAAATAAAAATCTAATTCAACTACTTCTTTTTATTAACAATAAGTCAAACATTATTTAATAATTTCACATAACTCAACATATCCATTAGTTACCAATTTTAGTTCATTTGTTAGAGGTAAACTTATTTGAATTACAACAATACAATTAAACTATTGTTTCCTCTTTAATTTTATTCAATAGATCAATATTTACAATTAACAATTATTATTAAATTCTTAACATTTGTTGTTTTTAATTCAAATTGTAAATCTCATATAAACTATTATTATTCCCATCATTTTCGTTTCTACCAAATTTTATTCAATATTTTTAAAAAAAAATAGAATTTTAAACTGGTCTAAAATTTCGGATTGTTGCTCATTACCCTTTTTTTCAGATCCGAACCGCGTTGCAAAAATGAAGATGGGAAGAGATTTTGAAATGGTCAGGAAATCAAAGATTTTTATTCCTATGAAATATGGAGACGCGAATGAAAGTGGAAAGTTTTACACGTGAATTGAAGGCAGGGTTTTAATACTTTTTTTTAAAATGCACGTGCTGATTTGATTTTTAACAGCTAAGATATGAAATCAAAGAGTGCGTACAATAGATGCAATAATTAAAATGAACGTACGTCCAAATTAATTAACAAGTAACGTAATCTAAATTTATATGTTTTCTTATTTATTCACTACTTATATTTAATTATACGTAATCGAAGCATTAAATTTTTATTTCAAAATATTATTATTTAAAATTTCTCAAAAATTCAATTAAATAAGTTATTAAAAACCGTTTAAAATTTATGGCTTGTTACACTCTCCTCCACTCAAAACTTTTCGTCCCCGAAAAGGAAGGAGGTAGGGGAATAGCAACAAACAGAAAGAAAAAAAAGATTGAAGTACAAGATAAATAATTAATTTAAAACTATACAAATTTTACTTGAAATATTCATTTAAAAACTTCATTTGAAATTTAATTTTCTTTAATACTTTAATACTTTTCAAAACTCCCTTGAAATTAATTATTTACATTATTACTTATATTTACAAAGAAGTTATTGAAAATATTAAATCCAAAATTTATAAAAAAAAATTATTTATCTCAAAATACTTCCAACATTATAGATAAATTAATAATCATTCTCTTTAAATATGTTATAATTAATTAATAACTTCTGAAACACTAAATAATTTCTATTATACCATGTAGTATATAAATAAACAATATTCAAAAAAGATATATCCAACAAGGAAAGAAGGTAGATTCGGAAAACAGAATCAAGGTGAATAACTAAAGCTGAGAAGATAAGGTAGATTCAAAAGAATAGTATCGGGCACGAATTGTTAATTTCAAACCAAAAGAATTTCAATTTCAAAGATTAATACAAAATTTCTTGTTGGAAATACTTTTATAATAAAATACCTTTTCAAAAAAATACTTTTATGTCGAAACCAATTTTCCTTTCGAAAATACTTCTATAACTCGATGTTTCAACAAGTTTATCCTCGTTCTTGCAGACTCTGGCCATGCGATGATCGGGCGCGAAGCTAGAATTCTTCAAGTACTTAGTAGACCTGTTTCAACAACCAGTGAAAGTACTTGAAAAACCTTTAAAAACAGATATGGAAAGTACAATCCAAACAAAATAACCAAACCAAAACCTTTGTCTAACCATGGTTCGCAGATACACAATGGTTACGCATGGATCCCCCAGGAAACAATCCGTATCCATAAGCTTTCTCAGCCCTGCGAGTTACGCCATGATGACTAGTAGGGTGCAGGATACACAATGGTTACGCCTGGATCCCCCAGGAAACAATCTGTACCCCTAGGCCGTCTCAGCCAGGCAGTTTCGCTACTAATACGACCTACATAGATTGCAGGATACACAATGGTTACGCCTGGATCCCCCAGTAAACAATCCGTACCCCTAGGCCGTCTCAGCCAGGCAGTTGCGCCATGCAGTCGCGAGAAAAAAAAAACCATGGGTTACGCCACGGTGG
Organism: Allium cepa; assembly: GCA_030765085.1. Classification (NCBI taxonomy): domain Eukaryota; kingdom Viridiplantae; phylum Streptophyta; class Magnoliopsida; order Asparagales; family Amaryllidaceae; genus Allium; species Allium cepa. Next base: position 795,660,857 of record CM060938.1, on the reverse strand, counting down.
GACACTCGAGTATCACATCCGAAAAACCAAAAATCAAAGAGAATAATATCAATAGAATGAATCCACAATGTGGCCACAAAGCGGATATCAAGCAGAAGGCACTTTCTATATCTTTACTTCGAAAATATGTATCATATAGTACCTTTTCAAATCACATTCAAATATCATACTTATATAAAGTCCATTATATATAGGATTCCATTTTCAATCGAATACTTTCCAAATCAATAGTATATCAAATCACACTTATATAGACTTCGATTATATAAAATTTCTCTTTCCAAATTGAGTACATTTCAAATCAATAGGTTTCAAATCAATTTCATACTATACAAATCAGTTTTATATAAGTTCGATAACTCCCAAATCAAGTATTTAGTAAATCAAGGTTCTCAAACTTTTTCTCGTTTCAATAACATTTCAGTTTCAAGATCATATATGATTTCACCAAATTTTCTTCCAAATTAAATATATTCAGTTTCAAAGTTTCTTAAACAATAGGTTTAGAAAATAATCCAAATTTCCAAATCAACAAAATTTAGGTCAAACAAATTCATTTCCAAAATCACCATATAAGTACTGGTTTTAATTCCAATCTAATTTCAAAACCAAATATTCTTCTCAAAATCAATTATACTCAAAATGGTTTCTAAATTTATAAATATCCCTTTAAAACCTTTAAACAATTTATTTCTATATGAAAAAAAATCCAATTTTCCTTTTTCAAATTTTTTTATTTAATAAAAGTTTCAAATTTACTTAAGTCATACTCTTCATACTCTAAACATACAAAACTTAACTTATATTCTTTATCAAATATTTTATACTCTTCGAAATTTCTTAGTTTTAAAATTTTAAACCTTGATTTGGAAGTGCTCGAACCTTCAAAATAGTCGGTGAAATCAAATTTCAAATCCAAGAGTTGGAAATCAGCAACAAATCAATAAATCAATTTTTTTTTATAAATAAAGTTATACTAAATCAAATCGAAAACTCGAGGATTGAACACCGGCTTACTTTAAATTATTTCAAATATATATATACCTATATCTTTCGAATATCAAATCATACTTCGGAATTTGAAATCAAAATTGGTTTCACAAAGTCACTCGCATAGCAAAGCTATTAAAGTGGCCTCTCCCCACTCTGAAACTCAAAAATCAATGTCGATGATGTGTGCACTCATCACCGAAATTATGTTCCAGCGACATAAGTGAGTTCTGGACTTCTATTTTCTTGAAAACTTCTTTGAATTTTTTTTTCGAAATCCTTGGAACTCATTTGAAGTCATTTGAAACATTTCTTATTCAGAAAATACTTTCAAATCTTATTATTATATATTTCAAAATCTTAAACCAATTTTCAAAAATACCGGAGTCCAATCTCTCGAATTTCAAATTCAAAACCTTTCAGTTATAAATCATTTTTATATAAATCAATTTTCTTATAATATTTTCAAAATTTCAAATATTTTCGAAACTTCAAATTCTCGTTTTTTTAAAGGTATATAATCCTTATCAAAAACATTTTCTCTTTTATATATAGAATAAAATCATAGTTACCCAAATAAAAATTTTGGTATATAAAACAATTTTAAAATACAACAAAACCCGATTTTCAAAGGATGATTCAAGAATGGATTTCAAAACAAAGATAGAGATTTAATTTAGAGGAACTCCTATCAATAGAATCCTGATACGAAGATAGACTCGATCGAAGATGAGATAATTAAATTACAAAATAGAAGATGGTTATACTTCTATAAATCGTGGGCGGCCTTTACTGGTCAACCGTGATTCCAAAATTAGATCGATGCAGAATTCTGAGGCAATTCGACATTCAATCTCCAGAGATATAATTCGGAATAACAAAAGATAGTAGCATCTAAACCGAGGGATGCATAAATCCCTGGTGAATCAATGCCAATTGTAAAGGAGTTTCACCCCCTTTACAAATCATTCAGTGGAGTCATTGGATACTCTAGAATAAAAAGAATATAAATAGAGAGAGACAAGAATGAATTTTTGAACCACAGGGAACGTTCCAAAGTTCAAAGGAAATCGAGTCAAAAGGAAGAGATTCAACTCAAAGGAAAGTGATTCTGCAAATAAATTTACCATATATGCTAAGTTTTGCCTAGAGCCAAAGCTCTGATACCAACTGTAACGACCCGCTATTTTGGACCATTCAAATCGACAATAAAACCATACATGTCCGACTTGAATGGTTCAAAATACCAAATTGTTAATTGAAATTTGGCAAAACTCAGCATATACAGTAAATAAATCAACCACAGAATCACAGACACAGAGTAATATAAAACTAGTGAGTGGCCCGTGCTACGCACACGGGCAGTGTTGGATTTAATATGAAGATATTAGAGGTATGTGTTGTCGTGGGAAAGACATGGACGCAAACAAAACCGAAGAATGAAATGAAATCTTGATATATGATGTACAGGCTTAAATAGTAAGTGTAAGTAAGTTCTATATTTCAAAATATGTTGTAGATAGTTGTACAGGCACATGACAAATTGGGTTTAGTCTTACCATGGAGTACAGTACAGATTGAGTAATAAGCAGAACAAATTGTTGAAATAGCACTTCCATGTTGATTGTATGTGATTACGAAATGGATGGTGATAATTATTAAGAACATACTTTGTTTACTTGTAATATTTGACCAGGAAATGTTTACATTTTTAACTTGTAATTTTCTTGTTTTTCCTTTTACCTCCACTAAATTTTTTACCCATGCTTTCATTTATATCCTATGAAAACAGTTTGTAAAGTAGTATTGAAATAATGAACAAACAAAAAAAACATCAAAACATCTTGTGTTATGCATAGTTCTTTCTATTTCCGAGCTGCAAATGTTTTCATCAAAAGCCCATCCATCTTAGCTGAATTTTTTAGAAAACGAAACGTGTCATTTACATGTCAGTCTGGCATATTTCACATCATAACAATACAGCACAGAGAAAGCAGTAAGCACTGGTGCATTTCGTTGGTGAAAACTAATAAGGGAGTATTAATTAAATAATGCTGATGCAAACCCTTTAACATGAGAATCATTGGTGGTTGTGTTTACCTACCAATTGTACAGCTGAATCAGTAATAAGAAAAAGAAAAACATGAACTCATGCTATGCATAGATCCCATATTGTGATTTAATTTTACAGAGAACAAACAAATAGAACAGCAGTTTGAATTTTGCAGATGTTTCAAAATTTTCATATTGGAATGTAGAAAGCTAAAATTTTAATCCCACAAAATAGTCTAAAGCAAACTTTGCGTGTGCAATACATTAAGTCAACTGCAATGTAAATATATTTATAAAATAGTCTGACTGCAATGAAACTGACATAAACTCAAATGAAAAAAGGTGCCCAAGTTGCTCATAATTTTTGATAACACATACGTAATAGATCTACGGTTAGCATATCATGTACGGTAAAATACCGAATGCCTGAAGCCTATGATTCCACCCAATGTTTGGTGAAAACTCAAACGCAGACTCCCTGTTGAACTGTACCACTAACGCGTTATAGCTGTGCAGCATGACAGCATCATCAAATTAACCCAGATGTAAATATTCTTACTTGTTTTTCCAGTAGGCACAAAATGTGTACCAATCTTCTCTACGACTGTTGCAAAAACGTTGGCTGCCTGCAGAAGAAAACAACGGCCTTTAAAAAAAGAGGTAACCGGTGCAGTCAGGGTATAACGTAATTAATGCTGATGATTCTTGGTGACACGTAGCAAAACTGTTACCATTAACATTGCAGTACACTTATACCATATTCATGAAAAATGATGAAAATACAGATAAAGCATATATGGATAAACCGTTGGAAAAAAAAGATTGATATAGAAAAAGTACAAAAAAATACAGGAAACACCAAGCAAAATAAAATTAAAGCAAAATGTAACCGAAGTAAAATTAAAGTAAAAAAAAAGAGTGGTATCCAAAATGTAATTAAAGTGATTCTGCCTGTTGAGACTTTATATATCAGAAGGGGTTACTGCACATTCAATTCAAACATAACAGCCCATAAAATTAACTAAATCATAAGAACACCAAGAAAAATAAAATGAACTGAAAAGCATGTATTAATATTCAAAATAAATAAGCAAATGACTGTAAAGAGAATACTCAGTATTTCAAATTCACTACCATATGCTACAACCTACAATAGTGGACAAATTAATTTGGAAACAAACTAATTTTTTCGTTAAAATATCATGTTTTAATAACTTCCTAAGTATTAACTTATGATGCTTACGAATTTTAAACTGAAAACAGTTATAAGTTGAAGATTGAGGTTTCAAATCATTAGCAGTAGGATGTTATGTGATGTGGTAACTAATAAATAATCAAAGATTTACCTACCGAAACTGAAAGGAGATTGATGTTTTGTTCTTAACCTGAAAAAGCAGAAGAGATATTCAGAGAAAAAGTGAGTGATGCATCAGTACCATCTGCTGACATGCAGAAATGCATATGTTTCAACAAATGATAAGTGGAAAGGGATGTGGAAAACTATTACCAAATCAGCATGCAGTAAAAATTCGATGCAGGACATAGACAGGCAGGGTGAATGTAGTTTCAACTGTTAAATCAGCATGACGTCAATTAAAATGCACAACAATCGGTATAACTTCTGTTTAGACGGCACGGATGATGGCGGCATGCAAAAGCAAACAGTGGAGTTAAAGGAATTTAGTAGCTGATCTAACCAGAGTCTTGTGTCATTCATGTTGCTAATACTTGGTTGCAGGTAAGGAAATAAACAAAGACAACATCGCAGCAAGAACATGTATTAAATTTTGTACAAAGCAACCACAGACGATAGTGAATAAAAGTTTAGTTCATGTCACATGCATTAAGTGGTTAATACAGGGTAGGATACCGTATCGTTTAACCATCGAATCTGAAATACACATACTCTTTTCTACAGGTTGCTATCAGTTACGCACATGTCATTTTTTCATCACATTTTGTTCGGTATAATATTCAAAATAATTATTTTCATACAACCATTCTGAACAGCTACTGAACCCTAGGTGCGAGCAGCCTCAATCCCTTCCTTTAAATTACCGCCTCCTGCTCCTCTTTGATCAAATCGGTCGCCTCCATTTTAAGTTTTTAACCAAATCCTACAAATTTATCTTCAGGTTTTTTCATTCCTATCCATATATTTTAACATGGTTGATGATGAGATAAAAAAAACGAATCTTAGCGAATTTCATTGAGACCGGTCAATGATTTCATTTGTTACACACGCTGAAGCCATTAATTTCTTTTGCAGATCATCCATTTGCTGTTGTTTTTGATTTGTTTTTTGTTTCTAGAAAAAAAATCAAAATATTTCCAAAATGGAACATAAAGTACAGAGCTGTGATGATGTTGTTTATGGAACAGGTGTTTGGGCAGTGGATTTTCCGTGAGCCTTTAACCCAAATTATGACTTCTCCTTCCACTGAGCACCTCTTTGTATCTTATGTATTATTTTAGTTTTGTGGCATCATTAAGCGATTAGTTAATGGCAATGAGATGTTAATACATTTTCTTGTAGAGAATGATGCACCTTTATGATTATAATAACAATGTATTCATTTATGTTTCCTTACAGTAGGACGTTGACTATATTGTCAAAGAAATATGCCTTGTTGGATTGATGGAAAATGGGGTAGATTTTAGTACCTAATACTTTTTTCAAGTAAAACAGAACTTAGATCGTGCTACGTACACGGGCATTATTATACTCCATAAAGTTTAATCCCAACGCGTGAAAAGCGATATTAGGACAAAAGAGTGATCATATCCTTCATATGCATATTCATGCATACTGTACAGTGGATACATATGTTAGCATAGATATGGTATGCAGTTAAAGCGTTACTGCAACTGAGCATGACAAACATAAATGGTAGTTCAAAGCTGGAGTTGCGATTTTAAAAAAAAATGCATATATGTACTGTAGGTTTTTTATTCAAAAGTTAAACATGTGACATGACTACATGTGGTTTAAACACAAGTAAACTAATACTTGCATTACACGTAAAAAGAAGTAATAACAAATAGTTTCAACAGACATATAGTTATGTAAATGTCCCTTCTTTCTCCCTTTCTCATAGGTGCAGAAGGAGGATCTCAATCAGTATTTCATTGTTGACACCGTCTACAGTCTTTTTGTAAGGGGAAAAAAATCCTGAATATGTAAACAATGTGAACACATAAGTTTGAGCACATAATTAGAACACGGATATGACATAATACCAGCTTTTTCGTTTGTAATCAGACTCGGTCGAGGTTATATTATTTTCTTGCAATACAAATATGTTTTACAGTTAGACGGGGAGAAAGTACGAAAATCAGATAAACAGGAGCTGCAATCAATCCACAATCTCCTGGCATAACGTGTCAACGGTTTTCCTCCTAAAAGCAACCTACATTTTTGCATGAATCAAGCAATAACGCTGCAAACAGTAACAGTTTAGTTAAAAACTATGACCCAGTACTATATCCATGCTCTCATGTGTTAAGTGGGTAATGAAATTTAAAAATTGTGCATCAGTCTAATAGAATGATTGTATGAAAAGTAGATGTACGATGGTGTAACAAATGAAGCTAGCATAAAGAAGAGACATAACAGCAACACAGTAAGACGACAATCAATATTTAAAAAAGCTTGACTGCTAGGATAAACCTTATTTAAAGGGGCAAAAAAACACTTGAACGGTAGCTAGATGCAACTGGGAAGTGGATAAGAAGTTTAGATTTAATTACCAAACAATGGCACTTATTGTTGTGAAAATTATAAAGCCTTCTCCCTATCATCTGTACTGTTCGGGTAGCAGCTCACAAAACTACAGCAGCTGGTAGCCAAGTAAAGCAATCTACAGAAATTGAGCCAATATTATGAAATGACAGTTGAAAGTAAAGGCGGGTGATAAGCATAGCATAAATATTATACGATTGGACAACAGCTGAAAACATGCACGCATGAACCAGCAGTTTGTCTGAGAAAATGTTACTCCTAGTTTTGCAGCACAATGACCATAGGAACAAAACGAAAAGAATACTGCGAGAGATGAAGCGGATATGCAAAAGACATAAAATGTTAAGCACTACAGCTGTACTTGGGTAACGGGGCATCGCAAACGGAGAAGTTCAGAAATATAGGTATGCTGTTGGAAAATGTACATGTTAGTGCAGCATAAAAAGGGAGTAGTGCATATAATTGAACAATTTGTAAGCAATCGAGTGGAGGCCTCATTTTGTTAAAAAAATCATCAGAACTTTTGCTGCGTAGGTGATGTTTAAAAGACGTGAAGCACCCATCGTTTGGTTAGAGACCGTAAACCTTTAATGGAGCAGGTTTGTTTTATAATATTTCCATTCTAACTACTGTATCCTTTCCAGCAATAATGAAGACATAATTTAATATTGGCTGATGGGGCATGGATATTTCATAGCTCTTTCATATTTCATATTGAATAAGTACACGACACAATACAAATGAAACGATTTTCTTTTATTCATTGTTGGTAACACGTAGAACATGCTCTTATTTCAAGATTAAAATCAGTAGCATATTAGCAATTTTAATGTTCAAAAACATTGGCATAGGTGAAGTATGTTTGTTCTTGAAATTGCCTGCATACTATATCTTCCAACTCAATTAGTGACAGCATGGTGTGGTAAGGGAGAAACAACAAAGCATAAAATCACATAAGAATGCATACTTTTCATTTACAAAAGAATTAGAAACAAAAAAAGATACAGTACCAGTGAGAAAGGAGTAAGATGGTTTTCCAAATACCTTTAAACTTCGATTCACGTTAAATGTACAGGGGAAAAAATCTATACAGTTGACTGTTAATATCCAATCTATGAGCCAACCGTGTAACATCAAAATCCAATCTTACGAGCACAGGCGGCCGAGCAATCAGGCGGAGGAAGGGGCTAAATCAGGCCATATTCTGGTGGCAGTCGTCCACAAGCTTCGCAAATGGAAGGTGAAGGTTTAGAAGGCAGTTGGCCGGAGCAGTAGATGAGGGGAGTTGGAATCCAAGGGTGGCGATTAGTTCGAGGGAAGGAGTGAAGGAGTGGAAGGGGAGGAGGCGGTGGGTCGGAGTAGGGGTGGAGGCGTAGTGGGGCGGAATTTAGGAGGAACGTGTTAGAGAGGGAAGAGGGAAATTAGAGAGGGAATAGGGAAATTTAGCGAGAGTAGGATGAAGGACGTGGTGTAGCGGTTGGAGATGAGGTACGGGGAAAAAACGTGAAATTTGATAAGGAAGTAGGATTTTGAAATGAAGGAAGAGGAGAAGTCCACGTTAGTTTGGAAAAGTTCATGTTTTAATATAAAGTAATACATAATGCAGCAGAATAGATAAATAGTAGTTCATGAAGCTATTATATAAATATCAGAGTTAGAAATAAAAATACAACAGAATATCTCAAATACAGTGAAGTCTCCAGTACGAACAGATGACCTCTCCGAACGAATCAACTGAGAGAGCTGAAAGCTGAATCAATATATGGATCCTCAAACGGACCTCCAAACTCCAAAAGCGGGTCTCAAATGCTGTATCGCTTAGTCTGACCCGAGCGTAAAGCAAAAACACAAAACACTCCAGTTAGGATTAACATTGTTATATCAATAAATCCAAATCAAGTGAAATATCAACTGAAATACAAATAACTTAAGGATGTTTGGGATAACCATCATCTAAGGGTCCATGGAACTATCTACAAGGTAGAAATATACACTATAACACCGTGGTCATTCAATTTTATTTATACTTCAAAATCAAAACATCATTTCCCTTTCAAATATATCTATTTTCCAAGATAGTGTGTGCGTGTGTGTGTGTGTGTGTGTGTGTGTGTATATATTAAATAATTTATAAAGTAAAGTATTTGAAATTTCCTCAACTACACAAATTGATTCTAATCAACTCAAGTTCCAAATTCCCATTTATTCAAAGCTCAATTCATTAATTCAATTCAGCTCCTAATAACCATTTAAACTTTTGTTATACTCAAAGCTTTAATATTCAATATTTTAAAGTTAAATCAAACAGTTTCATATAGATCTTGATTTAGCTTCATCATTATTATTTATTCAGGAAATATCCACTTAACAAGTTCAATATCATTTAAATAGCCTTAGATTTCATTTTACAGAATATTTCTTTAAATTTATTTAAACTTAAAATATCCATTTAATCCCTTTTACCAAAGCCAAGTTATAAAATCATATCTTGAATCCCGAATTCAATAGTTTCAAATCGATTTAATTGAATATAATTCTTAATTAAATACCATTTTCAGTAAATTCAACTTTATCTTCTCAACTCTAGCTTATTCAAAATTTTACCAAATCTAATTTGAAATATAAATTTAAACGAATCCTTAAACATATTATATGTATTAAATCAATCTCAATTAGATTAAATATTATTATTAGGTCTATACATAAAATTTTCATTTTTACACATAATATTCTAAGAATCAGTCTTTATTAAAACTATATTTTTCTTTCCCAAACCATAGAAATTATTTTCAAAACATTTATATATATATGGACCAACAATGTCTGTATATAATTTCCTACGCTATGGTCAAGGGACACGGATATTTATCATTTCAATCCGAAATTTAAATATACGGGTAGATATCACTTCGACCCGCAATCCCAAATTCAATTTAATTGAAAATCGCTTGGGTTTATCATTTCAACTCATAACGAAATTCTCCTATCCAAAAGTCCGTTCGGGTATGTATCATTTCAACCCATAGTGAATTCTAAACTACAGGGAACTTGCAGAGTGATAACAGATAATACAATAAAATAACAGGCATATATCATCAATAAAAATATAATATAAACAACAGGATATAGTGTCATATCGCACAGGTGAACAGTTACAGAAAATAGCATATATATAACAATTTAAATGACTACAGCATCATATTTCAATTGTCGTTTCAATTGAAATCAAATTTAATAAAATAAAAGAATGTTAGTCGTGAGTGATTTCTCACCTTTCGAGGCTAGAGAAGAACAATAATGAGGTCGGTTATGGATCCCAATACGAACTTTGAAGGAAAGCAAAATTGGCACGAATTTGATAACAAAGCTGATAGATAGAAATCGATGAAAAAAAATCAATCGGTTTGATATAAACAGAGTATATATTATATTTGTTATTTACATTTCCTTAAAATCTCAATAAATTTAATTTAAGACGGATATTCAAATAAAATATTCACATTGTTTGAAACTGATATTAAATTTGAAATACATATTAAAACAAAACATCATCATATTATTGAAAAATCAATACTTAAATTTAAACACATAAATGTTTTTCCTCTTAAATCAATATTACATTTAAACACACACAAAATAAAATATAGGCATAATATATATAAAAATCATCACTTATTTAAAACACGCATTTTAAAATAACATATTTATATATAGTTTTCTCAAAATTCAAAGCATATACTGAGAAAATCAATCTATATATATAGACCATACATTATGAAAGCACTACAGAAAAGAGAATAAAACAAAACATACTTTATATATATACACTAGAATCGAGATGAAAATTATACATTTAAATTTTTAGTTTTACAACATAAATCACTAATGCTTTTACAACACTCAGCCGCCATACTAATATATTTTATATTCGAATAGGAATAAAAATCTAACTATATTTTCAAAATATGTATATTACTAATATTTTATAATAACGAATAAGATATAAGACTAACGTATATATATATGTACGTCTCTGAAAAGCTTGGCTTAAAATTCACATAAGCATTAAACATAAAAAAATATGTAGATATAGTTTTATGCTAAAATATCAATTAAATAGAGACTGTTATAATGTGAAAAGTTTTGAACGCGAGTTGAAATATAAAGATGGATTTGTGAAATATATTTTGGAAGCAGAGGACAGGGAGGGGAGAAGCAAAGCATGAGAAAAAAAATATAAAAAATAAAAAGAAGAAAATGGAGGTCATACCTTCAGAGCTCACGCACGCAAGAAGAAATGAAGAAAATGTTGAGATACAATTGAAAACTATTTGTGTACGAGGCTTATATTTATACACGATTGCATTGATTGAGGTGAGGGAATATAGGCAAGAAATAAATTTAAATCAATTATATACGATTGCGTTGACTGAGGTGAGAGAATATAGGCAAGAAAGATTTGAGCGAATATTTACAGTGGTATTTATTGCGTGAATTTAGCAAAAGGAAATTGCAAGAAATCTTTGGCAAACATTTTGTACATGTTTAAAATTTATTAGGAAGTAAATGCGTTGATTAAAATGCAAGAAATATTTATAGAATGGGAAGGTGGTGAAAATTATTTGCGTACAGGGTGGAGTATTTAAATGAAACTAGCATTGATTGCTTGGAGAAACCGGAGGAAATAATTCCTGTCATGAGGAATTTGCGCGTGATATTTGATTTAGGAGATAATTGCGTTGGATAGATTAAATAAAGAAACGTACTAATTAATGGTATAGGAACATTAAGGAAATAAAAGAATTTCGTTTGGATGGTAAGGAAAATCAAAGATTTTGTTCCTATTAATTGCAAAGGAGTAAATGGAAAAGAAGAGACACTTATACACGTGAATTTCAAACAATCTTGAAACGGATTTTGAACTTCTAAAGAGAAATAAATTTGCTTGAAACTGCTACGCGAATTTTTATTCCTATTATAAAAATGAGTTAAACGGGAAGCGTAGAAATTTACACGTAACTTATCAAAACTAGATTTAAAAGAAATTGAACGTCTAGGGAAATGATTTCTTTCCCACTTGGAATGCAGGGCTACAGATAAATTTATTGTTTAACGTCAAAATAAATATTATATCCAATTGAAATCATATTAACTTTTAAATCATTAAATTAACATATAAAATAATAACAACTATCTACTGCTTTATATTAAATCATTTCAACCCATAACGAAATTTTCCTATCCAAAAGTCCGTTCGGGTATGTATCATTTCAACCCATAGTGAATTCTAAATTACAGGGAACTTCCAGAGTGATAACAGATAATACAATAAATAACAAGCATATATCATCAATAAAAATATAATATAAACAACAGGATATAGTGTCATATCCCACGGGTGAACAGTTATAGAAAATAGCATATATATAACAATTTAAATGACTACAATATCATATTTCAATTGTCGTTTCAATTGAAATCAAATTTAATAAAATACAAGAACGTTAATCGTGAGTGATTACTCACCTTTCGAGGCTAGAGAAGAACGATAATGAGGTCCGTTATGGATCCCAATACGAACTTTGAAGCAAAGCAAAATTGGCACGAATTTGATGACAGAGCTGATAGATAGAAATCGATGAAAAAAAATCAATCAGTTTGATATAAACAGAGTATATATTATATGTGTTATTTAAATTTCCTTAAAATCTCAATAAATTTAATTTAAGACGGATATTCAGATAAAATATTCACATTGTTTGAAACTGATATTAAATTTAAAATACATATTAAACAAAAAATCATCATATTATTGAAAAATCAATGCTTAAATTTAAACACATAAATGTTTTTCCTCTTAAATCAATATTACATTTAAAAACACACACAAAATAAAATATAGGCACAATATATATAAAAATCATCACTTATTTAAAACACGCATTTTAAAATAACATATTTATATATAGTTTACTCAAAATTCAAAGCATGTACTGAGAAAATCAATCTATATATAGACCATACATTATGAAAGCACTACAGAAAAGAGAATAAAACAAAACATACTTTATATATATACACTAGAATCGGGATGAAAATTATACATTTAAATTTTTAGTTTTACAATATAAATCACTAATGCTTTTACAATACTCAGCTGCCATACTAATATATGTTATATTCGAACAGGAATAAAAATCTAAATATATTTTCAAAATATGTATATTACTAATATTTTATAATAACAAATAAGATATAAGACTAATGTATATATACGTCTCTGAAAAGCTTGGCTTAAAATTCACATAAGCATTAAACATAAAAAAAATATGCAGATATAGTTTTATGCTAAAATATCAATTAAATGGAGACTGTTATAATGTGAAAATTTGTGAACGCGGGTTGAAATATAAAGATGGATTTGTCAAATATATTGGAAGCAGAGGACAGGGAGGGAAGAAGCAAAGCATGAGAAAAAAATATAAAATAAAAAGAAGAAAATGGAGGCCATACCTTCAGAGTTCACGCACGCAAGAAGAAATGAAGAAAATGTTGAGATGCAATTGAAAACTGTTTGTGTACGAGGCTTATATTTATACACGATTGCATTGATTGAGGTGAGATAATATAGGAAAGAAAAAAATTTAAATCAATTATACACTATTGGATTGATTGAGGTGAGAGAATATAGGTAAGAAAGATTTGAGCGAATATTTACAGTGGTGTTGATTGCGTGAATTTAGCAAAAGGAAACTGTAAGAAATCTTTGGCAAACATTTTGTACACGTTTAAAATTTATTAGGAAGTAAATGCGTTGATTAAAACGCAAGAAATATTTATAAAACGGGAAGGTGGTGAAAATTATTTGCGTACAAGGTTGAGTATTTAAATGAAACTAGTAATTATTGCTTAGAGAAACGGCAGGAAATAATTCCTGTTAGGAGGAATTTGCGCGTGATATTTGATTTAGGAGATAATTGCGTTGGATAGATTAAATAAAGAAACGTACTAATTAATGGCATAGGAACATTAAGGAAATAAAAGAATTTCGTTTGGATGGTAAGGAAAATCAAAGATTTTGTTCCTATTAATTGCAAAGGAGTAAATGGAAAAGAAGAGACACTTATACACGTGAATTTCAAACAATCTTGAAACGGATTTTGAACTTCTAAAGAGAAATAAATTTGCTTGAAACTGCTACGCGAATTTTTATTCCTATTATAAAAATGAGTTAAACGGGAAGCGTAGAAATTTACACGTAACTTATCAAAACTAGATTTAAAAGAAATTGAACGTCTAGGGAAATGATTTCTTTCCCACTTGGAATGCAGGGCTATAGATAAATTTATTGTTTAACGTCAAAATAAATATTATACCCAATTGAAACCATATTAACTTTCAAATCATTAAATTAACATATAAAATAATAACAACTATCTACTGCTTTATAGTAAATAAAAAAATTGTAAATTCACATAATACAACCTGTTACTTTTATTTCAAAATATATTTATTATAATAATTATTATATTTGGAAAACATTTTGAAATAATTTTCTCTTTTAAAACTTATAAGTAAAATATCATTATGTTAACTACCAAATAAAATTTTCATTTTAATACATTCTCTTTCCTTAATGGAAAGATTTCAACAAATACAAATATTAATTTCGTATTAAAATCAAATAAAAATCTAATTCAACTACTTCTTTTTATTAACAATAAATCAAACATTATTTAATAATTTCACATAACTCAACATATCCATTAGTTACCAATTTTAGTTCATTTGTTAGAGGTTAACTTATTTGAGTTACAACAATACAATTAAACTATTGTTTCCTCTTTTAATTTTATTCAATAGATCAATATTTACAATTAACAATTATCTTAACATTTGTTGTTTTTAATTCAAATTGTAAATCTCATATAAACTATTATTATTCCCATCATTTTCGTTTCTACCGAATTTTATTCAATATTTTAAAAAAAAATTAGAATTTTAAATTGGCCTAAAATTTCGAATCGTTACCCATTTCCTTTTTTTTTATCTGAACTGCGTTGCAAAAATGAAGATGGGAAGAGATTTTGAAACGGTCAGGAAATCAAAGATTTTTATTCCTATTAAATACGGAGACGCAAATGAAAGTGGAAAGTTTTACACGTGAATTGGAGGCAGGGTTTTATTTTTTTTTTAAATGCACGTGCTGATTTGATTTTTAACAGCTAAGATATGAAATCAAAGAGTGCGTACAATAGATGCATTAATTAAAACGAACGTACGCCCAAATTAATTAACAAGTAACGTAATCTAAATTTATATGTTTTCTTATTTATTCACTACTTATATTTAATTATACGCGATCCAAACATTAAATTTTAATTTAAAAATATTATTATTTAAAATTTCTCAAAAATACAATTAAATACGTTATTAAAAACCGTTTAAAATTTATGGGTTGTTACAAACATTCTTAATTAATTAATTTAACTTGGTTTCATTCTTTCATTAAATCAATTACCATATTATGAGGTAGAAGCTACCTAGGCTTCATCTTATAGGACTAACATTAGTTGATATCTTATTATGTTAATATTTCAACTATCAGCTTTATTTACATTAACATAACATTTAATTATATTAAATTTCAATAAATCCAATTGTTAAAACTTATATTCCAAAAATTGGTTAAATCTTGATTCCCATTCTTATTATTCTACCAATTGTCATATTATGAATAAAATTTACATTATTACCAAATATTACCTTAATTAACATTAACATAATACTTAATTACATTTATTGCAATTGATTTCAAATTAAATATAACAAGGCTAAATAAATAGGCAACGTATGTTAATTATTACTATTAACTTTAATCACACTTATAAATTCATTATTTAAACACAAATGTTACAAAATTTTACATAACCCAAATTTTATTCAATGGTCATTTATTTCATACTATTTCATTTATTAATTCATTGTTTACATTTGTCTTCTTATCAATTTATATCAAAGTATAACATTTACATTATTTCATTCATTGGAATTTCATTCAAGTTATTAACAATTAACTTACATTTATTTTATTACAATTCATTCTAGTTATTATTTCCCATAACAATTCACTAATTTTTATATTTTTCAATATTAAATTACCAAAATCTTATTAAACTAACAAATTTATTTGTCGAAAATTTACTGATCGTTACAACCCATCTGCCTTTGTCCAATATTCTACATACCAAGTAGCCTGATAACATGCACATTGGTGTTGAAACCTATGATGGCGAAAGGTCTGAGTCGTAACCCCTTGTACTGAAAGTGGCAGAACATGCTAAAATCATGTTCATTTTTTAACTTAAAAAGGAAACTTTTCAACTAACCTGCCTATGTTTGTCAAATTTCCATTAGTTGCTAAATACTTTTTCAAAAGGTGCTACCAATATTTTCAAAAATAAACAGTGATTTTATTTTGCAAAATGCCTCTTTTGTTTAATTTAATATATATAACATTTAAGTCTCATACCTTAAATAATTTTATATATTCACCGAAATGCTTAGGAAAATTCTCTAAAAGTTTCAGGAAATCAATTTTAATATATTTTCCAACATATATAAATTTCAGACCCAAACAATTGTTTATAATGCCATAAATAATTTATAACCCAATAAATCATTTTCTTCACTAGAAAATTAATAAAAAATCCACATTAACTCAAAAAATTATGAAAATTGAAACCCTCTCTAAAATATCATCTCTGATCTATATTTTAATTTCCAAGGCATTTGGATGTCATTTAATAGAGTTTTCACATCAAACATATTCTAATATGAACATGCATAAATCATCAACAAGCATATATATAAACTTTTAATCGTTCAAAACAAGGCATATCATGCAAAAGCATTTCAGATTAACCTTAAAACCGAAAATTATAAGAAAGATAGGATGTAGTAACCATTCTCCTTAGCTTTGTGACTAATGATGTGAGACTTGATATTGTATAAATTGATTTACTTCTTTTTCTTGAAATCCTAGCTTTATCTTCCCTTGAGATTAAAAATGGTGCCCGACCTCTCTTTTAATTTTAATTTTTGCAAATAAATTCAAGTGAGGACTCACGGCTATGGTTTAGGGTATTAGAATGCCTATTTTCTCATTTTCCCCTCCCATATTCCCTAGCACATTTATTCATGTTATTTCATTTTGATTTACATCTAACATGGCATGGCCACCCTTGGTTATAATCAAATCTCAATCTATTAATCATCACATTATTTAATTTAATATAGCTAAATAAATATCCTTAATAATCTAATAAAAATATGTGGTGTTATACACTCCGCACCTTAAAGAATTTCGTCCTCGAAATTATGATAGGTTACATAACAAATCATCATAAGGGTAAAACATACCACCAAAACAAATCAGGATAAGTATCTCTTAACCTGATCTCAGTCTCCCAAGTACAATCTCTATCATCGTCACTCCACTGGACTTTCACTAGTCTGACTGTCTTGTTCCTAAACCTCTTCTGATCTCTTGCCACAATCCGAATTGGCTTTCTAACTACGGTCTAATCCGGCTCTACTACTAAATCTTCTAACACTGTCGGTGCTATAGCGGTCTTTGGGTATCTAATACATATTCTAAGATGAGAAACATGGAATACATCATGGACTCCTGCCAAACTACTTGATAACTCCACTCTATATGCGAGTTTCCCAATCCTCTTAATAATACAAAAAGGTCCAACGAATCTTGGTGCTAACTTTCCTGATTTTCTGAATCTAATCACACCCTTCATCGGTGAAATCTTAATAAACACAGAATCTCCGATAGAAAACTCCTAGACATTTCTTCTTCTGTTTGAATAACTTTTTTATTTAGACTGAGTTTCCTTCATCCTAGCTCAAACCAACTCAATCTTCTCTGCGGCTTCTTTCACTAAATCCGGACCAAGAACTGATCTATCCCTAGTCTCTAACCAATATACGGGAGATTTGCATGGTCTTCCATACAAAACTTCAAACAGTGTCGTTCCAATACTAGTCTGATAACTATTGTTACATGAGAACTCGACTAAATGAAGACGGTCTTCCCATGATCCCTCAAAATCGAATACACAAGCTCGTAACAAATCCTTCAAGACTTTGTTAACTTTTTCCATTTGCCCATAAGTCTGTGGATGATAAGTGGTACTCATCTTGAGCTTGGTTCTTAAAACTTCCTGTAGACACTTCCAAAATTCGCTAGTGAACAAAGAATCCCTATCACTAACAATACTATTAGGAATCCTATGCAGTCTAACCACATTCCTTATAAACAACTTCACCAAAATAATTATCGTCCTAGTTGACTTTACTGGAAGGAAATGGGCATTCTTGGTCAGTCTATTCACTATGACCCATATACTTTTATTTCCTATACAAGATCTTGGCAACCCATCTATAAAATCCATAAAAATGGAATTCCATTTCCACATCGGAACATCCAGTGGCTGAAGTAATCCACTTGGCTTCTGGTGTTCAGCCTTTGCCTACTGGCAATTCAAGCACTGCTTTACATACAAACCAATGTCCATTTTCATACTTTTCCAGAAGAAACTTCTCTTCATATCCTGATATATCTTTATTCCTCCTAGATGGATAGTGAAGTTCGAACGATGGCATCCCTCCAAAACTTCTTTCCTTATGTCCTCTACATCCGAAACACATAACCTTCCCTTCTTTCTCAACCACCCGTTCTAGTCAAGACTAAAATTTTTTAAGTCATCGCTCTATGTTCCTTCTCTTATCTTCTTGATCCGTTCAGCTAAAATTGGATCCTCCTGCTGTTTAGAGTTGTCTTCTCAATTATTAATGATTGAACTTCCAAACAAGACAACATAGCAATTTCTGCACTAGAACTAGCCTCGGATCTATACTATACTCTCCAAACTGACAATGCTTCCAAATCTTTCCACTCGGCTATCGTTGCCAGAACTGCATTATGATGTTTCTTACTAAGTGCGTCCACTACCTTGTTTCTTTTTCCCGGTGTGTACTAAATTGCAAAGTCATAAGCAGCAATAAACTCCAAGCATCTTTGTTGTCTCATATTTAGCTCCATCTGAGGGAACAAATACTTCAATGAATTATGATCCATATAAAGCTCAAATCGCTGTCCTAAAAGGTAATGCCTCCATACCTTCACAGCAAATACAATAGCAGCTAACTCCAAGTCATGCATTGGATATCTAACTTCATATGGTCTGAGCTGTCTAGAAGGATAAGAAATCACTTTATCCCTCTGCATCAACATAGCTTCCAATCCAGTTCCACAAGCATCGGTATAACAACCAAATCCCGATTCCCCTACGAAACCACCAACACTGGTGCATAGGTCAATAAGTGTTTCAAGCTCTGGAATGCTCCTTCGCACTTATTAGCCATAAAAACTTCATATCCTTTCACATTATCTTAATCATCGATGCCACTATCGGCGAAAAATTCTTTATATACCTCAGAATATCCAGCCAATCCAAGAAATCTCTTTATCTCGGTCACCATCTCGGGTCTCTTCCAATTATTCACCGCTTCAATCTTTGTTGGATCGACATACAACATTTTCTCTAAGACTACATGACCAAGGAACTTTACTTCGTTTTTCCAAAATTGGCACTTAGAAAATTTCGCCTTCAGCTAATTTCCCTTAGCGGCTCAAGCACAACCCTAGGCTGAATTTCATGCTCCTTCTCATCCTTAGAGTAGATCAGAATATCATCTATGAAAACCAAATGAATCTATCCAAGGGATCTCAGAAGATTCGGTTCATCAAACATACAAAGAATGTCAGCGCATTAGTTAGTTTGAATGGCATAACTAACCATTTATACAATCTATACCGAGTTCTAAATGCCGTCAAAGAAATACTATCCTCTGTCGCTCTAAGATGATGAAATCCCCTCGCCAAATTCAACTGAGAGAATGCTTTGGCTCCACTTAACTGATTGAACAAATCTTCAGTTCTCAGCAATGGATATCGGTTCTTTATCGTCTTCTCATTCAGATTACGATAAACAATACACAACCTTAACGATTCGTCTGTTTTTTTGGCAAATACTACGGTAACTCTCCAAGGTGAACTACTTGGTCAGATAAACTCTTGCCTTCCAGATCCATCAGTTGCACCTTCAACTCTTTCATCTCTATAGGCATCATTCTACTTGATGGCCTACTTATTGGTTCTGCTCCAGGAACCAAATCAATCCAAAACTCAGTGGCTCATTTCTGCGGTAATCCAACTACCGACTCAAACACAGTAAACTCTCTAACCATAAAAACTCAATGCAACTCATCCTCCAACTCCACAACACCCAATAAAGCATTCACTTCTCAACTAGAGTTTTCTACAGTATAAACTATCCGATCACTAAGATAAGGATGTCTAAGTGATATTTTTCTATCATGGCAAATTATCCTAGCATCACACTTAGTTAACCAATCCATTCCAAGAATGATCCTGAACCCCACAAAGTCAAATACACGCAAACAACAAACAAAAGTATGACCTAGCAAATCAAACTCAAATGGTCACACCTTATTCCAAGTGTCGCATACCTTTCTATCGGATTTGTAACCCTTAAGGAAGTAACTAATTATGAGGTATCGAGGTTAATCTTATCTACCAGACATTGGAAAATAAAAGAATGCAATGCATCACAAACAAAATGCTAACAAACATACTGTGAATCCATAGCGTGCCTCCTAGAACAGCATTTCCCTTCTCCTGCACCACTGGCCTTGAAGCTACTCGCTTCATTGCATACACTTGCCCCTTTTCTTCCTTCGCGGGCTCTCTGCATTGATTCTTATATTTTCCAATCTAATCACAATTAAACATGTAATGTTCTTCTTTCCAGTCACCTCCTTTCCTTTTACCTTTCCAATACGACACTCGTGAGCATAATCTCCTTTCTTGTCGCACTTGTAATAGACCACATCAAATTTTTCCCTTTTTCACTACTCCTCCCTTTTGAGCATTCTTCTTATGGAAAAACTTTCACTTAGGGCCCTATCAACACCGGACCTCCCTCTCTTTCTTCTTTTCCAGACAAGTTAACGCCTCTTCCTGCCTTAGTGCCATTTCTACGACTACATCACATGGATCACTTATGTGCAGTAAGGAAGCTCTCGCCAACTCCGATTTCAGACCTATAATAAACTTCTCGTTTCTTTTCATCACTATATCAATAGTGGTATCGGGCTAACTCTTCAAATCTTCCATCATATTCCAAAACAGACATCTCCGCTTGTTCCAATGCAACAAACTTTCTCACCAACACTGACTGCGCCATTACCGACTTAAACCTTTCCTGAAACCTTCTCTTAAACTCCGTCCAAGTCATTGTCTCCTTATATACTCTAGTAGTAATAGTATTCCACCAATACGGAGCGGTTCCGCGAAGTTGTCTTGAAGCAAGTCTCCTTTTCTTCTCATCGTTGAGTCCTAAGTCAACGAAAATCCTCTTACAATGTAGCAGCCAATTTTCTACTTCTATTGCATTCTCAGTTCCAATGAACGACTTTCGTTCAAGCATAGTATAGTCTCTGCTCAAGTTAGCATAGTGGTTGACTAATGGAGCTTCCTAAAATCCTCCTTCAGCAGCATTCCCTCCAACAACTCCTGCTGCAATTTCAGCTTGCATCATGTTTACGAGAAACTGATACATGGCTCCCATGACCACTTGGAGAACCCCAGCACCAACATTTTCAGCTTGAGCTTGACATGGACCGCTTCTAGCATTTGGTTGGGAATTTACATTTGTGGTGGTGCTTTTTCCTCCAAGGTTAACTCTACCTCTTCTTCCGTCTAAATCTATATTCAAGCCTCGTGAGATACAGATGAATAGCCTAACAAAGATAGGAGTCTAGAGATATAGCGTATACATACATACATACATATATATTGTTATCCCAACTTTTGGCAAAGTTGAGATATCCAAAATTTACTAGAAATCAATGATTACTATTCATGAATATCAACCATGCATTGCAGGATAACCATGAATATCGATGAATTTTGTCCGAGTCCGGAACGGGCCACAATTGATAAGACACGACAAGAAAGATCATAGAAGTCTGCATTCTAAATTTCAAGTCAATCCGAGGTCGTATGCTCAAGTTATGATGGATTCAAGTTGAGAAAGATGGACATTGCTCTGTTCGAAACCATCACCCTACCTATGTTCGAACCCATCTGGTTCGAACCCAAGAAGTGAGGCCGCGCCTCGAATCCATACCCATATACCAAAGTTCGAATCGATGGAGTTCGCATCCATCGGTTCGACTCCACCTCGAACCCAACTAGTTCGAACCCACCATGTTCGAATCGATAAGAAGAGACGACGTTCGAATCCATCAGCTAGAACCTCGCTTCGACTCCATCAAGTAAACCCCCAGATAGCCTTACTCCGAATCCATCCACGACCTAACTTCGAACCCATCACAGAGCCATGCTTCGAACCCATCACAGAGCCATGCTTCGAACCCATCCGTGATATCATCTTCGAACCCATCATGTGTAGCTTCATTCGAACCCACTGGGTCAACCAACCACGATGACGTGTCTTCCATCGGTTCGAATGCGCCGAGATATATGGAGTCGAGGCGGTCAACACGGAGTGAAGTCCGGATCGATTCGAAGTTTGCGCTCCACGTCACCACGAAGTCGCGTGCCATGATGAATTCGAAACCATCGGTTCGAATACATGGGTTCGAACCAAACAGCTATGCCATAAACCCAATTTCGAATCCATCATATCTCCCAATCTGCTGATCCAAATGCCATGAAATTTTCACAGATGCTTGCATACATGTTGAAGAATGTCCACGCCAAATTTCACCTCGATTGGATGAATTCTTGATCTGTTCGAATGGAGTTGGAACCGATGCCAAAGTGGGCCCAAACTTCCCAAGACCGTACGTGTGGGCCCCCTCACGTGCCAGAAGAGGTCTCCTGAGTTTTCAGCGAGATATCAACAGCCTACGCCTATAAATAGAGCCCCAGATCATTCAGAAAAGGGACCGGATTCTCTTTGGCAAGATCAAGACTCTGAAGCATCAAGACTCCACCAAGGCTCTACTTTGTACTCAACAACCACCGTTGTACTTAAATTTCAGAACTACAATTCATTGTAATCCGCTGTAATCGATTGTAATCAGCGAAGAACATCAATAAAAGGAAAAACCTTTGAAGTGGACGTAGGCCGGAGATAGCCGAACCACTATAAATCGTGTGTTCTTGTTTACATTTACTATTCTGCTACTTAGATCTGTGATTTGTGTTTGGATATTGCTGATTTATATTCCAACACTGGTGCTTTCACATTCATCGGGGTTTGTGACCAATTTTGGCGCAAACACTTTGGTGCTTTCACCGAGAAGAACTAGCACCCGCTACACCAGATTCGACATTCAGATTCAATAGTTTGAAAGTTCCGATTCAGAGACAATGACTCGACAAACAAGACAGAGGATTGATAGGAGCCAACAAGGAGGAAGCCAAGAAGCATCCTCCGGATCAGGAGAAGGACAAGCTTCCGTCTACATCACCAGAGACGAGATGGAGGCTATGGCCAATTCATTACGCGAAAGCATAATGAAGAGTCAACAGGAGATGCTGCAGAATTTCCTCGAGCAGATGAGGGCGGCAATTATGCAAAACCTTGGACCAACTACAACAGCTACGAGTACGGGACAAGGAATCAGGATTGCAGAAGCAAATGAAGGACAGGCTCAAGGCCAGAATACCGGAGTTGAAGGTGATCAACAGGGACTTGGGGGCAGACCCTCAGGGTCCGATGCTGGAAGGCCAACGGATGGAGCTCAACAGACTGGAGACAATGCCTATGCTAACGAGCCACCAGAAGAATACGTACCAGAATTCCCTTCAAGGCTCGGGGGGCAGGACAGAAACTTGACAAGGGGGCAACCCCTAGACGGAGACGAGAGGATGATAGGCCTAATGCGAAGAATCATGAGAGGAGGATTGCCTAGTGGAGGCCTAGAAGAAGTTAGTCGGAGTCCATTCACTCCAAACATCCGAAACGCAAGGAACCCTCCAAAGTTCAAACTACCGACGCTAGAACCATATGACGGGAGATCAGACCCGACCATGCATATCACAAGATATATCAGGCACATGGAAGTGCTGGGGGCATCCGAGGAAGTGATGGCACGATGCTTTCCTCTATATTTGACAGATTTAGCTTCACTATGGTTCAGACAACTAGAGACTGGATCAATCGGAACATGGAGCGAGCTCGTTGATTGCTTCATGAGACAGTTTAGGGTCCATGTAACCCGACCCAAGAGTGTGATGACCTTAGCATCAATCAAGCAAAGGACCGGAGAGTCCATAAAAGATTTCCTACTAAGATTCAACGTGACAGTGACTTCTGTAGATCGCCCGGATCCATCAATGATTTTAATGGCGGCAGTGGCAGGAGTCGCGGAAGGCACCAAGTTCAAAGATTCTCTAACTAAAGATCCACCGCAAGATCTTGGAGAGTTCTTTCATATAGCCGAAAAGTTCATTCGGTTAGAAGAATCACGAGTCGAGAGTCGTGAAATAAATGCCACGAAAAGCGTAGGGACCTCTAGAGAGCAGTCCGGAGCGGACAAGGGAAAGAGGAAACAGGATGACAGACATGATGGTCCTGATAAACGGAGGAAATTCCGAGAGCCAAGATTCAGGCAGTACACAGATCTGAATGCAAGCCTAGAAAGAATCTTCACTGAAACCAGGGGGCAACTTCACTATCGAAAGCCACCTATAAGGGATCCCACCGAGCAGGAGCGCAGGACTGGAAAATATTGCCTGTTCCATGAGCTGGATGGGCACGCCACAGATGAATGCCGCCACCTGAAGGATGAGGTGGAAGAACATGCCAGGGGTGGTAGATTACCGCAATTTGTCAGAGAACGGACAGCAGCGACAAGGCACGAACAACTACCGCCTCCACCGAGCAGGAACGATCCTGGATCGGGATCACGACTCGTCATCAACTGATTAAAGATGGCAAGGGCCAAGTCCAGGATTTGGACTTCGGTCGAATAATTTTATTTAGATTTATTTTCAGAATAAACGGTTACTCCACTTACACATGTACGGGAACCGGAGAAATCCCTAGGCATGCTCTGAGATGGAGATAAACCGCTACGCCTGGAGAGGCAATCCTTAGTTTTTTCTTGATGTTTGAGATTGAACATCTGGAACTTGAATTTTAATAAATAAATTTGAACTTCTTGCAATAAACCTTTTGACCGGAGAGTCAAAGGATGAACATTAACTACCAATATAAACATGATCGCTTTATGACCCTACCCGGAGAGACGGGGTCCAGAGTGCAAGAAGTGAGTTGCTCCGCCGGAGAGCGACAGGATCGACTCACTTAAGCGCTGTTTCCCCTTCACCGGAGAGTGACAGGATGGGATCCAGCAAGAGCCCGGAGAGGCTATGATCGGTCTCGAACGACCAAGACATCGCTTAATGTTCAGATACACTGAACCGGAGTGCAAGAAGTGAGTTGCTTCGCCGGAGAGCAACAGGATCGACTCACTTAAGCGCTGTTTCCCCTTCACCGGAGAGTGACAGGATGGGATCCAGCAAGAGCCCGGAGAGGCTATGATCGGTCCCGAACGACCATGATATTGCTATACGTCCTAACTGGGACCAGAGTGCAAGGGATAGAAGGCAACGCCAGAGAGCAATAGGATCTTTCTATCCAATCACTAAGTCTAGAATGGGCTTAGTAATGGTTCAGAGCAGCCAATAATAGTCCGGAGAGACTGTGAAACTTCATTCTCAACTTCTACGAAAAACAAACAAATGCTAATTTGGCTTCGAACAGCCACAAACTTGATTGATAACACCACAGCTATGAGTAAAACATGAATTTATTACACTTGATTTAAGACCGTTCAAAACATACCTTTTACAAAAAGGCATGTTTTGGGGGGCAAAATGTTATCCCAACTTTTGGCAAAGTTGAGATATCCAAAATTTACTAGAAATCAATGATTACTATTCATGAATATCAACCATGCATTGCAGGATAACCATGGATATCGATGAATTTTGTCCGAGTCCGGAACGGGCCACAATTGATAAGACACGACAAGAAAGATCATAGAAGTCTGCATTCCAAATTTCAAGTCAATCCGAGGTCGTATGCTCAAGTTATGATGGATTCAAGTTGAGAAAGATGGACATTGCTCTGTTCGAAACCATCACTCTACCTATGTTCGAACCCATCTGGTTCGAACCCAAGAAGTGAGGCCGCGCCTCGAATCCATACCCATATACCAAAGTTCGAATCGATGGAGTTCGCATCCATCGGTTCGACTCCACCTCGAACCCAACTAGTTCGAACCCACCATGTTCGAATCGATAAGAAGAGACGACGTTCGAATCCATCAGCTAGAACCTCGCTTCGACTCCATCAAGTAAACCCCCAGATAGCCTTACTCTGAATCCATCCACGACCTAACTTCGAACCCATCACAGAGCCATGCTTCGAACCCATCACAGAGCCATGCTTCGAACCCATCCGTGATATCATCTTCGAACCCATCCTGTGTAGCTTCATTCGAACCCACTGGGTCAACCAACCACGATGACGTGTCTTCCATCGGTTCGAATGCGCCGAGATATATGGAGTCGAGGCGGTCAACACGGAGTGAAGTCCGGATCGATTCGAAGTTTGCGCTCCACGTCACCACGAAGTCGCGTGCCATGATGAATTCGAAACCATCGGTTCGAATACATGGGTTCGAACCAAACAGCTATGCCATAAACCCAATTTCGAATCCATCATATCTCCCAATCTGCTGATCCAAATGCCATGAAATTTTCACAGATGCTTGCATACATGTTGAAGAATGTCCACGCAAAATTTCACCTCGATTGGATGAATTCTTGATCGGTTCGAATGGAGTTCGAACCGATGCCAAAGTGGGCCCAAACTTCCCGAGACCGTACGTGTGGGCCCCCTCACGTACCAGAAGAGGTCTCCTGAGTTTTCAGCGAGATATCAATAGTCTACGCCTATAAATAGAGCCCCAGATCATTCAGAAAAGGGACCGGATTCTCTTTGGCAAGATCAAGACTCTGAAGCATCAAGACTCCACCAAGGCTCTACTTTGCACTCAACAACCACCGTTGTACTTAAATTTCAGAACTACAATTCATTGTAATCCGCTGTAATCGATTGTAATCAGCGAAGAACATCAATAAAAGGAAAAACCTTTGAAGTGGACGTAGGCCGGAGAAGCCGAACCACTATAAATCGTGTGTTCTTGTTTACATTTACTATTCTGCTACTTAGATCTGTGATTTGTGTTTGGATATTGCTGATTTATATTCCAACACTGGTGCTTTCACATTCATCGGGGTTTGTGACCAATTTTGGCACAAACATATATATATATATATAGCAAATACAAGTAGGTTATCATAGTGTTATCCCATACCCCCATCTTAACTCTAATTCCTAAGGATTATGTTTTCAAAAATCATTTTTAGTTAAAGTACTTCATAAACCATGCTCTGACACCAAGCTGTAACATCTCATATCTAGAGGTCCAAAACTAAGAGCTGCAGATGTTGCAACCATCTACAGTATTAGCTTCCGACGACTAAATACGGCTATGTTAATGGTATCTATGATATCAGAAGCACTTGAATATGAAACAAATCATAGATTTCAGAACAACAATTTTCCATTACATTTCAAAACAGATTTTCCATATTCATAATACATAATCCCAATACGTTCCCAGGCAATGATAAAAAATACTTATTACAAACTATGCAAAAAGCGACATATGAAGATGCCCCCTTTGATAATCAGAATCATACAGTAATAATTGACTCAATACATACACAGCGGAAATAACGAAAAAACAAAGAACTACAACTCCTAAATAGCTATCCATTAGGCTCATGTCTGCCTTTGGTTGCCTTATTCACCATCCTACTAAAACCTGAAAAAGCCTTAATCCCTCAGCCTACTCAAATCAATTTTGAGCACTCGAGAGTTTAAGGAAAATACATAAACTTCGAGTCAGACATAAAGTCTGGTGTAAATGATACTATACATCCTGGTTAATAATGTTAGGTGAGACCACGCCGCTTAGGAGAATGGGTCTCCCTTCACTAACATCCTTCTAAAATATATCTTTGCAACCCTTTTCCAGTAACCAAAAATGGTTAAATATATTAAAGCATCACTATGTAAACATGCATAAATATCAGGTAATAAATAACTACCTGTTCAAACACTCTAGTTTTGTTTGTCTAACTATTAACCTTTGGCTGACCTAGGCCTACCAGACATTATGATAATATTAATCTAACATCTGTTAGACACTCCTCTTCTGGATGGTTTTCCCTTAACAATATGATAAATACTTCTCTTATGGATGGTCTGTCTCTAACTTAATCAACCTCCAGGGTCATCTAATCCTAATGGTTTTTTAGACTCACCAATAACATATCTGTATACAAATAAATATTCCCTTCTGTGTGTAATCATAATTTTATCCTACCTGTGCTTAAGCCCTACACACTCGAATTTTGAACAACAATTAGCCAGGGCCAATAGCTAATGTATAGGGCGCGACCCTATACCAGTCTCATCTGGTATTCAAATATCTGCGTCATTTTCACTTAGGGATATCTTCCCATAATTTTCCTTGAATTCAAAAAAATTTAAATTCTTTAAATCAAACTTATAGAAGGAAAATATATAGTCTCTATGTTATACCCAAAATCACCTTGCCATGTTATACACATACACACACTCTTTAGTCAAAGCTTTGTTGATGAAAATATTTAAATACTTGAAAGTACCTCTTTCGATTCCATTGAAAGTACCCTTTATAAACCTTTGAAAGTATCTCTTTCGAAACCAAGTAAAATACCTAAGTTTATTTAGGCCGAAAGGCCAAAGCTTCCCTTTCGAAACCATACTTAAACCCTTTCTAAACCTTCGAAAACATTCATTTTGAAAGCATTAAAACCTTAGACATCATATTTCAAACACTTCAAAACAATGCCTTCAGAAAACCTTGGAAAAACCTTCAATTTCAACCCTTTCGAAACCATCAAAAAATAGTATCTTTCGACATCTTCAGAACCCTTTGGGAACCACCCCTTCGATACCATTTTAAACACCTTTCAAAAGCATAAACCTTTAGAAACTTAAACCTTTTGAAAGCTATTTGGGTTCAATTAAAACATGTGGAAAAAGACCTTTCGAAACCATATACGTCATATCTTTTGAAACCCTTAGGTTATACTTCAATCAGAATAAAAAGGGTCAATTAAAACATCTTAGTCGAAACCTTCCTTTCTAAACCTGTTCCTACATAAAGAAGTGATGGTGTCGAAACCATCCCTTCGAAAGCATGAAAGAAGTGGCTGGTTTTAAAAGTTTAGTATACCCTTCGAATCCATTGACTTCAAAAGGTAGAAAGGCGACAACTAGGGGTTTCGACCTCTTAGAAAGCTTTACTTAAAAGCAAAAGAGTGTAACCAAGTCAAAACCTTTCCTTTGAAAATAGTTGACCCAGTCGAAAGCAACCAATTCGAAACTTTTTCCTTCGAAAGCAAAGCAGGCACTACCTTTAGTTTTAAAACAACGCATACTCCAACTCCTTCGAAACCTAATGTCTTGACCAAGAACCCATCTGCCTTTGTCCGATATTCTACATACCAAGTAGCTTGATACCATGCACATTGGTATCGAAACCTATGATGGCGAAAGGTTTAGGTCGTAGTCCCCTGTACTGAAAGTGGCGGAACATGTAAAATCATGTTTTTTTAACTTAAAAAACAAACTTTTCAACTAAACTGCCTATGTTTGTCAAATTTCCATCAGTTGCTAAATACTTTTTCAAAAGGTGCTGCCAATATTTTCAGAAATAAACAATGATTTTATTTTGCAAAATGCCTCTTTTGTTTAATTTAATATATGAAACATTTAAATCTCATACCCTAAATAATTTTATATATTCACCAAAACACGTAGGAAAATTCTCTAAAAATTCCAGGAAATCAATTTTAATATGTTTTCCAACATATATAAATTTCAAACCCAAACAATTATTTATTTTTCCATAAATAATTCATAACCCATAAATCATTTTCTTCACTAGAAAGTTAATATAAAATCCAAATTAACTCGAAAAATTATAAAAATTGAAACCCATCTCTAAAATATCATCTCTCTCTATATTTTAATTTCCAAGGCATTTGGATGTCATTTAATAGGGTTTTCACATCAAGCATATCACAAAACTAAAGAATTGACTTCAAAACCTTTGACTTCAAAAAGGTATACCCTTCGAAACCATTGATTTTAAAAGTTAAGTATACCCTTCGAAACCATTGTCTTCAAAAGGTATAAAGGCGGCATATAGGGGTTTCGACCCCTTCAAAAGCTTTACTTAAAAAAAAGAGTGTAACCAAGTCAAAAACCTTTCCTTTGAAAATAGTTAACCCAGTCGAAAGCAATTGAGACCTTTCCCTTTAGAAAGCAAACCAGGCGGTACTTTTAGTACTAAAACAACGCATACTCCAACCCCTTTGGAACCTAACGTTTCAACCAAGAACTCTTCCTCCTTTGTCCAATATGGTACGTACCAAGTAGCTTGATACCATGCACATTGGTGTCGAAACCTATGATGGCGAAAGGTCTGGGAAGTAACTCCTTGTACTGAAAGTGGCGAAATATGCTAAAATCATGTTATTTTTGTTTTTAACTTAAAAGAGAAACTTTTCCACTTTCATTGGTTGCCAAATACTTTTTCAAAAGGTGCTGCCAATATTTTCAGAAATAAACAATGATTTTATTTTGCAAAATGCCCCTTCTTCTTAATTAAATATACAAAACATTTAAGTCTCATATCTTAAATAATTTCATATATTCATCAAAATGCTTAGGAAAATTCTCTAAAAATTCCAGGAAATCAATTTTAATATGCTTTACAACATATATAAATTTCAGACCTAAATAATTATTTATTTTGTCTTAAATAATTTATAGCCCAATAAATCATTTTCTTCAGTAGAAAATTAACATAAAATTCACATTAATTCGGAAAATTATGAAAATTGAAAACCGTCTCTAAAAGATCATCTCTGATCTATATTTAAATTTTTAAGGCATTTGGATGTCATTAGTATAGTTTTCACATCAAACATATCATAAAACTAATATGAACATGCATAAATCATCAACAAGCATATATATAAACTGTTAATCATTCAAAACATGGTATATTATGCAAAAACATTTCAGATTAACCTTAAAATCGAAAACTGTAAGAAAAATGGGATGTAGTAATCATTCACCTTAGCTTTGTGATTAAAGATGTGAGATTTGATGTCGTATAAATTGATTTACTTCTTCTTCTTGAAATCCTAGCTTGATCTTCCCTTAAGATTGAAAATGGCGGCCGGCCTTTCTTTTAATTTTAATTTTTGCAAATGAATTCAATTGAGGACTCAAGGCTAAGGTTTAGGGTATTAAAATGCTTATTTTCCTATTTTTCCCTCCCTTATTCCCTAACACATTTATTCATGTTATTTCATTTTGATTTACATTTAACATGGCACCGCTACCCTTGGTTATAATCAAATCTCAATCTATTAATCATCGCATTATTTTATTTTATTTAGTTATTAAAATATCCTAATTGATGTTATAAAAATACGTGATGTTATAATATGTTAGTGTATGTGTGTGTGTGTACTTAAGTTAAATGAGTTTAATTTTAAAGTGTAAAGAAATGAAATAAAAAAATGCCATAAAACATCACATCACTTAAAGCATTATGCAACATTAGAAAACATTAGGTACAAGAGCATTTATTGCATACTGGGTCAAGATGGTAAAAGGGGGGAAGTCTTTCCTTCGTTTGAAACATGGTGGGAAGGAGGGAAAACATGGGGATGATGTGGTAGGATAGTGGAGGCTAAAGGGTAGTTTAGTAATTTGTTATTTCCACTGTATATAAAAGTAAATTGCTAACTCTTTCTTCTTATTTTTTTTTTCATTTCTATTTTCATTTCACAAACCCCACGCTTATTCCAAGCTCCAAAACCCTCTCTAATGGCTTCTAAGTTCCTTTTAAAAGTTTAAAAAATCCTAACTTTTATCACTTTTGATCCTTAAACCCTTGTTTAAAACCTCTCCTTTCTTATCCTACAAACCCATGTTCTCAAAATCAAGGCCATACCACCTCTTCACTACCATGGTCAAGCCAATATGCCCCATGGCTAAACCATTTAGCCACTTAAGGCATCTAAAAACTCATTTTTGTCAAAGAAAAGTAAAGCTTTTGGCCGTTTTCAAAAGTTAGTGAAAGTTCGTTCATTTTGGATAGCTTCTAGGTGAGTAAAGCTCACCTTTTACCTAATATTTTAAACTTTATTAAAATGTTATCTTGGTTGTTGAATAGGTTGGATGTTTGGTTGACATCAATGATGTTGTGTATTATTGCTTATGTATGTGATATGTAATGATGATTATGAAAGTTAGGTTCTTCGCTAGTTGTATGTTGTGATGGCATATTTATGTGTTGTGTTCATGCTTGTGTTCTTATATGTTAAAGGAAAGTTAGTATTTGAAGTCGTTGTTGCGACATCGAGATTCTTTGATTTGAAAAACTTGTTTTCCTTACTTAATGAATATGTTTTTATAAAATTTCAAAAACCCTTACTTTTGTTTCTCAAAACTTTGTATTAAGTTTATAAAGTAGTAAAAGTATAAAGTTAATAATTTTGAATCAAATCAAGTTTCAAAATTACGAATCATATAACGATAGATGCTATGAATGCAGTTCATAAAACGAACACTTTTTGCAATTAAAAATTGTTTTCACTTAGGTATCTTTTTGGAAAGTGTTTTCAAAACACATTACAAGTAATAATAAGTAGTTATTTATTGAATATTTATTTATTTAATGTTTATTTAATTAATTTATTAAGTGAGGTAATTAGTACTTAATCATTAGCTAAATTAAGAAATTTAAACTTAAGTATCAATCAAGTAAGTTAATTATAATTAGATTCATTAACGATTAATTATTAGTTATTTATTTATTAAAAATTAATTATTATTTATTTATTTATTTTATAAAAATGTTTAATTATTAATTAATTACTAATTAAGTTAAGATTTAATTAAAGAATTAATTAAGATTTAATTTTTATTAAATGAAGATTTCGTACGCTTCCAATCTAACCCCTCTCAGAATCACCTCCACCTCCCATCTTCCATCCATCTCGAGTTCGCCGTCACCCTTTTCATTTTCACATGCTGAAAAAGAAGGTGCCTTTGTCTCAATTGTCGAGTTCAAATCTGGATCGCCAAGCTTCCCTAACTCGCTCTGGAAAACCCTTCTCCAATTCAAGAGTTCGCGCTTCTACCAATGATGAGCCTGTTTCGCCTTTTGCTGCCACTTTTGTTCTTTAGTGCGATTCAGGTCTAATTCTGTTGGTAAATTCCTTCTCCTCACTTTTGAACGACATCGATACTGGTGCTCAAATAGTTGTTATGGGGTGCTCTAAACCTTGGTGAGCCTGCTGCTGGCCTTCCGAACATTCTGAATGAAAACATAGAACCTGGTGAGAATCTTGTTTCTTCCTTTCTAGCTTCTGACGCAAATGAACCTGCTTGGTCGGAAACGGTGGTTGGTCTTCTTAGTGAATTCGAAATTGATAATGGTGTGAATATAGGTGCCATTCCCTCTTTGGTATGAACGATATAGTTGTTGGTGGTTATCGGGTTGAGCCTGCTGTTGATAGCGATCCAACTGTGGTGTGCACGCAAACTGTTTGTGAAAATGTTGCCTTTAATAGTCGATTGCCAGTTTCGCCTGATCATGCTCAAGTTCTGATTCCTTTTGCTCCCTCTATTACAGACCCCCCCCCCCCCCCCACCCCCCCAACACACACACACACACACCCCACACAAAAAAAAAAAAAAACCTTGTTCCTCTGCTAGGTCCCCTTCAGCTCCAAAATGGTCTTCGCTTTTTAAATCGTTGTCGTGCAAAGCAGGAGAGTATGTTCTCCGTTCTTTTGTAACCGAGGAGGTCGACGGGGTCTTGATTCCTCCTCATGAGTTCATACAAGATGGCAAGGATTATTTGGGCGGATTATCTGGTAGGGTTCTTCCTTGACTTGGATTCCCCTAATCATGTTGTTCGCGCTCATTGTAAGAATCATTGGAAGCTTTTAGGTGGTCTCCAGCTTCAGTTCGATAACTCTATGTTCTTTTTCAAGTTTTCTAAAAAGGAGGAACAACAACGTGTGCTTGAGGCCGAGCAAAATTTCATTGAGGGTGAACCACTAATTACTACTCCTTGGAGTAGGTCCATTGATAGTGCTAGCCTTCAGGTATTACCTATTCATGTTTGAGCCAAGTTCTCTCATATTCCCTCTGTTCTTCAATCTTTGCTTGGATTGAATTGGATCGCTAGCTTGGTTGGAGACCTTAAGTGTTTTGACTCGAACACATTGTCTAGAGGTAGGATCGTATATGCGAAAGCTTTGATAGAAATTACACCATCCAGGCCTCTTCCTTCCAAGCTTGGAGTATGTCCGTCTGATGGTCAGGTAGCAGAAATCAATGTCCACTATGGATGAAAATATGATACCTGTGAGATTTGTCACTCTTTTGGTCATGTGGCGCTCTCATGCAAGCACCTCCCTCCTCCCGATTCTTTTGATGACCCTCCTCTTCCTATCCCAGATAAGATCCTCCTTCCGCGACCTTTGGTTAGCATGTGGGTTCGTAAGTCTTGCCCCTCTTTACTTGTGGGTCCCATACCCCCTCCTGATGTTTCTGTCGAGATCCGTCAAGTCCCTGATTGTAACATTGATGCTGCTCCGACTCTTGTCATTGGTGAATCTTATACTGATCCTGGTATTCCTGTTGCTGTTGTCAGCCCTTTCCCGTGATTGAGTGGAACTCTAGAGCGCAGACTTGGGTTCGTTTGAGTTTTGAGATGTAGTATAGTCCGAAGTTTGATTGTTATTATATGTTTGTAGGTGGGAATGAAGAGATGAGGAGGTTATTTTATCATATTGTTGATAATGGCCTTATTCTTACATGTCATGGAGAGGATGGTGATGATAAGAAGCTTATTTTTTTAGGATGGCACTTGGGATCGTAATTATTTTTACTCCTTCGATTCTTAGGGTTTGATCCAGATATAGCGGCTCATTTCTTAGGTTTTTTTACATGTTATGGGGCCTAGTCTCATTGTTCATGACTGTGACCCCTTCTCTGGAGGCCGTTTAGTTTTTGCTTAGACAGTGGAATGACCACTATAAAACTATGTTAGTTGTTCTATGCATGTGCAGAACACCTGTTTTTTCATTTATATACAGTGGTATGACCCACTATAAAGCCGGCTAGCCTTGCTCAAAAAAGTTATACTGGACATCTATTTGGTAGAACAACACAATTCTGCCATAATTCACTAAGTAGAGTATGTTGACATCTACTTAAGCATAATAAAACCCCAATTTTGCTATTTTGGTAACTTGGACATTTATCTATATATTGATTGGTTGTTATTTGTTGATCCCTTTTACATATCTATTTGTTATGTAAATGCCGATGTTATAACTTGGAAACTTAAACTTAATTAAATGTGAACTATTGTGGTCGCTAAGCCTCTCTCCGAACTTGTGAAGTCAAATATTTAATTTTTATATTTTTGAAAATGGTTTAAATTTATTATCATTTTAAATATGATATTTAAAGGATAATTAAATAACCATTTTATTAAAAATGTTTGAAGTTAATTTAATACTTTTGAATGATGGTTTAAAATCATTATTTTGTTAATGTGGTTTAAGATAATTAAATGATGGAATGTTTAAATAATTACTTCTTTATTTAAAAGTGTTTTAAATAATTGATTGTTTATCAAAGAAACTTTATTGATTTAAGTTTATTAAAGAAGTTTTTTTTTTAAATAAGGAAAGTTTATAAAAGGAGTTTTATAAATTGAAAGGAGATCTTGAAATATAGGAAGAAGTTTTATAAATGATCTTTGATACTTATAAAGGAGTTTTAAAAATGATTTTGGTTATTTATGAAAGAGTTGTATAAATAAAATTGGACATTTATAAAGCGTTTGTAAATGGATTTGGACTTTGAGCAAAGGAGATTTCATAAATGAAAGAGGTTTATTAAAAGGATTTATTGAAGAAATTCACAAAAGAATATAGATTTGATCTTCTTAAACCGACCTTCTTAATTATGGAGGTATGGAACATTCGTTCCACACTTAACACCGAAGTATTTAGGGTTAACCTTATCTCCGTTTATTTTTAAATAACTTTTTCTTAATCCTTAATATGATTTTGGAATAAGAAATCTTTTTCAATGTTTTGTGAATATACTTATGCCAGTGCGATATATATATGAATATTTTGGAAAGGGATTTAATAAATGAAAGATTTATTTAATTGAGGCTTAGTGGTTACCATGGGTAGTTAAATCTTTGAATTGTTGTTGTTTGTTCATTTGATAATTAAATGGCCGACTATCAAATCTTGGTCAGTTTTGACTTAGAAAGTAAATAAGAGCTTAACGTGCTCATACGAGTTGAGGTCCCTCAGGAGAACTCTTTCGAGTGAAACGTCTCTAGCTTTAAGGGAAATATTAGAGATCCCTTTTGGGACTCTAGTATAGTTCGCTTACTTCGAAAAAAAGGGCACGAAACAGCTGGAAACGTTGGTATAATATCATCGGATTTTATCGTAAGGTAAAAACATGTTCGTTTTTATGTACGGCGTGGTCTTACTAAATACATTTTATTTTAAAAAGGTTTTTAGATACAGAAATCAATATGATTTGATTGAGCATTCTCACGTTAGTTTACTAGACTGATTCGGACGTTATTCCTCTAGCAAGGGTGGAATCATGCCCAGTAGACGATAAAGAGAGGAACAAGATACATAAACAATTATAGTAATTCCATTCTCCTATGATTGGTAGTAATACCCTATCTTTCTTTATTGGCTAGCTCTAATAGCTAAAAGTCTCGTTCCGGCTTAAAACTAGAAAACAAAGAAAAGTGTACACTTAGAATGGTTAGAAATTGCATTGGGTACTGAAAGACCGGCAGGTTTGCACACGAAGTCCGCAAGCTCAGCCGACATCATTTACGAAGGTTTTAGCTTACGAAGTTGCACTTTAGGATTGATTTTCTCACTTTCGGTAAGTCTTTCAATAGCTTCAACATCTAAGTAGAGTATCCAAATGATATTATTTCCAGTGAGCAATTCCACAGTCCCTGCATCGATTGAAGAGGTGACCGATCCGGTATATTATGCAAGAGCTGGAAGAACTCAATCAACTAAGAGCGCAAAGGGATCAAACCATCGATCCAGAGCGAGCGAATGAGCTACAGAAGCAAGTAGAAAGAGTGAGAGAATACACGCTACTCTCTTGTCTACATCTCTTTGGATGTGAGGGATTGAATAGAAAGAGAAAAAAATGAGTGAGTTGGTAATAACGTCTGGTAAGGTATTAAAGATCTTCTAGGGCTGGCAATGAGTGAGAATTTTCTTGTTCCCCGGGCATCCAACCATAGGTAGTAAAGAGGGTCTTTTCCGTGAAAAGCTAGTTGCTATGAAAATTCTAGTGAGAATCTACAGGTCAAGTAGTGTTCTTTTAGTCCGAACCGAGGCCTTCCTTTTCTTAGGTATGATGGTATTGAAGCGAAAGACCACTTTCTTAGCCAACCAAGCAATCTGACTAATCTCTCTGAATAGTTGGATCGGTACCCAATTAATATATTGGACTCTCCTCCTGCTACGCACCAAGTAATATACTACAACCAGTTTTCTAAGAGTAAGAATCTTTTAGAAACCACGGCCCTTGGTTCTAACTCATTTTGGTCACTCTTTCCCTCTGGCTTACTTCTTATAAACCCCAATTAAACTCTCTCGTATTAGTTTAGTCACGCTCGTCTTAGCTTGCTTCGCACTCTTCTCTTTCTTATGTAAATGAAATGCACGATCATCAATGGCAAAGATCTAGTAGTCTCCAAAAGATTATTGAAGGCACGAATTTGAATTAATACTATAATGGCTTTAACAAAATGGCTCTCTGATCAAAAGATTGAAGCTGACAATAACTACAAAACAAGGAATTCTTCCCTCCCAAGGCCATAACATCTTCTTTCGCTCCCTGGTGCTTGCGATCTTCTATAGATCAAACGCACGATCATCGCTGTTATCGACATCGAATGAAAGAGAAGCGAGCCGGTGGCTTTCATTAAAGAAAATGGTTGTCCTAACGAAATATTTTCATTAACAGGAAAGAAAATGAATAAATGCCTTTCTTTGAGGTCTCTCGATCTGCTTCTTGCTTCACACCTAGCCCCAAGGGCATAGAATACTCGCTCTGACTCCCTTGGGATACCTCAACTGATGCTTAAAAATCGAGAGAGAAGGCTCAAGAACTACCTCGGATAGCCAACCAATCTCCACCAGTCCAAACCATTGACCTGATTTGCATCATTTCACAGGCAAAATCCATAAGCCTATCTCCCTAAGCCTTCTTTCTCAATTCAACATTGATAGTAGCACCAATAACATTCATTGTATGTATGCCCGATCCACAGGCATCTCTAGCATGTTGTACCCGAGTGAGTGTGGGCCATGGAAAGGAGAGAAGCAATTGATACTAGAGAGGGGTTCCTATCTATTTGCTTACTTATCTTGCTCACCCTGGAATATAGGCTTCATGCCTGCAAAAATGAGAGTGTTATTATAATTATCACTTAAACTTAAAATTTTAGATTGGAATTAGATGAATAGAGTTGCATAGCCTGCAAAAGTTGAATTGATTACGGTAAAATAGTTAGAGTAGTCACGCTGCCAAATGTGCTAAGGACTTGCTGGCATTGAACATTATAGAATCATGAAGTATTGGAATATTTTTGGTAAAGAAAGGAGTTAACATAAGGATTTAGTGGTCTTTTCAATCAATGTTCGAAGTGGAAGTGTAGGGTACCAAATTGAATTTTTCTTTTGTAATAACAAAGAGTGAACACCATTTCATGTTTTCCTACTCAAATATGGTTTACGTTGCCTAATTTTAGTACGAGAAGGTTTGAAAGATGTGATTGGCTAAAACACATTTAATTCTAATGAAAGGAAAAAGTAAGCCAAGATATTTACAATACCAAGGAATGCTATAGAGATAAGAAGTTTTCTTGGTTTGACTAGCTCTATAAGAAGTTTATTAAAGAGTTCATAATGATTTGTACAACGCTAACATACCCTACCAAGGAAATTTTTGTTTTCCAAGGAATTTGAAATGTAAACATGCTTTTATTAAGCCAAGGGAGTTGTTTATCGATCATAAGTCACTAAAATATTAGGTGTTTTAACATCATCGGAAGAGATAGACAATTTGAATTATTTATGGATGGGTATTGTTGATTTTACATTTCAGATACGTTATGCCACACATTTGCTTTTAGCTTGGGAGTTTATAGGTACTAGGCAAGTAGGGTGTCGTCTTTCATTATGTATTCTATGGTGTTATTTCTAGAATATTGATACTTGAGTTGTCGCAACTGCAAGTACATTGTTTGGGGCTTAGGATATGAGTTTCATATCATGTTCATTAGGCTAGGACATTGTCCATTTTAAATGTTCATAGAGGAGTTTTGGCTGTGACTGTATCTAAGTAATGAACATTGTCTATTAGATTAATATTGCAAGACACCATTTCATCTTGAGCTGTCTTAATCATAAAACAATTCTAGTATAATAGTGAGAAGTTATGTTTAGGAAAGGTTGCATTAATGGAATTGCATCAAGGAATGACAATTTTTGGGAATGGGTTGGATGATTATGTATGGAGTAGAAGACTGTGATAGGAAGGTGGTTCGTTTGCGTACTTGTAGAGAATATAGCCTAGAGGTTTATTGTGATCTCAAGAGTTCAGTTACGTTGAGTTACACATGTTCTCTTGACCTGTCACGTGATGTGTTAGCTTCTGCACATGTAGTCCGAGATTATCCTGAAAATGGCTAATTCAAGAATTTGAATTCTTATTAAACAAGAGATATTACAGTTTCCACACATCGAATATCCGGATGCGATTTTCATAGAAAATATGATTTGGAAGTTTGGTAAAATTTTAAGAAGAGGATATAGGATTTTTTCAATCATCCCCGAATTGAAAGGAGACTGTTTATTTAAGAAATCCATCATGAAATATTGATTTAGGATACATATGTTGTGTTGTATAAAGGTTGCATGTATACCACCCAATCGATTAAATTTAATGTTAAAACAATTTTAGGTTGGGATTTCTGTAATGACCCATAAATTTCAATAAATTTTATAGCGTATTTAATAGAATTTTTGAGAAATTTTTAATAATAATATTTTGAAATAAAAATTTGATATTTGAAATACGTCTATTTAAACATAGTAAATGGTAAATTTTCAATTAATAATATGAAAGTTTATTTTATTGTGTAAATTTTATTTCAAACTTAAATCAGTTAATTTTTTATGATGATAAAATGCTTTCCAAACATGAATATTTTTATACAAAAAATTTGTAAATCATCTTCTGAGTGAGACGTCATATTTCGTTTCTTCAAATTTGAACTGCTATTGCTCCGTTCATCTTATTTTCAGCATTTTAGCGGCATTTTTCGGTACCGATTATCGACTTTTGATAGGATAATCGTACCATCGATATCTATATACCGTTTTGATCGTCTCGTTGTGCTAATCTCGATGGTATATTCAATTGTCAATTTCAAAGTCAGGAAGACAATGGAATCTACAGAACGACTTCCGTATCGATTCCGTATTTAACTTCTGTTTGCTCTGTCCTTTCACGTGCCTGCCATATATTCCAGTAGTCACTTGCACTTAATAAATTTACATTGAAGTCTGACTTTCAATATTATCAAGGTTTGATTAACAATTTCAGTCGGTTCACTGTTGCTTGCCTTTCCTTATTCATTCTTACGTTTTGAAAATAAAATTTATTTCTCTTTAATTGTTTGCTCTTCCACCTTAACCTTTCTCTTCACTTGAAGCCTTCCTCTCCCATCACTCACGCAACACGCCACTCTACCTTCGATCCAAACCCCAAACCCGTGCAACAAAGCTCCCCTCTCCTCGACTTCCACCTTCGGCCACTGCTACGTCATCTTTCCCCTCTTCCTATGCTTTAACACCCGCAACCCCGATCTCTAACCGAACACCAATGCTTCGATGCTAGTCACCGCTCCTCCCTGATGTTGTAGCCTCCACAACCGCCACCTTCCCACCATCTCCCTCTTTGCTTGCCAGCCACCATCTATCCTTTTTCTTATATAGGTAATATATATTATATATTATGTTTGATATATATATATATACAGTATATATAAAGTTTATAGTTTGCATGCATAGTTTATTTTATTTTTCTTTTGCTAGTTTCCCTGATCCTGCATAGATTTCGTTACGTGTATATGATATTTCATATGTTAGTATGTTATTATATGTATATATATATGTGTGTGTGTGTGTTAGTTTTATATCTGTAAAGCTGTATATATGAGTTTATATATTTTGCATATAGGTCCTATTTGATTTTTAGGTAGTGTATGTGTTGGCGTGTATTTTTGCTCTGATGATATAAAAGTTTTTTTCCAAACCATATTATACACATATGTTATAATGGTCGTATGTGCTGTTAGTAAAGCACAAGTTATGCGTGTTGTAAATAGTTGCGGTGTATACATGTAAATATATGTTAGTAATATATGTGTTTTAAAGTGTGAAGGTTGCTTTTGAATATAATATGTATACGTGTGTTGTGTGATATTTTGAAAAGTAATGTGTTTGTTTTAGTATGTATTGATTTTAAATAAATAAAAAATTATGTGTGTGAGATTTATATATATGTTACGGCTAAAGTTATACTGTTTATAACACGTATATATGTATAGATATTTTACATATTGGGTTATCTTTGAAAGTACATTTGTTCAAAGACTGTATTAGTATAATATGTTGTTTATATGTAAGTTACGTTTTGTTATAAGGGAAAGTCTACGTTAAGTGTCTGTATATACATATTGTAACGACCCGTAATTTTCGATCCCGAAAATTCCAGATAGTTAGGAAAAAAAGAAAAGAGGTAGAAGAAGAAACAGAAATGAAATACAGAATCTCACATTCGCAGCGGATCAAAATATAATATTAAATAAAATAATAGTTATACAAAGGAAAAACTGTATCAGTTAATTTACATTAATACATCGGAGATACAACATTTACACAAACACTGGACAAATAAAATCAACTTGTCATAGATAATCCATAATATCTCTCAGCAGAATACACTCCATACGTTCCTGCCATCCAGCTTGCCTCCTGAGCTCCAGAACGTCCTTACCTGAAATCTATAATACTCGGTCTGACCTGAGCATTACATAAAAGTAACACTCGGGTCAATCTGTAAACCAGCGTGAGTAAACCCATATAATTTGAAATACTAAGTTATAAAACATAACAGAAACCCGGAGTAACTCATATCCCCACTACGAGTTCATAACTTATTATATCCAAAGCTCATTTCACAAACAATCATTAAGTATCCTTACTTGGTTTCAAAGGTCCAGTTTACTCAAAATATTCCATTCCAGGCCATTTATTTCACATATCAAAACTTATAAAGAATCATAGTGGATTATAAATTGAAGTGGTTTCGGGTATTTTTTTGTTACCCGACCCCTGTCTCTTCGAAATCCAAAACGCCATTCTTTAAGTCCAAGTTGTTTAAAAGTTAAAACAAATTTGATTTATTATCTATATTCATATAGGTAGATAATTCAAAATTTCATAAATAGATAATCCATATCATCACAATTCAACCAAAGCATCCTATTATCACAGATAAACACATATCTCCTATCAGAAATATCAAACAATCCAAGGCATTCAAAAATATTCAGCCATCAAAGGCAAAGATTTAAACAATCACATTATCACTTATTAATTTAAAATGAATTAAATAAATTACTTTCATTACTTCAAATCCTGCTTACTTAACCATTGATTGATTAGAAACCAATTAATTAACCATTCTCTAATTATCCATCTTAATTAATCATCCTTGATTAATCACATTAGTAATTAATTGTGAGAAATGTGGATTACGGATCTTAAGGCTAGAGTTAACACTAGAGGGAGGGGGTGAATAGTGTTTATAAAGAATTACTAAATCTTTTTGAGTTTATGTTGATTTATACACAGATGTATGCAATATACAGATATAGATATGATCGCAGAAACAAACACCGATGAAGAAATAAAATAAATAGCAGTAAAGGAAAGAACACACCGGATTTTATACTGGTTCGGAGTTACCCTACATCCAGTCCCGCACACAAGTACGAATTTCTTTTCAAAAGCAATCTTTTACAGTTACACCCTCGATTTCAAGGCTACGAGGTACACCATCCAGAATCACAATCCTCTGGGTAGAGATACTTGATTTTTCGGGCCACAAGTTCACCCACTTGATTTTACGGGCAACAAGTTCACCCAATTGATTTCCCAATGCTACAATCACACCTTATCTCGCTTGATTGATTTTCAAGGCTACAATCACACCTTTTCTCGCTAAGTTGGTTACAAAAAGCCTATAACTCTGAATAGCACTAAGGATCTTGTTGAGAGAGTGATAGAGAATCAAACTATGAATGATCGAGTTCGATTCAATGTTGATTTCAGCAGAGTAATTGTAAGAATATGTATTAAGAAAAGTGGAAGAAGAAGAGGAGTGAAAAACCAGAAAATCTGATGTTAAAATTCGTTAAAACTGACCCCTATTTATAGAAGAACAACAGTCATGTCCATTCATGAAGAGTTATGGTGAATAGACACTTCTTTTGAAATTTAAATTTTAAACTCAACTGACACCATGTCGATATAGTCACCATGAGTATGTCGACATCCCAAAGTATTTTTTGATAATTTGATTTTCTTCGAGAATAACCTTTATCTTATATCAAAACTATTTTAACTTTATAAATATACTTGACTATAGTTAAAATTCATAAGTAAATATAGAAAATAATATATGTAGAATTTAACTATAATTTTATATTTAAATCTAAGTATAAATATTAAAAGTTAAATATATTATATTAAAAGATAGTTTAAAATCAGGAGTATTTGATTTTGAAATTAAAGATGATTTTGAGGCTAAAATTATTTAAAATCAGGATAGAGGTTTTTGATGCTTCTAAAAGGAAGGTTTTGAAATCATTTTGAAAACAAGATATAATTTTGAAAAATCATTTTGAATAAAAAGTTAGCGGATACAAAACAATGTTCCACTGGATTTTTCGTAGGTTTCATCCTACTTAGGGTTTCATCCCTTTAACAGGCTCGAAGTGGATTCCATTCCACGAATAAATTGGATTTTAAGATGCCGGTGCTTTTCTATGAGTTTTAACAAAATTTCTAATTAAGGAATAAATTACTTGAATTCTTGAACTCTTGATAATCTTGATACTCATGAGTCTTCAATCTTGATATCTTGAATCTCTATATTGTACA
The DNA here is from genome assembly GCA_030765085.1 of Allium cepa. Taxonomy (NCBI): domain Eukaryota; kingdom Viridiplantae; phylum Streptophyta; class Magnoliopsida; order Asparagales; family Amaryllidaceae; genus Allium; species Allium cepa. The sequence continues at coordinate 795,616,398 of CM060938.1, read as the reverse complement.
GTCTTCATTCTTGGTACATGCATGGTTAAATCCTGCATACACATATATATCTAAACTTATAGTGTTAGTATGTATATTTTATAATCTATTCTAAGGTTGTTGTCATCAAAACCATCATCTCACGGACTAACAATCTCCCCCTTTTTGATGATGACAACCTTTGTTTATAAAATATTACTTCTATCCTAATAACTCCCCCTAAAACTAATAAATCCTCCTTAATCTATGCCTAATTACCCTATTTTATACTTCTCCCCCTTTGTCATCAACAAAAACAAACTCTAAAATTTATAACTCCAAACTATATAACTCCAAACTATATAACCGTATAGTTATATGTATTAATAGGAAGAACACATATAAGAACACAATTAATTTATTAATCATATAGTTATATGTACATTTTCGTTGTAAACGTAAGAAGAAATAAATAGCAATGGTAAAGAATGAGAAGAAACTAATGTGAGTTTTTGAACGTAGGAGATCTATGAATCGAACAGTTTGGATAGTGGAAACAGAAATTTCCGCGTTGGTCGACAAGATTCTCATTCTTGTCAAAACACACTTCTCCAACACACACGACTTGGTCATCATCCTCCGCGTGCGCTTCTTCCATGGGTTCTTCTTCTTCTTCGTTGACCTCTTGTTCTTGATTGAGTGAAGAATCTTCATCAATTAAGATAGGGTTGGCTTGATTATCCATTATAATTTTTTGCAAATTCCTAAGAATCTTGCCTTGTCTCTCTTGTTCCTTCACCATACAGAGTTGAATCACTTGAATTTCAGCCATCATCTGAAATGCATCCTTCAAAGAGTCCTCTATTTTAGTCACACGAGCGAGAGTAGTACGTTGAAATGGACCAGACGTAGGAGAGGGGAACGAAAAGGTTGATTTTATGTTTGATTTGGAAGAGGAGCCATTGATTATTTGGTTTCAGAGAGAAGAACGGAGAGATAACAGAAAGGATGAATAAAATTTCGAAAATGTGAAGAATATATAACCAATTATTTTGAATTTCGGTGGGAAAAATTTCAAAATTTTAAAAACGTTGTATGTCGACATAGGGTAGAGGAGTATGTCGACATAGTCTTTGAATTTTTGCCTATTTAATTTTATTTTGAATTAATTTTAATTATACTTTTGTTTATTTATATTTTATATTTCAGTTATTGAACAAATACCTAATTCTCTTCTTAATTTAGTAAATATAAATTCATTTAATGGTTTTGTTAAGATATCAGCAATTTGATTCTCAAAATTGATATAATCTAGAGTGATTACTTCCTTACTTGTATTATCTTTGAGAAAATGATGTCTGATATCAATATGTTTAGTTCGAGCATGTTGAGCAGTATTTTTGGATAAATTTATCGCACTCGTATTATCACAATAAATTGGTGATTTTGAAAATTTTAAACCATAATCTTTTAAAGTTTGTTGCATATATATTACTTGGTGAACAAGCCAAAGCAGCAGAAATATACTCTGCTTCAGTTGTTGATAAAGAAACTGTGTTTTGCTTTTTACTAAGCCAGGAAACCAGAGAATGCCCAAAAAAGTGACAAGTCCCACTTGTACTTTTTCGTTCTGATTTACAACCAGCATAGTCAGCATCAAAATAGGATATTAAGTCAAAAGAATCATTTTTAGGGTAAAATAAACCATAATCAGATGCGCGTTTAACATATCTTATGATTTGTTTTACGGCTTTTAAGTGGGTCTCTTTAGGTTGGGATTGATATCTGGCACAGAGACAAACACTATGCATGATATCAGGTCTACTAGCAGTAATATAGAGTAGTGATCCTATCATTCCTCTATATAGTTTTTGATCTACATCTTTCGAGAGATCTTCTTTACTAAGGTACTCATTAGTTGCCATGGGAGTGGGTTTTCCACTCGCAGTAGTCAAACCAAATTTACTAATTAGGTCTTTAGCATATTTTTCTTAACTAATAAAGATACCATTATCTAATTGTTTTATTTGTAATCCTAAAAAGAAATTTAATTCACCCATATGACTCATCTCAAACTCTTTTGTCATTAATTCAGAAAATTCTTTATTCATTTCAAAGTTAGTTGATCCAAAATTGATATCATCTACGTAAACTTGTACTAGTTAAATATCATTTTTATTTCTTTGAATAAAAAGAGTATTATCTTCTTTACCAATTTCAAAATTTGATTGTAACAGATAATATCTTAGTCTATCATACCGGGCTCTAGGAGCTTGTTTTTGACCATATAAAGCTTTCTTAAGTTTGTAAACATGATTTGGTAATTTATCATTTTCAAAAAGTGGTGGTTGTTCAACATATACTTCTTCAATTACAAATCCATTTAAAAAGGCACTTTTAACATCCATTTGAAATAATCTAAAATTATTATGATTTGCGAAAGCAAGTAGAATCCTAATGGCTTTCAATCTTGCTACGGAAGCAAAGGTTTCATCAAAATCTATTCCTTCTTCTTGACAAAAACCTTAAGCGACTAATCGAGCTTTATTTCTAACTACCTCTCCTTGTTCATTCATTTTATTGTTATAAACCATTTAGTTCCAATTATAGTTTTATTTTCAGGTCTAGGAACAAGTTTCCAAACATCATTTCTAGTAAACTGATTTAATTATTCTTGCATAACCAAAATCCATGAATCATCAGTTAATGCTTCTTTTGGATTTTTGGGTTCAATAGTTGATATAAAAGCTATATTACTCATTTGACTTAGTTGATTTCTAGTTTTAACAACAGATTGCATATCTCCCAGTATATTTTCTATAGGATGATCCTTTAAAAGTTTAGTCCTTTTATTAGGATGATTAATTTCATTATTAGTTTCAAATGATTCTTGATTTTGAGTGATTAATCCTCTTCATCATTTGTATCTTCAAAATTTTTGAAATTTTCATCAAATGAAACATGCATTGTTTCTTCAATGGTGTTAGTTTTTAAATTAAACACTCTGTATGCATTACTTCTATTAGAATATCCGATAAAGATTCCTTTGTCGGATTTAAGATCAAATTTATCTAAATTATCTTTTGTATTTATAATAAAGCATTTACTTCCAAAATTTTTGAAATAAGATACCTTAGGTTTCTTTGAATAAAGAAGTTCATAAGATGTCTTATCAGTTAAAGGTCTAATTAAAATTTTATTTAAAATATAACAGGCGGTAGCAACTACTTCTGCCTAAAAATTCTTTGGTAAATTACTATCTGAAAGTATAGTTCTCACACACTCTTGAATCGTCCTATTTTTACGTTCTACTACTCCGTTTTGTTGTGGAGTTCTCGGAAATGAAAAATTGTGAGTTGTTCCCTTTTTATTGCAGAATTCCTCAAACATTTCATTTTCAAATTCACCACCATGATCACTTCGAATAGTTATAATTTTTAGAGAAAATTGATTTTGAATTCTTTTTGTAAAGTTCTTAAAACATTCAAAAGTATCACTTTTATGTTTCAAAAATATTGTCCATGTAAATCTAGAATAATCATCTACAATTACAAAAACATATTTACTATGATTTATTAACAGAATTTGAGATGGACCAAATAAATCAAGATGAAGTAATTCAAGAGGTTTTGAAGTTGAAATCATATCTTTTAATTTAAAGGAACTTTTTCTAAGTTTTCCTAATTGACATGCATCACATAAACTATCTACTTTAAAATTCATTTTAGGGAGACCTCTTACTAGATCATGTTTTGAAAATCAAGATAAGAGTTTGAAATTCAAATGCCCAAATCTCTTATGCCAAATCCAATGGTCACTTGTATTTGCCAACAGACACAGGTTATCATTTGAAACTTTCATGCTAAGAATATAAATATTCTTTTTCCTGACTCCTCAAATATTATGGTTGAATTATTATCTTCGATGTGACATTTATCTTTTTCAAATTTAATTTTATATCCTTTATCGCAAAGTTGACTTATACTTAGCAGATTATATTTCAGATTCTTGACTAGCAAAACATTAGTAATAATAGGAGTTTCAGAATTACCGACTTTGCCGATGCCAATCACATATCCGTTTGAATTGTCTCCAAAGTTAACCAGTCCTTTGTCTTTGTATATAATATCATTCAGTATATCTGGATTGCATGTTATGTGTCTTGAACATCCACTATCGAGTATCCATTTGTTCTTTCTGATCTGCACAATTTGTCCGTTGTGGATTAATTCCTCAACAGCCATAAGGCATGATTCCTACACGTCAAACAATTTTGGTAGATAACTTGAATTTGAATATTGATTATATGCAGACTCATGAAACAATGATGATTTGAATATTTCTAAACTAGTATTAACAAATATAGCCATTTTAAAAACTTTTTCAAAAATCAGATTATGAAACTTTGAAAACCTTGCTCTGATACCAATTGTGAGAAATGTGGATTACGGATCTTAAGGCTAGAGTTAACACTAGAGGGGGGTGAATAGTGTTTATAAAGAATTACTGAATCTTTTTGAGTTTATGTTGATTTATACACAGATGTATGCAATATACAGATATAGATATGATCACAGAAACAAACACCAATGCAGAAATAAAATAAAAGGCAGTAAAGGAAAGAACACAGCGATTTTATACTGGTTCGGAGTTACCCTACACCAGTCCCACACACAAGTACGAATTTCTTTTCAAAAGCAATCTTTTACAATTACACCCTCGATTTCAAGGCTACGAGGTACACCCTCCAGAATCACAATCCTCTGGGTAGAGATACTTGATTTTCCGGGCCACAAGTTCACCCACTTGATTTTACGGGCAACAAGTTCACCCAATTGATTTCCCAAGGCTACAATCACACCTTATCTCGCTTGATTGATTTTCAAGGCTACAGTCACACCTTTTCTCGCTAAATTGATTACAAAAAGCCTATAACTCTGAATAGCACTAAGGATCTTGTTGAGGGAGTGATAGAGAATCAAACTACGAATGATCGAGTTCGATTCAATGCTGATTTCGGCAGAGTAATGGTAAGAATATGTATAAAGAAAAGTGGAAGAAGTAGTGGAGTGAAAAACCAGAAAATCTGATGTTAAAATTCGTTGAAACTGACCCCTATTTATAGAAGAACAACAGTCATGTCCATTCGTGAAGAGTTATGGCGAATAGACACTTCTTTTGAAATTTAAATTTTAAACTCAACTGACACCATGTCGACATGGTCACCATGAGTATGTCGACATCCCAACATTTTTTGATAATTTGATTTTCTTTGAAAATAACCTTTATCTTATATTAAAACTATTTTAAACCTTATAAATATACTTGATTATAGTTAAAATTCATAAGTAAATATAGAAAATAATATATGTAGAATTTAACTATAATTTTATATTTAAATCTAAGTATAAATATTAAAAGTTAAATATATTATGTTAAAAAATAGTTTAAAATCAGGAGTATTTGATTTTGAAATTAAAGATGATTTTGAGGCTAAAATTATTTAAAATCAGGATAGAGGTTTTTGATGCTTTTAAAAGGAAGGTTTTGAAATCATTTTGAAAACAAGATATAATTTTAAAAAATCATTTTGAATAAAAAGCTAGCGGATACAAAACAATGTTCCACTAGATTTTTCGTAGGTTCCATCCTACTTAGGGTTCCATCCCTTTAACAGGCTCGAAGTGGATTCCATTCCCCGAATAAATTAGATTTTAAGATGCTAGTGCTTTTCTATGAGTTTTAACAAAATTTCTAATTAAAGAATAAATTACATGAATTCTTGAACTCTTGATAATCTTGATACTCATGAGTCTTCAATCTTGATATCTTGAATCTCTATACCGTACAGTCTTTATTCTTGGTACCTGCATGGTTAAATCCCGCATATACATATATATCTAAACTTATAATGTTAGTATTTATATTTTTATAATCTATTCTAAGGTTTTTGTCATCAAACCATCATCTCATGGACTAACATTAATTACCCTTAATTAACTATACCACTTAATTATCTTCAAATAACTTTATTAATCAATTCTTAAATTTATTACACTAAGTGATTAATTATTAATTACTTGCACTAAGTAATTATCCTCCTCACTAATTACACAAGTAATTAAACCCAAATCACTCCCATTAATAATTATCCTTCAACTAATTACATCCATTAATTACTTCACTAACTAATTACACTTCATTAACTACATTAAGTAATTATACTTAACAATTCATCAAGTGATTATCTTAAATTAATTAAACTAATTAATTAACTTAAACTAATCACATTAATTTAACTAATTACATTGAGTAATTAATTCCTTTAATTACTTTCATTAAGTAATTATACTTAAACAATTCCACAAATGATTATCTTTAATTAATTGATATAATTAATTATTAAAATTAATCACATTAATTAATTATTTAATTATCCCTAGTTAATGACCTTCGTTAACTATCCTTTAATTACTTCCCTAAGTAATTAAACTTTAATTAACCATTATTAATTACAAGTTAATTAATTTTTAATAACCAATTAACTCATCTCTAATTACTTATATTAATTAAGTGCTTAACTGTAACTTAATTAATCTTAAATTACTTTAATAACTTGATTAATTAATTCCAAATCATTAATTTATAATCTATACTTATCTAATTAACGATCCTTAATTACAAATTAATTAACCTTTAATTAATTAACTTAATCCTTAATTGCTTAACTAATTAATCCTTAATTAATTAAATTAAACCCTTAATTACTTAACTAATTAATCCTAAATCATTAATCAATTAACTTAATTAAATAACCTTAACTTTCCTTATTAATTTAATGAATCACAAATCGTTAAATTTTAATTTACTTTAAGATAAAACATTTTCTTATTTATGACTAAATTGACATTAACAAAAGCACTTGAAAACATTTTACTTTTAAATTTACCTTTAAATTCATTTCAAATGAAATAATTACAAATTTAGCTTTAACAAAATTTAAAAACTATTTAAAAACCCCTTAAATCAAATGATAAAGAAACACTTATCTTATTAAAGAAATTTATAAGAGTTTTTAAACCAAATTCATTTAAATTCAAATCATCTTAAAATATACTTTAATATTTAAAGTTGTTTTAAACATTTTAAATTTTATAAGACTTATTTATTTCAAAACTAGGATACAAAATTAAATTTGAATCCATACTTTACAAATTTGATTTCAAACATTGTTTAAAATATTTCTTTCAAATTTTAAATTCAATTTAAAATTTAAAAACAGACAGGTTTTAAAAACCTGTAACAAAAATATTTGAACCGAGCCCATATCCTAAAGACTTCGAGCCAACCCTCACAACACTTCGAGAAATTCACGAAACAATTCGAGTAAAACTCGAGTAATCAACCTCTACTTCAACCCAAACTCACCAGAAAACAAAGAAGTGCACCGTGCACATGCACGGTGGCTCCGACCAACACCAGTCATTCACGATGACCTCCTCACATCGGCGATCATCCCCGCACCATCCCTCGATCATCAGAACAACGATAATAACTCGAAATCCAAAATCGAGCTTCCAAGCACAATCTTGGAACCATAACCCAAACCTGAAAACAACCACAAACTCGTATCTCCGACCACCGGAGTATCAACGCCTCCGGCCACGACCTCGTCAACATCCCCTCTTCCATCTCCCTGAGTTCTGTTGAACTCGATCATCCAGAGTTACCGTGACGATCAAAATACCTGACCCAGCCAAAACTAGGGTTACAAACTTAATACGATCGCCGCCGCCACCACGGTCACCTGCACACACATCTGATATTTTTCCCACCATCTCCGATCATCCTTGCACCACCAGAGAAAACCCTGACCTCACCGAGCAAGTGGATCACAGAAACCCCCCAAAACACATTATCTGGTCAACCTCGAATTGCTCCCTCAATTCAATGCTAAAAATTATGGTTTCAGTTTTAAAAATCCAGTTTTTGGATGAGGTTTCAGATCCTAAGCTTGAAACATTGAATTGGTATATTTGAATTTTCACTAATCCTAAGTTAGCTCTGTTCTTTTCAGTTTCCAGAGCAATTCTAAATTTATTTTAACTTAAATAAATTTTTAAAACTTAATCAATAGTTAAAAAAACAAATCTGGTTTGAAGGCTAAGTCCTAACAGCAAGTAGATCAAGAGAATATGAATTATGTTCAAAATCTTAGTTCGAAAACTAAGAATAGAGAGGTTACAGGTGAAAACAGACATGCATAAATCCATCATCCAAATATATGTGAGAAATACGGATTAAGGATCTTAAGGCTATGATAAACACTAGAGGGGGGTGAATAGTGTTTTAGAGAATTGTTAAATCTTTTTAGTTTGTTAATTTAAACACAAATGTATGCAATATTCAGACACATATATGATCATAGAATCAAACACAGATGCAAATATAAAGTAAAAACAGTAAAGGAAAGAACACAACGGATTTTATATTGGTTCGGAGTTACCTGTAACGACCCAGTATTTTCAACCATTCACATCCGCACATGTCGGACTTGAATTGTTCAAAATACCGCATTGTAAATAAAATTTGGCAAATCTCAAAATATACAGTAAATAATTAATCACAGAATCACAGACACAGAATCAGAATACTCGCAGCGGAATTTAAAAATACTTAGTGGTTCATGAAGCCACTATAAATAGTCTCAACAAATACAGTTTACAAAGTCTTCCATCCCAAATATAGTTTAAATCATCAAATAGAAAATCTAAAAATCCCAAAGTCTTGATTTCATAAATAAGATAACGGACAGAAAGAAGCCAGCAACTTGAAAGGATCTACAGAAGTCCTAGCTCCGGGATGATGACTGAACTGCAACTCAGGCTGACCCGAGCGTAAAATAAAACATAAACACTTGAGTCAGGACATACATACTTAAATAGTGTAAGCTAATTCAAGTGTACTGTAATATAGAGCAAGTAACTTAAAGGATGCTTTGGACCGCCCATCCTCTAAGGATCCGTTAAACTATTTACTATGTAGTATATTGCGCTATTATAATAGTGTCTATTTATAAAATAAACTTACTTTTAATTAGCGTTAAGGCTTTACATTTTCCACCTTAACACATTTATATATTCACATAGTCTATGCAGTACCGTAATCTCCCCCGTACTGGGCGTCGTCAGAGGGCACTCCATAGGTATGGTACAAACCAAAATCGTATAAGGCTCGGTATGGTATGTGACACGGCACAACTAGGAAATGCCAGGGTAGATATACCAATTGCTACTCGGACCGATGGAAACGCGTAGCCGCAGTTACCGCCCACCTCGAACAACACTCCCAAATCAAAGGTGCGCACCAAAACAATCACAAGAGTAATAGAATGGCATACGAAGAAGTGCGTTCGATCAGAGGTGCTACCTCATTAATCCGAGAATCGCTCCTGTTTTAGCCACCTTATGCCAACTCACGGGAGTCGGGTCCACGTATTCACCTTAAAGGAACCGTCACCACCATCCTACTTCATTCTGGAATCTCCAACGCGTACGTGGTTGGTAAAGTGGTTTTCAGTATCGACAGAGAGTATGCCAGATATCCGATCCCGGTCTCTTTAACAACCAAACGTTATTATAACCCGTGGTTACAACTTTTAAAAATGGTATTTATACTTTGAAATCAAAATAAATTTCAAATACCTTCAATATCAAAATATTGTTTTAAACATTGGTCATTTTATAATATACCATTAAAATCTATTCAATTTATTTAGGAATAAATTAAATTCTTCCATTTAAAACCATTCAAAATCAATTCCGTATTTTTATTAATTACATATTAACTTCCAAATTTAAAACCCTTTTCCCAAAGATTATTTCCACAAATTGATTAAAAATATCAAATTTCAGTTTCTATAGCACTTATGAAATGCTACCTAAAATTTACAGGTTAAAACAGTCCAATTTTAAAAGACAGCATTTAAATGCTGTACTAGATTAATAACTTAACAATTTAGTTTTAAATTCCAAATATAACTTATTATCAATTATTTTCTTAACTGAATTCTTACTTTTACCAAAACCCAGAATTTCCAAAATAAGTTATATTCAAAAATTTTATTCAAACATTTATTTATTTATTTAACATTTTTAACTCATTCAAAATCATTATAAATAAAATCCTTTACATACATTTAAATCGGAATATTATAAACTTCCAAAATAAATTTAAAATATTTCTGAAAAATACTATAGAAACCACGGGTCTGTATATAGTTTTCTAGCCTAGGTCAAGTGATACGGATTTATATCATTTCAATCCGCAATTTACAAAAACCCCGGGTTCTATCATTTCAAACCCGCAATCCCAAGTTAAAATTAAACAGTTAACTGCATAAATGAATAATAATCATCGTTTAGGCCTATCATTTCAGCCTAAACGATTTAAATTTACAGGGAACTTGCAGTGATGATTTAACAGTAAATAAGCATTAAATAATATAACTGCAACTATATTACAACAGATAAACAACTGATGAGGTGTCAATTTAAAATGGGGTTTAACATCATACGTTATATTACAGACAGATGACATTTAATAAATAATTTACAAATACACTTGCGATAATTCACATAAATATAGGTATGTTTGTCTGGTGAGAAATACTCACCTTAAACTGCAGATAATCAGATTCAAACGATTTTACCACTTGATAAAGGATCGTACAAATGGCACGATTAGGTTTCCGCGGATGCCACGCCTTGATTCAAATCTAAAATAAGATCCAAATACCAAATACGTGACTTTTAAAATTACGGTCAAAGCGAAATTTTCGAAACAACTGGAACGAATAGAATAAAAGAAATTTTGGTTCAGCTTTTGCTCGACTGCCTCACCCCACATCCCGACCCCAACTTCATAGGCTTGGCAATACTATTTATTATTATTATACATTATTATTATTATTATTATTATTATTATTATTATTATTATTATTTCCACCGGCATACCCTAACTTATCTAGTTTTGAAAAATATGTATTTACACAAACTTGCGTCTCTGCCTAAACTATTCTTCAATGCAAACTCTCTCTGTTTCTTAATTACAACACGTCTCTGCCACTTCAATTTCAAAACATTGTCGAATTCAGAAACATTAAAATTTAAATTTTTAACCATTCTTAACTTTAAAAATCATATTCCTACTTCAGAAAAATGTTCATTTGGATACCATTTATCTTATGATTAAATAAAATAAATTTTATAAATAAAATATCCAAATTTACTATGAATCATTTGTAAGTCAGAATTTCCCAATTTTACTTAACTTGTATATATATTTTCCAAATAACTTTACACTTAATCTAAAAATACCCACTTCCTAAAATAAAACTAAATTCTCATTTATTTACTTACTTAACAATTTTATTTAAAACCCAATTTCAAATTTTCAAGTTAAGTCATAAATTGAAATTTCACCTTTCCATTTGAAAACAACATTTTCAATTATTTACTTACAAAACACATCCGTTCCATAAATTTTTTTTTTCCTTTTATAGTTAATATACACTAAATTTTCTTCACAACTTTATTCATTTAGAAATCAATTCAACTATGATTCAAGTTAAATAAAAGTTATTCCAAAATATTCCATTTCAATCGTCTTTCATTTTATCAATTTAAAGTACATTATTTATTATACCAAACATATCCATTTTCGAAAATAACTTTTATTAAAATTTCTAGGTTAGATTTCAACTCCATATTAAATCAAATTTAATTATTATGTCATTTATTCGTAAATAAAATCTTTAAATTCACTTTAAAACCAATTATTAACTTACAAAAATTTAACTAAAAAAACAAAACACCTTTAAAATTTTAAAGCCTTAAGTCAAATTTTTAGTTAAATTACATAAATTTTATTTCGAAAATACTTAAAAAAATTTAGAAAAATATTATAATATGTTAACCATGGCCTTGTTCGGGATATAAGATTGGTTATGAAAACTTAGAGGGACGTGACGTGGTGGAGAAGTAGCCGAGCAAGGCAAAAGGGAAACAGAGAACAACAAGAAGAAGAAAGGGAAAAACTGAAAGAAGAAAAGAAAAAGTAAAACCATTACCTGATAGAGGCTTCAGCACAAAAGAAGAAGAAGGCAAATTTTAGATGCAATATAAAGTTTTTGTGTGAGGCTTTATATATATATAAGAAAACAAGTTGAGAGTTATGAAGGCACGTGAGATCTTCTGAGATGCGAGTTGCACAATAATGTATATGGGAGGCTTGCGTGATTATAGGAAAACAGTAATCAAATATAATTTGCTTTGAACTGAATAGACTATACAAAATTTTGATTTAATGAATTCCTAGAATGATGCGTGAATTTAGGCAAGAGACTGATTCTTAATTTATAAAATTCTTTCTTATGTATTCATGGATAAGGCTTGCGAAATATAGGGGACCAAACAAGCAGGCAAGAATGGCAAGTGATAATAAACATTTAGGCAGACCAGAAAGTTGCGAGATTTATTATTGCCAGTTATACGAAAATCTTGATTAAATGCATGCGTTGATTACTTTCCAGTTTCTTTAGTTTGCACGTTATTTTATATGCGTGATTTATGCTGCCAATTTATGAAAATTTGATTTCAACATTTTATACCATTTAATAGTTGCGTGATCAGCTATATGAAATTTTGATCTTTATTAAATGAAAGGCAAGAATTGGCAAAGATTTTGGAATGAAAAAGTCATATACAAAAATTAAAACCCAGTTGAAAGCTTTGGAAAAGGTAACGTTTACTATAAAACTACTGGCTGATATTTTAATCCATATAGATATAAATATGATTTTTAAAATACGCCAACTGACGCATTACTAAACACCCAAAATATATATAAAAATAACGTTTTCAATTTATACGTTTATTACGTTACTTATACCATAAATTTTACGCGCCTTTTAAACGCGAAAATCAACAGTTCATTAATACAATAAATTCTTCAAAATTAATACTTAACTAAAATTTAATTGGTTTACATTCTCCGTATTATATATATATATATATATATATAAAATTCAGATTTTTTTTATAAAAATTCCAAATGGAGTTGTCTTTTAACAAATCAAAACTTAAATTTATATTTTTAGACCTTTGGAAAATGATTTAATTAATATATATATAAATTGGGAAGTAAATTTTACTGTAAAGAGAAAATAACGTAAGAGATATGAGTAAAGAGAAAAACGTATATGAAATAGGCAAGCAGATAGGAGAATGGATACTGCGCATGACTGAGATTTAGGAGAAAAATTGTGTTTTGAAAAATGCAAGAAATAAATTTTGTCGAATGGAAAAAAAATCTATGAAATCAAATTTTTAAAGTAATGCATTGAATTTAGAGGCAACATATTTGATTTGAATGCTAGAATATTCCTCCCCTCTAAAACACATGCCACTGATAAATTTACTCATTTACACAAAGGTCATATTTTTAAGAATGTGTACCATAGCCATAATATTTTATGCCCAAAATATACCGAAATAACGGATTAAAATTCTATACGTTTTCTTATATATATATATATATATATACACGGTATTTATTCCCTAAATTTACGCGCCCTTTTTAACGCGTAATTACCCAATTAAAGTTAATTCTTAACCATGTCAAAATTTCAGAGATCTTATTATTTAATTAAAAATTTGGTCAATTGTTTTTTTTTTAATCACTTTAAATAAACCCCAAAGTTTTTTTAAAATACAAGTGAAAAATACTTGTTAAAAAAATTGGGCTGTTACACTCTCCCCCACTCAGAACTTTTCGTCCTCGAAAAGGAAGAAGGTAGGGGAATAGAAACAACCTGAAAGAAAACTAAATTGAAACTTAAATTAGAATCATTAATCTAAACAATAAAAATTCAATTTTAAATTAATCATTGATTTCATCTATTTATACTTAAAATTTTAACATTTATTTATTTACATATTTACTTGTATAATATCCCTACACTAAAAAAAATCATTCATTTTTTTTATCCAAATTTTTCACAAGGTATTATAACATTCTAATTTAAAATGTTTAATTTTAGTACAAATTTGAAATGGTAATTTAACTTAATTTTTAAAGTAAATTTACCATTCCCAAAATAAACTAAATTCCCCATTTAGTTTCTTCTTTATTCCAAACTATAATTAAATTTATTTTTCTCAATATTTTTCTCATCTATGTCAAATATTTTCTCAATATCTAAACCATATAAATTCAATTTAAATTAATTAATATTCAGTAATTGATTTAATTCATTTGATTTTTACAGAAGTTAAATCAATCTTAACTATTTCCAAATTAATTATCTTATTATCCAATTATTTTCTAAAATCAGAAATTTGTATAGTCATTTATAATAATCATCTTTTATTCAACAAATTTAATTTTTCTTTATTCCAGATTATTATTAAATATATTCTACTTAATATATCTTATCGCACATATTAAGTAGATTATATTTAATATAACTATTCCAATATATTTCTAAATTTCCTTTAACACCATTTGATATTGTATATTATTCAATTATTATTTTATTTCTATTTACCTCTATTTGTCTTGTTGTAACTGAAACTTTAAGTGTATAACATTTATTACAACCACTCAAATTTTATTTATAAAATCCTTTTATATTATACATTATCCAATTACATAGTTAATTTCTGAATGATTTAGGTAAGTTATATTGGCATGCAATTATACAAGTAAAATTTTCCAACTATATTATTCAAGTTTAAATATTCATTCCATATTTGACTTTATTTTATCATTATAATCACCTTTTAACATAAATTTATGAATTAAACTTCCAATTAACTTCAAACCCTTTAGAGATAAATAAATACATACATATAGCATATGTCAAATCAAATTTAAATCATATATCTATATATATTATAAATTAAGTCATATTTAGAAATTCAAACCAATTAAATTTTTGAAGCAAAACTACAGCGTGGTCTCTTTACTTCGATACTCGAAAATGAATGTCGATGATGTTGTAGTCATCACCGAAATTATTTTCCAGCGACAAAGAGAAGAGCACTAATTTTTAAAACTTTAAAATTCTTTGGAAACAAATTTATATTCGAAAATAATTTAAATAATAATATATTCTTTTAAGACTTTAAACACAAGGTTTGAAACTATCAGAAATTAAATTCTTAAATTCTTGTTTTAAATTCATTTTTGTTTCCAAATAAATTTATAACCATGTTTTATAGTTCAATTATTTATATACGACAAAACCAATGGTTTACAGAACCATAAATAAAATCAAACACTTTTATCTCTAAACAACTAGTTAAATTCTGAAAATTATACTTATATAAATAATATTAGTTTTTTCCCAAATATAGGAATAAATTTTTCAAAACAAGGATAGAGATTCAAATTTGATGGATTCAAATCAAAGAGAATTTTGATTTAAAGATAAATTGGAATCAGAAGATCCGATGATTAAATAACAGAATAAGAAACCAGATAAGTTTATATAAATCGCGGGCAACCTTAACCGGGTCAACCGTGACTTAAAGAATAAGATCGATGTGGATTTTCTAGGGTAAATCTACATTCGATCTGAAGAAATAAAGTTCAGAATAACCAAAGATACTAGCATCTAAACCCAGGATAAATATAAATCTCTGGTGAATCAATGCTAATTGTAAAGGAGTTTCACCCCTTTATTAGAATATTGGAGAGACTGCCAATTCACTATAAAGATCATCCGAAGTGGAGTTATGGGATACTCCAGAATCGAAGGACAATGAATAGTGAGGGACACGAATGAACTTCGGAACCGCAGGGAACGTTCCAAAATTCGAAAAGGAAGAGATTCAAGCTCAAATGAAAGTGATTCTGTAAATCAATTTTACCATACATTCTAAGTTTTGCCTAGAGCCAAAGCTCTGATACCAAATGTAACGACCCAGTATTTTCAACCATTCGCATCCGCACATGTCGGACTTGAATTGTTCAAAATACCGCGTTGTAAATAAAATTTGGAAAATCTCAAAATATACAGTAAATAATTAATCACAGAATCACAGACACAAAATCAGAATACTCGCGGCGGAATTTAAAAATACTTAGTGGTTCATGAAGCCACTATAAATAGTCTCAACAAATACAATTTACAAAGTCTTCCATCCCAAATATAGTTTAAATCATCAAATAGAAAATCTAAAAATCCCAAAGTCTTGATTTCATAAATAAGATAACGGACAGAAAGAAGCCAGCAACTTGAAAGGATCTACAGAAGTCCTAGCTCCGGGATGATGACTGAACTGCAACTCAGGCTGACCCGAGCGTAAAATAAAACATAAACACTTGAGTCAGGACATACATACTTAAATAGTGTAAGCTAATTCAAGTGTACTGTAATATAGAGCAAGTAACTTAAAGGATGCTTTGGACCGCCCATCCTCTAAGGATCCGTTAAACTATTTACTATGTAGTATATTGCGCTATTATAATAGTGTCTATTTATAAAATAAACTTACTTTTAAATAGCGTTAAGACTTTACATTTTCCACCTTAACACATTTATATATTCACATAGTCTATACAGTACCGTAATCTCCCCCGTACTGGGCGTCGTCAGAGGGCACTCCATAGGTATGGTACAAACCAAAATCGTATAAGGCTCGGTATGGTAGGTGACACGGCACAACTAGGCAATGTCAGGGTAGATATACCAATTGCTACTCGGACCGATGGAAACGCGTAGCCGCAGTTACCGCCCACCTCGAACAACACTCCCAAATCAAAGGTGCGCACCAAAACAATCACAAGAGTAATAGAATGGCATACGAAGAAGTGCGTTCAATCAGAGGTGCTACCTCATTAATCCGAGAATCGCTCCTGTTTTAGCCACCTTATGCCAACTCACGGGAGTCGGGTCCACGTATTTACCTTAAAGGAACCGTCACCACCATCCTACTTCATTCTGGAATCTCCACCGCGTACACGGTTGGTAAAGTGGTTTTCGGTATCGACAGAGAGTATGCCAGATATTCGATCCCGGTCTCTTTAACAACCAAACATTATTATAACCCGTGGTTACAACTTTTAAAAATGGTATTTATACTTTGAAATCAAAATAAATTTCAAATACCTTCAATATCAAAATATTGTTTTAAACATTGGTCATTTTATAATATACCATTAAAATCTATTCAACTTATTTAGGAATAAATTAAATTCTTCCATTTAAAACCATTCAAAATCAATTCCGTATTTTTATTAACTACATATTAACTTCCAAATTTAAAACCCTTTTCCCAAAGATTATTTCCACAAATTGATTAAAAATATCAAATTTCAGTTTATGAAATGCTACCTAAAGTTTACAGGTTAAAACAGTCCAATTTTAAAAGACAGCATTTAAATGCTGTAATAGATTAATAACTTAACAATTTAGTTTTAAATTCCAAATATAACTTATTATCAATTATTTTCTTAACTGAATTCTTACTTTTACCAAAACCCAGAATTTCCAAAATAAGTTATATTCCAAAATTTTATTCAAACATTTATTTATTTATTTAACATTGTTAACTCATTCAAAATCATTATAAATAAAATCCTTTACATACATTTAAATCGGAATATTATAAACTTCCAAAATAAATTTAAAATATTTAAAAAATACTATAGAAACCACGGGTCTGTATATAGTTTTCTAGCCTAGGTCAAGTGATACGGATTTATATCATTTCAATCCGCAATTTACAAAAACCCCGGGTTCTATCATTTCAAACCCGCAATCCCAAGTTAAAATTAAACAGTTAACTGAATAAATGAATAATAACCATCGTTTAGGCCTATCATTTCAGCCTAAACGATTTAAATTTACAGGGAACTTGCAGTGATGATTTAACAGTAAATAAGCATTAAATAATATAACTGCAACTATATTACAACAGATAAACAACTGATGAGGTGTCAATTTAAAATGGGGTTTAACATCATACGTTATATTACAGACAGATGACATTTAATAAATAATTTACAAGTACACTTGCGATAATTCACATAAATATAGGTATGTTTGTCTGGTGAGAAATACTCACCTTAAACTGCAGATAATCAGATTCAAACGATTTTACCACTTGATAAAGGATCGTACAATTGGCACGATTAGGTTTCCGCGGATGCCACGCCTTGATTCAAATCTAAAATAAGATCCAAATACCAAATACGCGACTTTTAAAATTACGGTCAAAGCGAAATTTTCGAAACAACTGGAACGAATAGAATAAAAGAAATTTTGGTTCAGCTTTTGCTCGACTGCCTCACCCCACATCCCGACCCCAACTTCATAGGCTTGGCAATACTATTTATTATTATTATACATTTTATTATTATTATTATTATTATTATTATTATTATTTCCACCGGCATACCCTAACTTATCTAATTTTGAAAAATATGTATTTACACAAACTTGCGTCTCTGCCTAAACTATTCTTCAATGCAAACTCTCTCTGTTTCTTAATTACAACATGTCTCTGCCACTTCAATTTCAAAATATTGTCGAATTCAGAAACATTAAAATTTAAATTTTTAACCATTCTTAACTTTAAAAATCATATTCCTACTTCAGAAAAATGTTCATTTGGATACCATTTATCTTATGATTAAATAAAATAAATTTTATAAATAAAATATCCAAATTTACTATGAATCATTTGTAAGTCAGAATTTCCCAATTTTACTTAACTTGTATATATATTTTCCAAATAACTTTACACTTAATCTAAAAATACCCACTTCCTAAAATAAAACTAAATTCTCATTTATTTACTTACTTAACAATTTTATTTAAAACCCAATTTCAAATTTTCAAGTTAAGTCATAAATTGAAATTTCACCTTTCCATTTGAAAACAACATTTTCAATTATTTACTTACAAAACACATCCGTTCCATAAATTTTTTTTTTCCTTTTATAGTTAATATACACTAAATTTTCTTCACAACTTTATTCATTTAGACATCAATTCAACTATGATTCAAGTTAAATAAAAGTTATTCCAAAATGTGCCATTTCAATCGTCTTTCATTTTATCAATTTAAAGTACATTATTTATTATACCAAACATATCCATTTTCGAAAATAACTTTTATTAAAATTTCTAGGTTAGATTTCAACTCCATATTAAATCAAATTTAATTATTATGTCATTTATCGTAAATAAAATCTTTAAATTCACTTTAAAACCAATTATTAACTTACAAAAATTTAACTAAAAAAACAAAACACCTTTAAAATTTTAAAGCCTTACGTCAAATTTTTAGTTGAATTACATAAATTTTATTTCAAAAATACTTTAAAAAATTTAGAAAAATATTATAATATATTAACCATGGGCTTGTTCGGGATATAAGCTTGGTTATGAAAACTTAGAGGGACGTGACGTGGTGGAGAAGTAGCCGGGCAAGGCAAAAGGGAAACAGAGAACAACAAGAAGAAGAAAGGGAAAAACTGAAAGAAGAAAAGAAAAAGTAAAACCATTACCTGATAGAGGCTTCAGCACAAAAGAAGAAGAAGGCAAATTTTAGATGCAATATAAAGTTTTTGTGTGAGGCTTTATATATATATAAGAAAACAAGTTGAGAGTTATGAAGGCACGTGAGATCTTCTGAGATGCGAGTTGCACAATAATGTATATGGGAGGCTTGCGTGATTATAGGAAAACAGTAATCAAATATAATTTGCTTTGAACTGAATAGACTATACAAAATTTTGATTTAATGAATTCCTAGAATGATGCGTGAATTTAGGCAAGAGATTGATTCTTAATTTATAAAATTCTTTCTTATGTATTCATGGATAAGGCTTGCGAAATATAGGGGACCAAACAAGCAGGCAAGAATGGCAAGTGATAATAAACATTTAGGCAGACCAGAAAGTTGTGTGATTTATTATTGCCAGTTATACGAAAATCTTGATTAAATGCATGTGTTCATTACTTTCCAGTTTCTTTAGTTTGCACGTTATTTTATATGCGTGATTTATGCTGCCAATTTATGAAAATTTGATTTCAACATTTTATACCATTTAATAGTTGCGTGATCAGCTATATGAAATTTTGATCTTTATTAAATGAAAGGCAAGAATTGGCAAAGATTTTGGAATGAAAAAGTCATATACAAAAATTAAAACCCAGTTGAAAGCTATGGAAAAGGTAACGTTTACTATAAAACTACTGGCTGATATTTTAATCCATATAGATATAAATATGATTTTTAAAATACGCCAACTGTCGCATTACTAAACACCCAAAATATATATGAAAATAACGTTTTCAATTTATACGTTTATTACGTTACTTATACCATAAATTTTACGCGCCTTTTAAACGCGAAAATCAACAGTTCATTAATACACTAAATTCTTCAAAATTAATACTTAACTAAAATTTAATTGGTTTACATTCTCCATATTATATATATATATATATATATATATATAATTCAGATTTTTTTTATAAAAATTCCAAATGAAGTTGTCTTTTAACAAATCAAAACTTAAATTTATATTTTTAGACCTTTGGAAAATGATTTAATTAATATATATATAAATTGGGAAGTAAATTTTACTGGAAAGAGAAAATAACGTAAGAGATATGAGTAAAGAGAAAAACGCATATGAAATAGGCAAGCAGATAGGAGAAAGGATACTGCGCATGACTGAGATTTAGGAGAAAAAATTGTGTTTTGAAAAATGCAAGAAATAAATTTTGTTGAATGGAAAAAAAATCTATGAAATCAAATTTTTAAAGTAATGCGTTGAATTTAGAGGCTACATATTTGATTTGAATGCTAGAATATTCCTCCCCTCTAAAACACATGCCACTGATAAATTTACTCATTTACACAAAGGTCATATTTTTAAGAATGTGTACCATAGCCATAATATTTTATGCCCAAAATATACCGAAATAACGGATTAAAATTCTATACGTTTTCTTATATATATATATATATATATACGGTATTTATTCCCTAAATTTACGCGCCCTTTTTAACGCGTAATTACCCAATTAAAGTTGATTCTTAACCATGTCAAAATTTCAGAGATCTTATTATTTAATTAAAAATTTAGTCAATTGTTTTTATTTTATTTTTAATCACTTTAAATAAACCCCAAAGTTTTTTTAAAATACAAGTGAAAAATATTTGTTAAAAAAATTGGGCTGTTACATTACCCTACATCCAGTCCCGCACACAAGTACAGATTTTCTTTCAAAAACAATCTTTACAATTACACCCTCGATTTCAAGGCAACGAGGTACACCCTCCAGAATCACAATCCTCTGGGTAGAGATACTTGATTTTACGGGCAACAAGTTCACCCAATTGATTTCCAAGGCTACAATCACACCTTTTCTCGCTTGATCGATTTCCAAGGCCACAATCACATCTTTTCTCGTTTAATTGGTTACAAAGAAGCCTATAACTCTGAATAGCACTGAGGATCTTGTTGAGATAGTGATAGAGAATCAAACCAGATATAATCTAATTAGATTCAATGCTGATTTCGGCAGAGTAATGGTAGGAATATGTATAAAGAAATGTGGAAGAAGAAGAGAAATGAAAACCAGAAAATATGAATGCAAATTTGTTGAAAACAACCCCTATTTATAGAAGAACAACAGCCATGTCCATTCGTGAAGAGATATGACGAATAGACACTTCTTTTGAAATTTAAATTTTGAAATTAACTGACACTATGTCGACATGGGTATATTGAGTATGTCGACATCCTAAAGAAAATTTTGATGGTTTGTTTTTCTTTGAAAATAACTTTTATCTTATACTAAAACTATTTTAAACTTTTATGAATATACTTGACTATAGTTAAAATTCATAAATAAATATAGAGAATAGTATATATAAAATTTTACTATAATTTTATATTTAAATCTAAATATAAATATTAAAAGTTAAATATATTATTATTAGAGATAGTTTTAAAACTAAGGATAATTTGATTTTTAAAATAAAGATTATTTTGAGGCTAAAAGTATTTGAAATTAGGATATACGTTTTTGATTCTTTTTAAAAGGAAGGTTTTGAAATCATTTTGAAAACAAGATAATTTTGTAAAATCATTTGAATAAAAAGTTAGCGGATACAAAACAATGTTCCACTAGATTTTTCGTAGGTTCCATCCTACTTAGGGTTCCATCCCTTTAACAGGCTCGAAGTGGATTCCATTCCACGAATAAATTGGATTTTAAGATGCCAGTACTTTTCTAGGAGTTTTAACAAAAATTCCTAATTAAAATTACTTATTCTTGAAATCTTGAACCCTTGGTAATCTTGATATTCTTGATACTCATGAGTCTTCAATCTTGATATCTTGAATCTCTGTACTGTATAGTCTTCATTCTTGGTATCTACATGGTTAAATCCTGCATATACATATTTTTCTAAACTATAATGTTAGTATTTATATTTTATAATCCTATTCTAAGGTTTTTGTCATCAAAACCATTATCTCAAGGACTAACAATATACACAGTAACTTCATATATATACATACACACAAACATACTTTATTCCAGAAGGTAACATGCAACCAGTTTATACTTAAGTTATTTAAAAAAAAATGTTACTCGCCTGAGAAGGATGATGAGCAAAGCACTTAGCAACAGTTTTGATTTGAAAACTTGAGTTGTTGTTCCTTATTTTTGAAATAGCTTTTAACACTTTAAAACTTGAAAATCTGTACTTGAATTTTATTTCAATCTTACTTTGGATAAATTCCAGATTTGAAGAAATGCACTGGCTTTGAGTTGAAAATGAACTACAGGTTGATGATTTCGATTTGCAAACTTGATTGCAGGTTTGCTTGCTTCAGAAAAATTCCAGATTTAAAGAAAATATACTGGCTTTGTTTTTGATGTTGAAAATGGATTGCAGGCTAATGATTTGATTTTTAGGTTTGAGGAATGATGCAGGTTAATGGTTTGATTTTGCAAATGAATTACAGGTTTTGGATTTGATTATTTCTGGTTTGAGGCAGTGAATTACATATTTTGTTTTTGAGAAATTTGCAGGCTAAAATTTTTCCTAGTTTTTTGAAAAGAGAAATAAGAAAAGGAAATGAAAGAAAGAAAGCATGTCTTTTTATATAGGCTGAAATATGATTTAATAAAAATAAAGAAAAATAAAATTATAAGGGACACATGTCTAGCATCTTTACATTTGTCATGCACATTAATTTATTAAATTACACATGTTACTATGGTTACTTAATGTATTAACACTTGTCTTTTAATTAATCCCTTTTTATTTTAAATGTTAATAAAAGCTTTTATACTTAGTTAATAAATTCTTATCTAAATATACATATATTTAAATTTCTTTGACGTAAATAAAATAAAACAAATTATATACAAATAAAAGCTTATTCATATATTTTAAAATCAATTTTTTTTTTTTAAAATATCTCTCTTTTGAATTTCAATTTTAAATCCAAATTCAAATTCAAATTTAAATATCCAATTCAAAATCAATTCAATAATACATATATATTTTAAACAAACCAAATTCAATTTGTAATTAATAATTCTATTTATTTATCTATATTTAAAAATAACCCAATATCATTATTGTTTGAAAATAAGAATTTTTATCAATTTAAAATAATTTATAAAGAGGATTATCACATTTAATTTTGCTTGAAATTTCCGGATATCACATTCTTCCCCCCTTTGAATCTTTTCGTCCTTGAAAAGGAATGTAACAACCCGCATATTTATCGATTTTATATTTAAATATTTTATTTAAATATTTCACCGTTCATCGGATTTTGGTCCGAAAAGCTACTTTGTGCAAACAGTCGAATTGGGACTCGAGACCACCCCCATTGAGTTCAAAATGACGTTTGCGACCTTTTTGAGTATAAGCTTTGGTATGTTTGGAGAAAGTTGAATTTTGCTACTTTTCACTTAAGGCTTTGGTTTGGGCTGAGCCCATTAACCCCACTTAACTCAGTTCCAACCCTCTCCTCTTCATTCACTTCTCTTCTATTTTCCTAATACTCAAGCTTTTATGTTAATGGAGGGTGGAAGAAGAAATTAAAACTCCAAGCCCTAGCTTCCTTTGCAAATCCAAGCTTTAGCTCCAAACTCAAGAAGAACCCATTGGTAAGCATCTCCTTCATCTTTCCCAACTCTTTCTCCATTCAATTTCAGAAATTTCCTAAACCTAATTTAGGAAATATTTCTCCTTTTAAGCTTAGATTCAAACTCCTTGAGTTAGATTTGAAGAGTGGTTGATTCCCCTTGCTTTCAAGCTTCATCTTCATAAATTTTAGTGCAAAGGTGAGATTTTTATCTCACATCTATGACTATAATTATCTTTGGTTGTTAGGTTTGAATTCCTAACACTTCTTCATGAGAATTTGCTCTTGATTTGGATTGGTTTTGTGAATATTCCAATTTTTGGGTTTTTAAGTCAAATTTGTGTGAAAATCCTTTCATGGATGTTTGATCATGCTTTTGGTGATGCACCGAGGAGCATATAGGGCCGGGTTGCCGATTGGCATAAACCCTTAGAGCCAATGTTCGTCCGGTTGCATTTTGGAAGAGTTTGCTCTTCATTTGAATTAGGTTGAAAAACAGCTCAGGCATGATTCAGTCGACTGAA
The DNA here is from genome assembly GCA_030765085.1 of Allium cepa. Classification (NCBI taxonomy): domain Eukaryota; kingdom Viridiplantae; phylum Streptophyta; class Magnoliopsida; order Asparagales; family Amaryllidaceae; genus Allium; species Allium cepa. The sequence continues at coordinate 795,591,715 of CM060938.1, read as the reverse complement.
AACTCTGTTCAGTCGACTGAACCTGGAACCCGAGAGTTTCCAGGCATGATTCAGTCGACTGAATTCTTCTGCTCAGTCGACTGAACCTAGAAACAGAAAGTTTCCTGAACCTGGAAAATTTCAAGGTACAGGGTCAGTCGACTGAATTCTTCTGTTCAGTCGACTGAACCTGTTGTTTTAGTCCAATTTGCCTTTTTGGATTGAATTTCCAACTTAAACCGATTCGTGTTGTTTCCCATGGGTTGTTATCATTTGTTATGACTTTGATGACTCCTTTTTAGGGATTTTTGAATATCCATTTTGATGGATTCTTTATCGGTTTTGTTGGATTTTTATTCACATCTTCGTATGTGAATTTTAGTGATTGATTGTTCCTACAATCTTCTTTGTGTTTGTCACTTTAAAAATATAAAGGTTTTCTATACTAGTAGTAAATATCAAAACTCTTTCCGCAAACGATTTCCATACTATTTTAATACCAAATTCGTTTACAAAACCGTTTTCCAATCTATTAGTATATATAAACCTTTACCTCACTCGCATGAGAAATCTAATTAAACGACTTAGTAAAACGAGTGGTATGAAACGCTCGCATTCACTTTGTCGGTTAATTCTTGGACTTATTCGATTGAAACTCTTGTGACAATTTTCTAGTGGAGATCTACAGTTTGTTCGTAAATATTTAAGTTAAGCAAGTGGTTATGGGACATGAAGCTAAACTCATATATTTACTAGCTTATTGTAATTGACACTTCTCGTTGATCACGACGATCATCTTTGTTATTTAGACTAGCATTTGTGCGATGTCTCTTTGTCTGCAAGGGTCGACTAGACCTCGTGAGTGTGATTTCGATTCACACATACCTTGTTACTTTTTGATTCATTGGATGTACCGTTTGCACTACATCAATGTATATACTTCTTGATTCATTGGATGTACCGTTTGCATTACATCAATGTATATCCTTCTTGATTCATTGGATGTACCGTTTGCACTACATCAATGTCTTAGCCATTCATTTGTGATTTCCGAAATTCGTGTGTCATTGACTTGTTGTGAATACAAGTTTTGGGTATGATGCCCTTTTTGGACCTTTGAGAAGATATATTGATTAATCTCATGTTGAGTTCATTTGCATACTTATTGTAGTATGCCATTATGGATATTATATGTTTATGCCATATCTCTTATTCTATATCATGTTATTTGATATTTATAGCTAGACTGATCCGTTTATTATTTTCTTATAAATAATACTCGGGTCAGACAGAGATTTTACAGGTGCTTCTGCTTGACTCCTTATCGGGCCATCATCTGATCTTTTGGCTAACTACTTTAGTTTAGTAGTTTTTGTTGTATGCATTTGAGAAATAGACTCCTTGATGTATACATATTCTCTTGTCTAGCACTTGTATCTATTGTTTTGTGATATTGTGGATCTTATTTGACCACTACTCTGATGAACACTTTTATGTGTTATTTATATATATTCATATCTTCTTCCGCCTTTGTGATATGAATTGTCTGTGACTGATTTATGTTATGTTTATTTCTATATTTGTTTCCGAAGGATTTATATAGCCACCGTGTAGTAGCTTTGAGTTTGTGTCGGTATGTCGGATTTCCTCTTGAAAAAGAAATGCATGTTATACTATCTGACATATCGGTGCTCGCGCAAAGAAATTACACGGATGGTCGCTCCTCAACAGCCTTATTCTCCGTGCTAGTTGACAGCATTCACCGTAATGTTCTTGGCTAGCGTGGGTATAGAGGTGGGGCGTCACAGCTTGGTATCAGAGCCAAACTTCGGAATAATGTAGAATAATCTAGCAAGGATCATGTCCAAAGTCTTTCTTAGGAGTTGTGCTTTAGGATTTAATTCGAGTCTTCGTACCGATTCATCCTATTTTCTTTATGATTCCTTATTTTATTTATCAAGATTGCTTGATATTTATTTTGAGAATAACTTTTTCTTCTTCTTTCTTTCTTTCTTAAAGAAGAGAAATGGTTAGACCAGGCCGTCCCAGCGCCGGTCAATCTAGTGCTACTCCACAAGATGGAGTATCTATGTCTGCCCAGCAGCTTTTAGATCTTGTTAAGAACGCTCAAGCAGCCGGACCCAATCCAGAGCCTACTCATCCTAGATCCGGTTTCGCACGCTTGTGCCGAGACTATACCGATTTGGGTGGAAGGCCATTCATGGGATCCGAGAGTGTTATAGAAATTCAAGCTTGGCTCAAATCATGCGATCGCATCTTTTCTCGCATGAACCTTATTGATCTACATCGAGTCCAAGTGGCTTCTAGCATGCTCCAAGAAAGAGCATTAGATTGGTATGAGCTTTTAATTTCTGAAATCATTGAAGCGGATCTCACTTGGGAGCAATTCCGGGAAAGATTCGAATTGAAATTTGTGCCGGAGGCCGAAAAAGTAACTTTGGCCTTGCGTTTTATTGACCTTGTTCAAGGTGAATCTTCTGTGACGGACTATGTCGCATCTTTCGAATCTCTTTCAAAATACGGGGTTGAATACATCAATACCCCATTGAAGAAAAATCAGAGATTTGTCTATGGCTTGAATAAAAATCTTAAGAAGCTATTACTCCTGAAACTTGAGGTTTCATTTGATCAGCTTGTTGATATCGCTCTTCGTCTTGAAGAGGCCGATAGAGAAGGTGATGTTGAAGTTGTGCGTGCCCAACAAAACTTCGACAATAACTTGAAGAGGCCTATTAAATTCCAAGGCTCCAATTCTAATAAGAAAGGGAAGCAACCAACTCCGGTAGCAAAGACTCCTACCTCTAGTCGTGATCAATGCTACAATTGTGGTACCACAAACCACTATGCCAGGGAGTGTCCGAAACCCCTCTTTTGTCGTTATTGCAAAGGTTCGGGTCATCTTTTATCTTCGTGTCCTAGGCTTCCAAGCAAGAGAGAGGGAAAGCTACAAGCCCCTAGCAACACTTCTCTCGGTCAAGGTATTTTTCATTCAATCCTTGATGGCATTGTTTTATTTCATGATCTTCTTATTTGAGTTCTTTATGATATGGCTTCCATCTCACTATTTTATATCAAAAGAACTTGTTGATTCTTTTTCTTTGAAAATATTTTGGGCTTGATGACTTCTTTGAGAGTTGTGAATCCGGATGGATCCGCAACGCTCAATTTGCTTTCTATTGGCGTCGAAGTTATTTTATATAATTTTTCTGTCCGAGCCGATTTTTACTTAGGCTTCGGAGATTGCTTTTTGTAAGGAATGGCTAAATTGTTTTGAAGCCCATATTCTATATTTTCGAGTGGACTGTTCATCTTTGACATTTTCAATCTGTTAAGCAGATTTCTATTTCTCCTTTATGATTTTCGATTCCAACTTGATGGCATCATTTTATTCCTTAAGCCCACTTATAAGGAAAGTGTTATTTCTCTCCTACATGTAGTTTGAGAAATTTTCCGGTAATTTTTGAGCTTGCCTTAGGATCATCACCTAAGCAATATCTTTTGTGTGGTGCTAAGGTCTTTTTAGTTTAACTTTACCACCAGTTTTCGTTTGCTATGAGTTGCGGAAGTTAGCATTCCACTTACCGCATTCCGCACTCGTTATGATTCTTATGAATGATTTATTATGTCATTCAATTTGTCCAGCTTATTTCATCCATTTTATAAATCGAATATTCTATGAATATTTCGATGAGACCATTCTTGTATTTATTGATTTTGGATGAAAATAATAATTTAAAATTTTGCAAATCTTTTTCATAAGCTTTATTTATAAGTAAAACTGGATTTTGTTTTTGAATCGAGCAAAGAGTATTCTTAAAACTTTTTAAGAGATTTATTTATCCTATAAAAGATGGTTTTGTGATTGTATTGCCCATTGAGTGTTTTAAGAATTTTGGTCGATGCGCTTGATCAACGTTATCGATAGGAATTTCCTAAACGCTTTGATGTGACAATCAGGCACGATATATTGACTTGTAAATTGTAAATTTTTCTAGAAATATTTTTACATTGAAATAATTGTGATTTTGAAAGTTTTAGCTTTTCGAGAAAGAGGATTATTTAAAAGAACTCTTCCTTTCGATACTCTTGTTCTTGTGATTCCTGAAGGGGAACCAAGTGTAACGACCCATACAATTTTAATGATTTTTAAATTGGTTTTTAACGTATTTAATGGGATTTTTGAGAAATTTTAATGATAATAATTTTTAAATAAAAATTTAATATTTGGATTACGTCCAATTAAACATAACAGATTTTAAATTTTCAATTTATTTTATCAAAGTTTATTTCATTGTGAAATTCTATTAAATTCAAGCTAGCTAATAATTGCTAAAAATAAATTTATTTTCAAAGCCTGGATATTTTTCTATAGAAAATTTCTAAATCCTCTTCTGAGTGAGACGTCATCTTTCGTTTTTCCAAATTCGGACGTCTACTGCTCCGTTTACCTTATTTCTGACAAATTAACAGCATTTTGGTGCCGATAATCGATTTTTGATCGGATGATCATACCACTAATATCTGTATACCGTTGTGATCGTCTCGTCGTGCTGATCTCAATAGTATATCTATTTCTGTATTTTGAGGTCCGGTACGCGACGGAACCATTAAGCTGTTCGTCGTAACGGTACCATAAATTGAAATTTTATTTTTCCTTTACGTTTCAATTTGAAACGTACCACCCAATCAACCCATTTATTTATTTATTAAATTTTGCGTAATCTAAGGACTGCAAAAATTCAGCATTTCAATTTTTTTTCTATAACTGCCTGTTTTCCTCTGCGAAATTTTATTACCTACCGTTTATGTTTGCACTTGAAAATTTAACCAACAGTCATGAGAGCTTATCTTTTTGAAATTCGAATCGTGTCTGACGTGGTAACCTCACCATCTCTGTTTAGTATTGCCTTCTTTGTTTTCTTTCTGGCATACGTTACTAAACAACAATATATTATGTAAACTTCTCACATCATCTTCCTCCATTCCAAAGTAATTTTCTTTTCCTCCAGATCCACTAAATTCTTGTTCCCTCTCCCTCACACTTCTCAACAAACATCGGCCTGCCTTCCTCTCTCGCCCCACCACGCAAACCACCCTCGACATCACCACCGACTGCAAGTCGTCACGGCAGCCAACACGGCCCACAAACCCAGACGCCTCGGCTCCAGCTAGATCCACGCGTGCAGCTTCCTCCCTTGTCGAACAACCCACGGCCTCCTCTATTCCGCCGCCACCAGCACCATCTCGGCCGAGAAGCCAGCCTCCTCCACGCTCCGACCTGGTCCACTCCTTCACCGTGAAACCGAGCCTTGTTCTTCCAGACAACATCGGCCTTCACCCGCCCACTTCCTTCGTCCCTTCTCGCCAACCCAAACTTCATCATCAGCCACCCCTCCGTGTCTCCACCGCACACAGCAACTACCCATGCCCTGACAACATCACCGCTCGCCTTTTCCCTCCATCTATGGCCGAGCACGGCAGATCGGCCTCGTCTCCTTTACCTTCAGATGAACCCCACCGCCTCCCAGGTCATCTCACCAACCTCCGCCGATCATCGGACCCACTGACTTCCAGATCTCCTCTCGGCATGACCTTTTTCACCTCCTTTTTCGGATGTTTAGGATATAATATAGGTATGCGTATATAAGATGTTACATATTTGGTTATAGCTGCAACTGCGTGTGTACTTGATCTTTGTGGAAATATTGGTCTTTATATGTTTTCAATGCCATTTTCAGATGATATCTTGCATTTGGTTCCCTCACAGTATAGTTATATATTAAATATGGGTTATATAAGTATTGTTTATGTATATATGTGAGCTTACAAAGGTTACAATACATTAAGAGTATATAAATTTATACAATCTTGTTCGATTTTATATGTTTGATAATATTAAGATTAAATACATATAGAACAATTAGTTCTATATTAGTATTGATATGTATGATATTCTGTTTTTTTTTGTCATAGTACAGTATATATGTAGTATAAAGTATTTTAAGTTATAAAATTTATACAGTTTATAATTCAAATTTATAAGGTTTATACAGTTTACACTGTTTAAGTATGTCATACGTTTTGATATGAGTATACTAGTTTATAAAGCTATTTTGTTCTTGTTTTGTTTTGTTTTTTTTTTCTATTTTATATTTTTGAAAAGTAAGTTTATATATATCAATATATAAAGTGCAGTATCTAAAGTATTTATATATAATGTATGTTCAGATTTCTATAGCTTTAACAGTAGAGTATATGTTTATTGCATTGGAAAAGTAGTTTATTTTCGTATTGGTTTTACAAAATATTGATTTTTAAATGTGTTATTTGTAGCATGCGTGAGTTATAAATGTTGTTGGTTTAATATATAACGGAAGTTGTATGTCAGTACATATTAAGTATGTAGTATGAGTTAATCTATTGTTATATAATATATATATTATATTGTTTGAGTTATATATTTTATAAGTTGTATATATGTATACTTTATTTCATAGACATGAGTAAATATAAATTTGAAATTAAATATATGTTTTAGATCGATTTTAGAATAATAGTATATGTGATCAGTTCAATTGATATCAACTGATCTAATCGTTCTCATCGATTTCCCATTAACAACTTTGTCCGTTGTGCCTGTTTTCTTCATCGAATTATGTCCATCTAGTGTTGCTTTGACTGCGTAGCTCATTCTTTGTTGAATATCTCTCTAGCTTCGAAAGGTGAGAAATCACTTACGATTAACTTTCTTTTATTTATTAAATTTGATTTCAATTGAAACAACAATTGAAATATACTGCTGTTAGTTATTTAACTGCTTTATTTTATATGCTATTATCTGTAACTGTTCACTTATGGGATATGACACCATATCCCATTGTTTATATTTATTTTTGATGATAAATGTCTATTGTTATTATTATTTTCATATCTCTTATCACTCTGCAAGTTCCCTGTTAGTATTGAAATCACTATGGGTTGAAATGATACATACTCGAACGGACTTTAGAATATGAGAAAATCGTTATGGGTTGAAATGATAAACCCAAGCGATTTTCATTAAATTGAATTTGGGATTACGGGTTGAAATGATATCCACCCGTATATATTTAGTGTACGGATTGAAATGATAAATATCCGTAGCATTTGACTATATGATAGGAAACATATACCGACCCCGTTGGTCCCTATAAATAATTTATAGGTAAATTTCTACAATTTGAAAAGAAACATATAGAAATTAATAAATATTGGTTCTTAAAATATTATATATAAATGGAGACTTTATATATAAATTTAATAATAATATTATTGGGATTGATTTAATCCATATAATATGTTTAAGTATTATTTAAGATTTATATTTCAAAATTTACCGTTGTAAAGAATTTGAATAATTAAGATTGGGAGATAAATTGGGTATATTAAAAATGGTATTTAAATAAAGATTTATTTAATTAAATCAATTTGAAATTATTAAATGGGAAATTTAAGGGTATGATTTTTGTAACTGGATTTTTGATTCAAGTGATTTAATGAATATTTCACGTTTAAATGAATTAAAGAAAATATTGAGTAAAAGGGAAATTTCAGGTTACTTAAATAATATTGAATCTAAGGAGGAAATATTTCAAGGCTAAATAATAATTTGATTAAATCAAGATCTTTAGGAAACTGTTAAATTGAACTTTGGGAATGTAGAATATTAAAGCTTTGAACTATACAAGAATTTAATTGGTGTTTCAGATCTGTATTTGAATCACTATAAGTTGAATCTATTATTTAGAAAACTGAATTGAAATAAAAATTTAGTTTGAAACGTTTAATATTTAAAGTTTGAAATATTGAAATGTAAAAAGGGTATTTTGTGATTTCAAATCCGGAAATTTGAGATCAATAAAAATTGAAATGGTTATTTAGAAATTAAGTTGAATTTAAATTGATTTAAATTGAGATTTGACTAGATTTGAATTTGGAAATTTAGTAAATTGAATTGTAACTTTGAAAGTGAAAAATTGGAAATAATTATATATCTAATGAAAATGATATTTTGGTATAAATAAATGGGAATGACCACGGTGTTATAGTGCATATTTCTACCTTGTAGATAGTTCTACAGATCCTTAGAGGATGGTTATCCTAAACATCCTTTGAGTTACTTGTATTCCAATTGATATTTCACTTGAGTTGGATTTATTGATATAAGAATGTTAATCCTGACTCCAGTGTCTTGTATTTTTCTTTACGCTCGGGTCAGACTGAGTGATACAGCATTTGAGACTCACCTTCGAAGTTGGAGCTTGGTTGAAGATCCAGCTATCCAACCTATCAGTCATCCAGTTGATTGGTTCGGAGAAGTCATCTGCTCGTACTGGAGACTTCACTGCATCTGGGATATTCTGATGTATTTTATTCCTAACTCTGAGGTATATAGTAGCTTCATGAACTACTATTTCTTTATCTATTCCGCTGCATTATATTACTCTGTGTCTGTGATCTGTGATTGATTTATTACTATATATTTTAAGTTTTGCCAAATTTTTATTAACAATTCGGTATTTTGAATTATTCAAGTCAGACATGCACGGTTTTATTGTCGATTTGAATGGTTCAAAATAGCGGGTCGTTACAGTTGGTATCAGAGCTTTGGCCCTAGGCAAAAACTTAGCATATATAGTAAATTTATTTACAGAATCACTTTCGTTCGAGTTGAATCCCTTCCTTTTTGACTCAATTTCCTTTGAGTTTTGGAATGTCTCTCGGTTTCGAAATTCATTCTTGTCTCTTCCTATTTATATTCGTTTGATTCTGGAGTATCCTATAACTCCACCGAATGTTTTGTAAAGGGGGTGAAAACACCTTTACAATTGGCATTGATTAACATGAGATTTCTGTATCCTCGGTTTACGATGCTGCTATATCTTGGTATGCCGAATTCTATCTCTGGCAATCGAATGTCGATTTGCTTTAGAATTCCGCATCAATTATATTCCTGAAGTCACGGTTGACCCGGTTAAGGTCGCCCGCGATTTATAGAAGTATATCCATCTTCTATTTTGTAATTTAATTATCTCATCTTTGATCGAGTCTATCTTCGAATCAGAATTCTATTGATTGGAGTTCCTCTAAATTAAATCTCTATCTTTGTTTTAAAATCCATTCTTGAATCATCCTTTGAAAATAGAGTATGTTGTATTTTTGAAATTGTTATATATATCGAAATTATTATTTGGATAAATATGATTTTATTCTACATATAAAAGCGAAAATGTTTTCGATAAGGATTATATACCTATATATAAAACAAAGAAGAAATGTTATTCTATATAAAAGGGTTTTGAAAGGGTTTGAAATTTTGAAAAATTATAAGAAATTGATTTATATAAAAATGATTTATAATTGAAGTGTTAAATTTGAAATTCGAGAATTGAATTCCGGTATTTTGAAATTGGTCTTTAGATTTTGGAAAATATATAAAAATAATACGATTTAAAGGTATCTTTCGAATAAGAAATGTTTCAAATGAATTTCAATAATTTGAAGAAATTTCAAAGAAGTTTTCAAGGAAATAGAAGTCCAGAACTCACTTATGTCGCTGGAGAATAATTTCGGTGATGAGTGCACGTATCATCGACATTGATTTTCGAGCCTCAGAGTGGGGGAGAGGCCACTTTAATAGCTTCGCTATGCGAGTGATTTTGTAAAACCGTTATGATTTCAAACTGCAAAGTATAATTTGATATTTTCGAAAGAAATAAGTATATATTTAAAATGATTTAAAGTATACCAGTGTTCGATCCTCGAGTTTTGATTTGACTTAGAATATCCCTATTTATAAAAAATTGTTTTCCAACCTTGGATTTGAAATTTGATTTCACCGACTATTTTGAAGGTTCGAGCGCTTCCAAATCAAGGTTTAAAGGTTTAAAGCTAAGAAATTTCGAAAAGTATAAAATATTTGATAAAGCATATAAGTTGAGTTTTGTATGTTTAAGTTTGAAACCTTTTGTTAAGTAAATGAATATGACTATTTTGAATTATACTAATATGGAATTTAGTTTTGAAATGTATTGAAAAAAATGTTAGTTTTAAATAATGGTTTCAAAAAGGTAAATTGGATATTTCAAATAGAAATAAATAGTTTAAAAAGGTTTCAAAGGGATAATTATAAATTTGGAAACCATTTTGAGTGTAATTGATTTTGAGAAGATATTTGGTTTTGAAAATTTAATCTGAAATTAAAAACCAGTACTTATATGGCGATTTTGAAAATGAATTTGTTCGACTTGAATTATTTTAATTTGGAAACTGGGAACTTTGAAATTTAGATATTTAATTTGGAAGAAAATTTGGTGAAATCATATATGATTTTGAAACTGAATTGATATTGAAATGATTTGAAATTTGAGAACCTTATATTATTAAGCACTTGATTTGGGAGTGGTCGAACTTATATAAAATGGATTGTATAAGTATGAAGTTGATATGAAATCTATGGATTTGAAAGGTACTCAATTTGGAAAGAGAATATTTTTATATAATCGAAGTCTATATAAGTATGATTAGATATACTATTGATTTGGAAAGTATTCGATTTGAAAATGGAATCATATATATGGACTTTATATAAGTACGATATTTGAAAGTGATTTGAAAAGGTACTATATGATATATATTTTCCAAGTAAGGATATGGAAAGTGCCTTCTGCTCGATATCCGCTTTGTGGCCACATCGTGGATTCATTCTATCGATATTATTCTCTCTAATTTTTGGTTTTCCGGATGTAATACTCGAGTGTTCCCACCGTGGCGTAACCCATGGTTTTTTTTTCTCTCTCGTGAATGCACAGCGCAATTGCCTGGCTGAGTCTTGCCTAGGGGTACGGATTGTTTCCTGGGGGATCCACGCGTAACCATTGTGTATCCTGCAATCTGTGTAGGTCGCGAATAGTAGCGCAAGTGCCTGGCTGAGTCTTGCCTAGGGGTACGGATTGTTTCCTAGGGGATCCAGGCGTAACCATTGTGTATCCTGCACTCTACTAGTCATCATGGCGTAACTCGCAGGGCTGAGAAAGCTTACGGATATGGATTGTTTCCTGGGGGATCCAGGCGTAACCATTGTGTATCTGCGAACCATGATCGGACAAAGGTTTTGGTTTGGATGTTTTGTTTGGATTGTACTTTCCATATCTGTTTTTAAAAGGTTTTTCAAGTATTTTCACTGGGTGTTGAAACGGGTCTACTAAGTACTTGAAGAATTCTAGCTTTACGCCTGATCAACGCATTGCCAGAGTCTGCAAGAACGAGGATAAACTTGTTGAAACATCGAGTTATAAAAGTATTTTCGAATGAAAAATTGGTTTCGATATAAAGGTATTTTATTATAAAATTATTTTTCCCAACAAAGAAATTTTGAATTAATATTTGAAATTTAAATTCTTATGGTTTGAATTAAATTATTCGTGCCCGATTCTATTCTTTTGAATCTACCTCATCTGCTAAGCTTTATTTTTCACATATATTCCGTTTCCAGAGTCTACCTCCCTTTCTTTTTTTGAATATAATCTTTAAAATATTGTTTATTTATATACTACATGGTTTAATAGAAAATTTTAAATAATGTAAATATTTTAGAAGTTATTACAACATATAAAAAGAAAACGATTATTAATTTATTGATAATATTTGAAAAGTATTTTGAGATAAATTAATAAGATTTATGAATTTAACGTTTAAATTGCTTCTTTGTAAATATAACCGACGATGTGAATAATTTTTCTCAAATAGTTTTCATATATTTATTGGGAGTTATTTAAACATATTTAATTCCAGTGGGTTTTGAGAATTTTTAAAATATTATAGTATTATAGAAAATTGAATTTCAAAGTGAAGTTTTCAAATAAATATTTCAAATAAAATCTGTGTAGTTTTAAAATTAATTTTTTATCTTGTCTTTCAATCTATATTCTTTCTGGTTGTTTTTATTCTCCTACCTCCTTCCTTTTCGGGGATGAAAAGTTTTGAGTGGGGGAGAATGTAACGACCCATACAATTTTAATGATTTTTAAATTGGTTTTTAACGTATTTAATGGGATTTTTGAGAAATTTTAATGATAATAATTTTTAAATAAAAATTTAATATTTGGATTACGTCCAATTAAACATAGCAGATTTTAAATTTTCAATTTATTTTATCAAAGTTTATTTCATTGTGAAATTCTATTAAATTCAAGCTAGCTAATAATTGCTAAAAATAAATTTATTTTCAAAGCCTGGATATTTTTCTATAGAAAATTTCTAAATCCTCTTCTGAGTGAGACGTCATCTTTCGTTTTTCCAAATTCGGACGTCTACTGCTCCGTTTACCTTATTTCTGACAAATTAACAGCATTTTGGTGCCGATAATCGATTTTTGATCGGATGATCATACCACTAATATCTGTATACCGTTGTGATCGTCTCGTCGTGCTGATCTCAATAGTATATCTATTTCTGTATTTTGAGGTCTGGTACGCGACGGAACCATTAAGTTGTTCGTCGTAACGGTACCATAAATTGAAATTTTATTTTTCCTTTACGTTTCAATTTGAAACGTACCACCCAATCAACCCATTTATTTATTTATTAAATTTTGCGTAATCTAAGGACTGCAAAAATTCAGCATTTCAATTTTTTTTTCTATAACTGCCTGTTTTCCTCTGCGAAATTTTATTACCTACCGTTTATGTTTGCACTTGAAAATTTAACCAACAGTCATGAGAGCTTATCTTTTTGAAATTCGAATCGTGTCTGACGTAGTAACCTCGCCATCTCTGTTTAGTATTGCCTTCTTTGTTTTTTTTCTGGCATACGTTACTAAACAACAATATATTATGTAAACTTCTCACATCATCTTCCTCCATTCCAAAGTAATTTTCTTTTCCTCCAGATCCACTAAATTCTTGTTCCCTCTCCCTCACACTTCTCAACAAACATCGGCCTGCCTTCCTCTCTCGCCCCACCACGCAAACCACCCTCGACATCACCACCGACAGCAAGTCGTCACGGCAGCCAACACGGCCCACAAACCCAGACGCCTCGGCTCCAGCTAGATCCACGCGTGCAGCTTCCTCCCTTGTCGAACAACCCACGGCCTCCTCTATTCCACCGCCACCAGCACCATCTCGGCCGAGCAGCCAGCCTCCTCCACGCTCCGACCTGGTCCACTCCTTCACCGTGAAACCGAGCCTCGTTCTTCCAGACAACATCGGCCTTCACCCGCCCACTTCCTTCGTCCCTTCTCGCCAACCCAAACTTCATCATCAGCCACCCCTCCGTGTCTCCACCGCACACATCAACTACCCATGCCCTGACAACATCACCGCTCGCCTTTTCCCTCCATCTATGGCCGAGCACGGCAGATCGGCCTCGTCTCCTTTACCTTCAGATGAACCCCACCGCCTCCCAGGTCATCTCACCAACCTCCGCCGATCATCGGACCCACTGACTTCCAGATCTCCTCTCGGCATGACCTTTTTCACCTCCTTTTTCGGATGTTTAGGATATAATATAGGAATGCGTATATAAGATGTTACATATTTGGTTATAGCTGCAACTGCGTGTGTACTTGATCTTTGTGGAAATATTGGTCTTTATATGTTTTGAATGCCATTTTCAGATGATATCTTGCATTTGGTTCCCTCACAGTATAGTTATATATTAAATATGGGTTATATAAGTATTGTTTATGTATATATGTGAGCTTACAAAGGTTACAATACATTAAGAGTATATAAATTTATACAATCTTGTTCGATTTTATATGTTTGATAATATTAAGATTAAATACATATAGAACAGTTAGTTCTATATTAGTATTGATATGTATGATATTCTGTTTTTTTTTGTCATAGTACAGTATATATGTAATATAAAGTATTTTAAGTTATAAAATTTATACAGTTTATAATTTAAATTTATAAGGTTTATACAGTTTACACTGTTTAAGTATGTCATACGTTTTGATATGAGTATACTAGTTTATAAAGCTATTTTGTTCTTGTTTTGTTTTGTTTTTTTTTCTATTTTATATTTTTGAAAAGTAAGTTTATATATATCAATATATAAAGTGCAGTATCTAAAGTATTTATATATAATGTATGTTCAGATTTCTATAGCTTTAACAGTAGAGTATATGTTTATTGCATTGGAAAAGTATTTTATTTTCGTATTGGTTTTACAAAATATTGATTTTTAAATGTGTTATTTGTAGCATGCGTGAGTTATAAATGTTGTTGGTTTAATATATAACGGAAGTTGTATGTCAGTACATATTAAGTATGTAGTATGAGTTAATCTATTGTTATATAATATATATATTATATTGTTTGAGTTATATACTTTATAAGTTGTATATATGTATACTTTATTTCATAGACATGAGTAAATATAAATTTGAAATTAAATATATGTTTTAGATCGATTTTAGAATAATAGTATATGTGATCAGTTCAATTGATATCAACTGATCTAATCGTTCTCATCGATTTCCCATTAACAACTTTGTCCGTTGTGCCTGTTTTCTTCATCGAATTATGTCCATCTAGTGTTGCTTTGACTGCGTAGCTCATTCTTTGTTGAATATCTCTCTAGCTTCGAAAGGTGAGAAATCACTTACGATTAACTTTCTTTTATTTATTAAATTTGATTTCAATTGAAACAACAATTGAAATATACTGCTGTTAGTTATTTAACTGCTTTATTTTATATGCTATTATCTGTAACTGTTCACTAATGGGATATGACACCATATCCCATTGTTTATATTTATTTTTGATGATAAATGTCTATTGTTATTATTATTTTCATATCTCTTATCACTCTGCAAGTTCCCTGTTAGTATTGAAATCACTATGGGTTGAAATGATACATACCCGAACGGACTTTAGAATATGAGAAAATCGTTATGGGTTGAAATGATAAACCCAAGCGATTTTCATTAAATTGAATTTGGGATTACGGGTTGAAATGATATCCACCCGTATATATTTAGTGTACGGATTGAAATGATAAATATCCGTAGCATTTGACTATATGATAGGAAACATATACCGACCCCGTTGGTCCCTATAAATAATTTAAAGGTAAATTTCTACAATTTGAAAAGAAACATATAGAAATTAATAAATATTGGTTCTTAAAATATTATATATAAATGGAGACTTTATATATAAATTTAATAATAATATTATTGGGATTGATTTAATCCATATAATATGTTTAAGTATTATTTAAGATTTATATTTCAAAATTTACCGTTGTAAAGAATTTGAATAATTAAGATTGGGAGATAAATTGGGTATATTAAAAATGGTATTTAAATAAAGATTTATTTAATTAAATCAATTTGAAATTATTAAATGGGAAATTTAAGGGTATGATTTTTGTAACTGGATTTTTGATTCAAGTGATTTAATGAATATTTCACGTTTAAATGAATTAAAGAAAATATTGAGTAAAAGGGAAATTTCAGGTTACTTAAATAATATTGAATCTAAGGAGGAAATATTTCAAGGCTAAATAATAATTTGATTAAATCAAGATCTTTAGGAAACTGTTAAATTGAACTTTGGGAATGTAGAATATTAAAGCTTTGAACTATACTAGAATTTAATTGGTGTTTCAGATCTGTATTTGAATCAATATAAGTTGAATCTATTATTTAGAAAACTGAATTGAAATAAAAATTTAGTTTGAAACGTTTAATATTTAAAGTTTGAAATATTGAAATGTAAAAAGGGTATTTTGTGATTTCAAATCCGGAAATTTGAGATCAATAAAAATTGAAATGGTTATTTAGAAATTAAGTTGAATTTAAATTGATTTAAATTGAGATTTGACTAGATTTGAATTTGGAAATTTAGTAAATTGAATTGTAACTTTGAAAGTGAAAAATTGGAAATAATTATATATCTAATGAAAATGATATTTTGGTATAAATAAATGGGAATGACCACGGTGTTATAGTGCATATTTCTACCTTGTAGATAGTTCTACAGATCCTTAGAGGATGGTTATCCTAAACATCCTTTGAGTTACTTGTATTCCAATTGATATTTCACTTGAGTTGGATTTATTGATATAAGAATGTTAATCCTGACTCGAGTGTCTTGTATTTTTCTTTACGCTCGGGTCAGACTGAGTGATACAGCATTTGAGACTCACCTTCGAAGTTGGAGCTTGGTTGAAGATCCAGCTATCCAACGTATCAGTCATCCAGTTGATTGGTTCGGAGAAGTCATCTGCTCGTACTGGAGACTTCACTGCATCTGGGATATTCTGATGTATTTTATTCCTAACTCTGAGGTATATAGTAGCTTCATGAACTACTATTTCTTTATCTATTCCGCTGCATTATATTACTCTGTGTCTGTGATCTGTGATTGATTTATTACTGTATATTTTAAGTTTTTCCAAATTTTTATTAACAATTCGGTATTTTGAATTATTCAAGTCGGACATGCACGGTTTTATTGTCGATTTGAATGGTTCAAAATAGCGGGTCGTTACACCAAGACTTTGCTATTTGTACCGATACTAGTCGTATTAGTTTGGATGCCGTTCTCTTGCCAAGGAGAACGTGCTATCACTTGTGCTTCTAAATCATTATAGCTTATCGAGACAAGATATGCCACTTATGATCTAGTGCTCTCGGCTATTGTTTTTGCTTTTGGAAATTGGCATCATCATATTTGGATGAGAAATTTGTTCTCTACCTCGATCATAAATCTTTGGAATATTTATGTTCTCTTAAGGAACTGCATGTTGACTCAAGTTCCTAGCATCTTATGATCTTGACATTCTTTTTATTCCCAAAAGGGAATCGTGTTGCCAATACGTTTGTCGGGGACAATATGGTGTTGATTCTTTGGTGATGTCGGAATGGAAATTATCTTTTTATAAATTCATCGGGCGTTTTGATGTACTTCGTTTTATTGAGTTTCATCTCATTTCTTTTATGAACTTGCATCCGATGTTGTAACATCCCGCCTTTTCGCACGATTTAAACAGACACACATGCCGATTCAAACCATACAGAAGGGCGGATTGTTATGGGGTAAATAAGAAAACAAAGAGGAAATAAAACAAAATAGAATCTCACAGCGGAAGGATAAAATATAATAATAAAATATACAGTTTATATAACTGTTTACAAAACATTTGCTTCTTCTTTATATAATAATTATCAGAGTTCACATACCAAAATATCAATGCAGCGGAATACAGTGTAGTGGAATAAAATAGTAGGTAATAATACTAAAATCTTCGTCTTCGTCCTCCAGAGCTAAACTTCAAATCCTGAAACGCTCGGACTGACCCGAGCGAATTGAAAAGACAAAACACTCGAGTCAGAACTAAAAGATCTTATGTGAGTTAAATTTACAGAAATGAATATGAGTGCAGTAACTCAAGAGATGCTCGGGATTTACATCTCCTAAGGATCCGTTAAACTATTTACTATGTAGTATATTGCGCTATTATAATAGTGTCTAATAGTAAAATAAACATACTTTTTAATAGCGTTAAGGAGTGACCCAATATTCCCCTTAACACGTAATAGTCCCAGTAGTCCATCCAATATCATAGTCCCTCCTGATCGGGAAGCCACCAGAGGATACCACACGGGCTACGGGAGAAATCCAAACTCGTACAAGGCTCGGTATGGTAGGTGACACGGCACAACTAGGCAATGCCAGGGTAGATATACCAATTACGCTTCCGGGCCGATGGAAACGTGTAGCCGCAGCTACCGCCCACCTCGAACAAACTCCCCAAAATCAAAAATAGAAGTGGCCACTGAATCAATCCAAAGTCAAAGTATAATATCGAAGAGGAGTGTCCGATCAGAGGAATGACCTCATTAACCCGTCGATCGCTCCTGTTTTAGCCACCTTATGCCAACTCACGGGAGTCGGGTCCACGTATTTACCTTACAGGAATCGTCGCCACCAACCTACTTCATTCTGGAATCTCCACCGCGTACACGGTTAGTCAAAGTGGTTTTCGGTATCGACAGAGAGTATGTCCATATCTGATCCCGGTCTCTTTGCCAACCCATCGTTATTATAACACCGCGGTCATTTAAAGATAGTTTATACTTTAAAACCAGAATATAATCCATTTCAAAACCATAATATTACGATATCATTTCTTCTTTAAAACCCAAAACGATTCATTTTGATATTATTTTTATAAAACCCAAATCAATGATATCATTTCCCAAATATAAATCTTTTCCAAAAATTATGCCACTTTTAAAATTTATAATTCCTTGTAACCAATAATTGAATATTAACTTTCAACATAATACTTCGAAATCCATAGTTTTTAAAACCATTACTTTCAAAACTTGAATGGTTTGGACATTCAGCGGTATATGAATTAAATGGTTTAACTTAAATGTTACTTTGTAAAGAAAATAGTTCTCATGGCTTTACAAATACATTTCTTTATTAAAGTCTAAACCAAAATTTATATTATCTCTCTCAAGTTCCAAAACCACTTCAATTTATTTCTATATACGTATGTCCATTTTGAGTATCAATATTTCAAACTAAAGTTGGATTTTATTCTTTCAACAAATCAATTGTTCTATTAATTAGTCTTGAATATTCATATAAAATCCATAAAAAAATAAGACTTCAATTTCTAGTGATAAAATATATATATTTTCCCAATTCAAATTATACTAGAATATTCATTTTAATTTATTTTGGGAAAAATCCAATTATAAATATCATATCTTAAAATTTTCAAACTTAACATTTAAACATATGATATAAATTATTAAACTCCATTTTCTTAATTTTCTTCCATTTTTAATAAAGATTTTTATACACCTTTTAATGTCAAAATTTTCAACTTCATATGTATATATATATATGGAAGAAAAATATTTATACAATATAAAATTTAAGATTATTATAAACCGTATTCCATCCAAACCATAGAAATCACATAAAAATAGTTATATATATAGACCGCGGTGCCTGTATATAATTTTCTATCCTATGGTCAAGTGATACAGATATTTATCATTTCAATCCGCAATTTAAAAGATAAAAAAAAAATTTTGCGGTTGTATATCATTTCAAACCACAATCCCGAATGAAAGGAAATATGCATGATAATTTGCAATTAAATGATATACAATAAAACATCCATCAACATCACCCATCATCCAATCACCAATCATCAAGCAATATCAATCAATAACAATTTATATTTGATAATATATAACAGGTAATAACTGGCAATTTTATTCAGATTAAATTTTACAACTATTAATCTAACAGTTTATATTCAGTAATAAATTATATAACTGTTAACTAGCAGTTCATATACAAACAAATAAATTCTAACTATCAATTAATACGCAATAAATATATTAAATTAACAGTTAAATTCAATAAATGCAATTCAGCAGATATGAATGAAATAAGCATGCCAAATACTCATAAATAAATTTCTATTCATTTCTAAAATTTATTTAACAAACATAAAAGCTTCTAGTAGTTGTGAGTGGGTTAAAACACTCACCTTTTGAATTTAAATTGAATTCAAATCCAATTTAAACCCAAAAATTGGACAGTCTCCAAATTCATCCAAACCAGTGCCAAAACGTCAGAAATTCCGATACGATCCCAGCAAAACAAACCGCGCGTGAATCCGAGCTCGTATGCAAAAGATATGAAAATTTGAAAAATGAAAAATTCTGGTCCTGGGTCAACTTCGGGTTCGACTTCGGTGCGCCGCCTCAATTCCCCGATGCTTGCTTGGAGTTTTCGCCAAAACGACCCGGAGCGACCCGAGTCATTTTCTTCCTGACCCGAAGTTGCTCTAGGGTTTTCTCCTCTGAAACCCGAAGCGCGACCAGAAGCTGCTGCAGATCCACAATTTTTTTTTTTTTTTTTTTTTAAAATAAAATTTTGGAATTTGGGAATTAGGTTTTTTTTTTTGCCATTGGAATGAGGAGTTGAGAAGGAGATGTAGGCATAGAAAAATGAAAATAAGGAGTGGCTAGGGTTTATAATCGCAAATATATAGACAGATAGAAGAAGGCTAGGTGGGTACGGATAACGAACGTGCTAAACGGTAGTTGGCCCAAAAAGCCCGTTCTGACCCCGGAATGAAATTTATTAAACCCATATATCCAAATAGGTATTTAAAAATATTCCGAACGCGATGGAAAAAGTTTCACGTCTAAATTTGATCGTATGAAGAAGTTATGCTGAAATCAATATTTTCCAAATTCAATTGATTTCAATGCATAAATTTCAAGGCGTTTCGAGTCTGTACGATCAAACGTTAAGTCCGATTGCTACGAAACTTGAAACATTATTATAATTCACCGTTACGGATCGGATGAAACTAGTTTCGTCGAAATCCGAGTCAGTGGCAAAAATGGCTATTTTTAATATTCATTAAATAAATTATAAAATCCAATTTTATATTAAAACTCTATAATTGACTAAATTTTATCGCCAAAAAAATTCATAATCAATTTAAATGACCTAACAAGTTTAGCTGTGAATTAAAGTTGACAAGTATATTAATTGTAATGTTAATTTCTACACTTTCTTATAATTAAGAATTTTATAAATTAAATCCTCAAAACCCATACTTTAGATTTTAACCTTTATATCCTAAACTTTTACCTAAAATAAAGATGCTACTAACATTAGTTCAAGATTTCACTATAATGTTTACAAATTCCATTTTAAATTCAATAACGTAATATTTTACGTTTAATTCCAATTTATTTGTAATAAATACCATTTGTTGAATTTAATACTCAAATTAATCCATAAATCTTGCTTTCTATAATCTATATCAATAAGTGCTTCAACCCTATAAATAGAATTTGCATTAGTTTCATCTTATAAAATTAACTACTGTAGTTACACAACAAAACTACGCTAACTGCACTATTTAAATGAATTAATTGAGATTAAATCTACATAAATGTTATAAATTACAAATGTAATCTAAATAAATTCATCTATGGATGTAGGCTCTTCCTATACAGTAATTAAACAAATTTGTGGGTATAAATAACCTTTGCTTATATACATTTCATTTGTGCATTCTTTTTTTTTATTTTTTATTTTATTATTATTTTTATAAACTCTCCTTTATTAACTAGGCACATAAACAACCCAAAATAATTTATTCAGAACTATTTCAAACTATTTCCATTCTTAACAAAAATAAAATAAATGGTTAACCTACACTTGTCATTCTTTTATATTCAAATTCACTAACAACATTATTAACAACAATGTTGCTATAGACTTTGATTTAATAAATTATATGAATGGTAAAATTTGGTAATTATGACAAACGCCCAAATATATGCATAAATTTTCTACTTGTTATTATGAATCCCATCTATTACTTTCTAAATGCCTTTGTCTTCTCATATCCCATTTACTACCAAACTGCAGATTTAGTTATAGCTTATCAATACATAATCACCTAAACAAAACAATTTTATTACCCTTTTAAGTGCGTTTATTATTGACCATTTATGAAGATTACTTACCTTCACATATTGCAATGGTTTACTCAACGGTCACTTTTATTTAGTCACTATTTATTATTACAACCAAATGTACAATCACCACTATTTATTTTATATTAATTGAATTCCATTCTAGTAAATATTTTTATTAATATTCACTGATTCAACATTTATATGTTTCTTAAAATTTCATTTCTAGTCAATATATACTCATTTTATTCCATTCATTTGGGTACTGTATTGAAATATATTTATTAACCAATACTAGCGTTATTATCATTAATTATGATTGGATTCCAAGTTTTTATTCAATACCTTGAACAATAACTTACATATTAATCAAATCCTTCTTCTACTTAATTCAATCTTCGTTTATAATTTAAAGTTCTACTAAACTAAATTACAAAACTTATGAACTTTAACAAATTTAATCCACCAAATAAATTTTTCTGATGTTTATATATTTGCAATTCAATTCAGTTTTTTTTTATTTCATTAATACCATTTAAATCAACTAATTATGATTTATAACCACAAATACAAATTTTTGTTATTCTACCTATTGCCATATAAACATTTCAATTGTTAATCTTAAATCTCAGTTACTATATCCAACTCCTAAATTTACCCTAAATTAGATTAGAAATTTTATTAATTTAATTCATTTAATATCATCAAATTTACTAGGTCGTTACAATCTCCCCCACTCAAAACTTTTCGTCCCCGAAAAGGAAAAAGAAGGGAGAAGGAAGAATAAAACAGTACATCTCAATTCAATATTAGCTTATAAATAATAATTTACTGGATTAATTTCCTTTAATGAAATATACCCGTTTTATAGCCATTATAAACTTTTATACTTAAATAATTAAAGTTGGAAAAACATTTTCAACAAAATTCTAAGTTTAAAATTTACGGAAAATCTTGGCAGAGTCTCCTTTGTACGGAGAGACTCTGGAGAAAATATAATATCCAAATATACAAATATATTACATATATTATCAAAATATTATATCCCAACACGGAAAAATAGCGCTTTAAACGTAATCCGAAAACGTACCTATTTGTCGGGCAATATACGCTTATTATTTTGGAACCAAAAGCAATAGCAGTTGCTTCCATCACCTGTATTCACTTATATAATCTAAAAGGTTAAATATTTATTTTAAAGGGAACTATTCAAGTGGATTCAATCATTAATCAACCAAACAATTCAACAACCATCAACCTTACAAACAACATACATACACAAACAAAGCAACCATTTAATCCATCAAACAAATAGTTGTTTGGGTTCAAACTTGAAATTTGTATGAAATGAAATTAACTATCAAGTGCATCCTTTACTCAACAGTCTTAGATGGAACAAGGATAGATTATTTATTCCCCAACAACTTCAAATTCCTTACCCAACAAACATAAATCAAACAATAACAATTCAAACTAACAGCCAAATTAACTTATTATACATTTATTTCATGCTTCAGTGGTTTGATTTTCTTTCTTTCATTTATGGAGGGATTTCTTTGTTTCTTACAATTTTCATTTTCCATTTGTTACAAAATTCATTATATTGTATTCCAATTTATTGACTAAGGTTTATATCATCTATTTATACTACTTACCCTTTCTTATATAGTAAAATTTCCAATTTAACTTAAGTTTATACAATTAATTCTCATTTATAACAGCAAATTTATTGAATACCTTAATTACCTCAAGCTTCACTTGTAAGATTTCCCCTTACATTTTCTTACTAACATTGCAACTTTTATTATATGGTAAGTTATGTATGTTTAAGAATGCAAGTGAAAATTTACAAGTTTCTTCTCAATTCCTTTTTATTTATTAACGGTTCAATAAATATATATTCGTTTTATAAATTACAATTTCAACTTACCCTTAATTTCATTCCTTTATTTAATGTTTACGTTTTATTATATTTAATTACAGTAACCCTCTACTTACACTTAAATTATTAACCTTAAAACCTCCATTTATATAAATAAAGGATTTTATTAATTCATTATCTAGGGTTTACAGACATTTATTTATATTACCTACTTTTTATTATATTACTAGTAGCATTTTAAATCATACTTAAGTTTATAACCCTACACATCAATCTTTATTTATTAAAGAATTTCATTTTATTTACTTAAGTTAAAATCACCTATTAATAATACTCACCTTTAATTTGGGTAAAATTTCAATTATCACTTAAGTTTATACCAATAAATTCTTTCATTATTTCCAGTTTCTACTTGTACAAATTTCACTTCTTATTAAACATTTCAACTTTTAATATTTGGTAAGTTATATATGTTTTAAAGAGTATACTTGAAATTTATACAAGTTTCTATTTACCTATGGTTAATTAAATGTTTTAATAATAATTATTCCTTATTTCGTAGGTTACAAATTTCAAATTTCATTTAATACCATGAATATCCTATCATAAAATCTCTTATTTCCTTCAGAGGGTGAAATTTATATATTAGCTACGTTCCAATTCACTACAGTAATTGAAACTATTAATTTATTCATTGTTCAATAAGTTTTACCTTTCTTATAAGTTACAATTTCGGCTTACCCATTAATTTATTTAATGCTTCCTTTCAATTGTTTCAATTATAATACATTTTAATTAAACTTACATTTACAACTTTATAGCATCAAATTTTTATCAATAAAGATTTTCATTAATTCAATTTCTAAGGTTTACAACACTTATTTTCATTTTCTTATCTGTTAAATATATTAAATTTTTACTTCATTTAAGGGTTCCAATTATTTATTTACTAATCTTTCGTTTCACTACAATAATTGAAACAATTTATTAATTAATTAGTGGAAATTTAAGAAATAAGTACCGGGTTAAATTTCAATAGATCAATATATTCTTATAACTTACATACCTCTAATTATATTCAAAACAATTAATTTTTTTAGATAAATTCATAATAAATCTGCAGTAGGATTTACTACAGTGGCCTTTCCCCTTCGAAACTTCGAAAATGAAAGTCGGTGATGCGGCCGCCATCACCGAAATTATTTTCCAGCGACAGAGAGGAAAGTACAAAGCTTATTTCTCCAAAATCTTCTTTAAAACAATTCTTCCGAATTATACTAAATATTTATATAAGAAATTACTTATAAACCAAATCATTATATTCCATAAATCCTTTGAAAGCAGATTTTCAAAAATCCCGGACTTAAGTTCTAAAATCTCCAATTTGATTTATTATAATTTCAACTTAGCTTCAATTATTATAAATATTTTAATTACCTAACACCCAATCTATAGCAACCAAAATATATATATCTTTATAAAAAAAAATTATATATAGAAATATAATAGGCAAAATTATTTCATTCACCTATATTAAAAACAAATATTATGTCGGTCTGTACTATTAAGTGTTTAGAAATCCCTATTGATGACATAGCGTCCCATGCATCAACCAGAATTTATAAATACAAAACGGAACAGATAAACACAATATTAAAATCTTTTTATAACACTAACAAATACGCTCTCTCTCATATATATATATATACTCAGCGACTCCCATAGGGTATTACTACCCTATTAACAAAGAGTCAAACCCCACAAAGCCAAGGTTTATCGTTAAACCAAATCTCTGATACCAGATGTAACATCCCGCCTTTTCGCACGATTTAAACAGACACACATGCCGATTCAAACCATACAGAAGGGCGGATTGTTATGGGGTAAATAAGAAAACAAAGAGGAAATAAAACAAAATAGAATCTCACAGCGGAAGGATAAAATATAATAATAAAATATACAGTTTATATAACTGTTTACAAAACATTTGCTTCTTCTTTATATAATAATTATCAGAGTTCACATACCAAAATATCAATGCAGCGGAATACAGTGTAGTGGAATAAAATAGTAGGTAATAATACTAAAATCTTCGTCCTCCAGAGCTAAACTTCAAATCCTGAAACGCTCGGACTGACCCGAGCGAATTGAAAAGACAAAACACTCGAGTCAGAACTAAAAGATCTTATGTGAGTTAAATTTACAGAAATGAATATGAGTGCAGTAACTCAAGAGATGCTCGGGATTTACATCTCCTAAGGATCCGTTAAACTATTTACTATGTAGTATATTGCGCTATTATAATAGTGTCTAATAGTAAAATAAACATACTTTTTAATAGCGTTAAGGAGTGACCCAATATTCCCCTTAACACGTAATAGTCCCAGTAGTCCATCCAATATCATAGTCCCTCCTGATCGGGAAGCCACCAGAGGATACCACACGGGCTACGGGAGAAATCCAAACTCGTACAAGGCTCGGTATGGTAGGTGACACGGCACAACTAGGCAATGCCAGGGTAGATATACCAATTACGCTTCCGGGCCGATGGAAACGCGTAGCCGCAGCTACCACCCACCTCGAACAAACTCCCCAAAATCAAAAATAGAAGTGGCCACTGAATCAATCCAAAGTCAAAGTATAATATCGAAGAGGAGTGTCCGATCAGAGGAATGACCTCATTAACCCGTCGATCGCTCCTGTTTTAGCCACCTTATGCCAACTCACGGGAGTCGGGTCCACGTATTTACCTTACAGGAATCGTCGCCACCAACCTACTTCATTCTGGAATCTCCACCGCGTACACGGTTAGTCAAAGTGGTTTTCGGTATCGACAGAGAGTATGTCCATATCCGATCCCCGTCTCTTTGCCAACCCATCGTTATTATAACACCGCGGTCATTTAAAGATAGTTTATACTTTAAAACCAGAATATAATTCATTTCAAAACCATAATATTACGATATCATTTCTTCTTTAAAACCCAAAACGATTCATTTTGATATTATTTTTATAAAACCCAAATCAATGATATCATTTCCCAAATATAAATCTTTTCCAAAAATTATGCCACTTTTAAAATTTATAATTCCTTGTAACCAATATTTGAATATTAACTTTCAACATAATACTTCGAAATCCATAGTTTTTAAAACCATTACTTTCAAAACTTGAATGGTTTGGACATTCAACGGTATATGAATTAAATGGTTTAACTTAAATGTTACTTTGTAAAGAAAATAGTTCTCATGGCTTTACAAATACATTTCTTTATTAAAGTCTAAACCAAAATTTATATTATCTCTCTCAAGTTCCAAAACCACTTCAATTTATTTATATATACGTATGTCCATTTTGAGTATCAATATTTCAAACTAAAGTTGGATTTTATTCTTTCAACAAATCAATTGTTCTATTAATTAGTCTTGAATATTCATATAAAATCCATAAAAAAATAAGACTTCAATTTCTAGTGATAAAATATATATATTTTCCCAATTCAAATTATACTAGAATATTCATTTTAATTTATTTTGGGAAAAATCCAATTATAAATATCATATCTTAAAATTTCCAAACTTAACATTTAAACATATGATATAAATTATTAAACTCCATTTTCTTAATTTTCTTCCATTTTTAATAAAGATTTTTATACACCTTTTAATGTCAAAATTTTCAACTTCATATGTATATATATATGGAAGAAAAATATTTATACAATATAAAATTTAAGATTATTATAAACCGTATTCCATCCAAACCATAGAAATCACATAAAAATAGTTATATATATAGACCGCGGTGCCTGTATATAATTTTCTATCCTATGGTCAAGTGATACAGATATTTATCATTTCAATCCGCAATTTAAAAGAAAAAAAAAATTTGCGGTTGTATATCATTTCAAACCACAATCCCGAATGAAAGGAAATATGCATGATAATTTGCAATTAAATGATATACAATAAAACATCCATCAACATCACCCATCATCCAATCACCAATCATCAAGCAATATCAATCAATAACAATTTATATTTGATAATATATAACAGGTAATAACTGGCAATTTTATTCAGATTAAATTTTACAACTATTAATCTAACAGTTTATATTCAGTAATAAATTATATAACTGTTAACTAGCAGTTCATATACAAACAAATAAATTCTAACTATCAATTAATACGCAATAAATATATTAAATTAACAGTTAAATTCAATAAATGCAATTCAGCAGATATGAATGAAATAAGCATGCCAAATACACATAAATAAATTTCTATTCATTTCTAAAATTTATTTAACAAACATAAAAGCTTCTAGTAGTTGTGAGTGGGTTAAAACACTCACCTTTTGAATTTAAATTGAATTCAAATCCAATTTAAACCCAAAAATTGGACAGTCTCCAAATTCATCCAAACCAGTGCCAAAACGTCAGAAATTCCGATACGATCCCAGCAAAACAAACCGCACGTGAATCCGAGCTCGTATGCAAAAGTTATGAAAATTTGAAAAATGGAAAATTCTGGTCCTGGGTCAACTTCGGGTTCGACTTCGGTGCGCCGCCTCAATTCCCCGATGCTTGCTTGGAGTTTTCGCCAAAACGAACCGGAGCGACCCGAGTCATTTTCTTCCTGACCCGAAGTTGCTCTAGGGTTTTCTCCTCTGAAACCCGAAGCGCGACCAGAAGCTGCTGCAGATCCACAATTTTTTTTTTTTTTTTTTTTTTGAAATAAAATTTTGGAATTTGGGAATTATGTTTTTTTTCTGCCATTGGAATGAGGAGTTGAGAAGGAGATGTAGGCATAGAAAAATGAAAATAAGGAGTGGCTAGGGTTTATAATCGCAAATATATAGACAGATAGAAGAAGGCTAGGTGGGTACGGATAACGAACGTGCTAAACGGTAGTTGGCCCAAAAAGCCCGTTCTGACCCCGGAACGAAATTTATTAAACCCATATATCCAAATAGGTATTTTAAAATATTCCGAACGCGATGGAAAAAGTTTCACGTCTAAATTTGATCGTATGAAGAAGTTATGCTGAAATCAATATTTTCCAAATTCAATTGATTTCAATGCATAAATTTCAAGGCGTTTCGAGTCTGTACGATCAAACGTTAAGTCCGATTGCTACGAAACTTGAAACATTATTATAATTCACCGTTACGGATCGGATGAAACTAGTTTCGTCGAAATCCGAGTCAGTGGCAAAAATGGCTATTTTTAATATTCATTAAATAAATTATAAAATCCAATTTTATATTAAAACTCTATAATTGACTAAATTTTATCGCCAAAAAAATTCATAATCAATTTAAATGACCTAACAAGTTTAGCTGTGAATTAAAGTTGACAAGTATATTAATTGTAATGTTAATTTCTACACTTTCTTATAATTAAGAATTTTATAAATTAAATCCTCAAAACCCATACTTTAGATTTTAACCTTTATATCCTAAACTTTTACCTAAAATAAAGATGCTACTAACATTAGTTCAAGATTTCACTATAATGTTTACAAATTCCATTTTAAATTCAATAACGTAATATTTTACGTTTAATTCCAATTTATTTGTAATAAATACCATTTGTTGAATTTAATACTCAAATTAATCCATAAATCTTGCTTTCTATAATCTATATCAATAAGTACTTCAACCCTATAAATAGAATTTGCATTAGTCTCATCTTATAAAATTAACTACTGTAGTTACACAACAAAACTACGCTAACTGCACTATTTAAATGAATTAATTGAGATTAAATCTACATAAATGTTATAAATTACAAATGTAATCTAAATAAATTCATCTATGGATGTAGGCTCTTCCTATACAGTAATTAAACAAATTTGTGGGTATAAATAACCTTTGCTTATATACATTTCATTTGTGCATTCTTTTTTTTTTATTATTATTATTATTTTTATAAACTCTCCTTTATTAACTAGGCACATAAACAACCCAAAATAATTTATTCAGAACTATTTCAAACTATTTCCATTCTTAACAAAAATAAAATAAATGGTTAACCTACACTTGTCATTCTTTTATATTCAAATTCGCTAACAACATTATTAACAACAATGTTGCTATAGACTTTGATTTAATAAATTATATGAATGGTAAAATTTGGTAATTATGACAAACGCCCAAATATATGCATAAATTTTCTACTTGTTATTATGAATCCCATCTATTACTTTCTAAATGCCTTTGTCTTCTCATATCCCATTTACTACCAAACTGCAGATTTAGTTATAGCTTATCAATACATAATCACCTAAACAAAACAATTTTATTACCCTTTTAAGTGCGTTTATTATTGACCATTTATGAAGATTACTTACCTTCACATATTGCAATGGTTTACTCAACGGTCACTTTTATTTAGTCACTATTTATTATTACAACCAAATGTACAATCACCACTATTTATTTTATATTAATTGAATTCCATTCTAGTAAATATTTTATTAATATTCACTGATTCAACATTTATATGTTTCTTAAAATTTCATTTCTAGTCAATATATACTCATTTTATTCCATTCATTTGGGTACTGTGTTGAAATATATTTATTAACCAATACTAGCGTTATTATCATTAATTATGATTGGATTCCAAGTTTTTATTCAATACCTTGAACAATAACTTACATATTAATCAAATCCTTCTTCTACTTAATTCAATCTTCGTTTATAATTTAAAGTTCTACTAAACTAAATTACAAAACTTATGAACTTTAACATAATTAATCCACCAAATAAATTTTTCTGATGTTTATATATTTGCAATTCAATTCAGTTTTTTTTTTATTTCATTAATACCATTTAAATCAACTAATTATGATTTATAACCACAAATACAAATTTTTGTTATTCTACCTATTGCCATATAAACATTTCAATTGTTAATCTTAAATCTCAGTAACTATATCCAACTCCTAAATTTACCCTAAATTAGATTAGAAATTTTATTAATTTAATTCATTTAATATCATCAAATTTACTGGGTCGTTACAATCTCCCCCACTCAAAACTTTTCGTCCCCGAAAAGGAAAAAGAAGGGAGAAGGAAGAATAAAACAGTACATCTCAATTCAATATTAGCTTATAAATAATAATTTACTGGATTAATTTCCTTTAATGAAATATACCCGTTTTATAGCCATTATAAACTTTTATACTTAAATAATTAAAGTTGGAAAAACATTTTCAACAAAATTCTAAGTTTAAAATTTACGGAAAATCTTGGCAGAGTCTCCTTTGTACGGAGAGACTCTGGAGAAAATATAATATCCAAATATACAAATATATTACATATATTATCAAAATATTATATCCCAACACGGAAAAATAGCGCTTTAAACGTAATCCGAAAACGTACCTATTTGTCGGGCAATATACGCTTATTATTTTGGAACCAAAAGCAATATCAGTTGCTTCCATCACCTGTATTCACTTATATAATCTAAAAGGTTAAATATTTATTTTAAAGGGAACTATTCAAGTGGATTCAATCATTAATCAACCAAACAATTCAACAACCATCAACCTTACAAACAACATACATACACAAACAAAGCAACCATTTAATCCATCAAACAAATAGTTGTTTGGGTTCAAACTTGAAATTTGTATGAAATGAAATTAACTATCAAGTGCATCCTTTACTCAACAGTCTTAGATGGAACAAGGATAGATTATTTATTCCCCAACAACTTCAAATTCCTTACCCAACAAACATAAATCAAACAATAACAATTCAAACTAACAGCCAAATTAACTTATTATACATTTATTTCATGCTTCAGTGGTTTGATTTTCTTTCTTTCATTTATGGAGGGATTTCTTTGTTTCTTACAATTTTCATTTTCCATTTGTTACAAAATTCATTATATTGTATTCCAATTTATTGACTAAGGTTTATATCATCTATTTATACTACTTACCCTTTCTTATATAGTAAAATTTCCAATTTAACTTAAGTTTATACAATTAATTCTCATTTATAACAGCAAATTTATTGAATACCTTAATTACCTCAAGCTTCACTTGTAAGATTTCCCCTTACATTTTCTTACTAACATTGCAACTTTTATTATATGGTAAGTTATGTATGTTTAAGAATGCAAGTGAAAATTTACAAGTTTCTTCTCAATTCCTTTTTATTTATTAACGGTTCAATAAATATATATTCGTTTTATAAATTACAATTTCAACTTACCCTTAATTTCATTCCTTTATTTAATGTTTACGTTTTATTATATTTAATTACAGTAACCCTCTACTTACACTTAAATTATTAACCTTAAAACCTCCATTTATATAAATAAAGGATTTTATTAATTCATTATCTAGGGTTTACAGACATTTATTTATATTACCTACTTTTTATTATATTACTAGTAGCATTTTAAATCATACTTAAGTTTATAACCCTACACATCAATCTTTATTTATTAAAGAATTTCATTTTATTTACTTAAGTTAAAATCACCTATTAATAATACTCACCTTTAATTTGGGTAAAAT
The DNA here is from genome assembly GCA_030765085.1 of Allium cepa. NCBI lineage: Eukaryota > Viridiplantae > Streptophyta > Magnoliopsida > Asparagales > Amaryllidaceae > Allium > Allium cepa. The sequence continues at coordinate 795,559,759 of CM060938.1, read as the reverse complement.
TTCAATTATCACTTAAGTTTATACCAATAAATTCTTTCATTATTTCCAGTTTCTACTTGTACAAATTTCACTTCTTATTAAACATTTCAACTTTTAATATTTGGTAAGTTATATATGTTTTAAAGAGTATACTTGAAATTTATACAAGTTTCTATTTACCTATGGTTAATTAAATGTTTTAATAATAATTATTCCTTATTTCGTAGGTTACAAATTTCAAATTTCATTTAATACCATGAATATCCTATCATAAAATCTCTTATTTCCTTCAGAGGGTGAAATTTATATATTAGCTACGTTCCAATTCACTACAGTAATTGAAACTATTAATTTATTCATTGTTCAATAAGTTTTACCTTTCTTATAAGTTACAATTTCGGCTTACCCATTAATTTATTTAATGCTTCCTTTCAATTGTTTCAATTATAATACATTTTAATTAAACTTACATTTACAACTTTATAGCATCAAATTTTTATCAATAAAGATTTTCATTAATTCAATTTCTAAGGTTTACAACACTTATTTTCATTTTCTTATCTGTTAAATATATTAAATTTTTACTTCATTTAAGGGTTCCAATTATTTATTTACTAATCTTTCGTTTCACTACAATAATTGAAACAATTTATTAATTAATTAGTGGAAATTTAAGAAATAAGTACCGGGTTAAATTTCAATAGATCAATATATTCTTATAACTTACATACCTCTAATTATATTCAAAACAATTAATTTTTTTAGATAAATTCATAATAAATCTGCAGTAGGATTTACTACAGTGGCCTTTCCCCTTCGAAACTTCGAAAATGAAAGTCGGTGATGCGGCCGCCATCACCGAAATTATTTTCCAGCGACAGAGAGGAAAGTACAAAGCTTATTTCTCCAAAATCTTCTTTAAAACAATTCTTCCGAATTATACTAAATATTTATATAAGAAATTACTTATAAACCAAATCATTATATTCCATAAATCCTTTGAAAGCAGATTTTCAAAAATCCCGGACTTAAGTTCTAAAATCTCCAATTTGATTTATTATAATTTCAACTTAGCTTCAATTATTATAAATATTTTAATTACCTAACACCCAATCTATAGCAACCAAAATATATATATCTTTATAAAAAAAAATTATATATAGAAATATAATAGGCAAAATTATTTCATTCACCTATATTAAAAACAAATATTATGTCGGTCTGTACTATTAAGTGTTTAGAAATCCCTATTGATGACATAGCGTCCCATGCATCAACCAGAATTTATAAATACAAAACGGAACAGATAAACACAATATTAAAATCTTTTTATAACACTAACAAATACGCTCTCTCTCATATATATATATATACTCAGCGACTCCCATAGGGTATTACTACCCTATTAACAAAGAGTCAAACCCCACAAAGCCAAGGTTTATCGTTAAACCAAATCTCTGATACCAGATGTAACATCCCGCCTTTTCGCACGATTTAAACAGACACACATGCCGATTCAAACCATACAGAAGGGCGGATTGTTATGGGGTAAATAAGAAAACAAAGAGGAAATAAAACAAAATAGAATCTCACAGCGGAAGGATAAAATATAATAATAAAATATACAGTTTATATAACTGTTTACAAAACATTTGCTTCTTCTTTATATAATAATTATCAGAGTTCACATACCAAAATATCAATGCAGCGGAATACAGTGTAGTGGAATAAAATAGTAGGTAATAATACTAAAATCTTCGTCCTCCAGAGCTAAACTTCAAATCCAATGTAACGCCCCGAAAATTTTTCGACTTTCGAAAATCCATACATCGACACTCACTTTATCGACTGCCGAGAAATCGAAGGCCGAAAACACGGAAAGTTATGGGTTTTAAAAAGAGAATTTAAGAAAAAGAAAGAAGAGAGAAGAGATAGAAAATAGAGAATTAGAAAAACAGACAGAAGATAGAAAATTTGAAAAATAGAAAAAGAGAATTTGAAAATAGAAGACAGAAAAGAAAATAGAACGGGACAGAAAGGAAACAACAGAACAACAACAGAATCACATCAGAATCTCACAATTCGCAGCGGAACAACATATAATAACAAATGAATAATCTTTAAACAAAGAACTATATCAGTTATTACATTTTATACATTTCATTACATCATATCATCAGAGTGTACAACAACAACAACAAACAGTGCAGCGGAAAAAGAAATACTATATACTAGTAATACGCCATGCCATCCATCTTGCCTCCAGCAACTCCAGAATATCCAGAATATCCTGATAAACCTAACTCTTAACTGCCCGTGTGGAAATTGGTGGGCACCCAGAGTTTAGGAAGGAAAACAATAAACTCCAAGTCAGTCATGTGACTGGTGTGAGAACTCAAAACAGTTTATTTAACTTTAAAATCAAAAGAGAGGAATATTTTTTTTATCAATTCGCAATGCTTTTAAAAATGAGACTACCATAAGGCCTCCCGCACACACACACAATGCAAACGCAGAATCGGAGGAGATTTCTCCTTATGATAGTCAAAGATGCTTGATACGCATTTAAAATAACATTTGATATTATTATTAGTGTATAGTGTAGAAAAAATTCATTTCGAAAGTAGAATATAAATCTTAGCCAGCATAGACATTTCGAACTATGCCTACTATAGCTACCATCCAAACAGTGGTGACCACCATAAGTGAATAGCAGGTTCTACAACTAATACCGTACAAGTTTCGTATTGGGAATTGGATTTCCAACGAATGATCAGGCCAAGGAACTTCCCATTGCCACTGAGAATGCCTCTGGATGGACATCCCCGAGAACCAAACCGGATCTCTACCAACACAAGGCCGGGTTACTCCTAACTGAGTAACAACTGACCGAATATGCCATCCCCCGGTCCTTTGGGACCTTTTCACCGAGCGCTCGTAATCAATTCACACAATCATAAAGTGTTTTCAACATGAGTAAGTATCTGGGCTCCATACCATGATACCACCCTTTTCCAGAAGGAAATGGACACATCCTAAAGGGTGCTACCCCTCATAACCTTGCTGCTTCTTTCCTGTTTTGACCATTCACGGGGTGTGAGGCTCGACGAATTCACGTCCACAAAAACATACTTTATACAAAAGCCATGCTTTGGGTCAACAAATGATCAACACAATGATCACAAGGATAGACGATCAAATAAACGATCCTATCACAAATAATCAACACAATGATCATTTCAGCATCACTCAGCATGTCACATTACCAAAATGGGATATATTGCTGATAACTTCAACTATATAACCTTTGAGCTCGTACGTCTCAAAGAAGGGTGTTAAGCAAAGAATAAATTCTCCGCCACCAACAGAAATATATTTGAATGAAATCGGCTTTATATCTCAAATTGTAATGTCAGGCATACAATCCATACAAGTCTGTTCCGGGATCGAACAGAACCGAAGGCACTTACAAAGAAGTCCTTGCAATCCGGATATTCACAATCCTGATCGGATTCACCATCACATATGGAGAACTCAATACCGTAGCTACTCGGTGCAGAGTCAATCGATAGTTCATCCTATCACTCTCGCAAATACCGGTCTTCAACACCGATCTTCAAATGCAATTCACAACGACGTATCACATATTCGGAGTGGGTTATACGACCCCATGGTCCTTTCCCGGTTAACCCGAATAGTGAGCGCTTATTCAAAAATAAGTGTGCATTCAAATTCAATCATATTCACATCAAATACCCATTCAAAGGGAAATATTGATAGTCGGCTATCGAACTATCAATTGATATGCATACATCACCAGATTCCAAATAATTTTCCAAATTATTTATTTTCCAAAATATCTTTACAAGATATAAAATTCCAACACTTCAAAAATAAATCAATATTTATTTCAAACAAATTTCACTTTCACATATAAATTCCATAATGAATTTATATTTCAAAATATTCGTGCATATACGATTTCAATTATTCATTTTCAATTTATCTTCAAAAAGATAAATTCTAAATATTCACTTCACATTGGAAAACATTTCCATACTTATTTATTCATAAGTAATTCACAAATCTCTTTTATTTTCAACACTTAGAAAATATTCAATATACTTAAATCGAATTAAGTATATATTTCATTCTTTAAGGAAATTATTCACTTAAACATATTTACTTGGGCCAAAACGAATGTTGCGTAAAACATCGTTACGACAACCCAAAATCACTAGTATAGGGATTCGAAATTAAAATAGATATATAAATTCCAATACTATACAAAAACATTTCCTTTCGGAAATCATTTACTATAACAACAGTGTTATAGTCCACTATTTCCTTTTATTTCTCGAAAACGTCTATTTCAACAATAAATGTTGAAATCTATGATTTCGAATCTCAACACCTTTTAAAACATCGTTAGATCGTTTTAATTCTATTTAAAACATTCACATTCTAAACAATTTTCTTTAACATGTTATTCGCTATTCAAAAACGTGAATATACTATGTTAACAAATTTCATCCTTTTTATACTTTTTAACTTAAAGGATTATTCACAGTCTAAAACGTGAATATAACTCCATTTATAAGTTATAACAATTAACTTATCAAAATAAATCGTTTGCGAATTCATAAAACAACGTTTATAAATTCCATTTCTATTTATTTATAAAAACTTCTTTTTTTATAAATTCCTTTATTAACATATTTCAGTTTATAACTCAATTATAAACTAAATGTTTATATTATAAGTTAAATACTTATAAAACGATTATTTTACAAAATCGTTCCTTTAAAGACTTTCCAATTTATAAATCTTATAACTCATAAGATCCATTTATTTAACCAATCTATTCTTCAAATAATTTCACCAATTTTATAAATCTTACTATTTATAAATTTCTTTTTATAGCTTCACAGTTTACAATTCTATAAATTTCATTCTATTATGAAATTCATTTTCACTTAATTCAAACACTTATAAAAACTCGTTTTATAATGTCTATATTTCGATTTATAAATATTCATTTATAAATCTCTTAATATAAATCAATTTATATTATTCTTTAAAACGTCTTTAATTTCCTTTATAGTTTCACCATTTTGATTTATAAAATAATCAAATTTTATAAATCCTATTTTTTAAACTTTTATAATATATTCAAAAATCCAATTTAAACTATTTTATAAAATCATAAATCCCCTATTTCTCAAAAATCAACTTTTAATCGTATTTCTAAAAATCAGCTTTTAACTATGTTTCACAAAAATCATAATTTTGTAACTTCTAAAATTATATAACGTTTATTTATTTAAATGGATCAATTTCCAAAAATATTTTATATTTCAAAATCACTTTAAAAAATCATTTTAAAATCCCAAAATCTGGGTCCAATGATGCTACACACCAAATAGTCAATCACGACTAACAACGATATCATATATCGATATGATAATCCATCAAATATCAAAATATCTGAAATAAAATAAATACTGTTGAGGAATCCAGTTGGATCCCTCCAACCTGTTTCCTGCATCCAAAAACATTAGCACAATACCAATTTCGCTCCAGTACGAAATTATCGCGGTACATGTTCTTATTAAATATTATCCGCTTAATAACGGCGTAATAGGGTCTCATCCGCTAAACAAAAATGCGGGAAATCAACAACTGCAATATATACATATGCCAATATATATATATTGATACTATATATAATACCAATTTCACTGTTTATGAAATATTCGCGGTATATGTTTATATTAAATAACATCCGCTTACTAACGGCGCATAATGTCTATTTTAACAATCAATAATTTACAGTCATCATTCAAACATGCATTCAAATATTTTAAATCTAACTATTTAAAATAAAATCGAAACCTATTCGATTGAGTGAGAAGTTCTCACCTTGGTTTTAATTTCCGTTTTAGCGATTTATTTCGAATAAAATTAAACGCGCGTTTAATTTTACCCGAAATTCTCACTAACTCCAAACGACTCCAAACCAACTCCATCGCGTAGTGCTCGTCCATACGATTCCAACGCAACTGAGTTTGCATTTTTTCGACCTCGTATGAAAAAGATACGAATTTTACAAGATTGCACATGTTTTAAATAACTTAATTTACAACATACTTATATATTTTAAACCACAACTCATCTCTACCGTCCATTTTCATCTCAAACACATCAGGGCCGTGCTTGCTCTTCTCCTTCCCCATGTCCCTCTCCAGTAATCTTACACGCAAGTAACCCATAGCCTTCCAATTTAGGTTTTCACTTTACAACTCCAACACTCGATGATTCTTCGATCAAGACGTTGCAAATCAAAGCCCTTTACATGCTCAAACTTCGGCCATCTTCCTGTGGAGCTCGGCCCCACCGTCCATCTCGTGTTGCGTGCGCAGCTCCCCCCCTTGTCAGCCCCAAATCTCGGCCTATGGTCAATAACAATGAACTCCACCGTACGGATTTAAAGCTCTCGCAATGCTCTTCGATTTTGTAGTTGAAAGATTTTGCAATCGATGCATGGATTTAGAGTTATTGAGGGAGGAAGGCTGTGGGTTTCTGGCCGTCGGTTGGGTACCTGGCGGCTAGGGTTTGGATGTTTTATATTTTTTTTTTTTTTTTTAATGAAGGGTGTGTGTCTATTTATAAGAAACAGCTAGCGTAAACACTATTCATCCCGGGAATTCCGAACTCCGATTTAGACGCCGTAACCAGCGTACCTAGGGTTTATCCCACGTTCCGGACACAATGGAACAGGTTTCGGAAGCTAATTCGGAAGTATGTGCGAGTTATGGCTGAAAACGTTCAATTTGAATTAAACCGATTTAAGTCGATTTCTAGGCGTTTTAATTTGTACCGGACAAACGGTAAATCCAATTGACTTGAAATTTGAAACCTTACAATAATATCACATTACGGATCCGATGAAACTGGTTTCGTCGAAATCCGAGACTTTTTGAAAAATGGCTATTTTGACTCGCCAAATTTAAATTAAAAACGATTCGATGCGTTTCGAGCTGCCACGATCAAACGATAACTCCGATTGACACGAAAATTGAAATCCGGTAATAACTAACTATTACGGATCCAATGGAACTGGTTTCGTTCAATTCTGAGACTGTTCAAAAATTGACTATTTTACAGTCGATTATTAAATATTAAAATATTCAATTTTCACAGATTAACTTTTAATTCGATTTTAAAAGTTCTAAAATATTTCTATAACTCCAGTATGATTAAATAAAATTTTCCAAATTATTTTCAATCATTTTTAACTCAATTTTCAATTATTTCCATAATTTAACGTATTAAATTATTGATTTAATTATCTAATTAAATCCAAAAATTCAAATAAAAATTTATTTGACTTATAAATTCACTTATTAATATTTAAAATAAATTAAATATTCAAATTTTAATTTATAAAAATTCTGGGTCGTTACATCCTGAAACGCTCGGACTGACCCGAGCGAATTGAAAAGACAAAACACTCGAGTCAGAACTAAAAGATCTTATGTGAGTTAAATTTACAGAAATGAATATGAGTGCAGTAACTCAAGAGATGCTCGGGATTTACATCTCCTAAGGATCCGTTAAACTATTTACTATGTAGTATATTGCGCTATTATAATAGTGTCTAATAGTAAAATAAACATACTTTTTAATAGCGTTAAGGAGTGACCCAATATTCCCCTTAACACGTAATAGTCCCAGTAGTCCATCCAATATCATAGTCCCTCCTGATCGGGAAGCCACCAGAGGATACCACACGGGCTACGGGAGAAATCCAAACTCGTACAAGGCTCGGTATGGTAGGTGACACGGCACAACTAGGCAATGCCAGGGTAGATATACCAATTACGCTTCCGGGCCGATGGAAACGCGTAGCCGCAGCTACCGCCCACCTCGAACAAACTCCCCAAAATCAAAAATAGAAGTGGCCACTGAATCAATCCAAAGTCAAAGTATAATATCGAAGAGGAGTGTCCGATCAGAGGAATGACCTCATTAACCCGTCGATCGCTCCTGTTTTAGCCACCTTATGCCAACTCACGGGAGTCGGGTCCACGTATTTACCTTACAGGAATCGTCGCCACCAACCTACTTCATTCTGGAATCTCCACCGCGTACACGGTTAGTCAAAGTGGTTTTCAGTATCGACAGAGAGTACGTCCATATCCGATCCCGGTCTCTTTGCCAACCCATCGTTATTATAACACCGCGGTCATTTAAAGATAGTTTATACTTTAAAACCAGAATATAATCCATTTCAAAACCATAATATTACGATATCATTTCTTCTTTAAAACCCAAAACGATTCATTTTGATATTATTTTTATAAAACCCAAATCAATGATATCATTTCCCAAATATAAATCTTTTCCAAAAATTATGCCACTTTTAAAATTTATAATTCCTTGTAACCAATATTTGAATATTAACTTTCAACATAATACTTCGAAATCCATAGTTTTTAAAACCATTACTTTCAAAACTTGAATGGTTTGGACATTCAACGGTATATGAATTAAATGGTTTAACTTAAATGTTACTTTGTAAAGAAAATAGTTCTCATGGCTTTACAAATACATTTCTTTATTAAAGTCTAAACCAAAATTTATATTATCTCTCTCAAGTTCCAAAACCACTTCAATTTATTTATATATACGTATGTCCATTTTGAGTATCAATATTTCAAACTAAAGTTGGATTTTATTCTTTCAACAAATCAATTGTTCTATTAATTAGTCTTGAATATTCATATAAAATCCATAAAAAAATAAGACTTCAATTTCTAGTGATAAAATATATATATTTTCCCAATTCAAATTATACTAGAATATTCATTTTAATTTATTTTGGGAAAAATCCAATTATAAATATCATATCTTAAAATTTCCAAACTTAACATTTAAACATATGATATAAATTATTAAACTCCATTTTCTTAATTTTCTTCCATTTTTAATAAAGATTTTTATACACCTTTTAATGTCAAAATTTTCAACTTCATATGTATATATATATATGGAAGAAAAATATTTATACAATATAAAATTTAAGATTATTATAAACCGTATTCCATCCAAACCATAGAAATCACATAAAAATAGTTATATATATATAGACCGCGGTGCCTGTATATAATTTTCTATCCTATGGTCAAGTGATACAGATATTTATTATTTCAATCCGCAATTTAAAAGATAAAAAAAAAAATTTGCGGTTGTATATCATTTCAAACCACAATCCCGAATGAAAGGAAATATGCATGATAATTTGCAATTAAATGATATACAATAAAACATCCATCAACATCACTCATCATCCAATCACCAATCATCAAGCAATATCAATCAATAATGTTTGCGCAAAAAATGGGCAAACACCCAATGTCGTATGAGTTGGTCGATTTTATGATGTTTTTAGTGATTTGGGTGATTTATGCAAATATATAAAAAGCAGGGACTAAACTGTAAAAGACACACGGATTTATAGTGGTTCGGCCCGAACGTGCCTACGTCCACTTTATATGTTATTCTCCTTTTTTTCTTTAGATTACAAGTACAAAGCTTTGATTACAAGTATCTAAAGTTGTTTGAGAGTTCCTTCCAGGCTTGAGCTCTCAAACTTTCTTTTTTATTGTTGTACCCCTGCCCCTCTATTTATAGAGTGAGGCTGGGGGCAGGGGTCTTGGATGTTTATAGCTGCTGGTGGGCTTGGGCTGAAGCAATCTGGACTGACAACTTTGGTTCGGCATTCCTTGGTTCGGCTATGCTTGGTTCGGTCGTGCTTGGAGAGAAGGATGGAGAAGCCTTGGTTCGGTGGTCCGGTCTTGGTTTGATTCGGTGGTAGGGGGAGAGGTTGATTCGGCTATGTGGAGAAGGGATTGGCTCGGCAATGCTATGGACCGGTGGAGCTTGGGTTCGGTAGGAGGATGGAGGTTGAGATGGTTCGGCAGTGGAGTTTTGGCTTGGTGAGACGTTGGTCCGGCACCGAATGGTCCGGTGCCAAATGGTGGGTTGGAGCTGGGAATGCCGAATGAGCTCTTGGAGTTTCGAATGCCGAATGAGATCTTGTTTCATACTTGAGTGAAATCCCTGACTTATGCACGCTTGCTTGCTTCTTCTTACTCCGGCCGTGGTGGAAACGCACACAACATTGATATTCCAGTTTTGACCAAAAAATGGGATAACACTTTGCCCCCCAAAACATGCCTTGCGATAGGAATGCGTGTTTTGTAATGCCATGAGCTGGATGTTCATATCCTGTTGATGTCCTGTAAAGAGCTTGGTAGTTTCACATGTTCTCAAATGACGATCATTCGGGATCGAGCTATTTGGGATGAAGCGCGGCCGTTCATGGTCAAGCGCCTAACTTCAAATGACGATCGTTCGTGATCGAGTCATTTGAGGTGAAGTGCGACCGTGCGCGGTCAAGCGTGTAAATCCATGCGTCGATCGTTCAGGATCGAGTCATCTTCGGTGAAATGTGACCGTTCAAGGTTAAGCGCTCAACTTCAAATGACGACCGTTCGGGATCGAGTCACTCGAGGTAAAGTGCGACAGTGCGCGGTCAAGTGCGTAAATCCATGTATCGATCGAGTCATCTGTGGTGAAATGTGACCGTTCAAGGTCAAGCGCTCAACTTCAAATGACGACCGTTCGGGATCGAGTCATTCGAGGTAAAGTGCGACAGTGCGCGGTCAAGTGGGTAAATCCATGTATCGATCGTTCGGGATCGAGTCATCTGTGGTGAAATGTGACCGTTCAAGGTCAAGCGCTCAACTTCAAATGACGACCGTTCGGGATCGAGTCATTCGAGGTAAAGTGCGACAGTGCGCGGTCAAGTGGGTAAATCCATGTATCGATCGTTCGGGATCGAGTCATCTGTGGTGAAATGTGACCGTTCAAGGTCAAGCGCTCAACTTCAAATGACGACCGTTCGGGATCGAGTCATTCGAGGTAAAGTGCGACAGTGCGCGGTCAAGTGGGGGACCCCAAATGACGACCGTTCACGATCAGCCATTTGAGGTGAGAGGAGTTGTGCCGTTCGGGGCGAGTTGTGACCGTTCGCGATCATGTGCCGTTCGAGGCGATTTGTGACCATTCGCGATCGGGTGCCGTTCGAGGCGAATTGTGACTGTTCGAAGTCGGGTGCCGTTCGAGGCGAATTGTGACCGTTCGCGATCGGGTGCCGTTCGAGGCGAATTGTGACTGTTCGAAGTCGGGTGCCGTTCGAGGCGAGTTGTGTGTGCCCGAGGGGGACTTAATAATATCAGTGCTGGAGTTATTGTTTGGGGGAGTTTTTCGAATCAAAGACTTTGGCAGTTCGCTACCATGCAAGAGGTGCTCGTGGACCGTTCGCGATCCACGGGCATACAAGTAAATTTGCAAATATCAAAGCAATAATCATACGAATTCCACAACAGGAATGTTCGAGTCAAGATCAAAGCAAGACGAGGATGTCAAAGCGTAAACTCTCACTATGGTGCGGTCTGTAGTCATTCAGAGCATGCCTATGGATCGTGCGCGATCGCTTACATGTGTAAATGATATAACCGTGCTAGTGAGAGGTTTGCGACTTGTTCATCGCTTTCGACCTGCCCTCCGAGTTCAGGAGGGAATTTTACCTGCCCCCTGGATGAGCGTTCATTCCTTACCAGGTTTCTCAGAGGCCCCTATCTCTCTCTCTAGGATTGGATCAACATGCTCCAAGTGTGGGTGCCCCCTAGCTCTGGTGCTACGCCAGATGGTCCTGCTCCGTTCTGAATTCCAGTTGCTCCTTGGTTTTGTGCTCCAAGTTGCCCAATTTGTTGAAGCAAGTTCTGAATCATCTCTTCTTGTCTTCTCATCATAGCATCCATCTCATCCCTGGTGATGAAGATCGACGCTTGATTCCCTCCTGAGGAAGCCTCTTGACTTCCTTAGTGTTCACTTCTCTCTGGCCTTTGCCTTCTACTTGTTTGTCTCGTCATAACTCTTAGACCTGAACTCTTAGATTTTCAAATTCAACTTCTATCCGATGTAGCGGGAGCTGGTTCCTCTCAATGAAAGCACCAAAATGTTTGCGCAAAAAATGGGCAAACACCCAATGTCGTATGAGTTGGTCGATTTTATGATGTTTTTAGTGATTTGGGTGATTTATGCAAATATATAAAAAGCAGGGACTAAACTGTAAAAGACACACGGATTTATAGTGGTTCGGCCCGAACGTGCCTACGTCCACTTTATATGTTATTCTCCTTTTTTTCTTTAGATTACAAGTACAAAGCTTTGATTACAAGTATCTAAAGTTGTTTGAGAGTTCCTTCCAGGCTTGAGCTCTCAAACTTTCTTTTTTATTGTTGTACCCCTGCCCCTCTATTTATAGAGTGAGGCTGGGGGCAGGGGTCTTGGATGTTTATAGCTGCTGGTGGGCTTGGGCTGAAGCAATCTGGACTGACAACTTTGGTTCGGCATTCCTTGGTTCGGCTATGCTTGGTTCGGTCGTGCTTGGAGAGAAGGATGGAGAAGCCTTGGTTCGGTGGTCCGGTCTTGGTTTGATTCGGTGGTAGGGGGAGAGGTTGATTCGGCTATGTGGAGAAGGGATTGGCTCGGCAATGCTATGGACCGGTGGAGCTTGGGTTCGGTAGGAGGATGGAGGTTGAGATGGTTCGGCAGTGGAGTTTTGGCTTGGTGAGACGTTGGTCCGGCACCGAATGGTCCGGTGCCAAATGGTGGGTTGGAGCTGGGAATGCCGAATGAGCTCTTGGAGTTTCGAATGCCGAATGAGATCTTGTTTCATACTTGAGTGAAATCCCTGACTTATGCACGCTTGCTTGCTTCTTCTTACTCCGGCCGTGGTGGAAACGCACACAACATTGATATTCCAGTTTTGACCAAAAAATGGGATAACACTTTGCCCCCCAAAACATGCCTTGCGATAGGAATGCGTGTTTTGTAATGCCATGAGCTGGATGTTCATATCCTGTTGATGTCCTGTAAAGAGCTTGGTAGTTTCACATGTTCTCAAATGACGATCATTCGGGATCGAGCTATTTGGGATGAAGCGCGGCCGTTCATGGTCAAGCGCCTAACTTCAAATGACGATCGTTCGTGATCGAGTCATTTGAGGTGAAGTGCGACCGTGCGCGGTCAAGCGTGTAAATCCATGCGTCGATCGTTCAGGATCGAGTCATCTTCGGTGAAATGTGACCGTTCAAGGTTAAGCGCTCAACTTCAAATGACGACCATTCGGGATCGAGTCACTCGAGGTAAAGTGCGACAGTGCGCGGTCAAGTGCGTAAATCCATGTATCGATCGAGTCATCTGTGGTGAAATGTGACCGTTCAAGGTCAAGCGCTCAACTTCAAATGACGACCGTTCGGGATCGAGTCATTCGAGGTAAAGTGCGACAGTGCGCGGTCAAGTGGGTAAATCCATGTATCGATCGTTCGGGATCGAGTCATCTGTGGTGAAATGTGACCGTTCAAGGTCAAGCGCTCAACTTCAAATGACGACCGTTCGGGATCGAGTCATTCGAGGTAAAGTGCGACAGTGCGCGGTCAAGTGGGTAAATCCATGTATCGATCGTTCGGGATCGAGTCATCTGTGGTGAAATGTGACCGTTCAAGGTCAAGCGCTCAACTTCAAATGACGACCGTTCGGGATCGAGTCATTCGAGGTAAAGTGCGACAGTGCGCGGTCAAGTGGGGGACCCCAAATGACGACCGTTCACGATCAGCCATTTGAGGTGAGAGGAGTTGTGCCGTTCGGGGCGAGTTGTGACCGTTCGCGATCATGTGCCGTTCGAGGCGATTTGTGACCGTTCGCGATCGGGTGCCGTTCGAGGCGAATTGTGACTGTTCGAAGTCGGGTGCCGTTCGAGGCGAATTGTGACCGTTCGCGATCGGGTGCCGTTCGAGGCGAATTGTGACTGTTCGAAGTCGGGTGCCGTTCGAGGCGAGTTGTGTGTGCCCGGGGGGGACTTAATAATATCAGTGCTGGAGTTATTGTTTGGGGGAGTTTTTCGAATCAAAGACTTTGGCAGTTCGCTACCATGCAAGAGGTGCTCGTGGACCGTTCGCGATCCACGGGCATACAAGTAAATTTGCAAATATCAAAGCAATAATCATACGAATTCCACAACAGGAATGTTCGAGTCAAGATCAAAGCAAGACGAGGATGTCAAAGCGTAAACTCTCACTATGGTGCGGTCTGTAGTCATTCAGAGCATGCCTATGGATCGTGCGCGATCGCTTACATGTGTAAATGATATAACCGTGCTAGTGAGAGGTTTGCGACTTGTTCATCGCTTTCGACCTGCCCTCCGAGTTCAGGAGGGAATTTTACCTGCCCCCTGGATGAGCGTTCATTCCTTACCAGGTTTCTCAGAGGCCCCTATCTCTCTCTCTAGGATTGGATCAACATGCTCCAAGTGTGGGTGCCCCCTAGCTCTGGTGCTACGCCAGATGGTCCTGCTCCGTTCTGAATTCCAGTTGCTCCTTGGTTTTGTGCTCCAAGTTGCCCAATTTGTTGAAGCAAGTTCTGAATCATCTCTTCTTGTCTTCTCATCATAGCATCCATCTCATCCCTGGTGATGAAGATCGACGCTTGATTCCCTCCTGAGGAAGCCTCTTGACTTCCTTAGTGTTCACTTCTCTCTGGCCTTTGCCTTCTACTTGTTTGTCTCGTCATAACTCTTAGACCTGAACTCTTAGATTTTCAAATTCAACTTCTATCCGATGTAGCGGGAGCTGGTTCCTCTCAATGAAAGCACCAAAATGTTTGCGCAAAAAATGGGCAAACACCCAATGTCGTATGAGTTGGTCGATTTTATGATGTTTTTAGTGATTTGGGTGATTTATGCAAATATATAAAAAGCAGGGACTAAACTGTAAAAGACACACGGATTTATAGTGGTTCGGCCCGAACGTGCCTACGTCCACTTTATATGTTATTCTCCTTTTTTTCTTTAGATTACAAGTACAAAGCTTTGATTACAAGTATCTAAAGTTGTTTGAGAGTTCCTTCCAGGCTTGAGCTCTCAAACTTTCTTTTTTATGTTGTACCCCTGCCCCTCTATTTATAGAGTGAGGCTGGGGGCAGGGGTCTTGGATGTTTATAGCTGCTGGTGGGCTTGGGCTGAAGCAATCTGGACTGACAACTTTGGTTCGGCATTCCTTGGTTCGGCTATGCTTGGTTCGGTCGTGCTTGGAGAGAAGGATGGAGAAGCCTTGGTTCGGTGGTCCGGTCTTGGTTTGATTCGGTGGTAGGGGGAGAGGTTGATTCGGCTATGTGGAGAAGGGATTGGCTCGGCAATGCTATGGACCGGTGGAGCTTGGGTTCGGTAGGAGGATGGAGGTTGAGATGGTTCGGCAGTGGAGTTTTGGCTTGGTGAGACGTTGGTCCGGCACCGAATGGTCCGGTGCCAAATGGTGGGTTGGAGCTGGGAATGCCGAATGAGCTCTTGGAGTTTCGAATGCCGAATGAGATCTTGTTTCATACTTGAGTGAAATCCCTGACTTATGCACGCTTGCTTGCTTCTTCTTACTCCGGCCGTGGTGGAAACGCACACAACATTGATATTCCAGTTTTGACCAAAAAATGGGATAACAAATAACAATTTATATTTGATAATATATAACAGGTAATAACTGGCAATTTTATTCAGATTAAATTTTACAACTATTAATCTAACAGTTTATATTCAGTAATAAATTATATAACTGTTAACTAGCAGTTCATATACAAAAAAATAAATTCTAACTATCAATTAATACGCAATAAATATATTAAATTTACAGTTAAATTCAATAAATGCAATTCAGCAGATATGAATGAAATAAGCATGCCAAATACTCATAAATAAATTTCTATTCATTTCTAAAATTTATTTAATAAACATAAAAGCTTCTAGTAGTTGTGAGTGGGTTAAAACACTCACCTTTTGAATTTAAATTGAATTCAAATCCAATTTAAACCCAAAAATTGGACAGTCTCCAAATTCATCCAAACCAATGCCAAAACGTCAGAAATTCCGATACGATCCCAACAAAACAAACCGCGCGTGAATCCGAGCTCGTATGCAAAAGTTATGAAAATTTGAAAAATGGAAAATTCTGGTCCTGGGTCAACTTCGGGTTCGACTTCGGTGCGCCGCCTCAATTCCCCGATGCTTGCTTGGAGTTTTCGCCAAAACGACCCGGAGCGACCCGAGTCATTTTCTTCCTGTCCCGAAGTTGCTCTAGGGTTTTCTCCTCTGAAACCCGAAGCGCGACCAGAAGCTGCTGCAGATCCACAATTTTTTTTTTTTTTTTTTTTTTGAAATAAAATTTTGGAATTTGGGAATTAGGTTTTTTTTTCTGCCATTGGAATGAGGAGTTGAGAAGGAGATGTAGGCATAGAAAAATGAAAATAAGGAGTGGCTAGGGTTTATAATCGCAAATATATAGACAGATAGAAGAAGGCAAGGTGGGTACGGATAACGAACGTGCTAAACGGTAGTTGGCCCAAAAAGCCCGTTCTGACCCCGGAACGAAATTTATTAAACCCATATATCCAAATAGGTATTTTAAAATATTCCGAACGCGATGGAAAAAGTTTCACGTCTAAATTTGATCGTATGAAGAAGTTATGCTGAAATCAATTTTTTTCAAATTCAATTGATTTCAATGCATAAATTTCAAGGCGTTTCGAGTCTGTACGATCAAACGTTAAGTCCGATTGCTACGAAACTTGAAACATTATTATAATTCACCGTTACGGATCGGATGAAACTAGTTTCGTCGAAATCCGAGTCAGTGGCAAAAATGGCTATTTTTAATATTCATTAAATAAATTAAATAAATTATAAAATCCAATTTTATATTAAAACTCTATAATTGACTAAATTTTATCGCCAAAAAAATTCATAATCAATTTAAATGACCTAACAAGTTTAGCTGTGAATTAAAGTTGACAAGTATATTATTTGTAATGTTAATTTCTACACTTTCTTATAATTAAGAATTTTATAAATTAAATCCTCAAAACCCATACTTTAGATTTTAACCTTTATATCCTAAACTTTTACCTAAAATAAAGATGCTACTAACATTAGTTCAAGATTTCACTATAATGTTTACAAATTCCATTTTAAATTCAATAACGTAATATTTTACGTTTAATTCCAATTTATTTGTAATAAATACCATTTGTTGAATTTAATACTCAAATTAATCCATAAATCTTGCTTTCTATAATCTATATCAATAAGTGCTTCAACCCTATAAATAGAATTTGCATTAGTTTCATCTTATAAAATTAACTACTGTAGTTACACAACAAAACTACGCTAACTGCACTATTTAAATGAATTAATTGAGATTAAATCTACATAAATGTTATAAATTACAAATGTAATCTAAATAAATTCATCTACGGATGTAGGCTCTTCCTATACAGTAATTAAACAAATTTGTGGGTATAAATAACCTTTGCTTATATACATTTCATTTGTGCATTCTTTTTTTTTATTTTTTATTTTATTATTATTTTTATAAACTCTCCTTTATTAACTAGGCACATAAACAACCCAAAATAATTTATTCAGAACTATTTCAAACTATTTCCATTCTTAACAAAAATAAAATAAATGGTTAACCTACACTTGTCATTCTTTTATATTCAAATTCACTAACAACATTATTAACAACAATGTTGCTATAGATTTTGATTTAATAAATTATATGAATGGTAAAATTTGGTAATTATGACAAACGCCCAAATATATGCATAAATTTTCTACTTGTTATTATGAATCCCATCTATTACTTTCTAAATGCCTTTGTCTTCTCATATCCCATTTACTACCAAACTGCAGATTTAGTTATAGCTTATCAATACATAATCACCTAAACAAAACAATTTTATTACCCTTTTAAGTGCGTTTATTATTGACCATTTATGAAGATTACTTACCTTCACATATTGCAATGGTTTACTCAACGGTCACTTTTATTTAGTCACTATTTATTATTACAACCAAATGTACAATCACCACTATTTATTTTATATTAATTGAATTCCATTCTAGTAAATATTTTATTAATATTCACTGATTCAACATTTATATGTTTCTTAAAATTTCATTTCTAGTCAATATATACTCATTTTATTCCATTCATTTGGGTACTGTATTGAAATATATTTATTAACCAATACTAGCGTTATTATCATTAATTATGATTGGATTCCAAGTTTTTATTCAATACCTTGAACAATAACTTACATATTAATCAAATCCTTCTTCTACTTAATTCAATCTTCGTTTATAATTTAAAGTTCTACTAAACTAAATTACAAAACTTATGAACTTTAACAAATTTAATCCACCAAATAAATTTTTCTGATGTTTATATATTTGCAATTCAATTCAGTTTTTTTTTTTATTTCATTAATACCATTTAAATCAACTAATTATGATTTATAACCACAAATACAAATTTTTGTTATTCTACCTATTGCCATATAAACATTTCAATTGTTAATCTTAAATCTCAGTTACTATATCCAACTCCTAAATTTACCCTAAATTAGATTAGAAATTTTATTAATTTAATTCATTTAATATCATCAAATTTACTGGGTCGTTACAGATGTTCTTTTATTGTGTTCGGTTCATTGGACGTACCGTTTTTGTACTACATCGGTGTTCCGAAATCATTTGCTTTTGATTCATCGGATGTACCGTTTGTACTACATCGATGTCTTTGCTTTTGATTCATCGGATGTACCGTTTGTACTACATCGATGTCTTTGCTTTTGATTCATCGGATGTACCGTTTGTACTACATCGATGTCTTTGCTTTTGATTCATCGGATGTACCGTTTGTACTACATCGATGTCTTTGCTTTTGATTCATCAGATGTACCGTTTGTACTACATCGATGACTTGGCTTTTGGTTCATTGGACGTACCGTCTTTGTACTACGTCGGTGTTCCAAAATTATTCGAGTTTCTAGTTTCTCGGGCGTACCGTTTTTGTACTACGCCGTTGCACCGGCTCAATTTTCTGCTATTCTTGACATTCCCCACGTCTTTCATCTACGGAAATGCCTTAGGGTTTCCGGTTTTCATTTTTGAGCCTGGTGATATTGTGGAAATTGAAGTTTCACCAGATTTGATTTTTGAGCAACATCCTATTCGAGTTTTTGCTTCGGAGCTCAAACGACTTAGAAATAAAGATGTTCTTCTTGTGAGAGTTCAATGGCTTTCAAATCTTAGTGATTACTCTTGGGAATCTAGAGAATTCATCGAGCGATCCCGTTCGTGCTAACTCTTTCGTGCTCTTTATGGTGAACTTCCTATTTTAATTTTCTTCTGTGTTGATATGCATCTATGGTTGTTACTTCTTTATTTTCTTCTTAAGTATTACGAGGACGCAATTTCTTTAAGGAGGGGAGTCTGTAACAACCCGCATATTTATCGATTTTATATTTAAATATTTTATTTAAATATTTCACCGTTCATCGGATTTTGGTCCGAAAAGCTACTTTGTGCAAACAATCGAATTGGGACTCGAGACCACCCCCATTGAGTTCAAAATGATATTTGCGACCTTTTTGAGTATAAGCTTCGGTATGTTTGGAGAAAGTTGAATTTTGCTACTTTTCACTTAGGGCTTTGGTTTGGGCTGAGCCCATTAACCCCACTTAACTCAGTTCCAACCCTCTCCTCTTCATTCACTTCTCTTCTATTTTCCTAATACTCAAGCTTTTATGTTAATGGAGGGTGGAAGAAGAAATTAAAACTCCAATCCCTAGCTTCCTTTGCAAATCCAAGCTTTAGCTCCAAACTCAAGAAGAACCCATTGGTAAGCATCTCCTTCATCTTCCCCAACTCTTTCTCCATTCAATTTCAGAAATTTCCTAAACCAAATTTAGGAAAATTTCTCCTTTTAAGCTTAGATTCAAGCTCCTTGAGTTGGATTTGAAGAGTGGTTGATTCCCCTTGCTTTCAAGCTTCATCTTCATAAATTTTAGTGCAAAGGTGAGATTTTTATCTCACATCTATGACTATAATTATCTTTGGTTGTTAGGTTTGAATTCCTAACACTTCTTCATGAGAATTTGCTCTTGATTTGTTTGGGTTTTTAAGTCAAATTTGTGTGAAAATCCTTTCATGGATGTTTGATCATGCTTTTGGTGATGCACCGAGGAGCATATAGGGCCGGGTTGCCGATTGGCATAAACCCTTAGAGCCAATGTTCGTCCGGTTGCATTTTGGAAGAGTTTGCTCTTCATTTGAATTAGGTTGAAAAACAGCCCAGGCATGATTCAGTCGACTGAAAACTCTGTTCAGTCGACTGAACCTGGAACCCGAGAGTTTCCAGGCATGATACAGTCGACTGAATTCTTCTGCTCAGTCGACTGAACCTGGAAACAGAAAGTTTCCTGAACCTGGAAAATTTCCAGGTACAGGGTCAGTCGACTTAATTCTTCTGTTCAGTCGACTAAACCTGTTGTTTTAGTCCAATTTGCCTTTTTGGATTGAATTTCCAACTTAAACCGATTCGTGTTGTTTCCCATGGGTTGTTATCATTTGTTATGACTTTGATGACTCCTTTTTAGGGATTTTTGAATATCCATTTTGATGGATTCTTTATCGGTTTCGTTGGATTTTTATTCACATCTTCGTATGTGAATTTTAGTGATTGATTGTTCCTACAATCTTCTTTGTGTTTGTCACTTTAAAAATATAAAGGTTTTCTATACTAGTAGTAAATATCAAAACTCTTTCCGCAAATGATTTCCATACTATTTTAATACCAAATTCGTTTACAAAACCGTTTTCCAATCTATTAATATATATAAACCTTTACCTCACTCGCATGAGAAATCTAATTAAACGACTTAGTAAAACGAGTGGTATGAAACGCTCGCGTTCACTTTGTCGGTTAATTCTTGGACTTATTCGATTGAAACTCTTGTGACAATTTTCTAGTGGATATCTACAGTTTGTTCGTAAATATTTAAGTTAAGCAAGTGGTTATGGGACATGAAGCTAAACTCATATATTTACTAGCTTATTGTAATTGACACTTCTCGTTGATCATGACGATCATCTTTGTGATTTAGACTAGCATTTGTGCGATGTCTCTTTGTCTGCAAGGGTCGACTAGACCTTGTGAGTGTGATTTCGATTCACACATACCTTGTTACTTTTGATTCATTGGATGTACCGTTTGCATTACATCAATGTATATACTTCTTGATTCATTGGATGTACCGTTTGCACTACATCAATGTATATCCTTCTTGATTCATTGGATGTACCGTTTGCACTACATCAATGTCTTAGCCATTCATTTGTGATTTCCGAAATTCGTATGTCATTGACTTGTTGTGAATACAAGTTTTGGGTATGATGCCCTTTTTGGACCTTTGAGAAGATATATTGATTAATCTCATGTTGAGTTCATTTGCATACTTATTGTAGTATGCCATTATGGATATTATATGTTTATGCCATATCTCTTATCATGTTATCTGATATTTATAGCTAGACTGATCCGTTTATTATTTTCTTATAAATAATACTCGCGTCAGACTGAGATTTTACAGGTGCTTCTGCTTGACTCCTTATCGGGCCATCATCTGATCTTTTGGCTAACTACTTTAGTTTAGTAGTTTTTGTTGTATGCATTTGAGAAATAGACTCCTTGATGTATACATATTCTCTTGTCTAGCACTTGTATCTATTGTTTTGTGATGTTGTGGATCTTATTTGACCACTACTCTGATGAACACTTTTATGTGTTATTTATATATATTCATATCTTCTTCCGCCTTTGTGATATGAATTGTCTGTGACTGGTTTAAGTTATGTTTATTTCTATATTTGTTTCCGAAGGATTTATATAGCCACCGTGTAGTAGCTTTGAGTTTGTGTCGGTATGTCGGATTTCCTCTTGAAAAAGAAATGCATGTTATACTATCTGACATATCGGTGCTCGCGCAAAGAAATTACACGGATGATCGCTCCTCAACAACCTTATTCTCCGTGCTAGTTGACAGCATTCACCGTAATGTTCTTGGCTAGCGTGGGTATAGAGGTGGGGCGTCACAAGGAACAAGGCCAGAATTTATTAAAATACTTAATATCAGTTAAATTTTCTCTTTGAACATTTTTAAAATATTTAAAATCTATATAATATTGCTAAAATAGTTTTTATAAAAAAATTATTTTATAACTCGATGTTTCAACAAGTCTGTCCTCGTTCTCACAGAAATTCGGTCATACATTGATCAGGCGTAAGACTGAAAATCTATAAATACTCAGTAAACCCGTTTTCAACATCCAGTGAAAATATTTGAAAAATAATTTTATTG
Organism: Allium cepa; assembly: GCA_030765085.1. NCBI lineage: Eukaryota > Viridiplantae > Streptophyta > Magnoliopsida > Asparagales > Amaryllidaceae > Allium > Allium cepa. The sequence goes on along the minus strand of CM060938.1, from coordinate 795,537,400 downwards.
AAAATATAGAAATCATTTTTGAAAATATTAGAAATATCTTTGGTGAGAATGCTCTAGAAATCAACACCCCCATCCATGGTCGCAGTTACCGATGGTTACGTTGTCATCCCGGCAAAATCCATAGATAACTGTAGGCCTCCGCACCCCTCGATTACACCATAGAACCCGCTACAGATGGCAGTTACACCCTGGGTTATGTTGCCTTCATAGAAAATGTCCATGTAACTGTAGGCATCAGCGCCCTCGAATTTCACTGCCAAAAAAGGAACTTCTCCACTACCACATAGGTCGCAGACTATATCAGTCAAGTCCCAATGTAGCCTTAGGCTCTCACGGCCTCTCGACTTTCGCTATGTCTTCATAGGTCGCAGTTTACTGATGTAAAATCAAACGTAGACGGTTGGCTCTCAGCAGCACACATGACTTTCGCTATATCACCATAGGTTGCAGTCTACCGATGTAAAATCAATGTAGACTGTTGGCTCTCAGCAGCACACACGACTTTCACTACGGTCTGTAGTAGATCGCAGTGACATCGAGTTACACTCTCGTCACAGCATAACCCAAAGGCCTCTGTAGGCATCAACCCCCTTGACTTTCGCTACCCAATAATCCTTAGGAACTAGTTTGTCCTGACTCCTCACAGGATCAACTTTAGAGCCTCCCCCACTTTGAGGCTCAAGGCAGTACCGACCTATGGTACTCCTAAGAAGTTCATTTCTAGGAAGCGCCTTTTTCTCCAGAGCCATTTTCAAAACACATTATACTATACACATATAGTATCTTCCAAATCATACACCTACAATGAATCCTATATAATTCTCTTTTCTCAAAATCGATTATTCCAAAATCGATAATTCTCAAACTAGGCTTTCCAAATTCCAATATTGATTTTTATCCAAAAATCAAAATCCTTTCCAAAATCCATTGGTTCCAAAAACCTTTTCTCAAAATCATTCTCATAAGATCCTTTACACACACACACATATAACTTTTAAAATCTTTGGATCACTTCAAATTTGTATAAATTCCCTTTTTATACTTCAAATACTTTCAGAAACCCTTTTCTTCTAGCAAAAGATTCAACAAGGGGAGTTTTATCATATATATAACAAAGATACATAACTTTGTTTATTCCAAATCAAATATTCAAATTTGATTACTCTTTTATAAAGTTGTTTCCATCTTACTTATCATCATATAAATATCCAACTTTCACTTTTATTCGTTGTATATTTCACAAAATATACTTTCATTTCAAAAATCATTTCACATTTCTTATTCACAAATTTTCATTATCAATTTCATTCAAAGCCGTACGATGTACACATATCATCTGTACGCTATATCAATCTGATCGCTCACTCGATCACATAATTTCTTTTCCGAACTAGTATCGTCCACTCGACTTCCTAGTGCGGACTTAGATCTGGTTTCTTGATCAGAAACCGTCATTCTCCTTGCATAGTCATAACTATGATAGAGAATATCCAGAACCAATCAACAATCCATATCCAGGTTCACCTTCAAATCGAGTGAAAAATCCCAACTTGGATCGATATATTATCTCGAAATTTTGTGCTCGAATCTGGATCAAATCATTATGCGAATAGAACAATATACGTACATCTTACGTATCTATCTTTATTGGTTATTAGCCAAATCAATTCTCTTTCTATTCACCTTCACTTTGATTTTCATTCACTTACTAACAATTCTTAAATCCTCATTTGGATTATCACTTTAATTCTTATCTCAAATGGATATTTAATCATAAACAGTTCGAACTCTATCCAGTTTAAATTTAGAAAATAGCTTGAAATTTTTTAAAATAGATAAGTAGTTGAAAAATAATTATTACTTTGTAAAATAGCTTTAAAATAGTTAAGTAATTGTAAAATAGTGGGAAAATAGTCAAATAGTTATAGAAATTGCAAAATAGTAATTAGTTATAAAGTAGTTGAAAGATAATAATTAGTTTATAAAACTGTTGTAAAATAGTTAAATAGTTCCAAAATAATTGTAAAATAAGTATAAAATAGTTTGGGCTTTTAGAAGAAAGATTGTATATATTAAATAGCTTGGAAAAATAGATTTATATTAAAACAATTTATTTTGAAAATAGTCCAGAGCCAAACTGTTAAACTTTCCCGTCTCCATTTTCATCAACTCAATTTAAATTTTCACTCCCATTTAAATTGACTCAATTTCAATTTAAATAATTTCAATTTCCATTGAAATTGATTTAACCCCAATTCAGGTTGAATTAATCCTCAATTTCTTTCCAAATTCAAATCAAATTCCATTTGAATTTGAACTCATTCAACTTCCATTTCATTTCAAATTAATCCAATTCAAATTTCCATTTGAATTTTTTAATCTTATACATCTTCAATCACAATTCCAATTAATTCAAATCAAATTCAATTTGAACTAATTCAATTCAAATTTCAAATTTTAAACCTAACCTTTGAAGTTTTATCTTAAACATTCAAATCTTAAGTCCAAAATGATTCCATTTCTCTAATTCTCATTTTAAATTTGCGAGTTCCCTTTAAACATTTAAATCTTAAATTCAAACTGATTTCATTTTCCACTTATCTCTGCAATGGATATATATATTATTCTAATCCATTTCTTAATTCATTTCAAATATTCCAATTCACGGTTTCATAAATTATTTATAACAATAGAATGATATCAGGATAAATAAACATCCAAATTTATCCAAACACCAAATGACAGCATCCATTTTCAATTTCCAAATCTCAAACCCATTTTGAGATCACTCATAACTCCCATTTCAAATCTATCATTTAACTTTCCGAGTTAAATTTTAATTTCATCTTGAAATTTCCAATTCAGGTTGTTCATTCCAAACTTATTTAACTTCCTCTAAGTTAAACTCAATTTAACCCCGTTAAACTTACTCAATTTGAATTCCCGCTTCAAATTTCAAAATTCATTCCCACTTATAAGTTCAAAACTTATAGCATTTGGGTTTTACATCACACTTCAAGGAAATCAAAACTCAACACCTTAGAGTTTATTTCAAGTCATCTATGATATTATATATATCCACACATATATATACATATTTACTTCATGGCCCACCAAGCCAAATTTTAAAATTTAAACCACCTTTGGTTTTAATTCAAAACAAATTTCTTTTAAATTTTCAAACAACTCTTGTTTGAAACAGGACCCTTTATTCAAATACATTAAATAACATTATTTATTATTTCTTTATCACTTTGAAACAATTTTCAAATTCTGGACCCAGATTTAAAACTTCACAATTTAGCTCATCTTCAATTCCAATTTATAAGTCATACATCTCTAAATGTTTTACTTCCTTAAAACATTTCAGTTTTGCTTAATCGTTAACAAATATTTCATAATTTTAGGATAATAACCAAGGTTATTACAACTGGAAACCAATTCATTATTATCTTATTCGGAAAACCCTTCTCCAAATTCTAGATTTAATTTCAGTTTGGTTGTATTTCTATTACCACTTAATTCCCATTATTTTATTTTATTCCAATGATTTAACAACCAATTTCTTTAATATATTTAATAATTAGAAAAATTATTTCTTTATATATCAAAAGATAATCTTATATAAAAATCATTTTTGAAATCATTTTATGGAAAAATAACAAATACGCCCTCATATACTACACTCAACTCATTCTAGGGTACCACTGACCCTATCCTTAATGAGTAAACCCAACAAAGTCAAGGTTCTCGCTTAATCTGGCCCTGATATCAAATGTAACGACCCGAAATTTTCGATCCCCAAAATTCCAAATAGTTAGGAAAAGAAAAAAAGAGGTAGAAGAAGAAACATAAATGAAACATAGAATCTCACATTCGCAGCGGATCAAAATATAATATTAAATAAAATAACAGTTATACGAAGGAAAAACTGTATCAATTAATTTACATTAATACATCAGAGATACAACATTTACACAAACACTGGACAAATAAAATCAACTTGTCCTAGATAATCCATCATATCTCTCAGCGGAATACACTCCATGCATTACTGCCATCCAGCTCGCCTCCTGGGCTCCAGAACGTCCTTACCTGAAATCTGTAATACTCGGTCTGACGCGAGCATTACATCAAAGTAACACCCGGATCAGGCTGGAAACCAGCGTGAGTAAACCCATATAATTTGAAATACTAAGTTATAAAACATAACAGAAATCCGAGGTAACTCATATTCCCACTATGAGTTCATAACTTGTTATATCCAAAGCTCATTTCACAAACAATCTTTAAGTATCCTTACTCGGTTTCAAAGGTCCAGTTTACTCAAAATATTCCATTCCAGCACATTGATTTCACATATCAAACTTATAAAGAATCATAGTGGATTATAAATCGAAATGGTTTCGGGTATTTACTGATACCCGACCCCGGTCTCTTCGAAATCCAAAAGCCATCCTTTATGTCCAAGTTGTTTTAAAGTTAAAACAAATTTGATTTATTATCTATATTCATACAGATAGATAATTCACAATTTCACAAATAGATAACCCATATCATCAAAATTCAACCAAAACATCCTATTATCATAGATAAACACATATCTCCTATCAGAGATATCAAACAATCCAAGGCATTCAAAAATATTCAACCATCAAAGGCAAGGGTTTAAACAATCACACTATCACTAATTAATTTAAAATGAATTAAATAAATTACTTTCATTACTTTAAATCCTGCTTACTTAACCATTGATTGATTAGAAACCAATTAATTAACCATTCTCTAATTATCCATCTTAATTAATCATCCTTGATTAATCACGTTAGTAATTAATTACCCTTAATTAATTATATCACTTAATTGTCTTCAAATAACTTTATTAATCAATTCTTAAATTTATTGAACTAAGTGATTAATTATTAATTACTTGCACTAAGTAATTATCCTCCTCACTAATTACACAAGTAATTAAACCAAAATCAATTCCATTAATAATTATCCTTCAACTAATTACATCCAGTAATTATCCATTAATTACTTCACTAAGTAATTACACTTCATTAATTTCATTAAGTAATTATACTTAACAATTCATCAAGTGATTATCTTAAATTAATTAAACTAATTAATTAACTTAAACTAATCACATTAATTTAACTAATTACATTGAGTAATTAATTCCTTTAATTACTTTCATTAAGTAATTATACTAAAACAATTCCATAAATGACTATCTTTAATTAATTAATATAATTAATTATTAAAATTAATCACATTAATTAATTATTTAATAATCCCTAGTTAATGATCTTCATTAATTATCCTTCAATTACTTCCCTATGTAATTAAACTTTAATTAACCATTATTAATTACAAGTTAATTAATTTTTATTAACCAATTAACTCATCCCTAATTACTTTTATTAATTAAGTGCTTTACTGTAACTTAATTAATCTTAAATTACTTTAATAACTTGATTAATTAATTCCAAATCATTAATTTACAATTTATACTTATCTAATTAACAATCCTTAATTACAAATAAATTAACCCTTAATTAATTAACTTAATCCTTAATTGCTTAACTAAATAATCCTTAATTAATTAAATTAAACCGTTAATTACTTAACTAATTAATCCTAAATCATTAATTAATTAAATTAATTAAATAACCTTAACTTTCCTTATTAATTTAATGAATCACAAATCGTTAAATTTTAATTTACTTTAAGATAAAACATTTTCTTATTTATGACTAAATTGTCATTAACAAAAGCATTTGAAAACATTTTACTTTTAAAGTTACCTTTAAATTCATTTCAAATTAAAGATTTAAAATAATTACAAATTCAAAATTTAAAAACTATTTAAAAACCCTTTAAATCAAATGATAAAGAAACACTTATCTTATTAAAGAAATTTATAAGAGTTTTAAACCAAATTCATTTAAATTCAAATAATTTAAAATATACTTTAATATTTAAAGTTGTTTTAAATATTTTAAATTTTATAAGAGTTATTTATTTCAAAACTAGGATACAGAATTAAATTTGAATCCATACTTTACAAATTTGATTTTAAACTTTGTTTAAAATCTTGCTTTCAAATTTTAAATTCAATTTAAAATTTAAAAACAATCAGGTTTTAAGAACCTGTAACAAAAATATTTGACCCGAGCCTATATCCTAAAGACTTCGAGCCAACCCTCACAACACTTCGAGAAATTCACGAAACAATTCGAGTAAAACTCGAGTAATCAACCTCTGCTTCAACCCAAACTCACCAGAAAACAAAGATTTGCACCGTGCACATGCACGGTGGCTCTGACCAACTCCAGTCATCCATGATGACCTCCTTACATCGGCGATCGTCCCCGCCCATTCCTCGATCATCAGAACAACGATAACAACTCGAAATCCAAAATCGAGCTTCCAAGCACAATCCTGGAACCGTAACCCAAACCTGAAAACAACCTCTAGTAATCCCAGAAAACGATCGGATCTGGTGCACTCCCAGTATATCAATTAGGAGATGTACAAATTCTCATTCTCTCACCCCGGTATTATAGTCTCTACTTAAAGAATAGAAAGAAAGTCAACCAATGCCTTAGCCCTGCTTTAAAAACTCGTGTCTTCGACCACCAAAGTGTCAGCACCTCCGGCCACGACCTCGTCAACATCCCCTCTTCCATCTCCCCGAGTTCTGTTGAACTCGATCATCCAGAGTTACCGTGACGATCAGAATACCTGACCTAGCCAAAACTAGGGTTACAAACTTAATACGATCGCCGCCGCCAAGATCACCTGCACACACATCTGATATTTTTCCCACCATCTCCGATTATCCTTGCACCACCAGAGAAAACCTCGACCTCCCCGAGCAAGTGGATCACTATAAACCCCCCCAAAACACATTATCTGGTCAACCTTAAACTGCTCCCTCAATTCATGCTAAAAATTAGGATTTCAGTTTTAAAAATCAAGTTTTTGGATGAGGTTTCAGATCCTAAGCCTGAAACATTATATTGATATATTTGAACTTTCACTAATCCTAAGTTAGCTCTGTTCTTTTTAGTTTCCAGAGCAATTCTAAATTTATTTTAACTTAAATAAATTTTTAAAACTTAATCTTTAGTTAAACAAACAAATCTGGTTTGAAGCCTAAGTCCTAATAGCAAGTAGATCAAGAGAATATGAATTATGTTCAAAATCTTAGTTTGAAAATTAAGAACAGAGAGGTTACAGGTGAAAACAGACATGCACAAATCCATCATCCATATAAACACAGTAACTTCATATATATACATACACACAAACATACATTGTTCCAGAAGTTAACATGCAACCAGTTTATACTTAAGTTATTTTAAAACAAAAATGTTACTCACCTGAGAAGGATGATGAGCAGAGCACTTAACAACCGTTTTGATTTGAAAACTTGAGTTGTTGTTCCTTATTTTTGAAATAGCTTTTGACACTTTAAAACTTGGAAATCTGTACTCGAATTATTTTTTTACCTTGCTTTGGATAAATTCCAGATTTGAAGAAATGCACTGGCTTTGAGTTGAAAATGAACTACAGGTTGATGATTTCAATTTGCAAACTTGATTACAAGTTTGCTTGCATCAGACAAATTCCAGATTTGAAGAAAATATACTGGCTTTGTTTTTTATGTTGAAAATGGATTGCAGGCTAATGATTTGATTTTTAGGTTTGAGGAATGATGCAGGCTAATGGTTTGATTTTGCAAATGAATTACAAGTTTTGGATTTGATTATTTCTGGTTTGAGGCAGTGAATTACAGATTTTGTTTTTGAGGAATTTGCAGGCTGAAAATTTTCTTAGTTTTTGAAAAGTGAAATAAGAAAAGGAAATGAAAGAAAGAAAGCATGTTTTTTTATATAGGCTGAAATATGATTTTATAAAAATAAAGAAAAATAAAATTATAAGGGACACATGTCTAACATCTTTACATTTTTCATACACATTAATTTATTAAATACACATGTTACTATGGTTACTTAATGTATTATCACTTGTCATTTAAGTAATACCTTTTTATTTTAAATGTTAATAAAAGCTTTTATACTTAATTAATAAATTCATATCTAAATATATATATATATGTATGTATATATAAATTTCTTTAAAGTAAATAAAATAAAATGAATTATATACAAATAAAAGCTTATTCATATATTTTAAAATCCAAAACATTTTAAAATATCTCTTTTGAATTTCAATTTTAAATACAAATTCAAATTAAAATTTAAATATACAATTCAAAATCAATTCAACAATACATATATATTTTAAACAAACCCAAATTCAATTTGTAATTAATAATTCTATTTATTTATCTATATTTAAAAATAACCCATTATCATTATTGTTTGAAAATAACAATTTTTATCAATTTAAAATAATTCATAAAGAGGATTATCACATTTAATTTTGCTTGAAATTTCCGGGATATCACACATATATTATTAGTCTGCATGGTAATTAGTCGTAGTTGTATATGGTGTCTGCATATATATACTATTAGCTGGCACGCGTTGCCTTCAGCTCAAAATAAGGTCTGCCAATATATATATATATATATATATATATATATATATATATATATATATATATATATATATATATATATATATATATGGTTTTGATTTCAAAATGCCTATAGATTTTTATATTATAATATATACTGGTATTTCGATTTTTATATGTACATCGATTTTGATTTTCATATGTATGCGTTTAAATTTATATTAATTTTTCAAATATATGTAGATTTTATTTTAAAATCCATGTTTGATTTAAACATTGATTTTTGAAAGAATGAAATAAAATAATAATACAATATACCATTCGTTCCAACTATATCGAGCAGTTTCTGATTTATTTCATTTATTCCTATCAATCAGCTTTGTCGTCAAATTCATGCCAATCTTACTTTGCTTTGGAATTCGTAGTTTGTTAAATTGTCAAACTCCGCTAGCCTCGAAAGGTGAGCAATCACTTACTATTAACGTTCTTATATTTATTAAATTTGATTTGAATTGAAACAACAATTAAAATATGCTGCTGTTAGTTATTTACAATTACTATATATATGCTATCTATTCACATGTGACATCTGACACCATTATCTGTTATTTATATTGATAATATATGCATGTTGTTATATTATAAGCATATCTAATATCACTCTGCAAGTTCTCTGTTAGTATAGAATTCCCTATGAGTTGAAATGATACATACCCGAACGATCTGTAGAATAGGAGAAAATCGTTATGGGTTGAAATGATAAACCCAAGCGATTTTCATTGAATTGAATTTGGGATTGCGGGTTGAAATAATATATACCCGTATAAATTTAAATTACAGATTGAAATGATAAATATCTGTATCACCTGATCATAGGATAGAAAATTATATACATACACCGTTGGTCTATATATATATATATATATATATATATATATATATTGAAATGATTTCTGTGGTTTTTAAAAATAAATATATGGTTTCATAAATATTAATTTTAAGATATTATATATAAATGTATTTTATAAAATTTTAAATTATTGATTTTTAAAATTACATGGTTTGAAATTTTTAAAATTATAAGTTAGTTTGAAATTTTAAATTTTAAATTTTTAAGAATTTACTTCTAATTTTACTATTTTAAAATATATAAATAGATTTAATATATAAATAAATATAATATGTTTAAGTATTTATTTGAAAATTTTATTTTTAGAATAGGTTTCTATAATGATTTTTATAAGTTAAGGTTGGGAAGATAAATTTGAATTTATTTGAAATTGTGTTTAATTAAGAATTTTATTTAATCGATTTGGAACTTATTGAGTTTGATATTTTTAAAGGATATGATTTTATAACTTGATTTTGGTTTGAAGTGATTAATGAATATTTCAAGTTTAAATAAATTGAAGGAAATATTTAGTTTAATTGTAATTTGGGGTTTTATTTAAATGATATTGGATTTATTAAGTGCATGTTTCAAACTAAATAATAGTGAAGTGAATTAGAGATATAAATGAGATTATAAAATTTGGTTTTGAAAATGTTGAATACTTAAAGTTTTGAAATATAATGAAATTGAAATGGTTTATTTTGTGGTTCAAATCTGTATTTGAAATTGACATAATTATAAATGGTTTATTGAGAAATTGAATTGAAATGTATGAATTGTGATTGAATTTTTGAATTTGAGTTGATTTGAATCGATTTTTGAAATTTGAAGAAGCTATTTTATTATATTAAATATTTTTAAATTATATTTATACTATTTGTATATTTTACTTTATAAGCTATTTTAATATAAATCGCTTTAATATAAACTATTTTTAAAAAATAAACTATATTAACTTATAGTCATTTTTATATAAACTGTTTATTTTATAAACTATTTTATTATTAATATTTAAACTGTTTAAGTGGGAAGTTATGTTTCAAAGTGTTACAACTTCCAAAGTGCTATAATTTCTATGTTTTATAATCTCTAAAGTGTTATAACTTTGAAAGTGCTATGATTTTGGAAATGGGTATATTTGGAGTGAAAATTTATATCGTATTGATAGGCTTTTGAAATTGATGTGATATTTTTGTTGTGAAGTATAAATTATTTTGGAATGACCACGGTGTTATAATGACGTTTGGTTGTTAATAGCGTATATTTCTACATTGTAGATAGTTCCACGAATCCTTAGAGAATGGGTATCCCAAACATCCTCTAAGTTACTTGTATTTCAGTTGATATTTCACTTGAGTTGGATTTATTGATATAAGAATGTTAATCCTGACTCGAGTGTTTTGTGTTTTGCTTTACGCTCGGGTTAGACTGAGTGTCACAGCATTTGACATTCACCTTTGGAGTTGGAGCTTCGATTGGAGATCCGTCTATCTATCCAGCTTTCAGTCATTCAGTTGACTCCATTGATATATTCAGATTTTGTATTGATTATTGTATTCGAGACTTATGTTGTATTCTGTTTAATTTTGTGTTATATATATATATAGTAGCTTCATGAACTACTATTCATTTGTTTCCACTGCTTATTTCATATTACTCTGTGTGTGATTCTGTGATTTATTTATTTACGGTATATGCTGAGTTTTTGCAAAATTTAAATTGACAATCTGGTATCTTGAGCAATTCAAGTCCGACATGTGCGGATGCGAATGGTTGAAAATATCGGGATGTCACATGTGGTATCAGAGCTCTGATTTTTGGCAAAAACTTAGCATATAGAGTAAAATTAATTACAGAATCACTTTTGTTCTAGCTTGAATCTCATCCTCTTTGATTCAGATCTCCTTTGAATTTCGGGACTTCCCTTTTGTTTTGGAATCCATCTTTATCTCCATATTCGTGTTTTCTTGATTCCAGAGCATCTCATAGCTCCACTGAATGATTTGTAAAGGGGTGAAACTCCTTTACAATAGGCATTGATTCACCGGATATTTCTGTATCTTCGGTTTAGATGATGCTATCTTTTACTATTCCCGAATTCTATCTCTTGCGATCAAATGACGATTTGCCTCAAAATTCTACATCGATCTTATTCTCGAAGTAACGGTTGACTCGGTTAAGGTTATCCAGATTAATATAAGTCTATCCATCTTCCTCGTTTATAATTTAATTATCATCTCCCTACCGAATCTGTTTTCGTGATTTGAGTTCTCTTCGATTAGGACTCCTCTAATTTTGAATATCGTATGGCGTTTCATACAGTGAAATTGATTTTTGAAAATTTTTGATTCTTGTATAAGATGGACTTTATGTAAGTACAAGTGACTTTGAAACTGTTAATTTTGGAAGGTATCTAATCTAAAGAGATAAATCTTATATATAGCGGAATTTATATAAGAATGATTTGATATGTTTGAGATTTTTGATTATGAAAGTACTTTATTTGAAAATGAAAACTTATATATAATTGACTTTATATAAGTATGATATTTGAAATTGATTTGAAAGGGTACTATATGATACATATTTTCGAAGTAAAGATATGAAAAGTGCCTTCTGCTTGATATCCTCTTTGTGGCCACATTTTGGATTCGTTCTATCGATATTATTCTCTTTGATTTGGGTTTTTTGGATATGATACTCGAGTATCCTTTGAATTCCACGGCGTTACCCATGGTCTTATGAACTCGACTGCATAGCGTAATTCGCAGGGCCGTGATGGCTTACGGATACGGATGTTTCCTAGGGGATCCATGCGTAACCATTATGTATCTGCGATCTACGGTCATTTTATTAGCGTAATCCGCAAGGCAGAGATTGCTTAAAGGGTACGGATGTTTCCTAGGGAATCCAGGCATAACCATTGTGTATCCGCAGTCTAAGGGTTTTTGGTTATCATGGCGAAATCGCAAGGCAGTGATTGCTTAAAAGGTACGGATGCTTCTTGGGGGACCCATGCGCAACCATTGTGTATCTGCGATTCGTGATTCGATTCGGTTGATTTGTTTGGATTGTACTTTCATATCGGTTTTGAAGGTTTTTCAAGTATTTTTCGCTAGGTGTTGAAACAGGTCTACTAAGTACTTGGAGAATTCTAGCTTTGCGCCTGATCAACGCATAGCCAGAGTCTGCAAGAACGAGGATAAGCCTGTTAAGACATCGAGTTATAAAAGTATTTTGATAAAGTATTATATAAAGGATATTTTGATCATTTTTCTTTCTAGATAATTTAAAATGTTTAAAATATTGTTTATTTATATACTACATGGTTTAATAGTAAATTATTAATGTTGTAAATATTTTAGAAGTTATTAATTAAATAAAACATATTTAAAGAAAATGATTATTTATTTATTAATAATGTTTGAAAAGTATGTTGAGACAAATTAATGAATTTATGAATTATGCATTTAATGTTTTCAATGGCTTCTTTGTAAATATAAGTAATGATGTAAATAGTTGTTTTCAAATAGTTTACATATATTTGTAAAGGTGTTATTTAAACATATAGATGGTATTTATAAAGGAAGCAAGAAATTTTACAAATGAGTTTTGAAAAGTATTGAAGTAATAAAGATAACTGATTTGCAAATGAATTTTTCAAATGAATATTTCAAGTAAAATTTATATAAGTTTCTTTAAATGTATAATTTAAAAGATATTATATAAATGGAAATATTTTGATTTGCAAAGTTTATTTATAGTAATATACTTGACAAATAAATTTGAATCTCTATTTTGGAAGTATAGTTCGGAATATTTACTTGATTTCGAAGTACTAATAGTAAATTTATTGGTTTATTAGTTATGAAGATATGAAATTTTATATTTTGATCTAGAAATTTAATGTAAGATTTGAAGCATATTATTAGTTTCAGTTTAATAATCTTGAGTTTATATTATTTTTTAAAATATATATACACTAACGAGTCTAATAAATTATGGATTTAAGGAACTTTATTTTAAAGCTTATTATAATGTTTTGAAAGAAATTTCTAACATTGTTTTAGAATTTTCAAAAACCTTTCCATAATGCTGTGAGGATGTTTTAAATATATCTAATATTTTACTAAGTGAATGAGGTTAAATGTTTTAATTAAATTTTTTGCTATATTGAAATGTTTCTTTTCTCTTCAAGGGCGAATACCAATAACTTAAATTTTTATTCAATAACTGAATTAGGCTATAAACTTAAGTAGGGCAATAGAAGCTTAAGTAATATTTTTTTGAAATGACTCATCAATGACTTAAATCTTTAATGGAAAAACAAATTATGTAAGTGATTGATCTTTATATAAACAAGTGAATGGAAATCAATTTAAAACTAATGAAATTTTTATGATCTGAATCTACAATTTGAACTAACCAATTTGAATCGAATGACTATTTATGGATATAATAAAATGGATTTAACCAAATTATTGAATATTAATTAATTTAAATTTATATAGTTTTAAATTAATTGTTTATCTTGTCTTTCAATCTATTTTCTTTCTGGTTGTTTCTGTTCTTCTATCTCCTTCCTTTTTGGGGGCGAAAAGTTTTGAGTGGGGGAGAGTGTAACGACCCGTAAATTTTAATAATTTTTATAGCGTATTTAATTAAATTTTTGAGAAATTTTAAATAAAAATATTTTGAAATAAAAATTTGATATTTGAAATACGTTTATTTAAACATAGCAAATGGTAAATTTTCAATTAATAATATGAAAGTTTATTTTATTGTGTAAATTTTATTTCAAATTTAAATCAGTTATATTTGATGATAATAAAATGTTTTACAAACCTGAATATTTTTATACAATAAATTTGTAAATCATCTTCTAAATGAGACGTCATATTTCATTTCTTTAAATTTGAACTGTTATTGCTCCGTTCATCTTATTTTCGGTGTTTTAGCAGCATTTTTGGTACCGATTATCGAATTTTGATAGGTAATCATACCACTGATATTTATATACCGTTTTGATCGTCTCGTCGTGCTGATCTCGACGGTATATTCGATTGTAAATTTCGAAGTCAGGAAGACAATGGAATCTACGGAAAAACTTCCGTATCGGTTCCATATTTAGCTTTTGTTTGCTCCGCCCTTTCGCGTGCATGCCATATATTCCAGTAGCCGCTTGCTCTTAATAAATTCACATTGAAGTCTGAATTTCGCTATTATCAAGATATGATTTATAATTTCAGTCGGTTTACTATTGCTTGCCTTTCCCTATTCATTCTTACGTTTTGAAAATAAAAATAAAAATAAAAACTGTTGCTCTTCAATTGTTTTGCTCTTCCTCCTCAACCTTTCTCTTCACTTGAAGCCTTCCTCTCCCATCACTCACGTAACACCCCACTCCACCTCCGATCCAAACCCCAAACCCATGCAACAAAGCTCCCCTCTCCTCGACTCCACCTTCGGCCACTGCCACGTCAGCCTTCCCTTCTTCACATGCTTTAACACCCGCAACCCCGATCTCCAACCGAACATCAATGCTTCGATGCTAGTCACTGCTCCTCCCTGATGTTGTAGCCTCCACAACCGCCACCTTCCCACCGTCTCCCTCTTTGCTTGCCAGCCACCATCTATCCTTCTTTTTATATAGGTAATATATATTATATATTATGTTTGATACATATATACATGTATGTATGTATGTATGTATGTATGTATATGTATATGTATATAATATATGTATAGTATATATAAAGTTTATAGTTTGCATGCATAGTTTATTTTATTTTTCTTTTGCTAGTTTCCCTGAGCCTGCATAGATTTGGTTACATGTATATGATATTTCATATGTTAGTATGTTATTATATGTATAAATAAATATATAGGTTAGTTTTATATCTGTAAAACTATATATAGGAGTTTATATATTTGCATATAGGTCCTATTTGATTTTTAGGTAGTGTATGTGTTGGGCGTGTATTTTCGGTATTTTAAATATAAGTGTTTTTTTTCAAACCATATTACACACATAAGTTATAATGGTCGTATGTGTTGTTAGTAAAGCACAAGTTATATGCGTTGTAAATAGTTGCGGTATATACATGTAAATATATATGTTATTAATATATGTGTTTTAAAGTGTGAAGGTTGCTTTTGAATATAATATGTATATGCGTGTTGTGTGATATTTTGAAAAGTAATGTATTTGTTTTAGTATGTATTGATTTTAAATATAAAAAAATTGTGCCTGAGATTTATATATATGTTACGGCTAAAGTTATATTGTTTATAACACGTATATATGTATAGATATTTTACATATTGGGTTATCTTTGAAAGTACATTTGTTCAAAGACTTTGTATTAGTACAATATGTTTCTTTTATATAAGTTATGTTTTGTTATCAGGGAAAGTCTACGTTAAGTGTCTGCATATACATATATTATTAGCCTGCATAGTAATTAGCCGTAGTTGTATAGGGTGTCTGCATATATATACTATTAGCTGGCACGCATTGCCTTCAGCTCAAAACAAGGTCTGCCAATACACACACACATATGTGTATATATATATAAACATATGTGTATATATATACACACATATATATACACATATGTGTATATATATACACACATATGTTTTGATTTCAAAATGCCTATAGATTTTTATATTATAATATATACTGGTATTTCGATTTTTATATGTATATAGATTTTGATTTTCATATGTATGCTTTTAAAATTTATATTAATTTTTCAAATATGTATAGATTTTATTTCAAAATCCATGTTTGATTTAAACATTGATTTTTGAAAGAATGAAATAAAATAATAATACAACATACCATTCGTTCCAACTATATTAGGCAGATTATGATTTATTTCGTTTATTTCTATCTATCAGCTTTGTCGTCAAATTCATACCAATCTTGCTTCGCTTTGGAATTCGTAGTTTATTTTGTTGTCAAACTTCGATAGCCTTGAAAGGTGAGCAATCACTCATGATTAACGTTCTTATATTTGTTAAATTTGATTTCAATTGAAACAACAATTGAAATATGCTGCGGTTAGTTATTTACAGTTGTTATATATATGCTATCTGTTCACCTGTGACATCTGACACCATTATCTGTTATTTATATTGATGATATATGCCTGTTGTTATATTATTATCATATCTGTTATCACTCTGCAGGTTCCCTGTTAGTATAGAATTCACAATGGGTTGAAATGATACATACCCGAACGATCTATAGAATAGGAGAAAATCGTTATGGGTTGAAATAATAAACCCAAGCGATTTTCATTGAATTGAATTTGGGATTGCAGGTAGAAATGATATATACCCGTATATATTTAAATTACGGATTAAAATGTTAAATATCTGTATCACTTGATCATAAGATAGAAAATTATATACAGACACCGTTGGTCTATATATATATATATATATATATATATATATATATATATATTGAAATGATTTATATGGTTTTTGGAAAGAAATATATGATTTCATAAATATTGATTTTAAGATATTATATATAAAATTTTAAATTCTTGATTTTCAAAATTATATGGTTTGAAAATTTTAAAATTATAAGTTAGTTTGAAATTTTAAATTTTTAAGAATTTACTTATAATTCTACTATTTTTTTGAAATTGGGTTAATTAATATTGTAGCGGGCTGTGCGACCCAATAGCATATACAAATACAATATACAGCAAGATAACTGAGGTAATACACCCGACAGTTCGACACTAACTCATCACAACTCACAACCTTCCTAGTTTATTTAGGGTTCTTCATCTTCGATTGCTATGGCGGCTCCTCGATGCTCACCTCCAGTTCTCCAATAGCAGTTTTTCTCTTGCCTCTAAGTTGGTAAGCCTTTTAATTCTACCGATGTTAATTTTTACATCTCTAGCAATGTTTTCCGCAAGTGTTAACTCATTTTTTCTCTGTTGCTGTTGAAAGCCCTTACATTCTGTTCTCTCTAGATATGCCAGACAGTTGTCATCAAGGCAATTTTCACGATTTCCTTCATAAAGTTCGTGAGATCTGTCCGAATAATCAGGTAATTTATCTCATCTTCTAGGCACAATACTGCTTCTGTTTGCATGTTTTTAAGATTTTGAATAGCCCAAATGCGTTTGCTATATTTGCAGTCGAAAAATAAGTGGCGGTGTGTTTCAATTTCCTTTCCGCAAAGATTACATGTGTCTTCATTGAGAATTCCCCAACCTTTAAGTCTATCTTTAGTGCTCAGTCTTCCTTTGGTAGCTTTATACGCAGTGTGCTCCATTTTAGGACAATTTGATTTATTCCAAATGACCTTATACCAGTTGACAGATAATGTTGCCGATTGTTATCTCATACTTCACTCATTTTGAATTGACCTTTATTGCTGTTTTTCCAGACCCATGTATCAGTTTCTCTGTTTGTGTAAATTGGAATTTCCTCAATTTCTTGTTTCAAATTCCTTGTTATCAGTTGATTTCCTGTTTCCCATTTCTTGTTATAGATTATACTAGCAACTTGGATTTTTGGTGTGTTATTTGCTGAGAAGCTTTCCCATCCCATTCTCTTTAGAATACTTTTGTTGTTAATCCAAGGGTCCCTTCATAGGTCTATGTCTCGACCATTTGCTATTTGTCTTTCCACCGATTTTTTTAGTGTTTCCCTTTGTTTGAGAATATTTTTCCATATAACTGAAGCATTATCGTCTGCTTGTATGGTCCAGAAATTCTCTTTTAAGTATCTTGCTCTCATCCATTTGGCCCAAAGATTTTCAAAATTAAGGATTTTCCAGGCTAACTTGAGTCCATAAATTTTTTTGAGTTCAAATAGATTTTTTAGACCAACCGCTCCTTCACTTTTAGGTCTACACAGTTCATTATAACTCACTTTGCGAATGCCTTCTCTCCATATGAAGTTAGCACAGACTGTATTTATCTTAGCAAGTGAGTAGTTTGGTATCTGAAAAATTTGCAACCAAAATCTGACTTTTGGAGTGATAACAGTATGTACCTATTCCACTCTCCCTGCAAAAGACAATAATTTTGATCTCCATCCTTGCAGCTTTTCTCTAATGTTGTCTATCAATTTCCCACATTTTGCATCAGTAACCTTGTTATTTGATAGTGGAACCCCTAAGTATTTTACTGGCAGTTCTCCTTCACCTATTCCAAGTTGTGCTAATATGTTTGTTTTATTTTTACAATACTTGTTCATATAGTACTTAGTTTTGAATTCATTGACATTGAGACCTGCTAGCTCTTCAAGTTGTTTAAATATTTCCTTTATTATGTTAATCCCCATGTTATTAGATTTGAACACTACCAATAAGTCATTTGCATATATGAGGTGATTGACTTCTGGAATGAGCTTATATATGGGTTTAATTAATGATTGGAAATTCGTAAGTTCCATTTGAAGAGAAAACCACTCCATGGCTACAGCAAAGAGATAGGGAGATAGAGGATCTCCTTGTCTAATTCCTCTATTCGACTTTATGTATCCTTTAGGAACCCTATTTATGATCACTGAGAAGGTAGGAGTACATGTACAATGTGTTATGAGTTTAAGTAGCTTAGCCGACACTCCCATTTCATGTAACATATGTAGGATGAATTGTCTACTCACTTTATCATATGCCTTGTGAAGATCTATTTTTAAGCACACCCTATCTGCCCCTTTCTTGTTAAATTCATGTACTAGTTCATGTGCCAGTAACGAATTTTTAGATATGTATCTTCCTTTTATGAAAGCACTTTGGCATTGTGAAATGAGTTGAGGTAGGACTTTGTTGAGTCTCATGCAAATAATTTTGCTAAGAATTTTATAGGTAACATTACAGCAAGCTATAGTCCTATATTCTTCTATTCTTTCTGGCTTTTTAACTTTTGGTATCAATGTAATAAATGTATGATTTATTTGTTGAATGAATTCACCTGAATTTAAAGCCTCCTGATAACCTTTGAGCATTTTTTCTTTTAGGTCTTCCCAATGCATTTTGAAGAAGAGTGCACTCATGCCATCGGGGCCAGGATTGGACTCGTTATGAATAGAGAAAGTGTCACTTTTCAAATCCCTTTTCATAATCTCACCTGTGAGCATTTGAACACCTTCTCTTGAGATTCTTTTCCTGCAGTTAATATGAGGTATTTGCTGTATATTGTCTCCATTGTAAGTATCTGTGAAATATTCTATGGCTTTAGTTTCCAAATCTTGCAAGTTTCCAGCAACCTCTCCCTGTTCATTTAAATAGTTTAGTAAATTATTATTTTGATTTTTCCTCTGGGACATTTTAGTATAAATTTTTTTATTGCACCCATCCCCTTGAGTTAGCCATTTCTCTTTTGCTTTTTGCTTTATCTCCATGGCTTGAATAACCAGAAAATTCTTTAGTTGATGTTGTTTGTCAAAATATTCTGCATTCAGCTCTTCATTTAATGGCTCTTCTTCTAATTGATATTGGAGTTTTTCCAGCTTTCCTTGTAGTTCTTTGATGTCTTCTTGTGATTTGGGCCTTACTTTATTCCACTCCTTTAGTCTATTTTTCATTTGTTCCACTACCATTATGTTTGGTACATACGGTTCCCTTCTGGAGTTTGAATTTTGTTAAAATCTACTATTTCTTTATATCCTTCCATTAGATGCCAATGATTTGCATATCTGAATGGTTTTCCTTTGTCTGACTGTATTTCATTATTAAGTTGTATGTAAAGAGGACAATGATCGCTTGTCGAACTTGGCAGTACTGTAACCTTTACATTTGGAAACTTGTTCAGTAAATCAGCATTACCTTGTGCTCTATCAAGTCATGAATAATTTTTTTTCATCTCACCACTTTTGCATGTGTATTTCAGGCCCATATGGAGCACTACAACAAGTCCTGCTGCTAGTACACAATTGTTGAATTCAGAGATTTGGCAAACCTTCAGAGTGAGTCCACCTTGTTTTTCATGTGTTTTCAGAACAGCATTAAAATCTCCAAATACTATCCACGGTTTTGTTATGATTTTTGAATTTTCATTTATCTTTTTCCATAGATTTTTCCTTTCCGACGCCAAATTATTTGCATAAACTATTGTTGCCACGATTTCCATTCCTCCTAAATTTTTCATGTTTAAAGTGATTTGTTGCTCATCTACATTTAGCAAACTGCATGTCCAAACATTGGAATCCCAAAGAAATATGATTCTGCCCTTGCTATTGTTTGTGTTATTATGTATGATTTTCCAATGTGCTCCCATTTGATTAGTTAATTCCTCAATTCTATCTTCAGTAAGTTTATTTTCTAATATTGCTAAGACTGTAGGTTTATATCTATTATAAAGATTAGAGGTCTAGTTTTCTAACATCACCCTTTAGACCTCTAACATTCCAACATATAATAGTCATTATGATTTAGCAGCTCTGCTCCTAGTAATCGGAGCTGATACTACTTTAGATTTTTTCCCAGCTGCTTTATTTCCTTTTCCAGAAAACATATCTTCATAACTGCCATTAGCTTCAGTGTATTTTAGCAGGCTTTCTTCCATCTCTTCTTCCTCTAATGATTCCAATTGTATATCTAATTTTTGTATTTCATTGATTGTTCCAGGGAGATCTTCATCATCACTTAATTCCTCCATACTCTGCTCCTGTGGTTGCTGACTATGAGCCTTCAGTTCTGAATGATCCTCCTGTAACTTCAGAGATTGATGATCTTCTTGTATCTCTACTGCACAGTCCTTGATATCACTACCCTTAGGGCTTGGACTTGGGTCCTTTATTACAGCATTTTGTTTTTTTGTTGCTATAATATCTTTTTGGGGTAGTATTTCAGTGTTACTAGTGGAAGCTGTCTGAATGGGTTCAGCAATCATATTATCTATGTGGATAGTATCTGTAAAAGTTGTAGCTTTTGGTATCCATACTTGTTCGGGTTTATTTTGATCACTACACTCTTGAGTGGCTGCGTGGCCAAAACATTTACATTCCGAACATCTCAGAAGTATGAATTCATATTCTAATTCTTGCATATAGACATTACCTCTTTTATCAATAGCTTTCACATTCTGTGGTAGGATAGAGTCCGCTTTGATTTCCATCAAGACTCTAGCAAACTTGATTCTTTGTACCTTCTTTGTATATTCATCTATATCAAGAGGTTTACCAATAATACTTGCCATTTTTCCAATGCATCTCATATTCCACAATGCTAGATTAAGATTATTGAATTTGATCCAAATTGGGTATGTTGTTAGCATCACCTTTTCAAAATTAAAGTCTGCTTCCCATTTTTTAATGATTATCAATATACTATCCATGAACCATGGACCCCCCCCCCCACGATTTGTTCATAATCTTCTTCCTTTTCAAATTTAATGAGATAGAACCCATTTTCTCTAGTAAATATATCCCAGGATCCTAAAGGTTTCCAAACCCTCCTGATATAGGCATTAAAATGAGCAAGATATGGTCTTTTACCTCCCATGTATGCATACAATGAATTCTTCCACATCTGATTAGATTCTTCGTAATCTTGTTCGTCTATTAGTTGATAAGTCTCAATCCCATCCTCTATTGGTTCGAAGTAATCGATTTTACCTTATTTCGATGTTGTTATCTACCGCCTCAACCCACGATTTAGGGTTTTTGCTTTGCTTTTTGAGATCTGGGTTTGTCTGTTTAAGTATATCTGCAAAAGTCGATTTCCCCTTGCGTTTAACCGTCGTCTAGCCACCTTCTTTCATCATCCTCCAGATCGCCTAGGGTTTTGGGAATTCCGGTTGTCGCCATTATTTGTCATTTTTAAAATATATAAATAGATTTAATATATAAATAAATATAATATGTTTAAGTATTTATTTGAAATTTTGTTTTTAGAATCGATTTCTATAATGATTTTTATAAGTTAAGGTTGAGAAGATAAATTTGAATTTATTTGAAATTGTGTTTTATTAAGAATTTTATTTAATCGATTTAGAACTTATTGAGCTTGATATTTTTAAAGGATATGATTTTATAACTTGATTTTGGTTTAAAGTGATTAATGAATATTTCAAGTTTAAATAAATTGAAGGGAATATTTAGTCTAATTGTAATTTGGGGTTTTATTTAAATGATATTGGATTTATTAAGTGAATATTTCAAACTAAATAATAGTAAAGTGAATTTGAGATATAAATGAGATTATAAAATTTGGTTTTGAAAATGTTGATTACTTAAAGTTTTGAAATACATTGAAATTGAAATGGTTTATTTTGTGGTTCAAATCTGTGAAATCGATATCATTAAAATGGTTTATTGAGAAACTGAATTGAAATGTATGAATTGTGATTGAATTTAACTTGAATATTTGAATTTGAGTCGATTTGAATCGATTTGTGAAATTTGAGGAAGCTATTTTATTATATTAAATATTTTTAAATTATATTTTTGTATATTTTACTTTATAAACTATTGTAATATAAATCACTTTAATATAAACTATTTTAAAAATATAAACTATTTTAACTTATAACCATTTTTATATCAACTATTTATTTTATAAACTATTTTATAATTAGTATCTAAACTGTTCAAGTGGGATGTTATGTTTCAAAGTGTTACAACTTTCAAAGTGCTATAACTTTGAAAGTGCTATGATTTTAGAAATGGATATATTTGAAGTGAAAATTTATATCGTATTGATATGCTTTTGAAATGGATATGATATTTTGGTTGTGAAGTATAAATTATTTTGGAATGACCACAGTGTCATAATGACGTTTGGTTGCTAATAGCGTATATTTCTACATTGTAGATAGTTCCACGGATCCTTAGAGGATGAGTATCCCAAACATCCTCTAAGTTACTTGTATTTTAGTTGATATTTCACTTTAGTTGGATTTATTGATATAAGAATGTTAATCCTGACTCGAGTGTTTTGTGTTTTGCTTTACGCTCGGATCAGACAGAGTGTCACAGCATTTGAGACTAACCTTTGGAGTTGGAGCTTCGATTGGAGATCCTTCTATCTATCCAGCTTTCAGTCATTCAGTTGACTCCACTGATATATTCAGATTTTGTATTGATTATTGTATTCGAGACTTCTGTTATATTCTGTTTAATTTTGTTATATATATATATATATATATATATATATATAGTAGCTTCATGAACTATTACTCATTTGTTTCCACTGCTTATTTCACATTATTCTGTGTTTGTGATTCTGTGATTTATTTATTTACCGTATATGCTGAGTTTTTGCCAAATTTAAATTAATAATCTGATATCTTGAGCAATTCAAGTCCGACATGTGCGGATGCGAATGGTTGAAAATATCGGCATGTTACAATTTCCCTTAAATGTAGGACTATACTTAGACTTAGGATTTAGGTTACTACGTTTCAATGGATTAATTAATAAGATTACCTTAGTTGAATGCTTAATGATTACGACTGGTATGTTATAGAACTTAGGATAAAATTATTACACATTGGAAATGTGAAATCTTTGAACCATAATTTTTGGAAGATTAGAGAAGCAAAATCATAAATGAAATGTTATAGATAAAGTTAAATCAAAATTAGAAAAGAAGTTATGCTATTGTCACACCGCCCACTTTTGATGTCCTCAACTGAAAAGGAAGAATAAAAAGAGATTCAAATCATTTGATGCTAGAGACATCACCCACTTTCGAGTTGTCTTACCATATTGTCCAGAAGATGAAGTTATCAATATACTATTGGATGATTTAAGGTATTGTGTATGTGCATTGAGGGTTGCATAAGACTACGTTTTTGTTAGGGTATACTTGTGCTCAAGTCATTAATTATGGTGCATGTCGACGTCATTTTATCTGAGTTGGTAGCAAAGATTGAAGAAATATACTTATGCACCTACATTCGCAGTTACTTGGATTGATTTTACATACCAATAGTAAAGTCAATAATTTAAGGTTGGAAGAACGATCCAGTTAAGAATACCTGGGAACCTAAGGAGAAAATCCGCCCATCCATAGATTTTTCTGGTACATACCATTTTAGTTAAATTATTAGTACATATAGTATTTAGTTTAGAATAACCGTAGATAGGAATGCATGGATGCTAGGCATGGTTGTGAACGTGTCGTTAGGACATGTTTTGGATGATGGTTGCAAATAGATGACTTTCATTAGTTAGCATTACACGTATGGGCTAACATATTCAGATTAGCCTACAATACACACCACCTTACTCATTTATTTTATCAGTTATATGCATAATGGTTGTTGCATATATGTTGAATGGTTGTGCATCCATGCAAAATTGTGAGTATATAGGGAATTGCATACATTTTGGATATATGGTATAAACACTTGCATTTTAGGAGGTCAACTAGTTCAGAAGACTGCTTAAGTTTCCATTACTTGTATGTTTATATGCATTACATACTTATATGAACATTCTGCATTAGAAATTGAATTTAAGTAAATTGGTTGCAAATAATTGATGGTTGAGTAGATAGTTGTAGATATTGATTAGATGAGTGAATTACATTTTTTCGCCCTTCGAGATTTCGAAGACGAAACCTTCTAAGATGGAAAGAATGTAATACCAGAAAATTTTCAATAACAAATTAAAATGGTGACAAGCACAATTGTCCAAGTGGTTAATTGATTCGGCTTTGGTGCAAGAGGTCACAAGTTTGAAACTTGCTTTCGAACGTTTATTGACATGTGATATGTTGTCCCAATGGTTTGTTGTATATAAAGTACCATTTCAAAAAAAAAATTAAAATGGTAAAGTTGTAATTTCATATAAAAGGACGATATAATGAATTTTTACAGATGAAATATTTTAGAAAAACTGACTTTTCCATTACGTCAACTAGATTTTTTTTGCATAAATTCATAAAAAGAATATCAATAACAGATATCGTACGAAACATTTAGCATAACGCGCATATGAAGATTTACACATATTTTGAACTTAAATATAAGAATTAACTATAAGCATAAATTAAAACTTAGTAAGTAATTAATTAAACATGTATAAATTGCTTTTAAAGAGTACAATTGTGTTAAATCATTAAAAGAAAAGGAAAAGGATATTTACATGTAAAGAGAGAAGCCATTAATTAACATGTTAAGAATTTATTGCTATAATTAATGAAAATATATTTTTTGTATGTTAGAAAGAGAACGTAACAATATATTTAAAAGAAAAGAATGCATCTGATGTTATATGTTTGAAAAGTAAATATTCATGGAAGTAAAGAGTTATTTTAAAGGAAATGTAAGATATGATGTCTCTTTGTTAATAAATAATAAAGGGTAAAACCGATTTGAACTTGGAATCATTAATACCAATCAATTAATGATTTGTTCTATAATTAATTGGTAAATAACAAGGTTTCAAACTAACGTAAGTAAATACACACACGTACTTTTTGATATAAATATACGATTTCTTGCAGCATTCATTAAAAGTAATTGTACAAAATATTTGTAAATGATATTAATTAGTTTGAATTATAGTAAATGGTGATTAAAAAGGGGAAAAATAAAAGAATTATAGTAAATGGTAATTAACTCCGCCTATGTAGTTTTCTATGCAGCATCTCCCAAATCAGGATAAAGAAGGAGCTTGTGATAGGCTTGGCGAGCCAATATAAAAACCATAGCCTCTCTTATGAAAATGGAACTTTATTACATTTCGTTGGGGCGTTATCTCTTAGCGACGTGCCATGTCGAGGCTCGGGTATGGTGATAAGCGAGCAAGGACTGGGTCGCCACTCCCTTAGTGGCGTGCCATATTGAGGTTCGTGTATGTTGATAAATATGCAAGGGTTGGGTCGTCATTCCCTTAGTGGTGCGTTATATCGACGCCCCGATGTAGTGATGAATGAGCTAGTCTTCGCACTTTACGCTACGGGTGCGAGGGGCAAGGAAGCTAGTCGATGAAAGTAGGATTCGGTTAGGTAACTGGAATGTAGGATCCTTAACAGGAAAGTTAAGAGAGATAGTTGAACTATGACTAGAAGACGTGTAAATATCTTATGTGTTCAGGAGACCAGATGAGCGGGCCAAAAGGCGAAGAAGGTGAAGAACATAGGCTTCAAGTTATGGTACACGGAAAAAGAACGTAATAAGAATAGGGTAGGCATCATAATTGACAAGAACCTTAAAAATGGAGTGGTTGAAATTAGAAAACAATGGGACAAGATCATCCTAGTCAAGCTAGTAGTTGATGATATGATTCTGAACGTCAACAGTGCCTACGCCCCACAAACAGGCCTAAGTGAAGCCATCAAGCGGAATTTTTGGGAACAGTTAGATGTGACGGTCAGATATGCGCCTAGTTGTGAGAAACTTTTCATAGAAAGAAATTTCAACGGTCATGTTGATACAACTAGTGGGGAGGTTTAAGAGACTGTATGGTGGTTTTGAATATGGAGATAGGAACTTAGAAGGAGAAGAAATATTGAATTTTGCTTTTGCTTATGACCTCATGATAGCTAATATTTACTTTAGTTAGAGACAATAACACTTAGTTACTTTCCGTAGTGGCAACACTTTAGCCAGATTGACTTTATTCTTACTAGGAGAGATGACAAACAAGCTTGTATAAATTTCAAAGTCACGCTTGAAGAATGTGTCGTCTCACAACATCAGCTTTTGATATCTGAGTTTCGTCTTCGAATACGTGTCCGATAGGATATAAAACCAATATTAGTCGGACGAAATGGTGGAAGCTCAAAGGAGACGCCTCACGAGTGTTTAAGGATAGAGTAACGGAAGAAGGAACATGGAATATGGAAGGAGAAGCAAATGACATGTAGGATGATATGGCAATGCGCATTGGGAAATTGGCTACTAAGGTGCTTGGGATAATGAAAGGAAAGAAACACATAAAGATTTTGGTGTTGGAACGGTGATGTGCAAAAGACTATCAAAGAGAAGAAGAAATGCTATAAGCACTTATATCATCACCGGAGCGATGAGAACATGCAATAGTACAAAGTGGCAAAGAAGAACGCAAAGAGAGCGGTGAGTGAAGCAAAAGATCGGGCGTATGAAGATCTATATCAAAAGCAAAGTACGAAGGAGGGTGGAAAAACGTCTATAGGATAGCTAAGCTCCGCGAAAGGAAGACGAGAGACATTAACCAAGTTAAATGCATCAAGGATGACAATAATAGACTTTTGGTGAAGGACGATGAGATAAAAAATAGATGGAGAAATTACTTCGACAAGTTATTCAATGAAGAAGGTGATAGCACTATGGTCGAGCTGGATGACTCTTTTGATGAACCAGCAGACATTTTATTTGGAGAATTCAAAAGTTCGAGGTAAAGGAGACGCAAAAAAGATGAAAGCGGACAAGGCATTGGAGCCTGATGGCATCCTCATTAAGGTATGAAGATGCCTTGGAGATGCAGGGATAGCCTGACGAACTAAGTTGTTATATAATATTTTCAAATCAAACAAGACGTCGGATGAGTGAAGGAGAAGCATATAGTTTTAATTTTCAAGAATAAAGGAGATATTCAAAGTTGCACAAGCTACAGAGGAATTAAGCTTATGAGTCATACAATGAAGCTTTGGGAAAGAGTCATTGAACATCGATTAAAAAGGATGACAAGCGTTTCAAAAAACCAATTTGATTTCATGCTTAGAAGGTCGACTAGAGAGATGATTTTCTTGATAAGAAACGTATTAAGTGGTTTAGAGAGCAAAATAAGGATCTACACATGGTATTTGTCGATTTGGAGAGAGGTTGTGACAAAGTATCGAGAAAAGTTATGTTGTAGACTCTGGAAAAGAAAAGAGTCCCAACAAAGTACATTATCATTATTAAGGATATGTATGATGATGTTGTAACTAGTGTCAGAGCATGCGAGGGTGAAACCAGTGACTTTTCCATTAATATAGGATTATAGTAAGGGTCGGTTTTGAGCCTCTACATTTTTTCCCTAGTGATGGATGATGTTACGAAGGGTATATAAGGTGAGAATCATTGGTGCATGCTCTTTGTAGATGATGTTGTGCTAATTGACGAAAGTGAGATTGGTGTTGATAGACAACTGGAGCTGTGGAGATAGACTTTAAAATCAAGGGGTTTTAGACTTAGCGGAAGCAAAACAGAGCATATGAAGTGCGAGTTCAGCGGCGTCAGATCAGAGGATGGAGATGTCACTCTGGCTGGATAAGTAGTACCTAAGAAGGAATCCTTTCGATATTTAAGATCAATGTTGCAGTAAGATAGTGAGATTGATGAAGATTTTAGTTTAAGAATTCGAGCAGGATTGGTGAAAATGGCGACAAGCATCTAGCATTCTCTATGACAGGAAAGTCCCACAGGGGTCTAAAGAAAAGTTTTATAGAACAACAATCGGGCTTACGATGTTGTATGGTGCAAAATATTAGCCTACTAAAAGCCAATACGTCCAGAAGATAAATGTAGCAGAGATGCGTATGCTGCGATAGAGTTGTGGTCATATAAGAAGCCGAATTAGAAAATGATGATATACGTGATAAACTTGAAGTAGCACCAATTGAGGAGAAACTAGTCCAACAACGCTTAAGATGGTTTGGACATCTCCAACGGAGACCTCCCGATGCACCTGTGCGCATCAGAATTATAGGTCGCATTGAATACTCTAAGAGAGGTGGAGGTCGACCAAGGTAGACATGAGAGAAAGTAGCAAAAAAGAACTTGAAGGACTGAATATATCTAAAGAGCTGATGTCGGATAGGAGCACTTGAAAGTTAGCGATTCACGTATCAGAACCATGAGTTAGGAGTTTTTTTTGCTTAGGGCTAGTTGGGGTTAGTACTATAAGTTTTAGATTATAGGACTAGTGAATAGGAACCTTAGATGCAGTGTTTGGTCTTCGGTCAATATTACAATTAGTATTATTATTATCATCATCAGGGTTTTTACACACATACACGTACGTACGTTATGTATGTATCTTTGTTTTATTTCACTTAGTTGTTATTTGTTTACTTATTTGACTTTATTTTTTTATTATTATCATGGTTTTTTTTATTGTTGTTGTTGTTGTCGTCATGTGACTTTTAAATTGACTTTGTCATTCAGTTTTCGATTCCATCTCTAAACGACCCCGATGAGAATATTGGCTTAGTGCTACGTTGTTGTAAAGATAAGTAAAATATGAATAAGCATATAATTATTCACTTTGGAAAGTAGCCTAGAAACCAAGTTTTCAACTATAAATATAGACATAAGCATCCATGCTTCTCACTCTATAACCCTAACCTCCACTTCTTAAAATTTCTTCATATTCTTTTCGTCCTACAAGCAAAATTTTCATTCAAAGATAAATAAATGTGAATCAAACAGAAGAGAATTATAGAAAGAAAAAAAAACACAACAACCAAATCTTAGGAATAGAAAGGTGAGGAATCACGAAGACAAGAAAAGGGAAAGCTATAAAGGTGAGCATTTATCTACGAAATGTGTATGATGAAGATAAGTAATTAATTATCACTTATATACCTTAGTAATAAAATTGTGGTTTTAGTCTTGACTATACCTGTTTCTTCTAAATTTATGAACTAAAATGATTTTGGGAAACCTTAGGAAATAATAGATCTAATTATTGAATTGATAAATAAACTTAAATCTACCTCTAATTCAATGGATCTAAATTGTAAAATATGAAGGGTTGATTTTGATAAACAGTAGATAATTTTCATGGATTTGATTCATATGATAATTTGAAATGATCTTGGATATGTAGAAATAGATAATTGATTTGAGTGTACATAAAATACCTGGAATATACATACATACATATGTATGTGCGTATATATATTGGAATACACACACGTACATATAATTAACTGAAAAACCATTGATAAATGTTAGAACAATCATTTGAAGTTGGACAATCAATAGTAGAAATTATATTTGAAACTCTACAAAAATAAACCTTGAAGTCTGTATTCAAACCTATGAAAAAGACGATCAACGTAACAAAGTAAATCCTAAAAATCTGGAAAAAAACAGGGCAGACGTCTGAAAAAGCGAGAAAGGGTCTGAAAATTATATTTAGATGTCTGGATTTCAGAAAATCAAACCCGAGAGTCTTTGATTGAAATCTGACCTAGATCAGACATTTAAACCTACTTTCAGACGTTCGAATATTAAGGTTAGATGTCTGAAAAGTGTAGCCATACATCTAAATACCTGGAGAATATTTTTTTATAGCAGCAGGCAACCAGACATCTGAATTGTATTTTTAGATGCCTGAATTACTGTAGCAGGCTCAAGTTGAACCAGGACCTAAAACAGGCCAATTAGGAAGGATTATGGTAACTTATTCCCACTTCTTAGTTTATTCAGAAGTGACATAATTGAACGGAGTTGGGTATCAAGCTAAAAAAGTACCACTTTAGGTAAAGTCCTAGGCTCTAACCTCATAGAGTTGGAACACGACACTTAACATGACGTGCGATTATATTGTAATTAAAAGTTCATATCGTTCGCGGCCAGTCCTAACTATATATTGGTGGAAGCTAAAAGGAGTGACAGAAGACGTTCATCGGAAAAAGGATCCCAGATGAGGGACGGATCAGCCCTTGATAGCTACTTGTGTAACGGTGTAGAACTTTGAAAACGGATTAGCGGGGAGATGTACCAATACAAAGATGGCAAGAACTATTGGATAGTGATCCAACGAATGAGTCCCGCATTGAATACATACTCCACTTAGTACACCAATGCAAGATCGCAAGAACTATTGGACAATGGTCAACAAATGGGCAGAGCATTGGATGTATTTTTGGTTAGAGTACCATTGCATAAACAAAAAAAAACCATTGGATAGTGATTCGATGAACGGACTGGGCACTAGATGTATATTCCAATAGGAATAACCTTAGTAACTAATACTAAAAATGTTAGCTGATGTATAGTTAGGTGGTCTACCATTGGAACCATAAGCTAGAGATGCCTCTGGAGATTATTCTATTTTAGTATGCTGCACCTATGGGTGGAACTTTAATAAACTATAATTGTACATTTGTAATAGTTAAATTAAAATGTAAAATAACTTGCTCTGTATAACACACTCTAAGGAACACTCTAGATATATGATATAACTAAACTTTAATTATTTGTCAACATCACACCACTAGTTATATAATTCACTCACCAAACCTTGTCTGGTCCCCTTCATTTCTCCCTCTTTATATATCTATTATAGAACAGGGCAGTAAGTGATGTGATTTGGATAAGGTGTGTGGAGGAGGAAACTGACGCTTCAGAAGTACATTATTTATAGTTACTACCCATGTACTTTATATTATATTATCTCTATCAGTTAGAATCTTATGTAACGTCATTTGAAGATATTATTGTTGGACCATATTTATTTGGGATTGTATAAGAGCTTGGATTATTTTCAATATTTATAGTTTATTTTCTTCTGTTGTGAAATCCGAAAGTGTAGAATTGTATAAAGTTATAATTGTCTTTGTGTCATGTAAAGTGCTTTAAAATCTAACTATTTGTACTTCTTGGCATGGTAACGATTCAAAAGCCATATTTAGGCTTTGAATCGGTATGTCCAGGAGTGCGGATTGTTACACAAGCCTTAACCCGTTGATCAAATTATCTTGAACATGTTAGCATCAACCAACTTATATTGATATTATCCATACAATCATGATGTAGGAATTAGGTTGGAGGGCTTCACATTCTAGGATAATATTTTTTAAGTAAGGCACATATGAATGATTAATTTTAAGGATAATTTATAGAAAAATGATAAATTCATTTATTTTTTTAAGTTATATAGAAAAAAGATAAATTCATGTATCATTATTTCTGTATAACTGAAAATGATAACTTCATTTATCTTATTCTTGTAAATTGTCCTTAAAATTAATTTTTCAAAAGTATCATCATTAAAACTTATTACCGTGCATAAAGAAGCCTTTTGGGTGAAAATCATCTTTCTTTAATTGCAAGGTTGAACCAAACAAAAGGAAAATACGTTGACCACTTAATTAAAGAAGAATAATTGTTCAATATATAGGAATATATATAACAAATACTGGTTAGAAATGGGCCTACACAAGACAACTGCTATACCTATTAAAAATAATATACAATTTAAAAGGGTAGTCAGGTTTAACCCAATTAAGTAATCTATCTAAGCATGACCGCGATTATTTTATGCAACCATGACAACAAACATTATCACAACCAAGATAAATAAAGTATCTTGGGGCATAATAGTTCAAAAAGAGTTGGCAATTGATCATTCTCCATCTAAGAAAGCTTATGGAGCAAATGTATGTAAGAAGAGTTTTGAAAAACTTGCTAAAAGACAAAGTCAACCATCTCGACTCATAAAATAATACGGAGAAGAACGTATGCCAAGTTATATGGGATCGACTTGCATACTACCAATCTACTTGCATACTACAATTTGCCTGCATATTAATATTCTTCTCACAGCCGTTCAGATCGATCGCGTCAAATACATGACAGTGTTGAAACATATCAACTCAATATGACTGCAACAGCTATGTCAAGCATCTTTAGTCTTCCTGTATCATAAGTCAACATCGTGCAAATAATGCAATCACTTACAACATTCAGGCAGATGCCTACATAATCCAATCTTGCAACAGTAGTTTCGACGGTACACAACACTCATTTATGCCTTGAGATTATGACACTCGAAACCATTCAATTTTCAGTATCATCAATCTACATCAATCTTGTGCAACCAATGAACAAAGTTCATGTGCAATTGTGCATTTAAAGCATTTCGTGGTTCCATAGCGATGGAGGTCAAAAAATTATAGCAGGAATTTTATGGAAAATAGCAAAGATACAAAAAGCTTCATTAGAACCAAATATTTAAGGCTAATTTATTCTCACTCACATCACTTGTGTAAAAATACATTATTTAACCTTATATAACAAAATTAAAAAATACTATGATTTACGTAGACTAGATTTAGTGATTACAATAGATTTTTAACTTATAATCACATGTATGCCTTAACATTACGTCTTTTCTCTTACTTTTTGATTTGGTTTAAAAGAGAACCAGTGAAATCAACCTTTTGTATATTAATGTTGCTAAAGCGAATGTTAAAAGCAGATCTATAGTTTAATAACGCTAAACTGAAATAGCGTAGCAGTCAAAAAGTTATATGCGCTATAGTAGAGATTTTACAGGGGTTTAACTGCATATGAACAAACTCGTACTGCTATAAATATGCACATATCTGGATCGTAGTTTTTAACACAAATCATTTTTGCTTCTTTAAAATCATTAAAGCGTATGTAGGCGCTTTATTAATGGTAGATTTTACAATTTTATTCTAATCAATTACAAAAGCACACCAAACATTCATTACTTTCACACTAAGCATTTATTATTCCATAATACTTTTCGAACCACTATAAAATATAGTGTGCATTTATTATTTTTACAACTTTATTTTGCTACTATGCTATTTTTCTTCAATGATCGTGTAACTAAAACTGATTGGCTAAACGCAATGGTATCGATCGATCAAGTCTAAGCATCCTAGTTCATTTCTACATCAATGTTGTTAGCAACGAAAAAATGCATTAACAGTACACAAAACAGATATAAGATACGAGCGTTACAGCACGCGTTTCGCACATAAATTATTTTCCAATTATATAAGTTTAATCATATTTTTATGTGAAAATAACATGTAGTTAGTTTTAGCTTTTATTTCTAAGTTGCAACGTCTGATTTTTTATTTCTATATTAATTGATAAATGAAGGAAATCTATTTGTTATATCCTATTTTTAAGTGATATGATTTGATAATATTTATAAGAAAGTTATTTATTAGATTTTATTTTCAAGTGATATTAAGATTTGATTTGGTAATAATTGTAGAGGAGCGTTTTGAATTGATAAAGTAAGTTTATTTGTAAAATCTTATTTTTAAGGGATAATGAGATTTTGATAATATCTGTAGAGAGACATTTTTGACAGTTCACGCTAACATCAAAAATGAGAGACACCAAAGGTATTACAATTATTATTAAACATATATTGTTATCTACTCTATTCTGATAACAATGTATCTTAATTTAACTTAGTGATGATATAAAAATTACCAAATACAAAGGTATGATTGATGCATTTGTACAACTATCATAATTCTGAATTTTATACTTAATGCATTATATGCATTAACGGAACATGAGTCTACCATCGTCCATGTATCCACTTCAAAGCATCAAATGCACTTTCTTTATTATATTTAATTTTTGATAACAAAAGTGATACCTTATTCAAGCAAAGCACTTATTATGATGTCTTGGGACTCGAACTCATGACCTATAAAACATTTGTTAAAGCGTCATACCTTTAACCATTTAAGCTAAAGGTCTTGACAATGCACTTTCTTTATTTTCCATGTATATTTATCATGTTATACCACAGGAAAACGAAAAGTTCTTTGAATTGCTAGTAAGAGATATATTTGTTAACAAGTGTTATGGCACGCGCTTCGCGCGTGAATTGTTTTTCTTATAAATTACATATGTTTAAATCGGTCAAAAAAATAATTTTTTATATTTTCAATGATATTAAGATTTGTATATTTGAAAGGAAGTATTTTGAATTTGTAAAGGAAGTTTAATTTTAGATCCTATTTTTAAAAGCGTTTTGAATTTGTAAATCATATTAATTTGTTAGATCCTACTTTTAAGGACGTTTGAATTTGTAAAAGAAATCTAATAGTAAATCCTATTTTTAAGTGACTAAGATTTAATAATATATATAGGGGCGTTTTTGGTAGTTCTTGTTGATACCAAAAAAGTGTGACACCAAAGCTATTACAACTATTATTAGAGATATTGAGTTGCCTTATATGAGCTAGTTTGTTTTTAGTCCAAAAATGTGTCCGCTAATTTTTTAGATAAAATCATATTTGCTACATTAATTAGGTTATTTTTATTGCTGAAGGTTCGATTCAGGTTCGATTTGTTAACATGTTTTAAACAATGTTTAGAAATAACTTTAATATTGAAACGAAACCCAAAACTTCCAAAATTTCCAAGATTGATCGAAATTTCAAACTTTCAAATTGATCGAAACTAAGACTGAGACTGAAACCTCAAACCTTGTTCGAACATTGCGACTTACTTCAAACTTAAGTTTATTTAGAACATATGATCGTAAGTTTCACTTTAATTATATAATATAATAATCAAGTGACAAAAATTATTATAATCGTATATATTTAAATATTGCAAGTTATTCAGAATATTACAAGTTAAATTTAATGAATATTTTAAATTCTGTAAATAATCTTACTTTCAACATTTATTTCTCAAATCAACACCGTTCAAAGTCAAAAAAACCTAGGTATTTTTGACATTATTCACAAAAACTCAATGAAAATACCCATAGTAGGGGAAATGCCATATGAGAGAAAAATTATTAAGAAAAGAAAAAGGGAGATAAAAGTGATCCTCCTATAAAACAATTACCATTTAAATTTGAAGAACTCCTTTCTTTCTGCAGCTCAGCAATCATTCAAAGCTAATTAACAACGTTAATATACTTAAGTTGTAAGATTCATCTTTTTGGCTATATAGCAACTAATTAAGTACCTAAAACTTATTATAGCTATATATTTAAATATGGCAATTTATAAATCATTAAACAAATATTACAAGTTATGCAAATAATCTTACTTCCAACATTTGCTTCTCACCCTCTAACCACACCCTATTTTTTGTTACACCTCAAATCTCATTGATGTCAACCATATGTTCCCCTTTAAATAATTATAGAAACAAGTTGATGACACATTGGTGACAATAGATCTCAACCATTGGATTTGCACATGGCCAAATGTAAATACGATGAATCCAATAGTCAAGATCTATTGTGTTTTATTGCGCCCAAATAAATGCTTATTATACATGCTTATAATGAGTTTTAGTTAATTAATTGGTTGTTATATAACCAGATGAAAAAACCTCCATTGCTTAACAGACCCGTAGTAGAATGGAAACATACCAACTTAGAGAAATTAGAAAGAAAAGAGTGAGGGCGAGGAAAGGAAAACCCGTATGAGATATTTCAAATTAAATTGAAGAAATCCTTTCTATTGCAATCCTATTAATCACTCAAAATTGATTGACACCGTCTGAATGGTCGGCTAGCAATGGTGCTCTCAAACATAAAGCTTTAGAACTATGAACCACTTGTTAATAACTGTCAGTCTACATCAAATCTTCATAGCTAGTATAATCTCACAATATACTAGTGGTAAAAGCAAATGGAAGAAAATACTAGAGTTTCAGAAGAAGAAAAACATACAGATTAATGGTATAGTCTTCCATATTTTGATTAAACCAGTTCCGTCTTCCTATTCTTGAGGGTTAATGGTAGATAAAATCTGGAAGAAGAAAAAAAAGGAATAGAGGGGAAAATTTTATATATCAGTTTGGTGAATTTACTTGTTATTATAACAACCGAGACAAAAGAAAAGGAAGAGGTATTTATAACATACCTTATCAGTTAATTGCCGAAAAGACTCACTTTCATTTGCTATGTCCAATTCCTGTAAAGAGACTAATTTTGAGTAGAGAATAATAAAAACAATTCAGATAAAAAAAATATGTCATTATCAGCTACCACTTACACTTTCTGGGTTCTGGGAACTATCAATTTTCTTTATAAGACTCTGTAGAACATCATCCTTCAGTAAACCTCTAATCTCTTCTGAGTCGGCTATTTGTGATACAATATTATTAGTAAAATCATCATCATAAGTAAATAGAACATTATATCTTATTAAAGAGATATGACAAATGATGTTACCAACGTGCCTTTTCAGGGTTATCTGAAATTTGCACTTGATGATATAAAGATGAACAAAATAGTTGCCAACAAAATTGACAAGGTGACAGACATGTGTAAATGTACCTATTGACTGCAGTAGTTCATTGCTAAGCATGCAACTTTCATCGTCTACTTCAAGTGGCCGTTCAGGAGATTCAGTTATTGCTGCAGAATATTCATTTATGAGCGCACACACATATCATGCATTTATTTTCATCAGTGGCTTGCTGAAATATTATTGTGTGGATTTATTTTCTTGGTATAAAAGGAATAATAAATTGAGTCCCAAAGGATTGTTATATGTTAGCAATAAAGAAACATGCACATGTTTAAATAAATAAATAAAACACTCATCCTTGAAGAAAATGTTACACCGGAGGTTTACATTGTATTTAGGGCCTGGTAAAATAGTTTCTTAAAATAAAAGAATTTGCTTTTGAGGAAAAATCGTAAAAACTTTTGATGCCAGAAAATAATCATCATTTGATGTTATTCTTTGACTTGGTTTAAATGAAAATATTTTAACTAAATTAACGAGTACTGCAGCATTTTATTTTATTTTTGGATTATTGGCTCCCTAAAATCAAAATAAGTTTCTAAGAAAAGTAATATCAAGTCTACTTTTAATTGCCTGGTTTTACTCTCATTAGTCAATCTTCATGACATTTGCATAAAAATAGTTAGTAATATCTGAATTAATTAATCAAGTTATTAGAGTACATAGATTACATGGCTCTTGCACAGCAGGTGCGAGAGCTGCAGTAGGTGCGGCAGTTTCAGAAGGCACAGGCGGTTTACAAGGAATCTCTGCATTAACCAATTGTTCATAAGTTGAAATACAACGTAGAATAGATAGGTAAGTAAACACACAATTATAATATGATAATAGACGTTATTTCTTAAATGGTTGCAGTACCTAGGGATCTTTTTAAAACAACACTATACCTGTTAATAACAAAAATATGCTTGCTCTAAGTAGTTAGTGGGCAGTGTGAAGCAGGGCACAATGGATTTCATTAGATAGTATAAGATGCTGATAAGTAGTAATAAAGCACAACATAAACGTTAGGTGGTTGGGCACATGTTTAGATTGTATAGTTACAGTATCTATTTTAACCTTTGTATTTCTATATAACCAGTAAGGGTAGTTGGAGCATTCAACAACATATTATTTATATTGGACAATCATATATAAATTTTATACTCGAGTACTTTGAGGTTTTCTCGAATTTTATATAAGAAATATGGATGAAAAAGTGTGAGTAAGATGAAAATTTCCGAGTTGATACAATAAAAGACCTACCAAACTGTACACATGATTGCAAATAAATTGATTAAAAACCCAAGATAATGATCAGTCATTTGAAAAATGTATCATACCCATGTTGTAATAATTTTAATATATAACACTTAGACAAGATAAATGATAATTCACACTAATATAAGAAGTAAAACCAACACACTTATTATTTATGGAGAGTCGGAGACAACAGAACCCATAAACGTATGAATTAACTCTCTGACTTAAACCAACATTTAATATGAAGTTTAAATATCATTTATAGCACAGCAATTAGATGTTGCCATCATCACCATCTTTGTCTTTGTCCTAAATAATTGTGGCAACGTGAATTCTTTTCTTTCATAAGATTTTATCTTGAGTCTTATTTTAGCTGAATTTGGTTTTCTTAAATCATTCATAATAATTTTTTCACATGTTAATTTGGGTCTACATTTTTATTTTTTTTCTTTCTATATAAATATATGATTTTCTATCTACATAGGTGCATTTTATGTTTGTTTTTTTCCTTCTGTCTCTATACCATCTAAGTCTAGTTTCTTTGACTTTTTTCCATTTATAGGTGTCTAGCCTACCTTGCACTCTTTCAAGCTCTATCTTTTCTAGCAATTTCAATTATCTTGCTCATTGTTCTTATTTCTCCTACGTTTATGTTATCTTCTTGTTTCTTTTTTAAGGCCAACATTACCGATGAAATTATACTTTTAGTTTGTTTGTTATTTTCTTATCACGGAGAATGAAACGAGTTTATCTCCATTTTATTCATCCAGTTGATTTGGCTTCTTATGTCCTTGTCTATTCCTTCAATTTCTTGCATTATTAATCCTAGGTATTTAAACATATACTCTGTTAATAATTTGATTTTGCAGATTTCTTATATCATTATCTCTAACTTTTTTTTATACTAAAGTTGCATTAAATATATTCAGTTTAGTCCAACTAAGTTTTAAATCTTTTGATTTTAGTGCATTTCTCCATTTTTCATATTCTTATTATTATACTTTTTCTTCAAAGATGTATGTTAGCACAATGTTGAACATATACATGGAAATAACCTTTGATGCAACCTCGCTATTACTGGAAATTTACTAATCACACCATATGCAGATGGTACTTTCGTCTTAGGGTTTTTATGCATATCTCTGAATAAGTTTTATTATGTCACTTGACCTTAAAATAAAACTCCAAATCACAGACTTAATTTTTCTAAAAAAGCAAAGATAGCAAATTTCAAAATAAATTACCTGTTGTATAGATAAGGCAATAATATCAAATTTTAAAAATAAGAGTAAGATAGGTACTGATTTAAAGCTATTTGTTAAATATTAATAAAATAAAATGTCCCATACAAAAATTCACATAAAATAAAACAAATAACACATACAAGTTTAAAAAGAAAACAGTAAGAGGGCCAAATTCATAAAACAAGGATAAAATTTTATGGCAGTCAATTTTTAACATCTTTACAAATTTTCCTATTTCTATTTTACTTTATACAATATTTGTTATTTTAACGGTTAAATATGACCATATCAACAAAACAACATCAGATGATATCTGATTGAGTATTCCTTTACAAAAATTAAAATTTGAATTTCTAAAATTAAGCTTTTTGCATTTCTTCAAAATTTGATATTTTTGGCAAATTATCCTTTTAATTAAACATTGATTTTAAATATAGTTATTGCTTTTAATGATTTTTTTAAAACCTATTTTTTTATGTTGTATTTTTTGAGAAAAAATTAATATAAATCGATTTTTTAATAATTTCATTACAGCAGAAAATAGATATAATATTTATTTTTATTCTCTAGTTTATTAGGTGGTGTTTGGTTTTAAAAACAAATTTTGTGTTTTCGGTTTTCAATACGTATGTCAAACATGAGAAGAGTGGGAGAGATGACGGAGGGGATGAAAGAAAGACCGAAGGAATAGAAGCACAATGAAAGAATAGATTGTTTCTCGTGCGTGTGTTATTTTTCAAAACATGGAAAATAAAAGAAAGTTGTTTTCAATTTTGTATGTTAACTTCGTTTTCTAAATTGGGTATTTTCGACAATATACATGCATCGTGTGCGTTTTGTATGGACGAAAACTTTAAACTAAAAATAACAAACCAAACACTGCCTTAACTTTTTCGATTTCATTCTTTAAAAGTTGCTCTTTCTTTTTCTTTTTTTTTCTTTTTTCTTTTTTTGAAATTATTTTACTGTCGTATTTTAAAACTTGGATATCTTCAATTATGTCCATAAGTTTTCCAATGATTAAAAGTTTTTATGTGTTTTCTAGAAATTTCATGTTTTGCAAGTAAAATAATTTTACTTTGAATGTTGCATATTCAGAAAAGATATTTACTTGTTTGGTTCAAACGTTTAATTATTTCAAACCTGTTTTCAACTTCATGTTGTTTCTATGGTATGTGCATTGTATTAATATTAAAAAAAATAGTTGTTTGTAAAATTGGAAAATGAAAAATAGAAAATATAATTGAGTTTAGAAACTTTTAGAATTTCAATCAACTTCCAATTTATGAAATTTAACTTTGTATATCTTAATTTATATTAACATTTATATTTCTTTAATATCATCCAAACAAATAGTTGTTATTTTAAAACTTGATAACAAAATATTACAGTTTCTTCAAAAAAATTAGAGAAATGTTAAATCTTTGCCAATTAACTACTTTTGGGTTTCATATTTGCTAAAATAATTAAAACATTCAAATTTCAAAGTAACCTAATCCCTAAATTTAAAGTAAAATCCTAACAATTACACACACACACACATATTTTTCAAACATGCATCACACGTACTATAACTACCATAAGAATAACT
This sequence comes from Allium cepa, assembly GCA_030765085.1. Classification (NCBI taxonomy): domain Eukaryota; kingdom Viridiplantae; phylum Streptophyta; class Magnoliopsida; order Asparagales; family Amaryllidaceae; genus Allium; species Allium cepa. The sequence goes on along the minus strand of CM060938.1, from coordinate 795,495,965 downwards.
GTATTTGGTAAGAATCTAAAAAACTGATAATTCCGCTTCAAAAAAGATTGCACTGCAATTTTCACGTACTACTTCTCTTGTTTTAATATGCACATGTTAGGATATCCAAATAAGTTGCATGAACCAAGAAGCATCAAATACTGGACAAATAAAATTGATATTATTCGCCTTTCTGTATATGAAAGCTTCACTATACATGCTCCTCGATACGAAGAAATACCGAAAATACCTTTTGTGTTACGCTGAAGAATTTGGTGACTCATAATCTATCATCATTTCTTTTAATTTTTGCCAAGCGACTAAAGTTTCTAAAGGCTTGCCTTTTATTGGCTAAATATCATTTCTCATTCAATTTCAATATGATTTTATAGACACCATTCATATTTCACATTTAATATTATTTTTATTTTCAAATTCAAGTTTCGTATAGGTTATATAAATATAGGTTTATATATTTTAATCAATTTTTTACTAAATTTGCAAGTAAGTACATACATAATATGCTTTCAATTTTTAAATCTTCATTAATTAGTTTTAATTGAGGCAGTATGAAGCCACCATAAATTACATTACCCTTGTATATCAATAATTGACAACAAAAAATTAAATGTAAACAGTAGTTTGACTGTAAAATTTCAATATAATTTTTCAAACTTTTTGTATGGGTGTGCCAAATTGCTAGATTGGAATGGCTAAAATTTAGGCACACGTGCCACAAATAATAACTGAAGTTAATAGTTGATTTCGTAGGTAGAGCCATATGCATTTGTATTCATAACGTATATGGATTAAACGACATACATATACAATTTATTTTTATTTTAAAAATGAAACTTTTGATTGTAATGAAAAAGGAAAAATAGTATCAGTTTAGAAACAGTAACGTTGCATTAATTATAGATGAAAATATCTTTGTGTTTTCCCCCTATATTACTTAAACAATTTTATTAAAATATCTATTTTTAATATCTATCAATTGTGGAAAATACTTGAAATTATTCTATAAAAAAATCCAAAATATCTTGTTTAGTCAACAAAATAAAAATAAAATAGAAATTAAAAAACTCAGACTTTTAATTTCAATGTTCAAATTTCAATCTTTTCAGCAATAAAACTTGGAAAAAACATAACAGAAAAGTCAAAAATTATTTCCATCGGTTAGAAAAAATCTCCAGTTATTTTCTATAAAAAATGATTAATATACTAATTTAATCATTTTTACCAAGGGAAGAAAGCAGTTTTGATTCTTTTCTTAACAATTCACATTTACTCAAAACACTCATTTTTTATGATTCCACTTGTCCAAAATGGATTAGCTTTATTAACTACTGGAAAAAAAGTAGCCATGTCATGAAAAAAATTGACTTGTGAATAACCAAATCAATCAAACGTTATGAGGCAATAAATGCAACTTCTATTTCTACCTTTGTGCTTCTTGTAGCATACCAAGGAACAGCTGCATAAGAACAGAAAAAGTATACTTAGTATAGCAGAATGGAATATCGTACTACCTCTGTTACAATATACATTAAGAATGAAACATAATTATGACTTGTGTCATGGAAAAGAGATCATTTTAGTAAACTTTTGGAACGGAAGGTACTTCTGTCAGTAGTCAGTTATAGTATTATTGTTATATTTTGAGTTGCTATTGTCAAAGCCACCATGATAGCTCTTGAAGGGTGTGCAAGGGTAGCTAAAAATAAATTCATCAAACTACTATTTAATTGTTTATAGACTTAGCTGATTATGTGGTACCGTAGCACATATCACGTAGAATTCCGCATGGTATGGCAATAAGGTGACCAGAGTGCACATTATGATCTTGTATTCACAGGGGGAGAGGGTTGTTCTCGATTATATCTATTTTTATGGTATACGGCCTCTAACTCATTCTTGCATAACATGGAAACATTTATCTTTTTGACCAGTTGTGTTTCTTTCCTACGTTTAGCCCATAAAAATGAAAAACTTGAAGGAGCAACTTAAAATATAATGTGAAGTTGTACAGGCCTCCCACAAGCCACTTCTGCATTTTAAAGACCTTACAGCACAAAAGTGAAAACATTAATCATAATTTAAACCAAAAAAAAACTTACTATGGAATAAGACATGAAGGGCACTTGTACTTGGATTGTGCTTCTTTGCATACTTCACACTGAATAGCACCCATTTTCTACAAGAGACTTAATTTAACTGATTTAGGAAAGGGGAGCAATTCAAATTCCATATTTCAATGTACATAAAAAATAAATGACTGCCATATTACTCTTTACATGTTAGACCCGGGATGCAAAAATCCAAGATATTTTGGTTGAAAACATTACACTTTGTTGTTTTCGGAATTTGGATTGAAAATAAATAGTTGGAAATTAATGATGATGGTCTACTTCGTTTTCATCGTTGCCTACCAAAATTGTTGGCAGCTTCTTTTTATTTTTGAGTTTCAATAATTATCCACAAGTGCTCTCCTTGTTCTGAGGATCACTCTTTTTCTATATAAAAAGGGAAGAAATAAAAATAAAAATAAAATAACCCCACAATGGCTTACTTTGGCCTTGAATTTCATGATTAGAAGTTTCTTTTTGTTTTCTCAATTTCTTCTACGTTATGGAGGACAAGTGACTAAATTGAAGAAAACCTTAACTGAACACTAAAAATTGCAAATGGATATTACCTTAGAGCATTTCACCACATAGATACCCCACACCAAGACAAATTATATATTTTATTTTCTTATAACATTACACTATAAGAAAACCCAGCTTCGATGATAAAATAATCTATCTTAAATCCATCACAAAAATAGAATTTGCATCAGAATTTTCCCCCACTGATGCAAAATGTCAAATTCGTCTAAAAACACGAAAAGCCAGCGCAATTTGCAACAAATTTGCCAGTCCATGGCAAACCCCATTGTTATACAATTTGCAACCAGAAAAACAATCATAAAAATTAATAACAAGTTCCATCAACAATCCACGGCAAGTAATATTTGATACGTTGTTTTTAAATAAAATAAGTACAGAGAATATAATTTAAAAGACTACAGCTAACAGATCCAATACGGTAACGAAATTCAAATAACTTTTAAATTTAAAAATTTATTATACACGCACACACATATGTATGTATATAGCACATATCTATGTTATATATATATATATATATATATATATATATATTTGAAATTCAATACTATTCAATCGCCAATACGTGGCAAATTGTCACGGATTAGCAACCAGATTAAAATTGTTTTCATGTTTAAACAAACTGGAATTAAAGATGGTCATGATCCTTTTTAGAGAAATGGAAGGAGCTGTAATTTGAAAAGCGTGAATGAGATGCAATTACGATGAAAATTTTATTCTACATAAGCAAACTAAAAATATCTTATGTCAAAAGGGGTTATTTGTAAAATTGTTTCTTCGTTCAATCTAAAATTAAATTAGAGACTAAATGCTTTGATTAAAGACTATATTAGTCTTTAATTGTTATTTATATTATTGTATAAAATGAGTTTTTGTAAAACAAAAATTAAATATGCTAGTACACACATAAAAAGAATTTAATGCATGTTAAATAGCATGTGTAAATGAAACAAAATATAAAGAGGTTCACAAAATTATAAAACAAGTTATGTTTCTTTCCTGTCTGAAGAAACATGTATCTATTCCAAAATCCAATTCGATGTTCTTATATTTCTAAAAGAGAATGAGGCAATTGAAAAGAATAAATTCTTCCACACAACACCTTCAGTGATGAGAGAAAACTTCATGCCAACTGAACATTATGTTTTCTCCTTCAGTCATGAGGACAATGATCTCCTTCAGTTATGTGGACAAATTTCTCTTTTGTCAAACAATAAAAAAGAGGATGGTTAAAGGAAAATTAAAGCAGACAAGAGGGATATTAGATAAGGCAAATTTGATACAAACAATAAAATATATAATGAGGGAATAATATAAAGATGATTGGTTTCAACATATATTAGTATGGTCCGTTTAGATAAAATACACTCATTCAAACCTTTACAACCCCCATCTCCCTCTTTCTCAAACTCAAAAACATAATTCCTCCTGGCCGCAACGGCGATCCATACTCCAACCACCTCATTCTTCCACCTACAATTGTTTCCTCCTACAATCGAAATGCTCGTTTCATCCAACAACTCTAACTTATAGTGAGGAAACCCTTATCTAATAAATTTTTCTATCATTGTCGACTTTGAATAAAATTATAAAATAAAATAAATTTGAAATTATCGAAATAGAAATTAGGATTTGGAATTAAAAAGATATAAAAAAAAGGTGTTTTGACAGGAAGAAGATTAACACATAATACATTAAAAATAAGAAGAGAAGAAGAAAAGAAAAACTAATAAGAAGAGGCTAATTAGTAATTGTGTATTATTTATAAGTGGAGAATATAAGAATTAATTTTCACCTTATAACAAATAAAATTAATTGAAAATTCTCAAAAGAAAAACATAAAAAAACATTCACCTTTGATATTGGTTCTCACTTTTGATAAACAGGAAATACAATATCATGTTTTTCCAGATTTATTTTAACAATTGTCTTGTATGTATGGAATAGTAGTATTAAACAAAACAATTAGGAAGAACCATGTGCAGGACCAGCCCAAAGAATGGGTTTCCCCATCCAAATTTGTTCACCATTACCCTTCAATCCAATATAAGGTAATTATTATGTTTTTTTTTAAAGTTAAACATAATGCTAAATTAAAGTTACAAAATAAAGTAGGCTACGATATTTGATCCAAAAAATATTAAGTTGAATATTAATTTTTCATACAAAAATTTATGATTCCCATCAAATAGTATTATTATTAAAATAAAATAAAGTTGTGCTTTTTTTGAAGCGAAATCTTCAGTGAAATTGTTCTTATCTCCAAATGCATGCTTTTTACCAATACTTCCAATCAGTGATTGCAAAAATCGTGAGATCGTACGTTCCAACGCGCGATTTGGAAGGAATCGCAGCCTTCCCGATCCAAGAGTTAAATTGGATCGCAACCCGTGTAAAATGTGCGATTCTATTTCAGAACGAAAATATTGGAGTCCAATACTGAATCACGATTTTAATTTAAACATCGAACCGAAACAAAATCGGCATCGCGATCTCGATTCAGCAAAAAAGAAAAAAGAACAAAAAGAGGAATAGGAAGAAGAAGCAGCAGGAAACCTGAATTTTCTTAGAAACCCTAAGCTTCAGGGAGGAAGATGACTGACAGAATAGTTGAAAAGTTACGGTCCCTGATTCTGTTTAGACGCTGCTACAATAGCGACTCAATTAGGCTAATTTGAAAGAAAAAAAATCGCAAAGCAACTTGTGTTTTTAATAAAAATTGCAAGATTTTTTTTAAAAAAAATAATAATCTTTTTTATAAAATCCTATGATGAAAAATCCTAACCAACCGAGCTACGAACGGCGGGTTACTAAAATTATACTTAAATAGCAATTATTATTATTTATTAATAAAGAAATTTGATTTTCAATTTTTGAAAAACTTTTTTAAAAGACTAAGTTAACTTGCACTTTTCAACTAGTTTGCGTTTTGTTATTTTAAAAAATAGAGATCTAATTTACATATTCAATACTACATGGACTTTTCTTGTAAAAATCAGAAATATGGACTTGAAATGCAAAGCCTCTTAACAGAAAGTATTAAGATTGAGTCGGTATTATCTCGGGTTCGGCATTGTGATCTTGGTCTTCATCTTTGCCAAACCACTTTGAGAAAACGGATGTATATTTTTGGATTTGATTGTATTTCTGGAAGAACTCGTAAAGGAAATCGATTAACTGAACGTAGACCGAATATTTACCAGACCACTGTAAAAATCTTATGTCTCTTCTTCGTTCTCTTTTAATTTCTTCATTTTAATATTTGTTTGATTCGTTTTCTAGTAAATTTAGAGCCTTGTACCAATCTTTTGGGCAGCATTTTTATTGCTTCCACTAAGATGAACTTAGATCTTATATTGGAGAAGATGAAGAGACATGATATTAGAGTCATTGTTGGATTGAGTCAACCAAAGCATGGGGCAGACAGGAGGTGCTTATTAGTTCAAATCCATATTTTATATATGTAACTAAAGAGGAAATTGAAAGGACGATGACAAGTTTACAAGCGAGATTGATATCTCGATAAGAAAAGATGATGAATGGATTCTTCCAAATGATGGAATAATAAATGCAGTTGGAGTTGGTGAAAATCAGAATCGAATGCTAGAAGGCAGAACAGATGGACAAGGAAATTAAGCGAAACAATCTAGAACCATTCCCCCAGCACGCCAACAAGGTACATGGAGGTCCAAACTAGTCGATGGTGATATGTTTGGACAGGGGGTATGGTCAAGCATAGAAAGGCACGTCAAATGGATGATGTCGAGCCTTAAAATCTAAATCAAAATGCAAACTTGCAACTGCAAAGATTAGAACTGAACGTTCCCCACAAGAACGGGAGCATGAAGAAGATTTGAATCAAAGGTATGCGTAGAGATTTCAACTAAATCCATATGATCAATTAACTGAGATGGTAAGGCATGTACTTCGAGGTGAAACTGTTGATCGAAGTTTGGAGGACGTGAATGGAAACCATTTCACCTCCAAACACCTTATACGTAAGGAATCCACCTGATTTTAAGTTGCCTACTTTAGAGCTGTACAATAGAAGGACGTATCCAACTGTTCACTTAATGATATACATCCAACATACGAGAGTGTTAGCAACTTCGAAGGAGGTGATGGGATGATGCTCCTATTGTACTTGACTGATTTGGCTGCCTTGTGGTTTCGCCAACTAGATAATTGGTCCATCATCAATATGTGTACGGATTTAGTGGTAAAGTTTATGAGCCAATTCATAGTTCATATAGTTTGACCAAGGAATGTGTTCACACTTTCAAGTATAAAGCAGAGAAACAATGAGCTTTGCAGAATTATTTGATTAGATTTAATGCATCATCACATCATTTTTAGAAACCATGCTCGTTCTCAACTAGATCGTGGAGCAATCTAGTCATTAATTGCCTCCACGAATTGGAATCAACAAATTTAATTTGTGTTAAATCTGCATTTGAGAAGTGACTATATTACTGAACGCTTACATAGCCTAGTAGACACGCTCCAACTATTTGTTGAAATATCAAGATGGTATTATAAATGAATGGCAATCCAATTAGATGACGGAACAATAAAAGTAAAGGACATAGAAATTTTTACATGGTTCGGATTATTGTTAATCCTATATCCATAGAATTGTTATCCCAACTTTTGGCAAAGTTGAGATACCCAAGATTTACCAAAAATCGATGATTATTATTCTTGAATGTCGACCATGCATTGCAGGATAACCATGGATATCGATGAATTTTGTCTGAGTCTGGAACGGGCCACAATTGATAGGACATGACAAGCAAAGCTGTAGAAGCCAGCGTCTCAAATTTCGAGTCAATCCGAATTCATATGCTCAAGTTATGATCGATTCAATTTGGAGGGGAAAACCAAGGTTTCGAACCCATCACAGAGGTCCTGTTCGAACCCATCACAGAGGTCCTGTTCGAACCCATCACAGAGGTCCTGTTCGAACCCATCATAGAGGTCCTGTTCGAACCCATCACGAAGCCTTGTTCGAACCCATCACGAAGCCTTGTTCGAACCCATCACGAAGCCTTGTTCGAACCCATCACGAAGCCTTGTTCGAACCCATCACAGAAGCCTTGTTCGAACGCATCACAGAAGCCTTGTTCGAACCCATCACGAAGCCTTGTTCGAACCCATCACAGAAGCCTTGTTCGAACCCACCTGTGTAGCTCCATTCGAACCCACTAGGTCAACCAACCATGATGACGTGTCTTCCATCGGTTCGAATGCGCCGAGATATATGGAGTCGAAGCATTCAACTCGGAGCGAAACCCGGATCGAAGCGAAGTGTTCGCTCCACGTCGACACGAAGACATGTGCCACCATGGATTCGAAACCATCGGTTCGAAAGCATGGTTTCGAACCAAACAGCCATGCAATAAACCCCATTTTGAATCCATCATATCTTCCAATCTACTGATCCAAATGCAACGAAATTTTCACAGTAGCTTACATACAAGATAAAGATTGCTCCTGCCAAGTTTCAGCTCGATTGGACCATTTCTTGATGGGTTCGAAATCACTTCGAATCGATGTCAGATCGGGATAAAACTTGGTGGGGTCAGTCGCGTGGGCCCACTCACGTGCCAGAAGAAGTTTCCCGAAGTTTGAGCGAGATCTGGGCCTCCAACGCCTATAAATAGAGCCCCAGAGCCAACAGAAAAAGGACTTTTGGGAGCTTCCACCATTGAACGTCCAGACTCTGCCGGATTGAATTACATACTTCATTATCATTGTTGTATTCAGATTTCAAGGCTATCATCAACTGTAATCCGCTGTAATCAAGAGTAATCAGCGAAGAACATCAATAAAAGTTAAAACCTTTGAAGTGGACGTAGGCCGGAGATAGCCGAACCACTATAAATTGTGTGTTCTTGTTCATAATTTCTATTTTACTGCGTGTTGCTTGCTTAAATCTGTGATTTGTGTTTGGATATTGCTGATTTATATTCCAACACTGGTGCTTTCACAATACTTGGGGGTTTGTGACCAATTTTGGCGCAAATACTTTGGTGCTTTCACTGAGAAGAAACAGCACCCGCTACACCAGATTCGACGTTCAGATTCAAAAGTTTGAAGAAACTCCAATCCGGAAACAATGACTCGACAAACAAGACAAAGAGTTAATAGGAGCCAACAAGGAGGAAGCCAAGAAGCATCCTCGGGATCAGGAGAAGGACAAGCTTCCGTCTACATCACTAGAGACGAGATGGAGGCTATGGCTAATTCATTGCGCGAAAGCATGATGAAGAGTCAACAGGAGATGCTGCAGAATTTCCTCGAGCAAATGAGGGCAGCAAACATGTAAAACCTTGGACCAACTACAACAGCTACGAGTGCGGGACAAGGAATCAGGATTGCAGAAGCTAATGAAGGTCATGTTCAAGACCAGAATGCAGGAGTTGAAGGTGGTCAACAAGGACTTGGGGGCAGACCCTCAGGGTCCGATACTGGAAGACCAACAGGCGGAGCTCAACAAACTGGAGCTAATGCTTATGCTAACGAGCCACCAGAAGAATATGTACCAGAATTCCCTTCAAGGCTCGGAGGGCAGGATAGGAACTTGACAAGGGGCCAACCCCTAGACGGAGACGAGAGAATGATTGGCCTCATGCGAAGAATCATGAGAGGAGAATTGCCGAGCGGAGGGCTGGAAGAAATTAGTCGGAGTCCGTTCACTTCGAACATCCGAAATGCAAGGAACCCTCCAAAATTCAAATTACCAACAATAGATCCTTACGACGGGAGGTCAGACCCGACCATGCATATTACCAGATATATCAGGCACATGGAAGTGTTGGGGGCATCCGAGGAAGTGATGGCACGATGCTTCCCTCTATATTTGACAAATTTAGCTGCACTGTGGTTCAGACAACTAGAGACTGGATCAATCGGAACATGGAGCGAGCTTGTAGATTGCTTCATGAGACAGTTTAGGGTCCACGTGACGCGACCCAAGAGTGTGATGACTTTAGCTTCGATCAAGCAAAGGACCGGAGAGTCCATAAAAGATTTCCTACTAAGATTCAACGTGTCACTGACTTCTGTAGATCGCCCGGATCCATCAATGATTTTAATGGCGGCGGTGGTAGGAGTCGCGGAAGGCACCAAATTTAAAGATTCTCTAACTAAGGATCCACCGCAAGATCTTGGAGAATTCTTTCATAAAGCTGAAAAGTTCATCCGATTAGAAGAATCACGAGTCGAGAGTCGTGAAATAAATACCACACAAAGCGTAGGAACCTCCAGAGAACGGTCCGGAGCGGACAAGGGAAAAAGGAAACAGGATGACAGACATGATGGTCCTGATAAACGGAAGAAATTCCGAGAACCAAGATTCAGGCAGTACACCGATCTGAATGCAGGCCTAGAAAGAATTTACACTGAAACTCGGGGGCAACTCCCCTATCGAAAGCCACCTATAAGGGATCCCACTGAGCGGGAGCGCAGGACTGGAAAATATTGCCTATTCCATGAGCTGGATGGGCACACCACAGATGAATGCCGCCACCTAAAGGATGAGGTGGAAGAACATGCCAGGGGTGGTAGATTGCCACAATTTGTCAGAGAACGGACTGCGGCGGTAAGGCCTGAACAACTACCGCCTCCACCTAACAGGAACGATCCTGGATCGGGATCACGACTCGTCATCCACTGATTAAAGATGGCAAGGGCCAAGTCCAAGATTTGGACCTTGGTCGAATAATTTTATTTTTGTTTTCAGAATAAACGGTTACTCCACTTACACATGTTCGGGAACCGGAGAGATCCCTAGGCATGCTCTGAGATGGAGATAAACCGATATGCCCGGAAAGGCAATGTTTAGCTTTTTCTGATGTTTGAGATTGAACATCTAGAACTCAAATTTTAATAAATAAATAAGAATCTCTTGCAATAAACCTTTTGACCGGAGAGTCAGAGGATGAACATTAAATTTCAATATAAACATGATCGCTTTATGACCCTACCCGGAGAGGCGGGGTCCGGAGTGCAAGAAGTGAGTTGCTTCGCCAGAGAGCGACAGGATCAACTCACTTAAGCGCTGTTTCCCCTTCACCGGAGAGTGACAGGATGGGATCCAGCAAGAGCCTGGAGAGGCTATGATCGGTCTCGAACGACCAAGACATCGCTTAATGTTCAGATACGCTGAACCGGAGTGCAAGAAGTGAGTTGCTTCGCCGGAGAGCGACAGGATCAACTCGCTTAAGCGCTGTTTCCCCTTCACCAGAGAGTGACAGGATGGGATCCAGCAAGAGCCCGGAGAGGCTATGATCGGTCTCGAACGACTAAGACATCGCTTAATGTTCAGATACGCTGAACTGGAGTGCAAGAAGTGAGTTGCTTCGCCGGAGAGCGACGGGATCAACTCACTTAAGCGCTGTTTCCCCTTCACCGGAGAGTGACAGGATGGGATCCAGCAAGAGACCGGAGAGGCTATGATCGGTCTCGAACGACAAAGACATCGCTTAATGTTCAGATACACTGAACCGGAGTGCAAGAAGTGAGTTGCTTCGCCGGAGAGCGACAGGATCAACTCACTTAAGCGTTGTTTCCCCTTCACTAGAGAGTGACAGGATGGGATCCAGCAAGAGCCCAGAGAGGCTATGATCGGTCTAGAACGACCATGACATCGCTATACGTCCTAACTGGGACCAGAGTGCAGGGGATAGAAGGCAATGCCAGAGTGCAATAGGATCTTTCTATTTAATCACTAAGTCTAGAATGGGCTTAGTAAGGGTTCAGAGTAGACGGAACTTCATTCTCAATTTCTACGTAAAGAACGAATACTAATTCGGTTTCGAACAGCCACAAACTTGATTGATAACACCACAGCTATGGATGAAACATGAATTTACTACACTCGATTTAAGACCGTTCAAAACATACCTTTTACAAAAAGGCATGTTTTGGGGGGCAAAATGTTATCCTAACTTTTGGCAAAGTTGAGATACCCAAGATTTACCAAAAATCGATGATTATTATTCTTGAATGTCGACCATGCATTGCAGGATAACCATGGATATCGATGAATTTTGTCTGAGTCCGGAACGGGCCACAATTGATAGGACATGACAAACAAAGCTGTAGAAGCCAGCGTCTCAAATTTCGAGTCAATCCGAATTCATATGCTCAAGTTATGATCGATTCAATTTGGAGGGGAAAACCAAGGTTTCGAACCCATCATAGAGGTCCTGTTCGAACCCATCACAGAGGTCCTATTCGAACCCATCACAGAGGTCCTGTTCGAACCCATCATAGAGGTCCTGTTCGAACCCATCACAGAGGTCCTGTTCGAACCCATCACGAAGCCGTGTTCGAACCCATCACAAAGCCTTGTTCAAACCCATCACAGAGCCTTGTTCGAACCCATCACGAAGCCTTGTTCGAACCCATCACGAAGCCTTGTTCGAACCCATCACAGAGCCTTGTTCGAACCCATCACAGAAGCCTTGTTCGAACCCATCACAAAAGCCTTGTTCGAACACATCACAGAAGCCTTGTTCGAACCCACCTGTGTAGCTCCATTCGAACCCACTGGGTCAACCAACCATGATGACGTGTCTTCCATCGGTTCGGATGCGCCGAGATATATGGAGTCGAAGCATTCAACTCGGAGCGAAACCCGGATCGAAGCGAAGTGTTCGCTCCACGGCGACACGAAGACACATGCCACCATGGATTCGAAACCATCGGTTCGAAAGCATGGTTTCGAACCAAACAGCCATGCAATAAACCCCATTTTGAATCCATCATATCTTCCAATCTACTGATCCAAATGCAATGAAATTTTCACAGTAGCTTACATACAAGATAAAGATTGCTCCTGCCAAGTTTCAGCTCGATTGGACCATTTCTTGATGGGTTCGAAATCACTTCGAATCGATGTCAGATCGGGACGAAACTTGGTGGGGTCGGTCGCGTGGGCCCACTCACGTGCCAGAAGAAGTCTCCCGAAGTTTGAGCGAGATCTGGGCCTCCAACGCCTATAAGTAGAGCCCCAGAGCCAACAGAAAAAGGACTTTTGGGAGCTTCCACCATTGAACGTCCAGACTCTGCCGGATTGAATTACATACTTCATTATCATTGTTGTATTCAGATTTCAAGGCTATCATCAACTTTAATCCGCTGTAATCAAGAGTAATCAGCGAAGAACATCAATAAAAGTTAAAACCTTTGAAGTGGACGTAGGCTGAAGATAGCCGAACCACTATAAATTGTGTGTTCTTGTTCATAATTTCTATTTTACTGCGTGTTGCTTGCTTAAATCTGTGATTTGTGTTTGGATATTGCTGATTTATATTCCAACACTGGCGCTTTCACAATACTTGGGGGTTTGTGACCAATTTTGGCGTAAACAAGAATAATCCTCTATTTATTTTCTATTTTTTGGTACAAATGATTATAATCGTCCAGACATATAATATTCAAATCTCATATTTCCTTTCTAAGAAGAAAAGGATTCCTTTTTCATCCTCTAATGTTTCCTTTTATCGTAAGAAAAGTGCATTGCTAGTTGTCACGGTTGCCTTTAATCTTTTTTCTTCAATCTCCGTCCTTAGATATGACACTTGTCATTCATCTGTAATGCCCATTCAATGTACTTGGAATGGTGATGAGTTTTTTGGCAGGAAACCATGACATTTGTGAGATCTTGGAAATTTTGAAGCGGGATGTTTGAAAAATTAGGTGGGAAACCCAAATCTATATGGTTGGTTTCCTTTCTCCCAGAATGACAAATGTCTTAAAAGGAATGGTAGGGGACCGCCCTAATGCTTCGAATATGTTGTTGATGCATATGAATTACTATAGTGGTGAATAGTGCTTTGCGTTAAGGTTGTACTGCCAATACCTTTGCCGTTTTTGCTTGACTTGACATCATATCGGGTCTGAATGGAATAGCATTTTCCATTCTAATTTGATAGTTGGCTTGGCATATGCCTAGAATGTACTTGAGGTGATTTGTGATCTAAACTGGGTGTAGCTTGAGTTGCCCTCTTCGCAAATATGCTTGGACTGCCAATGAGAGAGAGCTTCACATTTGTCATTTACCTGTAAGTATGATTCTACGTTGAAGCATATCCATAGTGGCCATGTATATAGCTCCTTTGGAGTGCTTTTGACCATGTACGGCGCTGCCTAGGTTGCCCCCGATGTATGCTGGCGCAGACCTGTTCCTGTAGGTATTGATAAAATATGAGCCTTAGAGGTATGGCAAGCTCAGTATATCATGTATTGCTTCCTATGCCTCGGTGGAGTATTTCACTTTTTGCCTTTGATTTTTGATATAGCCACCGTGACCTGCCTAAGTTTTCCGATACATGCAGTATTTTCTTTATCGGTAGTGTGTGTGTGTGTGTAATTAAACTTCTCTCAGCAAGATATTAAAAATTAGGCTAAAAATAGACCTAAGCATCTTAATTAAACTTCTCTCAGTAATTTTTGAAGCAACTTAATAGATAATTAGTGAGATTGGGGATAGGCGCACTAAGCCATTTTAGGTTTTACACTATTTGAGACTGAAATAACCTTCCTTAAATCATTTTTTCCATCTCCCACGTAGACTTAAGCATCTATTAACCTCTTTCTTCATCAGAATCCTCATCTTTCTCCTCCAAACCAAGTGTGAATCATATATCAAGGGTGGGTTAGTAAGACAAATAGTTAGGGTCTTCAAACAAACATTTTTTTAGGAAGAGAAATTTGTTTTAGGTCGTTTATTCTCGGATACACTTCGATTCATGTGCGAAACATTGATTTGTAGGTGTTTGATGAGTGATTTATTATCTCATACCTTACTATATACATATCTATATGTTTTAACACATTTTAAATTCAAAATTATTACAATGATTTTAAAACCGAGTCTACTGTAAAAACATGGATAAAGTGGCTTTTGATGTTCAAATCATGTTATTAAATGTGTGATTTTCTTGGTAGATGTTAGGCTATTTGGTAGATACATTATATGATGATTGCTATTATTTGTTATCTGTTTTGAATGTTGATTGGGGTGTGTGTGGCGCTTTTGTATATGCTTGAATGGTTGAAAGCGCTTATCGGAACAAATTAGAAGTACGGAGTGTTGAATCGACTTTAATGGATAGGCTCTAGGATGTTAAGAGTGGTATCGATGCATATGGAGACACATGGGTTGAAGAATGGATCGTATCGGTGAAATCAGTAAGAAATTAGGGTTTGAAGAAACTACAACATTTCTGTTTGGTAGCATTTTTGTTTGATATCATTTGTTCGGTGACCAATCAAGAAATTCTGCTCGGGTATGCTTTGTATCTATGGGTGGCGCTCAGGTGGTACTTCAAGTCGAAACTGGAGTGGATCGGACAAAAAATGTTGCCTAGTGGTGTTGTGCTCAGTGGTCAGTCAGAAAATCTTGTTCAGTTGTGTGTTATGGCTCTTCGAGTTTAACTTCGAGACATAAGGGGCACTACTTTAGGACCAGACCTAGGATACTGTGAGCAGAAATGGAGGGGTGGGAAATTTTGGGTTGCCCTGGGTTTTCAAGGCTGTTTCTCAGGGTTTTCAAGGTTATGACTTTAGATTTTCCCAAAAAGTAACCTGAGCCAAAATATGGAATTTTGGAGTTTGTTCTTGGGTGAAGGCAAACGACTTCGGGATGACTCAAGGTGACTTTAAGGTTTGTGTGGTGACTAGTGGAGTGATGGCATGACGCTTCAACACGACAATGATTTCAAAACCTTGATACGATAGCTCTACGACTTACGATGGGTGTCTAAAGGCGTTACGATTATTGACGACTCAATAGTAGGAGTTGTGACGGTAATCCACAAGGACTATTTCGACAATGGGGGCTTGTGAGTAGATTTTGCAAACATGTTCTATTATGAAGATAGCGGAGATCGAATAATGATTGAACTCCACCGTGGAGATGCGTGCAAAGGGATCATTGATAACTCAAGAGGTTTCTAGTGGGGTCATACAAAAGGGGTATGTGTAGACATCCACCTGGATTACGACTGTGTCCAGTTCTTATGACTGTGGATTGCTTTGAATTTTGTGATTATGGGTCTAATTCCTAGCCTTATGAAGTGGCATGAAATCGAGCACCAAAGAAGCAGGGATTTGATTGAGTCCTTGGATTGCAATTGTGCCATATGATTTGTTATGTATCTAATGCACACGAGTGATGGTGAAAATTATTTTATTGTTGCTATGTTTGTCATGGTTGTTTATCACTCTAGGGTATCGCACGATGTAGGTATTTTCAACTATATACCTACACATTGGATATTTTACTTTGATTGTAGTACACTTATATGATGATGATTATAGATTAGCATATATCGATTGTTCTGTGCTAACTTTCGAATGCAGGGACAGGTCAGGTGTGGTTCTTCATAGCCTATTTCATTATTACCATATGCAATTTTTACACTATTTTTGAGACGGTATATCACTCACACTAGACTGTTATCTGATTCAAATTGTTATCTTTTGTTTCTATTACCGCTAGTACTCTTAAATAAGAAGATTAGGCTCTAGATAGCGCATGGAGTTGTATCGAGTATGAGCAGGAGGCTACACTTTCATATATCTATACTTTAGAGCTTACTATCGTTTAGATTCCGCTGTGCAGTACTGTGGATCTATACAATACTTGTATTACTTTAAAGATAGTTCTAGAGTTTATTTTGGAGATTAGGATATATAAAGTCTTTTATTTTTTATTTTTGTATAATCTATGAACATATTGCACTTTGATGTCTTGTTTATGGTTCATTTGATTATATTATTATCTTGCCTGTTTTACTTCTATGATATTATATTAAATATTTTCTATGCACCGTGAAATGTTCTATAGGTTCTATGTTTGAATTTTCATTACTTTACATCCTTGGTTATCGCCTTACATCGACGGGGTACCTCCTAACACACTCTGTAGGTATATTTATACAAAAAGTGTAGGGCGTCATCATATTGAAGATCATATATCTGGTAAGTTCCTCCTACAAAGTCCTTAGCTTTTACTTCTTTGCATTTGCATCCTTTAGTGCTTATGGTTTTTAGCTCCATGCCTTTGGTTAAAGAGCACCAACAAGAGAAGGTTAGTGTATTATGACCGATGTAGCTATACAGTGTGCAATTAACATATGTAGACATTTCTTGCCAAAACTAGACTGAAGCTTTCTTTATAATCGCACTGATTATGATTTTAGGAGGCAAGACATAGGGAATCCTTGTATCCGTGCTAATAAGGCCCAAGGATCCCAGCTGTTAATGTGCCTAAACGTTCCTTGGTTGTTTTAACTAAGATACTTCTGCCTTTTACTGCATAAGATTCTCGCAGAAAAGAAGGTTCCTATCGATGGAGGATTAAGAATCATACTAGATTGGGTTCTAGTATCTTCATGGGTCTTTAGCTTACGATATGCATATTGCTTATTATTTATATTTGTCGAACATTTTTTGATAGCTTGGAATGGATTCTGGTATCTTCATGGGTCTTTAGCTTACGATATGCAGATTGCTTATTGTTTATATTTATCGAACATTTTATGATAACTTGGAATGAAATTCGAAAAGAAACTGAAAAGTTGTATGCTTACCTTTTGAGCTTTATGTAGATTCTTGAACTTTTCCTTAATTCGTACTACATAAACCTCCAATTCTTTACTTCATAGCAGCTCTTAACTTTGATCGTTTACTAACTTTGCAATTTCTAAGCTTCGTATTAGCTTCATGTGCTTTATCATGCAATTAGCACGATCTGCCCCGCTTACTTTGCAAACTATTGCGGTTTGACCAAAGCTTGGTCATGTATTGGTAACCTTTTATTCATGAACATGATTTTTTTTATATCGGTTCAGACAGTCTATTATCCCTACATCCAATGCAGTATTGGTTAAAAAGCCAAGGCATGTTATTACAACTCGCATTTGGTGTAACACCCCTAATTTTGATTAACACTATTTAGGATATTTATTTAGATAAATTAAGTGAAATAATGTAGTGTGACAAGGATAATGAGATTTGGGAATTAATATGGTCAAGCATTAATTAATGAATTAACAAGAATGGTAACTTAAATTAGTACGAGGAGATTATATAAAGGGAAAAATAGGAATAGGCACACTTCCTAAATAAAACCCTTAAATTTTTATTTCACTCATTTCATTTACATTTATACAAACCTAAACATACTCAAGGCTAGCCATTGTTAAGAGATTAAAGAGGGAGAAAAGCTAGGAAATCAAGATTTAGCTTGGGGAAATCAAATCTAAACTCAAATCTTATCCTTCTTTATCAGACCAAGGTGAATAATAGTTTTTCGTCTCACCATTTGCATGTTCATTTTGTTTTATTATCAAAACCCGGACCTTATGATTGTTTTATGTCATGTTTTGAATGATTGGTTGATTATATGCTTAAATGATAATTATTGGATTTGTTATGAAATTATTTAATAGATTTTAAGAGTGAAAACCTAGTTTATGATATCCATTTGACCTGAAATTTTGAAATAATGTTGAGACATTATTTTAAAAATGTGTTTTTAATTTCATAATTTTTTAATCAAGTATGAATATTTTATGAATTTTCCAAGTAATGAAAATGGTTTATTTCGGGTTTTAATTATTAAAATAGTTAAATAATATTTCTAGTCTCAAAAATTTTATGTGTTAAAGAATATGATAACTCTAATTTATAGTAATTTTTGGGGATTTTTCCCAAGTGTTTATGATTTTTATGAATTTATTACACCAGAAAGGCTTAATTATATTAAAATATTAATATAAAATTATGCTTTGCAAAAATGTTTGGGAATGTAATTTCTAATCTATAGTAGTAATTATGAAAAGAATATGGTAAAGAAAGATATTATCCAATGAAAATTTGACAAAGATTAGGAGTTGGTCTAAGGAAATACTTTATATAGAAAATTTGGCAGTTTTTACAATAATTACGGGATATGCCATTACCGTCATCATTGATGCCACTGTCCATCCATGCCGCATGTCGTCTCTAACCTATGGGAAGCTTATGGTATCAACCTTATTGATACGCAATGATTCCATGATGGTTGGGGCACGTGTAAGCCGAAGCCGACATCGATGCCTGCACATTGGTGATGTCGCTAGTGGTGTATGCCGCACATTTTCCATGCCGCTAGTTTTCTATGACAAATGTTTGGCCATAAATTATAGCGGCAACCATGATGCCACATATTTTCTATACCGACATCAACTCCATAAGGCAACAATGTCGTTATAAGTATATTTTAGGTATAAGCTATGTTATGGCATCGATACCACATATATGAATTTGGACATTAGTTATAAAGAGGCAATAATGCCGTTATTTTCTTATATCGTAGTGTTTATCCATGATGTCGCTAGAGGCTATTTTCGATGTCGATTATAAAGAGGCAATAATGCCACTGATTTTCTTATGCCGCTGTATTTTGCCTATGATGTGGCTATAAGCAATTTTTGACATTGTTTTATATGGCAATGATACCACGTAACCTTAATATCAACGTTCCCATATTTCTATGTTTTAAAATTTTATATTATGTAAAACCATAACTATGCCGCTTATAGTATGTAACCTTTATATTTATGCTATGCGACATAAATGGTTTTCGTCCTATGACCTTATATTTTATAAATCAAACACTTCAACATGATTTCGATATAGAAAGGGGCGATAACCCATAGTGGCTATATTAATGCTGCAGTTTATCAATATGAATGGTTTATTATATATGGCTTCATAGCTTATGGTTTTGAGGTGCAATAGTTTCTAAATGACTTTATATCATTAATGTTATTTTATAAAAGCGCGCGCACGTGTGTATATATCTTGGCATAGCATTTTCATAAAGTAAAGGGTTATGGTTTCCTTCTTTTAAAGTATATCGCATGGGTAAATCAATTATAAAGATTTATGTATTCAAGGAAATATAAAGGGGCATTTATACTAGAATTTTACTAAAAAGATTATTCTTGCCACCTTTAGATAAATTGTAAGATGAATTGACTCGGAGATTAGAAAGCCAGATCGAACTGGTGTAGGGTCGTGTCTTATACTTCAGTTGTTAGCCCCTTGCTGATATTAGTCCAAAATTCCAGTGCATTTGGCTTCATCAAGGGTAAGGCTAAAAATAGTTTTATGCACAAAAAGGAATACACAAAGAAAAGATAGGTTAGTGGTTGGCCTGCAAAACCATTAGGATCAAAGTGGCCACAGGAATATTAATTTTCGGACATATCATCTAGTTTCCTTCTAACTGTAAGTTGGAGAATTTGATATATCTGGTAGGCCTGATTCAGCCATAAAGATTGTAGTTATCTTAAGAAAACTATGATATTGGGACACATAGTCCATTTTTTTAGACAGATTGGTCACGATTACCCAGATTGCATGCACGTATATGATTGTTTATATTGTCTAGTTCAACCATTATGGTTATAGGTTCTTGATTTATAAAAGATATATTTGAGGGATACTAGTGAGGGGAAAACTTGTTTTGCTCAATGGCTTAGTCTTACTAGATATCTATTAATCGAGATGGTATATTATTATTCACACCAGACTTTTTGTCTGATCCAAAGTTTTGTTTCTTCCTTAAACTTCTAGGTACTCATTTGAGTAGTATGAGAGTAAGGTTTCCATGTCATTTAGGTTTGGCAAATAAAGCTTCTGAAGATGTGCAGGAGGCAATGCTAGTTATGTAGGAGTCTATCTATTTACTTATCTGATGTGCTATTATGACTTTTGTCTGCATGTATGTGATGGCAGAAATTGTATCTGTCTAGTAGTAAACTCTGGTCAACTAAATGGCATTTTCATATGTTGCTCTTGGAGTATTCTGTTATAATTATATCTTATCTGAACCTGCGCAACATTTGGAATTATGTAATGAATATGGAAATTTATTGATGAAATGAAAAGGTTTATCTTTAAATTATGTTTGAATTTTTTTTCAAATTCTTATGCTTTGATGTTAATGATATTGTTAAACGATCTCATTTTCTCACTGGAGAATAATACTATTTATGACTGCAGCATCAGTAGCACTTATTTTCGGGCTTTAGAATGGGGATGTTACAATTTGGCATCAGGACAAAGGCTTGTGTAAAACTAAAAGAATTTTGAACTTTAAAAGAGTTTTGAAAACATAATCCATATGAATTAAAGAATTAGGGTGTGGGATAACGCTATAGTAATGTACTTATATTTACTATATAGGTGTGTGTATTTTATCTCTATTCTTCCCTCTCTCTTAGGCCATTCCGCATATCTTACTAAAGTTCGAATGCAGATTTAAGAAAAGTAAGATATGGTGGTAGGAAACAGAAGAATGAATCTTGATGAAGGAAGCACCATAACCAATGGATAAGCTAGGCAAATACTAGGGGAAATCCGAGTCGAAAAACAGCTGCTAATGTAGATGCTGGAACATAGTCGGTGGATATGGGAGCTATGTATCAGTTCTTTGTTAATATGCTACAAGCAAGAGCTGCCATTAGGTTAGATGTTGGAAATGTTATACGAGCAAATCCTGAAGTTTTGGTTGTCAACAACTATGCTGTTTTAAGTAGGGAGTTTGTAGATGTCTTTGAGCCAATAATATGACTACAGTCAAAATGAGCTATTGAGTTTCAAATAATTCTTGTATTTGAAGCTAAACTCATAAGTAAACCGCCTAGTAGAATGACACCAACCGAGATGAATGAGTTTAAGATGCAGCTGCTGGACCAGAGGAAAAAAAATTATTAGGCCAAGCAGTTCGCTTTGGGGAGCGACTGTAGTTTTCATAATGAAACCGAACGGGTCATTGAGATCACGTACTGATTATCGTAAGTTGAATGGAAGATGATAAAGATTAGATATCCTTTGCCAAGAATAGGCTATTTATTTGATATGTTAAGTGCAGCCAAAATATTTTTTAATTGGATTTGACGACAAGGTTCCATCAACTAAAGGTAGCAGAGGATAGCATTCAATTGATGGAATTTCACGTACGGTAGTCAGTAATGTCAATCGGATTGACTAATGCACCTGCTTCCTTCGTAGATTTGATGAACTGAATCTATTGAGAGCATTTGGATATGTTCTTTCTAGTATTTATAGACGACATTCTGATATATTCTAGGAATAAGCAACACCATGGGGCTCACCTTAGAATAGTGCTTGAGACATTAAGGCAGCATCAATTGAAAGTGAAGTTCTCGAAATATCATTTTTGAAAGAAAGAACTGAAGTTTCTTCATTATTTAATCTCAAAAAAAGAATTGTTAATACATCCAGCTAAAATAGAAGCTATCAATAATTGGAAGTGACCTGAGACGGTGATCAAGATAAAGAGTTTTCTTGGATTAGCTAATTATTATCGGAGATTCATCAAGGATTTCTCTCGTATCATAGCACTGATGACTAAACAGACAAGGAAGGACATGAAATATGTTTGTAGCGATAAATGTGAGGAGGAATTCCTCAAGTTGAAACATTTATTGACCTATGCACCCATGTTAAATGTTCCAAATAGGAATCAAGATCACGTGGTATATACTAATGCATGTGGAATAGGATTAGGAGCTATGTTGATGTAATGGGATAAAGTGATTGTTTATGGTTCTCGACAGCTCAAACCGCATGAAGTTAGGTATCCGAATGATGATTTAGACTTGGCAGCGGTAATCTTTGCTTTGAAGATTAGAGACACTATCTTTTGGGAGAAAGATTCGAGTTGTTCATGGATCTTAAGTCTTTAAGACATTTATTCTCTCAGAAGGATTGAATATGAGATAGAAGAGGTGGTTGGATTTCATAGCAGCTTATGATTTTGGAATTAAGTACACACCAGGAAAAGGAAATAAAGCCGCAGATGCACTTAGCAGAAAGTATCAGAATGCAGTATTGGCGATGTTAACGGAATAGAGAGATTTGAAAGCATTAACTACTTGTAGTGTGCAATTAAGATTAACTGTTAGTTTTAGTCAGTGTACTGTAATGTTATCTTGTTTAGAAATTGAACAGACAACTTCTAAGCAAAGAGATGATTTATTGTTAGCTGAACGAATCAGAGGATTTTAAAATGGAACTGAGATTGATGACTTAAAGGATTTTTGTCTTGATCAAAATGGATGGTTGAGAAAGAAGGGAGAAATATGTGCTCCAGATGTGGGTAACCAAAGAAAAGAAGTACTTGGGGAGTATCATCGATTGAAGCTTACCATTCATCCTAGAGGTACTAAGATGTATCAAGATATGAAAAGGGATTCTTCTGGGAAGGTATGAAAAGGGATGTAGGCTTATGGGTAAAGCAATGCTTAAACTGATAGCAAGTAAAAGCCAAGCAATCGAAGCCAAGTGGTTTACTTCAACCTTTAAATACACCAGTTTAGAAATGGGATTCTATATCCACGAATTTCATTGATGGACTGCCAAGGTCAAATAGGAAAAATAAAAGTATTTGGGTTATAGTATATATATTGACCAAGAGTGCACATTTCATTCTCGTTATGTCGACAAGGATGGAACCCATTCTGGCTAAGTTATTTATGAGGAGTATAGCTAGACTGCATGGGATTCCTGGTAGCATAGTCAGTGACAAAGATACTTTATTCACTAGCGAATTCTAGAAGAGTTTACAAGAGGTGTTAAGTACCAGGCTCAAGATAAGTACTGCTTACCATCGCAGACAGATGGACAAACCGAAAGAGTTAACAAAGTCTTAAAGGATTTGTTAAGAGCTTATGTGCTAGATTTTGGAGGATCATGGGAAGACCATCTGTGACAACCCGGAATTTCTAACAATTTAAATTGGAGTAATAAATTGATTTTTAAAATATTTAAAGGTTAATTTTAACTTGAATTCAAGATATCAATATCTACTTGATAATTAAATCATTGAATTATATAGTTTAAATATTGAATTTAATAATTGAAATTGGGTAATTGTTGAATCTGAGATTCTAAGCCAGTTTAAAAATAATTTGAAAGCTTATAAATTTTTTAAGAATAATACTAAAGATAATAGAATGGTTGAAATTTAATTTAAAGATGATTTGTTCAATTTTAATAATATGTCGTTTAAATTGACATTTAAAAATAGCCTTCCGAGGCACAATCTCGGAATTCGACGAAACCAGTTCCATTGGATCCGTAATAGTTAATTATTATCGGATTTCAATTTTTCATAGCAATCAGAGTTGTCGTTTGAACCTGGCAGCTCAAAACGCTTAGAACTATTTTAATCGATTTAATTGTAAATTGATCGGTTCCTTCTCTAACTCGTGTATATGAACGAATTAGCTTCCGAAACACGTTCCATTGTGTTCGGAACGCGGGTAAAACCCTGGAATCGCCTCGCGGCATTCCTTAAAAGGAGTTCGAAATTCTTATTGGCATTTTACGAGACGTTTTGAAATTTTATAACATAATAAAATTTAAGATCAAAGGGGTCAGAGATATTTTCTTTAACTCGTACTCGAGAAGCCTCTCACTCACTTATTTTTATTTCCCTGTCTCCCTCACAAATGAAGAAGCAGAAAAAAAAAGAGAAAATGGCCGTAGCCGACTTCATCAATAAGTGGCGTCGCGCTCTTCTCTCTCGTCCCATGCTAGCTCGATCGCGATGTTCGGTGAGGGTTTTGATTTCGACTGGCGATGGCCGATCGAATTTAGTCGTGACGAGGGATAGCACGCTAGGGTTTCGACGTGAGTGGTTAGGGTTTGGAGGCTAGGCCGCGAACGGTCGGCGTCGAGCACATGGAGCCGGGTGGTGTTGCAGCGCGAGCTCGAGGCCGCGATTCACGATGGCGATGCAGTACAGGAGTGGTCAACAAGACCGGGTTTGGTTTAGGGACGGCGTTTGAGGAGGAAGTCCGATGGTGCCTGAGTTTGGGTTTTTACTGATAGCAGTGAGGTATAATCTGACCTAATTGTTTTTTTTAAATCAATTTAGAATTAGTTAATTACAGAAAAATTTGTATATTGGTAATCTTGGATTTGATTCTAAGTGTTATTAGTTTATTTAATTTTAGATCGAAGAAAAATAATAATTACATTAAGATAAGTGTATTTTTTTCCAATTCATATATTCCAGTACAGAAAAGATTTTTATATAGAAAGGATTTGAAAGCAATATATAAGAATTATAAATAATTTAAAAGTTTATTATAGAATTTGATATTGAATCGATATAATTCAAGTTTTAAAATATATGTAGTTTTAAAGGAAGTAAAATAAAATAAAAATACATTTAAACATTTTTATTTACTAGTTTATTTTAAACAATATTTGGGAGATTAACTTATTAAATTTATTTTGGAACTTAAAATTTATTTATTAAAAGAATGTTTAAATAAAATTTTGGGTTAATTAAACTTATTTAAGGGGGATAAATTGTTCGGTTAATTCAAGTATTAATAATCCCCTAATGTTTATACAAGGTCCATATACCGTGAAGAAAATAGTCGGGAATGAAGTGGATTTGCAAATTTAAGGAGCAAAGGTGAGTAAATCTCATGCTTTTGGATTTCTATTTAAATTTAAATGGTTAAATTTAAATATTTGGTGGAATGATTGAATTGATGTGCACTGTGAATTAATGATGTGACTTGGGTTTGGTTGATTCTCGAGTTAACTATGGTTTGACTCAAAGTGTTGGGGTTTTAAGTTGTTTTAAATTTAAATTATAAATAAGAAAATGCTTCATTTTAATGTTAATAAGGATTTAATGATTTGCGATTCATTAAATTAGTAGGATAATTGAAATGGATAATTAATTAATCTAATTAATAAATGATTTGGGTTAATTAATTTAGTAATTAAGGGTTTGAGTTAATTAATAAGTTAAATTTAAGTTAATTAATTAAGTGTAAGTAATTCAGAATTATCATTTGATGGTTTGATAAATAATTACTTGATGAAGTTAATAAAATATATTTACTTTGTGTAATTAATCAAGAGATTAATTAAGATGGTTAATTATGAAGAAACTTATTTATTTAATGAAGTAAATAAACTGATAATTAATTACAAGTTTTGAGAAATCAAGAACGATTAATATTGTGGCTTAATTAATGTAATTAATTTAGATTAGAATAAATTAAAATATAATTGGAAATCATTAATTTATATAATTAATGAAGTAATTAAAGATTTAATTAATTGAGATTAATTAATTCATAATAAGTGACTTATGAGAAGTCAATTAATATAAGTAATTAAGAATTAACGTAATTGATTATAGTTAATTAATTTGTGAAGAAATTAAAGATTACTCATTGATTTGGTAAGGGTAATTAATATCGTGAAATTAATTAAAGAGAATTACTTGAATGGAATTGGAAGATAATTAATCCAGGGTTGTTAATTAAGATGAATGGATATAGAGGGGTTGATTAATTAATTGATTTAGAATTAATTAATAATCTAAGTGAATGTGGTTAGAAGATTCCATTAGAATCAATTGAATTAATTCGTATGTGATTAAGCATTGCTTATGGATGATTGAATGGTATGGATACTTTGAATGGGTTGATATCGCTGATATGTAATGTTGTGTATTTCATTTGGATAATTTGGGATTAGGATGACATGAGATCCGAGGAGACCGGGATCGGGTATTAGGAAAACACCGAAACCACTTCGGATTAAAAATAAATTGATGTGTGAATCAATAGACTGGAATGAAATGATTTAAGTGAATTGGATTATTTTATCTAAGTTTGGTACTTAGGAAATGGTTGTGTGGAATTTGTGATGGCTATAACAAAAATTATGGCTTGTGAATTGAAATGAGTTACCCGGGTTTTATAAAAGTTGATTTCTTTGGTATTCCATGTTAGTTGGGTTTACTCACGCTAGTTTCCAGCCTGACCCGGGTGTTACTTTGGTGTAATGCTCGGGTCAGACCGAGTATTACAGATTTTTCAAGTAGGTACGTACTGGAGCTCAGGAGGCGAGCTGGATGGCAAGGACGCGTATAATATTTCCGCTGTAATTATATTATTGTATTCTGTGATAAATTGATTGTATATGACCAGCATACGAATATGTGAAACTCTGATGTATTAAAATGTAATCGATAGATATAATATTCTTTTGTAAGCTATTATTATTTATTATTTTATTTTATCCGCTGCGAATGTGAGATGTTTGGTGTTTCTATTCTTCTTCTATCTCTTTCTTCTTTTTCATAACTATCTGGAGCTTTCGAGTGTGAAAATTTCGGGTCGTTACATTTGGTATCAGAGCCGAAAGGTTAAGCGACAACCTTGGCTCTGGTGGGAATTACTCATTTAATAGAGTCTGTAGTACTCTAGAATGAGTTGAGAATATATATATATATATATATATATATATATATATATATATATATATATGAGAGCGTACTTGTTATTTTCTTATATAAAGTTTTAAAATGATTTTATATAAAATATATTTTGATATATATAAAGCAATATTTCTTTCTAATAAATATTAAGGTGATTGGTTGTTAATTATTGAAATTAAAATTAAGAAGTAATATAATACAACCAAACTGAAGTCTAGAATTGGAATTAAATTAAGTAAAAACAAAGATACAACCAAATTAAAATTTAATGGATTGAAAATGAAATTCTAAATCTGGTCCCAGAATTCAGAAATTTTGTTTTAAAATAATGAAAAATAATAAATAAGTATTATTTGGATAACTGGGGCTTGTTGCAAACTATGGTTTGTTTGAAATTTGATTTGGATTTAAAACCAAGGGTGGTTTAAATTTATAAAACATGGCTGGGTGGGCCAAGAAATAAATATGTATATATGTATGGATATACATGATATCATAGATAATTTGAAATAAACTCTAAGAGGTTGAGTTTTGATTTTCCCCTGAAGTGTGATGTAAAAACCCAAAGTGATATAAGTTTTTTTAAGTTGGAAGATTATTATTGTGAAGTTTAAGGATTAAATGAGGTTGATTGGATTAAGTAAATTGAAATTTAACTTTGGGAAAGTAAAGTAAATGTAGAAAAAGCAACCTAAATTGGAAATTTCAAGATGAAATTGGAATTTAACTTGGAAAATTAAATGGTTGATTTGAATTGGGAATTTGTGTGATCTCGAAAGGGTTTGAGATCTAAAAATTTAAAATGGATGGACGTTTTATTTACAATTGGATGATATCATCCTATTGTAAATAAAAATCTGTAAATTGAGAATGGAATTGTATAAATAAAATAAAATAAGTTTGAATAATTGAATTGTAAAATAAACTTGTTTAAGAACTGGCTTCAAATTGGAAAATTAAATTGAATAATAAATTAAAATTGTAAAATAAAATTGTATTGAACCTTGAAATACATAAGTAAAAATAATTTAACATGGGAATTTTGAGAAATTGGGCTCAGAAATTAAAACGATTAAACACTTCGATTTAAAGGTTAATTTGGTTTAAAGAGTTAAACTAACCTTTGAGAATTTAACTCGAATTTACATAATTCGAGATAGTTTAAATTCAAGATTGAAATTGAATTAGTTCAAAATTGAATTTGGTTTGAATTAATTGGATTGGTGATTGAAGAAGTATAAGTTTAAAATTTAAATGGGAAATTAAATTGGATCATATTGAAATGATTTGAATTTGAAATGGGTTCAATTGATAATAATTCA
Organism: Allium cepa; assembly: GCA_030765085.1. NCBI lineage: Eukaryota > Viridiplantae > Streptophyta > Magnoliopsida > Asparagales > Amaryllidaceae > Allium > Allium cepa. The sequence goes on along the minus strand of CM060938.1, from coordinate 795,467,643 downwards.
AATTGATTGGAATAATATGAAATTATAATTAAAATTGAACAGGATTAAAATCAACTAGAATTTGATTTAAATTGGGGAAGGGATCAAGATTGATTCAACTTGAATTGGGGATTAATAAAGTACAATGGAATTTGGAGTTATTTGAATTGGAATTGGGTCAATTTAAATGGAGATTTGAATTGAATTGTTGGGAAAGTGAACAGTTGGCTCTTGACTATTTTCAATATAAATTGTTTTGATATAAACTTATTTTTCTAAGCTATTAAATATATACAACCTTTCTTTCTTAAAGTCAAATTATTTTATATACTTGTTTTACGATTATTTTTGGAGCTATTTAGCCATTTTTCAACTGTTTTCTAAACTAATTATTATTTTTTCAACCATGTTACAAACTAATTACTATTTTACAACTATTTTTCAATTATTTGGAATTTCTAAAACTATTTAACTATTTTCAACTATTCTATAATTAGTCAACCATTTTATAGCTATTTTGTAAACTAATAATTATTTTTCAACTACTTATCTATTTTTCAAAATTTTCAAGCTGTTTTCTAAAAAAATAAACTGGTCGGAGTTCAAACTATTATTGGTAAAATACCCAACTGAGATGAGAATTGAAGTGATAATCCAAATGGGGATTAATGTAAATGTGAATAAGTGAATGAGAATGGGAAGGAAATTGATTTGGCTAATAATCAATGATGTTGATTACGTAGGATGTACGTATATTATTCTATTCGCATAGTGATTTGATCCAGATTTGAGCACAGAATTTTGAGATAGTATATCGATCCGAGTTGGGATTTTTCACTCGATTTTCGACGATGAACCTAGATATGGATTGTTGATTGGTTCTGGTGTTCTCTATCATAGTTATAGCTATGCAAGCAGAATGACGGTTTCTAATCAAGAAACCAGATCTGAGTCCGCACTAGGAAGTCGGGTGGACGATACTAGTTCGGAAGTGAAATTGTGTGATCAAGTGAGCGATCAGATTGGTATAGCGTACGGATGTTATGTGTACATCGTACGGATTTGAATGAAATTGATATTGAAAAGAGTAATCAAATTGGAATATTTGATTTTGAATAAACAAAGTTATATATCTTTTTTTATTTAAGATGAAACTCCCCTTGATAAATCTATAGCCAGAAGAAAATATTTTTGAAGGCGTTTGAAGTATAAAAGGGATTTTATACCAGTTTGCAAAGATCCAAAGTTTTTAAAATTTTATATATCTGAATATATATAAAGGATCATATGAGGATTTTGAAAAGGTTTTGGGAACCTTTGGATTTGGAAAGGCTTTTGATTTTGGGTAAAATCAATATTGAATTGGGAAAGCCTAATTTGAGAATTTTCGATTTTGGGATAATCGATTTTGTGTAAAGGAGCTTTGTATGATATCAAGCTAGGTGTATGATTTGAAGATACTATATGTGTATAGTATAAAATATTTTGATGATGGCTCTGGGGAAAAAGGCGCTCCCTTGAAATGAACTTCTCAGGAATGCCACCGGATGGTGCTGCCTTGAACCCCAAGGGGGGATTCTAAAGTGATCCTGTGAGGAGTCCGGACAAAACTAGTTCCTGAGGATTATTGGGTAGCGGAAGTCGATGGCGCTGATGCCTAAAGGGGCATTTGGGTTATGCTGTGACGACAATGTAACTTGATGTCGCTGCGATCTACTGTGGGGACCATAGCGAAATCGTGTGGAGGATGAATGCCAACAGTCTACACTTGATTTTGCCGGGAAGCCAACGCAACATCGGTAGACTGCGATCTATGGTCAAGTGGAGTGGAGAAGTTTCATTTTTGGCAGCGAAATTCAATGGCGCTGATGCCTACAGTTATATGGGTTTTTGCTATGATAGCTACGTAACCCCGGTTGTAGCTGCGATCTGTCGTGGGTTCCATGGTGTAATCGAGGGGCGTGGAGGCCTACAGTTATCTATGGATTTTGTCGGGATGGCAACGTAACCATCGGGTTAACTACAACCATGGATGGGGGTGATTATTTCCAGAGCATTCTCACCAAAGATATTTCCTCTATTTTCAAAAACTGTTTTCTATATTTTCAATAAAACTATTTTCCAAGTATTTTCACTAGGTGTTGGAAACGAGTTTACCAAGTACTTATAGATTTTCAGTCCTATGCCTGATCAACGTATGACTGAATTTCTGTAAGAACAAGGATGGACTGGTTAAGACATCGAGTTATAAAAAGTATTTTTATAAAGAGTTATTTTAATAATACTATGTGACTTTAAAAGCTTTTCTAAAATTTTGAGTAAAGATGTTGGAACTTTGGGGAAATAAAAAGGAAATCCAAACTGGAATTTTAATGAAGTGAATTTGTGATTAAAATCGAACATTAATTTAGAAGTCGAAAGTAAACTAATTGGCTAAATGATTATTTGGTTGAGTATATTAATAAAATTTAACTTGGGTAAATAAATGGGTTGTAAGTGATAATGGGTTTAAAAATGAATTCGAATTTTAAATAGAATTCGACTTAGATTTGATAATGAATTAAAAGAGGAAATGTTGTAAAATAAAAATAAAATGGAGTTGGATTGAGAAATGTGATGGTTTGAATTACAAATAAAATTCAAGGGTGATTTGAATAATATTTAATGAAATTCGCAAGTAAATTGGATATAAGAGAAGTGATGTCATATGTAATGGAAGTGATTATAATAGAAATAGCTTAAGTTGCAAAACAAAACCCAAGTGAATAAAAATAAATTGAGAATGGCCTTATGTTAATAAAATAATTCGATAACGAATTAAGTAAGTAAATTTAAAAAAAAACTTTAAAATGGGTTAATTGAGTTAAATAATAAATGGATGAAGTCTGATTAAATAAAAACTAAATCAAAGTGGTGATTGGTATTGGATTATCAGACTGAACTTAAGTTCGGTGGCATATTAATTTGAAAGTATAAATGAGTTAAGTATGTGCTTGGATATTATTTTGGAAATTGAGAAGGTGAATTAAAATTAAAATTTAAAAGGGATGGGCTAACTGAATTTAAATGAGAACCAAATAAAAGTAAACTTAAGTTTGATATTGGAATAAATTAAAGTAAATTAACTTAAGTTTAAAATTTATGGAAGCTTGGCTTCGAATAAGAGTGAAAGCCCATTAAATAAAAGCTTGGATTGAATTAATTTGGGAATGGTTAGAAGTATACAAGAATGGAATGTGTCGAGTTAAATAATTGGTTGGTTAATAAATTAGAAATGAAATTAAATTCAGAATGAGTTGAAATTAATTTGAAGTAGTTATAAACTAAAATAGATACTCTATTAAGCAAATATTGTCAAATTTGCATAAAAATAATTGTCGTTTGGCGTAGACAAAAGTAATTAAAATTCTATGAGCTATTAAATAAAATTGATTTTGAACCATTTGAAGTGAATATGAGCTTGTTTGGATTAAAAACCAATTGGATGTAAGAAATTGAGTTGCAAACCATTGAAACTGAATGAAACGGCTTATGAATTGGTAGAAAGCAATTGAATAATCTTTAAAGTTATATAAATCGCTTATGGTAAGCGTTTGGTGTTTGTTGCTTTCGAAATGCCTGTGTATAGCTATTGGAAATAAGTGAAATACTAATAGGTTTTCTATATTTGGCACTTACATATTTAAATTGAGTAAGTACAGGTACCTGAAGGCCGTTTGGCTGGATTTGGATTGCACTAATTGCTAAAATAAATAAGCTGCTTGCTTAAAATGCTAAATACGGTACGCCTACGCAATAAAAATAGGAAATATGAACTGTTTTTGCTTTTTTCGACCGGGTGGGTCGATGTATATATATTTATATCTCTTATCAAATTGCAAAAGCTCCTCCGTACAAAGGAGACTCTGCCAAAATTTTCTGAAAATTTTGGGAGTTAGAAATTTTTTGAGAATTTTTGAGAAAATTTTTGTTAAGCAATTAAACGATTTTAAATATGAAACTGAAATAGATTAGTAGATGGAATTAATAAGGCTCAGTTATAAATGGAAAAAAAATTAATTGAAATAAGTTGAATTCATATTAAAACGGGAAAAACGAATTTGAATAGAAGTAAATATGAAAACCTATATAAGAGAATGTATAAAATGATTTGTAAAGTTTCGATTGAATATGGTTGCTAAACAAGATATGTAGGTATTAAAAGGGGAAAAGAAAATTGGATTTGATTCCAAAAGATAAATTTGTATTGCGCGACAAAAAGGTATGTATTTAAGTTTCTGTATGAAGTTGGATTGGGTTTTTAATGTAGCCACTTGGCTTTCGTTTTCTTTTGGAATTTGGGAGCCCGTAGAGGCCTTTTGTAGTTGTATCGAGCTAGCCGAGCAAAGGAGACGCTGGCAAAAAATTTCAGGAATTTAGAGAGTTAGAAAAATTTTGAGAAAATTTTGATAAATCAAATTTGGTTTTAAATTGAAATTTAGACGATTGGGTAAAAATGGATTGTGGGAAACCATGAAAGGTTTTGGAAGTTGGTTAAGTAATAGTGAATCCTTAATAAAAGATATTGTGGCAAGTTGATAAACCTGTTGGTTTCGGAGGAAAGGTAAACGGGTATGGTTCCATTTTTCCTAACTAGTAATTTCAAGGATGAAATTCTTTTAAGGGGAGAGGAATGTGACAACCCGGAATTTCTAACAATTTAAATTGGAATAATAAATTGATTTTCAAAATATTTAAAGGTTAATTTTAACTTGAATTCAAGATATCAATATTTACTTGATAATTAAATCGTTGAATTATATAGTTTAAATATTGAATTTAATAATTGAAATTGGGTAATTATTGAATTTGAGATTCTAAGCCAGTTTAAAAATAATTTGAAAGCTTATAAAATTTATAAGGATAATACTGAAGATAATAGAATGGTCGAAATTTAATTTAAAGATGATTTGTTCAATTTTAATAATATATCGTTTAAATTGACATTTAAAAATAGCCTTTCGAGGCACAGTCTCGGAATTCGACGAAATCAGTTCCATTGGATCCGTAATAGTTAGTTATTATCGGATTTCAATTTTTCATAGCAATCAGAGTTGTCGTTTGACCCTGGAAGCTCAAAACGCTTAGAACTATTTTAATCGATTTAATTGTAAATTGATCGGTTCCTTCTCTAACTCGTGTATATGAACGAATTAGCTTCCGAAACACGTTCCATTGTGTTCGGAACGCGGGTAAAACCCTGGAATTGCCTCGCGGCATTCCTTAAAAGGGGTTCGAAATTCTTATTGGCATTTTACGAGACGTTTTGAAATTTTATAATATAATAAAATTTAAGATCAAAGGGGTCAGAGATATTTTCTTTAACTCGTACTCGAGAAGCCTCTCACCCACTTATTTTTATTTCCCCGTCTCCCTCACAAATGAAGAAGCAGAAAAAAAGAGAAAATGGCCATAGCCGACTTCATCAATAAGTGGCGTCGCGCTCTTCTCTCTCGTCCCATGCTAGCTCGATCGCGATGTTCGGTGAGGGTTTTGATTTCGACTGGCGATGGCCGATCGAATTTAGTCATGACGAGGGATAGCGCGCTAGGGTTTCAGCGTGAGTGATTAGGGTTTGGAGGCTACGCCGCGAACGGTCGGCGTCGAGCACGTGGAGCCGGGTGGTGTTGCAGTGCGAGCTCGAGGCCGCGATTCACGATGGCGATGCAGTACAGGAGTGGTCAACAAGACCGGGTTTGGTTTAGGGACGGCGTTTGAGGAGGAAGTCCGATGGTGCCTGAGTTTGGGTTTTTACTGATAGCAGTGAGGTATAATCTGACCTAATTGTTTTTTAAGTCAATTTAGAATTAGTTAATTACAGAAAAATTTGTATATTGGTAATCTTGGATTTGATTCTAAGTGTTATTAGTTTATTTAATTTTAGATCGAAGAAAAATAATAATTACATTAAGATAAGTGTATTTTTTTCCAATTCATATATTCCAGTACAGAAAAGATTTTTATATAGAAAGGATTTGAAAGCAATATATAAGAATTATAAATAATTTAAAAGTTTATTATAGAATTTGATATTGAATCGATATAATTCAAGTTTTAAAATATATGTAGTTTTAAAGGAAGTAAAATAAAATAAAAATACATTTACACATTTTTATTTACTAGTTTATTTTAAACAATATTTGGGAGATTAACTTATTAAATTTATTTTGGAACTTAAAATTTATTTATTAAAAGAATGTTTAAATAAAATTTTGGGTTAATTAAACTTATTTAAGGGGGATAAATTGTTCGGTTAATTCAAGTATTAATAATCCCCTAATGTTTATACAAGGTCCATATACCGTGAAGAAAATAGTCGGGAATGAAGTGGATTTGCAAATTTAAGGAGCAAAGGTGAGTAAATCTCATGCTTTTGGATTTCTATTTAAATTTAAATGGTTAAATTTAAATATTTGGTGGAATGATTGAATTGATGTGCACTGTGAATTGATGATGTGACTTGGGTTTGGTTGATTCTCGAGTTAACTGTGGTTTGACTCAAAGTGTTGGGGGTTTTAAGTTGTTTTAAATTTAAATTATAAATAAGAAAATGCTTCATTTTAATGTTAATAAGGATTTAATGATTTGTGTGTCATTAAATTAGTAGGATAATTGAAATGGATAATTAATTAATCTAATTAATAAATGATTTGGGTTAATTAATTTAGTAATTAAGGGTTTGAATTAATTAATAAGTTAAATTTAAGTTAATTAATTAAGTGTAAGTAATTGAGAATTATCATTTGACGGTTTGATAAATAATTACTTAATGAAGTTAATTAAATATAATTACTTTGTGTAATTAATCAAGAGATTAATTAAGATGGTTAATTATGAAGAAACTTATTTATTTAATGAAGTAAATAAACTGATAATTAATTACAAGTTTTGAGAAATCAAGAACGATTAATATTGTGGCTTAATTAATGTAATTAATTTAGATTAGAATAAATTAAAATATAGTTGGAAATCATTAATTTATATAATTAATGAAGTAATTAAAGATTTAATTAATTGAGATTAATTAATTCATAATAAGTGACTTATGAGAAGTCAATTAATATAAGTAATTAAGAATTAACGTAATTGATTATAGTTAATTAATTTGTGAAGAAACTAAAGATTACTCATTGATTTGGTAAGAGTAATTAATATCGTGAAATTAATTAAAGAGAATTACTTGAATGGAATTGGAAGATAATTAATCCAGGGTTGTTAATTAAGATGAATGGATATAGAGGGGTTGATTAATTAATTGATTTGGAATTAATTAATAATCTAAGTAAATGTGGTTAGAAGATTCCATTAGAATCAATTGAATTAATTTGTATTGATTAAGCATTGCTTATGCATGATTGAATGGTATGGGATACTTTGAATGAGTTGATATCGCTGATATGTAATGTTGTGTATTTCATTTGGATAATTTGGGATTAGGATGACATGAGATCCGAGGAGACCGGGATCGGGTATTAGGAAAACACCCGAAACCACTTCGGATTAAAAATAAATTGATGTGTGAATCAATAGACTAGAATGAAATGATTTAAGTGAATTGGATTATTTTATCTAAGTTTGGTACTTAGGAAATGGTTGTGTGGAATTTGTGATGGCTATAACAAAAATTGTGGCTTGTGAATTGAAATGAGTTACCCGGGTTTTATAAAAGTCGATTTCTTTGGTATTCCATGTTAGTTGGGTTTACTCACGCTAGTTTCCAGCCTGACCCGGGTGCTACTTTGGTGTAATGCTTGGGTCAGACCGAGTATTACAGATTTTTCAGGTAGGTACGTACAGGAGCTCAGGAGGCGAGCTGGATGGCAAGGACGCGTAGAATATTTCCGCTGTAATTATATTATTGTATTCTATGATAAATTGATTGTATATGACCAGCATACGAATATGTGAAACTCTGATGTATTAAAATGTAATCGACAGATATAGTATTCTTTTGTAAGCTATTATTATTTATTATTTTATTTTATCCGCTGCGAATGTGAGATGTTTGGTGCTTCTATTCTTCTTTTATCTCTTTCTTCTTTTTCATAACTATCTGGAATTTTCGAGTGTGAAAATTTCGGGTCGTTACACCATCTATGCTTAGTCGAATTTTCCTATAATAATAATTATCAGACAAGTATAGGGATGACCCCTTTTGAGGCTTTGTATAGAAGACCTTATGAATCATTTGTTTATTGGTTGACAACTGGAGATAGATTAGTTTTTGGTCTAGATATAGTAAGAGAAGCCACAAAAAAGATTGAGTTGATCCAGACAAGGATGAAGGAAACTCAATCGAGGCGGGATAGTTATTCAGATATGAGGTGTAAGTATTAGGAGTTTTCGGTTGTAGACCATGTTTTTGTCATGGTATCACCGATGAAGGGTGTAATCTGATTTGGAAAGCCAAGGAAATTAACACCTAGATTTGTTGGACCATTTTCTATTATAAAAGGATCAGAAAACTCGCTTATAGGATAGAGTTACCGAGCAGTTTGGCAGGAGTCCACAAGGTTTTTCATATTTCTCATCTTAGAAAGTGTATTCGAGATCTAAAGACTATTATCACTCTGACTGCATTAGAAGACTTAGTAATGGAACTTGACATGACTATCGTTAATCAACCGGTCTGTATTATGACCAAGGATGAGAAGAAGCTATGGAATAAGACAGTCATATTAGTAAAGATTCAATGGAGTGACAACAAGGAAAACTATACTGGAGAGACAGATGATAGAATTAGAGACACTTACCCTGATGTATTCTGATAGTATGTTTTACCTCTGTGTTATATGTTTGTTGTATACCTTGTCGTAATTTCGAGGATAAAATTCTTTAAGGAAGGGAGTTTGTAACACCCTTAATTTTAATTAACATTATTAAGGATATTTAATTAGATAAATTAAATGAAATAATGTAGGATAATAATGAGAATGAGATTTGGGAATTAATGGGTCGAGCCTTAATAATGAATTAACAAGAATGTTTATAGCCTAAATTAAAATTAGAAGGAGGAAATTATATGAAGGGTAAAATAGGAATAGATATATTTCCTAAACACAAACCCTTATGCTTTCATCTCCCTCATTTTATTTTACATTCATACAAACCTAAACATACTCAAGGCCCGCCACTGTTAAGAGATTAAAGAGGAAAAAGCTAGGAAATTAATATTTAGCTTAAGGAAATCAAACCTAAACTCAAATCTCATCATTCTTTATCAAACCAAGGTGAATAATAGTTTTCCATCCCACTATTTGCATGTTCAGTTTGGTTTTCTGATCAAACCCGAATCTTAGGATTGTTTTATGACATGTTTTGAATGATTGGTTGATTATATGCATGAACGATGGATTATTGGATTAATTATGAAATTATTTAATAGGTTTTGAGAGTGAAAACCTAGTTTATGACATCCATTCGACTTGAAATTTTGATATGATGTTAAAAACATTATTTTAGAAATGGATATTTAATTCCATAAGTTTCCTAGTAAATATGAATATTTTATGAATTTACTAAGTGAGGAAAATGGTTTATTTCTAGTTTTAATTAAAAATAATATTTTTAGTCCCGAAATTTTTATATGTTACAGAATAAACTCTGATTTATTGTGATTTTTGTCAAATGTTTATGACTTTTATGAATTTATTAGGCTAAAAGGCTTAACAATTATATTAAAATATTGATATAAAATTATGGTTTGCAAAAAAGTTTGGGAATGTAATTTTTGATTCGTTTTAGAAAGAATTTGGTAAATAAAGATATTATCCAATGAGAATCAGACAAAAATTAGGAGTTGATGAAAAGAAAATACTTCATATAGAAAATTTGCAGTTTTTCTAATAACACGGGATGTGCCATTGTCATCATCATTGATGCCTCTGTCCATCTATGCTGCATGTCTATCTCTAACCTACAGGGAAGCATACAGTATCAACTTCGTTGATACGCGATGATTCCACTATGGTTGAGATGCATATAAGCTGACGTCGACATTGATGCCTACGACATTGGTGGCACTAGTGGTCTACGCCGCATATGTTTTATGCCGCACATTTTCCATGCCACTAGTACTCTGTACCAAATGTTTTAAGCCTTAAATTTTATAGCGACAACCATGATGCCGCATATTTTCTATACTATCATCAACTCCATAAGGCAATAATGCCACAAGACGTATATTTTTGGTATAAGCTATGTTACAACATTAATACCGCACATACGAATTTCAATATTGATTATAAAAAGGCAATAATGCCGCTATTTTCTTGTGCCGTAGTTTTTGACCATGATGCCGCTAAAGGCTATTTTCGACATCGATTATATAAAGGGAATAATGCTACTAGTTTCTTATGCCACTTTTTTTTGCCTATGATGTGGCTATAGGCTATTTTAGACTTTGATTTTATACGACAATGGTTCCACATAGCCTTAATACCGGAATTTCCATATTTCCAAGTTTTAAAGTTTCATACTATACAAACCCATAAATATGCCGCTTATAATAGATAACCTTTATATTTATGTTATGCGATATAAATGGTTCTGGCCTTATGACTTAATGTTTTATAAATTAGATTCTTTAACATGATTTTGCTATAGAAGGGGCGATAACGCATAATAGCTATATTAATGCCGCACTTTATTAATATGGATGGTTTTTATTTTTATGGCTTCATAGTGTTATCCCTCCTTTTGGGAAGGCCTTGATACCAAAAAATTGATTGAAAACCGAAGATAATCAGTCCAAAGATCAGTTATACAAAGGCTCACTATGGTCCTCACAAATTGTACCTGAGTCCGAATTGAGCTACAATTAGCATGACACGACAAGCAAAGCTATGAAAGCCAACGTTCAATATTTCAAGTCAACAGGAGTTCGTATGATCAAGATGCACAAGGAAGCCTCATTTCGTATCCATCAGGTATACATCAGTTCGTATCCATCAGGTGTACATCAGCTCGTATCCATTCACATTTCGTTCGTATCCATCCCACAAGCACCATTTCGTACCCATCATGTCTGCCCCACTTCGTATCCATCGTACCAGTTCCACTTCATATCCATCACATCTTCTATGTTTCGTATTCATCATCTGAAGATGTTTCGTATCGCTTCCACTTATACACAATTTGTATCGATCTATCATTTGCACAGTTCGTATCGATCAATCAACGATCGATACAAAATGTGCCACCAATGATCGGAATGAAACAACACCTAAAAACATCAATACGAAACTAACTACTCATTGATCAATATAAAGAGAGTCAGCCTACATCGATACGAAACGGCTCCAAAATTCGATACGAAATCTATACATCATCATACGATGTAGAGCACGGAACGTCGATATGAAAAGCATTGCCTGGATAGATACGAAGAGAACACGTTCATGTGAAAGACTCGATCACTTGGCATAAAAAGTGGACCAACCCTAAAATAAGTGCCACATCACCTGACCGATGCAAACTAGGAGCGATACGAAATCATCGATATGAATCGTATCGATACGAACTCGGTAATGTTTTGAAAATGCAAACTTGGATCGATCATATCTCAGAATCTAGAAGTCCAAATGCCACCAAATTTTCGCAAGAGCTTGCGTACTACCTCAAGAATGCTCGTGATCAATGTTAGCCCAAAAGGAGGTGTTTTGTATCGATACGAATTGCGTACATATTGATCATGGATGGATTCCAAATGGCCAGGGATCGATGACGTGGGCTCACCCACGTGAGAGAAGGGGTCTCCCGAGATCTGAGCGAAATATTTGCAACCTACCCCTATAAATAGTAATCCAAGACCTTCAGAAAAGGGACTTTTTGAACTCTGCTACGCCGATACTCCGTTGGAAACTCCACTATATCTCAAGTGCTTGAGAGTGTACCATTATAATCAGTTGTAACCAGTTAACAAAAGTAATAAAAATAGAAAATCCTTCAAAGTGGATGTAGGCTACAACGCCGAACCACTATAAATCTTTTCTTCCCACCGCTTTCCTTTTAATTTTTGGAGCGTTCTTCATATTTAATTATACTACATATAATCTATCTATGATATGTGATCTGTGACTATGATTTGGTGCTTTCATCTGCAATTGGGAGTTTGTGACAAATTTTGGCGCAAAATTTTTGGTGCTTTCACTGAGAAGGCTAACACTTGAGGATTCTACAGCTTGGATTTTGGATCTTAAGGCTTAAGGACTTGATCTGACGAGCAATGGTAAAGCAATCAACTAGAAGACAAAGGGCGGAAAAGGGTCAGCATGAAGGAAGTTAGGAGGCCTCTTCATGAGCTAATCAAACTTAATTTTTCATCACCATATGCAAGATGGAGATGATGATGGATGCTATGTAGGAAGGGATGCTGAAAAGGCAAGAGGTGATGATACAGAACCTACTTTGACAGATTAATCAGGTGGAGCGTAGAAGTGAGAGAACGAAGCAGTTGTAACAGAGGGAATCCAGAATCAAAGTCAAGGATATGGAGCCACCAGGATTCAGGATAGAGCGGAGCCATCAGGAGCAGCCCTTGAGCTAAGGGGCATGCCCTAAGAGCATGTTGATCCAATCCCAGGCAGGATACCAGACAGAAATGTGCAATTTGGAGTTGACGGAAGAACAAATACTCGTCCAGAGGAGCAGATTCATGAATTCCCTCGTGAACTCGAGGGGCAGGTCGGATGCAACGGACCAGGACTATAGCTTAACGACAGTGACAGATTGGCGGAGATGGTCAGACGAACCATGAGAGGCGGATTAGTGAATAGAGATCTAGAAGATGTGAACAGGAGCCCCTTCACTCACATAATTAGGCAGGCCAGGAACCCACCTGAATTCAAGCTACCAACAATGGAGACGTATGATGGGAGGACGGATCCTGCAGTTCACCTAACGAGGTATATGAGGCACATGGAGGTACTGAGGCATAGGAAGAGGTCATGGCCTGGTGTTTCCCATTGTATTTGACAGACATAGTAGCACCGTGGTTCAGGCAATTGGAGAACGGCTCCATTGGAAAATGGACCGAGTTGATTGAGAAGTTTATGAGATAGTTTAGAGTTCACATTTCAAGGCCGAAGAATGTGATGAATCTGATAGCACTGAAGCAGATAACGGGGAGTCTTTGAGGAGTTTTCTGACACAATTCGATGCAGCGGCAGCATCGATGGATCGACCAGATCTATCCATGTTTCTGAAGGCAGCTGTATCTGGCATAGCCGACGACACGGAATTCAAGAATTCATTGATGAGGGATCCACCTATAAATCTTGGAGAATTATACCATGAGGCAGAAAGGTTTCTGCGACAAGAGGATGCAAATGCTGAGAGAGAGAGGAAGGAGGTGATGTCGAAGTTTATGCAATTAAAGGCGAAAATCCACCTGGAAAAGAGTCAAACAAAGGTAAAGGCAAACAGAAAACAGAGGATAGCTATGATGAGCCAAAATGGCCATGAAAGGAGCCGAGATTGACCTCTTACATGGAGTTGAATGATACTTTGGAGCGGATCTATCAAGACACTAAGGGCAGGTTCCCTATCGAAGGCCAATCAGAAGGGATCCAACCAACAATGAAAGAAAATCAGACAAGTACTGCTTATTCCATGAACTGAACGGCCACAGCACAAACGATTGCAAGAACTTGAGGGACGAGGTTGAAGGACATATTCGGAATGGCATGCTATTGCAGTACGTGAAAAAATGAACGACGATTGTGGATTGGGAGCGACCACCACCTACATCAAATGAGGACGGCTTTAAATCAAGCGCCAGCTTATCATCAACTGATTGGAATAATGGCGAATAAGTAGCAAACTCCACACTAACACGGTCAGGTCGCTTACATATGTATGGGATCTCGAATGGCCCTCAAGCATACTCTGAGATGACTAGCAACCGCATAAATATAGGTGTTTGCACTTTGACGTCTCTACTTTGCTTTTGTTTTACATCTTTTGCATCTGAACTTTATTTAGTTGGACATTTTTGTTATAAGACTCATTTGAATGTAAGTCTGGTATTTATAATTCCATAACGGTCAAGTCGCTTACACATTAATTCCATAACGGTCAAGTCGCTTACACATGCACGAGATCACGAACGGTCCTTAGGCATGTTCTGAGATGGCGATGAACTGTTATAACAAATGATTCAAAAAACTCACTCGAACGTGAAATCTAACATTAATAATACTAATTCCCTCCCTCCCGGGGAATACACAATTCGCCTCGAATGGCACCTGACCATGAACGGTCACAATTCGCCTCGAACGATACCCGACCAAGAACAGTCACAATTCGCTTCGAACGGTATCCGACCAAGAACGGTCACAATTCGCCTCGAACGGCACCAGACCACGAATGGTCATAATTTGCCTTGAACAGCACTCGACCATGAACGGTCACCATTCGCCACGAACATCGATACGAAACCAACTACTCGATGATCGACATGAAGAGAGTCAGGCTATATCGATACGAAAAGGCTCCAAAAATCGATATGAAATCTATACATCATCGATATGAAGTAGAGCACGGAATACGAAAAGCATTGCCTGGATCGATACGAAGAGAACATGTTCAAGTGAAAAACTCGGTCACAAGGCATAAAAAGTGGACCGATCCTAAAATATAGCGCCACATCACCTAACCGATGCAAACTAGGAGCGATACGAAATGATCGATACAAATCATATCGATACGAACTTGGATCGATCATATCTTAGAATCTACAAGTCAAAATGTCACCAAATTTTCACAGGAGCTTGTGTACTACCTCAAGAATGCTCATGATCGATCTCATCCCAAAAGGAGGTGTTTTGGATCGATACAAATTACGTCCGTATTGATCATGGATCGATTCCAATTGGCCAGAGATCGATCATATGGGCCCATCCACATGAGAGAAGGGGTCTTCTGGGATCCGAGTGAGATATTTGCAGCCTACACCTATAAATACTAGTCCAAGGTCTTCAGAAAAGGGACTTTTTGAACTTTGCTATGCCGATACTCTGCCGAAAACTCCATTATATCTCAAGTGCTTGAGAGTGTACCGTTGTAATCAGTTGTAACCAGTTGACAAAAGTAATAAAAACATCAAATCCTTCAAAGTGGATGTAGGCTACTACGCCGAACCACTATAAATCTTGTCTTCCTATTGCTTTCCTTCTAATTTTTAGAGCGTTCTTCGTATTTAATTCTACTACATACAATTTATCTGTGATCTGTGACTGTGATTTGGTACTTTCATTTATAATTGGGTGTTTGTGACCAATTTTGGCGCAAACACATAGCTTATAGTTTTGAGGTGCGATAACCTCTAAATGACTTTGAAATTCGTCAATGCTATTTTATAAAAGTGTGTGTGTGTATCTTGGCACAATATTTGTATAAAGTAAAGGTCTATAGTTTTCTTGTTTTAAAGAATGATTTCAACGGTAAATCAATTATCAAGATTTATGTTTTTAAGGAAATATAAAAAGGGTGTTTATCCTAGAATTTTACTAGAGAGATTATTCTTACCATCTTTAGACAAATTATGATAGAATGAACCGACTCAGAGATTAGAAAGTCAGATGGGATTAGTGTAGGGTCGCGCCCTATACTTCAACTGTTAGCCCCTAACTGATATTGTTCAAAATTTTAGAACATAGGGCTTCATCAGAGGTAAGATAAAAAGTAGGTTTACGCAGAGAAAAGAATACACAAAGTTAAGATAAGTTATTTATTGGCCTGCAAAACCATTAGGATCAGAGTGACCCAAGGAATAGTAAGTTTTGGATAGACCATCCAGTTTTCTTCTAACAATAATTTGGAGGATTTGATTATCTGGTAGGCCTGAGTCTAGGATATTAGTTTGTAGCTATCCCAAGAAAACTGTGATGTTGGGATAGATAATCCATTTATTTATACAGATTGGTTACGATTACCTAGGTTGCATGCATATAATTATTTATATTGTCTAGTTTAACTAGTGGTTGTAGGTGCTTGATTTAAATAGACATATTTTTGAGGATACTAGTGAGGGGAACACCCGTTCTTCTCAGCATCTTAACCTCATTAGATATTTGTTAACCGAGATGGCATATTATTATTCACACCAAAACTCTTGTCCGATCCAAAGTTTTTATTTTTCCCTTAAAATTTCGGGTAGTAATTTGAGCAGCTCGAGAGTAAGTTCCATTTTAATTTGGTTTCGCGAATAAAGCATATGAAGATGTGCAGAAGGCAGTGCTAGATATGTAGTAGTCTTTCTATTTACTTATCCACTATTTTGTTATGACTTTTATTTGTATGTATGTAATGGCGAAAATTATAGCCGACTAGTAGTAACTATGATTAACCAATGTGGTATCTTCATATGTCACTCTTGAAGTATTTTATAATAATTATATTTTATCTGAACTGGGGCAATGTTTGAGATTACGTAATGAATATGGAAATTTATTAATGAAACAAAAACGTTTGATTTTTAAATTGTTTTTGAATTTTTTTTTATATCCATGTGCTTTGATGTTAATGATACTATTAACTGGCCTCATTTTATCACCGGAGAATAATACTATTAATGACCGCAACATTAGTAGCGCTTATTTCTATACCTCAGAATGAGAGATGCAACATTGGTTTGCAAGCAAATCAAATTGACATGTAGGCTTTTATACCGATTCGGGCCGTCCAATGTCCTTACATCTAATTTATTAGTTTATTGATTTTTTTTTCTTTTTTTACAACTTTTCATATTATATTTTGTTACAAGAAAACAAAATATTAAAGAAAGTATGCTCGAAGACGTTCCAAATTCCATTTCATGGGGACAATATTTCTGTTAGGTCTAGAAAGGTGGTATGCACCATTCGAAACTGCATTGGCAATCACCAAGGGTCCTTCCCAATTTGACTCAAGTGCTCCCTCTACTAGGTCCTTTATGTTAGCTGTAATATCTAGAAAATTTAGTGAATATTATAATTAAATATTAATAATACAATGACATGAAAATAGTGGAATTAATGTGTTCATAAAATATGGTTGTTTTTGACTTTGGCATTGGATGACGAAACCAATGCCATACCGTCTCATTTTTCTAATTTGAGTATTATTTTAGTTTGTTTGGTTTAGAGTACGTATGAAGGAATTACGAACAAAATGGTATCTTGTCGAATGGGTGCAAATACTTAAAGTTTGAATTTGAAATTAGGAAAAAAATTCCCTCCTTTTATTTAATCGTTGAAGGTCATGTATCTTGTTCGTTTAAGAAACCTATACATCCTTCTTCCTCCTCCTCTCTTCTTCTTCTTCTTTTTCTCAAGAATTCAAAAATCCATAAATCATTCATTTCTTAGTAGAATCAAGTGAAACCAGCGGCAAATTGAAGCTAACGATAAGAATTATGCATACATGTGAGTTTGAGGGCAAAAATGATGGGCGAATGGGCATAGTGGGCCGAATAAGGAAAGTAGTGAAATTTCCGTGTATAGTTTTCAAAATTCAACATTCAATTTCAAAGTTGGATATCTCCTTTTCTTCTTAACGAAATTCAATGATCCATCTAGTGAAATGACCTTGTGGATGAGGACTATGATCTATAAAAGGAGTTGGGGCAAAAAACAAAGGTTTCTGGCCAGAAAATGGAGAGATAATAAAGGAAAGAGCAACTTTGCAGCTTTGATTTGTGCTTTCCTCTTTATATAATGCGAATATTACATTATAATTATGGTATGTAGGCTATAGTAGAGTATACAAACATGTTATGAACATTTAAATTCAGAATAAAAGAGATTGGGAAGGATCTGAATTGAATTAGTACCTAGAAACTAGTTTTGGTAATAAATCTGGAAATCTGATGGTTATACACCAAGATTTGTGAAATAAATGGTAAAATTATATTTAGAAACCTAGGGCTAAGGTATAGGCACATTTCTCGACGATTACAGGGGAAGTGTTAGCGGCGGAAGGCGAGAATGCCAGTAAAAACTTTAAATTTTTGAATTCGGAAACCTTCGGAAATAATGCACATCGATGCACCGATCCATGGCTACCAGTCCATCGATATGCACTTAAACTTCCAAAATGAACATCGACCTCATTGGGCTTGCATAAATAAATAACGCACGATTCGACTTTTGTTTCCTATTGTATTTTGGAAGGTGGTATGAGGTGTGATGAGAAGGATGACAGTGCTACGAAATGAATGAATGTGTGTGATAATTTGGTTATAGTTTGAAGTGGTATGTATATATGTTATGACACAGAAATGCGATACGACGGTGAATGTGGATGTGAATGAGTCCGGGGAATAGGTTGACAACCCAAAGAGTATTTGCAAATACAAATCGATCCCGTGACACTTAGTAGGTGGTTGAGGCATGACGATTTGCTTCCCTATAATGCTATTGCAGACTAGTGGGAGAGAGTGGATGTTAAGCGACCATGTAGGGCATGAGGCTAGTCCATGGCATGAGCCCTATTGCTGTAGCGATGATGGACAATATGAAACTTTATATCATACTAGGCAAGTCCATAGAAGCGAGTCTGCATAGTGATGCAATATGGTTACATGTGTATGAGAGTTAAGTATGACATGGCGATGGAATGTGCAGTGGTCGAGCGATAGATTCATATCATGTTATAGCATTATTTTTGTAGTACATGTACAGTACAATATGGCTTACTTACCAAGGTTACCTTATAGATGTTCTATATGCCATAGAACTATGGTTAATTCTTCTACCCATTTTCCCTCGGATTTTGTTAGCTTCTTTTTGAGTAACTTCTTTATCGTTTTATTTGCTACTTCGACCTACCCGTTTGCTTGTGGGAATTCATTGAGGAGATACTCTTAATTTTTTTCATTTTTCTCATAAAAGATCAAAAAAAGTATTTGCTTTCAAACTGCATACCATTATCGAAAATCATCTTGTATGGAATCCTAAACCTGGTAATGATATTCCTAACTATAAAGGTGACTATCTTCTTTGAAGTTATGAAGTTGCAAGTAGTTTTGGCTTCCACCCACTTGGTAAAATAGTCCACTGCTATAATTGAATATCTAGCTCTTCCCTTGGACATCGTAAATGGGCCTATCAAATCAATTCCCTAGATAGTGAATGGCCATGGGCTGGTTATGGGAGTAAGTCTATGTGATGACAATCTTGGATACTAGCGGATCTTAGTCACTATTGCATCTACAAATGAACTCCCACGCATCACTAAGCATTGTTGGCAAAAAGTAACCATTTCTTAATATTTTCTTAGCTAACTTTTTTCCTCCTAAACGATCTTCACTGCATCCTTCATGAACTTCTCTCATGAATCTATTCCCTTCCTCTTTGATGATGCATCTTAGATAAGGGGTTCATTTAGCCTCTTTTTTAAAGTATCCATCAAAGAACGTGAAATATGAAGCTTGATATCTAATATTCTGGCTGCATTTTTTTTCTGCTAGTAAAGTTACTTCCAATTACAAAAAAGTTTGACTAGGTCATCTAAGATTCCACCTCTTCATAATGCATTGCTTGCATGGCTTAATTATCTTGAATCATATGTACCCCATCTTGATTTGGTTCATCTTGACCTTTTGTTCATTGGTCTCTTGTTAGCACCAAAACCTAATTTGTTTTGGAAATGCTAAGCATGGCTAAGTGCCCCGCATGAACTACCTTCATTTCTTGTGCAACCTTAATACTTGCTAAATTAGCTAAAGATTCCATTGAAGAATATTCCTCATTAGAAATTTGCTTTATATCAAACTGTTTAAACTAAGCCTATAGTTCTTCGAATAATTCTACATACTTTTATAGAGTTAGTTCTTTAATTAAATTTCTCTACAACTAATTTATAGAATGTTGCGAATCATTATGGACTTTAATACCGATTACCTTCATTACCTATGCTACTTTGAGTCTAGAAACAAGTGCTTCATGTTCTACGACATTGTACGTTGCTTTGAATTCAAGCCGAACTACACCATAAAATTTGTGCTAATTTGGGGTGACAAGCATATCCTAATTTATGCCTCTATATATTCAATGCACCATCAACATAGAGCTACCATGCCTATGAAGGCTCTTCCATTTCCTCACATTATGGTTCAATTAGCATTGTGCGTTCCATAATGAAATCAGCCAGGGCCTGAACTTTGATTGCGTTATGTGGGCAGTGGGAGATGTCATACTACCTTAGTTCGATGACCCATTTTAAGAGACGGTTGGATGTTTCCGGCATTTGCAGCACTTGTTTTAGTGGCTTGTCCATTAGTAGCTTAATGGAATATGCCTTAAAATATGGCTATAGCTTCATGGCCATCAGCAATAAGTTATAAGCTAAATTTCTGTCATGGAATAGTTTAATTCAGTTCATGACAAAAGCTTGCTAGTGAAATATATTAGCATTTGTACACTCACTTCCTTTTGCACTACTACTGTGCTCATAGATTGATCAGTTATAGCTGAGTGTACAAATAAATCCTCACCGGAGATCGGCTTCGAGTGTATAGGTGGATTTGCTAAGCGATCCTTTAATGCTTCGAATGCTGCTTTGCATTCTTCCGTCCATTTAAAACTTCTTCCCTTCTTGATTTGATTAATGAATGGAATTCATCTATTAGTGGCCTTAGAAATAAATATGCTTAAAGCAATCACATTCCCATTCAAAATCATGACATCCTTGGGCTTTTCTAGAACTTTCACTTTCCTAATGGTTTCACTTATTTTTGGGTTAGCTTTTAGTGACAATTAGACTCGTCCCGATGGACCCGGACATGACTAGGCAGGGCTCGATTCTAGGCGAGTCAGGTTTTGTTGGGTCTAAGCTATAAGTTTTAAACCTAGGCCTAACCTGAGCTTTGGGTCCGGTCGGGTAGGTTCAAGTCTGGTTGTATAATAATACTAAAAATGCAAATATTTCAATGTTTTTTGGTCGATTCTTTCGGATCGGGTCAGGTTGGGTTTGATTATGTGATGACCCGGTATTTTGGCAACACTATTTTAATAAATATTTAATCCAATTAAATAAAAAGTGAACTTATTATTTCAAAATAAATATATCTTTTGGAATAATTGCCGTTTGTTTATATAAATTTGTATTTTTAAAAGGAAATTTGATTCTGGAAATTTAAATAAAACCTTTTAATAATATTTATCCTATGCAATTGAATTAAAATGTTCTATCTTGGTAAACAAATATATATGGATGGTAATGTTTAAAATTAAAGCAAGGGCTATCAATATAAAAATATGTATTAAATGTAAGTAAAGCACATGAATATAATTTAATGTTGATGACTGAAATACAAAATAAAAATGAAGATGAAAGCCAAATGAATAAGTTTGCAAATAAGGTATAAGTAAACCATATTGAATATAACTTAAATATTGATAGTCAAAGTTAAAATACAAATAGTAATTAAAATAAGAATTTAAGTGTTAGTGCATGCTTGCAACATAAAACTGGGAAATTGTAAAGCATAGTATATTCAAGCTAGAAGTAATAAGTCAAACATTTTTATTTGAATCAAGCTAGAAGACAAATATTCTTATGCAAACTATATTCATCTACAAGCCAAATTCCTAGCTGCAAAGTGAAACGTTTGCATACAAAATATCTTCACATAATTAACACCTTTACACCATACCTTCACATATAAGCTACCTTTACATATAAGCTACCTTCACATATAAGCCAAAACAATAGTCATCATAACTTTTCATCAACTTATAAGAGAGGGTTTAGGAAGATGTTGCTGTATAAATTATGTATGCAAGAAGAAGACAAATTTATTCACATAGTATACAAAAATATCTTTGTACATCAAATATAAATAGTAGCCAATATTAATTAGATGTAAACTAATATGAAGACATGCATTTAATTAGCACAACTTTTTGTCAATTCGAGTAGCAAGAAAAATCATTTCAGCCTCCTTACAAAATATCTAATCCGATGGTAAAGTGGTACTAGTTATGGCCTCCCCTGTTTGAAGTTGTTTCTATATAAACATCCTCTCATGTTTTTTTTTTTCGTCCTCAACTTTGCAAACCTGAGCAAAGAAAATACACCATTACAAACTTAAACAAGTCAACTAAGCAAAAAGATTTAGGAAGATTAGGCTAGCAGTTCCAGCAAGAAAAAAAAAATATAGTTGTTCTCTTCTCAAACTCTGGTTGCAGGTGAGTAACTTCTGGTTCAAAATATTACTTGTTTATTTACTTTTGAATGGTTTGTGTTTACTGTATAGCTCTAAACGAACAATTCTGTATGTTATCTGTTGCTCTAGAAATTTTGATGGCGTACTCTTCCCTATTGTTGGTTACAGAGCAAATAATTAGTGGGAAATTTAATTCTTCTTCTTGCAAATTATTTTATACCTTGGGATTTCTTTTAAAACTACATAAGTTTTTTAACTTATAAGCATAGCCTGGAAGAAGTTTAAAACTTGACAGTGAAAACAGAGGAACTGTATATTCAATTTTTACAGTAACAAGGTAATTCATGGTTAAATTCAAATGGTTTAAATTGTAAGTTGGATTTTATATTTTGGATAAACCTTCAAAGGTAGGATTTTTGAAATAAGAATTGAGATTTTTAGATAACTATACAGGGTGTAGATCGTAAAGGAACCGAAAATGGCCTTTTGTGAAAATCAGATGATTCAACAAATAATTGATGTTGGAATTCATTTTGGAGCAAGATTGTTGATTCAGGAATATGGGAAAAATGTTTAAAAAAAATTCTGATGTAAGATTTGTTTAGGTGAATCGAGTCTAGGGTTTTGGGTTTGAATATTTTCGTGGTCTGTAAGTTATTGTTTTCGCCATCATGAATCGACCGAGCAACGCGAGAATTGAGGAGATGGTAGAGGAAGATGGTTGCGGGGTATGGCCAGAGTCGTATAGCCAATAGTGGTCGACGTTGGATGGTCGTGGCGTTCTTCTTCTGGCCCGTTCGAGTTGTTGTTCGTCCAAGCGAGCATATTTTGATTTCGAACTTTTCGTGTTGATATGGGGTTTAAATTCGTATGTGTGGTCGATTTGGGGATTGCAGGGGGCGCCGTGGATCATCGAAGTGGTGGCGACGCGCTGTGCATATGCACAGTGGCGTGAGAATGTCAGTGGTGTCGTGTGTTGTCTCGACTCGGATGATTCTCGAGTATGGTGTAGGGTTTCTTCGTAATGAACCCTGGGCGTGAGTGCTTTCGCGTGATTCTGCTATTGTAACGTAAACGTAAAACTAATGTAAAAAAAGAAAAAGAAGAGAGAACAGGTGGGAGAAGGAGGAGTACATGAGAAGAGAAGGGAATTTGGAAAGAGCAGGGAACGACTCGAGTGGTACTCGAATAAGCGTATGGTTCACCTCGGTTCCATTCTTTTTAGGGAATTAAACCTAATTACCTTTAAAGTTGTTATGTTAAACTAAATTCAGGATTAAGTAAGTTAATAATGTTGACAAGTTTCAAGTTAAGTTGATTTAAAACTTATTAAGGAAGGTTTGCTAACGTAAGACGTATAATTAATTTAAAGAGTAAGTTAATTAGTTTTTACTTGTAATCAAATAAATAATTTTAGATTAGATAAATTGGTGATTGATGTTTGACACTAGTAATTTTGTGGTTAAGTCAATTTGAACTTAAGAAATTTAATTATTTATTTAAAGTTAATTAATGAGTAAATGGTAATTAACTTAAGTAATTAATCCAAGATTAAATGGTAAATTAATTGGTGATTAACTAATCAGAATAAATGGTTTATCCCCAAGTAATAATTTGAGTAAATCAAATTATTTTGATATGAATCAGTTAAGGGTTAAGATTTGTCCCTAATTAATAATGGTAAATCTAAAATTAAATTCTGTTGAGAAGTGATTAATGAATTATGAATGAAAGGCGTTAACTTAAGTTTATTATAAAATTGATTAAGTTAAATTAATTAATTAATATAATCATTTATGGAATGTGGTTAAGTATAATTACTTAATAAAAGTAATTAGATAATGATGATAATTTTAACGTAATTAAAGAATAATTAATCAAGGAGGATTAATTAAGATAAATGATTATGGGATGGTTAATCAATTGGGTTGAAATTACTAAATAAGCAGGACTTAAAGGTAGATGATTTAATTCAATTATGGTTAATTAGGTTTATTTGAGATGAGTGATTGATTATCTTGCTTATGTATGATTAAATGATTGTTTAAATGCCCTAAATTGATTGATACTCCTGATATGAAATGGTTCGTGATATGGTGTATTGTGTAGGCAATGATAATGTGGTTACCTGTCGATAATAAATTGCTAGGTGAAAGGGGGACATCTTTTATTTAGAAACGAATTGCATAACATGATGAACTGAATTCGAAGAGACCGGAGTCGGGTATTAGTTAATACCCAAAACCACTTCAATTCATTGATACGTGAAAACAATAGATTGTAATGGAATGATATAAGTGAATTGGACCATATAATCTAAATTCGGACTCTTAGAAATTGCTTGTGAAATAAGCGATGTCTGTAGCAACTTGTGTAGTTGTAAATTGATAAGTTACCCGGGTTTATGTGAGTTAGATACTTTTGTATTCCATGATAGTTTGGGGTTTACTCACGCTGGTTTCCAGCCTGACCTGGGTGTTACTTTGATGTAATGCTCGGGTCAGACCGAGTATTACAGTTTTTCAGGTAGGTACGTTCTGGAGCTCAGGAGGCGAGCTGGATGGCTAAAGTATGGAGTATTTCTGCTGTAGTATATTATTGTGTATCTGAGACATGATTTGTATATGTCCATTATTTGTATATATGAGTAACTCTGATGTATATTAAATGTAATCAACAAATATAGTATTCTTCTGTAAACTATTATTTATTATTATTTTTATCCGCTGCGAATGTTAATTGATGATGTTTCTTTTCTTCTTCTTCTTCTATCTCTTTCTTCTTTTTCATAACTATCTGAAATTTTCAGGTTCGAAAATTTCGGGTCGTTACATTTGCTATCAGAGCCAGGTTAAGCGAGAACCTTGGCTCTGGTGGGAATTACTCATTTAATAGAGTCTGTAGTACTCTAGAATGGGTTGAGAATATATATATATATATATATATATATATATATATGAGAGCGTACTTGTTATTTTCTTATATAAAGTTTTAAAATGATTTTATGTAAAATATAGTTTTGATATATATAAAGCAATATTTCCTTCATATAAATATTTGGTGATTGGTTGTAAATTATTGGGATTAAAAATTAAGGAATAATATAATACAACCAAACTGAAATTTAATAAAAATAAGTTTGAAATGGATTCAAACTGAAACTGAAGTTTAGAATTGGAATTAAATTAAGTAGAAAAGAGAAAAAAAATATATAATAAAATTAAAATTTAATTGATTAAAAAATGAAATTCTAAATCTGGTCCCAGAACTCGAAAATTTTGTTTCAAAGTAATGAGAAATGATAAATAAGTATTATTTGGATAACTGGGATTTGTTGCAAACAAGGGGTTGTTTGAAATTTGATTTGAATTTAAAACCAAGGGTGGTTTAAAATTTTAAATATGGCCGGGAGGGCCAATAAATAAATATGTATATATGTATGGATATATATGATATCAAAGATAATTTGAAATAAACTCTAAGTGGTTGAGTATTGATTTTTCCCTGAAGTGAGATGTATAAGTTTTGAACTTATAAGAGGGAAATAATTTCGAAATTTGAAGCGGGAATTCAAATTGGGTAAAATTGATTGAAATTGAAGTGGAATTGGTTTAAAATCAAAAAGGAATTTAAAATTAGATTGTAAATGTAAATTATAAATTGAAATAAACTTCATGAATAAATGAGATTATAGGTTGAAATAGAATTCCGGAGAATAATTGAAAATAAAGTGAGATGAAATTCCAGAATAATGTTTAAATATGAATTGGATGGATGGGAATTTGGAATTTTTGGGAAATTTAAAATTCCTTTGGATTTGAAAGTGGTTTCCAAAGGTTTTGGAGAAATAATAGTATTATTTCAAAAATATTTTGTGTTGAACTTGAAATCTGGAAGATTTGAAATTAAACATGTTTGGAAATGTTTTTAAAAGAAATAAAAGCATTGAACTCTTTCGGTCACTTAGAAAATAACGTCGGTGATGACTGCAGCATCATCGAAGTTTATTTTCGAGTTTCTAAAAGAGAAATTGCTATCAAATTGGGATTGTTTGTGAATTGGGTTTGATTTTGAAATTCAAAGGGATCATTGAATTTGCCAAAGAATTTTGGATATAGTTGAATACTAAGGTGATATTGAAATTTTGGAAATTTGTTTAAACTCTGGAATCTTGATTAAATGTTTATGGAATAATAAAAATATATTGGCTAAATAAAATGTATAATTCTGAGTTAAAGTAAAATGTGAATGTAATTGAGTATAAATAGAAGATGTAAAATTGAAATTATATTTAAAGTTGTACAAATTTAAAGATCAAATGGAATTGGATTTGAAGTTAGAAAGGAGTTGAGAATCAATTCAATTTGAATTGGGAATGAATCAAGTCCAATGGAAATTGGAGTAAATTAAATTGGGATTGGGTTAATTTAAAAGGAGTGGAAATTTAAATTGAATTGTTGGAGAAGTAAACAGTTTTGACTCTAGACCATTTTCAATGTAAATTGTTTTAATATAAATGGTTTTAAAACTATTTTCTGATCTATTTACTATACAACTTTCTTTTTAAGAACCAAACTATTTTATATTTGTTTTTCCACTACTTTTGGAACTATTTAACTATTTTACAACTGTATTATAAACTAATTACTAATTTTCAACTAAGTTACGAGTTAATTTTTATTTTAGAATTATTTTGCAATTATCTAAAATTTCTGAAATTATTTAACTATTTTCCAACTATTTTACTATTAGTTAACCATTTTATAACTATTTTGCAAACTATTGATTATTTTTCAACTACTTATCTATTTTAAAAATTTTCAAGGCTATTTTCTAAAATAAACTGGTCGGAGTTCAAACTGTTATTGATTTAAATACCCAACTAGGATGAGAATTGAGGAAATAATCCAAATGGGGATAAAGGCAAATGTGAATAAGTAAATGTGAATAGAAAGGAAATTGATATTGGAAAGAGTAATCAAATTTGAATATTTGATTTTGGGTAAACAAAGTTATATCTTTGTGTATATATATTCTTCCCTTGTTGAATCTATTGCTGGAAGAAAAGGATTTTGGAAGTGTTTGAAGTATAAAAAGGAGTTTTATACAAGTTTAAAAGGATCCAAAATTTTAAAATTTTTATATATCTGTATATATATAAAGGATCTTATGTGGATTTTGGAAAAGGTTTTGGGAACCTTTGGATTTGGAAAGGCTTTTGATTTTTGGGTAAAATCAATATTGAATTTGGAAAGCCTAGTTTGAGAATTATCGATTTTGGATAATAGATTTTGTGTAAAGGAGCTTTGTATAATATCATACTAGGTGTATGATTTGAAGATACTATATGTATAGTATAAAATGTTTTGATGATAGCTCTGGGGAAAAAGGCGCTTCCTTGAAATGGACTTCTCAGGAGTGCCACTGGGTGGTGCTGCCTTGAGCCCCAAGGGGGGGGGGTTCTAAAGTTGATCCTGTGAGGAGTCCGGACATAACTAGTTCCTAAGGATTATGAGTTGAGTTACCATAGCGTAAGTCGTGTGTGCCGCGGAGAGCCAACAGTTACATGGA
The DNA here is from genome assembly GCA_030765085.1 of Allium cepa. Classification (NCBI taxonomy): domain Eukaryota; kingdom Viridiplantae; phylum Streptophyta; class Magnoliopsida; order Asparagales; family Amaryllidaceae; genus Allium; species Allium cepa. The sequence continues at coordinate 795,439,904 of CM060938.1, read as the reverse complement.
CTTTTGTTGTGACTGCAACGTAACCCAGGATGTAACTGCGACCTATGGTAACATTGAAAAAGTCGTGTGTGCCGCTGAGAGCCAACAGTCCGCGGTTGAGTTTATCTCGGTAGACTGCGACCTATGTAGGAGTGGAGAAGTTTCATTTCGACAGCGAAATCAGAGGCCGCGGAGAGCCTGCAGTTACATGGACTTTTGCTGCGACGGCAACGTAACCCTGGATGTAACTGTGATCTGTTGTGGATCCATGGCGTAATCGAGAGGCCGCGGAGAGCCTGCAGTTACATGGACTTTTGTTGTGACTGCAACGTAACCCTGGTATGTAACTGTGACCATGGATGGGGGTGATGATTTTCAGAGCATTGTCACCAAAAATATTTCCTCTATTTCAAAATGCTTTCAATATTTTCAATAAAAATTTTTTCCAAGTATTTTCACCGGGTGTTGAAAATGGGTTTGCCAAGTACTTATAGATTTTCAGTCCTACGCCTGATCAACGTATGATTGAATTTCTGTGAGAATAAGGATGGACTGGTTGAGACATCGAGTTATGAGAAATATTTTATAAAAAAGCTATTTTAATTGTATTATCCGAATTTAAGGCATTTCTAAATCTTCAAGTAGAAAGGGAATCCAAACTGGAATTATAAAACAAAACTGAACTCAGGAAAAATTTAATGAAGTGATTTTTGTAAATTAAGTTGGAGGGAAGCTAATCAGCTAAATAAATTCGCAAATGAATTAAGAAAGTGAATTAAAAATATAAAATGGGTTAGTGGAATTAAATAATAATGGATGAAGTCTGATGAATAAAAGTTTTATTTGGAATTGGATTATTAGAATGGACTTAACTTATGAGACAAATTAATTTAAAGTAGTTCAAAAAAAAAGATCAAACACAATTTATCTAATAAAATAAATCTGGCTTCATTCCTTTTCGAGGACGAAAAGATTTAAAGGGGGGAGGAATGTGATGACCCGGTATTTTGGCAACACTATTTTAATAAATATTTAATCCAATTAAATAAAAAGTGAACTTATTATTTCAAAATAAATATATCTTTTGGAATAATTGCCGTTTGTTTATATAAATTTGTATTTTTAAAAGGAAATTTGATTCTGGAAATTTAAATAAAACCTTTTAATAATATTTATCCTATGCAATTGAATTAAAATGTTCTATCTTGGTAAACAAATATATATGGATGGTAATGTTTAAAATTAAAGCAAGGGCTATCAATATAAAAATATGTATTAAATGTAAGTAAAGCACATGAATATAATTTAATGTTGATGACTGAAATACAAAATAAAAATGAAGATGAAAGCCAAATGAATAAGTTTGCAAATAAAGTATAAGTAAACCATATTGAATATAACTTAAATATTGATAGTCAAAGTTAAAATACAAATAGTAATTAAAATAAGAATTTAAGTGTTAGTGCATGCTTGCAACATAAAACTGGGAAATTGTAAAGCATAGTATATTCAAGCTAGAAGTAATAAGTCAAACATTTTTATTTGAATCAAGCTAGAAGACAAATATTCTTATGCAAACTATATTCATCTACAAGCCAAATTCCTAGCTGCAAAGTGAAACGTTTGCATACAAAATATCTTCACATAATTAACACCTTTACACCATACCTTCACATATAAGCTACCTTTACATATAAGCTACCTTCACATATAAGCCAAAACAATAGTCATCATAACTTTTCATCAACTTATAAGAGAGGGTTTAGGAAGATGTTGCTGTATAAATTATGTATGCAAGAAGAAGACAAATTTATTCACATAGTATACAAAAATATCTTTGTACATCAAATATAAATAGTAGCCAATATTAATTAGATGTAAACTAATATGAAGACATGCATTTAATTAGCACAACTTTTTGTCAATTCGAGTAGCAAGAAAAATCATTTCAGCCTCCTTACAAAATATCTAATCCGATGGTAAAGTGGTACTAGTTATGGCCTCCCCTGTTTGAAGTTGTTTCTATATAAACATCCTCTCATGTTTTTTTTCGTTCTCAACTTTGCAAACCTGAGCAAAGAGAATACACCATTACAAACTTAAACAAGTCAACTAAGAAAAAAGATTTAGGAAGATTAGGCTAGCAGTTCCAGCAAGAAAAAAAATATATAGTTGTTCTCTTCTCAAACTCTGGTTGCAGGTGAGTAACTTCTGGTTCAAAATATTACTTGTTTATTTACTTTTGAATGGTTTGTGTTTACTGTATAGCTCTAAACGAACAATTCTGTATGTTATCTGTTGCTCTAGAAATTTTGATGGCCTACTCTTCCCTATTGTTGGTTACAGAGCAAATAATTAGTGGGAAATTTAATTCTTCTTCTTGCAAATTATTTTATACCTTGGGATTTCTTTTAAAACTACATAAGTTGTTTAACTTATAAGCATAGCCTGGAAGAAGTTTAAAACTTGACAGTGAAAACAGAGGAACTGTATATTCAATTTTTACAGTAACAAGGTAATTCATGGTTAAATTCAAATGGTTTAAATTGTAAGTTGGATTTTATATTTTGGATAAACCTTCAAAGGTAGGATTTTTGAAATAAGAATTGAGATTTTTAGATTACTATACAGGGTGTAGATCGTAAAGGAACCGAAAATGGCCTTTTGTGAAAATCTGATGATTCAACAAATGATTGATGTTGGAATTCATTTTGGAGCAAGATTGTTGATTCAGGAATATGGGAAAAATGTTTAAAAAAAATTCTGATGTAAGATTTGTTGAGGTGAATCGAGTCTAGGGTTTTGGGTTTGAATATTTTCGTGGTCTGTAAGTTATTGTTTTCGCCATCATGAATCGACCGAGCAACGCGAGAATTGAGGAGATGGTAGAGGAAGATGGTTGCGGGGTATGGCCAGAGTCGTATAGCCAATAGTGGTCGACGTTGGATGGTCGTGGCGTTCTTCTTCTGGCCCGTTCGAGTTGTTGTTCGTCCAAGCGAGCATATTTTGATTTCGAACTTTTCATGTTGATCTGGGGTTTAAATTCGTACGTGTGGTCGATTTGGGGATTGCAGGGGGCGCCGTGGATCATCGAAGTGGTGGCGACGCGCTGTGCATATGCATAGTGGCGTGAGAATGTCAGTGGTGTCGTGTGTTGTCTCGACTCGGATGATTCTCGAGTATGGTGTAGAGTTTCTTCGTAATGAACCATGGGCGTGAGTGCTTTCGCGTGATTCTGCTATTGTAACATAAACGTAAAACTAATGTAAAAAAAAGAAGAAGAAGAGAGAACAGGTGGGAGGAGGAGGAGTACATGAGAAGAGAAGGGAATTTGGAAAGAGCAGGGAACGACTCGAGTGTTACTCGAATAAGCGTATGGTTCACCTCGGTTCCATTCTTTTTAGGGAATTAAACCTAATTACCTTTAAAGTTTTTATGTTAAACTAAATTCAGGATTAATTAAGTTAATAATGTTGACAAGTTTCAAGTTAAGTTGATTTAAAACTTATTAAGGAAGGTTTGCTAACGTAAGACGTATAATTAATTTAAAGAGTAAGTTAATTAGTTTTTACTTGTAATCAAATAAATAATTTTAGATTAGATAAATTGGTGATTGAAGTTTGACACTAGTAATTTTGTGGTTAAGTCAATTTGAACTTAAGAAATTTAATTATTTATTTAAAGTTAATTAATGAGTAAATGGTAATTAACTTAAGTAATTAATCCAAGATTAAATGGTAAATTAATTGGTGATTAACTAATCAGAATAAATGGTTTATCCCCAAGTAATAATTTGAGTAAATCAAATTATTTTGATATTAATCAGTTAAGGGTTAAGATTTGTCCCTAATTAATAATGGTAAATCTAAAATTAAATTCTGTTGAGAAGTGATTAATGAATTATGAATGAAAGGCGTTAACTTAAGTTTATTATAAAATTGATTAAGTTAAATTAATTAATTAATATAATCATTTATGGAATGTGGTTAAGTATAATTACTTAATAAAAGTAATTAGATAATGATGATAATTTTAACGTAATTAAAGAATAATTAATCAAGGAGGATTAATTAAGATAAATGATTATGGGATGGTTAATCAATTGGGTTGAAATTACTAAATAAGCAGGACTTAAAGGTAGATGATTTAATTCAATTATGGTTAAATAGGTTTATTCGAGATGAGTGATTGATTATCTTGCTTATGTATGATTAAATGATTGTTTAAATGCCCTAAATTGATTGATACCCCTGATATGAAATGGTTCGTGATATGGTGTATTGTGTAGGCAATGATAATGTGGTTACCTGTCGATAATAAATTGCTGGGTGAAATGGGGACATCTTTTATTTAGAAACGAATTGCATAACATGATGAACTGAATTCGAAGAGACCGGAGTCGGGTATTAGTTAATACCCGAAACCACTTCGATTCATTGATACGTGAAAACAATAGATTGTAATGGAATGATATAAGTGAATTGGACCATATAATCTAAATTCGGACTCTTAGAAATTGCTTGTGAAATAAGCGATGTCTGTAGCAACTTGTGTAGTTGTAAATTGATAAGTTACCCGGGTTTATATGAGTTAGATACTTTTGTATTCCATGATAGTTTGGGGTTTACTCACGCTGGTTTCCAGCCTGACCCGGGTGTTACTTTGATGTAATGCTCGGGTCAGACCGAGTATTACAGTTTTTCAGGTAGGTACGTTCTGGAGCTCAGGAGGCGAGCTGGATGGCTAACGTATGGAGTATTTCCGCTGTAGTATATTATTGTGTATCTGAGACATGATTTGTATATGTCCATTATTTGTATATATGAGTAACTCTGATGTATATTAAATGTAATCAACAAATATAGTATTCTTCTGTAAACTATTATTTATTATTATTTTTATCCGTTGCGAATGTGAATTGATGATGTTTCTTTTCTTCTTCTTCTTCTTCTTCTATCTCTTTCTTCTTTTTCATAACATCTGAAATTTTCGGGTTCGAAAATTTCGGGTCGTTACAGATTATGTCTTTATGGTATTTTTTATCACCTAGACCCAACCCGAGACTTGTCAGGTTAGGTTCAGGTTTGGGTCTTCTCTGGTCGATTCAGTTTGGGTTTACGGTTCTCGGTTCTAATTGTCAGCCTTAGGATTGGCCTCTATCCCTCTTGCACTCACAATTTATCCAAAAAACTTTCCTCACAGAATTACAAAGGTATGCATTAATGGGTTCATTACGAAGGTCTCTTCGAAGTCCTTCACATGGTTAAAAGCTGCTTTGGACTTTACTTACGTGTCAACGTTGTAAACTTCGACATTCTTTCCAGTCTAGTCTGCAAAAACCATTTTAACTAGTCTTTGGTACATTGCCTATGCTCTAGAGACAATTATGTAACTTATTACATATATCTAACTTATTAACAATTCTTGTTCGAAATAAAAGGCATTTTTTTTCTATTATATACTTGGTATAATGTAATATATTTACTGATTAATTTAATTAAAATTATATTTATAATTCATAAATGGTACATTTTGTGATAGTAGTCAAAAATTGTTATAACCGTGAGTAATTTATCATAATGAAAATAAATATGCCATTTTAAATATTCCTAGTCAAGATGTACCGAGACTGGATATTGTTACTTTCATTGAGACTAAAGAATGTAACGCTCTCCAAATGTTAGGCAGTTAATTACTAATGATTGTTGATGGCATCAAGGGGTTACGTACTGATAATTATTGGATAACTATAAAATAACTCACCTGATAGTTTCCTGTTGGTTCATATAATTACGGTCAAATCGAAAATACCGATGTGACATTATTATAATTTCCTCGATTTGAGAACACCAATGAGCTTCAATATGGAAACTCCATTTGATTGTAGTTAAATTATGGCATGACATCCATCGAACGACTATAGTTGATCAAGTGGAAGCATTGGAAGTGAAACACAATTCAAGAGAAGATTAGTCTCCTCAATTATATGAGGTTAGCATCATGGTCAAATTAAGTCAACTCGAAGTCAAAGTGTCTTGCAAGGGCATTTCAGTAAATAATAATAATTATTATTGAACCAAGGACTTTGTGTTTGGATTGTAGAGTTAAATGTGGATGATACAAGAATTCTGACCAAAACCAAATTACATAAGTCTAAAGAGATATAGTTTTAACAAAGAGAACTAGTGTAAATAGTAATCGCAATCGGGTAATGCTTAACAAATAAAATTTTACTTTTACCAAAACCAAATAAGCAATAAATTCGATAAAAATGGTACACCGCCTGCTAAGTGATGTATGAACGTTATTATTCAAACAGTTCGATATCAATCGCTAATCAAATATATGCCTAAAGAGTCACTCAACCTGATCATTAAATACTCTTTTGACTACTTGATTTAGTTAACTTATAATAGTTATAAATTAATTAAATTTATTAATACTTATGATATATTAGTTATAAAATTTTATTTTGATTTGTTAAACAATATTAATAAATATGTTTATAATTGTTATAAATATATTAATTGATATATGATATTGATATGTGTTTAAGTAGGATTTCAATGTGATGAATTTTGGGGTTTAAATAGTTTTAAAACCAATATAAGGGCTTGTAAGTTCGACCATGTATAGATCAGGTGAGGGCGGCTTGGAGATATAGAATGGGCTATGGTTTTGATAGGATAAAGGAAGAGAATGGATAAGAGAGAAAAGTGGATATGGATCCTAACCTATCTCTCTATTTCTCCTCTATAAATAGATCATAACCCACATTCTTTTACAACCTTTTTTGATGCCCCATTAGCTCTACCACTGGCAACTTTCCCATCTCCTCCATTTCCAAATTCAAATAAAATTAAGTTAAACATTATTCGATAGTCGGTGGTTTGCAATTCGGGAGATAGTACCTTCAGAATTGTAATCTGATTCAGGAGGAAGCAAGGAACAGATAAGCAAAAATAACAGAATAAAAATAGCAGTACATTATAAGCAATTCAAACATTAGATTATTATTATTTATAAAACAAATATATTAAATAAACCAAATAACAAAATGAAAGCAAACCAAAATAATACATTTATTTTTTCAATCCCTCATGCATACTAATCTTTTTTAGTGATTTCATGCACCAGGCAATCGCACATACATTTAGAATACCAACTCACTAATCCAAACATCACCAAGAGAACATGTAAACAAATGTAGTTACAAAACAGGCACATGACAACCATAGACACTTTAACATAGTACATTCCATCTCATAGCATTAATTTAATTCCATCTTGAAAACTATTGCAATAACTATATTACCTTGGATCAATTTCAAACAACTTCTAATGCTTTTGTTGCTTGAAATATATCAGTCCTGGTTACCATTCCTGCATTAGAACTAGAAAGAACGACGACTTTAAATAAGTTTAATAACATAATTCTGAATTTTGGTAAGTTTAGAGAAGATCTATTCTCACATATGACTTTGCTTTTCTGATCCATTTGCTTCTACACAACCTGCGATTCACTCCATTCACAAAATTTCCACACAAACAAGCATTCCACTAATTTACTTGACTCACTATGTTAGAGAATCAAAACAATTTACTTAACTAAAGATAAAAAAATAATATATCTTATGACTTCTATCATTAGTTTTGTTTGAAATATCAGTAGAGGTTGACATGCATCTATTCTTGAAATCAAGTAGTTGTAGCCCCCATAAACATCCTTTTTTTGCATTTCAATTGCTTGCTTAGGTTCATCTGCTCCTCTCTTCCTCCTCAGCATCATTTCTTGATTGCTATTAATATACATCATTCTTGGTCCAAGTTGTTGAAAATCAAATGGATCTCTTGTATCAAATCTACTAGGAGTATTACCACTAGAGAAATCTCATCTTTCTCCTTGTAGTTTTCTACCAAAATTAAACAAAAATAAGTGATTTTTTCAACAAAAGAGTTGAAGAATCAATAACATAGAGTATAATCATACTTCTTTTCAATTTTTCCTTTCTTGTTTTTGTTATACGAGTTAGAATTCATCAAGTCCTCGAAGAATTGTGTTCCCTACAAATTCTTCTCTACATCTTTGCTATAAAGTCGCCCATTTCTTATACTTGATTCCACATAAGTAGTGATGCTTACACATGATTTTAGTCCACTTGATATGGAACAGCCCATTAACTGCTATAGTGGTTAATTCTATAAAAATCCCAAAAAAAATTCAGTTGTTATTTCATTTATTTGTAAATAATAGAGAGCAATGCTTACATTAATTATATCTGCAAATAAAGAGTACTACAATTAACTTTGTCAGAATAAACCTTAAATACAAAGCTTGACTATTATCTAATAATATTACGCATTATTTTATCTAAATATACCAACAAAATCAGCCCAACTATGAGGGGGAAAAGACAAGAAGGAATGTTACATGCCATAGTTTCATGAAAATTTATTCATGTTCATTATTATAACTTTTATCACAAGCTGTTGAATTGGCAAATATAGTCAAACTAAAAACAAACATTTCAATCATATTTTCTCCTTTATCACATAAGACTCTAAATTTACCGATTTGGATAAAGAGGAAGAAATCAAGGATTGATGATATAAGAATGAATTTTTATTATTGTATCTCATCAGCTTACATCCTTTATATAACCGAACCCATGTGCATGTGCATATGCACATATATGTGCACCGACCTTATATATTGCATACAAACACTCTTTTTCATGTTCTAATTAACCGAGTTAACTGTAAATGAAGTATATGAAATCCAAGGGATATGGAAACTAAAGGATTTTAGCTTGTCAAATCTACGGTAAAAGTGCAATATAAAAAAATAGTAAACTTAGTTACCCGATCAAATTCTTCAACAGACCTCTGTTTCTATGTTTCTCTTGCTGAAACAAAAAGGAAGAAGAAAAAGGCAATAAAGGACCAAGAGAACCGATAGGAGAGTAAGGAAAATACTTGCTGGCTGCGGAATCATGGCCCCGGCTTTTAGATCTCATAAGCATCAACTCCTGCTCGATGTTGCTCATACCGGATCCATCTTTGGACATTCGGTGTAGAAACCTACATGCTCTTCTGTTCTTGCAAAACTCACGTGCCTAGTACATGCACGATCTCCAATCAAAACCTACGGCGTCGAAATCCGAGTAGCATCTACGGTGGTTCATGCAGCATCCATCGTACATCTGCTCAATAACAAATTCATCTTCGAGGCTAAACGGGTTGGGTTGGTTTAGGGCCCAAGAGTTTATGGAAAGGAGAGGTGGTGGAGCATGATTTTGTCTTTGAAAAGGATTTGAGGACATGGAGGAAGGAGAAGGAAGTAGCAAATTGAGATCTTTTCGGGTCTTTAAGTGAATCGAAACATGAATTATTTGAGGAAGGAGGCATAACTATTTAGCGATTTGAGAGATGGTAATTGGAAAAAATAATTGGGAAGATGGCCACTCGGAAGTAATAAATATTGGAGCCAAAAGACTGAATCAGAGCCAAAAAATTTGAAACTGGAGCCAAAATTTTTGGATAAGAGGGAAATATTTTTGTTTTTAGCGTAAAGTTTTCATTGTTTAAAGTTAGATTGAAATAATATGTATCAAAGAAGGTGGACACAAAAGAAAACGACTAAATATATATGGTAGTATTAATTTAAACCTTAATGTTTATACTAATTGAATTGTAAATTATTTTTTTTAATATTGAATTTTCTGAAATTTGGATTTTTTTAAAAATATTAAATTTAAATAAAATTTTAACTTTTTTACCTTTGAATTTTATAAATATTTCAAAAGTTTGATTTTAAAGTTTATTAATGCTTTTAAATCTATTTTATAAAATTTCAAAATATTAATTTTTTTTGAAATAATAAATATTAAATATAATTATTAATTTTAAGTATTAAAAATTAAAAATTAAATATATTAAATACAATATTCACATATGGGATAATTTGGCACAGGTCCCTAATAAGTTTCAAATATGCAAAAATCATAATAAATATTAAATACAATGTAATTATTACAATGGGCAAACAAAAAGGGTTGCAGTAGACATCTATTACAACTGGTAAAAAAGAAGAGTAGTTAAAAATAGACATTTATTACAATTGGCAAATGAAAAAGTTGTAATAGGCATCTATTACAACTCGTAAAAAAGAATAGTTGTTAGAAATATGCATCTATTATAGCTGGCAAAAGAAGAAACGTTGTAATAAGAATCTGTTACAACTGGCAAAATAAAAGAGTTGTTGAAAATAAGTTTATTACCACTTTCTTAAAAAAAGAGTTGTAAAAAACCTTTATTACAACTGGCATTTTTTGGCAGTTGTAAAAATACAGTTGTAATATGGTCATTTTGTTATAATGTCGATATAAAAAATTCAATTTTGTTTTCGGTTTTACAACAAAATAAAGAATTAAAATTTTATAGTATAATTTAAATGCTTTATATACATAATTATATATATATATATATATATATATATATATATATGTATGTATATATGTATGTATGTATTTTATAAATTCCACGCATACATATTCATACATATATATACATATATACACATACATTCATACATATATAATTATTTAAAATAAAATATTGATTTATATACATGTATATTTGTAATATTTTGTATACATAGATTAAAGCGTATGAGCATACATTTAGATGATATATTTGAATACAAGATGAGCTAACATGTTCGTAGCATTGTCAATCCTAATACCTATACACTGACATGTTAAGCCTTGCATGGATTGCTATGTGACACATGCGCGCGCGCACACACACATATGTATATAATACATGTATACACATAATATAACATTAATTACATAATATAAATATTAATTATAAATTCAAACAAAATAATGATTTTATTTAAAAATAATGTAGAAATATTTAAATATAGACTATATAAGTCCAATAAAGATCTAATATAACGACCCATGTTTTTTGATAATTAAAACTATTAAATTTAAAAAGATTTTGAAATGTAATATTGGGTGAAATTAAAATTTATGATTTATAAATGGAAAAGATTATTAGAATGTAATTTAATAATGTGGATTTAATGTAATTAATAACTATTTTAATGTAATTTCAATCAACTGAAATAATTGTAAAGTTAATTTGGTTGTAATTGTAAATAAGGAATAAATAAGATATTGGATTTAATATTGAAATTATATGTTATAAATTAGAATAGGTTTATTAAAGGAATATGAAGTCAATTAATTAGTATGTGAATTGATTAGCTTTGTTTGTAAATAATAAACATAAAAATGTGTTTGAATTACTAATGTGTAATAATCGTTTTAATTATCATTTCATTGTTTAACCTGTTGAAATTAATTTGGAAATCAATGCGAATTAATACAATTAAATATTACAACTAATATCGATAAGATGATAGCTGTAAAATATGAATGTAATAAAATGTAAACTAATGTTAATTATATTCATAAGATAATGATTGATTCAATGTTAAGAGTGGAAATAAAAATAGAGGCATTTATTGGAATTTAAATTGTAATAAACCATAATTTTATTTTAGTTGTAATTGAACATTGTAATTAGTGCAATATTTAAATATTGAATTTAACATGGAATAATTCATTTAAAAGATTTTAAATTTCCGTGTAATCAGAAATGATGATAATTGTTAACTATTAAAAATGAATTTCAATTTAACAATAATTTAATTAATTAACTTGGAAATTTGCCATTTTGGCCACTGTCTCGGATTTCGACGAAACCAGTTTCATCGGATGCGTAACAGTGAATTATTATAGGATTTCAAGTTTCGTAGCGATCAGACTTATCGTTTGATCATGCGAGCTCGAAATCCATAGAAACCAATTAATATAATTAAATGAATATAATTCGATTTTTGAAAGCTAACTTCTGGATACAATGGAATTAGGGTTTGAGACTTGTTCCACTAAGTTCAGAACTATCAAAAACCTCAATTTCGATGTGTAGAATGCCATGGTTTCGTTCGGAGTTGGAAATGAGCTTTTCGGGCCTTTGCGACTATTTGGGCCCAACTGATCGTATGCTGTGAATATATGTTTATCCCAGCCCATTCTATTATCTCTAACCCTAGCAGCCTTTCATTTCATTCAGTATATACATCAACTTCTTATATGTTCCTCTTTCTCAAATGGCAGACACTCCCTGCCCTACTTTCAATTTCAAAATCAATTTCAAACTCTCCAAACCTTATCATATTATATGTCGTTTCGAAGTTCTTGACAATACGAATCTACAGAAAGTGTACTTTTTTTAAAACAGTGCATAAAGCAATGAGAAATCGCTGTCAAAAGTGCTAAATCGCGAAACCCTAAGCACCAAATTGAGGATTTTCGACTAGGGCATTAATCGGAGAAATTGGAATATGGGTTTGTAAAGCTTGTCGTCTGGAGACTATGGCTGGTAGCTGCATCGTCTATCGTCGATGGAGGTTCTGGGAATTTTGAGATTAGGGTTTGAAAATTCTAGCATGCAATTAACGGCGGTAGAGCACCTCGCAAGGCACTGGAGGGGTCGACTTGAAGAGAGGAGTGCGGCGGTTGTGGCATTGATGTGTGGCGTGGTGGCGATATGGTCTAAAGGGTGGCGTTTGTTCATGTTGTTGGGTGCGATGTTGGTTCACGCGGCCTGTAAGGAGAGGGAGGGAGAGGTGACGTGTTCTTACTTTATTTAGATGATGAAATATTATATATTAAAATTCAAATGTTCTAACTCGAATAAATTTTGCATATGAGCTCCAGTTGACGTGCAGTTTCTTCCTTGCGATCGTATCGAAATTTCGTACGGATGGAACTGATTTGGTCGAACTCTGAGACCGTTGTATTTTTGGGCTATATTTGGATTTTAGATCGACTAAAAATCAAAGGTGAGTGATTTAACCCACTCACAAATACTAAACTATCCTTCATTAGTTGAATTAAATTTATGATGTGATTAGAAATTGATTGATTGTTGTTTGGTACTTTCAACTGTCATTCAAATTAATCTAAATTTAATTGCCATTTAATTTAACATTGAATTTAAATTGTTAATTAAATACCAGATAACGATAAGCAGTTAATTGTTGTGATTTATTGGCTGATTTGAATGATGACTGTGACGGATGCTTAATTGCTGATAATTTGGATGATTCGATGTTTGTTATTTTACACATCCTTATCACACTGCAAGTTCTCTTAGTTATTATTAGTAAATCACTATAGGTTGAAATGATATGTACCCGAACGATCTTATAGATTACGGAAAAATCATTATGGGTTGAAATGATAAACCCGAGCGATTTTATAGATTTGGAAATTGTGATCCAGGATACGGTTGAAATGATATATGCACGTAAATTTAAATTATTGCGGGTTGAAATGGTATATATCCATATCACTTAACCATAGGGTTGAAAATTATATATAGAAACTGGATTGGTTAAATTAAATGATTTTAAATCCTTAAATTTTGAATCCAGTTAAATGATATTATGAAATAAAATTAGATTTATACGAACTGAATTATTTTCAAAATCCAAGCTTTTAAAATGTTGATATTGAAATTGGTTTAAATGAATTATTTAAAGAATTTAAATTGAAATTTTAAAGTTGAATTTTGAAAAATAAAGGAAATTTATCAAAATTGAGTTATTGTAAACATTTGAATATTTAAACTTCGAAGCCTATTGAATTTGAAGTGGTTTAAATTTGTGGTTTGAACATGGATTTGAAATTGATTTAAATTGGAATGGTTTTTAACGAGAATTTGAATTGAAACCTTTAGCCTTTTGAATGGAAATCGTTGAATTGAGATTGATTTAAATTGAATTTTTGAAACTAAAGTTGATTTGAATTGATTTGTGAAATTGAAAGAAACAATTCTAATTTGAAATTATTTTCGATATAAACTCTTTTAATATACAAACTCTTAATATATAAACTAGTTTCTCATATAAACCATTTTAATATATTAATAATTTTTAATACATTAACTATTTTTAATATATAACCTATTTTAATATATATATTATTTCTAATATATCAACTATTTCAATCTATAACCTATTTTTAAATTATAAACTATTTTAATATATATTATTTTAAATTTATAAACTACTTTTAATACATATATTTTAATATATAACATATTTAATATATAAACTATTTCTAATCTATAAACTATTTTAATCTATAATCTATTTTTTTTAAAATATAAACTATTTTTAACGTATAACTATTCCAATATATAAACTACTTTCAACATCCAAACTGTATAAACTATGTCTAAGGTGGGCAATAGTAACTGCTATGAGTTACCCCTAGTCCGAATCTGCAAAACGGTAGTATCCCACCCTGGGCATTTTCTCGCATGCCTTGTCATATGCCTAATCGAGCCCATCACGACTTTGGTTTGTATCGTACTTATGGAGTGCTCACTGAGCATCCACTAGTTTGGTGGAGCTTATAGTATCTGTACTGACTATGATATTTATATAAAAATGTGTTAAACGGGATATGGGTAACGCCTTTAGCTATTTTAATACTTTACTTTACTATAGACATTATAGCATATTGTACTGTGTATGTAGATAGTTTAATGGATCCTTAGGAGATGTAAAATCCCGTAAACATCTCTGAAGTCGTTACACTAATATTTACTTATTTTGATTTAACTTACATAAATCTTTTAGTTCCGACTCAAATTTTTTGTCTTTTCATTACGCTCGGGTCAGCCTGAGTATTTTAGCACATTGAAGACTATCTTTTTGGAGGGCGAAGACGAAGATTTAGTATATTATTGCTATTTATTATATTTATTTCACTTTATCATACCGTTCCGCTGCATTATTTATTTAATCCTACTGTATATATAACTTTGACATGTATTGTAAAAGTACAATCAAATGTTATTTATAAACAGCTTCATGAACTATTTAATTGATTATTATATTTTGTCATTCCATTGTGAGATTCTGTGTTTTTTTTTCTTTCTTTCCTCTTATTTTCTTATTTACCCCATTAGCAATTCTCCCTTTTGAATGGTTTGAGTTGACATGTGTGGTTTATTGTCGATTAAACTGTCCAAAAAGGTGGGCCGTTACATCTAAAATGGTAAAAAAATAATTAAAATTCACCTATTTCTTCGGCTATGGGCTGGCCCAGCTCGAACAATGGTATTGAAGCACAATAGCCTATATGGACTTAATTAGTCATGTTAGGGTTAAGTGATTAAGCGCATAGTCTATTTAATAGGGTGTCTAGAAAGGCAGTGTTGAAGAATTAGGTTTGGGTAATCAAGTACCCCGTCCTACCTAGCTACTGGCCTGGTCCGAACAAATATGCGAGCCCAAAAATTGCTCGCAGCAGAGAAGGCCCAATTCGAATTGGGCTAATTTTCAAAATTGGTTTAAAAATTAAAAATATAAGATTTTAAAATTTAATAATTAAATTTAAAAAAAATTATATATATTATAAATGTTATAATATAATAAAAATTTCAAAATATTTGAAAATTTACATTAATTTATCGCTAAATTTATAAAATTTATTAATGAGGTTAATAAAATATATTAACTAAATAAGTTAATTAATTAATTAATATGTACATGTTTATATTTTATGATATTTGTCATGTTGTTTTTAAAATTTTAAATCACCATAAGTATAAACGTATGTATATAAATCAATTTCGAAATTAATACAAATTTAACTAAAATTGTTTAATTAAATAAGCTAATTAAAAGGTTAATTAATTAAATATTATACACATATATGTGATATATGTGTTATATTATAAAGGTTATATTGTGTAATACATATTTAATATAAATGTTATATTAAGATAATATAAAATTAATTCAATGCCAACTATAATAATATAATATTTAATTAAAATAATATTATACATAAGACTATTATGTAAGTGATATAGGAAATATAAAAGCTATGTAATAACCAAACTTATACAATATGAATGCATAAATTAAAAGAAGAACATTAAGGAATCCTAAATAAACATAGGAATAAATACATATGTAAATGTACATATACCGTGATTTTTGATGTGTCTAACACTTGAATCATGATGGTATTTCATATAAAATACATTATTCCATAAGTCGATAACACTCAATATAATATATAAAGATTATGAACCTTCAATTAATGTTGTCCTTTACCATATATATGTATATCAATAAATTATTTGCATATTCCTTAGTTGTTGAGCAAACTTAACCTAGGGATATTATGTACAATATTATTAATATATTAAATAGACGAGCTAAAATAACTATATGAATTTGTTAAGCAAACTTAATGTATATATACCATACTAAGGCCGCCGTGATATAGTAGGTATGAGTGAATAATTTCATTTTAATCCATTGAGAAAACTCAAGGTTGAAGTGACATTAGGATAAGATATCAATAGTTAGGAGTTGTATATGATAAAACTGATAAAGAGTTATCCATCTTTCGTGGAGCTATGGCTTGTTGAGCAAACTCAAGGTCAAAATTCCAGGATAGACTGGTACTAACACCAACTAGTGAAGTCAAAAGACTTCTATGTCTGGACTAAGGGTTTGGAGAAACATAAAAACTAATGGGAGCCTTATTGGAAAAATGAAATATAACATTTAACCTTTCTAATACTGTAAAAACATATGCTATATAATGTTGTAATAATCTACAATGATAAATTTGTACATTTAATATGATTGATAAAACATTTATCAACTAAAATATACAAATTAAAATGAATTGAAGACTGACAAATAATAATTACACACACTCTTACTGCTAAATGCTTATTACAGTTAAATTTTCAACACCCATGCAAGCGTATGATTTTACAACTACTAAGTATGTTCATAATTTGGTTGCTTAAATAATTGTTTAGTCAAGACCACATATTTCTATATGATTTTCAAACTTAAAAACAATACAAGACTATGGATATTCGAACCATATTTAATCACGTATAAATATTATATGGTGAGTGGTCATAGTTCTATGATATTTCAATGAAATTAGTTCATCCAAAAAAAGAAAATGAACCTTAGTGCAAGATCGAATATTCAATTTGAGTGATTACAATAAAGATGATATTTTGTTAAATGCAACACAAGACCAAAACTACAATATAGATTTAAGAACTCGATTGCTGAAATGTCAGTTCGATCAGTTTATGTAAGTTGCATCATATTTGATTTCCTTAAATGTTAAGGATTATCAAGTGCATTTTTGTGAAGCGTTCGTTATGATATTATAAAAAGATAATTATTTTGAATGGTTTGACCATTTAGAAAAGAAAATGAAAGTCCAAGAGCACTTGTGATTTAAGATACAATTGGAATGAAGAGAGTGAATGGTCACCTCTGCTTCATAAGGAGACATCATAAATGGGAATTGTAATACTCATAATTGATACTTAAAATTGGAACAAGAAATATGATTTTATTCCAAAATATATTTTTATATAGAATTTTTTTCTATGAGACTTATTTCTTTGAGTTCAAGATATTTGATCAAAGAACTATCCGCTCTAAAATAGTTGCAGTATATGAAATAAATAATCTACATTAAGTGAACGATGTACCTTCAAATTCAGTGCGCTATTATAGTAATAGTGGAAATAGCTGGAGAGTTCCATGTAACACTTATTAATTGCACTGAGTTACAAAATTTTTTTTATCGCACATTAGTAATGAAATAATATACTCTTCAGTGATGACTAATAAATAGACATAGTTTTATTTCAATGAGAATATTGTGAATTTTTTTGTTGTGAACTAAAACTATAATATAGGTATTTGATGCATTAAAAATTGTAGAAGTATCTAAAATTATTTACAATTATTTTGAAATTATAGACTAAGTCATAGTTTTGGGTAATAATTTTTTATATGATTATGAATCATATAGTACTAGTTAATTATATCTCAAACAACAAGGCTATGACCCATTTATTGGGAGGTCATAAGAGTTAATGAATTCTTCGGATTAATATATAAAGATGTTTGAAATCATAAGTCTATTAATACTAAAATGCTTCTATGTACTTCGTCATATTAACCGATGAGTTATCACAAACATGGACAAGTGTACTTGATATTCATATATAAGTCTATGATGAGCTCATAGAATAAAATGGAAGTAAACGAAATAACATGCAACATAAACAATTCGATTTGATCGAATGGGTGAGTATATTGGAAAAAGTTATGTATGGACCTAATATGAATAAAGATTTAGCCTCAAAGGAAACTTCTTCCTTTAACATAATGATGTATTGATAAGGAGCTATCAAATTTTGTTAGACAAAACACGACTAATGATGAGTGAAGTTGAGTTAAATTTTTTTTACAAGTTGTGTGCTTAAGAGTAGTACGCGAGGTTAAAATTAGTATAATCCAAAGAATAGTTTTACAAAATCATACAATATAAAGGTTTTATAAGGACCCCTAAATATCCTAGGCCATGGAGTTGGCAGGTGTGCGAGTCAAAAGACTGCACGTATAATTGTGCGTAAGGAATTTTGTATGAATCCTCCTACGAGAATTTTAGAAAAGATAGTTATTAGATGTCTTATTTTTGTTGTAAACATAACTATAATGAAAGCTAATGCAAAATCAATTTTGTATAAGGTGGTTCATAGAATGCTTCTGAATGCCCATTTAACAACTATTGTTTCAAGAAATACCAAGTTTGTAACGAAGAAATTTCTTAAAGAAATTCTAGTACAAAATGAATTTGGATATGATCCAATGATAAAATTGATTACAAGAGATGAAATAAAATTGACTGAGCCTAAATGAACACAATACATTAGAACATTTAATGAGTATTCTTGTACATTAAAGAAAAACCATGTGTTTCTTATCAGTGTTAAGAAGAAACAACCTTCGGTTGTTTATTAAACCATTAAGAGTATAAACTCTATGATATGATGCATGGATCCGAAATAAATTCCAAGTACTTTATCAAAATATGATTTTGATCATTGTACTCGAAGGGATATAATCCATTAGTTGCAAATGTATTTTCAAGAGAAAAACAAATGCATGTTAGAACATCCATTCTATAGTTTCGATGACAACAATTATACAATCGTATATATATTTCAAATATCTTTATGCAGGGATAATTCACTACAAGCAAGAAGACAATTCTGAAGACATGAGGCAAAGCATAAGTATTAAGTTATTATTATATATATATATATGTGTGTGTGTGTGTGTGTGTGTGTGTGTGTGTATGGTCGTAGAATAGTTATGTAAAATCTCCTTAAGTATATATACACACAAATGCATAAAACTTCAAAAACTGCTAGAGTCGGACGTCTAGATGTAGAACACCAGACGTTTGAGTTTTGTTTTTGGATTTTTTTAAATATACCAGGTCAGATGTCTGACTTTCCTTACCAGACATCTGAAACTGGGCTCAGGATTTTTTTAAAAGGCATAACTGTCAAATTTAAAAGGATGCTTCTATGTCTCTTCTCCAAAACTTTTCGTATCTGAACAGAAGCAACTCTAGAGCGAAAAAGAAATGGAAGCAGTGATTTAGCGCAACCTTTTACAACTATAAATATGTAGAACAAGATTGGGATTATTTAATCCAGCCGATCTTCTCTATCTTTAAATCTCAGTTCTTAAATGTTGAATCGTACGGTTTTGAATGCTGACAAGAGACAAAATTTCAGAATTTACGACTATGACAAATCCAGACTCATTAACTCAAATACGGAGGAGTTTATATATGCAGGGGGGATCATAAATGCTTCAACACATGGAGTAAATTCATTTGTTAATAAATCAATTACATTGTATAGTTGTCATCATCAAAAGGGGGAGAATGTTACAACATCCATTCTATAGTTTCGATGACAACAACTATACAATCGTATATATATTTCAAATATCTTTATGCAAGGATAATTCACTACAAGCAAGAAAATTCTAAAGACATGAGGCAAAGCACGAGTATAAAATTATTAGTATTTATATATATGTGGTCGTAGAATAGTTATGTAAAACCTCCTTAAGTATATATGCACACAAATGCACAAAACTTCAAAAACCGCCAAAGTCAGACGTCTAGATGCAGAACACCAGGCGTCTGAGCTTTGTTTCTGGATTTTTTTTAAAAATACCAGGTCAGATGTCTGATTTTTCTTACCAGACGTCTGAAACTGGACTCGGGATTTTTTTAAAAGGCATAACTGTCAGATTTGAAAGGATGCTTCTATGTCTCTTCTCCAAAACTTTTCGTATCTGAACAGAAGCAACTCTAGAGCAGAAAA
The DNA here is from genome assembly GCA_030765085.1 of Allium cepa. NCBI lineage: Eukaryota > Viridiplantae > Streptophyta > Magnoliopsida > Asparagales > Amaryllidaceae > Allium > Allium cepa. Next base: position 795,419,585 of record CM060938.1, on the reverse strand, counting down.
GAAATGGAAGCAATGATTTATCGCAACCTTTTACAACTATAAACATGTAGAACAAGATTGAGATTATTTAATCCAACCGATCTTCTCTATCTCTAAATCTCACTTTTTCCTTCTTGCTCTCAAAGTATACAATCAAAATTACATACATTTGATCTAAACCCTTCTATATTCTCAAGCACATACATATTTACATTACTCAAGGAGATTATAGGAAGAAACTATACTTGTAGATAAAATCAGTGTTACTTAGAACACGCACTTGTCAGAGAAATACTCTTGTATTAAAAGCCTATTCCTTCGGGTGAAGTGAGGGCAATTGGTTAGTGAAATTCTGAAGGGGAGCTTCGGGACTGGACGTAGGATAGGAGGTCCGAACTAGTATGAAAATTCTGGTGTGATTACTTCTATTTCTACCCGCTTTATCATATTGTGCGATCCATACTATCATACACTCACTTGTCATATACTATATACAATCCATATAGACTTTCAATTGGTATCAGAGCCTAGGATTCTAGAGATCGTAACAGCATCCTAGAATATATGGCCAAAAAGAGATCTTGTCAAGATAATAGGAAGAGGAAGAGCAATAAAGAAGAATCAAAGGAGAAAACAAACAAATGCTTCATGGATAAACTTAGATCACAATAGATATGCTTAGATTTTTTATATAAAGATCTTTTGTTAGCACATGATGAATTATTAAAAGATTGTAAAACTTTGAATAAAGCTAATAGATTACTTTAGCTAAGTTAAAAGATTATGATTAAGAAATTTCCAATTTAAAAGAGGAAAATATTTTTTTTGATAAAACAAACTAAATGTTTTGAAAATACCGTAGAAAAACTTGTTTTGCAAAAAAATTTCCTATGAAAAAAAACGAGAGGTTAGAAGATAAAAACAATAATCTTTTGGAGGAAATCAATGTTTTGCAAAATAAAAATACATTTTTGGAAAATTCTTTAAACAATTCTAGTTTTTTAATTTTGTCCCTTGAAAAAGAGAATGAAGCTTTAAATAAAAAGAATTTAGAATTATCTAAAGAATGTGATATTTTAAAAGTTAATAATATTGCCAAAAGAAATTTGCGATTCTAAGGCAAAATTTGAATGACTAAATACAAAAAACATAAATTTTAACAAAGGTAAATATATCTTATCTTCCTTAGTTACAAATTCTAAAGCTCACAATGATAAAAGAGGTTTAAGCTATAAACAAGCTAAAAGTAAAAATAGTACAAGATATGCATTCTTGTATAATTTTTTTTAATGCTAGTACTAGTAACAAAGATGGTTCTAAAACCACTTACAATCATAATAATATTTTGTTTAGAAATGGTATAAATTATTTTTCAAGTACTAAGCTAATGACTAATAGTATTAAGATATGGATTCTAGCTAATATGATTGATCATGATAAAAAACTTTATATTAGCAATTATTATAAGAATGTGATTTGTAATGAAAACTATACCTATAAAGATTCAACCGCACCCAAATGGGTATTTTTTCCTAAAAAATAGGAAATTAAAAGAACCTTGGTTATGCATGCTTTATATGTTAACTTTTTTCTTTTGATACCTTATATTATAAGTAGCAGTTATTTTATTTTATATTGTTCCACTTACGTGGAATATAATTTATGTCATCATATAATTTTTCCTTTTTGTCAATGACAAAGGGGAGAAAGATATTGCTCAATTACTATTTTTAGGGAAATATAAGCACGGATTCAGGAGGAAAATACAATATCAAAGTTGCAAGCATGTATTCAGAGGGGAGGTATTCTAACAAATCTTGTCGAAGATTCACTTTTAGCAAATGGAGTTGTCATCATCAAAAAAAGAGAGAATGTTGAATCATAATGGTTTGAATGCTGATAAGAAACAAAAGTTCACGAATTTACGACTACGGCAAATCCGGACTCATCAACTCAAATATGGGGGAGTTCATATATGCAGGGGGAGATCATAAATGCTTCAACACAGGGAGTAAATTGATTTATTAATAAATTAATTATATTGTACAGTTGTCATCATCAAAAAGGGAGAGAATGTTAGAACATCCATTCTATAGTTTCGATGACAACAACTATACAATCGTATATATATTTCCAATATCTTTTGTAGGGATAATTCACTACAAGCAAGAAGACAATTTTGAAGACATGAGGAAAAGCACAAGTATTAAGTTATTAGTAAGTATATATATGGTCATAGAATAGTTATGTAAAATCTCCTTAAGTATATATATACACACACAAATGCACAAAACTTCAAAAACTGCCAGAGTCAGACGTCTGAATGCAGAACACCAGACGTCAGAGTTTTGTTCTGGATTTTTTAAAATATACCAGGTCAGATTTCTGACTTTCCTTACCAGACGTCTGGAACTAGACTCAGGATTTTTTTACAAGGCATAACTGTCAAATTTGAAAGGATGCTTTTATGTCTCTTCTCCAAACTTTTCGTATCTGAACAGAAGCATTTTTAGAGCAAAAAAGAAATGGAAGCAATGATTTATGCAACCTTTTACAATTATAAATATGTAGAACAACATTGAGATTATTTAATCCAACTGATCTTCTAAATCTCTAAATCTCACTTCTTACGTTTGCCTTCTTGCTTTCAAAGTATAGAATCAAAATTATATTCATTTTGATATAAACCATTCTATATTCTTAAGCACATACACGTATACATTAATCAAGGAGATTATAGGAAGAAATTTTACTTGTAGATAAAATCAGTGTTACTTAGAACACGCACTTGTAACGACCTGGTATTTCAAATCGTTAATCATCCACTCATATCGGACTTGAATTGCTCAAAACAACAGATTGTTAATTTATATTTAGCAAACTCAGCATATACAGTAAATAAATATATCATAGAATCACAGAGTAATGTAACAATAAGCAGCGGAATAGATAAATAGTAGTTCATGAAGCTACTATCTAAACATCAGAGTTTGAAATAAAATACAACAGAATATTTCAAATACAATGTAGTGTCAATACAAAAGCAACTGACAAGTATAATCATAATAACTGGAAATAACCAAAATAACTGAAAGCTGAATAGATAAGAGATAGATCTTCAGGCAAAGCTCCAAACTCCAAAGGCGAGTCTCAAATGCTGTGACACTTAGTCTGACACGAGCATAAAGCAAAACACAAAACACCGAGTCAAGATTAACATTCTTATATAGTAAATTCAACTCAAGTGAACTAAAATACAAATAACTTAAAGGATGTTTGGGATTTCCATCCTCTAAGGATCCGTGGAACTATCTACTGTGTAGTAATATACGTTATTATAATATGTCTATAGTAAAGTAAACTATTAAAACACCATTAAGGCATTACCTATATCCCCCTTAACACATTTTATATATTCCCGTAGTCTAAATAATGCCGTACGCTTCACCAAACCGGTGGTTTACCCAGAGGACACCACGTAGGTACAGTACAAAAGAAACTGGTAGAAGGCATTGTAGGGAATGTGACAAGGCACGCGAGGCAATGCCAGGGTAGATATACAATTCCGGATCCAGACTGGTGGTAACTCATAGCAGCTACTACCGCCCACCTCGTGACACACTCCCAAATCAAAGGGTGCACCCAATCAAATCACAAAGTAATAGAATGGTATCAAAGAAATGTTCCCGATAGGAGGAATGACCTCACTTGGCCCGGCATGGCTCTTATTTTAGCCATATCAAGCTGACTCGCGAGATTTAGGGCTACATAAATACCTCATACAGAATCATCATCAAACCATCCTACTTTGTTCTGGAATCTCCACCATGTACACAGTTGTTAAAATGGTTTTCGGTATTGGCAGAGAGTATGACAATATCCGATCCCGGTCTCTTTAACAACCAAACGCTTATTTCATACCCTGGTCATTTCATTTCAAATAGTTCATACTTCATATCAAAATATCATATTCATTTCAAAACAATATTAACTCGATATCATTATTCCCTTTAAATAATATTTATTTTCAGAATCGTAACACTTTAAAAGTTATAACACTTTTGAAATCATAGAACTTTTGAAATCATAACACTTTTGAAATCATAACACTTACAACTTAAACAATTTAGATATTTAGTATATATATTATATAGTTATAAATTAAAATGGTTTCCAAAGTAGAATTGTTTCATCTGGTTCCACAAATCAATTCAAACCAATTTAAATTCCAAAAATTCGATTTAAATCAATCCCAGTTCAACACTTTTAATTTTAAAGGTTAAAGATTCCATCCAAATTCCCAATAAACCATTTTAATTTTTTTTATCGATTTCAAATCCGGGTTTGAACTATCATTTCAATTTCAATAAGATTCAAAGTTTAAATATTCAAACATTTTCAATATAAGTTTTATTTATATTTTAACATTTAACTTTAATTTTACTCAAATTGGAAAATATCCACTTAATCATTTTAATATAATTAAATAATATCTCAATTTATAAATTTAAATCAATATTAAATATTCAGTCTCAATTTTGTTAAAGTTGAGAACATTCATTTAATCATTTTTTTTATCAAATCAAGTTATAAATCATATCTTTCAAAATCTCAAAATCAATAAGTTCAAATCAACTCTTATTTAAATTCAATTATTAACCAATTCAAATTCCAAGTCAACATTAATTTATTTTCCCTACTTCTATTTATAAAGTTATTAAAAATCTATTTTTAAAATACTAATATAAATTTGAATAAATACTTAAATATGTTATAAACCAATTAAATTAAATTTTGTTAAATTAAATCTTATTAATAAATTTGTTTTATATTAAATCTTGTTTTATATATTTTAAAATAATAAAGTATAAGTAAAATCTTAAAATTTATATTTCAAAACTAACTTATAAATTAAAATTTTCAAAACATGTTATTTTAAGAATCTAAATTTTATACTTATGTAAAATAGCATTTATACTATTATATTTTAAAAAATCAATATTCATTAAAACCCATATATTTACTTTCAAAACTTTGGAAATCATTTCCTTCAGAATAAAACCACGGTGTCCGCGTATAATTTTCTATCCTATGGTCAAGTGATATGGATATTTATCATTTCAATCTGCAATTTAACTATCTACGGGTATATATCTTTTCTACTCGCAATCCCAAAATTCAAAATCAATGAAAATCGCTTGGGTTTATCATTTCAACCCATAACAATTTTCCCCTAATCTATAAGATCGTTTGGGTATGTATCATTTCAACCCGTAGAGAATTTCTAAGCTAACAGAGAACTTGCAGAGTGAGAACAAATATGATAATATAACAGATCAACAACAGGCATATATCTTCAGTAAAAAATTTAAATAAAATATATACAACAGGGTTGTGGTGTCATATGTCATAGGTGAATAATAGCAGATAATGACATATCATATTAAAAGTTTAAATAACTAAAAATTCAAATCTAACAGCATATTTCAATTGTCATTTCAATGTGAATTAAATTTAATCGTGCGTGATTGCTCAGCTGTTGAGGCTAGAGAATAACAAAAATGAGAAGCAACGGACACGAATACGCACAAATCTGGATAGCGGAGAGACAAGGCAAGGTGAATTCAGATTCGATGGATCAAGTATATATTCTAAACATATCATATATATATATATATATTACAAAATTATAACATAACTTCAAAAAAAATTTAAACAAATTATTTATATAAAATTTGTTACAAAATTGATTTTAAAAATAATAATATAAATTCAAATAAATACAACTCTTATAAAAAAATATAAACTTCTTTAACATATTATTTAAACGAGATAGTTCACATGCATACATACATACATATATATATACATATACATACATACATACATACATATATATATATATATAACTTTTGATTAAAGAGACCAAAACATACATATGCCATATATATATCATATATATAACTTATATACATTATATAAAACAGAAGTCAAGTTTTCAAAAAGTAGCGAAAGAAAAAAACCGTAGAAGGCAGAAAAAGATCTAATATATAAAATAAACACACACACACACACACACACACACACACACACACACACACACACACTGACATAACATATCTTACTTTACTCTTTTATATATATAGAAAACAGAACAAACGAGTATAATAGTATATATAATACTCCTTAAACTATGATATATATACCTCTTTTTGTACAATGAATACTTGGTCAGGTCTCATCTACTGGTGCTCGAGTGGAATGGGTCATTAGGGAAAGGTCGAGGCCAAATTAGGAGGTAGGTCCAGATCAGAAGGTCGACAGTGCTACGCTTGGCAGATGGAAGGGTTTGGAGGTGGTCTTGGTCAGATCCGAAGTGGAGAACAAAGAGGGAAGGAGTTGTGGCATGTGCTGCTATCAGGTGGTTGTCATGGCGATGCAGTGAGGCTTGGGTTATGTGGCGGTAGTGGTTGAGGGAATGGGAAGGTGGTTGGTGCGAAAATGGCGGCGGAAGTAGGTGGAGAAAGGCTCAAGTTTTGCAGGGTTTAGATTTGGTGGAGCTGTCGTCTCGAGGAGAGGAGATGCGGCAAAGTTTGCATGGGTTTGTGGCCGAAGAGAGGATGAGTGGTCGGTCGGGGAGGTGATATTTGCGTGAGACTTGACAGATTAGAGAGGAAGGGAAGAGCTCAGTTTCAAATCTCTCTCTATATAAAAGTTTTAAAATATATTTTATTTTGTTAGAACTGTCAGAAACAAAGAGAGATAGAAGAGAACCAAAATGAATGAACCGACAAGGGAAACGAAACACCGAATATGTATTGAACCAATGGAATGTTGAAGTTCAATAGTTGAATTCAAGGAAAAATTAAAAGCCAATGGATGTATGGTTTATATGGTGGAAAATGAATGGTCGTAGATAACCAAAAGATTTCAGAAATGGGTACCAATATGGTTAACCGTTTCGCGGTTTCGCCGCATACTAGACACCGAAACACCGAACAAAAATGAATATACTACGGAGATCAGCCCGACGAGATGAACAGAATGGTACACAGATATGAGCGATACGATTATCCTATCAAAAGTCAATATTCGCTACCAAAATGCTTCTTAAATGTCGAAAATAAGATAAACGGAGCCGAAATAGTCCAAATTTGGCGAAACGAAATACGACATCTCACTCAAAAAATGATTTACAAATTTATTATCTAAAAGATATTCAGTTTTCTAAAACATTTTATTATCTTTAAATTAACTGATTTTAAATTGAAAATTACACAACAGAATTTACTTTCATAATTTCTAATATGAATTTACCAATTTCTATGTTAAAATAGACGTATTCTAAATATCAAATTTTCATTGCTAAATTTTAATTGTTTAATTTCAAGAAAATTCCACATAATTACGTTATTATAACCTTTATAATTTCCGACTCGTTACACCACTTGTCAAAGAAATACTCTTGTATCAAAAGCCTATTCCTTGGTGCGAAGCTAGGGCAATTATTAGTGAAATTCAGAAGGGGAGCTTTGGGACTGGACGTAGGATGGGAGGTTCAAACCAGTATAAAAATTCTGGTGTGATTACTTCTATTTCTACCCACTTTATCATATTATGTGATCCATACTATCATACACTCACTTGTCATATACTATATACAATCCATATAGACTTTAAATGCAGTGGAATAAAGTGGGCTTACATCGATAAGAATAATACCGTTAATTTCAATTATTGAAATTAACATAACAGATTCCTCATTCGATGTGCTTAAATTGGTTTGGATTTACACTCAAAATTATTGCTTAGCATGACTTTGTGTTTGGTACGTATATGTTGGAATGCAAAATTCTTAATAATGATTTAGAATAGACTGTTAATACATAATAACCAAAGTATTTCAAAGTTAGTGGGAGCAATATTGAGATTGTGGTTTTGGAAATGATCTAAGAAATGATAGAAAATATCATTTTATAAGCATCGGAACCAAATACATATTTTGATAGAATTATCAAATAATTTTATTACCGGTCAAAATACATAGGAAGAGCGTGTTCATAAGAAAAAAACGTTAATAGGTATACAAATATTTCCAAACCAAAGTAAACAACATACTGTGGATTGTTAATGATGTACTTGTGGTAAAATAAACTTTACTTGTTTTAATATTTGACGTTGGATTTGTAAATGATGTCTCTATAGTAAGAATAAAAGATTTTGGAAATATCCCAAACGACATGCAAGGATATCTTATTAAATGTTTAATCTGGAATATATAACATGGATTCCTTATGCATTAGTAATAGGAATTAACATATATGTTATGTTGTTTATGATGTGATTTTTCTATGTATTTGATAATGAGCAAATATGAAATCAAAATTGTATCACTAGATGGTTATTTGCAGTGTTCTCGTGTATTTGTGAAATACTAAAGAGTTGTTTACATAAATAACAAACTCTTTATGAGGAGCGTTCAGACTCAAGTTTTCATATTGAGTATAATATGTCAATAATAAATTTAAGTTGAGAATATTTAAGTTGGAAATGTTCCAATGAAAGACTGTGGCTGATTCAATGAAAAAGGCTAAGTACATTGCCTTGAATAGCGCTGCAATAAAAGCAATGCATAAAAATATAAATGCACAAATTTATTATTGAACTTAGGGTGATTCCAAATGTTAAGAATCCCATAACATTGCTATATGATAACAATGTCATGACATAGTTCATAACATGACTTACAGCTCATTGGAAGTAAAGAGAGGTGCTACAAATTGTTCTATATGATAAAGATAGTTTACTAGTGTCGAAGAGAGTTATTTAGCGGAGTAGAAAACAAAATATAATAGCATACCCATTAATTGAGGGACTGACCTGATTGGTTTTGAGGAAACCGATTGGAGAAATTGGAATATGACTCCATATTGACCACAAGTGGAAGTAGGATATTGATAGAGTTAGGGTTATGCTCCAAGGGCAATTATGTATTTTGTTACATATATCAAACTCAATAGTCAATCTTGTTCGAAATAAAAGGTATTTTCTTTCTGTTATATACGTGATATAATGTTTAATATTTATTAATTAGTTTAATTAAAAGTATATTTAACAGAAAGTCCATAAATGTTACGATTTATGATACTAGTTATAAAGTATTGTGATCGTGAGTAATTTATCATAATGAAAATAAATATACCATTTTGACATTCCTAGTTAAGATGTATTGAGACTAGACATTGATACATCTGTTGAGACCAAAGTACGTAATGCTCTACAAATGTGGGCAGCGAATTACTCATGACTACTGGGGGCACCAAGAGGTAACATAGTGATAGTTATTGGATAACTACGGAATGACTCGCTCAATTGTTTTCTTTTGGTTAATATAACTATGGCCAAACAGAGAATATAGATGTGACCATAGTACATAATTCTCTCGACTTTGAGAATATCTTTGAGCTTCAATGTGGAAACTCCACTTAGATTATAGCTAAATCTTGGCACGATGTCCATCGAACAACTATAGTTGGGTCGAGTGGAAACATTGAAAGTGAAACACTCTATCAGAGAGGATTCGTCTCCTTAGTTATATGAGGTTAGTATCATAGTCATCTTAAGTCAACTCAAAGTCAAAGTCTCTGGCCAAAGCATTTCAGTTAATAATAATTGTTATTACTGAACCAAGGACTTTATTTTTGGACATAGAGTCAAATGTGGATAATATTGGAATTTTGACCGTAACTAAATTCCATAAGTCCAAAACGAAATAGTTTTGACGAAGAGAATTAGGGTAATCAATAGTCACAATCGGGTAATGCATAACAAAACAAAATTATATTTTCTTGAAACCAAACAAGTAATAAATTTGGCCAAGATGTCACTATCTGCCAAGTGATGTGTGAATGCTAATATTCGACTAGTTAGATATTAATCACTGACCAAATTTACATCTAAATAGTCGAAGAACCGAATCATTGAATTCTTTTGACCACATGATTTAGTTAATTTATAGTAGTTATAAATTAATTAATATGATAAAATATTAGTAATAAAATTTTATTGTGATTTGTTGAAAATATTAATAAATATGATTATAATAGTTATAAATAGATTAATCGACATACAATATCGATATACGTTTAAATAGGATTTAAATACTATGAATATTGTACGGGCTTTAAAATGTTTTAATTTCAACATAGGACTTTGTGAGTTTGGCCATATACAGACCAGGTAGGAGTTGGCTTGGAGATGTAGAATGGGCTAAGGTTTTAATAGGATAAAGGAAGAGAATGGATATGAGAGAAAAGTCGATTTGGATCCTTACTTATCTCTCCAGCCTACCGTCTATAAATAGATCATAACCATCATTCTTTTACGAATCTTTTTTGTAGCCTCCATTAGCTCTACTTTTGGCAGAAATTCATCTTCCCATCTCCATTTCCATGCTCAAATAAAACTAAAGTAACCATTATTCGATAGTCGATAGTTGGCAGTTCACGAGATAACACATTCAAAATTGGAATCTAATTCTGCAGTTTAATTCAACCCTTCAAGGTGTGATCCTTTAACATTGGTGAAAGGTAATTATCTAATTTATAATTATGCACTAACATTAGATAATTAATAATCCATGCATTGCTTTGTTAGTTAGGTGATGATTCTAGTATATCAATATATTGTCACATTTGGTATGCTTGTTTGTTTATACACTTATATTTTTTTTACATATACATGCCTGGAAACTCACAACTTAAGATTAAAAAAATTGAATTTTCATTTAAATTAAGTCAATATTCATCGTTTAATTAGCATAAATTTTATAATATAACTACTAAACATTATACTATACAAAATATGTTTTAAAATCACATATAAATGGTTCTATCCTTAAAATATAAGCATAAAAATATATTTTTAATATATATACATATATGTTAATTCAATTCACTTAAATAAATCTATAAAATAAATAAACATATGACAAAAAAAAAATTAAAAGTTATAGAATCATTTTCGCACTTAATAAAATCTCGGTAAAAAAATTAATTTTTTATATATTAATTGAATAATATTATAAATGCTAGAATTATTAAATTTTAAATAGATCTGAAACTACCATATATGTATATTAAAATATTCAGATACTAAAACACCATCTAGATTTTTTTTATAAAATTAATAAATTGAAAAACGTATTTATATATATATATATTATTTATTCCTGATCAGAATTTATTTTGGCAAGGCCGACGGGGTTAGATGGACCCCGACCATTTTATTGCAGCACCAAAAGGAACAGAACACATACAACATTGAGCACAACTCTAGAAAACGAAGGAAACACAGCGCCACAAGAACAACGGGAAATAAAAACACAAAAAATAAAAATAAAAAAATAAATAAAATAAATAAAATAAAACACACACAGACTAATACTTATGGAATGAGTCATATATCCCTGGGTCAATGCTGAAGGTTTGCATCCCCATGGATTGTTTCATCACGTGTATCAACCAATTCTTGAACACAACATCAGATTTCACTTTTCTTGCATCAAACACTCTGGTATTTCGCTCTTCCCAAACAACATTGATGAAGCTTTTCATCACCACAGTAAATAATCTCGTATCCTTATTCTTGGTCCCAGTCTTCGCATGTATGTTTTCCCATTCGACTCGATTGTCATTAGAAGCAGTAGAACTTTTAGGCTTTGTCATAACAACATACCATAGTTGCTTGATGCACAGACACTCAAAAAACAGATGCTCGACTGTCTCCGGTTGTTGGCAGCAGAAGGAATAGTAGATATCAACAACCATTCCCATGCATGCAAGCTTTGCTTTAGTATGTGCTGCACGATTAAGTACTTTCCACAGCAGTAAGTTTTCTCTGTAACTACTGTCCAAACTCCAAGTTCGCTTCCACCATTTCCACTTTGGGTGCTCTCCATTATTCAACAAGAATTCATATCCATTTCCAATACTGAACTTTCCCTTTTTATTTCCCCAAACTATACCATCAGAAGAAGAAGGTAGCGGAGTAAACTTTGTAATGTTGTTCCATATGTTATGAATTCTAGGATTGGAAGAAGAGTAACGTATTCTGTTATAGTTGTTGAGTACGTCCCTAACTTTAGTCGCAGAGTGAATACCGGTCTGCAGAATTTCATTGTACGATAGATGATGCCTGAGAATGAACCCCTTATCAAGCCATGGTTCGTCCCAGAAACTAACACTGTAAGTTGGGCAGGTATTCATTTGTATTAGCGGTAGGAAAATTTCCTTTATTTTGAATAAGCTTTGCCATGTCCAGCTCATGTTTTGCGGTTTAATCATATTCCACAAACTCTTTCCTTTAGTCACATTTTTTTTGACCAATTGGCCCAAAGGCTGTCTGTACCATTATAGAAAGTGTCTAAATGCTTCGCAAAGGCAGCCCTGTTCCATTGCTTCAAATTGAATATACCAAGACCCCCCTTGTTTATTGGCCTCTCAAGCTTGCTAAATTTTATAGGTGCTAAGTATTTGCCAGTTGTCCTGCCAACCCATAGGAATTTCATAAAAGCAGTTCTGATCATATTAATCAACTTATATGGAAGAATAAAGGTTCTAGCCCAATAAACTGGCATTGAAAAAATAACCAACTTAATCAAAGTTAATCTACCAGCTTGGCTTAGAGTTCTAGTGGTCCAGCAATTCAATCTTGCTGTGATTCTCTCAAATAGTGGTAGACATTGGTTAATTGTTATCTTTGAAGTTGTGAGCGGCAGTCCCAAATATGACACAGTGCTAGGGTTAGCAAACATACCAGTGATTTGTGTAATTTGCGCAGACAGAACATCGCTCACACCCGTGATAATAATGTCAGACTTGCGAAGATTAACCTTTAGACCCGTCATAGTATAAAACTGTTCAAGTGTAATCATTATATTCGTGATAGTGTTATTGTCAGGGGTACAAAACACGACTAAATCATCAGCGAACATTAAGGCAGTGATTCGAGGATCGCTGCAAGCTGGATGAAGTTTGAACTTATTATGGGTAATTAAATTGTCTAACATCCTCGTAAGAAGTTCCATTACCAGAATGAAGATGAAAGCTGATAACGGATCACCCTATCTTATTCCTTTCTTACTAGCAAAGAAACCAGCAGATACTCCATTGACATTGACTGAATAGGTTGGAGTGGAGATACATTCATATATCCAAGAGATAAAGTGTGATGGGAAGTTCATATAACCCATAATTCTTACTATACTATTCCACTGAAGCATGTTAAAAGCTTTCATTATGTCAAGTTTCATCATGGCTTTCGGGGTAGCTTTCTTGCGTTTGTATCCCTTAAATAGATCATGGGAGAGGAGGACATGGTCTAGTATATTCCTACCAGGTAGGAAGGCCGCTTGATTCTTTGAGATGATACTTGGTAGGACATTCTTAAGCCTTGTCGCTATTACCTTCGAGATACCTTTATATAGGGTATTACAGCACGATATAGGGCGGTAATCATTTACACTGTGAGCATTCTTGTGTTTGGGAACAAGAGCTATATTGGTATAATTATACGACCTGAAGATTTTACTCTTTTTGAAGAATAGCATTATGGAATTGCACACATCAGTTGAGACAATCGTCCAACAAGAAGTATAGAAAAGTGCGTTCAACCCATCAGGTCCACCACACGATTCAGTATTCAGTGAGAACATTGCTTGTTTTATTTCTTCAGGGGTAACTGCAGCACTTAGGATGTTAAAATCATCAGTGCTTATTCTAGGCAGGATATCATCAGGGATCTGATCGATATTAGGTATGAAGTTGTCAGAGTTGCTATACATGCCAGAGAAATGCTTAACAAAAGCATCCTGAACTTCCACAGGAGTTGAACAAAGAACACCGTTCGTATCATAAATAGTAGTTATGTTTTCTCTTCTCGCTTGTTCTTGAGACTTGCATGAAAGTAAGCACTATTTCTGTCTCCTTTTTCCATCCATTTAATTCTCGACTTTTGCCTTATCATATCACTTTCTTTCGCTAACGCTTCATGGTATTGTTGTGACAATGAACTTTCAATCGCTGAGAGATTCGCATCATTAATATTAGTCATCATGTCAGTTTGAACTTCAGAAAGCTTGTTTTTATAGTAGTACTCATTGTTTCACCTTTGCCAAATCTTTTAAAAGCCCACAGTCTCAAGACTTCCTTCACTTCCTTAATTTTTTCCTGCAAAATAAAAAGATGATTACCATTTATTTCTTTGCTCCATGCAGTTTTAATAATAGTTTTGAAGTCTGGTTCAAGAAACCATGAATTAAAAAATTTAAAATTTGTTTTTCCTCTCTTGTCCGCTCCACGAAGATGGATTATTTGGGGTGAGTGGTCAGATAGGAGAGGAGGAGGGAGATGGATGTATAGGAGAGGCCATTTAGATAGTGCTGTTTGATTGGAGAAGGTGTGATCAATTCTAGAAAAGGTCCTGCATCCTTGTTTTCTTTTATTGTTCCACGAGTATTGCATTCCTACTGATCTGACAGATACTAGATCAGGATCGATAAGGGTATTAGCAAGTGGTTGTATTTCGTTGATGGAGAGGGGATTTCCTCCAACTCTATCAGAGAGTGAATAACAGGAGTTGAAGTCACCAAGTATTAGCCTTGGGTGGGTGGTCTGCCTCAGGGATGGTATGACAGTTAATAAAGGACTTCTAGCAGCAGCAGTGTTATATGCATAAACAAAGGTGACATAAAAAATTGAGTTGTCTGCAAGGTCATGAGCATGACAATGTATTAGCTGGGAAGTGGATAGGATAGGAGAAAGTTTTATGTGAAGGGGATCATATAGAATCATTATCCTACCATACATAGCTTCATTCAGGTTGTGATGGTATTTCCAATTGGGGTTTATATAATGTGCAGCCTTGATCGTCATCGTAAGATTTAACTTAATGGTTAAGATTGATAAATGATGTGTACTGATAAGCTGTTTACACTCATCAAGCTTGATTGCTTGATGACCACCTCTTATATTCCATGCTCCGATGCGTGTCATCATTGAGTAACACGGGCATAGAGCAGTTCTATTTTCATTCGCCTAGTTACTGCCTGCGAAGAAGACAAGTAGTTAGGGATAGTTGCTGATAATGGGGTAATTTCCTTATTGAATGTTTTATCTGACTTTGGGGAGGTTGTGAGATTAGGTTTAGAAGGAGTGGAAATCTGAGGTAGTGAAAGAGTTGACAAAGGGGGTGGAGGTTTGAATGCCATTGGTGGATTGATTTTGGAGTAAATATCTGTTGGAGGAGAATTGAGAGGTTTGTCATTTACTTGAGAGGGAGAGATAGTTGTTTGGGTATTGGGCTGATAAGCTGTGCATGTTTTTTCTTCCTTGTGCATGACATTTTGCTTTGTTACTGTATTTGTTTGTTTCATTTTCAAGTTCTCGTTTTTTCCATTTTTCCTTCCACTAGTGTTGGGTTCTTCTTCATTTTTACTCACACTATAATTTCCAACTTCAATGTGTTCTGCCTCTCTTGCTCCATGTTGTCGTGTTATATTTACTTTATCATGCTTTTGCATTATTTGGTCTACTTTCCCTTGAGTTTCCACTGTATTACTTCTGTCTTTTTGTTTTATTTGACTTTCAACAGCTACTTGTATTACAACTTCTTCAAATGCAATTTCACCTTGAATTTCAACAATTTGATTCTCTTTACACAATAAGTTCATATTTCCATCCTTATCTAGGTTAAGTAGTGCATCAAATTGATTAGTGGTTAAGAGTTCAACCAAGTCTTCATCTTCAGCTCTCCCTACCCTTTCATCTATGTTATCCTTGTTCACATCTTCAGCAGTAACTTGATTATTGTCAGTAGTACCATCAGTAGTATGTTCACTGTTATCTTTTTCATTATCCATATGTACATTTTTATGGTCTACTTTATTACACTCTTCTTTTCCTATTTCATTATCATTTATGACTCGATCTTTTTCTTTCTCTTCTCCTTCATTGCTTCTTGTGACTTGATCCCTTTTCCTTTCATTTACCGTATTTTCTTTTCTCCTATCTTTTACACGTTGCCATTTTCTGATAACACGCTTCTGAAGAGGCCTTGCATTTCTATTTTCATGGACTAACTCTATTGTTTCTCTTTCTTTTCCTTTACTACCATTGTCTTTTTTTCCTTTTCACTATCTTTATGACTTTTTTCCAACCTGTCACAACATTCAGTTTTATGACTAAAATTTTTACACGTTACACATACGTCTGGCCTCCACAAATACTGCACATAAATTTTTTAAAATCCTCCTTCCACCAGCTTGACTAGAAACTCATCCACTAGCTCCTTATCCGGTTTAACCTCAATCAAGCATTTTGCATAGCTCAACCTCTCTCGCTTTTCCGTCATTTCGTCCATGCACAACATTTTTCCCAAATGACTACTTAACCAATTAATTTCCATAGGCGACGAAGCAAATAACGGGAGATTATATAAATGTACCCACACTGGAACAGAAGTGGCTGTACCAGAGACATTACTTATTGCTGCATCATAAGGCTTGACAATGAACAACTTGTTATTTATGATTATGGGGTCACTTTGAAGAATTTTGTTTCTATCTTCAGAACAAGAGAAGTTAAATAAGAAGAGAATACCATCTGATTTAACAGTGACAGAGCCTCTCAGTTTCCAGATGAACTTAAGCTTTTGAATGACAGCTGTGTATGATAACGGCTTGTCAAGGAAAAATCCAACTATTGTGTCTTTCCAGATCCTTGCTCCAGCTTCAAGTACTTCAATGGTCGGCACTAGTACTTCATTTTCATAATCAGGAGATAGGCTAATGGGAATGTACTTCCCAACATTTTTGGGTTTATGCTTAAAAAGCAAAGTCCATGTTCGTTCACCTAGAGAGGTGGAAGAAGGCACAGGGGTTTGAGGAGAGGGAGATGCATCGGGAGGACGAATGGGGAATAAGTCTGGGGGGACATGAGAGGGGGGACGTATTACAGAAAGGTCTAAAAGGTCAGAAGGAGCTATAGAGGGAAGCAAGGGGACCGTTATAGTGGTTACTGGATTGTTAGATGTCGATGGCGTAAGTTTAGCTGAAGATGATAGATGAATTGAGTTGTTTGTGAGGGAACGTTCATCAGAGTTGTTGGGACAAACGAGAGAGTTGACCTGAGAGGAGAGGGGAGGTACGATTAAGTTGTCAGAGTTGGTATGGGGGAGGACATCGGGAGGAATGGTTGGGGAGAGGACATGAGAGAAAAAAAAAGAAAAAGAAAAAAGAAAAAAAAATTTAAATTTCTGATCAGAAATTTTAAATTAATAGTAAAAATTTAAATTTTTCGTAGGTATTATTTGGTAAGTATATATATATATATATTTATATTTTATATATTTCAATTATATAAATTTATACATACATACATATATATATATATGTTTATTTATTATTAAACTATTTATAAGAACATATATATATATATTCATATAAAAAAATTTAATTTTGTTTTCGGTTTTACTACAAAATAATTAATTAAAATTTTATAGCATATTTTAATTTTTTTCGCACATATAAGTGTATATATATATGTATGTATTTTATACTCCACACACAAAGATATATATATTTAATTATAATTATTCAAAATAGAATATAAATAATATATATGTATGTGTGTTTTATATTTTGTATACTTAAATCAAAGCATATGAGCATACATTTGGATGATAAATTTGTATACTAGATGAGCTAACATGTTCGTGTAGGATCTAGATTAACCCTAGAGGGGGGGGGGGGGTGAATAGGGTTATAGCAAATTTTCTCGATATAAACACAGAAACAAAACGCAGAAATAAATATGCTGAAAAAGTAAATCACACACAAAATTTACCCAGCTTCGGCAACCCCTGCCTACTGCTGCATTCCTAGATTTCTATTAGAATTAAACAGTATCACGCTTACAGACATTCTACTAGACTCGCAGACCCTTTTGCTCCCGCTCACAAACACTCTACTAGACTCGCAAACATTTGCTCCCGCTCACAAACATTCTACTAGACTCGCAAACATTTGCTCCCGCTCACAAACACTCTACTAGACTCGCACACCCTGCTCCCGCCTATAGAGTTTCGTTTACTCGCAAACTCTGCTCCCGCCTACAATAGAACTTCGATTACTCGCAAACTCTGCTCCCGCCTACAATAGAGTTTCGTTTACTCGCAAACACTGCTCCCGCCTATAGAGCTCTGCAAACTCGCACACCCTGCTCACTGAACTAATTCTAACTAGACAATCTGACACTACCTAAACCCTAGGTGGTGATTTACAAAGTTTTGATTCGAAAAATAAAAATAACAATTAAAAATAAATAACCTAAACCCTAATTTTAAATAAAATAAAGCCTTTTAACAAAAGCCGGCCCATTCTTTATTCTTCAACCCGTTCTCTTCTTTATCTATTTTGCTCAGAAGAAAAATAATGTCGGCCTGGTTCCTTCTTTCGTTTATTCCTCTTGGCTCTTGAAATTAGGGCTTTGATAAAATTGAAGGCGCCGCTTGAATGTGGATCGACTACAGTAGCTACTTCTTTGTTTTGATTCGGCAATCGACCCTCTAGCTCTGTTTTGCTTTCGGCTGCCCCAATTTTGATCGAGTTCAACTCTGATGCTTCGGTATGTAATTTCCCTTTTTTTCTTTTGCAATTTTGGCTTATTCGAACTCGATGATGATGCCGATGATGTGAATTTGATTATATGGTTTGTAACCCTAGATTTGCGTCGTATATTCTCTTTTTGAATTTGTCATATAAATTGCTCTGGCCGTATGATTTTGATCGAATGTTTGAGATTGTATTGACTTGTTCATAAACGTATATACTTCGATTGCTTGACATTCACGGTTTTGAATCAATTTCGTGATGACCACGACTTCCACTGAGATTTCACTGACTTTTTCATATGCGTATAATTTCATTCCTTGCTTCTCACGGCTTTGATATTGCCTTGTTCATCACGGTGTTGATTTTTGACTTCGTCAATACTTTCATTGTTTATCTTGACTTGGATTTTTCACGGTAACAGATGCTACACTTGTTGGTTCGATTCCAGTATGCTTTTTCACTGTCGCATGCACTCTTTGATGATCCATTGGTGAATATGTTGCATTGAGCTTGACATTGTTGTTTACTTGCTTTGATGCATTTGCATTGTCACTAAGTTTATTCGAAGTTGTTTCACTGGTGGCCTATGTACATGCTTCACTGCTGCTTGTTGTTTCACTTGCATAGCTGAACTTCACTGTTGCACTTTTGTGCTTTGAGTCAGTTTCATTGTTGCTGTACTGGACATTTGCCGGAGTCTTCATTTTCATACTGATGTTATCTCTGACTGGAACTGTCCATTGCACTTACTTGGTTGTTGACACTGTGTTATTTGGATTGCTGAATTTTTTATGTAACTGCTGGCTTGTTCTTGCATTGCTGTGCATACTCGTTGAACTGGTTTTCTTGTGCAATGTGCTTTGACATTGTATTCATCCCTGTAGTTGGTGGTCTTTCTGAACTGTGCACATTGTTGCATGCATTGAGTATTTCCCTAGCCATTTGTGTTGGGCATTTCTTGCATCACTGGTGCACTCCATATCATTGTTGAGTTTGTTGCTGTGTTGATTTGAATTGTTGCATGGTTCTCTGACCTTGTTGCCTCTGTTCATTTGCCGGTTAGCTTGCGTCTGCTTGCTGTTGTTTGGATATTGTGGCATGTGGTCTTTGCTGTGTTCCCATTTGGGCTTGTAGTTGATTCTTTGAGTTTTTCTGAATATTGTTGTATTTGGACTTGTTCATTGTAGAATGTCACCTTGTGTTGAATCCAGTTTCAAAACTCGGATTTGACCTTGTTCTCGAGAGTTGTGACTTTTATGTTATTGCACGTGAGTTGAACCCGGTTTTTTCATTTGGGTTTGACCTGTGCTCACCTATCCCTGTAAATCAATCAAGTGTATATATTGGCGTGCACGGCCTTGTGGCATATACAGTAATATACTGTGTATGTCACAAGTTGTTCGTGTATGATGAATTCAAATTTAAATTATGACGAACAACCCAAATAACTGAGGCAAATCATATTTTCAAAATTATCTTTTATTTTTGAATTGCAAAAATATTTCTTTTTCAATTTTACTGCGTTAGTTTATATTTTTGCAGATTGCTCAGATGCTGGATTCAAACTGGAATGCAGTTGAAGATAAAGTACGAGTGTGAGTGATATGTAGTGAGGTTATCAATGTAAATATGAAATCGTGATGTATTCAAAAATTGTATAGTTATAGTGAGAGCTTGAAATTGTACTATTCAAAATTGTAATAAATATTTGTTTGAATAAAATATTCGTTTGAATTCAAATTTCGTGTTATTTATTTTATTCAGCAAATATTTATTTAATCTGTGAAAAATAAAATAGTATATTAACAAATACATTTAAACGAATGTATATATGTTTATTATCATCAAACAAAAATCATATAAGCGCATATTCAACAGTTCATTATAGTGTAAATCCAAATATTTATACATGGGCATATTCAAACTTACGATTGCTATATGACACTTTCACACTCACATTTGTGTGTATATGATACATGTGTACATATAATATAACATTAATTGCACAAAATAAAAATATATTACATTTAAATAAAATAATGACTTTATTTTAAAATAATTTGGAAATATTATAAATAAATTAGGTTACATAGGCCCAATAAAGATCCAAAATGGATAAAATTTGAAACTCACTCATTTCTTTCGCTGAGGGCTGACCTAACTCTAATAGCCCACGCTTCTTCAATCCTAATAACATCCTCTATTGTAGTATAGTCCCTTGCCTATTATGAAGCTTGTGTTCCTGATGTGGCTTTGAAAATGGCTATTTGGTTATATCCAGAATATGCATCCATGAATGTCAATAGTTCATGCCTGCTAGTTGCATCGACCAACTGATCGCTTTGAACAAGGAGAAACTGTCCTTTAGGTAGGTTTTGTTGAGGCTAGTGAAGTCTATGTATGTTATCCACTTTCCATTTGACTTCTTTATCAAAATTAGATTAGCTATCCACTTGAGAGAATATACTTCTTGAATGAACCCATTTTATTTAACCTTTTAATTTCTTCATAAATAGTGTTATACCTCTCCTGATTTAGGGTGCGTCGTCATATAGTGTACATCTGGATCTATGATAAGGGCATGGTAGATTGTGGCCGGTCGGGTCAATTCCTTTTATACTTGAATAAGTTTAACCAAAAACATCATAAGAGCTCTTCAGGAAATCAATCATTTCTGAATGCATCTCGCTACTTAGGTTTTTTCAAATATTCACAATCTTGGTGGGATCTAAAGGGTCTATTTGAACATCTTCCAAATCATCCACTAGTTTCAGATCCTTCTCTTTTATTCCTATTCATGGACCTATTTCATCCTCTACATTCCTATGGCCTTGATGAAACTGCACAATCATGATTTGGGGATGCATTAGACAAATCTGTGCAAATACTGAGTTGTATTCATCTATTCTTATCATGTGCAGGTAATCTCTTGTCGCTCTTCTCCTAGATACCGTGGTCATAGATTGACCCATTTCAGTAACTACCTTGGAACCTGGTTCCAATGATATTCTTTGAACGGGCTTCTCTGTCATATTTTCATTTTTACATAAATTAGAAAAGATAATAGTATAATTTTGAAAATTTTTATTTCTCGTATTTTAAGTTCCATTGTATAGTTACCTAACTAACAATCGTTCTCCTTAGCTCTCCCCACTCCCGCAGGGGTATGAAACCCCATGTGAAAGTCCTTTTGGGAAATAATTGCCCCAAGCTCTGTTAGTACATGTTTCCTCAAAAAGTTGTTGCATGGGGATTGTTAATCTATAACAAGAAAACTTGCATAGAAGGATTTGTGCAGTGGTATTGTTCCTATGGTAATGAGGAGTCGGGACATTCCCACTAGGACGATTGTTGTATTGTTGAAGCTGTATATATGCTTTGAGATTGGCTTTAGGACTTCATGTAGGAGTCCTATCTTGTCAATGCAACTTTAATATGACATTGATACAACTTCCTAAATCTATAGAAACTTTCATCACAATACACTTCAACATCTAAATAGTTACCACCATGGGTCCTGATGCAGGAAGATAATCCTTGTTGAACGTACTAAAGTATGATGTCTGAGGAGGGTTTTGTTTGATAATAAAGTTCTATATTCGGTGCTAGTTTCCTGGATGTATCTCTCTTGCACTTTCTTACTCTTACCTGTAAGATAGGGTCCTCCATGGATCGAAGTAATAAGAGAATTTGGATTCCCTACTAGATCTTCATGAAGATTTGATGATTGATTATGCAAAAGAGCAACCACATTATCTTTTGGAAAGTGCCTATGTATTTGTAACATTCCTCATTCCTAGGCCCGAAACTAAGCACTATGGATGCTGTAGTCATCTATTGTCATTAATCTCAAGTGACAGAATGGGGCTATATATGTTAATCATACTGATAATATCAGGAATACATGAATATGAAAATTTTGAAACGTAGTTTATTAACCATCACATTTCATTACACAAATGACGTTTCATGTTCATGACATAATCCCATATGCAAACCCATATTCAAAGAAAATATAATTATTGCGATATAATCTAGAGCAACATACGAAGATGCCTCATCGGTTGATCACAGTAAAATACTTGGATATTATACAAATTTGTCGTTGCATCCAAATAGATGAACCAAACTACACATTGGAAATAGATAAAGCATCTAATAACTAGATTGCTTTCTACATCTCTCCGGAAGCTCATTGTCTAACTAGAACTTGAAAACCCTTACTCTTGACTACTTAAATAAGTACCCAAGAGTCTAAGGTGAAAAATAATAACTTCGAATTAGACAACAATCTAGTGTGATTAATAATCTACCATCTCAAGATAAATATATGTCTAGTGAGACCACACAGTTGAGTTTGAACGGGTTTTCCCCTCATTAGTATCTTAATCAGAACAAACTTACCATATACTGTACTCTTGCATCCATAACAGTTAGAACATAGAAAATAACATTTATAGTTATGCAACATATACTGGATTACCTATAGATGCAGATAACGTGGATTGTAGAATTATGAATCTTCAGGCTAATTAAACACTAAAGGGGGGTAAGTTATGTTTCCTAACTTTTGTAAATATTTTTAAATTTCTTTCAATATTACTATTAAATCATAGATTATCAATATAGAAATATACCAACAATCAATTACAGATGCAATCACAAATAAAAATAAATGTAATAAAATAAAGTAAAGAGTCAGAGAGATAACACCATAGTTTTATACTGGTTTGGATTTCTCCTACATCCAGTCTCGTATAATTTCTTGTACATATTTCTTTTCAAATGCTAATCTTTAACTAGGCAGAAGGCAAATCCAAATACAATCTCGATTTCAAGGCTACGTGACACACCCTCCTGAATTTTCGAGCTCAGTGTAGACTCACTTGATTTGAACGGGCTACAAGCACACCCACTAGATTTCTAGCCTACTAAACACACCCACCTTATTTGAATGGGTTATAAGCACACCCAACTAAATAAAAATAGAGGTGATAGTTTTCCAAAGATAATTTCTTGAACTTTAGACACAATGGACCCTATAGCCTCTTAGACAACACTTTGATCTTTGAATTGAGAGAGAGATGTTTCCAAATAGTAAGAAAGCAGTATGGAATCAATATAATAAAGTATGAATTGATTCTAAGTGATTTTGAAGAGAATAGAGTGTATTTTCAATGGATTTTTCAAGAGAGTAAGAGGAGGGAAGAATATAAGTAATTAGTTGTCAAAAAAATTCATATAAACTCCCCTTTGTGTCGGAGATCAATAGATGTGTCTGTTCGTGAAGAGTTATGGCGAATAGACACATCATTTAAAAATTTGAAAAACCAATTGGTGGCATGTATGTCGATATACCATCTTCCTATACGTCGATATAAGCTTGTATATTTTAAAAACTTATTTCTTTTAAAATGTTCTGAAAATTATACTTTGTAAAATAGTTTGAACATAGATTATCAACATTTTGAATGTAACTTATATAAAATATTTTGAAATATATTTGAAAATTTATTTTGTTTTAAAATATAAAAGATAGAAAATAGAAAATAAAGATCAAAGAAGGACTTTAACAATATAAGTTATGACTCTATGCATTAAATTATAATCTTGAGATCTTCATATCTTGGTCCTTGTACTCATGATTCATGTCTATCTTTTGAGCCTTTATATTATACAGTCTTCGATTCAAAACATAAGTAATATTTTGCACTATATACTATATAACTTAGCAAAATATTAGTATTTATATTTTACATGAGTATATGTTTGTTTATGGTTGTTTTCACCAAAATCAATAATTGAGGTACTAATAGGAAAGTGTGTTGAAATTAGGAGTGACTTCCCTTCTTGAGTTAAAGTGTCTTGGGAAATCAACCGATAGCTATGCCTAAGAGTGAATTTCGCCTGGCAAGTATCTTCGAAATGATCTAGAGTTTGCCTCTATGAGGTATACTAAGAATAACTTATGGCATGCTTGTCTTCTTACCATTAGTATGTCCAGTGGTATTCAATGTGCATAAATGGCCATGTTAGACGATTCGTCATACTTTTCTATCGTTGGGGCTCTAAAGCTAGTAGGGAAGTTTGATTTAATATTTACTTTACTGAATGGAGAAGAGCACTCTTCTCCTTTTCTCTCATTGTTATTCTACTCACGTAGTTTGGCTAACTGCTCTATACTAGCTTTGAGTTCCCATATCACCTCATCCTTAGCACTTACTCATAATGTGCCACTCTTACAGACTGAAATGACCTCATCATTATCTTATGTAGAATGATTATTATGCTTCTCCAACAACAGAGGGTTAATATCAACTGGCTTAGTTTTTATGTTTGGGTTTATTTGGGCCTTGTTTTTAGCTCTTAGTCCCAAACTTAATAATCCAACTTCACTGTTCTCAATAATGAGATTGCCATGATTGTATTCCACCCGCGTTTATTATGCGATAGGGGAACGTTGGTAGTGAGATGCGGAGCAATAGGAATTCGATGGTCAAGATGGGGGATATCTTGACACCACCTTTTCGACCTCAGCCATTCTACCATCGATCTGGGTTAAAATGCATTAAAGGCCTAAAGTATAGGGTCAATAGCGATTTCGTTGTGGTTGGCAAATAGGTTTAGATAAGGGTGTGAAAGGTCTATTACCAGTTTTCATAGCTAAGTGGTTAGCTTCTTACTGGGGATAGGTAGGAGAATTTTTGGGTTGTGTTGTTCAAATTTAGGAAGATGTGGAAATCAAAGATATGGATGTTTGTATCAAAATTGGGCACAACACTCTTCAGATGTGTTTGAAGAGATAAAATGAAGAAAGTAAATGTAAAATGAGGCAGATCTAACAAACACACCAATCAACGGATAAGAAAAAATGCAGAAACACGCAAATTTAGAGTGGTTCAACGCATCTACGTCCACTATGAAATGATCGATGTCTGAGGCTACTTGTTGATAATTCCCACTTCAATTCATATCGATGTGAAGTTAGGCTCTTCATACCGATCGAAGACTCCGACTTCGTATCGATGTTTTTAAGTGCTTTTTCGTATCGATCTTTTTAGTATCGTGTTTCATATCGATCAATGGCCGATCGATACGAACTGGATTGATGGAGCGATTGATACAAAGTGTTGTTTGCTGATGGAAACGAAGTGTTGTTAACATGATGGATACAAAGCAGCTTCAGTTTGATGGATACGAAGGAAGTTAGTGGGTGATGGATACGAACTAATGGCCCCTTGGGGGATACGAAGGAGGTCTTCTGAAGGGATGGATACAGACTTGCATGGATACGAATAGTGTTGATTTTCTTGACCTTAATCGATCAATATCTTGACCATAAAAATTCTGATTGACTTGAAATTTGAAAAGCTGGCTTTCATAGCATTGCTTGTTGTGTCGTATCAATTGTAGCTCGATCCGGACTTGAGTAAAATTTATCGGTATCCATAGTGGACCTATGTACAACCGATCTTCGGGACGGAGTGTCCTTGGTCTCTAGTCAAGTCCTTGGTGTCACGGCCTTGCCAAAAGGCGGGATAAATTTCCCCCCAAAGTAGTCTTGTATGAACATGACATGCTTTGAAAAGCTACATTCTTTAGTCTGAAAAGCTCTGTCTATTCGTTGACCAGTCATTGCTTTTTCATCAAAAGATGTAACCTTTGATTGATTCTCGGCAATATAAATACTGGATTGCTGACTGCCAATGATTGTGCAATGTATTGTTGTAACCGGGTGTTCACTATTGTAATTGCCATCTTGTGAGCATTCAATTCCTGTGAATTTTGAAAATTGAATATTAGTTTGCCATACATGCATGTATGCTAACCTGACTCCAATTAACGTTCGTACGTCCACGAATCGTCGTCAAGTTTTTTTATCGAGTTTCACATTGATCCTCTCCTTGATCGATGTGAAATTTGATTTGTAACGAAGCCTGATGGTCATTGTTAGAGTATCCATTCGTATCGATCCTCTCCTGGATCGATTTGAGAAGTTGGAAAATCATCTTCATATCGATAGTGATCAATACAAATTAGTTGGCCTCTTAAAATATTTCATATCGATGGATACAAATAATTAGGAGCGTCAAAGTGATGGATATGAAGTTCCCACTTCATATCAATGAATTCTTAACGGATACGAGTGGTTCAAACGAGCCTCAGCTTTGTGTTTTGTATCGATAGCTTGATGGATTCTTGCTTCATCTCAAATATGCAGCGGATGGATACGAAAAAAACTTTGTATCGATGGTGTTGAGTAATTCAAATGAGCCTTTGCTGCATCTTTTGTATCGATGGGTTACTGTTGGATATGAACCGCCATACTCCGGGTCGATCTGAGTTGGACGGATACGAAGAAAACTCTTCATATCGATGACACTTGAGATCGCATCCACTGGTTTTCAACACTGGGAGACGAATCGTTTCCTCTTGGTTTTCCACCTATATAAATTCTTTTTATACTTAGCCAAATTTTTGTCTACTTTCTCTTTTTTTCTTGCTTTTGTATCGATAGAAAAATCGAGAAAAGAAAACTTCCTTCATCCACAAATTAACACAATTCTTTAATCCCTCGACCAAACCTTTAAATTAGGTAATTTATTAATAACTTCACACTAGAAATGACGAGATTCGAGTTCAATTGCTGATCCATTCATATCCACGATCGAATCTGGTGATGAGGAGGCCGAAGATGGGTCGAAGCAAGGTCAAGGAGGGTCGAAGTTAGACGAAAGCATGATTGAAGGAGGAAGGAATGGCATTTGTGCTATTTGAAGAGATTGAAGGGATACAAAGAATTGACTTATATCAACGATGGACGATGGGCAAATTTGTATCAATCTGGATATGATGAAATTTCGTATTGAATAAGCAAATCGCTTCGTATCGATAGTTGGTGGGTATTCGTGTTAATGAACTAACGATGGTCGTTCATATCGATACGTAGTGATCGATACGAATCCTGGACCTTATGATCGATACGAAACAGAGGAATTTGATTGATACGAATTGATCTTCGGGTGATGGATACAGAATGCTGTTCCACGATCGATATGAACTGCTATCTGCCATGACTGATACGAATCCATCCCTGGTGATCGATCCAAGTACAAACCATGATGGATACAAAATCTTGCACACTCGAATACTTGACTCCGACGAGCTTCTACCTTGCATAACTGGACTTAACTATTTCACTGCATATTTGACTGCCCTTTGAAGCCCATCGATGGAACTGTAACTTGACAAGTTTTAACAAATTTTAACTCGGATCGGTCTCTAAAGTCTGGATGGTATGGTTGTGACGGTCAGCGATGACAGTCACTCCAGTTGAATTTTGAAGTCTCGTTGTTCAAACATCTTTCAAATTCCATAGAATTCTAAATATTATGTAGCACTGCACTGCACAACGCATTAACGCACTTCACACAGGGGGAGTTATTGTTGTCTAATGATGATTTTTACCTAGTTCAATAGCTATGGAACCCGGAAGTTCGCAACCACAGGATGTCCAGGGTCTGCCTCTCCCCGTAATCGAAATGCCGGCTATCGCAGCCATAGTTATTATCCCTGCTCCAGATGAGCTACCAGGAGTAGTCTTCATCGCACATCCACAACATTTTATCTGCTCTAATATTTCTGAAGATATATTAGGCAGGATTTGTCTAAGGCATGGGCTATCGCTAGATGATGTCTTACTGCCAGGGCCGGAAGATAGAGCCCACAACCCCCCGAAAGGGTATACAGTCTGTAACAGATTTATGTGTGCAGCCGGGACACTTCCTCCTTTCAACCAATTCATCCGAGAAGTTCTATTTTTCTTGAGGATCGTTCCATATCAACTGCACCCGAATGGACATGCCTTGCTCAATAGCTTATTTGTCATCTTCATGGAGCACATCTTCCATCCTTCGATAGTAGAGGAGATCATATACCTATTTAATATAAAGATTCATGGGGACAACCCTTGATTTACTTCTCTAGAACCAGTTAGAAATTGCCAAGTCATGACCGAGGTTTGGAGCAAGCTAAGTTACTGTAAGACTGAATGGTTCTATGTTCGGTGTCCACTGGTGTTCGCTAGACGGTAGCTAGCAAGACGTAAGTGCCATAGCCTCCTTGCTAAATTACTATATAATAGTAGTTGATGTTGAGTCTAACATTTTCTTCCTTTTATAGCTTCAATTCCATGACCTAAAGGCGCTCGGTTTAACGAGATAGTATGAGTTCTTCAAGAGGTGCCCGCGGAACATAGAGAAATCGATGAAGTCCTTACGGATGAGAATCTGGTCGCCGTTGGGCTCATTGATAGAGATCAAAGCATTGGTCCGACATGAGTTCTTAGGATGGTCCCAGTGAGCCAAGCTCGAAGGAGAGTTTTCGGGATAATAATTGCTGAACCAGGCGGTGATGAATATGACCGTTGGAGATGAGCCCGCAGCTGGGCCTTTGCAAAGTCCTCAACCTTTAATGCATAAAAGGAGAGGCAAGTCTACTGGCCAAGAGATTCGTCTCTCATAGATGGAGAGCTCCTTTAGGGGACTGGCTGACATCCCTATTTCGGATGACTTGCCTTTGCACCAAGATATCGGATTAAAGGAGATTCAAAGCGCCTTAGATGTAGAAGAGCCAACTCCTCCGAGTACGACTATTACAACTGGATGGTTATGGGGTTTGCACATGCATACACACACTTTACGACACCACACAAATTCTAGCCACAAACTATTCATCTCTGGGGATTACCAACTCTGTTTCTCTTCTCATTTTACAGATACGATGTTGAGGTGAGAGTCTACGCTTGGTAGCCTTCATTCTGCACACCGTTCATCTAGCTCATACTTTGAGCTTGCAGACGTGAGGCCGATGGAGTCCGTAATCATGGCTATTCCAATCAAGAGAGGAAGCGCTACAAAAGGGAAAGGGACAAGGAGAGGGAGAAGGAGAGACAGCATGGTCTCCATTACCGATCGCGCTCCCCACCACCTAGAGGCCCAACACGATCTTCCGGCTTTGGCAAACAACTCCTTGAATCTTCGCATTAAATACCACCTTCCCAAGCATCAAGGCTAGACCAACAGCATTAGAGGACTGAAGCTGAAACTTCCATCGCCACAGAACAAGCCTTCACAAAAACCACTAGGGAAGGAGCGATTAGAATCGCTAAGTTGAAATAGGATTTTCTGAACATCTATTTTGATGGCTTCATATTTCCTCCTCACTTAAAGCGAATTCCCAATGAGGCAGAAAAGACAATGCATGACTATATACGATGTTTATGGCCAATATCAAGAATGGATGAAGACATCAGATAAAGTATCAAGCGGTGGCCTTTGAGAGGGCAAATACAATCGAGAAACTAGGAGCCGATCTCGCTTAGAAGGACCGCATAATTCAGGTGCTTAAGGATGAAAACGAGTCTACAAAGAATTTACAAACGGAGGCTAATAAAAGAGCCGACGAGGCAACCCGAAGGATGGAGGAGATGAGGCGAACACACTTACCCTAGTTGAGGAAATGGGGCACCGAACTACCACAGTCATGGCTGAGAGAGATGCGGCGCTAAAAGAGCTTGAAGAGCTTAAAGCCAAATTTGATGAAGCCGTTAAAGAAAAAGAAGATGCAAACAAAGCCGCTCAGGAAGCATGAGAGCATGCCGTGGCGCTCAGGGACGAGAGGGATGTGACGACGTTAAAGGTTTAAGAAGCCTAAGCCAGGGTTGAGGGTGAAGTGAGAGCGGCAGAGACCAGGTTGGAGGGTGACATTGAAGATCTCCTCATTACATATAATGTCAATGTTCTGAAGCACCGAAATCTGAGCTGGCTCGAAGATTACCCATCGCATCTATATAATGCTTGGTGCCACTTGGTTGAAGATGAAAAAGCAGAGCACCATATGGATCCATTGATGAGTTCAAATTAGAGAACCGGGTGTTGATTGACGACGAGAGAAGAGTTCTCCATGATGCCACTATCATTTGAAAAAGAGAGACTCGGTACTCAGCTTTCGGAGGTTGAAGAGGGTTCTGGCGTTGAGCATCATTATATGAGCTTTGAAATTCTTATGCCAACCCAGCTCGAATCTACTCCCGCGGCTGATCCTTTATCTGTGCCTTCTTACAATCTCGATCAACCGCGGTTGTCTCCAGCTCGCGAGCATGCCCCTAAAGCTGCTCCGGCTTCACCCGCGAGCCAATCTGAGGAAGGTATTTTGAAAATTTCTTGCATTTATTCAAAATCAGGAGCTTTTTTTGGAGTAATCACTAACACCTTTTCTCTTTTCTTTATTCAGTGATAGGAGCCGCACCGGCCGTGCCCCTACAACCCAAGAGCTACATCACAAGCACGAGGCCCTTATGACGGAGGCTACCACAACAACGACCGCTGCACCAACTGAAGGATTGTAGGGAAGCGCTTGTACTTTTGACGAGCAAATAATGGAGGAACTCCTTGGTCATCAAAGTGGCCCACTTACTGATATGCCATTCGTTATGGGAGAAGGCGCATTCATGGCAGCTCTTCGGGCCCAACTGGTAGCATCCCTGTGGATGCTTAAGCAATTCATGAAGACGAGATAATAGCGGAGATTTATGCCGAGATGGCAGCAGCCGCACAGGGCAGTGGTATTGGAGGTGGTATGGCGGGTCTTGGTCCATCTCCTTTGTGAATGATTTCTCCAGGTGGTACAGTTGTCGACATTGGTGTGCCTCCCTCGTCTTCCAACATAGAGAGTGTTCCTACCCCTCCAACTCCGCATTCAGAAAATATTCCAATTCCTGTGAGTTTGGAGGAAGAGGTCACTATAATTCCTTTGGCTGGAGATCAACCACCAAAAAGCAAAGGCTTGAAGAGGAATCCGAGCGGTAGCTCCAATGGGCCAATGTCGAAGAAGAAGAAATCGATAGAATAAACAATTTTTTCCTGCTTCCTTTTTTGGTAGATAGATAGGAATTTCAATTTGCTTTCTGTAAGCCATGTATAGATGCGGGTTCGACCCCTTCCAGTAGGATTTCTTGGAATAATTTTGTACTTATCCTTCTCTTTCAAAGAATAGTTGAAATAAAATTTCATTTTGTTTTCAGTACAGTTTTGTGTTTATTTGGTTAAGTGTTTTAGTGCTCGAATTTCCATTCAATTTACTTGTGAAGCCTTAGTCTCTAAATCAGACCTGAGTTTATTTGTTAAGTCCCAAGTTATGGCTTCGGGTTATAACGAAATGTTAAGTCGAGTCTCAATATTGTACTGTCTCGATCAGTAGCAGGTACTTGAATTTCCCCCCCAGTCTTGGGGATAAATTGAAATGATCAGTCGGTAGTCGTTTCCGCCTTCAATACATCGAGCTTAACTTTGTTGAAACGAAATTGAAACAAGACAAGTTTGAGTGGTGGGATTACACTCTCTCATCTATTGGTAATTGCATCCACACTCTGGGGATTGCACTTGTACATTGGCGGTTGGTCATGCCCGTTTAAGGTTTAAAGATACGTCCACGCTCTGGGGACTTAAGTTATTTTATGGGCGGTCAGCCACACCCGTTTGATATTTAGAATTTCATCTGCACTCTGGGGACTTAGTTTGATTTGTGAGTGGTTAGTCACACCCAATTTGCGTTTATACTCTGATCCACACTCTGGGGACTCAGAGTTGTCTCACGACTGGTCGGTTCACACCCGGCTTGTGTTTATACTCCAGCACGCGCTCTAAGGACTCAGACTTAGCCGATCGGTGGTCAATTACACCCATTTTGATGGTTATACTCCAGTTTGCACTCTAGGAATTTGGAGTTGGCCAACAGATGGTCGATCATATCTATCTTGAGTTTTAGGATTTCGTTCACACTTTGGGACCGATAGATTTTTCAAGATCATGGATGGTCGGGTCACATCCACCTTGAGTTAACAAATGAGGTAGTTGGATGGACGGATCCATCCTCCTCAGACTTGGTTTAAACACGGGTGAAGTCGTTAGATGGACAGATCCACCCTCTTCGAGCCCGTATTTGTAACTTTATACGCCAGCTCGCACTTTGGGAGCCGGAGTTAATTAAAGGATTGCCGTGTATCAATCCTTTTTGGCTTCAGTGTAATGGCTTGCCTTCAAGCTCGAGTCCACTTAGCGAGTGACCGGTCATATCACAAGTCACTCCCTATTTGAATAAATCCCACCATAGGGTGGAATCTAGCTCTTTGTGCATTGTGATGGTTGCACGATGCATTTTGAGAATCACTGCTCTGGCTCGAGGAGATTGCATTTTATTACTGAAATAAGAAAATGTGGCAAAGTCTGTTGCCTTATTACAAATTCAAATTTTGAAAAGCATAAAAAGTTGCAAATGAAAAGTAGACTGAATGAATTATTAAATCCTATTATGTGTAATAGCGACGAAGACTCTCGCTGTTCCAGGCTCTCGGCAGAGTGAGATCGCTAATGGTTGATAATATAAATGTGTCATCTCCAAGTCTTCGTTCAATAACATACGGTCCATCCCACATTGGTTACATATGCGAAGGGAACGGGTAAATTCTCTCAAGGACGAGATCGCCGAGTTCAAAGGTTCGGGGTTGGACCTTAGCATTGTATAATCGGGAGACTCGACTTCGGTACATGGCTGCCCTCAAATCAGCTCTTCACGCTTCTCATCTAATAAGTCCAAAGATTTAGCAAGTAATATAGCATTTGTCTTCGGGTCATAATATGTCACACGATGAGAAGATACTTCCAACTCGACTGGAATAACGACTTCTGAACTGTAGAAAACTGAAAACGGAGTGTGGTCGATCGCGGACTTGTGGGTTGTTTGATAAGCCCATAGGGCCATAGGAAGTTCATCGACCCATTTTCCCCCAGCTTTTTCCAGTCATTTCTTTAGAATGGACTTTATAGCTTTATTAACCACTTCAACTTGTCCATTCCCTTGAGGGTGTGCAACTGCAGAGAACTTCTTCTAGATATGTAATCGTTGACAGAAATTCTCGAATTCAACACTATCAAATTTGGCTCCTTTGTCAGTGATGATGTATGTGGAAGATCAAATCGACAGATAATGTTGCGTACAACAAAGTTGATCACTTTCTTTACTGTAATAGTAGCAAGGGGCTCGGCTTCTGCCCATTTGGTAAAGTAACCAACTGCAAAAATGGCGTACTTCGCGCCACCTTTAGATATAGGTAGAGACCCAATAATGTCGATTCCCCATATTGCGAATGACCATGGATTGACCATCTGAGTTACTTCGACGGGCGGGGCTCTCGGAATCCGAGCATCTTTCTAACATCTGTCACATTTCCTGGCATAATCTGATGCGTCGCGATTTACAGTTAGCCAATAATAACCATATCAGAGCACTTTCTTAGCAAGAGCTTTCCTCTCAGTGTAATCGCCACATTCTCCTTCGTGTACATCGTGCAATAATCGATTGATTTCATCGTCGGCGATACACCGGAGTAAAGGAACAGCGTACCCTCTTCTATACATGACTCCATTCTGAATAGTGAACCGCGAAGCCTTTTAAAAAACTTGTCTTTTCTTACTTCTGCGCTCTGGTAGGGCCCCATGTTCGAGATAGTATATGAATGGAGTCATCCATGACTCCTTATCAAGTATGACTTCAAGTATCCAGTCGGTCTCCATTTGATCAATACCTGAGGAAGATAACGTCTCAATGGGAACGAGTCCCATTTGCTGTGCCTCACTTATGCTGGCTAACTTTGCCAAGGAATCGGCCTCCTGATTGTGTTCTCGTGGTATGTAATAGATGGCATAATAATCGAACTGATTCAATATTTCCTGGACCCGAGCAAGATAAGCGGCCAGTCTTCGGTCTTTGGCTTGGTACTCCGCCCGAACTTGGCACGCGACCAATTGTGAATCATAGTAAGTCTGCACAGCAATAATTCTTAAATCTCTGGAAAGCCTTAGCCCGGCGAGCAGCGCTTCGTATTCGACCCCGTTGTTAGTCGCATGGAAATCGAACTTTGAAGCATAGCATATAGATCGGCCTTCAGGAGTTTCAAGCACAACCCCAGCGCCTGAGCAGCGATCATTTGATGCGCCATTAGTATGTAGCTTCCAAACATATTTGGAAGATTCACTGGTTTCGAGAAAGTCCTTCGAGATAGTGAATTCAGCGATGAAGTCCACTAGGACTTGTCCTTGAATAGCTCGTTGTAAGTGATGTCAAACTAACACAACTCGATATTCCATTTAAGTAACCTACCAGATGTCTCAAGCCGCGTAAAGCCCTATCGTAACGGCTGGTCGGTGTAGACAGTGATAGGATGAGCCTGAAAATACTGGCGGAGCTTTCTCGAGGCAATGACAAGATAATAAACTAACTTCTCCAACTTCGAATAATTTCTCTCTGCTCCGGTCAACCGTTTGCTAATGTAATAGACTGGCTGTTGTATCCGGTCCTCCTCTCGAATTAAGGTAGCATAGATTGCCTTTTTTAACACCACCAAGTAGACGTATAGTCTCTCGTGATCAATAAGTTTTGAGAGAATGGGTGGTGTGGATAGGTGTTAAACTAGTGCTCGGAAAATGCCTTCACACTCTATAGTCTATTCGAAGTTCCATTTTCCTTTTCTGATCAGATCGAAGAAGGGAATGCATTTATCATTGGATTTTGAAATGAACCTGCTCAGCGCTGCTACCTTCTCATTGAGGTTTTGAACTTGCTTTATAGTCCTTGGAGTCTCAAGATTTCTAATTTCCTAGATTTTCTCAAGATTAGCTTCGATTCCCCGAGCATTAACGATGAATTCAAGGAATTTTCTAGACGCGACCCTAAAGTAACACTTCAATGGGTTGAGTTTTATTCTGTACTCTCAGAGGATGTTGAACATTGTTTTTAGGTCTTTGAGATCGTTGGTGGAGAATCGTGACTTTACAAGAATGTCATCCACATATACCTCCATGATTTTCCCGATCTGGTTAGCGAACATTCGATTGATGAGTCTCTGATATGTTGCCTCAACGTTCTTAAGTCCGAACGACATCACTTTATAACAATAGAGTCCTAGATCGGTGATAAAGTTGGTATGTTCCTGATCAGGTAAGGCATTAGTATCTGATTGTATCCAGAATATGCGTCCATGAAGGATAAGAGTTCATGTTCGGACGTTGAGTCTATGAGCTAATCAATCCAGGGAAGTGAAAAACTGTCTTTATGGCAAGCTTTATTTAAGTCTGAGTAGTCATTACATGTTCTCCATTTCCCCTTAGGTTTTCTAACAAGTACAAGATTGGACACCCACTCTGGATATAACACATCTAGGATAAACCCGTTCGACCTGAGTTTATCCACCTCTTCTTTCAGGGTGGCAGATCT
Organism: Allium cepa; assembly: GCA_030765085.1. Taxonomy (NCBI): domain Eukaryota; kingdom Viridiplantae; phylum Streptophyta; class Magnoliopsida; order Asparagales; family Amaryllidaceae; genus Allium; species Allium cepa. The sequence goes on along the minus strand of CM060938.1, from coordinate 795,383,605 downwards.
TTCTGGATCTATACCATGCCTTTTTTGTTTGACCGGGACATGCCATGGGTCAATATTCGACGTGTGGCTTGCAATGTCCGGCGAGATCCCACACATATCGGAGTGCATCCAAGCAGACACGTCGAAGTTTGCCTGGAGAAACTCAACCAATTCCTCCTTCATCTGTTGGTATAGATGAGATCCAATCTTTACCATTTTAGAACCGTTATCATTAACGATTGGAACATCGATCGTCAGCTCTGCTGGAGAAGCCTGACTGTCATTGACTTCGTCCTCGCTTTCAGTATCTCGCGGGTCATGATCTTTTGGGAATTGGTTATGGTGTCGGGCCTGGGCCAGGCGTAAACTGTTAATTATCCGCAAAGCGGACGCAGTGAGATTCCTCTATGCCCTTTCCCTTCTCCTTTTGCTGCGCCCCCCACAGCTCAGCAACATAACATGCCCGTCCAGTAGCCTGGTCTTCCTGAACGACTTCGACTCCTTTGTCGGTAGGAAATTTCTAAGTTAGACACCAAGAGGCGATAGCGGCCCTCAACTAAGCTAGGGCCGGTCGGCCCAAGAAAGCGTTATAAGAGTCAATATCCAATACAATAAACTGCAATATCCGGACTCTTCGGCGCTCCCCAACTCCCAACTCCACTGGTAGCTCCACCATCCCAGTGGGTATAATCGCACTTCCATTGAAGCCATGAATACGAGATTGACAAGGCTTCAAATCTTTTGCTTCCATATTCATTTTATCAAAGGCTCGCTTCAAGAGTATGTTCACTGAACTTCCACTATCCACTAAGATCCTCTTCATCCAAGCAGGACCTATCTGAGCTAAAATGACTAGTGGATCAATGGTTGGGGCTTCGACTCTGTCAGCATCCCTGTCTCAAAATACGATGTCGTCTGTCATCATTTCTATTTGGCCGGAGCCGCGTCTTCCAAGTTACTGCAACATTCGAAGCTCGCATGCCTAATAGAGTTGGCATACGACTCCATTTCCCTCCAACTTTGATCCGTTGGATAAGGACCACCACTACAGTGTTAATCACTAACCTTCCACCGGTACGAGCGGGTTCCTCCGGTCTAACTTGATTTGGTATTTGGTTTTGATTTGATGGGGCCGCACCTGCAAACTGTGGCGCCTGAACAAACTACTCCAACTTTATTTCTCGAATCAACTTCTAAATAATATCCCATAGATGACGGCACTAATTAGTGTTGTGGCCATAATTATCGTGAAATCTATAAAACTTTCCCGTTTGAATCTGTTTCTCTGACAATTGCTTCGAAGCAGTTTTCTTATATTGGACAGTATTACAAGTTTGCAAGTAGACATTTTCCAGAGATGTATTTAAAGGAGCGTATGTGTCGAACATGGGAGCTCTACGTCATGGTCTGCGATTCTGATCCTGCTTCCTACCTTAATTTCCATCGCTTTCTACTGATTCTGTATATTTAACTGCACCTTTCTGGAACTCTCTTCGGTTTGTTTCATAGTGACATTGCTTTGGATTCCTTCCATATTGGGCCCCGTGTCATCCTTTTTCCTAGGCTGTTTCACATCCTCCCTTCTCAAGAACTAAGCTACCTTGGAATAGAAACGGTCCAATGATGCAGGGGGTTTTTCGGCCAACCAGTTGCCAAATTCGAAATCGGAATTGATTTCCTTAGTCAGTTCCATCGAAATGGAATTGTCGTTAGGGTTACTAATCTCAATGCATGCAGCGTGGAACCTCTTCAGATAACGTCTGAGTGTCTCTCCGGGAGCTTGAGTGACACTGGACAAGATATTAACATCTTTGGGGCTTGTGACATGCATGCGAAACTATTCAACAAACTTCGTTGCTAACTGGTTGAAACATGAAATACATCAGGGTGATAAGAGTGTAAACCACATAGTTGCGATGCCTCCTAGGGAGATTGGGAAACTTTGACATTTGACCACATCATCAGACCGTGCGACAATCATCAACCATTCATACTTCAAAATGTGCTAGTTAGGGTCAGCGTTCCCTTAATATACAGGTAGAGTTGGCATTCTGAATTGCCAAGGCGGTTCATCGTAGAGGATGTCGTAGATGCAAGAGGTATGACTTCGGGAGATTCCCCAATCGTCATTGGCGAGGCCTTGGCTTTCACGGATCATCTGACGAATCATTGTCGGGATGTCTGGCATCTGGACATTCTGGGCATGTTAAGCCAAGGTCTGGTCGGGTTCCACAATACGAGGATGGGCCGGTCGTGGTCGATGGTCCATATCTTGACTCCTTGGCTCTAGATATTTAGGAACATAAGGCTCAAGAGTATGATCACGCTGGCGATGGTTTGGATCCATTCAGTTTCGAATGTCAGTTCCCGACAACAGAAGCAGCAGTGCTATTGTCAGTAGTGTGATAAGGAACTGCCCCTCCTTGGGAAAAGGGTCCGGTCTGGTGGCTGGTTATTGGACCAAATCTTGGTTGCCTAAGATTCAAAGTGCGCTGATGTCCGGTAGTCCGTATATAGCTTCCGTCCAGCCATGGACTTGTGGATCTGTGATTGTAATTAGAAGAAGCTGAACTTTTAGTGGATGAGTAGGAAGCTTGATCCCTTCTGGATCTTCTTCGTCTTTCATGGTTTAGCCGATTGGTTAACTCCATGTTGGCATGGAGCTACTGGCGGTTTTGAGTCAGCCCTTACATCAGTAGCTTGAAGTCCTTCCTGGTGACATGGCCTTGTGGATTTGAAGGTCCAGTAGCATTCTGGTCTGCAGAGGGAAGTTGTGTGGGGTTCTACCTATCTTGTCCTTTTGGATCTGCAGCGGTTGAGGTAGTCCTAGTAGCGACCATTGTGAATAGTGAAGTTCTCTCATAGACTTGGTACAAATCTAAATAGGATGGAAGAACTTCTAAGCTTGATATCTGGATCTTCTCCTTAGATTCTCGCAATCCAATATCGGCAGTAGATCCAATGAGCAGGAGAAAAGCCGGGTTAGCTCGACGAAAGCACCAAAATGTTTGTACAAAAATTGGACACAACACTCTTTGGATGTGTTTGAAGAGATAAAATGAAGAAAGTAAATATAAAATGAGGTAGATCTAACAAATACGCAAATCACCAGATAAGAAAAAATGCAGAAACATGCAAATTAAGAGTGGTTCGGCGTATCGCCTATGTCCACTATGAAATGATTGATGTTTATTGGACATCACTCTCTGATTACTAGAGGTTACAATAGCACAACTGAAGCTTGGTAATGATCTCGTAGAGTATCAGCATCCGGAAGCCAAAAGTCTATTTTCTGTAGGTCCAGGGTCGCTATTTATAGGCGTAGGCTACAAATATCTGGCTCAAATCATGAAAGACTCCTTCTTTCATGTGGGTGGGCTCACCAGATCGATCCTTGGACATTTGGGATCAATCCATGATCGATACGTACATAATTCGTATCGATCAAAAATGACTCCATTTTGGCTGAGATCGATCAGAGGCCAAGAAGAGGTGGTACGCAAGCTTCTGTCAAAATTTGGTAGCATTTGGACTTGTACATTTTGAATTATGATCGATCCAAGTCTGCATTTACAAAACACTACCGAGTTCGTATCGATACAATTCGTATTGATAGCTTCATATCATTTCTGGTTCGAATCAATCAGGTGGCCTGGTGCTATATTCTAGGATCGATCAATTTTTCATGCCGAGTGACTGAGTCCTCCTTCCTTGTAGGTCTCGTTCGTACCCATAGCTTTGATCGTATCAACCTGGAGCATTTCCTTTCATATCGATGATTTTGACCTTAATTCGTATCGATGTCTGAGGCTACTTCGTATCGATGATTCCCACTTCAATTCGTATCGATGTGAAGTTAGGCTCTTCATACCGAAGAAGACTCTGACTTTGTATTAATGTTTTTAAGTGCTGTTTCGTATTGATCTTTTTACTATCGTGTTTCATATCGATCAACGGTCGATCGATACGTATTGGGTTGATGGAGCAATCGATACGAAGTGTTGTTTGCTGATGGATACGAAGTGTTGTTAACATGATGGATACAGAGGAAGTTAGTGGGTGATGGATATGAACTAATGACTGCTTGGGGGATACAAAGGAGGTCTTCTGAAGGGATGGATACAGACTTGCATGGATACGAATAGTATTGATTTTCTTAACCTTGATCGATCAATATCATCAGCATACGAATTCTGATTGACTTGAAATTTGAAACGTTGGTTTTCATAGCTTTGCTTGTCATGTCACATCAATTGAAGCTTGATCCGAACTCGGGAAAAATTTATCAATATCCACAGTTAACTTGTGTACAACCAATCTCCAAGACGGATTGTCCTTGGTCTCTAGTCAAGTCCTTGGGTGTCACGGCCTTGCCAAACGGCTGGATAACAATGGGTAATTGGAGTAAATTTTGCCGGAGGCTTTTCCCTCCTTCTAATCCCAAAATATGGTGATATTTTAGTCTCACAACACAAATTTAGTTATGAAGCAGTCGTAGTGTTGTATGCTTTTGTAATTGGAAATTAACAAATTTAAATGATACTAAATTATCCTTAAGAATGGTAATTATGTTGCTGAGTGCTTACACAATTAAGTAATAGCATTTTAAATGTTCATTAAAATGTTAATTTAATTATCCAATTCAAGTAATCTTGTATTAAAAATAAAGAAATAAAGTGCATAAAAATAAAGAACACAAGAATTTACGTAGTATGGATTTTAAGAAATCCTACGATCATGAATCAATAGTTTATCTTATATTTTTCTTGATATAAGCTTTTAATGGCAGACAATACAAGTATTATTAGTATATAATTCAAAAAAACTATCTAAAGTCCCTTCTCCACTAAAGTATCCTTCTATTTATAGTAACATGATGCCTTAGGCATAACTAATGCCATAACACCACACTTCTTCCCCACCTCTGATCCTTCAATGTGTCAAACATCCTGTATCTCGCTGATTTATGCATGGATTGCTTATGTGGCCACAAGCATGTGCAACTACTTTAAGTGGAAGAATTTGACTATAGGAGGGAGTTTTAAATTTGACATCAAGTGGGGAGTTTGAATTTTACATCAGGTGGGAAATTCGAATCTCGGTATATGGAGCTCTAGAATTAGACTTATGAGTGGCACTCAACCTATGTGCTGCTCAGAATTAGCTTATTTGGTTACTCTGCGTGGATCTCATGTAGCGTCATAGTTACGCGAGGTATACAATTGCATGGCTAGTTATGATGGGCTATTCTAACTTCATAAATAAGGGTGTAATATGGATATGAGGTGAAGACTCAAGGTGGAGGTGCGACCTGTTTTGATGTGTACGACGCATTCAAACTTGAGATGGTGGCTCAATCTAACTTAAGGTGGCGATGCAGTCAAATTTGAGGTGATGGTGCAGTCTTACTTGAGTTAGTGGCATAGTTTGACTTGAGGTGGTTATGCAATCAGACTTGAGGTAGGGATGAGATCTGATTGGTTTATCGACGTAGCTCATTATCGGCGGAATACTACCAGATTAATCTGAATAGCTTTGGGCCATACAAATCTACGCAATTGATTCCTACTTTGTTACTAATCTTATCCGGTGAAGTTTCGGAAGACATGATCGCTTGTCTTCAATGGACTAGCATAGTCGTTGGAGGGGACCATAATATGTATATGCCTAGAATTATCTTGTTCTTTGATTTAAGGTAGATATTGTGCTGAAGGTTTTTTATGAGTTGCTGGTGCAGTCAATTATGTTGAATATAATTTGCTGGACTTTATATGCGGTATTGTGAAAGCATGCACAGTTCCTTGACTCGTTCACATTGTCTTATTAATCTACATAGTCCATTGGCTTCTTATTCTGCATAATATAGATTATAGGAGAAAAATAGGTGTAACATAAGGCAATTCATAAAATGTTTATGAATGCCTATTCCATTGCACTGAGAAACAATCCTTGTTTCTAAAGACACCAATTTTGCAGCAAAGGAAGTTATTATATAAATTAATGGTAGTAAAATGGTTATGGATATGATCCAAAGATAAAACTGATTACAAGGAATGGAATGAAAATAACCAAACCTAAATAAACACAATGCATTAGATTTTCCAATAATATCCACACACACTAAAGCGAAACCATGAGTTCATTATCAATATCAAGAATAGATATTCCTCAGTTGTCAATAAAATCATTAAAAATATTGACTCTACTATATGGTGTGATGTACAAATCCTGAAGAGATTCGAAAGTAGTATTAAAATATGATTTTGATAGTTGTACCCGAAAGGATATGATCCATCCATCACAAATGTGTTTTCAAGAAGAAAATCAATGTAGTTGGAATATAACGAGCAACTTTAATATGAAAATATCATAAATTTCAGTTGTTGAAAATAATGTAAAAGATTCGTCATTTAATATGCTTGAATAAATTAAGATTTTACTCCCAAACTTATCTCCCAAAATGACTTTGAGTTTTGGTACATATACGTTGAAACCAAAAAAAAATCTAAATAACAATTTAGGATAGACCATTTACACATAACAACCAAAGTTTCACGAATTCAGCCAAAGTGATACCGAGTTTGTGGGTTTTTCGGATATGATCCAGGAGCTGATAGAAAAATATTGATTGATAAGCATTAAAGTTGAACAAGTAATGTGATAGAAATTTGAAATAGTTTTATTTTCCATCTAACTATGGAAAAAGGGTGTGTCTAAAAGCAAGAAATTTAAAAACGTACATAGATAGTTCTAAACTATAAGTAAACAACATATTATTGATTATTAACGATGTAATTATGTTAAAATATTCTAGTTTGGTTGTTTAATTCCCGATACAAGTTTTGAAAAACATTTTTATAATTGGTATAAAAGGATATTAGGACTATCCCAAATGATATGCATAAACATTATATTAAAATGTTTAATGCTGATCATGTAATATGGATTCCTTATGCATTGAAAATAGGAATTATCATACATGTTATTTTATCTACAATATTGTATTTCTCTTATGCATAAAGCAAGTATCAAATCCAAATTAAGAGCGCTAAATGATAACTAAGTGTATTCTTTTGTATTTGCAAAATACGAAAGTACTGTCTATAAAAACAACAAGCTTCATATGAAAAACTATTTAGACTCGAACTTCATAGGTGATATTGAGAATAATGTGTCAATATCGAATTCATGTTCAAATTTTAGTTAGGAGCTTTACGCTGGAAATTTTCCAAACAAAAGGTTGTGGCTGACTCAACAAAAAGGGTAAGTACATCACCTTGAATGATGCCATAATAAAAGCAACGTATAAATATAAATGCACAAATTTATAATTGAGCTAGGAGCGATTCCAAGTATTGAGATTACTAGGTCATTGTTATATGACAACAATGTCATAAATGGCTCGATAGAAGTCGAGAAACACGTCACAAATAGTTCCACATGATAATGGTAGTTTATAAGCATCAGAGAGAGTTGATTGACAGAATATATAATCAAAACAAAATAGCAGATCCATTCACAAAGGGTCTAATTTGATCAGCTTACATCAAACTGGTGAAGGGATGGGATTGAGATTCCATAACCGCCCTAAGTGCAAGTGGAAGATTGATAGAGTTAAATGGTATGTCCGAAAGGAAATTCAGTACTTTATTTTACATTATTAATAAAATCTCGTTTGAAATAAAAGGTGTTTTTCATTTTATTATATATACAGTTGTTATAATGTGTTATATCATTTATACATATATATACTTAAGTATATTTTATAGAAATCCGTAAATGATATATTTTGTTATAGGAACTACAATGTGTTGCAATCATGAGAAATATATCACAATGATAATAAATATATTCTTTTAAATATTCCTAGTCAAGGTGTATCAAGACTGGATACCAATATATCCATTAAGACCAGAGTACATGAACACTACAAATATTGGTAGTGTACTACTCATGGCTGTTGGGGGGCACTAAGTAGTAAGATACTGATAGTAATTGGATAAATGTATAATGAATCATACTAGTTTTCTATTGGTTAATATAACTAAGGCCAAATAGGGAATCAATATGATAATAGTACATAGTTCTCTCTATTTGATAATATTGTTAAACTTCAATTTAACAACCTAAAATTCTGGTCAATTGATTTTAAATGTTTAAATCATTTTAAATATTTAAACAATTGGATTTTGGAATTTAATAATCTTTAATTAAAATATAAGGAATGATTAAATATTTTAATTGTGAATTAAATGTTAAAAAATGGATTTAATTAATAAATAATATTGGTAAATTCAATTTGTAAATTTATTTACAAATATAAATAGATTGGACAAATATCCATAATTAAATATTTAGATCTATGAAATTAGTCTTTTGGGGCACAGTCTTGGATTTTGATGAAACCAATTTCATTGGATCTGTAATAGTGAATTCTAATATGCTGTCAAATTTCGTTGTCATCAGATAAATCATTTGATCGTGCGAGATCGAAACGCGTTTAAATTAATTCAAAAATTTAATGTAATAACTGGATCTAAAAAGCTATCTTCTGCATCCGATCAAATTAGGACTCGAGACTTGTTCAATTGTGTTCGGAATAGGGGTATAACATAAAGAATGCTAGGCGGCACGTCTCGTACGGAGTTCGAGTTTTTTTGGGTATGTTTTGTTGAATATTTTAAATTTTAAATAATAATATATATGCATACACATCCACTGTTTCTACTATATGTAGCCCCATACCTTCATCATTCTTAGACCCATGCCTCTCCCATTCCTCCCCACTCTATATAATCAACGCCTTTTAACAAATACATGGCTTCTCTTTTGAAACATGGATTTCAAAAATCAAAATCCAAGAAATTACTCAACTAAAAATCCCTAAACTGGTATCTTTGGAATCTTATCGAGGTGGTATTCATTCTGGTATGCCTATGGTCAGATGCAAGCTTGTTTGGGCAGAGGCAATTCATAGCAGTTGAGCTAGGGCTCGCATTTTCTAGCGTTTTAGGCTTCGGGAGGCTTATTGGAGGGTAACTTTAGGTTTGTCGTGACGAGAAGCAGTTGTAGCCGCGTTTTAGTGGTGTGCAATGTAGGTTTGGAGCTTATGTTTGCAGTAGTGAGGTAGGGAACCATCAGCTCGTGATTAGCCAAGGGGGTGCGGTTCTGAAATCATGGTGTCGGGAAGGTTGCTCTCTCGTAGAGCGACGCAACAATGAAGGCAGTTCGCGAAATGGAGGTCTGTAGCTTTGTATCCATGCATGTATGTGCACATATGAGTGGGTTGGCATGTCTATGCATGTTCTTTTTTGATTTAGAAGAGAAGAAGAAGGCGATGACAGAGTTGTAAATATATTCAAATTGTTATTTATTAATTTAAAATTACCAATAACTTTTAAATTTTTGTACCTCGCTCATATGAGTTCGGAATCGAACGTCGTTTTTTGTGTTGGACTCGTGTCGTCGAGATATTCACGATGGAGTTAGTTTAGTTGGATTTGGAGCTTGTTGGAATTTAGACTAAAATCAGACGACTGTTTGGTTTTAGTCCAAAATCGGGACGTTTCGACGAAAATGAAAATCGATGTGAGTTTAACTCATTTAAATTTTATTAGATCATGTTAATAATGTTATAAATGTTTATTGATTGCTTGGATGGTTTTTTATCGTTTGATTGTTTATTTAGTTGAATTTTCGATCGGAAAATAGATGACATATTAATTTGATCGTTATAAACCAATATGATTATCTATATATTATCCATAACCATTGTTTTGCAGGGAAAATATGTAGAGAGATCCAAAGGAGTTTCTCGCCTATAAATTATTTATTTACATCCAAATACTATTATTGACGGTTAATTGAAATTAATTCCTGATATTCCATTTAACAGTTTAAATGCAGTTATAGCAATTTTCTCTATACCGTCATTTATTCAATTTCATTCCCAAAGCCCTGTCGTATGAAGTTGAGCTTGTGTTTCTGCTAAAAAGAATATTAGAAATTAATTAATCATTTTAACTAATGATTTTAGGATTAATTAACCAATTTAATAAATGATGTTTAGAATTGGTTTACCTTTATGTCTAATTAATAATTTTTTCTAATGATGGTTTATGCTTAATTAATCATTTTAATTAATGATTATTGAGTTTAATTAATTCTTCTAATGATAATAGAGTTTAAATTAATTTATTGAACTTAATTAATTATTTCAACTAATGATAGCTGAAATTAATAATCATTTAAATTAATGATATTAAAATTAATTAGTCATTTTAAATAATAATATTTGAATTTTATTTATCATTTTAATCAGCGATTGTTTTAAATTTAACTAATTGTTTTAACTAATGATATTTAGAATATAGTAAAATCATTTTAATTGATGATGTTTTATAATTGAATAAATCATTTTAATAAATGATGTTTTAATAACTGTTTTAAACAATGAGGCTTGAATTTAATTATCCAATTAATTTATGATTGTTTTAAATTTAATTAATTATTTTAGTTAATTGAATTTAAAATTACTTATCATTATAACAAATGATGCGTGAGATGACTTATTAATTTTAACTAATGATTATTTAATCAACTGATTTAAATAAAAGTGAATTAATGTAAATTAACTGATAGAATAATGCTTTGGTCAATTGATTTAAAGTTAATAAACTGATTTAATAAAGACTTTAAAGTTAATTTGCCAATGTTATATAAGTGTTTGGAAATAATTATGTACTTTATTAAAGATAATGGATTTGTTTATTTAAAAGAGATTTTAAATGTGATTACTTATCTTTCGGGGTAGCTAACATTGTTTATAAACTTATAAAGAGGAATTGGAACTCGATTATTAGGATGTTAAGTGGGATAATCTTATGGATGTTTGGTCTGATGTTAGTTTAGGACTTCGAGGTTGTGCACTTAGAAAAATTGTTCTCTTAATGTTTTAACAATATGGAACTAATACTAAAAGTGTTTTACCAATATGGAAATCAATTACAGGTTCGGTTTAAGAAAAAGTTAAAGTTCAATTTCGATTATAGAACAATAGTTCCGTAATTGATATCCTTATATGGAAAGGATCTAGTCATACATTTAACACTAAACGTTAAGGCTTGGACTCGTTTTTATTTCAAAGGTTAATAACATCATCAAAGTAATGCCTAGAGATAACACTACATCAACTTGCCCCGCTTTAATTTTAACTGAGAGATAGGACTTATTTGGAATCAGGGAGTAATGCTAAATATATGAAATTTAATTTCCATACACGATCATTTTTATTATCCTTGATAGTTGATTTGTTAATTATTGGATTCAGTTTTCTTCATGGTGTACCGTCACATTAAAAACCAGTTTGTTGCTCTTTGAGCTTTGTTATCCTTTATCGGAAATGACTAAACCAAAAGTGCGAGAGGAAGCCAAGCTATGTGGGGTTTCTCCCATCAAAAGGGTATTTTTCACATCTCATCTAATTTGGATTCAGTTGTGCACTTAGAAGCTAGAATACTTGGATACTCGGTAAGGTTCGGCGGGGTCCGACTTGTTATTGTCTGAGAAGTGTCATAGAGTATATGAGCTTCTCAAGAGTATATTACTAGATGTACGCTTCAAAGGGGTGCACTTTCCTTGTCATTTGTTGAAAATTTTCCTTTCCTTATTTGATTCAAATCCTTGAATCTGTTTATCTTTAAATTGCTATGAGAAGAGTCAACCACTCTTAGCAGCGTTTAACTATTGATTTAGTTAATTCTATCAAGTTGGACTGTTATCTTATTTAGTCCATTCTATCAACATTAGACTGTTTTCCTTGTTCTATCCATTCTGTCTAGTTTGGATTTTACTCGGTTTATTTCCAATCTTTCAAGTCTGGTTTTAATATTAATTATGCCCATTCCAAATTAGGTTTGTTTCCTGATGTTATTTCTGCTTTTGTATGTATTGATATTATTCTTGTGAGATTAAAATCCGTTTCTCATTAGCGGCGTGGTCTCACAGAACTTTTATACGTTCCCCATTATTTGAGTTATCCCACGTTGATATTTCAAGACCGATCCGGGTGTTATTTATTCATAATGCTCAAGTCAGACCGAGTATTTTCCCAAGTTGACTCTTATGTTATGGAGATCATGGAGGGGAGATGGAGATTTGCCCATCGTAATGTTTTTATTTTCCCCTGTATTATATAATATACCTACCGGCATTTGTAAGGTCAGGATTTTATAACTGTCTAGCAGATAAAGTTTGTTTTTAACTCTGATATACTCTGTATGTCTAGAGTGGCAGTTTTTATTGTCCTTGATATATTATATATTGTCGATTCTACTGTGAGATTTTGTTTTCTCTGTTCTGTGCTCTTTTCTTTTTATTTACCCTAACAATTTGCCCATTTGTCAATTGGATGTGAGACATTGGAACGCAACGGTAATGTTCGGTGTCGACTTTCGATGGTCAAAAAGGTGGGTCGTTACATTCAACGTGAATGCTTCACTTTGAGTATAGTTAAATCATGCACAACATTCATCAAGCGACCGAAGATGGGTCTGAGTTGAAACATTGGAAGCGAGACACAATTCAATAAATAATTCATCTCTTCAGCTATACGGGATTAGTATCATGATAATCTATAGTTAACTCAAAGTCAAAGTCTCTAAATAGAGTATTTTGGCTAATGATAATAATAATTATTAAATCAAGGACTTTATGTTTAAGATTATATAAGTTAAACGTCGACGATATTAGAGTTTTGACCAAAACCAATTTCCATAAGTCCTAATGTGATATAGTTTTTATGAAGTGAATTGATATAAATAATTATCACTACTAGAGACCACTTAAAATAGTAAAACTGAATTTTACCAAAATTGTGTAAGGGGAAAATTCGACTAAATTGCCACATCACTAGCTAAGGTCAAGTATGAACGTTAATATTCAAATTATTCGATACTAATCACCAACTGAATTTACATATATGAGTAGCACAACCACAATGTTGAGTACTTCGAAAACCATGTGATTTAATTAAATTATAAATTGTTATGAAATAATTAATATTTATGAAACATTTACAAAATTTTATTTCATTTTATTTGAATCAGTATTTAACATAGTACACATATAAAAATTATATATGTTCTTATCAATATACGATATCGGCAATATATTTAAATAAGATTTAAGATATGCAAACTTGGATCGGGTTTGGAAATATATGTAGGCCCATCAGCCTGTCAGTATGGCTGGCTATGAAACGAGGGAGAGGTGTGACATTTTGTTTGAAAATATGGGTTTGAATTGGTTCAAAAGAAGAGGTAAAAAGGAATATCTCAATCGCCCTTTTTCACTCTTTTCTTTTCCTATATAAACTCAACACCTCCCTCATTTTCTACTTCATTTTGGTGTCTCTATACCCTAGTATTGGCCAAAAATTTCACTTCTCCTCTCCTCTACATTTTCATTTCAAATACAAATCAAATAAAATAAAATTCATTGTGTGGCGATCTCTTTGGTTAGTATCCTTTTTGGAGGAGATTAAATCTGATTCAAGGAGCATTTCTGATTCGACCTTCAAGGTGCAATATCCCAACTCAATTTGTAACATTTGATTAATAGTCGTTTATTTATGTGCTCATTTATATAATTGTATATGTGTGGATTAGAATTACATATTTTCACAAACATATATATTTGTTTGCTACCAAATCTGCATATGTGTGTACATATATAAAAAACTATTTGTATGTGAATATTTTATTTTTGGCAATACAAAATAATAATAATCGAAATTAACATTTATTTGAAATAATTTTATAGTAAAATGTGATTTTTAAATAATTGTAAATATGTAATATATATATATATTTAGTAAATTTTATACAAATATATATTCTACAAGTATATGTATTTTCTTAAAAAATTAATTTAATATATATATACACACACACACACATACATACTTAAGAGTTTTATTATTATAATGTATTAATATATATTTCATAAAATAAACTATGTTTGGAAATTTAAAAAATTGTTATTAAAAATTCAAGTAGAATTTATAAAAAACTAGATTAATTAATCCACAAGAACTAAAAAAACTGATTTTGTCAAAAACATTTCGGTGGAAATTAAAATTTAAAATATATTTTGTTTTATGTTCAAATGTATAACATTATTCATATATTTGAAAATTATAATTTTATGAATTTTAATACACACACACAGATATATGTATTAATACATACATACACATATGTGTGTGTATTGAAAATTGGTTCTTTATTAATAATGAAAAGAATATTAAATGTTCCGCCTCCTTAAAAAACCTTGACAAAGTAGCAAGAAATAAGAGAAAGGCAACACTTATAAACTTTCGTACAACATATAAATAAAAAAAAATACATAAAAAAGGCACTCCACCTCTCCAGCTATATCAACCCGATACATACCATTAAAGAAATTAGCATCCACTACTATTTTTGAAAATCTACCGAATATATATGCATTAGCATCCACTAGAATCAATTTATCTCTCTGCTCCTTTGTTAGCCTCTTCCGTTTGAATGTTCTATTGTTCCTTTCGAGCCATGTAAGGTGAATGACAATGGAAAAAGCCATGAAATAACACACACACACATATATATTTATGTATATGTATATGTAGGTATGTATGTATTAATACGTATATATGTGCATGTGTATTTATATATTAAATTTCAATTTGAATTTTAAATTAGGTATTATTTTGGATCCAGATCATTTCAAATTCTAACTTTTCTTAAGCTATTTTAAATATTGAATTATGAATTTTATTTAAATTTAAACTTAATATATATAATTATTTTTGTATATATGTAGAGGTTACTTTATATTATATTAATTTTTAAATAATAATATACAACAAATACGCATATAAATGGGCTAATGTGCCCGTTGCGGTGTAAATTCCAACACATATATATAAGCATATTAAACCAGATGCACATTATGCTTGCATGTGCACTTATATATATATATATATATATCTGTTTGTGTGATACACGTATACACTTTGTGTATCATAAATATAATCAAATCAAATTTTTATATCAATTAATTAAAAAAATAAAGATTTTACAAAAAAATTATTTATGCTAGATCTAAATAATTTTAGATTATAAAAATCCAACAAGATTGAAAATGGTAAAAATTCACTCATTTAACTCTCTGCGTGTTGACCCAATTCCAATAGTGTACATCTTCTTAAACGAAGTAGTTAAAGAAGCATTCTAGATGCATAAATTTATCACTGAGCAAGGGATGCTTCTAAACATTGGGAATGTCATGACATTGATTTGTAAGAATAATTCCGTGATCTAGATCACGGAAGAACACAGAGCTCATAAGAAATCAAAACACATGCTCTGGAAGTTCCACCTAATACGAGAATTTATCAACAATGGATAAATGTTAAATAATATAACCCTAAGTGATAAACCACAGCATAAAATAACATTTTATATTAGATCGCTACAGCAATATGTCCCTTTAATAGAATTTCAAAATCATTATAAAAGGCTACTAACAGTGTTTTATAAACACTTTAAAATAACATGTTATAATATGTCTGGTAGATACTGTAGCATTATTAAAAATGCTATAAAAAAGTGCCTATTATAGCATTGTTTTGTCATCTTTTAGTATTAATTGCTTTGTTATTGATATAATCGACTTTCTATGGCTTTCTCTTATTACGAAGTTTTCATAACGTTTATAAAATGTCATAGTATGTGCAATTTAGGACAAAGCTTGTTTTTCATAGCATTTCAAAACAACTATACATTTTTTTGAAGCATTTTCGAAACGCTTAGTAAGTAAAAAAATATGCATATTCCTTCTTATTTCTTTTTAAAAATGCGACAGATTATTTTTCATCCTAAGCTTATTTTAGTATATATATATTATAATAGTTAAAATACCATAATTAACACGTTATTATATATATAAGCAAATAGATTTTTAAGCGAGATCACAATGTATAATCCATACCATTGCATAAAAAAAGTACAAAACATACAAATACTTACAATCAAAAGTAATATTGCATACAAGCATACAAAACAGTATATCCAACCGTGCTAACCAAAAGTAAAGATGTATGTATACAGCTATAAAATCGTAAATTATTACATAGGCTAATTTTTGAAGGAGAAAGAGATGGCAAACATACTTCCGTCTGCCTTCCAACATGTAGCCTAACCTCAAAAGTATCATAGGTCATCTGTCAAAGAGAAAGTTGTTATCAGATTCCTACATGACTTATCCAACCTTAGGCGAGATGGTTTAAATTTGATTTTGTGCTCTTGAGATACTTGTCAGTAAAAACATGATTACTTATCAATACAACATTAATATCCAATAAATTAGGTTATATATTCAAGGCTTTTCTTGCAAATTAAACTTTTTTGAATAAAATAAGTGGAAGCACTCTGTTATTTTATGTATGTTATTCAAATATTGTTTTTATTTTAATAATAAATATACTATTTCCTTATGGTGACTATTATTTATATTATTACCTATACTATTAATTTTTATGAACTTATTTAATTTTTTTAAAACTGGGTTTATTCTTATTAAACCTTGTTAATTTTTAGAAACTTAGCCAACTTAGCCAAATATTAATGAAACTTAATAAATACTTTGGATGCTAGTTAACGCATCTGGTCTACCATCTTAGGCTCTTCTTATTCTTTTAGAAAGTTAAGCTCCTCATCCGAGTCTCTCCCAAAGCCAACCATGTTATAGGTGCTGGGTTCTGCACGTATAAGATTTTTTTCTAAATATGCAACAAGAACAAAATGAGGTAGGCAGCTAAAGTGCAAAATCCCCCGGGTCCTAAAAAATTTCGATTGGGTCTCGAAGTGTAGCTATAAGGAGGGAGATGGTCATTTCCTTAGTGCAGTGGTTCACCTCACTATTTTTATTAGACATGGTCAATTTTTATAAACTTATTTAAATGTTACAAAACCCGGTAAATTTTTGTAGAACTTAGTTAAATTTTACAAACTTTGCCAATTTAGCCAAATATTTATAAAACTTGGTTAACTTTTATAAAAATTAGTTAAATTTTATTAACACGGTTATTTTTTCAAAACTTAGTTAATTTTTTCAAGTGTAGTAATTCCTATAAACTTATTTAATTTTTATAAAAATATGTTTTTTTATAAAAGTTAGTTAATTTTTATAAAGTAAGTTATTTTTTATAAATTTAATTAATTTTGTGAAATTTATAATAAAATTTTGTACAACTTAGTTAATTTTTATAAATTTATTCGACTTTTATAAAAATTTGTTAATATTCATAAAATTGTTTGATTTTTACAAAACTTAGTTAGCTTAATCAATTTTTATATAATTTAGTTAACTTTAATAAATCTGTTTAAGTTTTGTAAACTTTAGTTATTTTTAGAAAATTATTTAATCTTTTAAAAGACCGATTCACTTACTTAATTTTTATAAACTTAGTAAACTTAGTTAATTTTATAGAAATGAGTTAATTTTTATAAACTTTTAGACAACTTAGTTAGATTTGTATAAAATTTGATAATTTTTTTAAACTCGGCTATTTCTTTATAAAATTTGCCAACTAAGTTAAAAATTTATAAATCTAGTTAATCTTTATAAATATGTGTAATTTTAATAAAACTTGCTTAAAACGGTTAATTTTTTAAAAAGTTAGTTAATTTTTGTAAACTTAGCGAATTTTTATAAAATTCAGCTTAATTAAATTTTTGTAAAACTCAGTCAATTTTTATGACTTATCCGAGGTTTTAAATATCAGATTCCTGTCATGTTTCGTCTCGAAAACTTTACCCACATTATCTCTTATCGATAGAGATCTCGGGTGAGATGAGTGTATCCCGATTGTATATTTCGGATTGACATCTCGAATTTTTCAGTCCATCTCGAGACTATCTTGGAGTAATATAAGTCTATATTTGATATTTTTAAGATTATTATAATAATTTTTTTAAATATATAAATTTCTTTAACATGCATGATTTATATAGAATGATGATATTAATTTTTTATTTTAGAGCAGAGCGATAACACTTAGTTGATTTGGTATTAACCGAATGATTCCCTACTCATCTGAATATTAGAAGCTAAAAAATAAATTATAAGTTTTTGCTCACTTATTAAATGGTAAAAAGAAGAATTAAAGGGTAAATAGAAAGTCATTTGAGTGTAATTTCCTGTGGACTAACATAAGAAGTAAAACAATACGTGAATGAAAAAACATAACTTCGTATGGAATTTTCTATTGAAATCTCACATCAAATTTCGCTATCTTGGACGACATGAGTGTCAAATAATATATAAACAAAATTTAATGTCTCGTTTTGCTAAATCTCGTCTCACTCAAGTTCGAAAATGAGATCTCGAGCGAGATCTCGGGTGAGATGAATGAGATTTGAAATAAAGAGCTTATCAGATTAATAAAATTCCGATAACACCTCATTTGCACAATTAGTGCTTTCCCACTCACTATAATTCAATGTATATTTACATGATCAAAATAAGACTAGATTTATACTATGTATAAAAAATGTACTTCATGATAGCATATGCATTTAAATGCAAAAAAACATGCATTTCATTTTCAATTTTAGCTAACAATCTTCCATATAGCAAATCAAAGTTTTGTGTACCTATATGGAAAAAAATGAATATTTAGAGTGCTAGTGACATGTTATATTTAAATGAATTATGCACGTGGCATGGGTATGTTTTCTAGATTTTTTTTGAAAAGTATCATAGCTTACCGAGGGCGATAAAGTGGAACTTCATGCCCTACTCCAATGGCATTCTATAATGAACTACATTTTTTTAAAAATCATAGCTTTTAGTTAGAGTGGAGAATAGTTACATATGAATGTATTTTTATGTAAGTATGCATGTGTTTTTGAGTCAAACAAGAGGGATAATGATTCATAAAAAAATTATGTATGTTTACATAGAATATAAGTCAACATTTTAACCTTTCTAAGTGACAAATGTAGGGAAAAAAATTATAAACACTTACTTAGGTTTTGAACTCGAGTAAATGTTTGTTATCAAGTGTTGAATGTATTTAGTCAATATGAAGAAATTGGGTAATAATACACAAATGGTATCTTTACTGGGGTAGCAAGTGGGTAACTATTGGATTTGCTTTGTCACATCTTTCAAATCAATTCCCTGATTAAATTTCAGGAACACTAATTAAATTAACCAAAATCAAAATATATGTAAAATATCCTATTGAGTTTATATTCCAGTTATGTAACTTATCTCAAACTAAAGGGTATCAATATGTCATCCATAAGGATAAATTGTTAACATTAAACCCTTAAAGGTCTCATTTTTCCTACTTTTGTTTTCCATTGTATGAAATTATTATCAAATGCATGCAACTAACCATTTCAATTATATCTCATTTTGCTAAATTTTACGTACGTATGCCACAGATAGATGATGTTAAAGTGTTAACGGAATAGTTACTTTAATGTAATAGTTAACAGAGTAACCGTTTTAAGTTGCTATAATAATAACTCTTAATCAGAAGTATGAATTTTTTTTAAGATTCCAATATCAAGAATAATATGCATATTATAATGCAACTTCTGTATATGAATAACATGCATCAACATTTATATTAAATAATTATCTCGCATATCAGCCACTGGAAATAAATTCATAAGACACAAGTAAAAAAAATTAAAAGAAGAAAAAGAAGGCGACATATATATTTTGCACCTGTGTAAATACCTAAATATAGCTAGATTTACTCTGTGAAATAGAGTTTAAAAAAATGCCCAAATAATGTTAATTAGCACCTGGAAATAACTCCTATAAGAAAAGTAATTGTAATTTATAGAAATTTAATAGTTTATGAGAACATGCTTATGCAAATATAAATCTTGAATGCTTGTGGCATATCTGGATAACACTAATAATTTAAAAAGAGACATAGTAGAGAACCTAAAGATACTTATGATCTGCACCAACAATGTATATTTATGATGTTGGAATATAATGTGGATAACATTCTCGTATTTCTGATTTTAAGGATCTGTTATAGATTCTTTTAGAAAATAGTGCAGTCATATTGAGTATAAAAAGACTATCGAACTATTCTCGTCCGGATTAAACAAAGCATTCTAACTACATTACTTGATTTAAAGTTTTGTACCACTTTGATCAAGCCAAAAACATGGTAAAAGCGTTTCTAATAATTTCCAAGAGTGGAGAAAGAAAAGAATGATTTAATTATAAAATCTGATGATTTTAAAATGCAGGGACTAACAATGCTTATACTGATGACGGAGGATGTGAAGAGGAGTAGATTCTCTTGAGAAAAACTGTTAGGAAAAGTACCAGATCCAGAGCAACATCCATCAGGAAGAGTCGCACTTCTTTAAATAGACATGGTTGTTCGCAGCCACCGTTTACTATGCATTCTGTAGTACATCGGTCGACCGGTGGTATCCTATTAGTGGCACCTACTAATGCATGGTAAACTATTGAAAATATACAGCATTCTCTCCCTATTTTAAGAGTTTAAAACATTTGGAATGGCTGTATCACTTGAGTGACTTCCTACATACCCGAGTGGAATCAAGTCGACGTAGTTCAAGGACAAAATCGGCATTATCGTGAAAACCAACACTTGGTAATGAGTACCTTTTGAGTTTGAACACTTTACTTTTATAAACTCTTCAAAGTCATATTGAGGTTCAATGGTGAATGAGTCTTGAACCAAGCACCCCTAGTGATATGACTGGAAGAATCACATATATTGATTTTCATAGGTTACTATTTTCTGTATGCAACGCACATTAATGGCCATGTGTTATAACCCTGAAATTTCATGAGTCTACTAAGAAAGCGATCTTCTTACTTTTTTAGGAAATGACCTGATTTCCACACTCATATAGGTAAGTCTTTAAATGATTTCATGATACACTTGTATATAGACCTACTAAGGAACTTAATACATCCTCATTCATGTAGAATATCCAACACTACCTTATGGGAATTTTGGTGTGGTGTTCCTTAATCATTCCTTTAACTTGTTGATACCCATTGAACTCTGTCTATCCTTTTTAAGACATATGTTGGGTTACCGTTATTCGATGGTCAACCTTCATTTAAAGACCTTAATCTCATTTCTCTTGATTTTATCGAAATGCTCGCTTTTGGAAGACTCTTTGTAAACGGATCAATCGAATTCTTCTTTGTTTCTATGTAATCGATTGTGATTACTCCTTGCCTTTGAGTAATTGTCTTATCATCTGAGGTCTCAGACTCACATGTCTATACTTTCCATTATGTCTTATGGGAAACATTATATATCGTAATCTGATATCATAATTAATCATGACTGCTGGAGATGGATTAGTCCATATAGAAATGTCTATTAAAAATTCCTTAACCATTCCACCTTTTTAAATGCTTTGGTAATATGATTAATTCTAACAACACAGTTGAGTCAGAAACACATATCTGCTTCTTGGAACACCAAGACACAACAACTCCTTCTAATGTAAATATCCAACCAATCGTAGATTTGGAATCAAATTCTACATTATTCCAAGTAGCGTCATTATATCCTTATAATATGACATGATATCCTTTATAAGAAAGACCACAGTCAATGGTACCTTTCAAATAAGCTAGAACTCTTGAAATTGCTTTCCAATGTTCCAGGCATGGATTACACTTAAATCGATATAATATGCTAATAGAGTGTGCTGTGTCAGTTCTTGTGAAATTATCATACATATGACTCCTAATAATACTAAAAATTCCAGTTGAGAGACAGTATGCCTAGTATTCTTCTCTAATTTAATACTAGAACCCTAAGGAGTTGGAGATGGTTTATCATTATAATGATCATATTTATTAAAAAATTTCTCAATATAACAGGAATGTGTTACCACAAACTCCTATGGTGTTCTTACAATCTTAATTCCTAAGATAACATCAGCTTCTTCTAAATCTCTCCTATCAAATTTCAAGGACAAAAGCTTCTTTGTTTTGTTCGCACAAGATATATCAAACCCAAAAATTAGCATATCATCAATGTATAAACATAATATAACATAATTATTTTTGTCTGATTTGCTATATATATATATATTTATCTACATTATTGACTTAAGTCCATACGATAAAGCTACTTCATTAAACTTCTCAAACCATTGCATGGGAGCTTGCTTCAGACCAGAAAGAGATTAGACTAATTTTCAAACTTTTCTTTCTTGGCCTGGCAATATGAAACCTTCAGATTGTTCCATGTATAGCCCTTCTTCTAAATTACCATTTAGAAATGTTGCCCTTACGTCCATTTGATGTATAGTTAAATTATTTATGGATGCTAGTGCTATCAAACAACGTATAGAAGTAATGCACACAACATGAGCACATGTATCAAAATAATCTACTCATTGTCTTTGTTTTTAACCCTTTGTGATTAATCTTCCTTTAAATTTATCAATGGATCCATCTATATTAAATTTCTACTTGAATACCTATTTATATCCTATTGATTTAACACCAGGAGGTAATTCCATCAAAATCCATGTTTGATTTGACAGGGTTGAATTCATTTCATCGTTTATTGCCTCTTTCTAGAAATTTGCATCTTTGGAACTCATAGCATCAGAATAGTTTGTAGGATCAACTTTGACATTTATTACATATTTAGTGATATTATGGATTTCATCCGTAGTGCCTTCGATAAGATATGCAATAAAGTCAGGGCCAAAATTCTTTTCTAGTCTTGCTCTTTTACTTCTCCACTATTCAGTATCTTCTTCAGGTACTAAGATTTCCATGTTGTTTTGACTAGAGATATAAGCATCATCAATACCATCATTAGTCCCAACATCTTTTGATCTGGATGATATTAATGGTTCATCACTATTTTGGTCTTGTGATATATACTTATTCTCAAAATACTACATCTAGGAACTTCTAAGGTATCCAAAATAATGAATCTATAAGTACTTTTATTTTGAAAATATCCTATAAAAGCAAAATTTTAAGCTCCATTTCCTAATTTTAATCTTTTAGGATCTGGATTTCTAACATAAGCTAAAACCCCCAGACTTTAAGTTTTGATAAGCTTAGTTTTCAATTAAACCATAGTTCATAAGGTGATATATCCTTTTGTTTCGAAAGAACTCTATTTAGAATGTAACAAGCTGATAGCATAGCATCACCCCATTATGAATTTGGTAATTTCGAACTAATAAGAGTTGCATTCACCATTTCTACCAATTTTCTATTTTTCCATTCCGCAATAACATTATGGAGTATAAGGAACCGAATATTGGTGAATCAAACCATGTTGTTTGCAAAATAAGGTGAATTTATTTGAAAAATATTCACCGCCATGCAACACTTTAATTTTAACTCTAAATTTTTTTTCTACTTCTGCCTTGTAAATTTCAAATTTATCAAATACCTCATCTTTGGTTTTCATTAGATATATGTAAGCATATCTAGAGTAATCATCAATAAATGTGACATAATATTAATAAATGTGACATGGTATTTATTTCCTCCGTATGGTTGCTCCAATGTCAAGCCACCAATCATTTTCTATGCTAGGAGTTTTCCTTTTGCACTACAACTATAGGCTTTTCTTCGACCACATTTACCTTTTTGTTTCTTTCGTTAACGACAGCAATGAGCATAATGGCCGAGCTTGTTACAAAAGAAATAAGCACCCTTATTTTTGTCATTCTTAGCTTTTCTTTTCTTTTCTTATTTTCATTTTTTAGCTTTGATGGATGAATGTATTCAATATTATTAGCCTTGAAATTAAATTCGGTCTGTTGTCTATCGATTTGTTCACGTTTACATGAGTCTTCTTCTTTACGAAGACGATGTTGTATAGCTTCTAAATCATAGTCTATTTTAGGCATGTTTTAGTTTCTTTTGGTAATTAGGTCTGTTAACAGTATGGGTTTTAGCCCGAACCGGTCCGAACCCGCCCTATTAATGCAGGTATGAGTTTTGCCTTTACTACCCAAACTCAATTCAGGTCCTACCCAGTTACTCTTAGGATCGGGTAAGGTTTTATCAAAGCTTGACTCGGTTAGGGGCTGACCCGATTATTAGTTTTCCGCCGTATCAAAACATGACCGCATATGTTATTTATTTACCACTTTATTTGTTTACATGTAGATGTTTTTACATAATTTTATTTTTAACTTAGTTACATCACCATCCAATTTATATTTTTACATTGTTTGTATAAAAATAATACAAAAAGCAATTTTAAAGTATGTTTTTAACATAAATATTATGAGTTATGTATACTGGTATTACCCAACCAGCTTAAAAAGGCTGATGGGCCAGGCTCGGATATTGTTTGTGAGATACCCTGGGGGTTCGGGTTGGGCTCGGGTTTCAATTGTAGTAATCATGCTCGGGTCTGGTTTTATAATACCCGGACCAAAATCGGCTAGTCAACAAATCCACTTATAATCATCCAAGCAGAGGGAAGTCGGGATATAATAACCCAAACTATGAATGATTCAAAGAAGCTCTATATTGGCATGTTTAACAATAAGCAAATTCTCATTTGCTTGTTCGATGATCATTTTATTGTCATTCATCTTAAATTTCATAGAATTGCTAATAAGAAATTTCTTGTTACTTGCCTCGAAAATGCGATATTTGTTCTCCAATGCAGTCCATAGCGCCTTCGCACTTTCCAAGCTTCATTGTGCATTGTAGACGGGTGTGGACAGTGCATTCAATATGTGTCCTTTACACATGAAGTCATCCGCCTTTTGCTTATGTTATTTAGCTTTAATTCAAAATATCTGCTGGAATTTCAGTCAATAATTCTTTCAATCCATCTTCTAGTATGTAGAAAGTTTCATAATAACGAGAAAGAACTTCATCGTTTCTTGCCAAAGAGTAAAGTTTTCACCATCAAAATGTTCTAGCTTCGTTAAATGTTGATTCATGAATTGAAGTGCATTATAGTTGCTTGAACTCTCATTTGCTGACAATAGTTTCTGAAAATTGTTGGAATATAATGTGAATACCGTTGTTGTACTTTTGACTTTGAGAACCTATTACATATTCTATAAGAAAATAATTCAGCCCTATCGAGTACAAAAAGACTACCTAATTATTTCCGTCAAGATTCATCAAAGCGTTCTAATGATGTTACTTGATTTAAGATTTTTTACCACTTTGATCAAGCCAAGAACATAATATAAATATTTTTGATAATTGCCAAAAGTGGAGAAAGCAAAGCATTATCAAATCACAAAATCCGGTGATTTTAAAATGTAGGGACTAACGTTGTTTATATAGGCGATGGAGGATGTGAAGAGGAGTTGGTTCTCTTCAAAAAACTGTTAGAAAAGATACCAAATGAGAGCAACATCCATCATGAAGAGTTGCGCCTCTTCGAACGAACATGACTGTTCGCGGCCACCGTTCACTGTGCCTTCTGTAGTATCGCCGGTCGACTGGTGGTATCCCATCGGTGGAACGATGGAACCTGCCGATGCACAATAAACTGTTGAAAATATACAACGTATGATGGAACAAAGTGGCAAACAAATCAACTATGAAAAACTTGCACATGGTACCAGTAAATTACACATGAAAATAACAGTAGTAGATAACCATACTATATGATTCTTGTCATTATCAACTAGTGATGGTACAAGAAAGTTATAAGAATAACTATTGTGAGAATGTATATCAAAAACACATATGTTATCACCGAAGAATGTATTTACTTGTACTATTATAGTTTAATGCGTAAATGACTGATATGTTCCACCTCACAACTTATAAACCATGTGTTTGAGATGAAAATAATCGCATTTCCAACTATACTATATATATATATATAATTAGTTACTCAACTCAGTTGAAACTTATAAACCATGGGTTTGTTGGATAGGAGAATAGGGCTGTGCAATTAAAGTGCTCAGTAGACTCAATGTGGCGAAGGTGTATAAAGTCATAACGGGGATACATCGAAGATATAACGGGATATAGCGGATGGCTCTAAAATAGCATGTAAAACTCATACTTAATGTTTTTACAAATATATGAATGGTAATTGAATGAAAAATTAACATTCAATTGAAACATAATTAATACATAAGTATTTTTAAATAAAAACATATGCGAATATACTATAAACAGACGTAAAGCTACAACATAACATAATTGTATTTAGTAGAATATGACAATATTTTCATTTCTAAAAGTATATTAAAAATTCTATTAAATAAATTAATTTCATAATTTTTATAATATATAAATATCATTTTTCAATTCATTTCTTTTAAAGAAGATATAGCGGAAATAGCATAATATAGTGGGAATAATGGGATATAGCGGAAATAGCAGGACTTAAAGCGAAAAGGCTATGTTTGGGGCTATATGGAAAAATCATAGCGGCAAAAATCCGCTATGAGATATAGCAGGGTTATAACAGGGTAATAGCGGGACATTTACTGCACAAGAATAGGAAAAATGAGAGGGAAAGTATATATTTTACTGCTTAAGATTTTGTGGTTTTCGGTTTGCTAGTATAACCATACAGCGGTGGAAAAACCAACCATTAAGTTATATAATATCGAAAGAAAAAAGTATTTGTTAATTTTTTCTTAATTATGAATTTAATGAAAAATTAACTGCATTTTTAAATAAAAGAAAGTAATTGAAAAAGTGTAAATTCAATTTCACTAAGAATTGTACATGTAAGCCAGCTTGATAGTAAGGATTTGACATCAATATATTGATATGAATCACTCGCAAGCACAAATACATATATATTATATCAAGAAGGATCAATATACTCTTAATTTTGAACTTCTTTGTAGCTTTAAATAATTGTTGGATTTAAAAATTAATAGGAAAAATCAAATGATCATTAGCACAAAACATACACTACTAGAACTACAGTATATAGCCACGATAGGTTTCTAACGGCCGCCAATGGGATTTTCCAACGGCTACCAATGGCTCCTTATTTTTTAACTTGCCATTGGTAGCCGTTGGAAAAACAGCCGTTTGCGGCCGTTGGAAGCCATTGGAAATATTCGTGTAAACCTGCAGCGAGGCCGAGAGAAAAATCATTATCCTCTTCCTCCTCAAAAACACCAAAACCCTCCTCCACTCCTCCTCTTTTCTTGCTCCCAGCTTCCCCACGCAACCGGAAGCCACTCCGACGCCATCAATCAACGCTAGCAGGCTCTCTCCATCCACATACATCTCCAAAATCAGGTTTTGCCTAAAACCCTAAAATTTTAAGTTTTTCTAATTTTGTGTTAATTTGTTGTTATAGTTGTATCTAATGGTCTATTGATTGTTTATTATACCAAACTAAGTGCTTACAATTATTACCATCCAAATGTCCAAATTGTTTGTGTATATATATTATGCACACATATACATATGTTGATAATTTAGTGTAAATGCGCATTTGAGTTGGCGTTAGATTAATTAGGATCGATTTAAATTATTTTATGTATGTTTTGTAAAATATTAGGCAAACAAGAATTAGTCGAATATTTTACGAACATGAATTATATCTTTTACAAAATATATTAGCATTAGATAAGTATACAATTTAGTATACACACACACATGAATTATATATTTTGTGAAATAGTAAAAATCATATAATTTACTATATATTTAGTAAAATAGCAGAATATAAATAAAATAATGCATAATATGCTTTATTTTATATATTTGACAAAACAGTAACATATAAACAAAATTTAAATCTCTTAGTGAATTTTTGGCCCGTCTCACAAGTGTTTGTTGAATATGCGATTATATGATTTTTGTTTGATGATAATAAACATATAAATATATTCGTGTAAATGTATTTGTTAATGTACTATTTTATTTTTCATTGATTAAATAGATATTTTCTGAATAAAAATAAATAACACATAATTTGAATTCAAACAGAATTTTTTTATTCGAACAAATATTTATTACAATCTTTGAATAGTACAAAGTTCAAGCTCTCACTATATATATTCAATTACAGTAGAACTTTGATTACATCACAATTTCGCATTTACAGTTGACCTCACTACATGTCACTCACACTCGTATTTATCTTCAACTTTATTCCAATATGAATCCATCATCTGAGAAATCTGCAAAAATAAATATTGACGCAGTAAAATCGAAAAGGAAATAATTTTGCAGTATAAAAAAATGCGAATTTTGAAAATAATATTTTCCTCAGTTATTGAGGGTTGTTCGTCATCATTTAATTTTCAATTCATCATACACGAACAGCTTGTGACATACACAGTGTATCACTGTATATGCCACAAGGCCGTGCACACCAATATATACACTTGATAGATTTACAGGGACAGGTGAGAACAGGTCAAACCCAAAATACTCGATTCAACTCAGGTGCAACAAAAATAATGTCACAATTTCAGCACATGGTCAAATCTGAGCTACAAGCTGGATTCAACTCCGGTGCAATTCGAAAATCAATCCAAATGCAATAAAATGGTCGGGAGCAACATATCATAGATAGTACACGTGCCCAGCCTTACGCCAACATGAAACAAGATCAAGTCCAGCTACCACATAAATGAATAAACACATCAAACAGTAAAATGAACCAGTGGCTATAAACAAAGTGATGCACAGGAACAAAAGTCCAAGACCGGTGAATTGAAATGGTCATGTGTATTGAAGGCCAGTGATCAAGGAACACCAGCAACATTGAAATGATGATATCAAGTCAATGCAGCAACCAAAACAAATGCAACAGTGAATCATAAACCAAGTGCACCAAAGATATGGCAACACAGCAACAAAGCACAAAGGCTATAGGTCTGAAATCACAAGGGCAGTGACAACATACAATAATGACCAGGCAGCAAGCATTATGCAACCTGAACATCTCAATGAATACATGAACCAGAGCAATCAAGCTACAACATGGCAAAAATGCACAGATCACACTCGAGTACACTGACTCGAAGCAATGCTCAGTGCACAGCATACATATGAACCAAGTTCATATGTACAACAAACGACAATACAAAGAGATCAGCTAAGACCAGTGAACAGCTATATATGATAGCAGTCTCAAAACTTGAATATACATATATGGTGATACAATAGTAAAAATGGTTCTATCAAAATATGCTACAGTAATGATACAAGCACTTGCAACAGAAAGTGGTGCAAATACAACCCAAATCAAACTACAATGACCAGAGTGACAATGCATGCTACAGGTGTGGACAACATGGATACACAATCACACATATGCAATTAACAGCAGATTGTACATGAACAAAGTAGTTCAGTGATACACAGCAACAAAGACCAGGCTCAATGTCACAAATAATACAACATGGTTATCAAAGTGTATACATGATGAAGCAACAAAGTAAATTGGCCGAAATCAACCAATTACAGAGATTCAACTATAACAGTTTGTTTTTCTTAAAACATCATCAAACACTATCACGTAAGCAAAGCAGTAACAATATCAAGTCGAAGTCAAGTGATAACGAACAAATCAAATTCAAAGTAGCAGTCAAGGCCGATACACAAAATCATATGACCGAAGTCAAATGAAGCCGTGGTGGCCACGAAAACCAAGCAGTGCCGTGATAACCAAGCAATCAAGGAATCGAACCAAGTCATAGTTCAAAACCGAATTATTCAAGTGAATTGAAAAAGTCAGAGAAATCATCAACATCCAAACGAAATCAAATGGCCGAAGCACAATGTTGAAAAAATCAGACGAACGCAAATAAAGGAGATCGAATCCATATATAAACCAAATCATCATCGGCAACAAATCAATTGATTTCAAGCATTAAATCAGAAAAGAAAAAGAGCAAGAATCACATACCGAAGCTTTCTCGAACTCAATCAATTCGAAGCAGTCGAAGTAATTAACAGAGACCATCAATTGACAGAAAAGGGACGCCAAATCATCTATTCAATCGAGCAATTAGAATCGGCTTCTTCGAATTATACGAAAGCCTTAATTTTGATCGAACAAGGAAAAGGAACAGGGCCGCCATTATCTCAAACAAAAGGAACGGGCCAAATATTATAAAAAGGGAAAAAGAGGGCCGACCTTTTATTTTAAATTTATAAGGGTTATAGTTATAAATTAGGGTTTATTTGTTTTTAAATTGTTTTAAATTTGTATTTCAATTTTAAACCGTTGTAATTTCTAGTCGTGTGACTAGGGGACAAACTACGTGGCATAGTTTGAGAATTCGCAACTCAACGGCTGAGTTGTGGTAGGGTTTTGAGCGCAGAGTTAGGTTAGTCAGTAGTGGGTGTTGCGAGTTTACGTGTGTAAGTGTGTGACTGCTTAATTTCTAGTAGAAACCTTGCGGGCAGCACATAGGCAGGGTTTTGCCGAAGCTGGGTAAATTCTGTGTCGTTCTATTTTTGCATTTATTATTCTGCTATTATCTGTGCTGCTATTATTCTGTGACCTGTGTTGAAATAATTTTATAAGCTTCCACAATTAATTTTTATAATTAATGGCATCACCCTATTCACCCTCCCTCTAGGGTGAAATCGATCCTAGAAGTGGTATCAGAGCAAGGTAGAAAAGCCATTTTTGTTTTAAAAAAAATTTGATTTTTCAAAAACCAATTTTTGTTTTTAGAAATTTGAATTTTTAAAATGGCTACTTTTGTTGAGGGTCGTTCCAATATTATTCCTTCTATTTTCGATGGAATATATTTTTTGAATTGGAAATTGAAAGTGGAATTTTATTTAAAATATGTTAATGTTAAATGTTGGGATATTATTGAAAATGGGTGTGATATAACAGATAAGAAAATTATCTCGATTAACGCTCTTGTTATGCATATATTATATTCTCATATTTATCCAGATAATTTTAATTTCATCTCTCATTGTGAAAATGCACAGGAAATTTGGAATGCTTTTGATGCAATATATGGTGCACAAGTCAGCAACAATGAGAAATCCTCCACAACCAACTCAGTTAAAGAAATATGCTTATTAGGATTGGTAAAAGGCAGTTGTGATGAGCATGATGATAATGGAGCAGCTGAGCTAGCACTACTAATAAAGAGATTCAAAAAGTGGAACCACAAATACGAAAATCCAGCTCCAAATCAACAATTGAAAAGCAGAATAATCAAAGCACTAGACAACTCAGAAGAACACGGGATCATTTGTCACAAGTGCAACAAACCCGGTCATATCAAACCCAATTATCCTCAAATTCAACTCGACAAAGAAAAGAAATCAAAAAGAAGAAGTTTTGCAGCCACGTGGAATAAAAGCGATAGCAGTGACAGTGAGAAAGCTGATTTGTGCCTTCGAAGTGATATAACTGATAGCGATGATGATGAGCCTAGCGAGGTATCAAAACTTACTCACTCAGAATTACTTATATATTTCCACGAAGTAAATGGCTGTTTTGAACGACTTAGGAAAAATTACGCTAAACTTGAGTCACAAAAAATATTTTGATAGAATCAAATGAACAACTTAAACAATTAGTTAAAAACTATCAAAACAAGTGTCCTAAGTGTGATAAGTGTCCAACATTCGAAGAAGAGATTAAAAAATCAGAAAACGTAATTAAAAAGCTTGAAAATGAAATTCTGATTTTGAAAGAAAGTGAAAATACAAGAAGAGAAAATTCTATTAAAAGGCGCACACAATTGTTAAACGAAAATGAATCTCTCAAAACACAAGTCCAACAACTGTCAACGACTTTAGATAAATTTTCAAAAGTGAAAAATTATTGAATATGCTCTTAGGGAAACAAACTGTTAATACAGTTAGACAAGGACTTGGATATAATCAATCTGAACCTGTTAAAAGAAAAATTAATCAAGTCAATTCAATGTGCACAATTTGTAGAAAATTTGGACACAATCAAAATAATTGTTGGTATAGACTCAAACATGTAAAAACTATACCAATTTGGGTTCCAAAAGGCACAAATATAAAATCTCTCAAAGTTAAACAAATCTGAGTGCCAAAAGGAACATATATAAATAGTTTTGGGTCTCCACAAAATTATTTTTCAAAATATTCTGCCACCAACAACAATGGACATATAAAAACAAATAGGTTACAAAAACCTTTCATTGTGTAGGTGTGGTGGCAGGCTAAGGAACAACAATAGTGTTACTTGGATTCTGGCTGTTCCAAGGACATAACGAGCGTCAAAGCAAAGTTCCTTAGCCTAGTACAAAGGTGACAGAATCACAGTGGGCAACAACGAAACAAATATATATCGTAAAGGTAAAAGAGGTAATGGTATATTCATCTTGAACGATATATCAATGTGATAATCTGAACCATATCTGATTTGATTTAATTCAGCCAGTTATTGATAAAGAAATAATTGATGATAATGATTCTGACTTATTCAAAATTGTTAGCCAAATAAATTCTTATGCCAAGAACACTATAAAATCTTTACAATCTTTGAACTACTTCATATACATATATATATATATATATATATATATATATATATATATATATTAGTTCGGATCAATGATAGTGTTTTATTGGTTGATAATACATTTGGTTATTTTACAGCTAACTCTATATTCGCGGTTTTAGATTATTTACACGGCGTCAATTCAAATTCAAGAGAATGCCAATGATTTTGGGAATTTTTTTGTTGCACACTTCATGGTCTGGTCTATCAAATTCAATGAGTGATAATTTTGAGTGAAAAAGAAATTCAGATGCAGATTACACTGGTAACCTAGTTGATAGAAAAATTACTAGTGAAACGTGATTTGCTGAGACATTTAGTAACTGCATCGTTCTTCAAAGAAAATATCTGCATATTTTTCATTTCAAATAATTTTCAAATAGCAGAAATTTTTCTTGTAAAACCCCTTCTAGAAAATCATTTTTTGACCTTGTTTTCAGATTGGTCATTTTTAGAAAAATTAATTTTATAATTATTTTTGAATTTGATTTTAAATGATTACAATGACTAATCTGACTCCCTAATGATTATCGAAAAGATGAATAGTGATTGAAAAAGCGAAGAGTGTTAATATTAATCATACATTATAACTCAAGACGGTATAATTAATAAATTTCTTTAGAAATTTAAACAAGAGTTATAAAACTTTTTTTTGGTAAAAATTCCATGACCATCTCTATTTCCATCATATTCCTAACAAGTCCTCACGGTTTTGCGTGGGTGAATTACTTGGAATTTGTTATGTGCTTCCATGCTCGTTTAAAAGTCCTCACGGTTATGCATGTATGGAACGCATATCAAAATTGATTTTTAAAATAAACAAGTTGATTCTAATCCCATTTAAAAGTCCTTACGGTTATGCGTGGTTAGAAGATATTTGAATTCATTTTTTTTTTAAAATTAAAATTGGAATACTACTAATCTCATTTAAAAGTCCTAACGGTTATGCATGGTTAGTAGATATTCAAATTCCTGGTATAAATATACCACAAATAGACTCAACTGTATGGTTTTATATGATGACATCATTCCCATCACTCTAAAAGTGGAATATGCGCCTAACAAAGTATTTATGATTTTTGTTTGATTTTTTATTGAAATTTAATATTTGTATTCAATTGAGTTTTAATGTTGGAGTAATATCGATCACTTTATCTCTATTTTCTCTAACACTATTACTCTTTTGCTGATAACAAAATGGGGAGAGAAAAGTTAAGATTTTGTCAAATAAAATCAAACAAAGGCCAAATATTTTCCATTTGCATCTAGGCTCATTTTCATATTTTTAATTGTATGCATATATGTAGGGGGAGCTTTGTGTAGAGAGGAAGCATTTAAATAGGGTGAGCAATTAGAGTATATCAATGATCAAAAACATTTAACATATTCGAAATCTTAAATATATGTTTGTTATCATCAAAAGGGGGAGATTGTTGAATATGCGATTATATGATTTTTGTTTGATGATAATAAACATATATATATATATATATATATATTCTCGTGTAAATGTATTTGTTAATGTACTATTTTATTTTTCATCGATTAAATAAATATTTGCTGAATAAAAATAAATAACACAGAATTTGAATTCAAACAGAATTTTTTATTCAAACAAATATTTATTACAATCTTTGAATAATACAAAGTTCAAGCTCTCACTATATATATTCAATTACAGTACAACTTTGATCACATCATAATTTCACATTTACCATTGACCTCATTACATATCACTCACACTTGTATTTATCTTCAACTTTATTCCAATATGAATCCAGCATCTGAGAAATCTGCAAAATTAAATATTGACGTAGTAAAATTGAAAAGGAAATATTTCTGCAGTATAAAAAAAATGTGAATTTTGAAAATAATATCTGCCTCAGTTATTTGGGTTGTTCGTCATCATTAATTTTCAATTCATCATACACGAATAGCTTGTGACATACACAGTGTATCACTGTATATGCCACAAGGTCGTGCACACCAATATATACACTTGATAGATTTACAGGGACAGGTGAGCAGAGGTCAAACCCAAAATACCGGATTCAACTCAGGTGCAATAAAAATAATGTCACAATTTCAGCACAAGGTCAAATCCGAGCTACAACCTGGATTCAACTCAAGTGCAATTCGAAAATCAATCCAAATGTAATAAAATCGTCGGGAGCAACATATCATAGATAGTACACATGCCCAGCCTTACGCCAACATGAAACAAGATCAAGTCCATCTACCACATAAATGAATAAACACATCAAACATCAAAATGAACTAGTGGCTATAAACAAAGTGATGCACAGGAACCAAAGTCCAAGACCAGTGAATTGAAATGGTCATGTGTATTGAAGGCTAGTGATCAAGGAACATCAGCAACATTGAAATAATGATATCAAGTCAATGCACCAACCAATACAAATGCAACAGTGAATCATAAACCAAGTGCACCAAAGATATGGCAACACAGCAACAAAGCACAAAGGCTACAGGTCTGAAATCACAAGGGCAGTGACAACATACAATAATGACCAGGCAGCAAGCATTATGCAACCTGAATATCTCAATGAATACATGAACCAGAGCAATCAAGCTACAGCATGGCAAAAATGCACAGATCAAACTCGAGTACACTGACTCGAAGCAATGCTCAGTGCATAGCATACATATGAACCAAGTTCATATGTACAAAAAACAGCAATACAAAAAGATAAGCTAAGACCAGTGAACAGCTAGATATGATAGCAGTCTCAAAACATGAATATACATATATGGTGATATAACAGTAAAAATGGTTCTATCAAAATATGCTACAGTAATGATACAAGCACTTGCAACAGAAAGTGGTGCAAATACAACCCAAATCAAACTACAATGACCAGAGTGACAATGCATGCTACAGCTCTGGACAACATGGATACACAATCACACATATGCAATTAACATCAGATTGTGCATGAACAAAGTGGTTCAGTGATACACAGCAACAAAGACCAGGCTCAATGTCACAAATAATACAACATGATTATCAAAGTGTATACATGATGAAGCAACAAAGTAAAGTGGCCGAAATCAACAAATGATAGAGATTCAACTGTAACATTTTGTTTTTCTTAAAACATCATCAAACACTATCACGTAAGCAAAGCAGTAACAATATCAAGTCGAAGTCAAGTGATAACGAACAAATCAAATTCAAAGTAGCAGTCAAGGCCGATACACAAAATCATATGACCAAAGTCAAATGAAGCCATGGTGGCCACGAAAACCAAGCAGTGCCGTGATAACCAAGCAATCAAGGAATCAAACCAAGTCAGAGTTCAAAACCGAATTATTCAAGTGAATTGAAAAAGTCAGAGAAATCATCAACATCCAAACGAAATCAAATGGCCGAAGCACAATGTTGAAAAAATCAGACAAACGCAAATAAAGGAGATCGAATCCATATATAAACCAAATAATCATCGGCAACAAATCAATTGAGTTCAAGCATTAAATCAGAAAAGAAAAAGAGCAAAAATCACATACCGAAGCTTTCTCGAACTCAATTAATTCGAAGTAGTCGAAGTAATTAACAAAGACCATCGATTGACAGAAAAGGGACGCCAAATCATCTATTCAATCGAGCAATTAGAATTGGCTTCTTCGAATTATACGAAAGCCCTAATTTTGATCGAACAAGGAAAAGGAACAGAGCCGCCATTATCTCAAACAAAAGGAATGGGCCAAATATTATGAAAACGGAAAAAGAGGGCCGGCTTATTTTAAATTTATAAGGGTTATAGTTCTAAATTAGGGTATATATGTTTTTAAATTGTTTTAAATTTGTATTTCAATTTTAAACCGTTGTAATTTCTAGTCGTGTGACTAGGGGACAAACTACGTGGCATAGTTTGAGAATTCGCAACTCAGCGGCTGAGTTGTGGCAGGATTTTAAGCGTAGAGTTAGGTTAGTCAGTAGCGGGTGTCGCGAGTTTACGTGTGTAAGCGTGTGACCACTTAATTTCTAGTAGAAACCTTGGGGGCAGCACGTAGGCAGGGTTTTGCCGAAGCTGGGTAAATT
Source organism: Allium cepa (assembly GCA_030765085.1). Classification (NCBI taxonomy): domain Eukaryota; kingdom Viridiplantae; phylum Streptophyta; class Magnoliopsida; order Asparagales; family Amaryllidaceae; genus Allium; species Allium cepa. The sequence goes on along the minus strand of CM060938.1, from coordinate 795,347,027 downwards.
CTGTGTTGTTCTGTTTCTGCATTTATTATTCTGTTATTATATGTGCTGCTATTATTCTGTGATCTGTGTTGAAATGATTTTATAAGCTTCCACAATTAATTTTTATAATTAATAGCATCACCTTATTCACCCCCTCTAGGGTGAAATCGATCCTACAGTGTTGTATATGATCGTTGTATGAATATTTTTTTTTATTTCAAAACGGATATTCATATTCATCTGATACAATATCTGTTGGATTTGTCCCTGTATTGGACGAGTTACAAACACTATAAAGTATTACGTTTCGTAAATCATATCTGTAACGATCCCGGATTTTGATTAATTTCAAATTGACAATTAAATTAATTTTTGATTAAAATTGTGAATTTGATTGTAAATTGATTTGAGTTTATCTAGATTTAAATAAAAATAAAAATATCTCAAATAAGTTTATAGTTATATAAAATGTGAATTACTGGAAAAATGTATATAAATTAAATTTGAATTGGGATTTACAAAATAATAAAAATAAATAAATATGTAGTCATACAAGACAATAAGTATTAAAGTTAAAATAAATATTTAAATTTGAAATAGAAACATAATTATAAAAGATAAGATAAGTATGAAAATAATAATAAGTAAATTTAATATTTGATAGTTTAAGTTTTAAAATAAAAGAAAGATAATTAAGGCAAGTAAAATAAACAATACATTCACCTATGAACAAAGAATAAGTAAGAACAAAGTAAGAATGTAAACTATAAAACATTAAATATACATTAAACAAACTTGTTAAGATTCAAACAACAAATACATAAGTAATATGACAAAGTAAGAAATATACATTCAAAACATGTACAAGCAAATGAAAAAAATCAAAGGCAAAGGGTCAAGTCAAAATAAATACCTACAAACAAAAGTATGTATGAATAAAAGAATAGAATAAGGTATAAGTTTATAAAAATAAGAGAACATAAAGGACAAGCATTAAATGCTGGCAACATCCTCTGCAAATTCGAATTGTTTTCTAATGCAAGATATCAGCCTCCAAAGAAAATCTGGTATCTCTGTTGTACAAAACAAATATATGTTTTAGTATAAACACTCGAGAAAAAAAAGCATAGAACAAATATAAAAAAAGTAAGTATGCAGGCAAATAAAAAATAAGTAAACAAACAAAAACAAAGTATAGAAACAAAGCAAAATTTAATAAGTATAGATTGTACATGGCAATTAATGCAGCCATCAAAATGTAAACCATCAGCCACCATATCAATAAAAAAAAGTAAAGAAAAATATTTGTACAAATATACAGAGTTACCCTGTAAAAATATAAAATACGATCCCCTGTAAACTTCTCTACTATATATACACACATCTGCACTACCTTATTTCATTCGTTCTTCAAAACTTAGCAAACCAGAAATAATAGCAAATACTTCCATTTATACAAACTTAAGTAATATTTGCAACAAAAAAGGCAAGAAGATTAGGAGATCAAAGCAAAACAATTCTCAGTTTTTTTAAGTTCATAGCTGTTTCAAAAAAAAAGTGCTCTGTTCATTTTCAAAACAAAGGTGAGTAACATTTTTTTTACTTAAGATAAGTATAAGCTGCATATTGATGCCTGTGATAAGTATGGTTTGTGTGAATGTAGATGAGAAGTTTGTGTGTGTGTGTATATATATATACATATATATATATACATATATATATATATATATATATATATATATGGATGTGGATGTGTGCATATCTGCTAATGTTTAAAACATCTCTGTTTCCATTTCAAAAAACTAAATAAATCAATATTTGATGTAAAATACTTCATCTCTTAAATCCAGTCCTTATTAATTTTAGTATTTAAACAGAATAGATTTGTTATATCATGAACTAAAGTTTAAAGATTTATTCATGCTAAAAATATTTTGCTTTGACCCTGGAAATCAAGAACAGCAGAGGAAATTCAAAATAAGTCAAAATCCAAAACTTTGTAAATCATCATCCAAGATTATAAAATGATTTCTAAATCAAAAACTAGATTTTTAAAACTAAAATCAAGACATTTAGTTTGGGTTTGATGATGTATATCTGGTTTGAACTCAATTTGAGTTTTTGAGTAATTCTGGAAATCTCGAAGATGTGGAAGGCTGTAACTTGCCGTGGTAATGCAAGAAAGGTTGAGGAGTTAGGGAAAAATGCTTGATAGTGGAGCAGATCAACGTGAAGATGGTGGTTGTTTGAGTTTGTCAGTAACCCTAGTTTTGTGTGCTCTGAAATTTTTGATCGGTATAATTCCTATGGTGCATCGAGTGCTGCAAAACTTCGGGGAAAGGTAGTTTGAACGTGGATGAAGCCGTGATCGAAGGCGGAGGCACTCTGATGGTCGAAGCTTGGAGAATGAGGCGTTGACATGTTTGGGACTGGTTGTAGTTTGAGTTTCAAGGTTTCGTCTTCGAACTCGATTTTGATATCGAGAAGATGGCGGGGTTCTGATGGTCGAGGGTTAGTGCGTGGATGAACGTCGACTTGCTCGACGATGTGGGGTCGGTTGGAGGCGAGCGGCGGCGACGTGCAAGTGCACGGTGCATCTTCTTGTACCTAGTGAAGTTTGGAAAATGTGCTACCCGATTTTCTCGAGTAATTTTATGAGTGGTCTCGAAGTTGTGAGGGATTTTACTCGCGAGTGACTCGGGAAAGTATTAGATTTAGCTCAGGATTGTTTTGAGAGTGTTTAGTTTCCAAGTTTAAAACCTGACAGCAAATATGAGATTTTAAAACAAATTTAAGTGAAATTTAAATTTGTGTACTAGATTTAAACAAAGTTTAAATCCAGTTTGAAATGTGGATTCAAATTCACCTTTCAATTCTAATATGAAATAAAATAATGTTTTAAATAATTTAAATGTTTGGTTTTCAGGTTAATAAAAACCAGACAGTTTTCTGAATTTTAAAATAAAACTTAAAGTTTGAAAACATCATTTAGACAATGGTTTAAAACTCAAAGTTAAGTTTAGGTTTCAAATAAAACTTTTGATTCATAAAGTTTTAAAATAAAATTTGGATTTTAAAACAAGTTATCAAATGTTTAAAACTTGAATTTACAAGTTAAATGTAACGACCCAGAATTTTTATTAATTAAAATTTGAATATTTAATTAATTTTAAATATTAATGAGTGAAATTTATAAGTCGAATAAATTTATTTTGATTAATTGGATTTAATTGGATAATTAAATCGATAATTTAATATGTTAAATTACAGGAATAATTGAAAATTGGGTTAAATATGATTGAAAATGATTTGTAAAATTTTATTTTACCATGCTGGAGTTAGAATGATATTTTAGAACTTTTAAAATCGAATTAAAAGTTAATTTGTGAAAATTGAATATTTTAATATTTAATTATCGACTGTAAATTAGCCAATTTTTGAACAGTCTCAGAATTGAACGAAACCAGTTCCATTGGATCCGTAATAGTTAGTTATTATCGGATTTCAATTTTCGTAGCAATTGGAGTTATCGTTTGAGCGTGGCAGCTCGAAACGCATCGAATTGTTTTTAATATTAATTTGGCGAGTTAAAATAGCCATTTTTCAAAAAATCTCGGATTTCGACGAAACAAGTTTCATCGGATCCGTAATGTGATATTATTGTAAGGTTTCAAATTTCGTGTCAATTGGATTTACCGTTTGTCCGGTACGAATTAAAACGCCTAGAAAATCGTTTAATCGGTTTAAATTTAAATCGATCGTTTGTTGCCATAACTCGCACAGATGTCCGAATTAGCTTCCGAAACATGTTCCATTGTGTCCGGAACGCGGGATAAACTCTAGGAACGTTAGTCGCTGCGCGTAAATCGGAGTTTGGAAAATCGAAATGAATAGTGTTTCGTTCGTTTTCCTATAAATAGACCCTAAACCCTCACAAATAAAAAAAAATAAAATAAATCTAAAACCCTAACGTCCAGCCGCCACCCCTCAAACGAACGACCAGAAAACAACCTCCTTCTCCTCCAATTATCTCCCAATCCACTCAATGATTTCGAAAACTTTCAACTAACAAATTGAAGAGGGCATCAAGAGCTACAAGATCAACGGCTATGATCGAAAACGAGCTCGTGGATTGTCGGCAATCTTCATTTGAACGCACACGATGGTTCACGTTTTTCGAGGCTGAGAGATGGCCGAGCTCTATGAGCTTGAGGCCGAACGTGGCTCTTGCGTAGGGGGTCGAAATGGTGGTACTTGATCGAGGTGGAAGCTAGTGATTTGGTTGCAAAATTTAAACCTAATATGGAGCTTTTGGGTTTGGGGCGTGCGTTTCTTGCTGGAGAGGAACGAACGTGAAAGAGGGAAGATGGGAAGAAGCATTGCACGGTCCAGATGGGGTGGAAGCAAGATCTACGGCCTATATTGATTTAGGTTTAAAATATTTAAGTTATGTTGTAATTATATTAAATAAAATTCGTGTAAACTTCAAAAATGCATATCTTTTTCATACGAGGTCTAAAACGCGCGAAACAAGTTGCGTTGGAATCGTATGGACGAGCACTACGCAATGAAATTGGATTGGAGTCGTTTGGATTTAGTGAGAATTTCGGGTAAAATTAAACGCGCGTTTAATTTTATTCGAAATAAATCGCTAAAACGAAATTGAAATCAAGGTGAGAACTTCTCACTCAATCGAATCGATTTCGATTTTATTTTAAATAGTTAGATTTAAAATATTTGAATGCATGTTTGAATGATGATTGATATCTATTGATTGTTAAAATAGACATTGTGCGCCGTTAGTAAGCGGATGTTATTTATTAAAAACATATACCGCGAATATTTCATAAACAGTGAAATTGGTATTATATATAATATCAATATATATATATATATATATATATTGGCATATGTATATATTGCAGTTGTTGATTCCCCGCATTTTTTTAGCAGATGAGACCCTATTGCGCCGTTATTAAGCGGATAATATTTTAAATCCCATATACCGCGATAATTTCGTACTGGAACGGAATTGGTATTGTGCTAATGTTTGTGGATGCAGGAAAACAGGTTGGAGGGATCCAACTGGATTCCTCAACAGTTTTTATTTGATTTCAGATATTTTGATATTTGATGGATTATCATATCGATATATGATGTCGTTGTAGTCGTGATTGACTATTTGGTGTGTAGCATCATTGGACTAAATTTGGAATTTTAAAAGGGATTTTAAAGTGATTTTTGAAAGTATACGTTTATAAAATATTTTTGGAATTGATCCATTATAAATAAATAACGTTAAAATTTTAATGTTATAAAATTATGATTTTTGAGAAATATAGTTAAAAGTTGATTTTTGAAAATATGGGATTAATGACTTTATAAAATAGTTAAATTGGAATTTTCTGAATTTATTATTGAAAGTTTAAAAATAGGATTTATAAAATTTGATTATTTTATAAATCAAGAGAATGGTGAAATTATAAAGGAGATTAAAGATGTTTTAAAATAATAGTATAAATTGATTTTATAAAGGATTTATAAATTGATATTTATAAGATAAAACATTTGAATTATAAAACGAGTTTTTATAAGTGTTTGAATGAAGTGAAAATGGATTGCATATGTGAATGGAATTTATAAAATTATAAATGGTGAAGTTATAAATGAAATTTATAAATAGTAAGATTTATAAATTTTATAAAGTTATTAAAAGAATGGTTTTGGATAAATCATTGAATCTTATAAGTTATAGGATTTATAATTATGAAGTTCAAAGGAACGATTTTTGTAAACGAATAAATTATAAGTATTTAACTTATAATATGAACTTTTAGTTTATAATTGAGTTATAAACTGGAATAGGTTAATAAAGGAATTTATAAAAGGAAGTTGTTATAAAATAAATAGAAATGGAATTTATAAACGTTGTTTTATAAATCCGCAAACGACTTATTTTGATAAGTAAATTGTTATAATTTATTTATGGAGTTATATTCACGTTTTTAGACAGTGAATAATCCTTTAAAATAAAATGAATAGAAATGATGAAATTGGTTAACGTAGGATATTCACGTTTTTGAATAGTGAATAATATGTTAAAGAAATTGTTTAGAATGGGATGTTTTAAATAGAATTAAAACGATCTAACGATGTTTTAAAAGGTGTTGAGATTCGAAACCATAGATTTCAACATTTATTGTTGAAATAGACGTTTTCGAGAAATAAAAGGAAATGGTGGACTATAACACTGTTGTTATAGTAAATGATTTCCGAAAGGAAATGTTTTGTATAGTATTGGGATTTATATATCTATTTTAATTTCGAATCCCTATACTAGTGATTTTGGGTTGTCGTAACGATGTTTTACGCAACATTCGTTTTAGCCCAAATAAATATGTTTGTAAGAGAATGATTTCCTTAAAGAATGAAATATATACTTAATTTCGATTTAAGTATATGGAATATTTTCCAAGTGTAGAAAATAAAAAGATTTGAATTACTTATTAAATAAGCATGGAAATGTTTTCCAATATTAAGTGAATATTTAGAATTTATCTTTTTGAAGATAAATTGAAATGAATAATTGAAATCGTATATGCATGGATATTTTAGAATGTAAATTCACTATGGAATTTATATAAGAGAAAGTGGAATTTGTTTAAAAATAAATATTGATTTATTTTTGAAGTATTGAAAATATATATCTTGTAAAGATAATTTGGAAAATAAATAATTTGGAAAATTATTTGGAATCTGGTGATGTGTGCATATCCATTGATAGTTCAATAACCGGCTATCAATAATACCTTTGAAAGGTATTTGTTGTGATTTGTTGAATTTGAATGCACACTTATTTTTAAATTATTGCGCTCGTTATTCGGATTACCCATTCCAAATAGTGATACGACGTAATGGATAGCATTGAAGATCGGTGTTGAAGACCGGATATTTGCGAGAGCGATAGGATGACCTATCGATTGACTCTGCACCGAGTAGCTACGGTATAGAGTTCTCCATATGTGATGGGGAATCCGATCAGGATTGTGGATATCCGGATTGCAAGGACTTCTTTGTAAGTGCCTTCGGTTTTGTTCGAGCCTGGAACAGACTTGTATGGATTGTATGTCTGACATTACAATTTGAGATATAAAGCCGATTTCTTTCAAATATATTTCTGTTGGTGGCGGAGAATTTATTCTTTTAGCTTAACACCCTTCTCTGAGACGTACGAGCTCAGAGGTTATATAGTTGAAGGTTATCAGCAATATATTCCCAATTTGGTAATGTGACATGCTGAGTGTTGCTGTAGGATCATTTATTTGATCGTCTATCTTGGTGATCATTTCTATGATCATTTGTTGACCCAAAGCATGACTTTTGTATAAAGTATGTTTTTGTGGACGTGACTTCGTCGAGCCTCACACCCCAGAAATGGTCAAAATAGGAAAGATGCAGCAAGGTTATGAGGGGTAGCGCCCTTTAGGGTATGTGCATTTCCTTCTGGAAAAGGGTGGTATCATGGTATGAAGCCCAGATACTTACTCATGTTGAAACACTTTATTATTACGATTGTGTGAATTGATTACGAGCGCTCGGTGAAAGGTCCCAAAGGACCGGGGGATGGCATACTCGGTCAGTTGTTACTCAGTTAGGGGTAACCCGGCCTTGTGTTGGTAGAGATCCGGTTTGGTTCTCGGGGATGTCCTTCCAGAGGCATTCTCATGTGGCAATGTGAAGTTCCTTAGCCTGACCATTTGTTGGAAATCCAATTCCCAATACGAAACCCTGTACGGTTTTAGTTGTAGAACCTGCCATTTACTTATGGTGGTCACCACTGTTTAGATGGTAGCTATAGTAGGCATACGATAATGGTCGTATGTTGGCTAAGATTTATATCTTTATTTTCGAAATAATTTCCTACACTATGCACTAGTAATAATATCAAATGTTATTTTAAATGCGTATCAAGCATCTTTGACTATCATAAGGAGAAATCTCCTCCGATTCTGCGTTTGCATGTTTGTGTGTGCGGGAGGCCTTATGGTAGTCTCATTTTTAAAAGCATTGCGAATTGAATTTAAAAATATTCTTCGATTTTGATTTTAAAGATAAATAAACTGTTTTGAGTTCTCACACCAGTCACATGACTGACTCGGAGTTTATTGTTTTCCTTCCTAAACTCTGGGTGCCCACCAATTTCCACACGGGCAGTCAAGAGTTAGGTTTATCAGGATATTCTGGATATTTAGAGTTGCAGGAGGCAAGCTGGATGGCATGGCGTATTACTAGTATATAGTATTTCTTTTCCGTTGTTGTTGTTGTATGTTGTTGTACACTCTGATGATATGATATGATGTAATGTAATGTAAAGTAATAACTGGTATAGTTCTTTGTTTAAAGATTATTCATTTATTTATTATATGTTGTTCCGTTGCGAATTGTGAGATTCTGATGTTGTTCTGTTGTTTTCTTTCTGTCCCGTTCTATTTTCTATTTTCTATTTTCTTTTCCCTCTATTTCCTATCTTCTTATCTCTTCTTCTCTCTTTTTCTTTTCTTTTTAAAACCCTAACTATTCGGTTTTTTCGGCAACGAAAAATCGCGTATGTTACATTTGGTATCGGAGCATATGGTTAAGCGACAACCATGGTTCTGTTGGGTATTACTCATTAGGGATAGAGTCAGTAGTACTCTAGAATGAGTTTGAGTGTAATAATAGCTATGAGAGTGTATTTGTTAGTGAATATAAAACTGTTTTATATTGTGATGATTGGTTTATTGAGTGGCATATGAACCTTCGTCAGCACGGTCTGTACAACTATGCCGAAGGGGTTTATAAACATTTGAATAGAACAATTCGACACGGTATTGTTTTAAATTGGGTAAATGAAATAATTTTACCTTGATTATATTTTTATATATAAAGAAATAATTTTTCAGAATTATTAAAGTGTATATAAGTTGATTGTTTGGTTGTTTGAATAATCTAAATAAAGAATAATTGTATAAGTAAAAGAATTATAAGAATTGAATTATAATTAAAGTGATTTACAACGGTGAAATAAACTTATATATATAAGAAGTGAAACTATATGGATATATTTATGAATATGAGTTGTAAATAAAAATGAATTTAATGTTTAAATGGAATATAACTTAAGAGATGTTGAATTAAATTGATATTGGTATCGAAGTAAAATGAATAAAGTTAAGTGATAGATATGAACTTAAGTTATATGAATGAAATTCAACTCTTGTAATTGAATTGAATGAATGGATTGGATGTTAATCAATTGAATGTAAATAGTTGATAAGAAATAATGAATATAAGTGTTAATTCATTGAAACCTAATGTTATTGGAAGTTGAAAAATTGAATGAAAATCAATTTAATTAAACCAATTGAAAGTGACGGTGTTAAACCAAATTGAATGAATATAAGAAAAGTAAAGGAATTTGGTTGTAATTGATATAAATTGGTTGTTATTTGATTGTTGGTTGATTGTATGTAATTCATTAAGAGTTAATGAAATTGAAAGCTAAAGTAATTGAGATTCAATTGGAAGTTAAGTGAATTTGAATTTGATTTGGAAGTGAACCAACTTGAATATGGATTAGTGAATATAAACTAATTGAAAATGAATGTTAGTAAAAACATCCACTGTTAATGAATCAAATGTGATTAAATTGAAAACCAATTCATTGAATATTAATGAGAATATGAATGAATATTTGTTGGTTATGGATGTTAGTTGGTTGATGGTTGTATATATTGCTTTTATTGCATTTGCTATATTGGCATATACAGATGTTGCTATATGTTGTATATCGATACTATTTTCATATATGCATGTTCTCATGTTGTTAGTTGAGTGTTTAGTAGGTGCGGATCGCGTTTGCTTCGCATTTGGAGCTCGCTTTCGCGCTATATTAGCCGTATATGCTCGCTAATAAAATATAAGGTACATATCTCGGATTAAATATCGTACTTTTACATTTTTTTTCCCTACGGGATGCCTCATTACTTGATGAGATGTATATTTGTGATATATATACTGTCATTTTTTTTTCGGATCGAGCCGCGCAAAGGAGACTATGGCGAATTTTTCCGAAAATTAAAGGCGTTAGAATAAATTTGAGAAAATGAGAAATTTTTTGAAAACTTTAACTTTGATTTTGGAATTGAAAGTTAAACAATAGTAGTTTTTTTTGAAAAGATAACTAAGTATGATTTGAAAACTTAGTAAAGATTTATAAGAAGTTTAACTATGAATTTTGGGAAGATTAATAGATTCTGTAACTTTTCTTACTTGATAATTTCGAGGACGAAATTCTTTGAAGGGGGGAAGATTGTAACGACACAGAATTTTTATTAATTAAAATTTGAATATTTAATTAATTTTAAATATTAATGAGTGAAATTTATAAGTCGAATAAATTTATTTTGATTAATTGGATTTAATTGGATAATTAAATCGATAATTTAATATGTTAAATTACAGGAATAATTGAAAATTGGGTTAAATATGATTGAAAATGATTTGTAAAATTTTATTTTACCATGTTGGAGTTAGAATGATATTTTAGAACTTTTAAAATCGAATTAAAAGTTAATTTGTGAAAATTGAATATTTTAATATTTAATTATCGACTGTAAATTAGCCAATTTTTGAACAGTCTCAGAATTGAACGAAACCAGTTCCATTGGATCCGTAATAGTTAGTTATTACCGGATTTCAATTTTCGTAGCAATTGGAGTTATCGTTTGAGCGTGGCAGCTCGAAACGCATCGAATTGTTTTTAATATTAATTTGGCGAGTTAAAATAGCCATTTTTCAAAAAGTCTCGGATTTCAACGAAACAAGTTTAATCGAATCTTTAATGTGATATTATTGTAAGGTTTCAAATTTCGTGTCAATTGGATTTACCGTTTGTCCGGTACGAATTAAAACGCCTAGAAAATCGTTTAATCGGTTTAAATTTAAATCGATCGTTTTTGCCATAACTCGCACAGATGTCCGAATTAGCTTCCGAAACCTGTTCCATTGTGTCCGGAACGCGGGATAAACCCTAGGAACGTCAGTCACTGCGCGTAAATCGGAGTTTGGAAAATCGAAATGAATAGTGTTTCGTTCGTTTTCCTATAAATAGACCCTAAACCCTCACAAATAAAAAAAATAAAAATAAATCTAAAACCCTAATGTCCAGCCGCCACCCCTCAAACGAACGACCAGAAAACAACCTCCTTCTCCTCCAATTATCTCCCAATCCACTCAATGATTTCGAAAACTTTCAACTAACAAATAGAAGAGGGCATCAAGAGCTACATGATCAACGGCTATGATCGGAAACGAGCTCGTGGATTGTCGGCAATCTTCATTTGAACGCACACGATGGTTCACGTTTTTCGAGGCTGAGAGATGGCCGAGCTCTATGAGCTTGAGGCCGAACGTGGCTCTTGCGTAGGGGGTCGAAATGGTGGTACTTGATCGAGGTGGAAGCTAGTGATTTGGTTGCAAAATTTAAACCTAATATGGAGCTTTTGGGTTTGGGGCGTGCGTTTCTTGCTGGAGAGGAACGAACGTGAAAGAGGGAAGATGGGAAGAAGAAATGCACGGTCCAGATGGGGTGGAAGCAAGATCTACGGCCTATATTGATTTAGGTTTAAAATATTTAAGTTATGTTGTAATTATATTAAATAAAATTCGTGTAAACTTCAAAAATGCATATCTTTTTCATACGAGGTCGAAAACGCGCGAAACCAGTTGCGTTGGAATCGTATGGACGAGCACTACGCAATGAAATTGGATTGGAGTTGTTTGGAGTTAGTGAGAATTTCGGGTAAAATTAAACGCGCGTTTAATTTTATTCGAAATAAATCGCTAAAACGAAATTGAAATCAAGGTGAGAACTTCTCACTCAATCGAATCGGTTTCGATTTTATTTTAATTAGTTAGATTTAAAATGTTTGAATGCATGTTTGAATGATGATTGATATCTATTGATTGTTAAAATAAACATTATGCGCCGTTAGTAAGCGGATGTTATTTATTAAAAACATATACCGCGAATATTTCATAAACAGTGAAATTGGTATTATATATAATATCAATATATATATATATATATATTAGCATATGTATATATTGCAGTTGTTGATTCCCCGCATTTTTTTAGCGGATGAGACCCTATTGCGCCGTTATTAAGTGGGTAATATTTTAAATCCCATATACCGCGATAATTTCGTACTGGAACGGAATTGGTATTGTGCTAATGTTTGTGGATGCAGGAAAACAGGTTGGAGGGATCCAACTGGATTCCTTAACAGTTTTTATTTGATTTCAGATATTTTGATATTTGATGGATTATCATATCGATATATGATGTCGTTGTAGTCGTGATTGACTATTTGGTGTGTTGCATCATTGGACCAAATTTGGAATTTTAAAAGGGATTTTAAAGTGATTTTTGAAAGTATATGTTTATAAAATATTTTTGGAATTGATCCATTATAAATAAATAACGTTAAAATTTTAATGTTATAAAATTATGATTTTTGAGAAATATAGTTAAAAGTTGATTTTTGAAAATATGGGATTAATGACTTTATAAAATAGTTAAATTGGAATTTTCTGAATTTATTATTGAAAGTTTAAAAATAGGATTTATAAAATTTGATTATTTTATAAATCAAGAGAATGGTGAAATTATAAAGGAGATTAAAGATGTTTTAAAATAATAGTATAAATTGATTTTATAAAGGATTTATAAATTGATATTTATAAGTTAAAACATTTGAATTATAAAACGAGTTTTTATAAGTGTTTGAATGAAGTGAAAATGGATTGCATATGTGAATGAAATTTATAAAATTATAAATGGTGAAGTTATAAATAAAATTTATAAATAGTAAGATTTATAAATTTTATAAAGTTATTAAAAGAATGGTTTTGGATAAATCATTGAATCTTATAAGTTATAGGATTTATAATTATGAAGTTCAAAGGAACGATTTTTGTAAACGAATAAATTATAAGTATTTAACTTATAATATGAACTTTTAGTTTATAATTGAGTTATAAACTGGAATAGGTTAATAAAGGAATTTATAAAAGGAAGTTGTTATAAAATAAATAGAAATGGAATTTATAAACGTTGTTTTATAAATCCGCAAACGACTTATTTTGATAAGTAAATTGTTATAATTTATTTATGGAGTTATATTCACGTTTTTAGACAGTGAATAATCCTTTAAAATAAAATGAATAGAAATGATGAAATTGGTTAACGTAGGATATTCACGTTTTTGAATAGTGAATAATATGTTAAAGAAATTGTTTAGAATGGGATGTTTTAAATAGAATTAAAACGATCTAACGATGTTTTAAAAGGTGTTGAGATTCGAAACCATAGATTTCAATATTTATTGTTGAAATAGACGTTTTCGAGAAATAAAAGGAAATGGTAGACTATAACACTGTTGTTATAGTAAATGATTTCCGAAAGGAAATGTTTTGTATAGTATTGGGATTTATATATCTATTTTAATTTCGAATCCCTATACTAGTGATTTTGGGTTGTCGTAACGATGTTTTACGCAACATTCGTTTTAGCCCAAATAAATATGTTTGTAAGAGAATGATTTCCTTAAAGAATGAAATATATACTTAATTTCGATTTAAGTATATGGAATATTTTCCAAGTGTAGAAAATAAAAGATTTGAATTACTTATTAAATAAGCATGGAAATGTTTTCCAATATTAATTGAATATTTAGAATTTATCTTTTTGAAGATAAATTGAAATGAATAATTGAAATCGTATATGCATGGATATTTTAGAATGTAAATTCACTGTGGATTTTATATAAGAGAAAGTGGAATTTGTTTAAAAATAAATATTGATTTATTTTTGAAGTATTGAAAATATATATCTTGTAAAGATATTTTGGAAAATAAATAATTTGGAAAATTATTTGGAATCTGGTGATGTGTGCATATCCATTGATAGTTCAATGACCGACTATCAATAATACATTTGAAAGGTATTTGTTGTGATTTGTTGAATTTGAATGCACACTTATTTTTAAATTATTGCGCTCGTTATTCGGATTACCCATTCCGAATAGTGATACGACGTAATGGATAGCATTGAAGATCGGTGTTGAAGACCGGATATTTGCGAGAGCGATAGGATGACCTATCGATTGACTCTGCACCGAGTAGCTACGGTATAGAGTTCTCCATATGTGATGGGGAATCCGATCAGGATTGTGGATATCCGGATTGCAAGGACTTCTTTGTAAGTGCCTTCGGTTCTGTTCGAGCCCGGAACAGACTTGTATGGATTGTATGTCTGACATTACAATTTGAGATATAAAGCCGATTTCTTTCAAATATATTTCTGTTGGTGGCGGAGAATTTATTCTTTTAGCTTAACACCCTTCTCTGAGACGTACGAGCTCAGAGGTTATATAGTTGAAGGTTATCAGCAATATATTCCCAATTTGGTAATGTGACATGCTGAGTGTTGCTGAAATGATCATTGTGTTGATTATTTGTGATAGGATCATTTATTTGATCGTCTATCTTGGTGATCATTTCTATGATCATTTGTTGACCCAAAGCATGGCTTTTGTATAAAGTATGTTTTTGTGGACGTGACTTCGTCGAGCCTCACACCCCAGAAATGGTCAAAACAGGAAAGATGCAGCAAGGTTATGAGGGGTCGCGCCCTTTAGGGTATGTGCATTTCCTTCTAGAAAAGGGTGGTATCATGGTATGGAGCCCAGATACTTACTCATGTTGAAACACTTTATTATTATGATTGTGTGAATTGATTACGAGCGCTCGGTGAAAGGTCCCAAAGGACCGGGGGATGGCATACTCGGTCAGTTGTTACTCAGTTAGGGGTAACCCGGCCTTGTGTTGGTAGAGATCCGGTTTGGTTCTTGGGGATGTCCTTCCAGAGGCATTCTCATGTGGCAATGGGAAGTTCCTTGGCCTGACCATTTGTTGGAAATCCAATTCCCAATACGAAACCCTGTACGGTTTTAGTTGTAGAACCTGCCATTTACTTATGGTGGTCACTACTGTTTAGATGGTAGCTATAGTAGGCATACGATAATGATCGTATGTTGGCTAAGATTTATATCTTTATTTTCGAAATAATTTCCTATACTATGCACTAGTAATAATATCAAATGTTATTTTAAATGCGTATCAAGCATCTTTGACTATCATAAGGAGAAATCTCCTCCGATTCTGCGTTTGCATGTGTGTGTGTGTGGGAGGCCTTATGGTAGTCTCATTTTTAAAAGCATTGCGAATTGAATTTAAAAATATTCTTCGATTTTGATTTTAAAGATAAATAAACTGTTTTGAGTTCTCACACCAGTCACATGACTGACTCGGAGTTTATTGTTTTCCTTCCTAAACTCTGGGTGCCCACCAATTTCCACACGGGCAGTCAAGAGTTAGGTTTATCAGGATATTCTGGATATTCAGAGTTGCAGGAGGCAAGCTGGATGGCATGGCGTATTACTAGTATATAGTATTTCTTTTCCGTTGTTGTTGTTGTATGTTGTTGTACACTCTGATGATATGATATGATGTAATGTAATGTAAAGTAATAACTGGTATAGTTCTTTGTTTAAAGATTATTCATTTATTTATTATATGTTGTTCCGCTGCGAATTGTGAGATTCTGATGTTGTTCTGTTGTTTTCTTTCTGTCCCGTTCTATTTTCTATTTTTTATTTTCTTTTCCCTCTATTTTCTATTATCTTCTCTCCTTCTCTCTCTTTTTCTTTTTCTTAAATATTGAGAATTCGTATTTCTGTTCACCTTGAGTTAATCTATGGAGATTAGTGTATATTCAAGGAGTACGGATTTGCGGGTCTTCACATTAAATAATTTATGTATTTTAAAATATGAATTTACATAGTTAAGTAAGTTAGTTAAAAGCCTTTTTCTTATATAAGTTTCATATATGAGTAATAAATGTTTTACATTGATTTTAAAAGTTTATAAATTGATATTTGAATTTGGTTAAGGTTTCAATGGTAAAATATTTGAATCTTGAATTCAAAAAATGGAATTCAAATTTAAATTCAAAAAGAGTAATGTTCTTAAAATACACTTTAATTTATTTAAATCGTTAATAAGGAAATAAATTATCTCAGGAATAATTAAAGGGTGAAAATGATTTAATTTATAAGATAATTAAGGAATGATAATTTATTTAATTTATAAATTAATGATTTAGATTATTTTATAATTAGAGATTAATTTAAAAGTGATTGAGAAATGTTATTAGTTAATGAAGATAATTAACTAAGGATTTTTAAGTATTAATTAATGTGATAAATTTTAATAATTAATTAGGTTTATTAATTAGGATAATCAATTGTAAATTTGTTAATTACTTAATGAAAGTAATTAAAGGGTTAATTACTAATTGTAGTTTAAATTGTATATTTTGATTTATTTACTGATAAAGATTAATTAGTAATTAATGATTTCGTGGTATGAGATGATTGCTTAATGTCAAGTAATTAAAGGTTTAATTTCTTAAAATAATTAATCAAGGGATTAATTATATAATTGGTTTAAACGGTTGATTTAATTAATATGATTAATTGAGAATAATTTAAATTATTAAAGTGTTTGATAAATTTATTTATACCAATTGGTTTGTGATTAATTTATCAGGATTGGATAATTAATTCATTAATTTAATTAAAAATAAATTGAATTAATTCGAATTTAATAATTAATTAAACCTACTTATAAATGACTATTGAATACTTGACCTTACTTATGAATGATTGTATTGTATGAGATGCCTTGAATTGACTGTCCTATCTGATTTGTGATATTTTGTTCTATGGTTTGAGCTGTGTATAATATATTCATTTATTTACATATGTATATTATCTGTGAATCTGTGAATGGACGATAAGCATTATAGTTTATATCGATTATCAACTATATTTCTGTGTTTTAATCTGTGATGATTGAATGATGCCGCACTATTGTGTTAAACCCCTGGACCACATTTATACACACACAAATATGGATTTCATGAGGAAATCGATTAAGTCACGGATTTTTGAAGTGATTTTTAAATAGACAATTTGAATTCAAATGTTTTGGAAAGGGATTGGGTTTAAAGTGAAAAGCTTTAGAAATGGAATTTCAAAGATGAAATTTATTTTGTATAACTCGATTGAGTTTTGAAATTTAAATATTTTGATTTAAATTTGAATTCAATATTCAAAATTGAATTCTATGATTTGGAAACTAGGGTTTAGAAAGGCTATTCAACTTATAAATGAGTTTATATGGGTTAAACTATTTTAAAGGTATTGATTTGGAAATTTGAATTTAAATTCAAAGGCTTTAACTCGTGTAAATATAATTGGATCTTTCTGACATGGAATCTATTTGTTTTCAAATAATAAAAGTTTCACATAAGTAATGAACTTCCAAATTGTGTAAAAGGGATTTCAAGTTAAAAATAAAAATGATTTTCCAAGTTATGGAAAGGGTTTGAAAGCTATAAATTAAATCTTTAATTTAAAGATTTTAAACGAGTTAATTCAATTGAAATGGAAATTGTTTTGAAATCCGTAAATGGATCTTTGTGAAAATAGGTGAAGTTAGTGAAATAAATCTTTTTGTTTAAAAGATTTGAAAATGGTAATTTGTTTAAACCATTTGAAAGAAAATTTTGAATTATTAAGTTGTGACTTAATTGAAATCCCATATCCATATGTTTTAAATGTTGCGCTCACTATTCGGTTTAGCCGGGAGAGGACCTTTGTGTCGTATAACCCATTTCGAATATGTGATTCGACGTTATGGATAACATTTGAAGACCGGTGTTGAAGACCGGGTATTTGTGAGAACGATAGGATAACCTATCGATTGTCTCTGCACTGAGTTACTCCAGTATAGAGATTCCCTAAGTGATGGGAAGTCCGATCGAGATTGTGAATACCCGGATTGCAAGGGCTTCTTCGGAAGTACCTTCGGTTCTGTTCGAACCCGGAACAGACTTGTATGGTTATGTCTGACACTACACCTTGAGATATAAAGCAGATTTCTTTCAAATACATTTCTGTTGGTGGTGGAGAATTTATTCTCTTAGTTAACACCCTTCTCCGAGACGTACGAGCTCAGAGGTTATGTAGTTGAGGGTTATCAGCAATATACTCCTAATTTAGTAGTGTGGCATGCTGAGTGCTGATATGCGTTGATGATCCTTGGTTGATCATTTGTGATCAGAGCATGGCTTTTGTATAAAGAGTAGCTTTGTGGACGAGACTGCATCAGGACCTCACTCCTAGGAAATGGTCAAAACAGGAAAGATGCGACAAGGTTATGAGGGTCGCTCCCTTTAGGGTGTGTCATTGCCTTATGGAAAAGGGTGGTATCATGGTATGGAGCCCAGATACTTACTCATGTGGACACCATACATTTATTACTGTGTGATGTTGTTGGATTAGAGGTACCTCGGATAAAGGTCCCAAAGGACTGGGGGATGGCATGCTCGAGTAGTAGTTACCTAGTTACAGAGGTAACCCGGCCTTGTGTTGGCAGAGATCCGGTTAGGTTCTCAGGACGTCCCGCCAGAAGCGATCCCATGTGGCAGTAGGAAGTTCCTTAGCCTGACCATTTGTTGAAAAATCCAAAGAAACAATACGAGCCATGTACGGTTTTAGTTGTAGAACCTGCAATTTACTTATGGTGGTCACCACCATTTAGATGGTAGCTAAAGTAGGCATACGATAATGGTCGTATGTTGGCTAAGATTTATATTCTACTTTCGAAATGTTTTTCTACACTTTGCACTTATAGTAATAATATCAAAGAAATTCGCGTATCAAGCATGTTTGACTATCATAAGAAGAAATCTCCTCCAATTCTGCGTTTGCACTGTGTGTATGTCGGGAGGTCTTATGGTAGTTTCATTTCCAAAAAGCATTGCGGATCTATTTTAAAATATTTCTTTGTTTGTTTTTAAAGATAAACTGTTTTTGTTACTCATACCAGTCCCATGACTGATCCGGAGTTTATTGTTCCTTTCCTTAACTCTGGATGCTCACTATTTTCCACACGAGCAGTCTAGAGTTGGGTTTTTCAGATAGTCAGGTTTAGTAGATTATCTGGAGCTTGTTCAGTCTTTGGATATGGAGGATACTTGCATGTCTTAGTGTCTCGTGACGTTGTTTCGAGCTGCTGCTGCTGGAGTTCTTCCTTGAAGACTATCTTAGAGTTATTTGTTCCGTTGCTAGTGTTAGCTATTTTCTTTCCGCTGCTATTTTATTGTATCATATCTCTGATGTATATCGATATCTATTGTATTATCTGTTGTATCAGATGTTGTATATTGATATTCATTATTTTCTTCCACTATGTAGTTTACTTAATTGTGTTATAAGCTCCGGCGAACCAGATTCGACGTTTGGATCTGCGGCATTGGAATATGAGTATCGTATTCGGTGCCGATTTTCGAAGGTCTAGTCAGGATCGTTTCAATATCGTTATAAACGGTTCACAAAATTTTGACGGCATTTCCTTTTCGTTCCTTGTGTACATGCATATGTGTACGATACAAGGAACACGGGGGAAGTGCTGCCGAAATTTTGAAAAATCGCTTATAATGATATGATTTAAGAAATGTAATTACTATTTTGTTTGTAATGGGAAGTAGGATGACCGACCATCACAAAAGGCACAAAAATGCGAACAAAATATCAAAAAATATAACTTTGTATATAAACGAAAATGGATTATAAAAAACAGTAAAATCTAAATGTATTTATCGAATTTGATTAATAATTTTTTTACTATTGATCATAGGTTTTACAGTAGGAAAAATGGTCAATTATTTTATTGATCGTAGCTGGATGTATCAAAGAAGAGAAATGGAAGGCTCAATAAGTAAAAATTTTCTTAACGGGGTAAATGTGTTTGTCGAACTTGTTTTAACTAATATTGGAAACGAAGTAGAAATTCATTGTCCATGTAGTAGGTGCAAATTGTTGAAGCATTTAGTACCGAATATGGTTAGGATTCATTTGCGCCAATATGGTTTCGTAACCAATTATTCGGTGTGGGATCCTCATGGAGAAATTATAACACGTAACGAAGAACAGTGACTAGAGGTCATTAGTGATGAAGTTAGTACAACGAATCTCATAGAACATATGGTTGAAGTGCAGCACGATTAATGTTTTCTACCATTGAAATTAATAACGACGATGTTAACGTCGAAGAGGAACCAAATGTTAGAGCGAAAATATATATGATTTATTAGATGCTGCTAAGAAACCTCTTTGGAATGGATGTACTAGCCACACTCAATGATCGACAACTACAGAGTACATTGCAATGAAATCAAAGTACAACCTCACAGAAGCCGGATTTACGGCTGTTGTACAAGCTGCTAAACGCCATATGCCATTAGATAATTTAATGTGCCAAAATTATTATGAAGTGAAAAAACTTATGTCATCTTTCGGTTTGTCGTATCAAAAAATTGATACATGTCTAAATGATTGCATGTTGTTTTGGAAAGATGATGTCAGTATTCGGAGTTGTAAAATATGTAATCAAGGAAGATACAAACAAAGGAAAAAAAGGGAGAAGAAGTTCCATACAAGCATCTGCATTATTTACCTATCACTCCTAGACTTCAAAGGTTATATGCATCATCTGTAACAGCGCATCATATGAGATGGCATAGTGTGAGAACACCTGAAGAAGGTACGTTAACACACAAATCTGATGGAGAAGCATGAAAGTATTTTGATAAGAAACATCCTAATTTCGCAGTGGAGAGCCGTAACGTAAGACTAGGTTTGTGTACTGATGGATTTTCACCGTTTTCTCAATTTGGTTCTAAATATTCATCTTGGCCAATAATCATTACACCTTACAATCTACTCCCGTGGATGTGTATGAAAACTCCATATATGTTTCTCACAATTGTCGTCCCTGGCCCTGATGATCCGACACAGAGTATCAATGTTTACTTACAACCACTAATCGAAGAGTTGAAAACATTGTGGTATGAAGGAGTTAAAATATACAACGTATCGAATTTTTCTTCTTCGTATGTTCGCTTCTTTGTTATGGACTATTAGCGATTTTCCTACATATGCAATGCTTTTGGGTTGGAGTACGACCGGTCGTTTAGCTTGTCCTTACTCCATGGAAGAAACACAAGCATTTTCTTTACGGCATGGGAAAGAAATTTCATGGTTTGATTGTTATCGACGTTTTCTCTATACTAAACATACTTTTAGAAGGGACAAAAAAACTTCATAGCTAATAGACATGGGACTTTACAAACACCAACGATTTGGTTAAGTGAAGATATATATGAACTTGTAAAAGATTATCCAAAGATAGATGAAAGCGGGCAGCAAACTGAAATCCAAGGTAAATCGACGTTTCATAATTGGTGCAAACAAAGTATATTCTGTTAGTTGCCTTATTGGAAAAATCTCTTAATCCATCATAACATAGACGTGATGCATAACGAGAAAAACATATTCGATAATGTGTTTAATACACTTTTGAATGTTAAGGGCGAGACTAAGGACGATCTGAAATCAAGACGTGATATATAAGAAATGTGTAATCGTCCTGAGCTTCATATGAAGCGAAATGACACTAAAAAACCCAAAGCATGTTATGAACTAGATAACAACCAAGTTAAAGTACTGTTAAAATGGGTGGAAGGATTATGATTTCCTGATGGAATTTCATCTATAGATTTGTCGACTATAAGAACGGAAGACTGAGTGGAATGAATAGCCATGATAGTCATGTAACGATGCAAAATTTGTTACTCGTCACTTTCAAAGAATTGTTGCCCGTAAAAGTTTGGAAGGTTATAATAGAACTTAGTTACATTCGATGGAAAGAATATTCCAGAAGAACAAGTCTATTAAGCAGATATCGAGAAAAATGTTGAAATCACAATTACAGACGATCAAATTGATTTGGACAATTAAATGATGAAACAAATGTATTAGTCGAAGCATTTGAGAGTGTAGAGGAAAACGATATAAAATACGAGGCCGAGTCTGAAACAGAAAACGACAAGGACCGAGTAATATCCGATAATTTTTACAATTATTCATGCACACGCATCACATATCATCATCATCATTATATGCACTACCAATTAAAAAGACTTTATTACATGTACCACATATCATTATCATTTTATCTATGTCTATAATTAGAAATGAAACTTTCAACATGTATTATGTCAGGCTCCAGACGTCGTAGCTCTTCTCGCTCAACCGACGAGAATAGTGGTGAGCCTCTGGCTCGACCACTTGTATATTTGCAGCCGAAGGCTGATGGAGCGTAAGTATCAAAATTAAAATGATAACTATATAAATTTATTCATACATATATATACTTGTCTAAAGCTTTGTTTTATATTTAACACAGGGGATTTGATTTGGAGCTCTTAGGAGTTGTGCTTGGTATTTCCAAGCAATCATATATGAGCAGGATGACAGATTTCTAGCCTAAGTGGAGTAAGATCCCTGACCAAGTCAGGGATGCCATCTGGCAGGATTTTCTGGTGAGTTTATACCACTTTACTATATAAATAAGTATAAATGAACAATTAGTAATATTTTCTCTTTGTACAGGGGCAAGTGGATTTGGCGGAGCCCGATGTCGCCATGGTTCAGCGCCACTGAAGTTCGAAGGTCGCCAAAAATTACAGGGAGGTAATGTCAGCTCTTAAAAAATCAGGGAAGAAACAGAACTGGATGGGCGCTTCCGTATGGGATTCTTGGATGAGTTGGTGGGAGACCGACGAGTTCAAGGTAAATCTACCAGATATATAGTTAATTATTTCGCAATTAGTAAATATAATAGTCAATTTAAATTGCAGGTGGAGTCGGAGAGGAACTTCGCCAATAGAAGTAGGAATCCTGTAACGCATCGTAGCGGATCCATATCTTTTCAGCATCACCGTGAGGACTTGGTAAATTTATCAATTACGAATCTAAACCGTTATTACATTTTGTATATTAATCAGTTCAGTAATTAGATATGAAAAATTAAAATATATAAATTATTTATCGCAGGAAAGATCGTTTGGACGTCCTGTGTCTATGATGGAGGTATTTACCCACACCCACGCATCAAGACAAGCAGACAATACTGACAATATTACATATCAGTGGGATGATGATGATAAGGCGACGGCTGCATACGTATGCATATTTTAAATCTTATTTTATTAACATCGATAAGTTTAAATCCTTTTCTACTACTTTTAACGTGTAATTGTTTTTTATTTTAAGCAAAGTTTCAAGAGGCACATGTAGAGCTGCTTTCAGAATCGGATCGCGGTGAGTTGACGGTGGAGGAGCAAGATAATATTTTCGACGTTATTATGGATTCGACGCAGCGGAATAGGCGCTATGGCTATGGAAACCAAGCGGTAATCTTATAAATATTGCAATATTATATTTAATAAATTAACCTATAGATACACTATACATATGATGATTTCCACCTGAGTTAAATCTAACATATACGTGATTTACCATCCTGCACCATTATCATTTAATAAAATATGCATTTCCTTGTGGTATATGCATTGCTTAAGATCACGTCATTTATGTTTCTATATTTTAAAATATGCATTGCTTAAGAAAATGATTATAACACAAATGTGAACATCGCACATTCTATTTGCAGGTTCGGGCAGCTCAAAAGGCATGTGACAAAGCAGAAATAAAAGAGCTTAGAGCCATGGTTGAGCAGCTGCAAGAGCAGGACTGTCTTCGCGCTATACAAATGGAGAAGATGAATCAACATTTAACGGGTTACGTGCATAGGCATGGTTCCTTCCCTTCGTCGTCTGGTGCTTCCGAAGGTGAGGATGATGCTTGAGAGGTATGATGATTATTGTCTTTGTGGTTGGTTATTGTATATATTGACTTTGAGGTGGTGATGATTGTGTTTGATGGTTATTGTGTATATATTGACTTTGAGGTGGTGAGGTTTAAGTTTTTGCATTGTATATTTTGACTTGAATATGGATTGGAGTTGGTGTTGGTGAGGGTTTTGTTGTTTATGTGCATATTGACTTGGAGTTTGGTTTGAAAATGTAATGTTTGATGTTAATTTTTGATTGTTTATATTGTTTGTGGTATAATGTGTTGGATATGTGATATATATATATGTGTGAAATGCAGTGGAAATGGATATATATTGATTATGTGTGGCTGGAAGGTGAATGACTTGCTGTTATAAAAAAATTTCACCCAGATTAGCAACGGCTACCAACGGCTACAAACGGCTATTTGATTATTTTATTGCAACGGCTTCCAATGGCCTCCATCGGCTAATTGTCGTTGGTATCCGTTGAAATTGCCGTTGGAATAGCCTCGTAGCTTCCGTTGGAAGCCGTTGGAAAGCGTGAACGCTATTCCAATGGCTTTTCCAATGGCTACCAACGGCCGCCAACTGCTGGGAGCCGTTGGAATAGCCGGTTCTCTTGTAGTGATATCACCATATTTGTGAATATTTAACCGAGGAAGATGAAAAATGCAAGAATAGATTAATAAATGAATCACATATTATTGAACTACATTTTTAAATAAATTACCTAAAAGTACCATTGTTATTAAAAAAACTAACATTGCTAAAGTAAAATATCAAAAACACACAAAACTAAACTTTGAACTCTGTCATTGTTGATATTTCTTCAAACAAGTAGTTTGATTCGGTCGAATAATCAATAACTTATTGAGACACAATAGTGATCTTTTATTTTTTTCAATCATGTACTCAATCTTCCTCATTCTTAATTTTATAAAGGTTATCAGCACTGCAATCTATGATTTACTCTGCTGGTTCATTGAAAGCAGTAATCCAAGCTTCATCGAATGAATCATTAATTTTCTTTACCATAATATATCTGCATTGCATAAACATATTATTACATTAATCTTCCTCATTCTTAATTTTATAAAGTTCATCAGCATTGCAATCTATGATTTACTTTGCTGGTTCATTGAAAGCAGTAATCCAAGCTTCATCGAATGAATCATTAATTTTCATTACCATAATATATCTGCATTGCATAAACATATTATTACATACATTAACGATTGCTATAAACACATAACTCTAAATTTTTACCTCATGTTACAGTTTATTAGTAAACAATTAGAGCATGAAGTTGATGAAATTGACAGATCTGGAAAAAATCGACTCCAAGCTTGACAATTATTCCAGTGGATATTTTGGCATGAGTTTCTGAATTTTTGTGCATTAGTAATTTTTGCAATGGAAGACTGACTATTAATCATGTCCAAGTTTTACGAGTACCCCTGAATTCTCTATGTAATGCAGCATCAAATTTTGGAAATGTTTTGCTATGTTCCATTGATCTGGATTTACCAATAGTAATGATAATCAGTTATCATCACATTACTCAATTTAGTGACTAACGAATGATAAACTATTGGATAAAATAAGACAATGGATTAATTATTTAAGGGTAATAATTATTGTCGGATTAGTATCAAATCATTATAAAAAGAAATTTCTTTTCAAAGTCGTAATTGTCGAAGTCTAACAAATATTTGTGTTATGAAGCTTACTTAAAGAGCATCGTATCCATTGGACCGATAGTTTGGAGTAGGAAGATATTGCTTACAACTACAAACTTCATAAACAAAATATTATTAAAGCTCAACATAAAATAGTCGATTAACTTACAACTCTTAATAAGAGTAGGAAAGAAAAAAAATTAAAACTGAGCCTAAAGGTATTAGTTCTTTTAATGACAAAAGTGTAGTGGCTTATGATCCAAATAGTCCATGACACTCATCTTCTTCTATAAGTATAAAGCTTACCTTTATTTCACCATTAAAGTCAAATATGACTTACTGATGTTACTTCTTAATAATAAAGTGATAAATATTGAGATATCTATGTTTGGAAAGAAGGTTAAGTCTGGGACTAGAATTACTTCCAACCAAACTGCTGCTCCAAGTGTACAACTAACCTTAAATAAACTTCCAAATATCATGGTTCTAAAACTATCAAAACAAATATGTCAAAGTCATGCTAAAGAGCCACGAGACGTACAGAAAATGGGAAAAAAAAATTCCAAGCACAATTTATCCTCTATCTACCAGCCCATCTTTAAAGCAAAACAAATCATCTCAAGATGATTCAAGTACAATAGAAGACAAAGATTTGTAATTAATAGATTGCAATACATGTCCGCGGGTGCGGCGCAGTGGAAAGGAGGCTTGGGTTTTGGTAAAAAGACACAGGTTCGATTCCTATCATGCGCTTCCCTATCCTATATAAATTTACCCGGGGGTATGGGGCTTGGATCAGCGGACGGCTTTACTATACCCTCCGTAGGAGTTTATCAGTCCGCCGGGTTCTCCTAGGTTTTCAAAAAAAAAATGATTGCAATACATCCATTGATTCTCTAATAGATGAGGCTTTAAAGCCTACATGATAGTTGTCTTATATTCAATCAACAGGCAATCCATAATGCAGATTAGCAGAATATACACTACAAGAAAACTGCGGTTTACCTACACCAAAATGGCGTAGGCGGGGCGTAGGTAAATGCATTAACTACGTAACCCTTACGCCAATTTTGGCATGGGTAAAACTTGCGTAGCTAATAAAATACCTACGCTTTACCTATGCCATCCGTTGGGTTGTTCCCTATGTCTTTCCTACGCCATGATTTTTCTATCTTTCCTACGCCTCGTTATTCCTACGATTTTGCTACGATATTTTTACTTCTTTCGTTACCCACGTCTTTCCTACGTCATCCGTTTACCTACGTCTTCCCTACGCCTTGTTTTCATACGCTTTCCCTACGCCATTCTTACATATTACATTTCCTACGTTTTATCTACGCCAATCATTCATCTACGGGTGCATCAATATTCCCTTTACCTATGCCTTTTCTAAATCAATTTTGATATATTACTATTGTGTTTCATTTCACCATATTAAATAGAAACTAAAACCAACTTGTTACACATATATACACATTCCAACAAAAAGATTAACATCAAATCATTCATCTTTAATTCAAAAAACAAATATCTCATCCATATTGCAAAGTCAAACAATATTAATCAAGTTTTTATATGTCAAAAAAATACGATAATATGTTCATGATACATGACATCATACAGTTACAATTAAAAATAAAAAATACCATCATCCCTCGCGAGATCACTTCATTACTTAAACACTTCAGCCTCACTTCCATTTCACCATACAACTACACGTTTTCCTCTTCCATCAACTAGAACCTCCCTCTAGCTCAACTCAACCTCAACTTCAACCACCTCAACATCCACAAAACCAGTCATACAACTGTGACCGTACACTTACATACCCTCTGGCCTCTACATACAAGTTCACGATAACACTTACATACAACTGCCACATACACTTACATACAACTGTTACCTCCACATACACATACATACATACTGTCAAGAACCATCTGCCATACATCACTTGCAACTACACTTGCAACTCGTCTCCTCTGCCATACATACATATTGTCAACAGAAACCACCCATTTTAGTAAACCAGTTCACAACATCACTGCCAACACCTCACGTTTCACTGCACATCTACTTCAACCTGTCACAACTTCCTCTGACAACATTTACCATCAACTCCACTGCTCTGAAACTACTCAGCAGAACTGCTCACCAACTCCACATACACAACTCACCATACATAAAACTGCTCACCAAAACACACAAAATCACCAAAACTCACCAAAACATAAACAAAAAATTACAACATCAACTCCACATACACAACTCACCAAAACCACTCACCAGAAACCACTGTGCTGTTGCTCTGTTACACAACGCTTCTCTGTGGCCAACTGTCACCAACTCCAAAGACCCCACCACCTCCTCTTGCAAACCACCATCACGGCAAATCTCCACTTGCTTTCAACATAAACCATCCAACTGCACACACCTAACTCCTGCTACTTAGAACACTTTCTACTTGCTACATACCATTCCCACCATCATATATCACAGCTTCACCACACCACTGTCAATTTTCTCCACCATAACTGTCAACAATACATCAGTGCTCCAGCCATTGCAGTGCACACTACATGAACAACCTACAACTGTCTTCTTCTTCATCATCCACATCATTTGAATCAATTTACTTCCTACTAGTTCAGTTGAAACTAGAGTTACAGCCAGTGCATCACATTCTATGTTTTGCACCTGGGAAATCATCAAGAATTGCTAATTCATATATTTATGTTATACATATATTCATATATATATATATATATATATCAATCATGTACCTTTGTTACTCTGACTTGCAATTTGAATTCTGGTTCGAACCTTTTCTTATCACTTCTCCATTTCACCATCTTGAACATCTTCACCAAACAATTGAGTTATCACCCTTGGTATGGCCATCAAATGTCTTAACAATGTAGGGGTCTCGTATTATTGTTTCATGCAAATGCATTCATTTCTGCAAGCTTCTATGATAATATACGTCCTTTAATCCCAGTAAATTTAGAAGTTAAGACTAGTAGTAGATGATGGGTTATTATCTCTTGTCTTTCAGTTTTGCAACCACATTTCTGACCTATCAAGTTAGTAAAATATATAGCAATCATGAGCTGATCCGTTACTTTCAGGAGATCTAATATCTAAACAACCCATTGCATAACCGGACAAAGTAGTAATCAAGTCAAGGGAATTTTCATTTGCCATGTTGACTTTGACTTACCCGATTGAAATTTGTTTAGCAAAAGTATCATATAAGACTAGGAATCATATGCTATTTAATATAAAAGATTTGTTTCAATATATTAATACTAGAGTGTATAACATATATGATGTGGCTCATTGCAGTATCTGCAAAACAAAAAATTATTCAGTTATAGTCCCATGTATCTACAAGCAGCAGCTGTGGCCATCTGGTTAGGAAAAAAAGTAGGTTAAGTGTTTTTGACCTTGGGTTTTATATTTGGGTTTATGAGTCATGTTCTTTGTTGGAGTTTTATTTATGATTTTACCTTTAAAGTGTTTTCATCCATGTCTGTGGGAGGGACAGTTTGGAGGTCTGGTTATACATACATGCATATGTGATTTAGACATTTTGCCTACTGACATAACTAACAGATCCTTAGAAATCCTTTAGAACACTGCCATATTGAAGATTATTGGGATTGAAACTACAAAGCAATTGGGATTTCTCATTTATCTCTACATGGAACCACATCAGAGAGAAAAATGATGAATTAGAATGGTGTAAACACATTTAGAACGTGGCTTGCTTACCTAAAATGTCATTATGTGCCTTGTCAGCAGAATCAAGCAAACTATACGCCAAAGATAAAAATTTCGGATGGAACGGCACAATAGACGTGAGATGTGTATCGTCCAACCAATAGATATAAACTTGTAATCAACTATTTTTTTGATGAAGTTGCTCAAATATACTATGGCAAAAGGTCAGTAACAATCTACAGGCACCAAGCACAATCAACAATGACATAGCAAACATCTTCGAATAAGTATCCAACAATATTAGTGTAAAAAAATCGCTCGATAAGTAAATTAATATAGCAATAACCATACTAATTTGGCACATTTGGGTAGAGCGCAGCATTAGAGTCTTTCAAAGCATCAAAACATTAGCCAACATCAGATCAGAGCAACCATCGCCTGAAATTGTACTTCAACCACGACCTACCACCTTGCGACCATCGACCGCTTCCACCTTTGCCGACCGCCCCGAATAAAAGCCCAACCTTCATCACTCCTTTTGAAAACCAAATCGCAATTAAATCTCACAGTTACAAAAGTCGTGGAATTGAGAATTCGCGAATTGAAAATTGGGGAGATTGAGAATCGTTCATTTTGTAAATCAAAAGAGAAAAATTTTTGGTACTTGGCAGTTGATTTTGAGGACATATTTTACCTGGATCGAATTTCAGAGATGAAAACGATCTGTTTTTTTTTTCCGTTCGTTAGTGAAAAACTAGGGTTGGGAGAATAAGAAGAAAGGCCCGAAAACATACGGTGATTAAAGTAAAAATTAAAAAACTATTTTTGCCCTACTGCGGGTGTAGGGATGGCGTGGGAAATTTCTACGCCTTCCTATGGCATACTTTCGGCGTGAGGAATTTTCTACGCCTTTCATACGCCGATCTGGAAATGTAGAAAATTAACAGAGGCGTGGAAATGGCGTAGGAGATTATCTATGTCTTTTCTACGCTATAATTTTGGTGTAGGGAATATTCTACACCTTTCCTACGGCTCGATTTTTTTTCTACGTATTGAAGTTGACGTAGGAAAGACGTAGGAAATTTTCTTACGTCTTCCCTACGCCTTTACCTCTTTCTACATGTTTCCTACGCCTTCCCTATGCCCCGCCTTTTGTGTAGGAAAGACGTCGGAATCTTTGCGTAGGAAATTGAAGTATTTTCTAGTAGTGATATATTATGTACAAATGAAAATTTCATTTGACCTAAGGGAATAAAAAATGGTACTCTGAGTGAAAATCGGACTAACCAGAAAACAAGATTTAAATTGAAACTCAAAACTGAAATTAGGAGATCGATGCTTGCAACGTGAGGAACGGTTGATTGTCGAAGATGAACGGCTGATTGGTGATTTATTGAGTAAATCTGATGAGCAGAATAAATTGATGCTTACATCACCCAACACATCCTTTGATGGTTCAATTATTTATGTCCATATGACGGTGCAACTAAAAAACTGTAAAAATATAACGAAAAGATACCATAATTTAGGAACAAATAGGGGACATAATTAAAAAATACGGTGAATTAAAATTTCACTATGGCCAACAAAGTTACAATTGAATAAACAAATGTCATACTTGAGTGAGTACAGTCTAAAGAGCATGGCCTACAAAGTATGCATTTTTCACATTCACAAATACTGTGTTTTGATTGGAAGTTTGTTATGTAAGCGCAAATGCCTACAAGTCCTCACCACTGGCCACTGCCCAATTTTTTGTGATTTAAAAAAAGGAGAATGCACATCGAAAAATGAAGTAAACACCGAAATGATCACTTTAATCCTTGTCATTACTGCACATAACTTTAAGCAATCAAGAAACAAAATCAATATTTTGAAATAGATGCACAACACAAATAAAATCATGCACATTATTATATAAACTAGAAAACGATCATACTCATATCACATGCATTTATAGCTTAAAATGGTACTATAATTAAACGTAATAATATCTATATAACCATGCCAGAAACTAGACCGGAATTAAATTGCATGATCAATCATGTAACCAAAAAAGAATCTCAATTAAGAAGCGCATGTATATTCAAGTATGGATTGTTAGAAACATTGTGGATTCCTTGGATGTATATTCAACATTGCATGGTATGTACACACATGCACTAGTAATATAATTTTATTACAAACGAACACTTCTTTTCTTAAGAGCTGCTGCTCTTTTATTTCTCTTCACTTGAGATTGTTAATACATATTGGCTCTATTTATACTAATGCATTGCCACCTTTCTTGCTTGAAGAGTGGATACTATTTATTACTATTCCCAACCTTCATTTTCCAACCACATGCTTAATTAAGATGCTCCAACATTTATTCTTCTCCATTAACCAAATATAGAAAGAGGGTTTGTAAATTCTAACACTCCCCTCAAACCAGGCTTTACATCCGAGTTTTTCTTTCAAATTTTGAAACACCTCAGTCTTCAGCGGCTTTGTAAAAATATCTACGAGTTGATCTTTCGATCTGCAATGTATTAGTTCCACAATTTTATTATTCACTTGTTCCCGAATGAAAAGATACTTTATGTTGATATGTTTGCTTCGATTGTGTGAAACTAGATTCTTTGCAAATGATATATCAGACTTGTTGTCAACATAAATAGTAACTGGACCTTCCTGTGTATAGCATAACTCATTCAAAATATACATCAACCACATTTCTTAATATGCGCACGCTGCTGAGGCGATATATTTTGCTTCACATGTTGAGAGTGCAACAGTTTGTTGTTTTTTGATGACTATGAAAATACTGACCAATACAAAATGCATATCCAGAATTACTTTTCCCATTATCCAGATCACCACCATAATCACTATCTGAGTAACCAACTAATTTTGAATCCTGAGCATGTGTACAAAACAAACCATGATCGAGTGCACCTTTGATGTGTCTTAAAATTCTTTTGGCTACAATGAAGTGATCTTGCTTAGGCTTCTTCATGTACCTGCTGATCAGTCCAACTACATACATAATATCTGGACGTGTGAAACTTAGGTATCTCAAACTTCCAACCAGACTTTTGAATAACGTCGAATTTACCGATTTTCTAATTGAATCAATTCTGAGCTTCATGCCTGCTTCTACTGACATACTTACTGACTTGCATTCTTTCATACCGAATTCGCTTAAAATTTGCTTTGCATATTTCTTCTGTGACAAAAATATCCTATCTTCACTTTGCTTTATTTCGACTCCAAGAAAGTAGGACATTTGACCAATATCTGTCATCTCAAATTCTTTGATCAAAACTTTCTTAAAGTCCATGAACACGCCTGCATTGTTTCCGGTGAAAATCATATCATCCACGTACAAGCGCACGATCATGATATCTCCATTTTAATTTCTTTTTGTGTATAAAGCATGCTCGTACAGACTCTTCACAAACTCATTTATTTGAAAATACTTGTCTATCATTGTGTTCCACGCTCTCGGTGCTTACTTCAACCATACAAAGCCTTATTTAGTTTGTAGATTATCTTTCTAACCTTCTTGAATAATCCAAATGGTTGCTCAATATGGACTTCTTCTTTGAGATATCCATTTAGGAATGATGATTTCACATTCATCTGATAGATCTTTCATTGATTTTGTGTTGTGGTTGCTGTTAAAAGTCTAATAGTATCAACGCTTGCTACCGAAGCAAATTCTTCATCGCAGTCAATCACGTATCTTTGGTTGTAGCCTTTTGCAACTAACCTTGCCTTATGCTACTCCACTTTTCCTTCTTGATTAGTCTTTGTCTTGTATACCCATTTGACACCAATGTCATTGTGTCCTTCAGGAAGATTTGTAAGCTCTCATGTGTCATTCTTCTTGATTGCATCAATTTCTTCATCCATGGTCTTATTTCATTTGTTTTCTTTACTAGCTTCCTTATAAGTTAGTGGATCACATTCAGCCATCAAACAGAACAAGGAGTAATCAAATCTTGTCAGCATAGGACTTGTTGCATCATAAATGTCATTGAGGCACCGCATTTTTGCTCCCTCTGAATTGTTGTAGCTACTGTTACTTCCTGACGTCGATGGTGTCGATGTAGGAGTTAGTTGATTAGGACTTTGTAGAGGAGTCTGATAATCATTTTCTACATCTTGTGTGTTGGAAGTCATCACTGCTGTCATCGTTAAAGAATAGACCTTCAACTTTTCTTTCTTTTGCGTTCCATCTCCAGTAATCTGTCTCATCAAATTCAACATCTTTGAAATAATTACCTTCTTGGCAAATTAATTATACAGTCTATAAGCCTTACTTCTTTTATCATATCTGATAAAGATGCACTTCTTGCCTTTATCTTCGAGCTTCTTTCTCTTATGATCAGAAACATGTGCATGTGTGATACACATAAATATTCTGAGATGTCCAATTGTTGGTTTGGTACCACTTCGTGCTTCATTTCCTGTTTTGAATCTTACACTATTTGTTGGACACGGATTCAGCAAATAAATAACACATAACACAGCTTCGGCCCAAAAATTTCTTAGCAAGTGCTTTCCCTTCATCATACTTCTTGCCATGTCAAGGATCGTGCGATTCTTTCTTTCAACAACACCATTTTGGTATATGATGTTGTCAACCGATGAATGATTCCTTAAGCTTTGCAGAAGTCTTTGAACAAGTTTGATGTATATTCGCCTCCTCTGTCAGATCTAAGTATCTTCATATACCGCCCGCTTTATTTTCTTGTTGTTGCTTTAAACTCTTTAAACTTACCAAGAGCTTATACTTGGTCTTTAAGAATGTATACCCAACCTTTTCTACTAAAATAATCAATAAATGTTAGGTAGTACCTATTTTGACTAAGTGATTCAATGTCAAATGGACCAGCGGTATCAGCGTGAACTGGCCTTATGGCTCTCCATGATTTTTCAATAGGAAAACTTTGTCGATGTTGCTTTCCTTTTACACATGCATTGCAAAGATTATCCAGTTCATTAATCTCTAGCAAACAATCCACCTCTTTGTCTTTGATAATACTTTCAGGCCAGTAAATCCAATATGACCAAATCTTAAATGCCATAAGCATGAGTTATTTTTAATGTCCAACTTCAAGCAATGTTGCATCTCTGTTTGCATATCTAGTGTAAACAGACGATTTTTTATCATCTCAACGTTGGCGATCAATTCTTGAACTTGATTTCTGATTATGAGAGAGTTCTCCCTCATATGTATGTCATATACTTTTTCTCCAGAAATTAGCCAAGACTGAGGATATTACTTGCCAAAGTGGGTATATAATAGACATCATGTATATACTTCTTATCACCATTCTTTAAGATAATCATAATCGTACCTTTTCCTCTAATTGGAATTTTTGATGACTCACCAAAAGTAACATCTCCTTTGACCGTATCATCTATCCCCATGAATAACTCCTTTTGGTCACACATATGATTGTTGGCGCCGATGTCAAGATAGCAAATATTTTTATTACTTTCTTCATCACCTTTGTAAGTGAAGAAGATGGCAGATTCCACATCTTTTTCTTCATTTTCTGCTATAAACCAATTTTTTTCTTCCATCTTAGGATTTGATTTGCACTTATAACTGAAGTGACCATATTTGTTATAATTATAACATTGAAACCGAGACTTGTCACCTCGATGTTTAAATCTTCCTCTTCCTCCGCCTCGAAATCCTCGACCACGACCAACCAGATGATAACCTTCATTTTTCTAGCCTTAGTTAAAAGGTTGTCTTCCACGTCCTCGTCCACCTCGATAGCCACCATAATTTCCTCTTCGACGTACATAACTGCTACCACCTTGATTGTCATTGATTAACAACTTACTTTGCAATGCTTTCTCCAAATGACTCGTATCGTCATTTTGGTTCATTCTCTGTTTATGGACTTGAAGAGAACCCACAAGTTCAGTAATTGAAATTGAGGACAAATCTTTTGATTCTCAATGGCTGTAACGACATAATTAAATTTTCTTGTCAACGAACAAAGGAGCTTTTCCATCACCCTTACATCATTAAGAGTTTCACCATTTCTCTTCATCTCGTTTGCTATAGTTTTTAGACGATTTTTGTACTCACTAATATTTTCTAAACTTTTCATCTTCAAAGTTTCAAATTCAGCTCGTAGTAATTGCAATTGTACATTTTTTGCTTTTGTGGCTCCTTGGAATGATTTGTGCAGAATCCCACATGCATCCTTTGATGTTTTTATGTCCGAATTTTTTTTGAAGGTTGATTCATCAATACCTTGAAAAATCTGAAACAAAGCTTTCTTATCTTTTTTTGGGGCTCCTTCAATGCGGCCCTCTGGGCATTTGTTAAAGCTGCTTCATCAGTAGCATCTATGGGCTCGTTGTATCCTCGTTTGACTGTCCCAAATATCTTGCGACCTAAGCAATACCTTAATTTGAATACTCCAATTTCCATACTTTGTATTCGTCAATTTCAAAATGTGGGGTTGTATCATATTCGCCATTACGTACCTCGTCTTTTTAAACAACAAATTAAACATTAGGTCTGATACCAATTGTTAGAAACGTATAGCGGGTTCCTTGGATATATATTCAATATTGCTTGGTATGTACACACATGTATTAATAATTTTATTACGAATGAATACTTCTTTTCTTAGAGAGTTGCTGCTCTTTTATTTCTCTTCATTTGAGATTGTTAATACATATTTGCTCTATTTATACTAATGCATTGCCACCTTTCTCGCTTGAAGAGTGAATACGATTTATTATATTCCTGGCCTTCATTTTCCAACCATATGATTAATTAAGATGCTTCAACATTTATTCTTCTCCATTAACTAAATATAGAAAGAGGGTATGTTGTAACATCCGCCTTTTCGCACGATTTAAACAGACACACGTGCCGATTCAAACCATACGTAAGGGCAGATTGTTATGGGATAAATAAGAATACAGAGAAAGAAAAAACTAAACAGAATCTCACAGCGGAAGGATAAAATATAATAATAAATATATAGTTCATAAAACTGTTTACAAAACCTTAGATTTTATTTATACCGTACATATCAGAGTACACATACCATATAACAATGCAGCGGAACAATATGAGTGTGGTACAATAATATAAATAATAGTAATACGAATCTTCGTCTTCGTCCTCCAGAGCTAAAACTTTAATCCTGAAACGCTCGGACTGACCCGAGCGAATTGAAAAGACAAAACACTCGAGTCGGAACTAAAAGATCTTATGTAAGTTAAATTAACAGAAATAAATATGAGTGCAGTAACTCAAGAGATGCTCGGGATTTACATCTCCTAAGGATCCGTTAAACTATTTACTATATAGTATATTGCGCTATTATAATAGTGTCTATTTTTAAAATAAACTTACTTTTTAATAGCGTTAAGGGGTTACCCATATAGCCCTTAACACAAATAATGCCAATAGTCTATACAGTACCGTAATACCTCCTGATCGGGAGGCTACCAGAGGATACTCCATATGTACGACACAAATAGAAACTCGTAGTAAAGGCGCGGTAGGGTAGGTGACACGGCACAACTAGGCAATGCCAGGGTAGATATACCAATTACGCTTCCGGGCCGATGGAAACGCGCAGCGCGCAGCTGCCGCCCACTTCGAACACAATCTCCCCACATCAAAGAAATCAAAAATGAAGGTGGCCACCGAATCAATCCAAAATCAGAGTATAGTATCGAAGGGAAGTGTCCGATCATAGGTGCTACCTCATTAACCCTTCAATCGCTCCTGTTTTAGCCACCTTATGCCAACTCACGGGAGTTGGGTCCACGTGTTTACCTTACAGGAAACGCCGCCACCAACCTACTTCATTATGGAATCTCCACCGCGTACACGGTTAGTCAAAGTGGTTTTCGGTATCGACAGAGAGTATGTCCATATCCGATCCCGGTCTCTTTGCCAACCAATCGTTATTATAACACCGCGGTTATTTAAAAAAAATTATACTTTTAAAACCATAATAAAATATCCATTAAAAACCCATATAAACCCGATATCATTTATTCTTGAAACCCCAAATCAATACAATATCATTTATTTTCCAATATATATTCTTTCCAAAATCATAGGGTTTCCAAAGTAAAATATTTAGAAATCAAAACTCTTGAATATAATATTTCCAAATTATACTACCTTGAAAACATAGCTTTGAAATAAAATTTCCATCTCTTAAATGGTTAAATATTAAATTACTTTTATAAACAAAATAGCTTCTTTAGATTTCACAAATCAATTTCAAATATCGATTTAAACTTCCAAATACCATTTTAACTCTTATGTTTCAAAGCTTTAAATATTTCACCATTTCAAACAGACTCATTTGACAATTCCATATATATATCAAAATCAGTTACTTATTATTTAGACTTGAAATGTTTGCTTAATGAATTCAATATAATTTAAGAAAACCTTTAACTTCATATAACTAGATCATCTTTCAATTTATTATATATTCATTTAATCAACCTGATATTCATTAAAATCACTTTACACAAAAATCAAGTTATAAAAATCATATCCTTTAAAAATTCTAATTTTTATTAAATTTCAATTTAACTTAATATTCATCTTCCAAATCTATTCTCATTTAAGTCATAAAACTCTAGAAATTAAATTTTAAATAAATGTTTAATCTTATTTGATCTTAAAATCAAACTTTATTTAAACTTCAAATCAAATTTATACAAAGCTTAAAAACCGGAAATTACTATATATATATAATAGCCTTTATCAATAACCCAATCAATATCTCATAAACCATATATATATATAACTTTACAAAATCATAGAAAAACATTTCAAAAATAATTTTATATATTTACCGCGGTGCCTGTATATAATTTTCTATCCTATGGTCAAGTGATACGGATGTTTATTATTACAATCCGCAATTTAAAATGAAAAAAAATGCGGTTATATATCATTTCAAACCGCAATCCCGAATGAAATAAAAATGCATAGCAACTTGCAATAAAATTAATCATCCATTCATCCATCAAATCATACATCCATTTATCACAGCCATCATCCAATTTCAAACAATCATCAATACATAACAGGTGATAAATAACGGTATCAATTATCAGTTTTATACTCAAATTAAATTTAATAATTGTTAATTGGCAGTTTATATGCAAAAATAAACGTAAATTTAACTGGCGGTTAATATGAAATAAATTTTTTACATAACTATGACTGGCAGTTAATATGCAAATAAATAAATTCATACTGTCAAATTTTTGCAATAAATTAAATAAATTAACAGTTAAATTAAATAAATGCAGTTTAACAGAGATAATGAATAAAACATGCCAAACAGTCATAAATAAATTTCTACTCATATCTAAAATTAATTTAACAGACATAAGAAGTTTTAGAAGTTGTGAGTGGGTTAAAACACTCACCTTTTGAATTTAAATTGGATTTAAATCCAATTTAAACCCAAAATTTCGCAGTCTCCAAATTCATCCGAACCAGCGTCAACTGATCTGAAATTTCAATACGATCCTAACAAAAATAATCTCGCGTGAATCGGACACGGTATGTGAAAATTACACAAGTTAAACATTAAAAAAATTGTATTGAAAATCAAATAAACTAAAATAAAGAATACCTCTCTTCGAGAACTATGACATATAAATTTTTCTGGAATTTTTAGAGGAGTTTGAATTTTTATTTATATTTTGGACTGTAATTGGATCAAGAATTTTGCAGCCATTGGAAAAGAAGAAGTTGAAGAAAAGAACACACAGAGAAATGAAGATAGATGGAGGCTAGGGTTTACACAGCTTATTTAGACAAAGTGAAAACGAATAGGTAGGCACGAATTATAAACGCGCAAAACGGTTGTTGGCCCACCAGAATATTTCATATTAATTGGATACGTTACGGATTAGTAAATAAATAAATTTCTTCCTCAAACATTTACATTGAATTTTTAAACGTATTTACAAATATAAATTTAGACGCTTTATTTAAGTTTCAATATAATTTCATTAAATTTTAAATTCATAAATAATTTCCCTTTTTTTAACTAAATTTCAAAATTATCGTAATAATTATCTTAGACTCTTATTCATTCCCAATAGATTTAACTATTGTAAATCGACTAAGTTTACATACTATAAAATCCACATTCCTATGTATATATAGTTTTGAATTCCATACTATAAATATTTTATTAACATTTCGCAAATACATAAATTGGTATTGCACTGTTACTTAAATAAATAGCCTATACCAATTACTAATTAAATGGATTACCAAATTTTGGATTGGTTAATAATTATTAATTATTGCTTCATTTCTTAATTATACACTTGCATGGGTTATGCTTGTCTAATTATATTCCCATATTAATTAACGTTTCCAACAAACAATAACCTTTCCTTAGTCCCACTCTTTTTACCAAATATTTCCCTGCAATAATTCATTTTCCCATACATACTTCCATTTACACCTAAACTTATTATACCTCTTTATTTTCTCAAACAAATTAAAATGATTAAACAAATTTAAATGAAAATTTGAGTTGATAGATTCATAGATTCAAATGTTTACTTTATTTTAATATCTACTAAACTTTGAAATTATAACATAGACTCCAAAATAAAATCCTCCACTCTAGTCATACAAGTCTTATTGAAATAAAATGTATCTACCCTATTTTTAGGTCTTGGTTCCTAATATCCACCCGTTTTGACTTAATTTAAAATAGCGTACAAATTACATTACCTTTAATTGCAATAAATCCTATCATTGCCATTTATATTCCTAATGAATAAATTATTAATAGGTTAATTGAATCAGATTTACAACTCAACTTTAAATATTTGCAAATTTTGTCAGTTTGGATTACTTGGTAAATTTAGAATCCCTTAAACAACTTCCTACATAAATTTATTATAGAAAAATTCAAAATTAACGTACAATTCCAATTTATGCAGCGATTACAACTTAAATTTCAAGGAATTTATTTATTTAGGTTTAAATCCTATTATTCACTAAAATTGTCATCCCATGTATACAATCCACATTGGTTTGTATTTATTCCATTTACCTCTTTAGTCATAGCGTAAATTTCTCATTAATACACATTAAAGTCCACTAAATTTCAACTGCCTCTTAATTTCCATTTATAAGTCTTAACACCCTAAATTTGACCACTTCTAACATGGTATTACATCTCATATTAAATGTAACTTTTATTTAGTGTATTAACATTTATTTCTATTTAAATTTCATCAACCAAATTAAACATGTAACTTATAACTATTTCTTACAATCCAAATTATTACACCCATTGTCATATTCTAAATGGAGCCATCATTTAATTACACAATTTATCTAAATTACATTAGGACAATATTTAATTCTCTTTGATAATATTAAATCCCTAATTTATTAAATGGAATCAATATATCTTTATTTATATACTGTACGTCTAAATATCTTAATTACCAAATTTCAACTTATCCCTCAACCCCCAAATAACGTTATCAACAATCTTCATATTATAATTAATACTAACCTTTATTTCATCTTATAGAATCAACTATCTTTATTGACAAATTAACCTACCTTACTGCACAACTTAAGAAAATTAATTGCAAATATGATCTCACATTAGACTTCATAAATTATCAGTTGAAATCTACATAAAACCATTTATTTAATTAAAACCTTGCTATTATACATATTGACTCTTTACATGGAATTAGATTACATTCCTTAATTTCATTAAAACTTTATTTCTCACCTAAATCGCAAAATAGTAAATTTCAATTACTATAGAAATTTTATTTAAGATGAATTTGAATCCCAATCAATTGTTATTGCACTCCTTATTACATTAAATTACATTCAGTTTACACATTTTAGAATTAAATTCAAATTACCTACAAATCTTATTTCATTCATAAATGCCATCATTTACCACATTATTGCATGGTTTCATTTAATTATATTCATGCTATTCATGTTTCTATTAAACTTGCATACATACTTTCGTTATTATTTAATCAATTATTAAACATTGTGACCAAATCATCTAACAAAATTGTATAATTTTCCATTTATTAACATTCAGTTACTATTCAACATGTTTAATTCATTAGATAAATCAAATAATTATGCTTGCTTTTCTCATTTGATTTTATAACCTAATATACCATTCATATTAAACCTATTTCATTCAATTCATACAAATTCAGCTAGATTAACTTTACTGTCTAGATTTTCATGCAGTTACTTTTAATAAATCGAATATTGCATTGGATAATTTTGCTGCTTACCTTTCTTATACAATTTTTTTAAAAAGTGTACGCTCTCACTACTACCTTTATTAGGATTTATTCCCTATACTAATATTTAGTTTTATTTACCCTTTATATTTCATCTCCTTTTAAATTAAATTACAAAATCTTAATTAACTTAATCAACTTAAATTGTCGAAATTTACGGGTCGTTACATTCTCCCCCACTCAAAACTTTTCGTCCCCGAAAAGGAAAAAGAAGGGAAAAGAAGGATTTAGAATCTACATATCTTATTCAAAACATTACCTTATAAACAATTAAATTTACAGTATCTGTTACCTTTCTTAAAATATACAAATTTACGACATTGTCTTTTTATACTTAATTTTTTTAGAGTTTGGAGAACATTTCAAAATATTTCTAAGTCCAAAATTAAATATCTAAGTAGTTCCATTCACTAATCATCCAAATTAATACAACAACCATCAATTTCCTCGAATAACATACATACAATTACAAAACAACCATACAATCACACAAATCAAATAGTTGTTTGGGTTCAAACTTGAAATTGTATGGAATGAAAAATAACTATCAAGTGCATCATTTACTCAGCAGTCTTAGATGGGACAAAATAGATTTTTTATTCATCCAACAACTTCAAATTTCCTTACCCAACCAACCATAAATCAAACAATAACAAAACAAAACAAAACAAACAACAAATTCAATCAATAAATTAAGTTCATTGTTATTAATTCCATATCATACATTGTTGTTTGATTTCCCTTTTTATTCATTCATTGAGTGATGACCTCATTTATTTTCATTTATTACTTACAATATTCATCTTTCATTTTAATGTCATGTAAGTTTCTTTTTATTGCATTCCATTTATGCATTTCTAAATTTTATTTATTTATTTCTCACAGTTTTATTGATTATAGAATTTCATTCTATGTACTTAAGTTTTAAAATCATATAATTATAATACTTACCTTTAATTATGGTAAAATTTCAATTTACAACTTAAGTTTATAACAATAAATTCCCATTTATAACAGCAAATTCATTGAATACTTTCATTACCTCAAGCTTTACTTGTAAGACTTCCCCCTTACACATTTTTACTAACACTGTAACTTTTATTATATGGTAAGTTATATATATGTTTTAAGAATGTAAGTGTAAATTATACAAGTTTGTTCTCAATTCCTTTAATTTCATTCATTTAATTAATGCTAATATTTAATAATAGAACAATTTAATTACACCAAATTTGTAACCTTATAACATCAATTTTTATAAATAAAGAATTTCCTTTATCCATATACTAAGGTTTACAATCGT
This sequence comes from Allium cepa, assembly GCA_030765085.1. Taxonomy (NCBI): domain Eukaryota; kingdom Viridiplantae; phylum Streptophyta; class Magnoliopsida; order Asparagales; family Amaryllidaceae; genus Allium; species Allium cepa. The sequence continues at coordinate 795,304,076 of CM060938.1, read as the reverse complement.
TTATTTACATTGCTTCTCTTCCTATTGTATTAAATTTTTACTTTATTTAAAGGTTCAAATTGGCTACACTTAATTGTACTATTAATTAACTGGAACTTAAGAACCAAATTCCGGGTTTAATTTTTAAATCATTTAAAATAATAGATAGATATCTACACTTAACATATATATGCAATTATAATTAAAACGATAAATTAACAATTCTGCGGTACTTTTACTACAGTGGCCTTCCCACTTCGAAACTCGAAAATGAATGTCGATGTTGCGTGTACTCATCACCGAAATTATTTTCCAGCGACAGAGGGGAAGTACAGAACTTATTTCTTTTCAAAGTTTCTTTTAAAACAATTCTTTCAAATTGTATTGAAATACTCATATCAGAAAAATACTTTAAAATATGATTATCATATTCCAAAAATCAATTGTAAGAATTTCCAAAACCCCGGAACTTAAGTTCTAAATTTCTAAATTTCATTTATTTTATTTTTAATCTTATTTACCTATTATTTAAATTTTATTCCTTACAACCAATATATTGTAACCAAATATAGATATCATTTGAAAATTTTATTTTATATATAGAAAATATAATAGGCAAAATTATTTCATTTACCTATATGAAAACAAATATTATGTCGGTCTGTCCTATTAAGTGTTTAGAAATTCCTATTGATGTCACAGCGTCCCATGCACCAACCAGAATTTATAAATACAAAACGGAACAGATTAACACAATATTAAACCTTTTTATAAGACTAACAAATACGCTCTCTCATATATACACTCAGCGACTCCCATAGGGTATTACTACCCTATTAGTAAAGAGTCAAACCCCACAAAGCTAAGGTTTATCGCTAAACCAAAGCTCTGATACCAACTGTAACATCCGCCTTTTCGCACGATTTAAACAGACACACGATTCAAACCATACGTAAGGACGGATTGTTATGGGATAAATAAGAATACGGAGAAAGAAAAAAACTAAACAGAATCTTACAGCGGAAGGATAAAATATAATAATAAATATACAGTTCATAAAACTGTTTACAAAACCTTAGATTTTATTTATACCATACATATCAGAGTACACATACCATATAACAATGCAGCGGAACAATATGAGTGTGGTACAATAATATAAATAATAGTAATACGAATCTTCGTCTTCGTCCTCCAGAGCTAAAACTTCAATCCTGAAACGCTCGGACTGACCCGAGCGAATTGAAAAGACAAAACACTCGAGTCAGAACTAAAAGATCTTATGTAAGTTAAATTAACAGAAATAAATATGAGTGCAGTAACTCAAGAGATGCTCGGGATTTACATCTCCTAAGGATCCGTTAAACTATTTACTATATAGTATATTGTGCTATTATAATAGTGTCTATTTGTAAAATAAACTTACTTTTTAATAGCGTTAAGGGGTTACCCATATAGCCCTTAACACAAATAATGCCAATAGTCTATACAGTACCGTAATACCTCCTGATCGGGAGGCTACCAGAGGATACTCCATAGGTACGACACAAATAGAAACTCGTAGTAAAGGCGCGGTAGGGTAGGTGACACGACACAACTAGGCAATGCCAGGGTAGATATACCAATTACGCTTCCGGGCCGATGGGAACGCGCAGCGCGCAGCTGCCGCCCACTTCGAACACAATCTCCCCACATCAAAGAAATCAAAAATGAAGGTGGCCACCGAATCAATCCAAAATCAGAGTATAGTATCGAAGGGAAGTGTCCGATCAGAGGTGCTACCTCATTAACCCGTCAATCGCTCCTGTTTTAGCCACCTTATGCCAACTCACGGGAGTTGGGTCCACGTGTTTACCTTATAGGAAACGCCGCCACCAACCTACTTCATTATGGAATCTCCACCGCGTACACGGTTAGTCAAAGTGGTTTTCGGTATCGACAGAGAGTATGTCCATATCCGATCCCGGTCTCTTTGCCAACCAATCGTTATTATAACACCGCGGTTATTTAAAAAAAAATTATACTTTTAATACCATAATAAAATATCCATTAAAAACCCATATAAACCCGATATCATTTATTCTTAAAACCCCAAATCAATACGATATCATTTATTTTCCAATATATATTCTTTCCAAAATCATAGGGTTTCCAAAGTAAAATATTTAGAAATCAAAACTCTTGAATATAATATTTCCAAATTATACTACCTTGAAAACATAGCTTTGAAACAAAATTTCCATCTCTTAAATGGTTAAATATTAAATTACTTTTATAAACAAAATAGCTTCTTTAGATTTCACAAATCAATTTCAAATATCGATTTAAACTTCCAAATACCATTTTAATTCTTATGTTTCAAAGCTTTAAATATTTCACCATTTCAAACAGACTCATTTGACAATTCCATATATATATCAAATTCAGTTACTTATTATTTAGACTTGAAATGTTTGCTTAATGAATTCAATATAATTTAAGAAAACCTTTAACTTCATATAACTAGATCATCTTTCAATTTATTATATATTCATTTAATCAACCCGATATTCATTAAAATCACTTTACACAAAAATCAAGTTATAAAAATCATATCCTTTAAAAATTCTAATTTTTATTAAATTTCAATTTAACTTAATATTCATCTTCCAAATCTATTCTCATTTAAGTCATAAAACTCCAAAATTAAATTTTAAATAAATGTTTAATCTTATTTGATCTTAAAATCAAACTTTATTTAAACTTCAAATCAAATTTATACAAAGCTTAAAAACCGGAAATTAATATATATATATATATATATATATATATATATATATATATATATAATGGCCTTTATCAATAACCCAATCAATATCTCATAAACCATATATATATATAACTTTACAAAATCATAGAAAAACATTTCAAAAATAATTTTATATATTTACCGCGGTGCCTGTATATAATTTTCTATCCTATGGTCAAGTGATACGGATGTTTATTATTTCAATCCGCAATTTAAAATGAAAAAAAAATGCGGTTATATATCATTTCAAACCGCAATCCCGAATGAAATAAAAATGCATAGCAACTTGCAATGAAATTAATCATCCATTCATCCATCAAATCATACATCCATTTATCACCTCCATCATCCAATTTCAAACAATCATCAATACATAACAGGTGATAAATAATGGTATCAATTATCAGTTTTATACTCAAATTAAATTTAATAATTGTTAATTGGCAGTTTATATGCAAAAATAAATGTAAATTTAACTGGCGGTTAATATGAAATAAAATTTTTACATAACTATGACTGGCAGTTAATATGCAAATAAATAAATTCAAACTGTCAAATTTTTGCAATAAATTAAATAAATTAACAGTTAAATTAAATAAATGCAATTTAAAAGAGATAATGAATAAAACATGCCAAACAGTCATAAATAAATTTCTACTCATATCTAAAATTAATTTAACAGACATAAGAAGTTTTAGAAGTTGTGAGTGAGTTAAAACACTCACCTTTTGAATTTAAATTGGATTTAAATCCAATTTAAACCCAAAATTTCGCAGTCTCCAAATTCATCCAAACCAGCGTCAACAGATCTGAAATTTCAATACGATCCTAACAAAAATAATCTCGCGTGAATCGGACACGGTATGTGAAAATTACACAAGTTAAACGTTAAAGAAATTGTATTGAAAATCAAATAAACTAAAATAAAGAATACCTCTCTTCGAGAACTATGACATATAAATTTTTCTGGAAGTTTTAGAGGAGTTTGAATTTTTATTTATATTTTGGACTGTAATTGGATCTAGAATTTTGCAGCCATTGGAAAAGAAGAAGTTGAAGAAAAGAACACACAGAGAAATGAAGATAGATGGAGGCTAGGGTTTACACAGCCTATTTAGACAAAGTGAAAACGAATAGGTAGGCACGAATTATAAACGTGCAAAACGGTTGTTGGCCCACCAGAATATTTCATATTAATTGGATACGTTACGGATTAGTAAATAAATAAATTTCTTCCTCAAACATTTACATTGAATTTTTAAACGTATTTACAAATATAAATTTAGACGCTTTATTTAAGTTTCAATATAATTTCATTAAATTTCAAATTCATAAATAATTTCCATTTTTTTTAACTAAATTTCAAAATTATCGTAATAATTATCTTAGACTCTTATTCATTCCCAATAGATTTAACTATTGTAAATCAACTAAGTTTACATACTATAAAATCCACATTCCTATGTATATATAGTTTTGAATTCCATACTATAAATATTTTATTAACATTTCGCAAATACATAAATTGGTATTGCACTGTTACTTAAATAAATAGCCTATACCAATTACTAATTAAATGGATTACTAAATTTTGGATTGGTTAATAATTATTAATTATTGCTTCATTTCTTAATTATACACTTGCATGGGTTATGCTTGTCTAATTATATTCCCATATTAATTAATGTTTCCAACAAACAATAACCTTTCCTTAGTCCCACTCTTTTTTACCAATTATTTCCCTGCAAATAATTCATTTTCCCATACATACTTCCATTTACACCAAAACTTATTATACCTCTTTATTTTCTCAAACAAATTAAAATGATTAAAAAAATTTAAATGAAAATTTGAGTTGATAGATTCATAGATTCAAATGTTTACTTTATTTCAATATCTACTAAACTTTGAAATTATAACATAGACTCCAAAATAAAATCCTCCACTCTAGTCATACAAGTCTTATTGAAATAAAATGTATCTACCTTATTTTTAGGTCTTGGTTCCTAATATCCACCCGTTTTGACTTAATTTAAAATAGCGTACAAATTACATTACCTTTAATTGCAATAAATCCTATCATTGCCATTTATATTCCTAATGAATAAATTATTAATAGGTTAATTGAATCAGATTTACAACTCAACTTTAAATATTTGCAAATTTTGTCAGTTTGGATTACTTGGTAAATTTAGAATCCCTTAAACAACTTCCTACATAAATTTATTATAGAAAAATTCAAAATTAACGTACAATTCCAATTTATGCAGCGATTACAACTTAAATTTCAAGGAATTTATTTATTTAGGTTTAAATCCTATTATTCACTAAAATTGTCATCCCATGTATACAATCCACATTGGTTTGTATTTATTCCATTTACCTCTTTAGTCATAGCGTAAATTTCTCATTAATACACATTAAAGTCCACTAAATTTCAACTGCCTCTTAATTTCCATTTATAAGTCTTAACACCCTAAATTTGACCACTTTTAACATGGTATTACTTCTCATATTAAATGTAACTTTTATTTAGTGTATTAACATTTATTTCTATTTAAATTTCATCAACCAAATTAAACATGTAACTTATAACTATTTCTTACAATCCAAATTATTACACCCATTGTCATATTCTAAATGGAGCCATCATTTAATTACACAATTTATCTAAATTACATTAGGACAATATTTAATTCTCTTTGATAATATTAAATCCCTAATTTATTAAATGGAATCAATATATCTTTATTTATATACTGTACGTCTAAATATCTTAATTATCAAATTTCAACTTATCCCTCAACCCCCAAATAACGTTATCAACAATCTTCATATTATAATTAATACTAACCTTTATTTCATCTTATAGAATCAACTATCTTTATTGACAAATTAACCTACCTTACTGCACAACTTAAGAAAATTAATTGCAAATATGATCTCACATTAGACTTCATAAATTATCAGTTGAAATCTACATAAAACCATTTATTTAATTAAAACCTTGCTATTATACATATTGACTCTTTACATGGAATTAGATTACATTCCTTAATTTCATTAAAACTTTATTTCTCACCTAAATCGCAAAATAGTAAATTTCAATTACTATAGAAATTTTATTTAAGATGAATTTGAATCCCAATCAATTGTTATTGCACTCCTTATTACATTAAATTACATTCAGTTTACACATTTTAGAATTAAATTCAAATTACCTACAAATCTTATTTCATTCATAAATGCCATCATTTACCACATTATTGCATGGTTTCATTTAATTATATTCATGCTATTCATGTTTCTATTAAACTTGCATACATACTTCCATTATTATTTAATCAATTATTAAACATTATGACCAAATCATCTAACAAAATTGTATAATTTTCCATTTATTAACATTCAGTTACTATTCAACATGTTTAATTCATTAGATAAATCAAATATTTACGCTTGCTTTTCTCATTTGATTTTATAACCTAATATACCATTCATATTAAACCTATTTCATTCAATTCATACAAATTCAGCTAGATTAACTTTACTGTCTAGATTTTCATGCAGTTACTTTTAATAAATCGAATATTGCATTGGATAATTTTACTGCTTACCTTTCTTATATATATATTTTTTTAAAGTGTACGCTCTCACTACTACCTTTATTCGGATTTATTCCCTAAATTAATATTTAGTTTTATTTACCCTTTATATTTCATCTCCTTTTAAATTAAATTACCAAATCTTAATTAAGTTAATCAACTTAAATTGTCGAAATTTACGGGTTGTTACATATGTAAATTCTAATATGGATGGCTTGAACATAAATTTTACCAAGTATTCTTGCACCTATGTTAACCTTCATAGCTTATTATATTTTTTTGTATACATCCAACGTTTCATAATGTATTTTGATCAAATATCCACTAAATCTATCATCTAGAATGTTTATTAGGTTGGTCTATTTTCATAATCAAGCAATCGCTTTACCCTTTTGCAGTAATCAACTTTACTACCACTATCCAATGCACCAGTCATTTCCAGTTCAAAACATAGTGCATTAGCCATTCTAGCTATTCACATTTTCTCACATGCTTGCTATAATGACTATTCAAATTTAAATGTTGTCATGCATAGCACAAAGTTTAGTTCGGTCACATAATATTTACTACACTATACCTATAAATGTAAACGGTTAAAAGTATATTCATATCGTTAACAACTAAATTAAGCATACTAAAGCTATAAATGCATTACATAATTTTTTTTGTCACTAAAAGGTTTCCTTTAACAACTTATGATGAATTCAAATTTTGATGTATTTATGTACCATTTTGGCCATTACATATATAAAAGCCATAAACTATAGCTAGAAGATGTAAAATTACCCATTTTCAGAAACAATGCAACAGGTGTGAACTTGCTAAATATTGGAGTTTAATATGATGTTCATAATCATCTTAAATAGCACGATAAACCTACATACCATAACCTAAATAAATTGCAAGCACGTACCATCAAGTGTATAAATGAACTATGTAAGAAGCTAAACCTTAATTCACAATAAATAAATCAAACTAGATCATCAAACCATTTGAATTTTTAACCCTAGCTATTATTATATTGGACCAAACGAGATAAATAAGAAATGAAATTCGAATTTACCTAATTTCGTTGATTTTGGGATAAAATATGAAGAAGACGATGATTTCGCTAACGATATATTTCATGTTTTTACGAATAAACTATGAAAATCAGTCAAATAGAAGCATGAGGAATTGAATAGGGCAAAAAAATTTCAATTGAATTAGAATACAAAAATTAAGCGAAGGAAACGTACCTAGGGTTTAACCCGAATATGATATTGTGCACACAGACCTACCGGCTATTGCAGTATAATCCACGTAGAATTTCTATTTTATTTTCATTTTTTGCATAGGAATTTGTCGGGTACGTTATGGGAATTTAGAAAATATTAGTATTTAACCATCCTAATTCCTAATGGTGTTTACAGGTTGAACCATCAAACATCCACTCAAAAGCATAGTATAGAGCTCAACTGGAAATTTTCCTCTTCGTTATATTTGATACATGAGGGTATTTAAATTTAAGAATGAATTGGATTCAACTACAACATCAGTGATAACATTGTGGCAAAATAATGTTGTGATGAAATGGAGTCTGAAACTGTACAAAATAAGTTAAGTCCTTTTGCAATTACCCATTCATAATACATTACACGAGAAAATAACATTTGGATGAACTTTTAAAAATTCATAATTAATTCGGTGGGACATTGAACGTTACAACTTAGGATGAACTTGATCTGGAGGAATAAGCTAAACTTGAAGGGTGTGTCCAAATTGCAGGTAGCCATTTATTGTCTTAACCACAACCTTTGCTACCTGCAAAATGCTTTTGCAGTTGTTCGGTCAGTTTACAAATATGGTGTAATGGTACTTTTTCTGAGGTTGTGAACTAAATAAATATGATCATATGGGTCATATACATTAACTATGAACATAATTGGGTTTACAATATTTTTATTATTATAAATTATTGATTTAGAGAAAAAGTGCTTATAACAAATATCTATATTATTCACAAACAATGTTAATTTACAACATAAACTTAAATCAGAACCACATCATTGCATAAAATGATACTGGAACTAAAATTGTCACATAACAATTACCACCAAGCCAAAATGACACACACGTAAACATGACATTAATTAAGATTATATCCACACACTGAATATTAAGAGTGTCATTGTTGAAAATATTAGAAAGGAGTAGAAAACAAATCAAGAAAATGACATGCATGATTTTTAAAAATAACCTAATTTTTGAAAGTAATCCTGATCAGAGTTCTAGAGTTTCTCCTCACCATCTCAATCCTTCTCTCATTCCCTCTCCTCCTTCTAATCTAAAAGATAAGCCCCCTGACCAAGATGAGGATGGCTTTCAAATAGTTATGAATCGGCGCAGAAATGGCTCTGCAAAATCCCAAATCCTTCCGCATAGATCGACAGTCTCATCGGATAGATCATCGGATAGATCTATGCCCTTAGGACAGAGATCTTACCAAATAGGCAATCAAGATCCACCCAAATTTCCAAGCCACCAAGAACTCAACCATCTGCCACTTTCAATTCTACAAAGTCAGCTTCTTCCTGGGCAGATCTAGTCAAGAATGGTGGCTTCTGCAATAATACCGATCTAAGCTATTCTGCCCCCATCAAACTGGGAGAAAAGAAAATTGTGGTTATTAAAGAGGAAATAAGTAAAAGGACTGAGGATAAATGGAGCAACTCTATTATAGCTTATGTTTATGGATCCCGTCCATATTATCATCATTTCAGGAATTTTGTTTCTAAAACTTGGAACCCTGTTGGTAACTTTGAAATCTTTACAAGAAACAACGCTTTCTTCATCATCAGATTTTCTATGGAACAAGACTGCATCAAAGTAACTCAAAATGGCCTGTTCTTTATCAATGGAAAATTAATTATCTTGAAAAGATGGGACAAGAATCTAATTCTTGATCGTGACCTTCTCTCTACCTATCCAATTTGGATTAGGTTGCCTGAATTGAATCTCAGATTATGGGACAAGGAGGCTTTTGCCGCCATAGCTAGTGTAGTGGGTAAACCACCAAAACTAGACGAGCCTACAACAAAGGAGACCCGCCTTAGCTATGCCAGAATACTAGTTGAGATAAAGGCCACAGATGAGCTACCAGATCTTGCAATAATTTCCATGCACGATGGAGAAAACATTAAACAAAAAATTGAATATGAATTCATTCCTCCAAGATGTCAAAAATGTGCTTGTTTTGGACATCTCTCTGATTATTGCTCCTGGAAAATAGTTTGGAAAGAAAAAGAGTCTCCTAACAACAATTTGGATAAAAGTTCTTTGGCGGTCTCAAATAACGAAAGCGATCAAAATCAAGAAAATCAGTTTCTGGAAAAGACCTCTTCCATTATCAATATCCCTGAAGACAATTTAAACTCTGAAACTCCTTTTCTAAATTCTAGAAAAAGTTTGAGAATGGTGGCTCCAAAAGAAAATATTGGAAAAAACCTTATTGAAACGACTGAGCAATCACAGAGATTCGTCCCACAAGCTATTGCAAGAAACAATAAGTCAAAAGCCCCAAATTTCAATGTAGCCATGGATACTTATCAGCAAATGATCGAGACAGTTACCATTTCAGATCAACATTGAAATTCTCAGATAGACATAAGCAACCAGGCTCAAAACAAAGGGGATTATAAAGAACAGTTCTTTCTTTCTCCCCCTTTCAGGAGAAAGCAATTTTAATTATAGACATTGATTCAAATCGACAAGACATAGATTCAAATCATCAAATAAACTCAAAAAATAGCATATCGGGTAATTCTGCTATGCCTAAATCCATGCTGGAGAACACTGGATTGCTTTTCTCTTCTGTCTCCTCCTCTCCTGTCAAAAACAAAAGGAAAAAGGCCAGGAAAAAGTCTTTACATGAAATTATGAATAAAAATACAGAAGGCAGTCCAGATAGTCCAACTCCAAATTCCAAACTTTTTGAGAAGAAATACATTATTAAAAACCCAAAATGGGAGGAATTTCTCAAAGTTCAGGACAAAAAAGACTGTAAAAGGAAAGGAGAGAAAGCTACTGAAAGCTTGGGAATAAGCAGCAAAATTATGATTTAGCTGCTATTGTATCCTTTTAATATCCTTTATATCTCATTTTTTTAATTATGAATATAATTACTTGGAATGTTAGAGGTCTTAGTTCTCCTGAGAGGAAATTAGACCTTACAAGTTTACTGTTTTCCCATAAACCATCTTTAGTTGGCATTTTAGAGCACAAACTGTCAGATAAAAATATTGATTTATTTAGGATCAGTAACCTTAATAATTGGCAACTCATTCATAATAACTCAATGGGGGGAAATGGTAGGATCTTTGTTCTTTGGGAACATTTGGGACCTTTGTAACTTCTCCCTTAATCTACAATATATTCATCGCAATTTTAAAAATAAAAGGGGCTTACAAATATTTGTCTCTTTTATTTATGCATCCAATTCTGAAAATAAAAGAATTCAGCTCTGGAATTCCCTTATTCAACTTAATACAATCATTTCTCTCCCATGGGTTATAATGGGAGACTTTAATACCATTACTAAAATTCATGAAAAAAGAGAAGGAATTCCTGTCCCATTAAAAAAACTTGAATTTTTCTCTAATTTTCTTATTAAAACTGGATTGATTGAGCCTACCATCAAGGTAATAAATTCACTTGGAAATCAGGTGAATATAGATACATTCACTGTAAACTTGATAGAATCCTTGTTAATAAATCTTTCATTAATCATTTTACTGACTTTAACTGTTATACCTTACCCCAATTTACCAATGATCATACCCCCATTCAACTTACTCTATCTCAAAACTTTACATCCAGAAATAATTTTCCTTTTAGATTTAAGAATGGATAGGTCTTTGACCCAGAATATAAAAGAGTTATTCAAAACAGTTTTCTTTTCCCATCAAATGGTACCGCTCAATTTAAATTCAGAAAATTTCTTCACCTTACTAAAAATAATCTTACAACTTGGAATTATTCCAAAAATAAAAGTAATAATGGAATTAATCAACTTAGAGATAACTGTGTTAAATTACAAGATAGTATTGATAAAGACAACACAGATAAAACCAAAATTAAAGAATTCTATCAATTACAGAAAACTCTTTCCAATTCACTCCATGTTGAAGCTGCCAACATAAGGCAGAAAGCCAAAGTAAATTGGCTTTCTCAAGGGGATTTGCCTACAAAAATTTTTTATGCTAAAATGTCTGGTAGGAAATATCATAACAATATAGGTAAATTAATCAATAGTAATGGTAAGATCATTAATGATGCCTCTTCATTAGAAAAAGAATCTATTCTATTTCTCTGATCTGTTTTATACTGAGGGGAATACTTGCTATTTTCCAACCATTTCCCTTAAATATATTCTTCACTCTAATAGTGAGGATATCCTCCTTGCTCCTATTTGTCTTGAGGATATAAAAAGAATTGTTTTTTCTGCCAAGGATGATAAAAGCCCTGGACCCGATGGGTTTGGGGCTAAATTTTTTAAAACCCATGGGATGATATAAAAAACATGCTCCTTGAGGTTGTCAAAGAATTTTTCTCAGCTGGTAGGCTATTAAAAAGCATAAATCATACATTTATAACTCTGGTTCCTAAAACCAAAAATCCTTCATGTCTGGGAGAGTACAGACCAATTGCGTGCTGCAATTTCTTATACAATTATTGCCTCTATACATAGTAGCAGAATTAAATGTTTTTTAAAATTTCTCATTTCAAAAAGCCAATGTGCATTTATTCCTGACAGGCTTATTGTTGAAAATACCCTTTTATCTCATGAACTTTTAAGGGACTTTTACCAGGCTGGTAAAAATAAAATGTGTCTCAAAATTGACTTGCACAAAGCATTTGACAAAATAAACAGAAACTTTATTATACGCATGATAGGTCAACTAGGCTTTAATGAAAAATTCTGTAAATTAGTCAAGGAATGTATCTGTAATGTATCTTATTCCATTCTTATTAATGGCTCTCCTTGTGGATTTCTTCACAGCAATAGGGGAATTAGACAAGGAGACCCTCTATCTCCTTATTTATTTACAATTGCTATGGAATATTTTACTTTACGAATGGATATGGAACTGTTGTGTAATAACATAAAACCTATTAACTCAATTATTCCTTGCATTTCTCACCTTTTATATGCGGATGATTTACTGATCTTTCTAAATGCAGATATTCTTTCTGCAGCTACCATTAAAATTTTTTTTGACAACCTCAGAAATCAAGCTGGTCTTCAAATTAATGAAAATAAAGGAAAAATCTTTTTTAGCAAAAACTGTAGGAACAAGATGGATATCCTCAACATTCTAAAATTCCAACAAAGCGAACTTCCTGTCAGATATTTGGGCTTACCCCTTAGTAACAATCAGATCAAGGAAAGAGATTGTGCCAAGCTTTATCAAACAATTCAAAATAAAATTAACAACTGGTCAAGCAAATTGCTATCTATAGCAGGAAGAGTGGAGCTTGTTCATACAGTCATCACTGCAGTCATAATGTACTTGGTGCATTCTCACAATATACCAGCAAAAACATTAGAGAAAATTGAAAAACTATGTGCCAACTTCATTTGAAATGGAAAATTCCATAAAATATCTTGGAACACCATTACAAAAATCGAAGAAGCTGGGGGATTGGGAATCAGAAATTTTTCAGACATTCATAAAGCATGCAAATTCAAACTTTTTTGGAAATTCATTGAAGGCAAATCATTATGGGCTGAATGGATGTGGGCCAAATATGTCAAAAACAAAAATATCTGGTCCATACCCATCAAAAGCCATTATTCTTATGTTTGGAAGAATATTCTTAATTGTAGAGAAACTGGAGCCAAGCTTATAGAGCGAAATTTTAAAGATGGTAAATGCACTAGCCTATGGTTTGACCCTTGGATTAATGGAAACTCTCTTATCAATTTACTAGGGTGGAATAACCTTTATTACTTTGGAAAAGTTAATGCTTCTGTTAACAATATCATTCAAAACTCTTCTTGGAGTACTCAAGCATTTCCTACAACTACTATCTTCAATTCCGCAATTAATAAAATTGGGATCGACCCTAATACTGAAAAAGATACTTGATGCTGGAAATTATCTACTAAAGGCAGATTTTCTTTTAAAAACACTTGGGACTTTCTAAAAGGAGGGGAAATGGAAGTTGATTGGCATAAATCAGTTTGGAACTCTGCCAACTGTCCAAAAATGGCTTTCTGCACTTACTTTGCTTTATTAAATCGTCTTCCAACTAAAGAAAGATGCGGAAAATGGAGAAAAAATACTAGAAATTCCAATTGCCTATTCTGCAAAACTGAAATTGAAAACACTGAACATCTCTTTTTTGACTGTCCCTACTCTAGACATGTTTGGTTCATTGCCAAAAATAAGCTTAAAATAAATCAACATTTGGCTCTCCAAAACATTAGAGACATCATTCAATATTTTCAGAAAGCAAACAAAGGTAAGAAAGCTGATTTCAACAAAGCAACTGTAGTGCTTACTACAGTCTTTTATTTCATTTGGAAAGAGAGAAATAACAGGCTCCATAACAAAATTGAAATAGACAGCATACAACTATGGAAAACCATTGAAGTCGAATTCAACATCATACTTCATAAATTCAGCAAAAACAACAACATGATTCATAGCATCTTGGATAATGACAACTATGAAAACTTCATTAAAGAATACTTACAAAATGAGAATTTTAACAAAAATTCTCATTATCCTGCTGAAGATGGTAATTTCGTGGCAAAGTCATCAGAATTCATGGATCAGAGTTCCTCAGTTAAAGGTTGCTGTCCCAATATGCATACCAGAATCAATTCCTGCAAGGGATGTAACCATAACTTCAACTTTAATTTTAATTTTAAAAGTTCCTTAAATAAAAAACTTTACTCCTATTTACCTGATATGCATAGGAATAGCCGTCCATCCAATTCTGAGCCTCTGCTTCCTACTGACTGTCAACTATGAAACAACAGCAGTGTTATACATGATGCTACTGTACACAGTGAAAAAGCCACTAATACTCTCAAGCACTTATCTAATTCGACTCAATTCAATATTGCTAGCAAGGCTACTGCAGTCAATCCCCTAAATAACCAGATCTCAACCTGTCAGGGAAGTAACAAGGCAATTAATACTGTTAATAGTACGATTAGTAAAGATTTATGCACTAATGAAAATGTTTTATTACCTGATTATAGCAAGAGGAGTTGCAATAACACTGAGGATGCCAACAAATTGCTTCTGCCCAATATCGAGCAAAGATTAGGAAATTCATACTATATCAGCAAGCTCAACGATCAAATCTATCACTTATCTGATTGGGAAAGAGGTGAGAGCAGCAACTCCCATGCCGAAGCATGCCTCAAATTCTCAAGGTCTGATCCAAAGGAGGCGTTAGCCTCCATTCTCACCACACCATCAGATCTGAAATCTAGGGGCAATCATACTAACAAGGAGGCTAACTACTATGATACTAAGACCAAAACAACTCGATATGGTCATTTTAGCTTAGATCTAGAAACCTTCAGACTTCGCGCTAAAGATATTATGGAGTGGAGACCTCCTTAAGCTTAGCGGACCCATTAATGATGGAAGACATTGGAGTTTAGGAGGAGATTTGGATGAAAGCCTCTCCTTTTTTAGGAAAGAAGAGATTAGATCTACGAATTGCCTTCCACCATTATCGAGCTTTGATGTGTTTTAATCTGTGTTAGTGTTTTGTCGGCAACCCTAGTTAGGGTTTGCGAGTTGTATCTTGCTTTCGGGTGGTAGAGTATTTTCTGCCCGTCCTTTATTATCTTGGGCTGGGCCCTATTTAACTTTTTTCAAAAAAAAAGATTATATCCACACAAAAAATTTCAAGACATAAAGTAAACAAAACCGCACAGTTTTGATATCTTATGGAACTTCGAATGGCAAAATACCAGATGCAAGTAATTTCCATTAACAGTAGAAAGTTGACATAAAAAACAAAGCCAAAAAAATATAAAAGACTTTCCATGCTTTCAATATTATGGCAAATGTCTTAGCATCATAATCATTGCTCTTCATATCGGAAAGAAACTCAATGAACAATTGTGGCAGCTTCTGAACAATAGAGGTTTTTTCAGGGTTTGCTTACATAAGAATATCGTACAAGTCCCCAACAAGCGTTTGCAATGTACAAATGTAAATGGAAAGTAGCGTTACTATTGTGCGTTCATTGTGTATTGGATTCTCATTCTATAGCATAGACATACAAGTTATACCCGAAAAAAAATATACCTCTGAATTTTCAATCTCCACGGCCAAGCAAAACAACCGGGCAGAAGAAAGGAATAAGGTAGTGTATGGTTTAAAAAACGAATTTTGTGTTTTTGATTCTCAACATGTATCTCAAATATGAGAAGAATGAAGGAATGATGAAGTGGATGAAATAAAGACGGATGGAAGGACGAAAACGATAGAGAGACGACGGAAGAATATATTGTTTTATGTGCATCTGTTATTTTTCAAAACGCGGAAAATAAAAAATGTTGTTTTCTATTTTGTATGTTAACTTCGTTTTCCGAATTGGTCATTTTCGACAATATAAATGTGTGAAAAAACCAAAACTAAAGATAACAAACCAAACACCACCTAAGCTCTTGATGATATTACAAAAGAAATCTCAGTTATCACCAAAAGTTAGTAACTAATACAATATTTTGCCCTCATGAATTCATATGTGCTTCTCTAACCAAAGCCAAGAGTGAACAAAATTTTAAATGCAGCATCAACCGGAAATGAGTAAGTCGAAATGTAAAGCAGCCTAGGGCTTCACCACACAAACAACTAATGCTATTTTATCTATTATATTAAAGATTGGCCCTAACTGAGACTCAGGGTGCGTTTGCCAGGAACGGTAATGGGATATTTAAGCGGGACATTTGAGCAAGAAAGTTGAGTGAATGGAATATGCGTTTGAGGCTGCGAACGAGGTATTTGAGCGGAGTATTTGAAGGTGAGGACTGGAAGAGAAAAGAAATCAACATCTCTTGATATCAACAGTTGGGGACGCATCTGATACGTCGGACGCCAATGTACCTTTCTCCACCATTCGCACAACGGAGTTGGAAAAAGGGCTAACCCCATTGTGGCATCCGGCCTGTCGGACTCATCTCCAATGAAAATAAACAAAAATCTGACTGCGAAGGACACTCCATAAACTTATACAGAAGATATTGAGGATCAACCCAATTATAGATCAGTTAAAATGAAATCGAGCAACAATAAACAATTAATATTAAATTAACTACCAGTAAAAAAATGAACAAAAAAATTCAAATTGATAAAATTAAGAAAATTAGGAAATGGAAAGTACCGTGGCTATAATGATATCATCGTTGATGAGAGAGTCGAAACATATTGAATTAGAGGTTATATCAATAAAGAAATGAGGATTTTAGGTATTTTTAGTTAAAGAGGATGAAATATAGGATTTTCGAGTGTTGCGTTAAATTAAAAAAATGGTAGGGATATGAAATATTTTATCCCACCTCTTATCAGTGATCTCAAGTTCTCATATCATAAAATGTTATATTGTTGTCGTTAAGCCCAAATACTAGAAAGATAGAAAGTAGTGGGGAACTGCTATAATGCATTGCTTTTAATTATGAATTTTCTTGTACTGAATATTTCTAGTCAAGATGTTTCAAGAAAGCACAAAAATACATCCGTTTAAACCAAAGTTCATGACTCTTTAAAAATAGCAGAAAGTGCATTGCTCGTAGGTACAGTGGGCACTAAGGGATTACATATAGGTAATTGTTGGATAACTATAGAGTGACTCATATGAGAGTTTTCTATTGGCAATAACAACTAGGTCAAATAGAAAATTCACAGTGGCAATATTACATAGTCTTTCGATTTGAGAATTCTATTGAATTTTAATGCGGTCACTCAACTTTGATTATGATAAAGTTAGAGGTATGCTCTAAAGGAAATTATATAATTTACTGTAAATTATTAAATCTATAACAAAATCTCATT
Source organism: Allium cepa (assembly GCA_030765085.1). NCBI lineage: Eukaryota > Viridiplantae > Streptophyta > Magnoliopsida > Asparagales > Amaryllidaceae > Allium > Allium cepa. Next base: position 795,286,638 of record CM060938.1, on the reverse strand, counting down.
CGAAATAAGAAGTGTTTTTCTTTCTATTACACACTTAATCTAATGTATTGTATTATTTATTTACTTAATTTGATTAAATTTAATTAAAAATCCATTAATGATATGTTTTGTGATAATAATTACAATGTGTTGTAATCATAAGCAATTTATCACATTGAAAATAAACAAATTGTTTTAAATATTCCTAGTCAAGATGTATCAAGACCGTATATTGATACATCTGTTGAGACTAGAGTACATAACGTTTTTCAAATATTGGGCAGTATATTACTCGTGATCGCTGGGGGCACTAAGGGGTTACATACTAATATTTATTAGATAATTATGAAATTCACTCCGTAGTTTTTTGTTAATATAACGAAGGTAAAACAAAAAATATCGATATGACAATATTACATAATCCTCTCGACTTGAGAATACTGTTGAAATTCAATGTGGACACTCTATTTTGATTATAATTAAAACGTGGCACGTTGTCCATCGAACGACTATAGTTGGTTCGGGTTAAAGCATTAGAAATGAGATACTATTCAATAGAGAATTCATCTCCTCGGTTAAATGATGATAGTATCATGGTCAATTGAAGTCAATTCAAAGTCAAAGTCTCTAGCTAGAGCAGTTCGATTAATTATTATTATTATCGAACCAAAGACTTTGGGTTTGGACTATAGAAGTTGAATATGGACGATATTAGAATTTGACCATTGCCAAGTTCTATAAGTCGTAATATGATATAGTTATGACGAAGATAATTGATATAAACAATTTCACTACCGAGGACTGCTTAAAGTAGTGAAATTGGACTTTCACCAGAATTATATACGCGATAAATTCAACCAAACCGTCTCATTACTAGCTAAGGTGACATATGCATGCTAATATTAAAATTGTTTAATATTAAGTGATGATTCTATTTGCACAAAAATTAGGCAAACACCTCTAAGTTCGAATTTAACTAAGTCACGTTTAAGTTGGTTGATATGAAGTTTTTTAATGTTTCAATACATTAACAGATAATTTTTGCAGTCATAGAACAATTTACAGGCTCATAATTGGAAAAGCAGTTAAAGGAAATCAGTCACGTGAAATTTTATGGTGGTTCGGCCAGAGCGTGCCTACATCCACTGTCCATCTTATTATGCTTCTTTGATTTGATTACAGATACAAGTTTGATCAGGAAGAATAAAAACTTAGAGTAACTTGATGGTTAAGTCTCAACATAGTTTTCTCTCTTTTCTCCCAAATTCGGTCCTCATTGTTATTGAGGAGCTCTAGTATTTATAGAGTGGAGTTGTGAAGTGTGGTGGTTGAAATTATAGTTTTTAAATCTGGTTCAACATCTGGGTAGGAGCTTGTTTTGCTTGGTCACTCTTCCATGTCTGGTTCGGTGCTTCTGCTTTGGTCTTATTTGTCGGACCAAACATTTAGTCCCACATGACTGTGTATCAGACCAAATGTTTGGTCCGGTGTTAGATATGTCATGTCGGACCAAATATTTTGTTCGGCCTATCATAGAATGCCGGACCAAACATCTGGTCTGGTGTTAGGCATTTTAGTGAATGCCGGACCAAATATTTGGTCCGACAGTTCCGTCTTCTACGTCCTAGCCTACTTCTGCTTCCTTTCTTTCTTCTCTCTCTGCTTGCTGGAAAACCGAGCCAACACTTGCCTCCCAAAGTATGTTGTGAATTTACATGACATGCTTTGTTTGGTTCGGCACCGAGCTTCCACAACCGTTGAAAACTCGACACCGTTCGTCTTCCCTTCCCTTTCCCTTTAAATACTGCTCCCTTCTTCTTATTCTTATCCTTCTATTTTTCTTAACTAAATTTCTTCAACCCACTTTCAATCGATCGAGATCCGATTTGAGCCAGTTTTTATTGTTTGAACACCGGATATTTTCGCGTCTTCACTATTTGAGGTGAGGCTCTCTAAATTCGATCTTTGTCTAAGGTTTTAGGGTTTAGATTTTTAAGGGTGTTTGGTGCGAGCATGAATGGTTTTGACTTCAAATTGAGGAAAGGAAGCGAGCGAGGGGATTTTGGAGCGATTCGGTGAAGAGGGAAATTGTGCTTGGTGAAGGTGGGGTGGTGATTTCTGACGGAATGTAAGGTCATGGTACAGGATTCAAGTATACGTACAACTTGTTGGTCCACCGGATGCATAAGGTTGAAGAGTAGATCAACAGTGGATAGGAATTCTAGTTTAAGAAGGAGCTGTGAGTAAGCATGTACCCAAGTTGTAATGTGTAATAATTTCACTAGGATGCAAGTAATGGTTGCACCAATTATTGCCATACTCCAATCATGCAAGTATCGTGAAGTGATGGTTGGTTGTGCGCTAACTTAGCTTAGGTAATAGTAGTAGTGCTGATGTAGGAATATCAAGTAGCTAGCTACAACCTTAGGCTGGTTGGTTGAAGGGCACTGATCAGAGTGTGTTAGATACATGACATGTGCATTCTTGTGTAATTATTACTTGGGATCTTCTCCATTCTTGATTCAGCCTTCAATCTCACAAGCACCTCACAGCCCCTATTTGGGTCACAAACCAGCACTACCTAGCTTGGCTAGGGTATGATACGTGTTGCCATGTGGTATGGCTGCAAGAGGGCGAGTTTAAGGCTAACATAGTTATCATTTGGTGGATTTGGTTCGGTATTGCGATGTTGTTCAGTTTTCGCGATAGGGTAGCACCGGACTAGATAAGTCCGAGCGTAGGGTTCATTAGGATGCCGAGCCAAATGAAGAGGTTCTTGAAATGGAAACTTGAGTTTCGTAGGGTTAAGTTAGGAGTATGGTTTTAGCCGGACCAGGCAATAGGAGGCTTTAGACGAGCGTTTAAATTTCCATTTACAATTGCATATTTACTAGGATGTTGGACTTATTCTTACTTTTTTACTTCTTGTGCAGGAAAATGTCATCTAGTCGCGAGGTCTGATCTAAACACGCGTCATCACATCCTGTCAGGGATGGCGCTTCTTCTGACATACTTGACAATCTTCCAAGACATCCCAGCTCTCATGTTCTTTGGTGGAGGTGTACGCTTCCAACCAGACATCGATAATGCCTTTTGAGTGTTATCCTAGCATGCTAATGATAGAAAAGCTTAACTCCATAACTACAACGTTCAGGATTGTTCGCTGGGACATGATACTACCTGAACTGAATGGCAGGGCTTGCTCTCCCCCAGGTGGATACATGGTATATAATAAGTATCATTGTATGTGAGGTGCAATTCCTTCGCTCGCTAATTGGATCGCCAGTTTGTGGTTTACTTGAAAGTCGCTCTCCTACAACTTCAACCAAACTCCTATGCCATTCTGACATGACTACATCTGATATTCATGAAACGCTATCAGAGACCCCCTATCCACTTAGAAATCAGATACTTATATAATGTGAGGAGTTATTGAAAGGGGAGCCCCTTCATCAGCTTAGAGCAGGCCCATAAATTCAAGCCAATTCTTGATTTATACTCGAAGTTTAGCATGTTCAAGAGGGAGTACTTTGTGCATGATGATTGCGTTCCTCAACATGCTTTTACTTCTAGGTGTAAGTCTCTGTTATATTTTTTTTCAAGTTTTCTATCGACTTGGTTCCATAATGTTATGTATTTTTCAAGTTGCATGAAGGCGATAGAGGATGAGGGTTTGGAAAAGATGGATAAGGAAATATTAGCTATCCCGAAGGCTAAGAGGGAAGCCTCCTTCTTACTCCACGACACAACACTTTGCTTTTACAACTTAATCGGCCCTGGTCAATCTGTTTTCAAGATAAGCCAACCTCAGTTGAGAGAGCAGCAGAAGATGAAGAAGAAGGGGGAGATGCAAACTAAGGCAAGGATCTGGAGGAAGAGGGTGATGGGGCCAGATCCTCGAAGAAGTTGAGGCATAAGAAGAGCGCAGTTCATCCTGCCCGTTCAGAGAAATCTTCTGCATACAGGATGCTCCTTCCCATGACGACGAGGAGGGTTCTCGTTTGGAGGGAGATAGTGAGGAGGAGTAAGGATCAAAGGGAGATTCCGAGGTAACAAAATCGAAGGCTCGTGCTTCTCAAGATGTGGAGATCATTGATAGCGAAGGTTTGGGCACGACTCCCTTGATGAATGCCAAGGCTGTGCGGGAGTGGCCCAAGTAGTTAGATCAATCTGAACTGTCCCCTAGACCAACTGTTGTCGCGGACCCCTCTCAAGAGAATGTAGCTATGGGTGACTTGGGTGGAATGTCGTTTCTTCTAGCGCAAAGTGGAGCAGGAATTAGAGATGCATTCGTGCTTTTCCCAGGTACCTTTGATTTCTGTATGGATTTTGAGGTCCTAAGAAATTTTTTTTTTGACGAGTCCAGTCTCCACTTGCTCCTCAATCCAATGAAGCTCAGTCACCGTGCGTTCTTCTTCTTCCGACTGGAGATCCCAGTGTATTCCCTACTTAAGTGAGACCTCGTCCTGGCCAGTTGATCTAGTCTCCCGTAAGGGTTTGTAGTTGCCCATAGTGTTCTAGTGTCTTGCATGTTTTTGTGTTTATGCTTTCTGCGTTTCTCTGCTCTAAAATTGTCATTTTCTTTGTAGGGAAAAGAAGAAATTCGAAGAGGAATGAAATGTCTTGGCGACTTGAACAGTTCAAACGGATGAAAGGGACCTTCGTCCCTTTTAAGACGGAATCTCAGAAGGAAAAAATTATGCAAGGGAATGTCGAGGAAACTCCATCAAGGATGGGTGAAGGAGAAAGCTACGAAATGTCCTAGAAACGCCCAAGGTCTCCGGATAAGGGTGCTACCTCCCCTGGTTCTCAAACTTCTTCTCATCACCATCACCAAAATCCAACTGAATCTGAAGTGCATGAAGTGCCTAACGATTTAGGGGAGGAAAATGTCGATACATATTTCTTAGATTTCCAACCGCCGATGTGGAATCCCTTCGAGGGTCACCCCAATTTTAACCCAAATACGTGGGTCATCACCCAACGGATTCTGATACTGAGTTCCTTTTGCCTCGAAATCCTCTGGTCTGAATTTTGGATGAGGCAAAAACTCTTGACTTCGCCAACTTGATAATGAGAATGGTCCAGATTATTGATGAGACGAGAATTCGATTATCAGTCCCTCCTAACCAAGGCCAGTGAGGAAGTTGGGAGCGCCAATGTATGGTTGTGTTTGGAAGTAGAGGATCTTTGTAAGGCGCTCAGGGAGAAGGATGCAAAGTTAAAGGAGGTCGAAGCGTCTCGTGTAACCGAGGTAAAGAAAGCCAAGGAAGCGACGAGAGAGGCCATTGTCTTTTGCAAGGCATAGTTGACAAGGCTATCAGTCAAATGAAGAGGCTCGGCAGAAGGATCTAGAGTAGATCCGTTCTCTCAAGGGTAAGGTGAAGAAATCGCAGGAAGACTTAGTTGAGCTGAAGAAGTTTAAGGGCGAGTGGCAGAAGGAAAAGGACTCATACATGGCTGAGATTGATAAGCTAAAGGCGGAGCAAGCTCAGTTGAGAAAGGACAAGGAACAATACATGAATAAAGTGGTGTCCCTCCAAACCAAAGTCGACAAGTCCACCGACTTTTTCGAGACGGTCAACCCAATGCTAAAGGACACTTATTACATGTTCTTGAAATAGAGGAACCCTTAGTGGATGGATGATTATCCCTTGGTGATGGCAGGAATCCACGCTCGGCTCATTGAGGAGACTAAGGCTGCGGTTGCGTAGGAGGAAGGAGCCGTGTATGACGTTGGGATGGTGAACCATCAGTTCACCGTGGAAGAGACCAAGGCCATTGCTAAAGGGTATGAGTTGTTGGTGGTGGATGAGGACGATGAAGATGGCTCGTATCTCGAGGGGCTCGGTGATCCACACCATATTACCGCAGGTATCTCGTCTTTCTAATTTTAGCATCATCGTTACTTATCCTAGACTGCAAAACTTATGATCTTTCTTACTTGTATCATGCAGGGATGTCTTTAGGATAGGTCGGGCCCTCAAAGGGTACTGATGAGGTGTCATAAAAAGAGGACAAGTCTCTCGAGCGATCCAAGCCTTCGAAGGACATGGTTGGAGGGAGAGGGCGGAGGGAGCGGGCGGAGTGACAAGGATGTCTCTCCTTCTTAGTCGGGGAGATGTTCTTTTCTCTTTATGTATTTTTGGAGGATGTATGGTTATTCTGCATATGTATATATAAATGAAAATCTTTGCATATATTGATTTTAATGTTGCAATGTTCAACTTCTGTCTTTTGCATGTTTATCTAGAATGACTTTTGTAATGCTTGATTTTTATAGTATGCTTTGTCTATTTGTGAACTCTTTACGACATAGTCAATATTTATTATGTTCTGAGACATAGAAAACCATAAACGCATTGTTATATTCCGGGCCGATCGTGTACGATAACTACTCAGGCTGTTGCCCGTGTTATGAGTATTATTTGATTTATCGTTGCCGATGTGTGTAATGCCGATCGTCAACTGCGAACTACCCTTGGCTGCAGCCACATCATAATCGTGGGGTTTATAACCAGTTCGCAGTTGCTGCGAGCCGAATGCCAATGATGAACTGCCTAGGCTATAAATCGTGCCTAATCCGCGGCTTATAGTCGGTTCATCATTGTCCGCTTGAGGTTGTCGATCATTAGTAGTGAATTGCCAAGGCTTATTTTATGCCTCTTATCATGGCTATCTTATTTTCACCACTATCGATGAGCGCCCGTGATTGCTCGGCAGTGCGATTAGTCATCAGATAAACAATTATATGAAAAATGTTCAAATAAGACAAATAATGCGAGACACCAAATTTTTATAGTGGTTCAGCCAAAATATGCCTACGTCCACTGTCTTTCTTTTATTGTTTCAGTTAACACATGCCTTTTTATAGTTCAAGAAAAATAACGGCGGAGATGTTGGAGATTCCATGCTTTCCCAAACATTTATCCATCTACCGTCGATAAGGTGTAAGCTCCATTGTGAAGATCCTTATAAACAGCAAACGACCCCTCCTAAAATGGATCTAGTGCGCCTGGTTGTTGGAAGACCCACTTGAGTACCAAGTCTACCACTTGCAGTGCTCGAGGCTTCACCTTAGAGTTGTATTGCTTTGCCACCTTCTGTCAATGAGCGCTAGCTTTGAGGGCGGTGTCGTTTCTTTTCTCCTTGATCAGGTAGAGTGACATGCATAAGAGCTCCTCATTTTCTTCTAGATTGTGATGCATCCTTCGATGCGAGGGGATGTCTATTTTGATGGGGAGCATGGCTTCAGCCCCGTATGCTAATGCGAATAGGGAGTTCCCTATTACGGTCTTGTAGGAAGTTCGGTAAGCCCATAGTACAGTAGGCAGTTTGTCGATCCATGCCCCCTTGGACTTCTCTAGCTTCTTCTTGATCAGTGACTTCAAAACCTTGTTTACTGCTTTCACCTGCCCATTTTCCTGGGGATATGCTACAGCCGAGAAGCTTTGACCAACCCCATGTTCATGGCACCAACTGAGAATTCCTCACTGTCGAACTGGAGCCCTTTATCCGATATGATCTTCTGCAGCACCCCATACCTGCAAAGGATGTTACGTATTAGGAAGTTTATCACTTTGGTAGATGAAATTTTGTTCAAAGGCTCCGCTTCCACCCATATGGTGAAATAATTCACTGCCACTATGGTGTACATTGCTCCTCCTCGACCTATAGCGAGTTCCCAGATCAGATCAATTCCCCAAATGGAAAAGGGCCAGGAGCTGACCGTCTGGATTAAACCGGTAGGTGGCAGTCTCGGGATTTTGGCAAATCTTTGGCATTCGACACATTTTAGCAAACTCGGTCGCGTCCTTGTTCAGCATGGGCCAAAAGTATCCATAGCATAGGATCTTCCTGGCTAGAGTTTTCCCTCCGGTGTGATCGCCGCAACTCCCTTGATGAATGTTATTAAGGATATCTTTTGCCTCTTTCCCAACATCACATTTTAGTAGTAGGTTGGAAGAACCTCTACGATATAATATGCCATTATAGATGGTGTAGTGGGATGCCCTCCTTAGGATTCTCCTGATGTCATTCTATTCTATTGGTAAGGTTTCTTCTTGTAAGTATCTGATGATGGGGGTCATCCATGTCTCCTCCTGTCTGCGGTCACCGTGATTTGAAATCACTCGAAACTTAGTATGGATTGACTCATGATGGCGGTTGCCCCCGACATTGGCTCAGTTCTTACGCTAGCCCCTTTGGCGAGGGCGTTTGCCTCTTGATTTTCCCCTTACGGGATGTGTTTTATTACATAGTAGTCTAGTTCGTCAAGGAGGGGTTTGGCCTTTTTGAGGTAAGATGTAAGCTTTTGTTCGCGAGTAAGGAATTCTCCAAGGATTTGGTTCACAATCAGTTGTGAATCACTGTGTATACATGTCGATTTAACTCATATTTCTTTAGTGATTTCTAAGCCAGCTATCACTGCCTCGTATGCAACTTCGTTATTGGTTGCAGTGAACTTTAGTCTTCATGCATAACTTAATTTTCTTCCTTGTGGTGTGACTATAATGACTCCTACCCCTAAGCCGAGCTCTTTCAACGGTCCATCAACGAGCATATTCCATTTGACAGTTTTCTCAATTTTTACCGCTGCCTCCTCATCTCACACAGTAAACTCGGCTATGAAACCAGCCAAAGCTTGTCTTTTAATTGCAGTGCGTGAATGGTAAGTAATATCATACTGGCTCAGCTCATTGCACCATTTTAACAGGCGCCCTGACGTTTCTGGTTTATGTAGGACTTGTCTCATGGGTTGATCCATTAGAACTCTAATGGAGTGCGATTGAAAATAATGTCATAATTTTCTAAATTCGATGAGGAGACAATAAGCCAATTTTTTGACCTTAGGGTATCTAGCTTCTGTGACCGTGAATCTTTTGCTAATGAAGTATATCGGCCTTTGGATGCAACCATCCTCTCATACTAGTGTGACACTTAGGGCGTAGGAGGATACAAATAGGTATAAGTAAAGACTCCCTCTATCCATCAGCATGGAGAGTATCAGCGGCTTCTACAGATGTTCAAGCAAACTCTGGAAAGCTAAGTAGCACTCGTTAGTCCATTCAAACTTCTCTTTATCCTTTTTGAGGGCTTCGAAGAATGGCACACACTTGTCCATTGCTTTGGATATAAACCTGCTCAGAGCAACTACTTTTCTGTTTAGGCCTTGCATTTCCCTTCGTGTTGTTGGGATTTTGACGTCTTTCAAAGCTTGTACCTTTTTAGGATTCGCCTCTATCCCTCTGGCATGTACAATAAAACCTAAAAATTTACCCGAAGACACCCCAAAAGAGCATTTCAGAGGGTTCAGCTTCATTTGGAAGTTGCATAATACTTGGGACATCTCGTCCAAGTGGTTTAGATAATCTGCTACTCTTCTCAATTTGACGAGCATGTTGTCAACATAGACTTCCATGGAGTGACCGATTTGCTGCTCAAACATCTTATTAACTAGATGTTGGTAGGTAGCGCCGACATTCTTAAGCTCGAAGGGCATGACCTTGTAGCAATACAAGCCTATTTCCGTGATGAAGCTAGTATGTTCTTGATCCGACACATGCATGGTAATCTGGTTGTATCCTAAATATGCATCCATGGATGACAACAACTCATGCCCTGCGGTTCCGTCCACTGTTGGTCGATTAGGGGTAAAAGAAGATAGTCTTTGGGGCAAGCATAATTGTGGTTAGAGAAGTCAATGTAGGTTCGCCACTTTCCATTAGGCTTCTTGACCATGACCGGGTTGGAGATCCATTTCAGGCAAATGGCTTCGCGGATAAAGCCATTGGCAAGCAGGCTCTTCACCTCTTCGTTGAGAGTGGTTGATCATTCTATCCCCATGCTTTTTTTCCGTTTGATTAGGATCTTGGTTAGGTCAATATTGAGGGAATGACAAGCTATTTCTGGGGATATCCCCACCATGTCTTCATGGGTTCATGCGAATAGTCCAAGTTCTTTCATAGGAATCCTATCGGCTGGACTTTGAGGTTCTGGTTCAATTAAGAACTTATTTTTAAAAGCCTTGTTTTGTCACGTTCGTTTACCATCACATGTTCCATGACCTCTACAGGCTCGACATTGACCTCCTCCTCTCTATCTTTGGGGTCTAACTTATTGAATGGGTTGCTAGTATATTCGAGAGGAGGGGCCTTCTTTGATTGTTATGCTTCCACATTTTTGGTGTACAGGGCGAACCCCACACCCAAGGTTTTAAATCTTGAATTTTGGTCACGTTTCATCTCAGAGATTTTAGAGACCCGGTCTCGTATCGGGCGAGATCTCAGACGAGATAAATGTATATCGGGCATCCATCTCGGATTTACATCTTAGGTCCAAAAGATTATCTCGGAGCTATCTCGAAATATTTGTTATTTTAATATTAAATTGCATGCAACTAAATGTATAAATACTAATTAAAATAGTAATTTAGTAATAACATTTTCGTCATGAGTATCTTGAAAAGATATCCACACTATATGATGTAAATAAATAATGAGGATTTATGAATTGAATGTATAATATCACAACAAGATGAAGCAAACATGAAACATAAAGTCACATAGGCACCCCACTTTTATTTGTTCAAATAGTTACATGACTTCTCTACATTATAAACAAATAATTGTCAGTAACATTACTAATGGTTTTCTTACATTGTATATATTTCATAGTAAAAACAAAATATAGATAAAAAAATATAGAACCATCGTACATTTACAAATAAACATATGATTAAAACTCCAAGCTCCAAACATGTAAAAGATGTCGGTAGTCATTAGCCAACAAAATTAAATCAAGCATTCCACTAGTTATATTTTAATTACAAAAGTGACTAATTTAATCATATAAAGTTTAGGTTAAACTAAAAAAGGATGGAAACATCATTAATTTGTGCATAATAAATGAACTATATTAAGTAGCTTAATTGGATACTATGAATTAAATTACAACGAAGTGCATTCGCGACCAAAATGAATGTAGAGGATAGAAGAATGTATTATATTAAGTAATGGAAATAATTTTATGGAATTTGGGCCAAGCCCACTAAAAAATCAAAACTGAAAAAAACATCATTTCGGCCGAGATCTCGCAAATAGATCACGGTCAAGATTTCGACCGAGATTTGAATATCTCGGCCGCGATTTGAATATCTTGGCCGAGATTCAAGTCAACCTAGATTAATTTGAATTTTGCTGTTTCGAATCACACAAGGTTGAAAATGAGATCTCGGATGAGATTACCGAAATTTAAAACATTGCCCATGCCTTTCCCTTTCCTTCTTCTTGTTTTGGTGAAGTTCAGTCGCGTAGCAATCGTGAGCTGCGTCTTGGTCCCCTTCTACTTCTCCTATTCCATTATCAGTTGGGAATTTCATCTTCAAGCACCATGGCGCCAAGACTATCTGGAAGTCTAATAGTGCTGGCCTTTCCAAGAATGCATTGTAGGCAGAGTGTCCGTCTACCAACATGAAGGTTTGCTTTCATACAACTGATCGAGGGTAACTTCCTAGCTCAACGAACAAGTCTAGCTGCCCAAGTGGCATTGTAGCTTCCCCAGTGAACCCGTGTAAGGGCTTATGGCATGGAGACATGTCTTTTATCGACAATTCAATTTTATTAAATGCATGCTTGAATAAAACATTCACCGAGCTTCCTCTATCGACCAAAATGTGAAACACCTCTGTCGGGCCGATCCAGGCGGAGATAACCATGGGATCAGTGTGCAGATACTGCTTTCCAACCAAATCTTCATCATTGAAGGTTATGTCGACTCTTTCTCTCCATTTTGCGATGCATCCTTCATTTATGGAATGAACATATCCTTCCTTATCCTTTACCATACCTCTCCATTTCGGCCCAACTTCCGTCGGCTACATGCAGGCCCCAGATATGGTGTGGACAAATATCTTTTCTTAGTTGGAGCGACTCATACCTGCTCCTTCCTTATTGTTCCCTTGTAGGGGTTGCCTATATTCTTCATGGACCGTAGTGGGAGAATTGCGCCCTTTCTGCACGTATCGCTCTAGTTTCTTTTTTTGGATGTATTCCTCAATGAGATCCCGCAAATGCTGGCATTCTTCGGTGTTATGCCTATGAGACTCGTGGAGGCGACAATATTTCCCTATCCTAATTATGACATCTGACTCTTTTTTGTATGGAGGGCACTAATATTTCAACTCGCATTGAGTAGCCATGTAAATGTTCTCCACGGTGTCGTTCAGAGGCATGTATGAATCAAATCTTGGTCTAAGTCTATATCGTCACTTATTGCCTTTTTCATTTCCATAGTTTCCTTGGTGGCCATTTTTTCCTTTGCTGTTTAGTTTATTCCTCTCCCCTCGGAGTGGGGTATCCATGTTTCCTTGGACGCTGGAAGCCTCTGCGGGTTGGCGCTATGTCGATGGGCCGCCGCGTCCTCCAATCTCATGTATTTTTCCGTTTCATGAAAGAAATTATGAAGATTGGAAGGCTTTTCCTTCGTTAATCTTCTTGCGAGCTTTGAATCTGGGTGGACGTTTTCGTACATCGCCAACAGTGCAAGTCTTTCATCTACGTCTTGTACGGCTGCGGCAACGTCAAAATGGGTAAGATATTACTGCAGTGGTTCTCCCGCCTTTTGTTTTATGTCTGATAAGGAATAGGCATCCTTGGGCTGTTCCATATGGATTTAGAATTGACTTATGAATTTTTCCTTCAACATTTCCCAAGAGCCGATAGAGCCATGAGGAAGGTGATAAAATCATATAGTTGGTAAGTCTGATAGAAACAAAGGAAAACATTTACACAATACACCCTCTGTTGCTTCATTCATGAGCATGTGCTAGGTGTAGTGTTGCAAGTGGATGATTGGGTCAAATGTGCCCTTGTAGGGATCCATGGTGGGCATCTTCCATTCTCGAGGAGTGTTTGTCACTTCTCCATCCCTAGTGAAGGGGCTGGACATCCTTGCCCCTACCCCTCTTTCGAGTTGTTCGCGCCTAAGATATTCCCTGAAGAGGCTTGTCATCCTCTCCTTAGATTCTGGAGCAGCCCTGGGAGAAGTGGGAGCTTCCCTTTGATGCTGATGGCATCTGAACCCTTGGTTGAGGCTGGATTAGCGATGGTTGGCTCGAAGCATGATAGTGTCAGCCACAGTCGGTCCTTGCCTGATGCCCACTTGACTGGGCCCAACTCTTTATGATCTTTCTGGACCGGCTTAAGACTGAGTCCTGGATCGACTTTAAGTTATTGCATCTTTTTGATTGGTTTCTTCATTTGCAGTTTGTCCCTTCTACGCGACTCTCTAGATTGAGACACCTCAAGATTCAGTGTTGTGAGTGGATTCCTCCATGCCTCTCAAGCTGTAATGAGTTAGTCCACTAAAGCTTTTTACTAAGTGACGAAGCAGTCTTTTATCTCATTCACAACCCTTTCTAAGTCTTCTCGGGTGACAACTGAACCTGGAGGTTGAAGTGGGTAGTCGGGTTTACTTGATCTTCTTGGATAGGATTGCATGTACTAACAATGGATGCGCTCTTACCTTTATCGGTGTTGCGCCTAGAGGGAGCCATGTTATTATGCCGAGTTAAGGCTTGGAAGGAGAGTGGATAGAGGAGTTTGGCTCTCTACGCTGTTCTCGGTGAAAGCACCAAAAATGTTTGTACAAAAATTGGGCAAACACCTCTAAGTTCAAATTTAACCAAGTCACATTTAAGTTGGTTGATTTGAAGTTTTTTAATGTTCCAATACGTTAACAGATAATTTTTGCAATCATAGAACAGTTCACAGGCTCATAATTGGAAAGCAGTTAAAGGAAATAAGTTATACGAAATTTTATAGTGGTTCGGTCAGAACGTGCCTACATCCACTGTCCATCTTACTATGCTTATTTGATTTGATCACGGATACAAGTTTGATTAAGAAGAGTAAAAACTTAGCATAACCATGATGGTTAAGTCTCGGCAGAGTTTTCTCTCTTTTCTCTAAAATTTGGTTCCCATTGTTATTGAGGAGCTCTGGTATTCATAGAATGGAGTTGTGAAATATGGAGGTTGAAAATATAGCTTTCTGAGTCTGGTTCGGCATCTGGGTAGGAGCTTATGTTTCTTGGTCTCTCTTCTATGTCTGTTCGATGCTCCTGCTTTGGAGCCTCTTATTTGTCGGAACAAACATTTGGTCCGGAATGTCTGTGTACCGGACCAAATGTTTGGTCCGATGTTAGATTTGTCGTGCCAGACCAAATATTTAATTCGGCATATCAGAGAATGTCGGACCAAATATTTAGAGGGGATGCTAGACCAAATATTTGGTTCGACATTTTAGTGAATGCTGGACCAAATATTTGGTCAGACAGTTCTGCCTTCTACGTCCTAACCTACTTCTGATTCCTTTCTTTCTTCTCTCTCTGCTTGCTGGAAAACTGATCCAACATATTAATTTACGCTTTTCAATTACACAATGGAAAAAGTTGAATACTCTTGTATAACACTCGATTTAATCAATTTATAATCACTCTAAGTTTATTAAATTAATTAATATTTATTACCGGCTAGTTATTAGAAAAATTATATTTGTTTTGGTACAATTTATAACTAGTTGGTTGTGTATAAAAGTTAGACGTGCATTTTGATATAGGATATTGGTAACATTTAAACTGGATTTACGTGAATTAATTACTAAATTGCTTTGGACATTTTTTGGCCCAACGATGACTCATCTTTGATGGCCATGAGGGAGATGATGAAGCCCCTTTTATGTGTTAAAATTTGATTTAAATTAATATAGCGGATTGAGTAAACAAAGGAGATTTAGTCTCCTCTTTATTCATAGATTTCCTCTTTTTTTGCAGATCTAGATGCTTATAAAATGGAACTCCTTCATTATTTTCTAGCTTTTCTTTCCCAACTCCAAGTGAAAATGCTATAGGTCGTAGGATCAAATTTCAAAGCTAAATTAATGCTCAAAATATTGGTAAACAAGGCATGTTGTTTATCTCTGGATTGCTGCAACATCTAGAGATGTATAAATCGGATATGTAAGAGCTACATACAACAGTTATGGTGCAATTCATTGGCATTTATTATTGCTAGTAATCCTTGTTTTACATATTTCCTATTCACATATGATGTTAGATATAGAATGGTATATGTATATATCTTGTATATTATAATGAATATGCATAAACACACACGTGTGTGTGTATATGTATATATGTATGTATTTGTTGTCATTCTAATTTACATATTCAATAATAAATGATGATATCTATATATATAAAATTGCATGATAATTATATGACAACGTGTTTGCATATAGTTAACTTTCGAAAATTAAAATTTGAAGTTTTAATTAACATATAAATAAAATTCGAATTTTTTATAAAGCCAGTCGGCTTTATTGTGGGTTGTCCACGTATATAAATGAATAAGAAACAGGTGTTTAGTATATGCACCAGAACAGCAAGAAGAAAAATGAAGCATGAGAATTTGCCACAATACCAAACTACGTACAACACAACATTAATCCCCCTTTGAAGAGGAAGATCCACTTCACTCATCCGAAGATTCATGCCTAATAACATGATAAAACCTTGAAAAAAGAGTAGCTATGTTAGGAACAAAGTCCATTGAATCCGAGCAATGAAGAAATTTTCTATCCCATGTATCGTCTGATAGAATAGAGTGTGGATTTTAAAGAAATTAACATCATAGATTCATTTATGTATAAAATACAATTATATATATACACACACTACATTTCAAAATTTGCTCTCAAGTTGGGGATTTGAATCGCTCTATTCTATCAGAATTTTAAACCGAAGAATGCTCTGTTTTTAAATTTTAAATTATGGTCGAAAAGCAAATTGAAAAAATTGTTGAAATTTGATTTTGGCCAATTAAAAAAAGTTTTTGGCTATTTGCTTCGATAATAAATTTTCCTTTTATTTTAATTTGTTATCGCAAAACTTGGAAAAAAGTATTTTGCGTCGACAAAAGAATATATTATTATATTTAAATTAATATCATGGATATATTTTAATATAACAAACTATAATTATTTTATAATTGAATTTAGTAATAATGTAACATGTGTGTGTATAGAGTTATGGGCATGCCCCAGGGACAATATGTAATTTATTATACATTATTAACTCTGTAAGCAATTCCCATTCATAATAAAATGTGTTTTCTTTTTATTATATAATTGTTAAAATATGTTATAATTAATTAATTTTTAATTAAATATATTTAATGGAAATTCAATACATATTTTTGGCAATAATTACAAACAGTTGTAATCGTTTGTATTATATCACAATATTATAAACATGTTATCTCAAATATTCCAAGCCAACATGTATAGAGATTGGATATTGATGCATCCGTTAAGACTAGAGTACATAACGCTCTTCAAAAGCAATATATTACTCATGACTGTTGGAGCCACCAATGGACTATGTACTAATGGTTATTAAATCACTATGGAATGACCCACCGGTTGTTTTCCATTGGTTAATACGAATATGATCAAACAAAAAGCATTAATGTAACAATTACACGGTTATCTTGACTTGAGAATACTATTAATCTTCAATATGAAAGCACCACTTTGATAACTGTTAAATTATGGCATAACATCCATCAAACGAGTATAGTTGGATCGATTGGAGGTATTGGAAGCGGAACACTATTCCAGAGAGGACCCATCTCTTTAATTATATAGGGTTAGTGTCACAGTCAACTAAAGTCAACTCAAAGTCAAAATATGTGGCAAGAGTAGTTCGGTTAATAAAATTGTTATTATTGAATTAAAGACTTTGTGTTTAGAGCATAGAGTTGAATGTGGATGATATTGAATTTTGACCATTATGAAAATTCTGTAAGTCTTAAGTGATATAGTTTTGACGAATAGAATTAATGTAAATAATTTTTACAATTGGGTAATGCTTAATATAGCAAAACTGGATTTTACCAATACCAAGTAAGCGATAAATTAAGCGATAATGTCACACCATCTACTAAATGAAGTATGAATTTTAATATTTGAATTTTTCGATATTAATTACTGACCAAATTTACATCTAAGAATCACATAACTAAAAGCGTTGATTACTCTAGCTACCATCTTGTTAAATTAAATTATAGTTTAAATTAATTGAATCAATGAATATTTATGAAATACTAATTACAAAACTTTATTTGATGTATGTTGAACAATATTAAATAGTATATATATAATCGTTAAATAAAAAGCAATGGACATATGATATCAATATGCGTTTAAATTAGATTTAAATGCAATTAATTTTGTTCGAGCTTAAAATAGTTTTGAGTCCTAATAGGGGCTTGGTTTAGTCGGCTCTGGGATAGTACGGTGAGGTTGTAACACCCTCAATTGTAATTTAATGTTATTCAAGAAATTTAATTGGATAGATTAAATAGAATAATATAGTGGGATGTGGGGATGAGATTTGATAATTAATTGGGCTAGGCCTTAACTAATTAACTAATAACATTGTTTTAAAACTTAACATGTAAAAGAATATCCAAGGAGGGAAAAATAAGAATATGTCCATCTTTTATCCTTGAACCCTCACCCCCTCATTCATTCTCATTTTACATCCAAAAATAATCACAAATAAGAAACAGGGACGACAATTAATCAAGGTAGGATGAAGAAGAAATCAAAGGGGATTTGGAAGATAAAGCTTAGGGGAATGAAACTCCATCAAAACTTAATTCCAACATCTAAATTATGGTGAATAATAAGTGAACCATCTATATTGTTGTTTTCTAATTTAGCCATGGGTACCACTCAAATTATTTTGATAATTTATAGAGTGTTTCGGTTGTGTGATCATTGTTTGGGTAAAATAATAAATTATGGAATTTGTATGAAATTATTTGAATGTGTTTTAAGGGTAAAACCTAAGCTTTAATCTCCAATCAATTTTATTTCTAATATGTTAAGTAAAACATTATTTTGAAGATGGTTTTTTAGTTTTATAATATTCCAAGCTAAGATGATTATTTTATGAATTTTCTAAAAGGAAATTGCTTTTATTTTCGATTTTAATTATTAAAAATAATTAGATAATTATTTTGGTCCCAAAATTTTGATGGATGAAATAATACGTTAATTCCAATTTTTTACGATTTTTGTGGATTTTTCCCAAGTGGTTATGATTTATTATTAATTTATTATGCTAGAAAAGCATTTAAAATAATAATGAATTAAGGACATTAATTAATTAAAGTCAATATATGTTTTCAGAAAATTAAACCGCCGTTTTTCAAAAGATTTAGACAAAAATATATTGTTATCCAATAAAAATTTGGCAAATAATAAGATTTAGTGAAAAGAAAACGCTTTTAATAGAAATAAAATAGTTTTTATATTAATTATGGAATTGTCATCGTCGTTATCAGTGGTGCCACAATCATCTATGCTGCAACTATGCTTTCAACATTAGCTATAGTGGATGCATACGATATCGCTCTTTGTTGGTATGGAAAGAATCCACTTAGTTGAAGTGAGAAATATGTGTAAGGTCAGCATTCATGCCTTCGGTGTTAATAATGTCACATGTCTTAATGCTGCATATTATACCGTATGGCAATGCTGTAATTTTTCACCATAATCTTAAATGTTGCCGCTTATACCACTATTTCAATACCAACTTTATTAAGGTCGTGATGCCGTATGTTTTCTATGTCGACGTCGTAGCTTAAGGCAGGGAAGCCGTAACCAATATTTTCGATAGTAACCGTTTTACAGAGATGATGCCGCTATTACTTGGTTTCAGCATTCAGGAAATTTATAGCATGCCATGTCAATGCTGACATCCTATTTTTTTGGCATAGAGAAAAGTACTATGTTTTTTTGACATTAAAGTATTAATACCGCAAGTGACTGATTTTCGACGAAAATGCCAAGTGGCATTGGTGGCACTACTCTTTATTTCAATTTTGACGAGGCTTTGTTTTGTGCTTACTAAAAGCAGGTTTTAAAGAAGCGAGATAGCCTATGTTTAAAAAGGTCGGTAGCCTTATGATTTCGGTTGTTAACAACGTAATTTATAAAATAAATTTTTTTGTTTTCTAACCTTGGGCAGAGGTTCGACATTGTATAGTGCGATATGAATGCCATATATTTCCTATATTAAATGGCGATGAGCCATAAATTTTATTTGACATTGTTCATTGGGGATACCAATGTAGATTAACTTCGAAATGCAATATGTTTTAGAAATTTAACATAGTCCATTGAGGATATCAAAGCACATCATTTTGAGATGTATAAGTTAAAGCGGTATACAACCTAATTGGGGACACCTAGAGATATATATTGAACGTTTGTGTTAAGTATGAATTGAATTGATAAGTAATGGGTTTATAGGCATCTTAGAAAAACTATGGAATGTGTGATGGATAAATCGGATCATGTCGGAGATGGATAGTCTGTATATAGTAGATGTAGGGTTCGCATCATCTTAAGAAAACTATACGATGTGTGATGAATAGTCCACATCATGTTAAATAAATGAATTATGTGAGATAGATAGTCTAGATAACTTTGATGATGAAATCATGCGGATGGATAGTCCATATGGAAGGGGTAGTTAATCCATAAAATATATTACATGTGAGATGGATAATCCATATAAATATAAGAGCGATAATCATTTGAAATTAAAACAGATAATTAGATGAGAAATTAAGCAGATAGTCAGATAAAATTAAGATGGATAGTCTAATAAATTAGGATGGGTAGTCCAATATATGTTGCATAAATACAGATGCTTATTTTCTATGTTTTAACAGTTGTGGATGCTGGAGCATAGTATATGGTTAATGTATTTGTGTTTACGAATAATATTATGTAATAAATATGAAATGTTATTTATGTATTGGAATGTCGAAGTTTTAACATTAAATTGTGTTTATAAATTTTCATATTCATATGCTTCTGAATATTGATATGATTAACACAGCCGCGTTTTGCCGTGTATTTGGAGGGGATGAGGATAGGGCAAGGAGAAAATGTGTAATTATGCATTTAGATATTTATTTCCAAATTTTTCAATAAATATTGGCCATTATCTTCATAATTTTAGACACTATTCTACTTCATCTTCTTCCTCATTTTCAAGCTTTTCCATGGTTTTTTACCTTATGGAAATTATGAAGAAAAATATTGCAAAATGGAATTAAATTTGTATAAGTATATCTCTACTATTATTAAAGAAAATTCGTTAACCAATTTACTCGGTGTCCTTTTGAAATTCCAAAAATGCCCTTACTTCTCTAAGGGCTCGTGTGTGAAGCACGGGCCCATACTAGTATACATAAGCTATACACTTCAAAACCAAAGAATATCACCTCTTTTCCTCCCTCATAATCCACGACCACCACTCTCCATCACTAAGGCCGAGTACGATTCCATTTGAAAGCTTTGGCTAAGCCTTTCTTAAGGTCCAACGCTTGATTCTACAGGCTTTAATTCGATCGTAGAAAAGCTACAACAAATTTTCAAGAAGTTAGAAACCAATGAAGGTGAGAGACTATATATATATATATGATATGATATGCAAGTTTGGATGTTGATTATATGTTTATTTTGATATAACAAGTTATGTTTAATACATGCCGAATATCACAAAGAAAATCACTTTCGTTTAATAAATGAAATGGTGTATACGAGATTATTAAATGTTTAGTGACAAATTTTATATTGAGTTAGAAAAATGCCAATAAATTTTGAATTAATTTAAACCGCAAGCGCGCGGCGTACAAAAGTTAGTACGTGGCGAGTACGGCTTGATTCGTAGGGAATTGTTAGATTTTAAAAATCAATTCAATAAAATTAGACCAAAGTGAGAGGAAATTGTTGACTACAAAAAAATGAAGCCAAAACTAGAAATAAAATGAGATTTAAAAACTACTAGATTAGGGAACAATTTAGAGGCAAATCCACTCTCATATTTTTATCAATCAATAAAAAAATAATTTATGATATCTAGTTTTGATATTAAGTGAAATAATTGTTGCATTTATCATAAGTATGGTTTATTTATGTTATTAATTAACATAACTTAAACCATCAAACTATAATACAAAAAATAAACCATTTATAAAATTCTCATGAAAATGAAGCCAAAGCAAAAGATATTTTAAGTATGATCCATTTACTATTGTAATTAGTAAGATAGATCATCAAACTTGGTTTTTTACTTTCTTTTCAAAATCAAAAATCAAGTAGCAAATGATGATGTAAATTCTGCTTGTGTGAATAATAATAGCTCATTTGCAAAAGCAACATAAGCTATCAAACCCACTTGTATAAACTTACATCAAAATTCACTTTCATAAAGCACAAATCAAAAGAGATCATAAATCATAAAAATGTTGAAATTCCATAAAGTTAGAGAGCTTCATTACCTCTAAATTGAAGTGGTTTAGCTACTAATTTGTGTTATCAAATCAACACTTGTAAATGCCAACATTAAAAAGCAAATATATGGAAACTAAGTAAAGGAAGAAAGAGAGATTAACTACTAACTACTTGCATAAAAACAAAAGCTACACTACTTGCATGAATGTAAATCTAAGCTATAAACATGAAATAAAAGAAAGCATAGAGATAAACATCAACATAAAACAAGGAAAAGTATTTAGAAAAGAGAAGAGAAAGAGGCTTGGAAGCCGTTTTTATTTCATGAAACATTGCCATTACAACCTGCTTTGTTAATTTCCTAACTAATGTGAAAGAGTAGAAATATTTACATGTACATAAGAGGTCTATTTATACATGCATAAAACCCTAATTCAATTTTTAGGGTGCTTCTTAAAATGCCCTTTAGGAAGTGTGGCCACCAAGTAATAATTAGCCACTAATTAATCTATCATTTTATGTGCGTGAAGCTTTAACCTCCACTTAGTTGTCCATTAGCTTCTAATTGTAGCTTCTAGTTGTCCATTATTACGAACCTGAATTATTTCCTCTTCATTCCTTTCTATTCTTTGCGCATACATATATCTTCAAGAATCCCTCTTCTATATGCATCAAAATTTCCTACAAAAATCATAAAAAATGTCCAAGTAAAAATTCTCAAATTGACACATGCACAAAAATGAGCATTTTGCCCTTGAATGAAGATGAATATATGATGATTTGAAAACAATTGAATTTTGGTTTTAAACATGTTAAACTGCCCAAATATGATATTTATTTAAATAAAAAGAGATAAAATATTGATGTAAATATATGCACATTTACGTGCACATCAAATACCCTCATACTTATCTTTTTATTCGTCCTAAAATAAAGGATAACTAAGATAAATCCATTTTCGTAGGGAGCACGATTACATTGAACATATGCAACAAGCCATTAAACCTCTGGGTGTCCCCAGTAGGACGAGCGTTGTCTCGTGAAGGTTTTCAGCGGATACTACCCACAAAATCCAAATGCAAAGTGAAAATATTTACAAAATGCAAGATTTATTTACAATGAGATGAATGCGAGTTTTTGAAAATATTTACAATGAAGGATTTACTTTTAAATCGGCACAAATAAGTTTAATATAAGTTTTGGTCATTAACTTAAAATTTTAAGTCAGTTACTCGTCAAAATTTCCAATAAAAATCAAGTTATCATAATAGATAGACTATAGTTTGGCTAGTTATTTCGGTTGATAACACAATGTAATTATGAAATGGATCCTTAGTCGATTATCAAAGTTTGTCAAAGTGATATTCTCATTTCTTTTCAATAACAAATTAAATAAAACAAATAAAAATAGTGCCTAGATTTCAATTTCTTACTCTCTCTTATTTGAAAATTTTATTGACATTAACAATATATATTCCTAACTCGGGTAAACCGAGGCCAGATATATTACCCGTGCACTACCTTGCAGACTGATGTGAGGGGAATACAGAGTGTAGTGAGTGAACATACAAGTATGAACACTTATCGACTGTAAGCTTTGTTAAAAAGAGTTTTTATACACATACACCTAATTCAGATAAACTGAGGCCGGATATACCGATCGTGCACTATCTTTCGGGCTTACGTGAGAAGGCTACAGAGCATGGCGAGTGAACATACGAGTGTGAATACATGACTCTAGGTGTTAAAAATATATACATATATACAAATGTTTTTTACTTATATATATTTTTGTGTTTTTTTTTCTACTTTTTTAGAAAGAGAGATTTTTGCAAAATCATCTTAGCGCCATTTAACTTAAAAGATAAAAATGTTGTATCCTTTACTTTAAATTTACCTCTTTTTTAAACAAAGATTTTCTATTAGAATATACTTCATAATTAGCCGATATGAACCTTCGTTTATACTAGTTAAACCATTGTTATTTGTAATCAAACTTCATTTTTATTTTTGTTAAGACAAATAAAATTTCAAAGTATTCAATTTATTAACCAAAATTATGCTTATCCCATAGTGTTTCTTAAAAAATAAATCAAAATACTAAAAGAGAATGTTTTTGAGATTTAGAAAATTTGAGATTTTTTTAAAGTTAAAAGAAAATGAAAATTCAAAAATGCCATGAAACTTAAAAAAATGAAAATGAGACTTCCCCACACTTAATTTTGACTGTATCCCCACAGTTAATGCATGATATAATGAGTGTAACGAGGAGAACTATGTACATATTTATAAAAGAGGGTTAATATTCTTACTAGACGTTACTTGGCTCATGAAGGATCATGAGCTCCTCCTCTTGGTTATTTGGCAATTCTAAGAAAGGTTTCAAACGATGACCGTTGACTTTGAAAATCGATCCATCCTTGGGGTTATCTATTTCTACGGCACCATGTGGAAAACTAGTACGTATGACAAATGGTTCGGTCCATCTTGATTAAAGTTTCCCAAGGAAAAAATTAAGTCTTGGGCCATATAAAATAGCTTTCTAGTTAGGCGAAAACGTTTTTCTTAGAATTGACTTGTCATGAAAAACTTATGTTTTTTCTGTATGATTTTTCTCGTTTTCATATGCATCGTTCCTAAGTTCTTCTAGTTGGTTGAGTTTTAGTTTTTCGCCAGCTTTCTCGAAATCAAAGTTTAAGTTCTTTATTGCCCATAATGCTTTATGTTCGATTTTAATGGGTAAATGGCAAGCTATACCGTAAACTAAACAAAATGGGGACATCCCAAAGTTAGTTTTAAAAGCAGTACGGTACACCCAAAGTGCGACGATCAATTTCTGAGACCAATCTTTTCGATTTTTGTTGACAGTTTTCTCCAAGATTTGTTTTATTTGATGATTTGAAACTTCAAATTGCCCACAAGTTTGAGGATGATATGGAGTGGATAACTTGTGGGTTATCGAGTATTTCTTCATTAATGTTTCAAAAGATCAATTGCAAAAATGGGTTCCGTTATCACTAATTATTATGCGAGGTGTGCCGAACCTCGAAAAGATGTTTTCTTTGAGAAATTTCACAACAATTCTATGGTCTTTGGTTTTGCAAGGAACGGATTCGACCCATTTTGAGACATAATCGACAGCGAGAAGGATATACAAGTTTCCAAAAGAATTGGAAAAAAGGTCTCATAAAGTCGATATCCCAAGCATCAAAGATTTCGACCGTAAGAATGGGGTTTAGAGGCATCATATCTCATTGAGAAATTTGTCCAAGCATTTGACATCGATCATAAGTTTTGCAAAATTAGAACGAGTTTTTGAAAAAGAAGGCCAATAGAAACCACACTTAAGCACCTTTTCCGTAATTTTTTGAGGACTGAAATGTCCACCGCATGCTTGATCGTGGCAAAATGAAAGAACATTCCTGATCTCTTTATCCGATGTGCAACGTCGGATGATTTGGTTATGACAATATTTGAACAAGTATGGATCGTCCCAATAGAAATATTTCACTTGGGACATGAATTTGTATTTGTCCTGTTTGGACCAAAATGAGGGAGTTTCTTTAGTGACTAAATAGTTCGCTATATGTACCATGGATCAATAGAAATTAAAAGGAGTTGTTCATTGGAGAAGTTTTCATTGATTGGCAAAGAAGTTGGTGCATTCGGAAGACGAGATAAGTGATCGGCTATGACATTCTTAGATCCTTTTTTGTCTTTGATTGTAAGGTCAAATTCTTGAAGTAAAAGGATCCAACGAATCAGAAGGGATTTAGATCCTTTTTAGCGTAGAGATATCAAAGCACGGAGTGGTCCGTGTATACAGTAATGTATGAACCTATCAAGTATTGTCAAAACTTTTCGAGCACATAAACGACAGCAGAAGCTCTTTTTCGGTTGTTGTGTAGTTGAGTTGAGCGTCGTTCAAATTCATACTCGCATAGTAAATGGCATGAAGGATTTTGTTGATGCGTTGTCTTATGACAGCACCAACCGCAAGGTTAGAAGCATCACATATTATTTTGAAATGAAGATCCCAATTGGGTGTGCAAATGATTGGAGCAGAAATGAATTCCCTCTTAACACTTTCGAAAGAAGAGATACAATCAGAGTTAAAATAGAAAGGAATGGCTTTTTCGAGAAGAGTCGTCAAAGGACGAGCGATTTTACTGAAGTCTTTCACAAAGTGTCGGTAGAAGCAAACACGCCCTAGAAACGATTGAATGCACTTAAAACATTTGGGAATGGGTAGGTTTGCAATTACGTTAACTTTCCCTTTATCTACCTCAATGCCTTTATTTGAGATGATATGTCCAAGGACGATGCCTTGTTTGACCATAAAGTGACATTTTTCCCAATTCAAAGTCAAATGTTTTTCTTTACATCAATTCAAGACCAATTCGAGATGATATAAACATTGGGAAAAAGAATCAACAAAGATAAAGAAATCATCCATAAAAACTTCTAGGAAGCGCTCATTCATGTCAGAAAAGATGCAAACCATGCATCGTTGGAAAGTAGAAGGAGCGTTACAAAGTCCGAATGGCATACGTCGATTAGCAAAGGTACCGAATGGACACGTGAAAGTCATTTTCTCTTGATCTTTCGGAGCGATTGGAATTTGGTTATAGCCGGAATAACCATCAAGGAAGCAGTAGAATTTGTGACCGTCTAGAAGTTCAAGTATTTGGTCAATGAAAGGAAGGAGGAATTGATCTTTTCATGTTGCAGAATTTAATTTTTGATAGTCAATGCAAACACGCCAACTCATTTGAGTACGAGCTAGAAAAAGTTTGTATGAATCGTTCTTGACAACGGTTAGCCTAGACTTTTCGGTACAACGTGAATTGGGCTAACCCATGAATTATCAAAGATTGGGTAAATGATTTCGTTGTCGAGAAGTTTAAGAATTTCATCACGCATCGCATCTTTCATTTTTGGATTAAGCCTTCGTTGGACGTCACAAATGGGCTTGGCATCGTCGATTAAATGGATGTGATGTTGAACAAGAGCAGGATTAATTCCCTTTATATCAGAGATCGACCATCCAATCGCTTCCTTATTTTTCGAAAGAATAGAGAGAATAGAAGTTTCTTGGTCAAGAGAAAGATCGTTAGAAATTATGACAGGACAAGTTTCACTTTCACTTAAGTATACGTACTTAAGGTGATCAGGAAGTAGTTTGTGGTCCAACTTAGGGAGTTGCTCGATAAAGAATTGGATTGAAATTCGGACTCCACTAGAAGTGATTCAAAAGGAAGAGTATATTCAATCTCATTGGTAATTTCGTGAAACAATTTTTCATACTCGGGCTTGCGTTTCTTCGTTAAGATCAACTGTCTCATTTTCAAAATTTTCATGAACGGCACTAACTTCCAACGTTTGGTCACGAGGTTCATTCGATTGGCTTTCAAGATTGAAAATATCATGATCCAAAATCATGTTTCCAAAAGAGATTTTCATTGAATCATTACGACAATTGATTAAGGCATTTGAGGTGGCTAAGAATGGTTGGCCTAAAAACAATGGAATTTGACTCGCAGGATTTGTCACGGGTTGTGTTTCGAGAACGATAAAATCAATGGGGAATATGAATTGCCCTACTCGAATGAGCATGTCCTCAATTTCTCCCACGAGTTTCTTATTGGAACGATCAGCAAATTGAAGTGTAACTTTTATGGGTTTGAGCCCACTTAAGGCTAATTGTTCGTACATGAGTATGGTTTCAAGTTAACACTCACGCCTAAGTTTATCAAACATTTGTTAATCGTCTTGTCTCCAATTATACACAAAATTGTAGGGCAGTCATGATCTTTGTATTTTATGGGCATGGATTGGGGTAAGACTTCACTTAAACTGGCAGCTAAGAAAACCTTTTTGGGTACTTGAGTGTGATGCTTTTAGGTGCACAAGTCCTTAATAAATTTCATGTAAGTGGGGACTTGCTGAAAGATGTCAAGAAGCGGGATGTTGACTTTGACTTGTTTAAAAATTTCCAACATCTTTTCCATTTGGTCCGAGTGTTTCTTAGGTCGAATACGATGTGGAAATGGAACACGATACACGGTAGATACGTCTACTCGAGTAGTAGAAGAAGAATTTTTATTGGCACTCGATTCAACGTTTGGCTCCAAGTTCCATTCAGATCCGTTGTTGTTTTAGAACCGTTGAGAGATTTTTTCATTAAATCGTTTGGATTAAGAACTTGATTATCAATTTGTTTACCGGAACGTAGTGTTGTGATAGCATTCAATTGGGTGACATTGCTATTTTCAACAACATGGGCTTGATTTGAATTTTGATTTTTGGGATTTGGAAGGGCTGACTTAGGAATGTTCCTCGTTCGCGTTCACTTATGGACGTGGCTAATTGACTCATTTGCATTTCGAGTTTTTCAGTTGATTGGTTTGTGTTTTGCATATATGAGGTCAATAAATTTTGCAAATTGCTGTTTGATCGAAGGCTTTGAGTAGTTTCTTTAGCCAATGTTTCAAGAGTTTTCTCAAGTGAACTTAAATGTTTATCATCTTGGGGAGGATGAGTGGAATTTGGTTGAAAATTTGGTTGTTGTGGTTGATTATGAGATGGACTCGCAAAGTTCGGTTGAAAATGGTTAGGCTAAAAGGGAGGATACGAAGCATTATTCGTAAATGCTTGAAAATTGGGATGAACCATATTTGTGTTGGGACTGTTTTGGTTCCAAGAAAAATTCGAATGATTTCTCTAATCAAGATTGTAAGTTGGATAAAATGAATCGATTTTGGCTTTATTGAAAGCATTGATTTATTCGACAGAATTGGGACACTGATCGGCTATATGATTAGGATCGTTGCATTTATAACACATCGGTTGGGAAGCTTAGTTCATCTGATTCAATGATAAAACATTATCGAATTTTTTTGTCATTGCGTCGATCTTAGCTTCCAAAGCAAAAGAAGATCCTATCGAGTGTGCACTCGATCGTGAGTAAATTGATTTTTCGTTCGAACGTTCCCATTGGGATGATTCTTCGGTGATGTTTTTAAGAAATTGCCAAGCATCATCGTGATGTTGGGTAAGAAAGTTGCCTTGGCACATTGATTCAAGCATGGTTCGTAAGCTGTTTTCGTGTCCATCGTATAAGATTTGGCAAATCGTCCATTTTTCAAAGTTATGGTGTGGACATTTTATCAAAAGCTCTTTGAATCTTTCAAAATATTTTTCGAATGGTTCTCCCTTGAATTGATGAAAATTTACTTTTTTATTTCGGATTCTACTTGTTTTTTCCAAGGGGTAGAAATTTTTTAAGAAATCTTTTACGAACTCTTCCCAAGATTTAACCGAGTTCGGTGGTAAGCTGTACAACCATTTTTCTGCGTAATCCATAAGAGCGAATGGGATTAATCGAAGGTTGGTTCCGTCATCAAAAAGTTGTTGGAGTTTAATGGTTATGCAAACTTGTTCGAATTTAGTCAAGAAAATGTATCGGTCATTGTTCTCGAAATTGCTAAATTTTGAAAGCACGGCAATATGGTTCGAGTGAATTTCAAAATGGTTACCCTTAAGGGAGGTTAACCTGATGCAAGATGGAATAGAAACACTACCGGGAAAGACTCTATCCGTAAGAGTTCAAGGGCCGTTCTCATTCGCCATTTCGAGAGGATCATCTGTTCGAGTTAAACGATTAGTTGTTGAGTCGTGAGTCCAACCATTTGTTGTTGTGTCACGAGTCCAAGTACTCAAGCACAAGCGAAAGTTGAGAAGAGAAGAAAGTTGGAATCGAGTTTAGAGAATGAAACAAGATTTGAAAAATGAAGTGAAAATTTGTTTTTGTTTTCTTTTTTTAACAAGGAAGAAAACTATTTACCAGGTGAAATTTATTTTCAAAAGAGAAGTTTGAAATTTTGTTTTGTTTTGGCTTTTCAACCTTTTTATATATTTTTGTTTTTGTAATTTTTTTTTGTTTTTGTAATTTTCAGATTTTCAAATATTTACCAAAGAAAAGATTTTTTTGTTTTAAGAAAGTGGGAAATTTGATTTTTTTTGTATTTTCAATTTTTTTGTCTTTGAAAGGATTTTTTTGACTTTTTGTTTTGATTGAAAATTTTCAAAGGAATGGATTTAGAAGGTTTTTTGATAAAAAATTAAGTAAAATTTACAATTTTTTTGAATTATGGATTTTTGGATTTTTTTTATTTTTTTAAATATGCATGAACTAATGCGACTAAATGAATGCAAAGGACTTAATTACAGTTTTCTATCCTCAGTAACTACTAACCCAAAATTGTATAATCACACTTTATCTTAAATCAACATAAATATTTCTCAGCCAGGTAACCGGCAGGGGTTATTGGTGCACCATGAATCATCGTAGCAATGCAACCGAAGGTTTAAGTACCTTTGTTGCACAACCACTATAATATTTACGAATCACCATAATATTTATAAATGGTTATTACTCTGCCATAGCCTAGACACAAAGAAATAAAATTGTTCAAAGAAAACAATTATGAAGATACAATTAAGCCCTAGATGAGCTCGTGACACCCTCAAGTTGAATGTCTAATCTTTATTATTAGTCAAATTCTACGATGAAATACGATTTGTGGGCTAAAGAAAGGGTGATGAAATCCCCCACCTTATGTGAATTGGGGTATTGCCTTTAGAAAATAAAATAAGATGGGATGAATGCAAAGCGGAAATTAAATGTGAATTTACAATGCATCTAAAATGATATTTGTTTTTTTTTGGATTTTGAATTTTTTTATATATAAATGCAAATGCAAGCGGCCAACAATGCAGTTAAAATAAAACTAGAGAAGAAAGCACAATACTAGAGCATGCAGAATTTATTGACAATTTATTTTAAGGCGGCAAATTATTTTTTATATAAGCAAGCAGACAATTTTTTTTGGCAGTAGTTCTTCTCCTTTTGAAATTCTGCTTTGGTAACCTAAAAATAAATAGAAATTGGCAACAAGCAAATGTATGTTAGAATTTTTTTTATATATTTTGTAAATAGAAATTGTATGTTATACATATATGCATATATATGTATGTATTGTAAATAGAAATGCAAATGTAAATAGAAATAGCAACAAGCAAACAAACAAATGCAAGCATAAATAACACAAACAAACACACAACAATTTTTTTAATTGAAAATTAACACACAAATGAAAACATAAAAAAATCAAATAAAAATAATTCAAAGAATAGAAATAAAAATCAAAACAAACTCCCCGGCAATGGCGCCAATAGCGACAAATTATCTATTGTGTTAGTAAAATGCTGATAAATTTTGAATTAATTTAATCCGCAAGTGCACGGCATACAAAAGTTAGTACATGGCAAGTACGGGTCGAACCGTAGGAAACTATTAGATTTTAAGAATAAATTCAATCAAATTAGACCAAAGTGAGAGGAAATTGTTAACTACAAAAAAATGAAGCTAATACTAGAATTAGAATGAGATTTAAAAACTATTAGATTAGAGAACAATTTAGAGGCAAATCCACTCTCATATTTTTGTAAATCAACAAATAAATAATTTATGATCTCTAGTTTTGAAATTAAGTGAAATAATTATTGCATTTATCATAAGTATGGTTTATATCTTTTATTGATTAACATAACTTAAACCATCAAACTATAATACAACAAATAAACTACTTACAAAATTCTCATGAAAATGAAGCCAAAGCAAAAGCTGTTTTAAGTATGATCTATTTACCATTGTAATTAGTAAGATAGATCATCAAATTTTGTTTTTACTTTCTTGTCAAAATAAAAAATCAATTAGCAAATGATGATGTAAATTGTGTTTACGTTGAATAAGAATAGCTCATTTGCAAAAGCAACATAAGCTATCAAACCCACTTGTATAAACTTACATCAAAATTCACTTTCATGAAGCACAAACCAAAAGTGATCATAAATCATAAAAATGTTAAAATTACATAAAGTTAGAGAGCTTTATTACCCCTAAATTGAAGGGTTTTAGCTACTCATTTGTGTTATCAAATCAATATTTGTAAATTTCAACATTAAAAAGCAAATAAATGGAAACTACTCAAAGGAAGAAAGAGAGATTAAGTACTAACTACTTGCATAAAAACAAAAGCTATACTACTTGCATGAATGTAAATCTAAGCTATAAACATGAAATAAAAGAAAGTATAGAGATAAACATCAACATAAAAGCAAGGAAAAGAGAAGAGAAAGAGGCTTGGAAGCCATTTTTATTTCATGAAACATTGCCATTACAACCTGCTTTCTTAATTTCCTAACTAATGTGAAAGAGTAGAAATATTTACATGTACATAAGAGGGCTATTTGTATATGCATAAAACCCTAATTCAATTTTTAGGGTGCTTCCTAAAATACCCTTTAGGAAGTGTGGCCACCAAATAACCATTAGCCACTAATTAATCCATCATTTAATTTGCGTGATACTTTAACCTCTACTTAGTTGTCCATTAGCTTCTAATTGTAGATTTAGGTACGTGGGTGGGGTCCTCCATGATCATGAACTTGAATTATTTCCTCTTCATTTCTTTGTATTCCTTTGTGCATGCATATATCTTCATGAATCCCTCATATATGCATCAAAATTTCCTATAAAATTCATAAAAAATGTCCAAGTAAAATTTCTCAAATTGACATATGCACAAAAATGACCATTTTTCCCTTGAATAAGATGAATATATGATGATTTAAAAGCAATTTAGTTTTGGTTTTAAACATATTAAAATGCCCAAATATGATATTTATTTAAATAAAAAGAGATAAAATATGGATGTAAATATATGCACATTTACGTGCACATCATCAAACATCTTGAAAGTGGTTTAAAATGTTTTATAAATATTTATAAACACTAAAATCCAATTTGGAGAAGTTTTGACAAGTTATGAAAATTTTGTCAAAAATAGACGCGTCGTGTAACAGTAGTTCACAATTTCACGTTGTAGAAAGTTAATTCCATTTATACGATGGACTTGGAGTAGGAATTTTTTGTGATAATTTTTTTCAAACTCTTATAATTGCAGTTTTCAATAAAAAGGATCAAGATTTCATCTAATAGATTTTGAAATATAATCAAATTTACATTTTCAAAATAGTCGCGGTTTGGCAGTTCGGAAACCAAAACTACAAATTCTTTATAAATGCTATATTTAGTTCTTTAAAAATATGAAATAAATTTTATAAATGTTTTAAAATGTTTTAAACGAGATTTGAATTATAAAAGTGGATTTTTAAATGACTGAAAAGTTGTTTCGACCAAATAAGCTTAAAAGCACTATTAGTATCACTTTTTGCAGCACTTTTAGGAACTTCTGAAATATGTTTTAAATTTAAGTATTATTTTTCAAATTTTTATAAATGTTTTTTAAATAAATAATTAAGAATTTTAAATATGATTTAAAGGTTTTATAATTTTTCTATTTATGAGATCTGAATGTAAGGTTCTTAAACTAAGGAGATGTTCAGGAGCAACCAATGCCCTGACTCACCTAGCTTTTCTCTTGGTTAAGGAACAGATAAGGTCGAAATGTCGGAAACAAGGCAATAATGAAAGATTTAATTTTCCAAAGTTTTATACAACTTGAATTATATATAAATAATCATCTTATGCTTGGTATTAAATTCTGAGGAGGGAACCTGTACTATCATTTTGAATTGAAAAGGTGGTTTCTCTCCTATTCGATGGATAGTAAAGGTTGAATATGAAAATTGATGTCGAGTAAAATTAGTATAATTTCTATAGATCTGCTTTACTTGAATACTAATTGATTTGGATTTACCATCTTAGATAACATGTTTCAATCTATTAAAAGGATATATATTGGAAATAAGAAATCTTTTGTTCAGATTTAAATAAATGATTTTGATATGCATGTAAATATGCATATATTTACATTCATGTTTAATCTATTTTTATTTAAATAAATGTCATAATTGGGTATTTTTACATGTTTAAAACCAAATTTCAAATTTTCTTTCAAGCCATCATTCATGCATTAATGTGGGGATAAAATAGTAATTTTGTGCATGAATTAATTTTGAGAATATTTAATTGCACATTTTCTTTTTTGATTATAGGAATTTTGGTTGGAAATTTGAAGATGTTTTCATGGAAATATGCTTGCACAAGGATAGAACAAAGGAGTGGAAATTATTCAAACCATGCATCATGGAGGACCCCACCTACCCACTTACCTTAATTTACAATTAGAAGCTAATGGACAAGTCAGTGGAGGTTCAAGTTTCATTCATACATAATGATGGATTAATTCGAGATTAATGATTACTCGGTGGTCATACTTCCTAAATGGTATTTTGGGAGGCCCCTTAAAAATTGGACTAGAGTTTTGCACATGTATAAATAGTCCTCGTATGTACATGTAAATAATCTTCTTTTATTTTAGTTATTTAGGAAATTAGAATGCAAGTTGTTCCCAAATCAAATGAGAAATAAAATGGCTTCCTAAGCCTCTTTCTTTTTCTATATGCTCTTTTATTTTGTGTTCATTTTTATTTACATGCTTTCTTCATTCTAATGTTAGTATATTAGCTTCCTCGTTTATGCACTTAGTTAATTTAATTTTCATGCAAGTAGCTCAGTTCTTTTTTCTTCCATTTTCATTGGCTCTTACATTTTTTGCTTGCTTTAAAATGTTGAAATTTACATGTTTTGATTTGATAACACAAATGAGTGGGTAAAACCTTTAAATTTAGGGGTAATGAAGCCCTATAATTATGTAGATTCAACATAGTTTTAGAATTTATGGCCACTTTTATGCTTCATTAGAAGTAAATGTTGATGTAGAATTTGGTAATCTATGTTGTATTTTCAAATAGGCTATTCTTATTCAAACATAAACACAATTTACATCATCATTTTACTAATTGTTTTTTGATTATGATGTTAAGGTAGAAACAAAACTTGATGACCTATTTTATTAAATACAATAGTAAATAGATCATACTTAAAATGGCTTTTGCTTTGACTTCATTTCATGAGAATTGATAAGTGGCTTTGGTTGTTGTATTAAAGTTTGATGTTAGGTTATGTTAATCAATAATATAAATAAATCATACTTATGATAAATACATCACTAATTCCACTTAATATCAAAAACAGAGATCATAAAATTATTTTTATATTGATTTACATAAATATGAGTGTGGATTTTCCTCTAAATTGTTTTCTAACCTCATATTTTCCATCACTATTTGTTCTAGATTTTATTTACAGTTTTTTCTTAGCTAATCAAAACTTCAATTCTTGATTTAATCTGATTAAATAGAAAATGTTAAAATCTATATAATTTCTTGCGGATTGGCCAGTATTTGCCACGTACTAGGATTGTATGTTGTCGCTTGTGGTAATTTTTATTTAACTTTTTTTGGCTATTTTCTAAACCAATAGAAAATTAGTTGTCGAACAAATTAATTGTTTTGGGCTTACAGTAAACGAAGTTTTAAGTAACATTGTTTTTGACCCATTTTAAAAGTTATGATTTGTAAATTGGAAATCTTTACAAAGACATAAAATTATGATTTGGAAATCTTTATTGAGATTTAAATAAATGATTTAGAAATATATTACTAAGTAAAGAATGAAGTGATTTGAAATTATTTCAAGATTTTGGAAGGATTTAAGTACTCAAATGATTTGAAAAGAGAGGTTTAATGATTTCGTATATACCAAAAAGAATTTTTTTGAGCATATGTATCTCTAGAAGATATTTTTAATCAAATGATAAGCACCTGTTTACTTAATATCTTTTTAAGATGATTTGTTCGAAGGAATCAAGGTCAGATTTGAGTGACTCTTATCTGAAAACCACTACAAACCAATTTACGTATTCGAGGTGAAGGCATAGGATGATAATAAATGGAATGAAGGGCTACTTGTCACTAATCCTCAAGGAAAATTTTCCATATCAAATATATTTGGCCGTAGTTTCTTTATTTGATCTTCGATGAAAGTGTTACTCGCTACTAATCCTAGGAATGATTCTCGACAGAATGTAGTAGGAGAGTTCCTTCGATTTGTCCTATTCCTGGAGAACTTATATGGATGAATGTCTGACATTGCATTTTCAACATATACATGCATTGATTTTTATGAAAGTGCATCTGTTTAGTGGTGTAGGAAGTAACTCCCCTATACTTACCACCCTTCTCTGAGACATACGAGCTCAGAGGTTGTGCATTTGTAAAAATCAATTGTGTGTGATGGAATTGGTAGTGTGTCATTCAAAGTGGAACGTGTTATTTGAAAGGTAATCGTTACCTCAGGCCTCATCACCCGAAAAATGGCTTAAATAGGGCATGTTATGAGGCTACATGTTTCGCAATCATTAGGGTATGGTCATTGCCTTTCTAGGTTACCCTATGTTTGTCGAGTATGTTATATATGCTAAGAGAGCTCTTAGATAGGTGGGTTGATCGAGGTGATGTCATATTCGGTTCTATCTGCCACCAAGATGAGCTGCGGGTTGGTTGGTCTTACCAGATGCAGAGCTTTCAAAAATTGTTGATCCTTGGTACATCCTTTTAAAGATGTGCTTATAGAAGGTAGTTCCTTAGCTGCTATTATATGGAAATCCATTCTCCAGTAAGTGCCTTCGGACTTGATTGTATAGCCTAAATGCTTGAATTTAATAATGTAACAT
This sequence comes from Allium cepa, assembly GCA_030765085.1. NCBI lineage: Eukaryota > Viridiplantae > Streptophyta > Magnoliopsida > Asparagales > Amaryllidaceae > Allium > Allium cepa. The sequence continues at coordinate 795,250,616 of CM060938.1, read as the reverse complement.
TTTCGGCTAAGGTTATGTATATTTACTTGAAAAGTGTTTTCAAAAGAATGCCATTAAAAATAATATTACCAGATTTTGTGTAGTAAAGATTTTGGTTATCATATGGTAAAAAACTATTTCGTATTTATGTGTGGCTTGGTCTTACAAGATACCTTTTATTTTTAAAATACTTGTATTTTGAGTTTCTCACACCAATCCCATAACCGACCCAAAGTTTATTTTCCTTCCCTTAAACTCTAGGCGCCTTATTTTTCCAGATAGGCTAGCAGGTTTTGTTTAGAGCATTTTGAAAGAGCTTGGAGCATGGAGTTAGAGGATTCTTCTTAGGATTGTTATCCATTTCTACTACACTCATGTACTATTATATTCTGCATTTATAAGGATAGATATTTATAATTATCCATGTTGATGTTAAGTTAAACTCTGGTAAAATGAATTTAACATTTTCCACTGTAAAGATTATATGTTGAAATAATATATGTTATTCCATTCATGTGAGGTTCTATTCTATCTTTATTTTCTTTCTACCCTTAATGGTCAGGTTTTCCGGCACTTGAATTTGTGGCACATGAATACCGAGGATGTATTAATGTCAATTTTCGGGGGTAGAAAATCTCGTTTGTTACGTTTGGTATCAGAGCTTAGGTTGATCGAACAACTGAGCCTGATAGGGGTAAAGCCTCAACAGATATACGGTTAGTAACACTCTAGGATGAGTATCTCATTAAAGATAGGGTTAGTAACACCATAAAATGAGTTGAGAGTATATTATATGAGAGTGCATATTTTTTTAATGATATACAATTGATTTTTTTTAGAAAAATATGGTAAATGAATTAATTTGTGTAGGATTATATTTTGAATATAAACAATATGTTTTGAAAAAAAAATATAGAGTTAGATATGTTAAAACTTTAATAATAGTATGATATCAAAATTAGTAAAATCAAATATAAACACCTTGTGTTTAGATTTTCACAGTTTGATATAAGATGTTTGATAAAAGATGTTTGATAACAAAATTGAAAAGATAAAGAGTATACTTTGAAAGGGGATTTGGATAACTAGAACTTTTATCTAAAAAGGGTTTTTCTAGGAAGAAAATTTCCAAAGTATTTTATTCAAAATATTTTAAGTATTGACTTGAAGAAATAGTATCCTGTGCTTAGTAAACTATCACCCTTAAAATGAATTTATGCTGGGATAGACCTATATTTATAACCTAATACTAGAATTAGTTAAGATAATTAAAAATTGGTATCTAAGTATTTGTTATTGATAACTGTAGAAACTCCCAAGCAACGAGAGAAAGTATTCAAAATGGGAGACCTCGAAAGTCAACTAGGAAGAGAAGAATAATCTAATCATTCTTTCGAGTGATGAGGAGGAACCGAGGTAATGGCCACTTAGCAATATTAAGCCCATTATTGAAGGAGAATTAGATCCATGCACCTGACTAGATAAAGATGAATATCCTATGGCCAAATGCCTATATCTTCCCTAACTCCAAAACTTATTATAGTGTCTAGTGATGAAGAGACCCCTCAGCCTTAGAAGGTAGATCACTAACCCAATAAGTTCAGAGCTAGAACAGGAAGAGGAAATTCCTGAGGAGGAGCTAATGGAAGAGGAATCTGAACCTGAAGAAGACCCAAATATTATGATATCCCATAAGTCAAACAACAGTAGTTGAGAAAGTAATGCCATATGGGAGATGGACTGTGACTACATTATTTGGCGGGAGGAGTCATCAGATTCCCTCATTTATTAGGACGACATGGAAGAGAAGAGGAACAATTTTTGGATCCCGAGGAAGAAGAAGTGCAAGGTTTAGAAGAACTAGAAGAAGGAGAAATTATATAAGAAATGCCAACCGTACTAGGGCATGGGCTATGGAACCAGCCTTGGTTGCCATGTGAAATGGATATGGTACCACAAATTGAGGATGGAAACGAAACCGACAACGAATAAGATGATGGTGATGACGATAGTGAATTCCTATTTCAGTTTGAATACGGAAGTGGTCCGACAACATCAAACTCAGAGGAGTGATTATGATGAGAGATTGGAGGATTTAGAAACACCTATCTAGTTTTAGTTTGTAGTAGCATGTATATGTATTGCTTGTAAGGTAGTTATATTTGTATCAGTATTATGAAAACCCATATAGATTTAGAAGGACTTAAGAATGGCTTAAGTATGTGAGGAATATGATGTGTGTAAGCTAAGGATGAGTGTAAAATATTAAGCATGTATAGTATAATTATGTCCTTTGTTTATGATGTTGTACAAATGTAAATGCACAAACCACTTAAGAAAATTTCATAAGAATAAAATTATATCTTTATAAAAATTTTAAAAACTTCAACAAATATTTTCCAAATATGTTGGAAAAGATAGAAAGTATATGCATTTTACACGAATTATTTCATAACACGAATTTTGCCTAAAGATTTGAATATAGGATTTTGATATCCAAAAAGGAATTATCACTTGATGCTTTAAGGAAAATATTGATCAGGATTTGTAGTCGGGTCCTTACATTTTCTATCATAATTGAGATCTGTGCAAGAAAAATAGAAGTTTCTAAGCTTGATTAAAGTCCGCACAACATAATCGAAGGATAAACACTACCTCGAAAGTAAAGTTATATTCGAAAAGTAGATCGAATCAGAGATTGCGTATGAATGATCTACATACATCGTACATGTATAAGTTTAAAAATGAAATATTTTGGGCAAACACCTTTGGGTTTTGCATTGTAATTTTTGGGACGAAATTCTTTTAATGGGGGGAGTATATAACGACCCGCCAATTTTCCTGATTTGATAAATAATATTTATTTCAAAAATACTCAAATATAAGTTTTTCTAGCATAAATGTTTTGGACAATAAATAAAAAAGATAATCTTATTTTGAATAGGTACTTATAAAAATATATACTTTAGGAAAATATCAATAAAATATCTAAAAACCATTTTATCGATAAACAACTCTATAATTATTAGAAGTCGCACATAGAGCTGGATATATACACTTATTTATCCATTTAAACAAGAATTTGAAATAAAATAATTTATTTTGTTTTGGGAATAAAATGTATTTATGACATCATCAATAATGACATCATATTTAATAACTGATTTATGAAAGTAAATTGAGATGAGTGATTCAATGATTATTAAAATTATTAAAATAATTGTTTTTAAATGATAGTAATTCATTTTAACAAGTTATCAAGTGATAATAAATCATGTATAAAAGTTTTATACAAATATATATATGCAACTTGAAAATATAAGAAAATTCTCATCGCTTTATCAGTATATTAGCATTTTTTGCAAGCAATTGTTTAATATTTATTTATATGATTTATCAATCAAATGTGATCGTTTTAATTAGTTATTACGATAAGAAATGATTTTTTAAATTTTGTTTACATTTATATGTAAATTAGTTTCTAAGTGAATATATGACCGGGAATCGGTTTTCGGTTTTCAATTATTTTCAGGAACGGATGTTTTTCAAAATTTTTGCAAGCTTGTTTATGTCACTTAAACACATATCCAACATACACACCATCATCATCGCACATAAAGAGATACAAGGAAGATGTCTTGCTGTGCGTTTGGAATGGATGGGGGGTGTGGGCAAGGGGAAAATGTGTAATTATGCATTTATATATTTATTTTCAATTTTTTCTATAAATGCCCACCATTCTCTTTATAATTTTACACACTATTCTACTTCATCTTCTTTCTCATTATCAATATTTTCTATGGCTTCCTACTTAAGGTAATTATGAAGAAAAATATTTCCAAAATAAATTAAATTTATATAAGTAATGTGTGTGTGTTTAAGAAATCTACTTCAATCCCAAAGCAAAATTACCTCCTTTCCTCCCTCATAATCCATGGCCACCACCTTTCATCACCAAAGCCAAGCACAATTCCATTTGCAAGTTTAGGTCGTACCCTTCATAAGATCCAAGGCTAGATTCCATAGGCCTTAATCCGATCATATGAAGCTATAAGAAATTTTCAAGAAGTTAGAAACCAATGAAGGTGAGAAACTATATATTTATGTATATATATGATGATGATGTGACATGTTTGCTATGGTGTTTACTATGATTTTATCATCAAGTTTGGATGTTGATTATATGTTTATTTTGATATTGAAACAAGTCAAGTTTAATACACGTCGAGTATCATAAAGGAAATCAATTTCATTAATAAATGAAGTGGTGTATATGACGTTGTTAAACCGCTAAAAAATGGTTTATAAATGTTTTATAGACACTAAAATCCATTTTGATGAAGTTTTGACAAGTTATGAAAATTGAGTCTAGGCGCGTCCCGTAACAGTAATTTGCGATTTCGCCCAACATAAAGTTAAATTCATTTTTACAATGGACTCGGAATCAAAATTCTTTGTAATAAGAATTTTCTAAATCTTTATAATCATATTTTTTTAAACAATAGAAAATAATTGAGATTTCATTTAATAGATTTGAAATATAAGTAAAGCAAATTTTCAAAATAGTTACGGTTTAGCAGTTCGAAAACTAAAGCGACAAATTCTTTATAAATGATATTTTTAATTCTTTAAAATATACAATAAATTTTATAAATTTTATAAAATATTTAAAAGAGATTTGGTTTATAAAAATGTATTTTTAAATGATCAAAAAGTTGTTTTGACCAAATAAGCTTAAAATCACTGTTTATAGTACTTTTTGCAGCACTTTTAAAAACTTTTGAAGTTTTAAACTTAAGTATTCTTTCCCAAATATTTATAAATATTTTCAAATAAATAGTTAAGTATTTTAAGATGATTAGAAGGTTTTATAATTTATTTTAAAAAGTTTAAATAAATAATTTAAAGAAAAATTGTTAAAATCAAGTGATTTAATTTTGGCTTTAAAAGTCGACGGATAGATTGGAGTTTTCTATTCGTAAGATCCTTATGTAAGGGGCTTAAAATATGGAGATATTTAAAAGCAACCAGTGCCCTAGCTCACCTTGCCTTTTTTCCTGGGCATGGAAAGATAAGGTCAAAATGTCGGAAATGATGCAAGTATAAAAGATTTGATTTCCTAAATTTAATACAACTTGGATTATACAGAAATAATCTTCTTATACATTGTATTAAATTTTAAGGAGGTAACCATACTATCTATGTGAATTTAAAAGGTGATTTCATCGCTATTCGATGGATAGTAAAGATTGAATATAGAAATCGATATCGAGTAAAATTAGTACGGTTTCTACGGATCCGCTTTACTTGAAAACTAACTAATTTGGATTTATCGTCTTAGATAACATAGTTTCAAACTATTAGAAAAGATGTGTATTAGAAATAAGAAATCTTTTGTTGAGATTCAAATAAATGATTTGGATTTATTTTAATTCCTATGGATTCTTTCACTTAAAATTAATTGTTTTGGATTTATAATAAATGGTGTCATAAATAACATTGTTTTTGACCCATTTTAAAAGTTATGATTTGGAAATAAAGAATCTTTGTAAAGATTTAAAATTATGACTTGGAAATCTTTGTTGAGATTTAAATAAACGATTTAAAAATATTTTCCTAAGTAAAAAATGAAATGACTCGGAATAATTCCAAGATTTGGAAAGGTTTTAAGCAATCAAAGGATTTGACAAGAGTTGTAGGAAAGTTCCTTCGGTTTTTTCTATTCCTGGACATATTGTATGGATGAATGCATGATATTGCATTTCCAACATATACATACATGGAATTTTACGAAAGTAATCTGTTTGGTAGTGTAGGAAGTAACTCTCTTCTACTTACACTATTCTCTAAGATGTACGAGCTCAGAGGTAGTTCATTTGTAGAAATCAATGGCGTATGGTGGAATTGGCAATGTGGAATTAGAAGTGGAACGTGCTATGTGAAAGGTAATCATTACCTCGGGCCTCATCACTTAGAAATGGCGTAAACAAGGCATGCCATGAGGCTATGTAGTTCGCAGCCATTAGGGTATGGTCATCAACTTTCTAAATTACTCTATATATGTCGAGTATGTTGTGTATAGCGAGAGAGCTCTCAGATAGGTCAGTTATGACCGGGATAATGTCATATTCGGTTCTATCTACCACTAACATGGGTTTGCGGGTAGGCCTGTCTTTCCAGGTGCAGAGCTTTCAAAAGTTGTTGATCCTAAATACTTCCCTCTAGAGATGTACTATACGGAAGATAGTTCCTTACCTTCCATTGTATGGATATTCATTCTCCAATAAGTGCATTCAGACTTGATTGTAGAACATAGTTTGCTGGAATTTAATAATGTAACAATTTCGGTTAAGATCGTGTATGTTTACTTGAAAAGCGCTTTCAAAATAATGTCATTAAAAATTATATTACCAGATTTTGCGTAGTAAAGATTTTGGCTATCATAAGGTAAAAATATGTTTCGTATTCATGTGCGGCGTGGCCTTATGAGATATCCTTTATTTTCAAAATATTTGTATTTTGAGTTTCTCACACCAATCCCATAACTTACCCGGAGTTTATTTTCCTTCCCTTAAACTCTGGATGCCTTATTTTTTTCGGGCAACTTAGTTGTCAGGTTTTGTTTAAAGAATTTCGGAAAAGCTTGGAGCATAGAACTAGAAGATTCTTTTGAAATTTGTTATCCATTTCCACCACACTCATATACTATTGTATTTCGCATTCATAAGGACAAATATTTATAACTATCCATGTTTATGTTAAGTTAAACTCTGGTAAATGTATTTAAAAGATTTCATTGTAAAGATTATATTTGAAATAATATATGTTATTCCATTCGTGTAAGATTCTGTTCTATCTTTCTTTCTAGCCTTAACGGTAGCGTTTTCCAGCGCTTGAATTTTTGGCATGTGAAAAATGAGGATGTATTAATGTTGATTTTCAATGGTCGAAAATCCCATTTGTTATAATGTTCGACTAAGTACCACAAGGAACCAAGATTGATAAGCAAATGCTAATCAAAATGCAAATACTAATTAAAATGCAAATGCTAATTTAGGTGTTGGAACCCCACCAATAGATATGGGGACTATGTATCAGTTCTTCATTAACCTGATGCAAGCTAGAATAGCTATAGAAACAGCTAGAGGAAATGCTGCAAATGTGGGAGGAATTGATCCCGTGGCACCGGTTGGTAATAACTATGCCAAGCTGAACCGAGATTATACTAGTTTTGGAGGAAAGCCAATTTTGGGAATTGAGGATGCTATTGAAGTGGAGAACTAGCCGATGCGTTGTGAGAGGGTTTTTGCTGACTTAGGTTTGAATGAAGAGAAGAAAAGGAGATTGGCTTCAAGGCAGTAGCAATGTGCTACACTATACTGGTGGAATAGGGTAACCATTAGAGTGCCAAAAGAGAAATTGACTTAGGCTGAATTTTGAAGGAGATTCGAGGAGAGATTCTATTTGAAGTAGACAAGTCACCATGCTTAGGAAATTTATGGAATTGAAGCAAGGGTAAATGTCAGTCTTAGAATATACGACAAAGTTTGATGAGCTGTGTAGGAATGGATATGTTACCATTGACACCGCGATTAAGTGGATTAAGAAGTTTATCCAGAGTTTGAAGCCGAAAATTGCTAAAGAAAACATGCTTCATTTCGGATATCCATGTAATATAGTGGTGGAAATGGATATAAGGAATGACGAGATGCTTGTGGCTTTTAGGAAAGAAAAATAAGTAGAAATCTAGAGTTCTCAGAATAAGAGGAGGAAATTCTTTAAGAAGAAGGGAGCTTAGAAGGGAAGATCTTTCAAGAAAGGGAATGTTGATATTATCTATGATAACTGTGATAAGATGGGGTACCATGCTTATAAGCGTCGATCTGGTAACGGCAAGATGGGTGCAGGAAGGAAGAATGTAAAGTGCTTTAACTACGACCAAGTAGGGCACTACAAGAACAAATGTCCAAAAGTGGCCAAGGTAGGAAAGAAAAAGGTATTTGCTTTGGAACCATCATCATCTAAGCCAATAACTGAGGCAAAGGGAAAGGCATAGATAAGAAGTACGCTTTTGATTCATAACATATCTATTAGAGTATTATTTGATAATGGTGCATCACGATCTTTTATCCCTCAGTGTTTGGTAGATGAGTTAGAATTAGAACAATCATATCTTGTTACTTTCTTAAGGGTAAATATCTAATAGGAAGATATGCAATTATGAGGATGAAATGTTACTATCTAGAATTTGAGTTGCTAGGTTGTACTTTTGCCTGCAGCTTGTTTGGGTTTGACTTTACGGGCTTGGGGATTATTTTGGGTATGGATTGGTTGAGCGGATATGATGCTAGGATATTTTTTCAAGATAGGAAAATATCATTATGACAGCTTAATAGTAGTGATCGAATTCTATACTCGGTTGAGAATTTGAGTCCAGAAGTTTGTGCTTTACCGGGTTCCACATAAGTGGAAGATGAGTTAAACCGGGTATGTTATAAAAGAACTTACAGATGTTTCTAAGCCCATTGTGGGACTACCACTGAAATGAGCTATGAGTTTTTATAGATCTAGTACCTGGAGCTGAACCTTTAAGTAGACCATCTAGCAGGATGATACCTATCGAGATGAAGGAGTTAAAGGTGCAGCTAGTGGACTTAAAAGGAAAGAGTTTTATTAGACCAAGCAGTTTTCCTTGGAGAGCGGCGTGGTGTTTATGAAGAAACCGGATGGGTCGTTGATATTTTGTATCGATTATCGTAAGTGAAATGAGAAGATGATAAAGAATTGATATCGTTTACCGAGGATTGATGATTTATTTGATCGAGCTAAGTTATTTTCCCAGTTGGATTTGGCAACAGGGTCCCATCAATTGAGTTTTGGGGAGGACAATATTCCTTTGACAGCATTTCGAATGAGGTATGGTTCATACGATGGTTAGTAATGTCATTAGGGTTAACTAATGCGCCTGCTTTCTCTGTGGACTTGATGAATCAGATATTCCAAGAGCACTTGGATTGGTTCATATTGGTGTTCGTGAATGACATGTATGTATATTCTAAGGATGAGAGAGATCATGAGATTCATCTCAGAATAGTGCTTGAGACGTTGAGGAAGCATCAAGTAAAAGCAAAGTTTTCGAAGTGTCAGTCTGAAAAAGAGAAGTGAAATTTCCTATTATATTGATTTAGAAGAAGGGTTGTTTGTTGATTTAACTTAGATTGAAGCTGCAAATAATCAGAAGAGACCTGAGATGGTGACCAAGATAAGGAGTTTCCTTGGATTAGCTTGCTATTACTAGAGATTCATTAAGGATTTTCTCTTAGATAGCAGCACCCCTAACCAAACTAACCGGAAAGGACGTAAAAGTTTATTTGGTCCGATAAATGTGTGGAAGCATTCCTTAAGTTAAAGCATTTGTTGACCAATGCCTCTGTGTTAATTGTTTAGGATGGGAATCAAGATTTACTGGTGTATATAACTACATGTGGAATAGTGTTAGGAGCTGTTTGATATACAAGGGTAAAGTAGTTGCCTACGCTTCTCGATAGCTTAGACCACATGAAGTTAGATATTCAACTCATGATTTGAAGTGGGAAACTGTGATTTTCACATTGAAAGTGTGAAGAAACTACCTCTTAGGAGAAGATTCAAGTTGTATACAAATCGTACGTATTTGAGGTCTTTATTCTCTCGAAACGAGTTCAATATAAGGTAGTAGAGGTGGTTGGAGTTTTTAGCAGCTTATGATTTTGGTATTGAGTATATGTCAGGGAAAGGAAACAAAGTGACAGATGCGCTAAGTAGAAAACATTAAAATGTGGTATTAGCTATGTTAGAAGAATCGAAAGATTTAGAGGCATTGACTACATGTAGTGTGCAATTAAGATTGACTACGAGTTCTAGTCAAAGTACTACCATATTGTCTTATTTGAAATTTTGACCAGCATTGATCGAAAGGATCGCTTCTAAACAAAGAGATGATCCATTACTAGCCAAAGGATTAGAATATTGAAAAGTGGAACTAAGATTAATGATCTAAAGGATTTTATCCTCGACCAAAGAGGATGGTTAAGGATGAAGCAACGGTTATGTGTTACAGATATTGGTGACCCAAGGAAGAAAGTTCTCAGGGACTGTCATCAACTGAAGTTTATTATACATCCTGGAGGAACTAAGTTGTATCAGGATATGAAGAGAAATTTCTTCTGGAAATGTATAAAAAGAGATGCAGGCTTATGGGTGAAGCAATGCGCGAACTGCCATCAAGTAAAAGTCGAACATCAAAAGCCAAGTAGATTGCTTCAGCCTTTAGATATACCGGTTTGGAAATGGGATTCTATATCCATAGATTTTATTAATGGATTTCTAAGGTCGGATAAGGGATTTGGGTCATAATGGATAGACTAATAAAGAGTACACATTTCATTCTCGTTATGTTAACCAGGACAACATCTGTATTGGCTAAGATGTTTATGAAGAATATTGTTAGACTACATGGGATTCCTAGTACTATAGTTAGTGACAAGGATACCTTATTCACTAGCGAATTTCGGAAGAGTCATAGAAAGCGTTACGTACCACGATTAAGATGAGTACTGCTTATCACCCACAAACAAATGGGCTGACATAGAGAGTTGATAAGGTACTTGAAGGTTTGTTGAGAGCTTGTGTACCAGATTTTGGTGGGTCAAGGGAAGACATTTGTACTTGGTTGAGTTTTCGTATAATAATAGTTTTGAGAGTAGTGTAAGAATGGCGCCTTTCGAAGCTTTGTATGGAAGGTCGTGCAAACCACTAACATGTTGGTTAGAGGCTGAAAGTGGGTTGGATCTTGGTCCGGATATGGTAAGAGAAGCCACAGAGAAGATTGAGTTAATCTAAGTTAGGATAAGGAAGATTAGCCTAGGAAGAAAAGTTATGCAGATAAGAGGCATAAAGATTTAGAGTTCTCAACGGGAGATCATGTTTCATTAAAGTATCACCGATGAAGGGTGTGGTACAGTTTGGAAAGTCAGGGAACCAGGCACCAAGATATATTGGACCATTCCCTATTTTTGAAAGGATCAGGAAAATCACGTATCAAGTAGAATTACTAAGTAATTTGCAAAAGTCTATAATATTTTTCATGTTTCTCATCTTAGAGAGCATGTGCATGATCCAAAGATTGTTATCACTCCAACTACTTTAGAGGATTTATAGTAGAACCGAATCTTACTTTTGTTGGATAAACGATTTATGTTATAGCGAGAGATGAGAAGCTACTAAGGAACAAGACAGTCAGATTGGTGAAAGTCCAATATGGTGACAACAAGAAAGGCTGTACTTGGAAGATAGAGGACGAGATTAGGGATACCTATCCTGAGTTTTTATGATAGTATACTCTATATTTGTTGTATGTAGACTTTGTAGTTGGTAGGATATAATAGCATTGTTTGCATGTTTGGTATGCTTGTTATGTAGTTCTTACCGAATTTCGAGGACGAAACTCTTTAAGAAGGAAAGCTTATAACACCCCTACTTATAGTTTAACATTATTCAAGAAATTTAATTGGATAGATTAAATAGAATAATATAGTAGGACGTGGGGATGAGATTTGATAATTGATTGGGATAGGCCTTAATTAATTAACTAATAAGATTGTTTAAAACTTAACATATAAAAAATATACGGAGAGGGAAAAATAGGAATATATCCATCTTTCATTCTGTAAACCCTCACCCCATCATTCATTCTCATTTTACATCCAAAAACAATCACAAAGAAGAAATAGGGCTGACCATTGATCAAGATAGAAGGAAGAAGGAGTCAAAGGGGATTTGGAAGATAAAGCTTAGAGGAATTAAAATCCATCAAATCTAAACTCCAACATCAAAATTAAGGTGAATAATAAGTGAGCCATATTTATTGTTGTTTTCGAATCCAGTTATAGGTAATACCAAGATTATTTTGATAATTTATGCCATGTTTTGGTTGTATGATCATTGTTGGGATAAAATAATTAATTATGAAATTTGTATAAAATTATTTAAATGGGTTTAAAGAGTAAAACCTATGTTTTAAATATTCAATCGATATTTTTTTTTGAAATGAAAGCGGGGTTTACTGGTCCCCTACCAGGTTTTATTGAAAGAAAAAGATAAAAACACAACTATAATATACTATAGTCGTAAATAAAGGAAAAAAACATCAACAAAGCACCGCAGAAGAGAAATATTCCCCCACAAGCACTGCACAAACAAACATCACATAACCACTTTGACCTACAGAGAGAAACAGTGGAAGAACATCCAAAATTTTGCACTACCAAACATGCATAGGTATATGCACGAGATGGAAAACGCAGAAGGCACATGTCAATTTCACAACTCATGGTAGTGCGGTGAGAAACCCCGCTTGGAAAATCTTAATCCATAGACGATCTTTGCATTGATTTTGACCCAAAGCTGGTGCGCCACACTGACATCACCATCGAAGCACCTTGAGTTCCTTTCCATCCAGATCAGACGAATGTAAATCTTTAAAACAAAAATGATAATATTCTTTCGACCATGACTCCACTTCGTTGCTATCATCAAGACATTCCACAAGTTAGAAGTGTTACCATCAAGGCAGGTTATACCAACCTTATTCATCAGGGTACATACCATGTTGGTTAAGTATTCACATTCAAAATAAATATGAACACAAGATTCCGGGAGGACATTGCAGAAAAGGCACAGATGGTCAACTTGCATCCCCACGGCAACCAATCTGTCTCTAGTTAGTATTGCTCTTTGTATTATTCTCCAAAACATCAAGTTATCACTTGCCGTAGATTGAGAAGACCATCCAACAGTTGCCCAAGGAAAATTTGAAATGGCTTCTGTATTTAAAAGAAAATCATACACCCTACCTATACTATGAGATTTGCCTTTCCAGCATAGCTCAGTCTCATGCTTTATCTTAACTTCATGTTGACGCAAACTCCTCCAAAACATGTTGACCGCCTGATTAGTGGATGAAGGCGTACATAGCTTCCCATTATGAATATAATCAACAGCATATGCATTATTACCAATTAAGGTTTGTAGTTTGTCATGAGCCCGTACCATTTTATTCAGCACCATTCCATCCCCTAGCCAAGGATCCTTCCAAAAACTCACCGTGCAACTAGGAGACATGATATATTTGACTAAGGGAAGGAAAGTGCTCCTCAAATTAAGGATATTCCTCCATATCCAGCTCGTGCCTTGATTGATGTCCATTTCCCAAAAGTTTCCATTCTTTATTTGATAAGTCCACACCCACTGCACCCATAGGCTATTTCTTTTGAGCAATATGGCATCAACATGCGAACTAACAGCTGCTTTATTCCATAAGGAAATATTGATGATGCCAAGCCCACCCTTCCTTAATGGCTTTTCAATGGAGGAGTAAGACAAAGGAACCAATTTCCTATTGTGGATAGATACTGTCCACAGGAATCTTAGCAGAGCTGCTCTAATCATGGAGAGAAACTTCTTAGGGAGGTTATAAGTTTTTGTCCAGTACACTGTCATAGAACACACAGAATTTACAAGCACCAATCTTCCGGCCATGGAGAGAAATTTAGCAGTCCACTTGTTGAGCTTGGTAGTTATTTTATCATACAATTGTGAATAGTCAGCTTTAGTTACTCTGGACGTACACAAAGGTAAGCCAAGATAAGTCATATTATTTTCCATCTTCTGATAGCCCGATAGACCAATCAACCTTTCATTGGCAGGCATGGAAATTCCAGAGTTGAGGATGTGGCACTTTGTCTTATTTATCCGTAATCCAGTGGCAAGGAAGAAGGAATGGAGAGTTTCATTTATGGCTGCTATGGAGTGTTCATTTGGTTTGGTGAATATCATTATATCATCCGTAAAAAATAGGGAAGTGATATGAAGCTGCTTGCATTTTGGATGGTAAGATATAGACTTTTTATCATATTCCAAAGTTAGCATACAAGAAAGTGCTTCCATAACAACAATGAAAATGTATGATGAAATTGGATCCCCCTGTCTGACCCCTTGCATCCCTTTAAAAAACCCCTCAACCTTCCCATTGTAGCATAGAGAGTAAGTTAGGGTAGAAATGCAAACATATAGCCATGCTACAAAAACTTTGGAAAAACCCATTAAAGCCAGCACACGAACAATGGAGGTCCATTGCAAGCTATCATAAGCCTTTTGAATATCAAGTTTGATCATCGATCGTGGGGAAATCTGACTTCTTCCATACCCGCTTATTAGCTCATGTGCCATCATAATATTGTCAAGAATATTTCTTTTGGGGAGAATGGCAGATTGATTTGGTGAGATTATTGATGGCAGCACTTTAACAAGTCTTGAGGCAAGGATTTTGGAGACACACTTGTAGACAACATTACAACATGAAATTGGTCGAAAAGAGGAAGCATTTTGGATTGGCCTTACTTTAGGAATGAGGACAAGATTGGTCGCATTTATTTCACCTAGCATTTTGAAGTGTTTGAAGAAATTATGAATTGCCGCAGTGAAATCATGGCAAACAATATTCCAGCTAGCCTTGAAGAAAACAACATTGAAGCCATCTGGACCACCTGTCGAAGTCGCTTTCATGGAGAATAGGGCATCTTTAATTTCATGATCAGTTACCTGAGAAACAAGCATGTCCTTCAAAGATTGATCAAGTTGAGTTAATGGTAGATTATTTAGCCTGTCAAGGTCAGGTACAAAGTCATCAAAGTTTCCAAGAAGCCTTGAGTAATATTGAAGCATATGTCTGTCAATTTCTTCTTCAGAGGTAAGAAGGGTACCATCATCGTCATTTATGGTATGGATGTAGTCTCTGGCATGTTTTTCCTTAATGGATGCATGGAAGTAGGCAGTGTTCCTATCTCCCTCAGCAACCCACAGCTGATGCATCTTCTGCTTCATCATACTAGCTTCAGAATTTAAAGCATCATTAAGCTTTTGTAAGAGGACAGATTCAACATGAGCATGAGATGTATTGGATGGATCACCATCTAAAAGCACTTGCACCTTCTTCAGCTGTTCCTTTATTGAATTTGAAATTAGGGTGCCCTTACCGAACTTGAGTGATGCCCATTGTCTTAAAGCTTGTTTTTTAGCCTTCAGCTTCCTGCACAAAATAAACATTGCATTTCCATTATAGTTTGTTGTCCAAGCATTAGTAACAATACTGCACACTGTGGGTCATTGACCCAAACATTAAAAAATTTAAAGGCCTTTTTCCTACTGCATGGCTTTAGATTTGGAGAGAGAATTAATGGGGAGTGGTCAGATAAAATGGGGCTAGGCAGATGGGCAGAAATGGTAGGCCACAATGACGAGGCAGAAGCATTGCAAAACGAAAGATCGATATTGGTGAATGTTCTTTTCCCAGACCTGATCCTGTTGTTCCAAGAGAAGGGGACTCCAGTGCATGGAATATGGAGGAGATCAGAGTCAGATATTGAAATGTTCAAAGGGGCAATGTCCCTTGGCATAAGGGGATTGCCACCAAATTTGTCAGATAGGTTGTAACAACAATTGAAATCTCCCAGAGAAATCCATGGATTTGTATTCTGTCTGAAGAAAGGAAGAAGGTTGAGCATCAATTGTCTAGAGTCAACAGCATTATGGGCATATACAACTGTTAAGAAAAAATTGAAGTTTAGATGAAGATGGGTGGCATGATAGTGGATTAGTTGAGAGGTAGAATGGATGGGAGTGAGAGAGAATATCAGAGGATCATGGACAGTGAGGATCCTGCCATAGAAAGCGTGCTCATGATTATGATTTACAATCCACTGTGGATTGATATATTTTGCTGTTTTCAGGGTTAAAGGTAGAGATAGCTTGGTTTCCAAGATTGCAAATATCTTAATATTGTGCTCTGTAATAAGAGCTTTGACAAGATTTAGTTTTACTGGGTTGTGAGCTCCCCTGATATTCCATGATGCAAATTTAAACATCAAAAACTAAAAGGAGGGATGATGCACTCTTGCTCTACTCCTAGTTGTAGGAGGGTCAGATCGAACTGATTGTAATTTTGCTGCTAAGGAAGAAAACTTCAAAGCACCAGCGCTTGAAACATCAGGTCGTGGTGGTGGTGAAACCCATCCAGGAATTGATCCTGTAAAATTTTAGGGTGAGGGGATCGAGGTGATAGATTTTGATCATGGTGTGGATGTTGATGGTGGTGAAAAGGGGGCTGATGGCTTAAAGAGGTCGAAGATTTGATTCTCTATCTGATCCAGGAAGGCTTTTTCAATTGAGATTGGTTCATGATTTAAGGTCGTCAACTTTGCATGGGAGTTTAGATTCCTTTGTTTTGATTTGCTAGCATGAGAGAGTTGAGAAATGCCTACTTCAGTTGTATTTTTGGTTTTCAAATGAGCAATGTCTTTTCTATGTGATAATGATGCTTCAGAATTTTGCAAGTCTTCTTTTGACTGTAATACATGTTCAACAGGATGACCAAAAGCAATATCATCACTGGACAATGCCTCTCCTTCCATTGTTTCATTTAGATTAAGATCATTCTCACTATACTTAGAAAGATCATGCAAGAGCATAGAAAAAGGGTTAGCATTCAATAATGCTTAATGCAACGTTGGATTTATTTCCTGGTTCTGATCTGGGATAATTGTTACCTCAATGTAACTTCCATCAGGGGCAACATGCACAGAATTAGCATTAAGTTCTATTCCTCTTCCTTTAT
The DNA here is from genome assembly GCA_030765085.1 of Allium cepa. Lineage (NCBI taxonomy): Eukaryota > Viridiplantae > Streptophyta > Magnoliopsida > Asparagales > Amaryllidaceae > Allium > Allium cepa. The sequence continues at coordinate 795,233,926 of CM060938.1, read as the reverse complement.
CATTTATTAATTTTTTTTGATTCAATTCAATGCTCCCAGAGTTGATTGAATCCTTTCCACTTACTGATTGTTTGCCTACTATTTTGCTTTTCTTTTTCAAATTAACATGTTCTCTGTCCTTCCTAAAAGTTACCTTCCTCCACTTCACCTTAGAATCATAAGTTTTGCTTTTTCCACCTCCTTTGTCAGTACTATCCTTTTCTTCAACAGTTATGGCTGCATCACATAACACACCTTGTTTCTCTTTTTCATTGCTTACAATTATACTTTTCACCACCTGACAGCTACTTTCTTGATGCCCAAAGACCTTGCATCCCCCACAAATCAAAGGCTTCCACAAGTAATCTACTCTGACTTGTTGCTCAGAGCCATCCAAAAGTTTAACCATGAAGACATCGGGCAACTCAACTTGTGCAGAGACCTCCACCAAACATTTGGCATACCCAATTCTTCCCATCTTTTCAGTGTTCTCGTCCATACATAGGAACTTTCCTATCCTCGTTGCTAACCAGTTTATCCCCAAATGTGACCAACAGTAAAGTGGTATATTGGATAGTTTCAACCACACTAGGACTGAATTTATTGTGCTTACACTATTTCCTATTGTTCGGTCCCATTCCTTTATTATGAATAGTTCCTTCCTCATCACGATAGGGTCGGATTGAATGATCTTCCTTCTATTTTCATCAGAAGATAGATTGAAGAGGAACAAACTGCCATCTGATTTGACCTCTATCGACCCTTTAAGTCGCCATACACGCTTTAAATGACTCAAGACAACCATGTATGGTAGTGGTACGTCAACAAAAAAACCAACAAGGCAGTGGCCCCAGACAGCATTACCTGCATTTACGACTTCCACTGGAGGAACGATAGCACCATCATCATAAACTAGTGGGAAAACAACAGGAATAAATTTTCCTGCATTGCGTGGCTTTTCTTTGAAGAGGGAGTTCCAAAGGGAAGGAGAAGAAGCAGAGAGTTTGTTGGTGGATGTTGGATCAGGAGGTTGGACGAGGAGAGAAGAGGTGGCAACAGTCGAGTTGGGCGGCGGGTCAGGCAGAGGCGGTATGGTAGGAATAGCAGGAGGAGTGGTTGAAATGTACGTGAGAACAGGTTGTGGGTTTGAAGGGAAAGGACGGGGACAGGGTGAGGCCATGGCAGCAGAAGAAAGGGCACTCTATTTGATACCTTTGAAATTTAATATTTAGATGATATTCAATCGATTTTATTTTTTGATATGTAGAGTAAAACATTATTTTAGAGGTGGATTTTTAATTTCATAATTTTCAGGCTTAGATGAATAATTTATGAATTTCCTAAGGAGGAAATAGCTTTCATTTTAGCTTTTAATTATTAAAAATATTAGATGGTCCTAAAATTTCAATCGATGAAGAATACGTCAATTCTAATTTTTTGTGATTTTTGTGGATTTTCCTAGGTGATTATGATTAATTATGAATTTATTATGCAAGATAAGCATTTAAATTAATAACTAATTAAGGATTTTAATTAACTAAAGTTGATATATGTTTTGGGAAAGTAAAACTGGTTATGGCAGTTTTTTGGAAAGATTTGGACAAAAGTATATTGTTATCCACTAGAAATTTGATGAAGAACAAGATTTAGTGAAAAGAAAGTGCTTTTAATAGAAATAATATAGTTTTTATATTAAATACGGGACTGCCATCGTCGTCGTCATTGATGCCACAATCATCTATGCCGTAGCTATGCTTTTTGACATTAGCTATAGTGGATGCATACAATATCACTCTCTATGGGTATTGTGATATCCCGGAATTTTTGACAATATCAATTTAATAATCTTTTTATAAAATTAAATTGATTTGACAATATTAATCAATGAAATATGATTTGGTTTAATAATCAGATTAAATAAATATTTAATTTGTGATTTTTATCTTTTAAAAGCTAAAATAAATGTTTTAAAATAAATGAAATAATCAGAGTTGTGCAGCGGAAGCAGTTTGGGAGTGCATCTGTTTTTCTTTTCCGGATAGGAGAAGTTGTTTTCTTCTGATGGTTGTGAGTGGAGTTTGTTCTTGATCTTGGTTTATCGAGGAGGATCATTCTGATGGATTTTGTCTAGTTTGTTTATTGGGACATCGGCAAGGATTGAGCTGATTAGGTAGGAGGTAGGTAGCTTAAGATCGCCTGAAGAGTTTTGTGGATCTGTAGTCTGATTATGGATAAGTTTCTCAGTTTTTGGGAGCTATAAATTTTGGTAAAGTTGGGTAGGCTAGCTCCGAGATATTTTGGATTTCTTCTGTGTTCTGTTTTGGATAAGTATTAAATTTTCTGAATTGAATTGCCAGTTTGGACAACTGGAATTCGATGTGTTTCACGTATCTCTGAGGGAGTACGTGTATGATCTATTTCTTGATTTGGAATCAGCTGTTCTGGGAGATTTGGTGGTTGAGTCAGACTTGTCTATAGTCTAATGTCTTGTTCAGTTGTAGATCTAGATGAGTAGGAGTTCTGTAGCTTTGTAATGTTGATTGTTTAGGTCTATAGAGCGAGTAACCCGGTGTTTACTTGGGAAACTCGAGGAAACTCTATCCAGAATTTTGTCTGGATAGTCAATTTTATTTGATTGGATGAATTGATTGCTATGGTTGTTAGCATATGTTTGATATATGCTTGGTTTTAAAATTTAAAATCTTGAATAGGTTATTAAATTACCTTTGTTTTAAATTTCGGGGATGAAATTTTTTTAAGGGGGAAGGAATGTGATATCCCGGAATTTTTGACAATATCAATTTAATAATCTTTTTATAAAATTAAATTGATTTGATAATATTAATCAATAAAATATGATTTGGTTTAATAATCAGGTTAAATAAATATTTAATTTGTGATTTTTATCTTTTAAAAGCTAAAATAAATGTTTTAAATTATAATGTGTATATATATATATTTGTATATATATTATAGATAAACTTTGTTTTGGAATTTAATAAATAAATGAAGTTTTGTTTTTAAATTCTAATAATATATTTAGTAATTGGGAAATTTTGTTTAAAATTAACTTCAAGTTTTTCAAAGTTATTTAAATTAATAACTATATGGTTTGTAAGTATTTAAAATAAATATTAAATTGTTTAAAATTTGTCTTAGCTTAATTTTTGTTTTAAATTTAAATAAAAGTTGATTTTATTTCTTTTTAAATATTATTTGATTAATATTATTTAGAAATATTTTATATAAGTCTAAAATACAAATAGCATGTGGTTTAAATTTATTTATTAATAAAAGTGATTTATAATTCTTTTTATAAATCATATAAAATTTGTTAAATTGTTATTTTCAAGCCATATTAATAGATGTATTATTTTTCCATAAATATAAAAAGAATTAAAATAAGAAAATGGAATTTTCATTTTAAATTAATTAAATTGATTTTAATTTGGAATTTAAGGGATCAATTTGAATTTGGAATTTTATTATGAATTCAAATAAATAGATTCTTAGAAATATTTGTATAAGTTTTAATTTATAATTTGTTATATTTTCATTTTCTTTAAAATAAGAAATTTACATGAGTATGAATAAATTAAAGAAAACCCTTTACAAACATTTAAAAATATAACTTAATTAAATTAAGACAAGTGTTAACATGTTACTAGTCTTGAATACATGTGTTTATTTAAAAATAAAGCAACATGACAAGTGTCATTTGTGTTTGATTTTTTTATCTTTATTTTAATTTAAATTATTTCAGCCTTTATAAACTATGTTTTTTCCCTTCACTCTCTTTTTTTCTATCTTTCATTCTAAGCTTAGAAAAACATAAGCAAATCTGAAATTGCACTCCTCAAATAAAAGTTGCAAAATCAAGATCATGTAACAAGATTTTCAATATACAACTTGCATTTGAAACTTGAAATTCAGTTTCAAAATCAAAAATCTGAAACTCAAAAGCCCTCAAAGGCAAAACTGCAACCCAAACTAAAGTAAACATCTGCAAATCCACTTCTAAAAGGAAAATGTCTGCATTTCTTCCTCAAGAAACATCAGCATGCAAGTAAACTATAGATCAGTGTCAAATTCATTCCTGCAATTCTTTTAAAAAAAACCTGGAAGCTTGCATGCATATAATTTTGGATAGGAAGCAAAAGCATTGCAGTTTCAAGATTGGGAAATTTTGCTCTGTTCTTCTGTAAATAAGGAGAGTAACTTTTTAAAAATTTAAACATAATATTGGTTGCATGTCCATATATTTGAAATAAATAGGTATTGAATGAATAAACAAGTGACAATTTGATATGATTTTTTTTTAGAAAATGCCTGCTCTGTATGTATGTGAGTTTTATTCTATTTTGCTCCTAGGCTATGAACATGATCTAAATTCCTTATCGTTTGATATATTTATTGTTATGATTTATGTTACAAACAAAAACTGTTTGTTTGATCATAAAATTTAGCTTAAAATTTTAATTAAGTTAAAAATAAATCTAACTTGCTCTGGAAACCCAAAAGGGCCAGGAAGACATGAGATTTGTAAAAATTCAAATGCCCCGATTTATTAATTTAAGTTTTTGATCTGAAAAATGATGAGAAAACATGATTTTTAAACCCAAAATCATAATTTTTAACAATTAATCTAAGGAGCAACTCCAGTTCATCAGTAAATGGGAATTCTAGGATTTTTGGGTGATCTCTGTTATCTGGGTGGTCGGGCTTGCTCGTGACGATCGAGGAGGCTAAGGTGGTGATGGGAAAAATGGTAGATGAGGTGGATGATCACTGTGGTGATGATGGTGGGAGTATTCTATTTTTAACCCTAGTTTTGGGTGCTTTGGAGTTTTGGATCAGTGCAACTCCTCTGGAGCATCGAGTGGCATGAGGTTTTAGAGGTGGCTAGAGGGGTGGTAGTCGAAGCTATGGTCGAAGGTGGAGGCACTCCGATGGTCGGAGTTTCGAGTGCGAGTGGTTTCCAGGTTTTGAGGGGTGGACCTGATTTTGTTTCCATGTTTGGAGTGGGGACTTCATTTTTATTTCATGTGATTGGAGATGATCTGGTGGATGTAGATTGGCAGCGGGGGTGGTTGCCGATGAGATGGAGGTTTGGTGAGGTGCCGGGGTTGATCGGCGTCACGGTGCACGTGCACCGTGCAGTTGAAGTTCTGTTGAACTTTGTGTGTGTGCGGTGGAAGTTTAACTCGGGGAAGTCTCGAGTCATTCGAGTATGTGACTCGAAGCGGCAAGGCAAAGGACTCGAAGTAATAGGGTTTAGTGCTCGGGTAGTTTATTTAGTTGCAGGTTTGTTTTTCTGAAAGCTGACTGTTTCAGGTTTTTGAAATTTTAAAACTAATTTAAATAAAAAGAAAGCAAGCAGGTTTAAACCTAAATTTGAAGCAAGTTTAAATTTTGAATTCAAATGAAATTGAGTTCCAGACTTCAAATAAATAATGTGCAAAAATGAAATATTTAAAAGATAAACCTGTACAGTATTTTATAAAGTAATTTATAAATCTGGAAATGAAATTTAAAACAAGATTTAAAATTAAGTTAAATCTGGATTTGAAATCCTGAATTCAAATTTGAAATTTGAATCTGGAAGTTTTAAAAAGGAAATAGGTTTAAAAATTCTAATGTTATAATCAAGTTTGAATATTATAGTACTTTATAATATGTGTTTTATAAATCTGAAATGTGATTTTAAACAGGATTTTAAAATTTAAATTGTTGAATCTGAATTCAAAACATTATTTAAATTCTAGTGGAAATAAAAATAGTTTTTGAATATAAATGTTTCAAAATCACTTGAATATTTAAAGTATAATTTAAATTTATTTAAATTGATTATGGATTAAAAACTATTTTTAAAATTTGCCTTAGGAGATGAGCAATCCTTTTAAAAAGGTTTTAAATATTTAAACCTTGTTTAAGTTTAAATTTGATTTCATTTTAATTTTAATTTAAAATGGAATTTAGATAAATTTAAAATTAAATTATTTTTAATTTACTTCGATAGTGATAATTAAATCATTAATAAGAATTAATGATTATCATTAAAGTTGATTAGAACTTAATAATTGATAATTCATTAATTGATCAAGGTAATTAAGTTTATAATTAATTAAATTAATTAATTAATAATTAGGTTAATTAATCAAATAATTAAGGGCTTTATTTAATTAATTAAAAGGATTAGTAAGTTAATTAAATTTGATTAAATAGTAATTAAGAAATCAATCAATTAATTAAGACTTGATTTAATTAATTAATAATTTGAATTTATTAATCAAGTAATTAATAATTAATTAAGTTTTTGATTATCACTTGATTAAATTACTAATTAGAGGTTAATTAATGAGTTTTATAGTTAATTAAATTTGTAATTAATATTGACTAATTCAGTTGATTACATTAGAGAAGTAATTAAAGTTTTGTTATTGGTTAATGAAGGTCAATAACTTAATATTATTTTATAATTAATTAATGTAATTAATTTTAATGATTAATTGTATTAATTAATTTAAAGATAATCATTTGAGAATTATTTAGGTATAATTACTTAATGAAAATAATTAAGAAATTAATTACTGATTGTAATTAATTAAGTGATTTTTGATTAATTAAGTTAATTAAATAAGTTTAATTAATTTAAATTAATCACTAGTTGATTTGAGAAGTAATTACCAATGTAATTTAAAAGTGAATAATTACTTAGTGAAGTTATTAAGAAGATAAATTACTTGATGTAATTTAATTGAAGGATACTTGGATAATGGAGGAGTTTTGGAAATTAATTACTTTATGTAATTAAAGATGTAATTAATTTAATATAATTAATTACTTAATGTGATTGATCATGAGTGATTAATCAATATGGATAATTTATAATTAATTTAAATAGGGTAATTATGAATAGATGTAATTTGGGATCACTAATTTAAATAATAAATGATGTAATTAAGGATTGATACATAAGAAAATTTAATCAATGATGGAATTAATTAATGTAATTAATTAATTATAATTAGTTAATCAATAAAGTAATTACATGTTAATTACTGATTTGGTTTGGAATAATTTATTTTTGAAATTAATTGGAGGTTAATTACTTGAATGTAATTAAAGGGTAATTAATCAAGATGATTAATTATGGTAATTTATTTGAGGGTGATTAATTAATTGATTTGTAATTAATTAAGGGAAATGTAAGCAAGATTTATATGGATGAGTAATTGATTTAATTCATTTTAAATTAATTAAGAGAGAGTAATTAATTTAATTCATTTTAAATTAATTATAGAATGGTGATTTATAAGTCATTGCTTATGAATGTTAATTGTTACTGATTACCTTGAATGGTTGAGATCTCAGATATGAGATAAATGATATTGTGTGATTTGGATGCTATGGTTGCATTGAGTTGATAATATGAATTATCTGTTTGAGTTGATAATATAGATTATCTATTGTGATGATAATATTGATTTTCTATTATGATGTTAAGAATTATCTATCTCTGTGTATATAGATAATATTGAATTGAATTGTTTTAAAACTTTAAAACAACTTGGACCTAAAAGACACATTTTGTATTTCGATGAGACCGGGATCGGGTTTCCATATTTGGATATCCGAAAACCACATCGATCCAAATTAACGATAGGTCGTGAATCTCAAGTGAAGATGAAGATTCAGAATGCAAGGGTTATCGTCGTTAACTCTGAGGGTGATTCCAAAATGAGTGTAACGAGATAATGCCTTCGGTTTCGTTCGAACCCGGAACAAACTTGTATGGATTGAATGCTTTGAGAACATCGTCAGGTGGACGATGAGCATTCTAAGAGATGTGTTCTCTAAAGGTAATCGTAGTCTCAAGCCTCATCAACCGAGAATGGCTAAAATAGGGTAGGTGCAGCAAGGCTTCGTGGGTAGCCCCCACTTGAGGGTGAGATTTACCCCTGTCTAGAGGTCCCTTTATATTCGGCTGTATGGGCGGTTGATTGCAACAACTGCCGGGGTTGTCTTGTTCGGAACTGTTCAGTAAGGAATGGTTCCGTCCTTGTGTTGCAGGGGAGCGGGCATACTCCTCGGTACGTTGATTTAGGCCACGTACTGTCATGGGCGGTACCCCAGTAGCCCTGCCATTGTATGGAATCCAAAATCCAATAAGATCCGTACGTATTAGTTGTGCCCAACTATGTTGGAACGTGAGATGTAAGCATTCCAGCTATTTTTGTATTTTACTTGAAAACCCTAGACACTATTATAATATCACCGGATTTCCTATCAAATGTTTTGGTTAGCATAAGGTAAAAACTTTTCCATGTTTATGTGTGGGAAGTCTTACGTGATACCTTTCTTTTCAAAGGTTTTTAAAGTTAAGCAACCTTAACCTGTTACTCACACCAGACCCATGTCGGACCCGGAGTTTATCTTTGTTTTCTTAAACTCTTGGGTACTCAAATTTTTACGAGTAGCCAAGGGATTCAGGTTGGCTTTGACGAATATTGGAGGAGCAATGGAGCGGGAGGCTTCTGCGTATAGATATATAGTTTCCGCTGTGTGTTCTCTGTGTTGTGTTTGTATTGAGTTGTAAATACTAGACAGGTGTTTATAACTGTCTAGTATATGTGATGTGTATGCTGTGTATCTTTGATTATTGTTGTATATTATGTAAATACTTATGTTACTAATATAATTTATTCGTTCTACATCTGAGATTCTAGTGTTGTTTCTTCTTTCTCTTCTTTCTTTTCTTCTTCTATCTCTTTCTTTCTTAATAGATGATGCGATTTTCTGGGAGTAGAAAGTCGGGTCGTCACAGGTATGGAATGAATCCACTTGATTGAAGTGAGAAGAATGAGTAAGGTTGGCATTCATGCCTTCGGTGTTAATGATGCTGCATATCAATGTCGTATGGCAATGCCGCAAGTTTTTACCATAGTCTTAAATGACACCGCATACCACAATTTCAATACCAACTATATTAAGGCAGCAATGCTACATATTTTCTATACCGACATCATATCTTAAGGCAGGGAAGCCACAAGAATTATCTTAATATGAACGGTTTTTACGATGACGATGCTACAATTACTTGGCTTCAGTATAAAAGAAATTTACAGCATGGGTTGTCAATGCCAACACCTTATGTTTTACAGCAAAGAGCATAAATACTATATTTTACGGCATAGAAAGAAGTACTATGTTTTTCGAGATTAAATTTTTAAAGAATGAGGCAAGTGACTAATTTTCAGCGATAATGCCGAGCGACATTGATGATGCTACTCTTTATTTCAATGCCAACAAGGCTTTATATTGTGCTTGCTAAAAGTATGTTTTAAAGAGGCAAGATAACTTATGTTTAAGAAGATTGATAACCTTAGGATTTTGGTAGTTAGCCATGTAATTTATAAAATCATGTTTTTGTTTTAAAACCTTAGATAGAGGTTCGACATTGTATAGTGCGGCATGAATGCCATATATTTCGTGTATTAATAGCAGTGCCATAGATTTTGTTTGACATTGTTCGTTAAGGATACCAATTTTGATCAACTTCAACATGCAATATGCTTTAGAAATTTGACATAGATCATTAGGGATGGAAATACATTTCATTTTGAGATGTATAAGTTAAAGGGGTATACAACCTAATTGGCACACCTAATAGACATAGGTTGAATGTTTGGGTAAAACATGAATTCAATTGATAAGTGATGGGTTCATATTTATCATTGAAAAACTATGGGATGTGTGATGGATAGTCAACATCATGCAGGAGATGGATAGTCTCTATATGGTTGGTGAAGGGTTCATAGTCATCCTAGGAAAACTATGGGATGTTTAATGGATTGTCCATATCATTTTATATAAATGAATTATGTAAGATGGACAACCCATATAACTTTGATAACGAAACTATGCGTGACAGGTAGTCCACATGGAAGGGATAGTTAATCCATAAAAATGTCTACATGTGAGATGGATAGTCCACATAAATATAAAACAGATTGTCATTTGAAATTAAGAAAGATAGTCAAATGAGAAACTAAGATGGATAGTCAGATGAAATTAAGATGGACAGTCAAATAAGCTGGGATGGGTAGTCCAGTATATGTTGCATGACTGCAAATGCTTATTTTCTATTTTCTAACCATTATAGATGCAGGAGCATGGTATATGATTAATGTGTGTTGGTTAAACACTAGTGAAGGGAAAACTCGTTTCGCTTAGCGGTATGGTCTCACTAGATATCTATTTTTGATTCAAGATGGTAGGTTATTATTCACACTAGACTGTTTGTCTGACTCCGAGTTTTTGTTTTTTACCCTTAAAATCTAGGGTACTCATTTGAGTAGTCGAGAGTAAAGGTTTCCTGGTTTCTAGTAGGACAAATAAGATTCCAATGACATGTAGGAGGCAATCTCGCTATTTAAGAGTTCTTGTCTAATCTACTGTATTTTTTTATTTTGTCTGTATGGATGTTACGGCGAGTTATATAATTGCCAAGCGTAAGATTCTAAGCAACCAAGGAGGCATCTTCATATGCCACTCTTAGATTACTTTATAATAATTATAATTTCTCTTAACATAAGATTACAAATGAGATTATGTAATGAATATGAAATATTATTTATGAAATGGAATATGAAAGTTTACCATTAAATCGTGTTTAATTTTTTCATATTCATGTGTTTCTAAATAAAGATATGATTAACATAGCCGCATTTTGTCACTGGAAATATTATGGATGACTATAGAGTCTGTAACACTTTGTTTCAGACCTAAAAGTGGGGGATGTTACAGAGGGCGGCCATAAGATGGTTGGTAGGAGGGAATTTGAATTAATAAAAAGAAAGAGCTAGTAAGAGAAAAATACGGACTTTGATCCTTATTTCACTCTCTTATCTCTCCTTTATTTATTCTTTTAAAATTTAATTTGATTTTTATTGTGCACTCCTCTATTTGTTGCATACTAGGTCGGCCACCCCTCTTTTATAGCTTCAAAATTTTTAAGCCTAAATACATCAAATTATATCTAAGTAGATTGGTAGTGGTAGCTGTTTTCGAGAAGCTAACAACTCTGTGTGCGGGATTCAATTCAGGGAGTTAGGTTCTTCATTTCAAGGTATACATTCTAGGCTTTGGTAAAAGGTGTAACTCCTTATTTATTGTCATATGTAATGTTTAATATGTTTATTATATAATATGTTGGTTTAGTTAGCAATCAATGTAACAAGGCTTTACATATTTGTGTTGTCGCATTAGATGGTTATATACATGTGTGTGTATCTTTATATGTGTGTAAAAAAGTTATTTTGCACTTGTAATCAATTAGTTACTCACAACCTTATTTTTTTAAATTAAAGTTTTCAAAGTTAAATATATTAATAAATAATTTTCCTTCTAATTAAAAATAAAAATCAAAAGAAATAAAACTACATAATGTATGATTTATATTTTACAAAAATTTATTCACATATATAAATGTTTCAAAAAAAATTATGCATGTATATATATATATATAATTCACATACAATACTTATGTATAATTTTTATTTAGTTTAAAACTAGCTACCTAATAATAAATACTTACAAGTATTTATATAGCATAAAATTTTAGTACAAAATTTTTAATACAAAATACATTGCAAATTTTCTTTTTGTAAATTGAAAATAAATTTTATTGAAAATATTTTTGTACGGATATAAAAATAAAAAAATTATTAAACAAATTTTAGCCACAAAATAAAATATTTCTAGCGGAGAGCACTTTAGAGTGTATACATAAATTTCATTATTATTATTTGCATTTTAATATGTTCATAAGAGTATCTATGTACACGTGTATTATATATATGTATGTATGTATATATGTATGTATATTAATTTTAAATTTCATTAAAAATTCAAATTATACATTTTATATATTCATTCAAAGCTACCTTGTAAATTATTATTCAAAATATTTTTTCAAACCAACAATATATATATTAAGCGTATTATACAAATTATATTTATAAGTAGTACTTCATGTATATATAACTTATATTATATATATATATATATGTAAAATTCACACACACACATGTATATATATGTATGTATATTCGGACAACACACATGTGTACTAGAGGGGATAACATGTATGTTGCGGTGTAAATCTCAAGATATATATATATATATATATATATATATATATATATGGACATAACAAACCTTATATACTTGATTATGTTACACATGCACATACACACACACACATATATATATATGATAAACGTATATTTTCTAAGATAAAAACTATACAAATTAAAATATAATATATAAAACAAATAAAATATTCGATTTTATTCAAAACAAAATTTTGAAAAGTTCTAAATAAATTAAAACTACGTAAGCGTAATAAAGGTATAAAAAGGTTAATTCTTTTGAAATTTACCCAATTACTCCACTGTGGGCTGTCATAGTTTCAAAAATGGTATTGGAGCCCAATAATCTATATGATCTAAATTAGTCATGTTATGACTATTTAATTAAGTTCACGATCCAGTTAGTATAGTTTCAAAAAGGTTGTGTCGATTGAGTTCGGATAATCAAGTACTTTAACCTATCGAGCTACCAACTTGACCGGAACATAAATGTGAGCCCGAAAGTTGCTTCTGATAGAATTGATCCAATTTGAATTAGGCCTTGTGATAGTTTTAAAAAATAAAATTAAAAAAATAAAAACATAGATTTTAAATTTAAATTTCAAATTTTAAATAAAACATGTATATTATATAAGTTATAATAATGAAATTTTACAAAGTGTTTGAAAATATGTATAATTTATTTCCAAAATTAATTTTTATCAATTAGATTAATAAAAGAAATAAATTAATTAAGTTATTTAATGAAATAATATATATATATATAAATATATATGCATGTATAATATATAGTGATGTGTGTTATGTTGTCTTGAAATGTTTAAACGGTATAATTTACATGTATGTATAAAAAATAATTTTGAAATTGATAAAATTAAAATTAAAATTATTTAACTAAATAAATTAATTAAAAGTTAATTAATAAATTAAAATACGTATATTTGTGAGTGCGTGTGTGTATTATAATAAATGTCATAGTATATAAATATTCAATATAAATGTTAAAATTAATATATATTCAATTAATTAAAGTGTTAATTAATTAATGTTAATTAAATGTGATTTAGTTAATATAATGTTATGCATAAGATTATTATATAAGTCAATTAAAATATAAAAGATATATATTAATGAAACTTATACAATATGAATATATAAACTAAAGGTGGAACATCACAAAAACCCTAAATAGTCTTAAGCGATAAATACATACGTGTTGTGGTCCTCAATGTGTCCAACTTTTGAATCATTAGGGTGTTGTAAGAAATATATTATTCTATAAGCGAATATCACTCAATATAATATATTAACAAATTACATGCATACTCCATAGTTGTTGAGCGAATTAAACATAGGGATGTAATGTGTAATATTATTAATATATTAAATAGATGAGGTAAGGTAACTATATGTATTTGTTGAGCAAACTCAAGGTGCATATATTATACTTGGGTTATCGTGATATTGTGGGTATAAGTGAATAATTTCATTTTGATTTATTGAGCAGACTCAATATTGAAGTAAAATTAAAACATGGTACTACTGGTTAGGAGTTGTATGTGATACAACCAATAAGTAAATATCCATCATCTGTGGAGCTATGACTTATTGAGCAAACTTAAGGTAAGAATTCTGAGACAAAAGAGTCCTAACACCTACTAGTAAATTCGAAAGACTTCTATGTTTTAACTTAGGCTTTGGGGAAACATAAAAGACTAGTGGGAGTTTACTAGTAAAATGAAACATAAAGTTTAACCTTACTATTATTATAAGAACATCTATTATGATATTGTCCTAATAATCTACCAATTGAAACTTGTAGAAAATGTCAACTTCAAGATTGTTTAACAAAAGCAACAAACTAACTTGACCAAATAGTCATGTTGAATGGCTAAGAGCTATAAAGATAGCATTGACATACAAGCGTCTTTGGTCATTTGTTACTTGTACACCTATGACTAGACCAGTTGATAACGCTAACCTTGAACTGCATGTTGTCGGTCACTGACCTAGAAATCATCCAAGTTTTCATGTTGTCTATACTAGATAAGCCATTGCAAAGGTGGCACAAAACCATATTCGTTCATTTGATATTTGATATTCTAAAGGTATTGTTTGTGAGCAATCTCGTTCTATGAGGTACAAGGTTAATATGAAAATGTTCGACGCTAAAATGCAAAAGGGACAAATGACAAACGGTTTTTTTCCTAATAATGAAGGTTGTTATTAATAGGCATTCATGATTGGACGTAACGATAAGAAACGAATTGCAGATAGACTTGATCCTTGGTTCACTTACCCACCAATATGACATGTTCATACTAAATTATAATATAAACCAATTGCATGTGAATCTCACGGAGCTTCATAATATGTTGAGGCCAATCGAGTCACAATCAAAGAATCGCGGGACTGTTCTTGCTATTAAGGGCGGGGCTTCATTTTCGAAGAGTTCAAAGAAGCAAAAAAGAAAAGGTAAGAAGTATAAGAAGAGTAATAAGACCAATGACAAGAGTGTGTGTCATTATTATCATAAGAAATGTCATTGGAAAAGGAACTATCCAAAGTACCTAAAGATTGTTAAAGAAACGAAGCAGAATGGTTCTGCAGCTCCGCCAGGTACATTTATGATCGAAATTGTTTTGAAATCAATAAAATATCTTGGATTTTAGATATTGTTTTTGAAAGTCATATATGTAATTTGTTACAGGGGCTTTGGAACTAGAGCTATGTGAAAAAAGGAGGAAAGGCTTCAGGTTGTTAATGGATCTATCATAGATGCAACGGTAATAGGAGATTATTATTTTTGTTTGCCTACAGGAATTGATATTAAATAATTACTATTTTCTTAAAGATTTTATTTATGAAATTAAGTCTATTTCGAGATTTTCTTACATTGTATATGTATTTCACTGTGCAAATAATGATATGAATATTAGTTTCGATGGAAATAAAGCGATGATGGTGTTTTTGAAAACGGCTGATGCAATCAATACAAATTATGATTGTTCTATGAGTATTTCTTTTAAAAACATAAATGATATTATTTTTGACATTGTAGCCTAGGCCATATTAGTGAGAAACGATTGCACAACCGAATACCAAAGGTTTTCTCCTGTCACTTTATTCTGAATCTTTTGACATGTGTGCGTCATGCCTCAAAGGTAAAATGACCAAACACTCCTTCAGTGGAAGTAAAGAAAGAGTTGATGAGATCTTAGGATTAGTACATAGTGATGTTGGTGACCTAATGCCTATAATCACCAAGAATAATAGTTCTTACTTTGTTACCTTCATTGATGATTTCTTAAGACTAGGATATGTGCATCCTATAAAGAAAAAATATGGGATCTATGGGAAAATTTTCAACTATAGAAATGTAGTTGAAAATTAGACAAATAAAAAGATAAAATTTGTTCAATCCGATCGAGATGGTGAGTACAGTGGACATGAACTCCAATAGTACTTAAAAGATAATAGGGTTATCTCTTAGCTTACTCCTCTCTTTCCATAATACAACGACGAGTCAGAGAAAAGGAACCAAATGTTATTAGACGTGGTGTATTCCATGATGCGTAAGCTGAGTTACCTCTATCCTATTGGGAATATGCGCTAGAAACTGCAATGTGTATGTTGAACTTACTTCCCATAAAATTAGTACCTAAAACACTTTATAAGATGTGGTGGTATAAGAAACTTAACTTAAGTATTTGAAGGTGTTGAGCTGTCCAGCCTACGTTAAGAATATTGGTCTGGATAAACTAGAGGCAAGATCTACACTATGTAAATTTATAGGATATCCCAAGAGCATAATGTGATATATATTCTATAGTGCCAAGGAATTAAATGTTATTGTTTCTTGACATGCTACCTTTTGGGAAAAGGAATTTCTGTTAAAGGAAATTAACAGCGAGGTTGTAAACTTGGATAAGGTCGAAGAAGTTAACGCTGAGGCTAAACAAGTGGGAGAATGGAGTTCACCTTTATATGAAAACACACAACCTATTAAAGGGTCTTGTAGGGATTCTTACACACCAAGGAGATACATTGGTTTTCTCGTGGATGGAAAAATGGAAGACGATGTTTTAGATGACGACACTCATCTGTCTTTCGAACAAGCATCACAAAGTAAAGATTCTACGCTGTGGCTTGGAGTGATAAAATGTGAGATGGATTTCATGCACGAAAACAAAGTGTGGACTTTGTTGCACGTATCTAAAGGGATAAAACCCATCAGCCGCAAATGGATTTTTAAGAAAAATCTAAATGCAGATGGAGAAGTAGAGACTTATAAGGCAAGGCTAGCTATGAAAGAATTTCATCAAGTTCAAGGTACTGATTATGATGAAACTTTTTCGCCTATAGCTATGCTTAAGTAAATTCGACTTATTCTAGCTATTGCAGCATTCTATGACTATAGAATCTGGAAAATAGATGTGAAGATGGCATTTCTAAATGGTGACTTATATGAAACTGTTCATATGTCACAACTCGAGGGTTTTGCGGTCAGCGAGAGTTCAATGGCCCGGTATTTTCTATCCTTGAAAATCGACATCAATACCTTCACAATATAGCATGACGAGTAATCGAGTGTTGGAAATACCAGATCATCAGGAATGAAGAAGGAGAGATGAAGAAAAACAGAAACAACAACATAGAATCTCACTGTCACAGTGGCACAATTTACAATATATAATAAATGATCTTTGTACAAAAAGAAACTATAGCAATAAATATTCATACAATCATCAGAGTATAATAATCAACAATCAATCGGGACAGTTATAATAACTTGTCCTCACCAGTGTTGAATATACAACATACACACAAAGAGGAAATCACCAAGTATGTATAATACGCCTAAGAATCCTCCAGCTCATCTTTTGAGCTTCCACAACATCCTAAGCTGAATTTGTAATATTCGGTCTGACCCGAGTATTATAATAAAACAACACGCGAGTCAGTCTGGAAAACCAGCGTGAGGAAACACACTCAATTTGAATTATTACTATTATCAAAACCCTTTTGAAAATAAAGGTATCTCATAAGACCACGTCACACATAAACATGATAGGTTTTTACCTTACAATAACCAAAACATTTTATATCAAATCATCTGATATTATAATATCGTCCATAGAAAATAAACTATAAAATAACTAAAATGCTTACATCTCACATTTCAATACAGTTAGGCACAATCAAAACTGTACAGGCTCGTAGTGGATATTCGATTCCATAAAATAACTGGGATATAGTCATCACCATGATTATTTTCCTACGACCGAAGTGAGTTTAGTGCTTTATCACTTTCAAAATCCATTTTTAAATCCAATTTAAAACAATTTTTATTCCAATTTTAAGCATTTTCCATTCCAAAAAATAACATCACCATCATTTATTCCAAAACACCTTGGAAAACATTTCCAAAAATCTCTGGGATTTAAATTTTCGAACCTGGTTTGAATCCATTTTTAATTTTTTACTTATATGCATAATTCGGTATTTATACAAACTAAATTTGATTGGATAAACCATTTCCAATTTTTATATTTTTTTAATAATAACAACAAAACACACCAGTATACTATAATAATTTCAAAAAATTATTGATTTTATATCAAAAATATAATTTGGGTAAATTTTTTTCATTTACCTCATTTCAAAACAATACTGCGTCGAATTACTCTGTTCAAGTGTTTAGAAACCCCTATCGATACAGTTATACAGACTATGCTGACCAAAGTTCATAAAACACTCAATAAATCAACCAACACAATATAAAACATTTTATACCACTAACAAATATTCGCTCATATCTGATAATACACTCAAAAAATTCATTCTAGGGTACTACTGACCCTATCTCTAATGAACAATCCCCATAAAAGCCAAGATTCTCGTATAACCTTCAGCTGCGATACCAAGTGTAATGGTCCAGAATTTTCGACTCTCGAAAATCGAAATCAATACATTCACAGTATAACATGATGAGCAATCAAGTTCCGGAAATACCAGACCATTAGGAGTGAAGAAGGAGAGATAGAAGAAAAACAAAAACAATAACATAGAATCTCATAATCACAGTAGAACAATATATAATATATAATAACTGATCTTTATACAAAAAGAAACTATAGCAATTATTATTAATGCAATCATTAGAGTATAGTAATCAACAATCAATACGGACAGTTATAATAACTTGTCCTCACAAGTGCTGTATATGTAGCATACACACACCGAGGAAATAACCAAGTACGTATAATACGCCAGAGAATCCTCCAGCTCATCTTCTGAGCTTCTAAGCACCCTAAGCTGAATTTGTAATACTCGGTATGATCCAAGTATTATAATAAATTAACACCCGAGTCAGTCTGGAAAACCAGTGTGAGGAAACACACTTAATTTGAATTATTGCTATTATCAAAACCTATTTGAAAACAAAGGTATCTCATAAGACCACGTCACACATAAGCATGATGGGTTTTTACGTTACAATAACCAAAATGTTATGTATCAAAATAATTTGAAATTATAATACTATCTATAGAAAATAAACTATAAAATATCTAAAATGCTTGCATCTCACATTTCAACATAGTTGGACATAATCAAAACCGTACAGGTTCGTAGTAGATATTGAATTCCATACAATGACTGGGCTACTGGGGTACCGCCTGCCACGGCACACCTCTAAAAAATGTTTCGAGATCATACCGAACAATCCCTCCAACACGGGACCAGCCAACCCCTTACAGGATAGTATCGAATAAGTTATCACCCGGGTGTTCCTACCCTAATCGAGCGCTCTCTTCTCAACGCACAACCATATCCATAATTATAATATATCCAAGGGTATCTAGAAAAGTGATAACATACCCTACTTGGGTGCAACCTACTTAGCCCTGCTGCATCTCCTCTATTTTAGTCATTCCCAGTTGATGAGGCTTGAGGCTACGTTTTACCTTTTGAATAGCATTCAAACTTTGAATGCTAACATTGCCTTCTAGACCACGAGGCAAATGATAGCATTCATCCATACAAGTTGTTCTAGGTCTGAACAAATCAAATCTCCAAAATCACCATCTTTATTATCTTTGAGATATCACAGTTTATAACGCACAAACTGGATTGAGGTGGTTTTCGGATAATTTAAATATGTTCCTGGTCTCCTCGAAACGATCAACGAACGTGGCTAGATTTGATAGTTGCTTATTTAACTATCAAACTACAACATAAACAGTCACTACGCCCAATTTTATAAATTTTTCAAAAATATTTATTACAACATATTACAAGGGTATATATTCAAATCTCTTTAATATTTCAATATTTGAAAACAAATTCAAATACTTAAATCCATAACCTGGTATTTCAATCCATATCAACACTTAGAAATATTTTTTTCCCAATTCCATTTATAATTCTACACTTTGAAATATATTTCTATAATAATAATCTTGTAGTTAAAATATTTCAATTCCTTCCAGTTTAATACTTAGGAAATATTAGTAAGTATATTTTCCCGAAATTATATTTATTTCCAATACTAAGGATATTCATACTTCTCCAAAATTCTTTACCGTTTATTCATAAATTCCTTAACTCATTTGTAATGGGTTCTATAAGTTTTTGGAATTCATAAATAAATTTCCTTTGAAATTTCCAAAATCGATTATACTTGTCTATAATTCCAGCTACCTATTATAGCTTCTTTTATGAATTCCATTTCATTTCCAAAGTTTCTGTATTTAAACACTTTGGGAATTTCCTTAAGTTTCTAGAATGTTATTGCAAGATTTTCTTATAAAAATCATATCCGTTAAGTAACCCCGTTTACCATCTCAAGAGAATTTATAAATAAATTACGATCAATTCAAAACTCTATATATATTATAAGTATTTTTAAAGAATAATAAATTTATTTTTAAAACACGTTTAAGTAATTAATTAAAATATTAAAACACTTTAAATAAATATCGATAACTCATTTCTAATTGATTTTTAAATAAACTAATCGATTTATAAAGCTTATTATAAAAGTGTTAATTCATTTAAATAAATATTAAATATTTAAATAATTCACTTTCTGAAGTATTTCAATACTAAATCAGCTTTATATGCATAGTTTGATAAATAAAATTTCCCCTTCTAAAACCAAACTTAACTTCTCAATAAAAATATGTATTTTTTAAATTCCAGTAACCAATTTTAATTTATAAATACCTCTCGATTCGCAACACATCGATTTCGTTCTGATTTCCTAACTATTCTCACATTTCAAAAATAGAATCTACTATATTTTCCAAAAACAGATTTCCATATCTCGATATAAATTCATGCTGTGAATTTATATTACAATTTATCAACTAATATCATTTTCCCTTATTTATAAACAATGTTTATAAATTTATAAACTCAATAGGATTTCACTTGTTTATAAACATAATCTTATTTATAATAGTTTCATTTTATAAATCCATTTCTTTAATCCATTTATTTTACAGATCTAATAAATATCGATTTCAACTCCTTTTCATATTTTTCAAAAATATCATTTAAAATTTCATTGTAAAAAAGTCCTTTATATAAATTATTTTAAAATCTCTATTTAATTTTACGAATAGTTAAGTACAACCCCACAAATAAACCATAGTTTTATCCAAATCAATTTCTTTTAAAATAATTAAAATTTCGATATAAATATTTTTATATCCAAAATTCCTTTTAATCCCTTTAAATTTAAAAATAGTATTTATCGTATTTAAAATATTAAAGTTAAGGCCAGTGTTATTATACCATCCAATAAAAAAATTCAAACCATAATAATCTATAACAGATTATCCACATACATCATATATCACTATATATAAAAAACAATCAGTATATTTGAGGAATCCTGTTGGATGCCTACAATATGTTCCTTGTATTCATAGATGTTACACAACATAAAATACCAATCCCGCTTTGAGGCGGGATATCACGATAATAGAGGGTCATCTGCTATTATGCAGGGCGAACAGTGTCTCATTCGCTCTAATCGACGGGAAATGTATCCAACTACTAATATATATGATATAACATTCAACTGATAATAATATTCAATTCAACCAATCATTCAAAAATTAATTTTAATTGCTATAAATTAAACCAGTCCACCAAACTGAGTGATATTTACTCACCTTGATTTTTATTTGCAATACATTCCCATTTTAAATTAAAGAACAACGTTTGATTTAAATTTAAAAGTCCAGTTGACTCTAAAAAATTTCAAACCAATTTCATTTCGAAGCATTCGTCATCATAGCATAACACAAAAATTCACATTCCAAATTGACCTCGTATGAGAGAGATATACATGTTTTAAGTCATCGATTTTAAATTTCTAATTTTTTTTAAACTAATTACATTATTAATCAAATTAATTACCTAATTACCTTTATAAAACATGATTACCACAAACGATCATCACCCTCCTCTGCCACCACCGGCCGCCTGCGTTTCGAGAGCGATCCTCAAACATAAACTGCAACCCTAATCAACGCGACTCCAGAGCCACCTGAGCAAGTCGACAATAGCACCACCATCGTCGACCCGTACCTACATGAGCATAGAGATTTGAGGGCTTCCCACCTATAGAGCCACCAGATCCGTCTGCGATTCGAGAGCTTCTCACCAGAGAAGCCCATGCCTTCAGTTTCCATGCACCCTGACCCGTTGTCCAACTCATCGCTTTTATAATCGATCGCCTAAACTTGGCCTTCACGCGTGCCACTCGACGTCGCTACCATCGCTATCGGCACCTCTGCTTTTAGCCGAGCTCACAACGTTTGCTGCATTTATTATTATTATTATTATTATTATTATTATTATTATTATTATTATTATTATTATTATTTTGAATTGATTTCGATTTCCATTTTTCTTTTTTATGCTCAAACCATAGGAGAAGAAAAGGGGGAAACGCGATTTAAACAATTGAGGGAGGCTTCATACCTGTAGGGTAGAACGACTAGGTCGGCTCAACAAATCTAGGGGTTGAATTAATAAATTATTTATTTATTTCCAAAATATCTCGTTTAGCAACTTAAAATCTCGATCTCCTATCGAGGCATGCCGCCTGGCATTTTGAATGTTATACCGCTATTTCAAAACCAATGGACAAGTTTCGAGTCCTAATTCGATCGTATGAGAAAGATAGCTTTTGAACGCAATTATAATAACAAATTTTCGTTATAAATTTCGACATATTTCTATCCGGATGACAAAATGGTAACTTCATTGCTATGAAATTTGAAATTCGATAGTAATACACTATTATGGATCCAATGGAACTAGTTTCATCGAATTCCGAGACTATGTCCCGGATCACTATTTAAATGTGTCGATTAAATCGGCGATTTCAAAAATTTGCGAAATCATCGAAATACTGGTTTTAAAAACTTACTAACGCAATTCTAATTCTAATAGAATTTATATCAACATTTGAAATCATTTCGATTCATATTCAACGCGGATTTTAATTATTCACCCTTTCCGTATTACGATAAATCGCTATATTTGAAATTTAAATTCATTCTATATTTTCAATCAAAATCTTCATATTCAAAAATCACTTTATATTCCAAATTCAATATTTGAAACCATTTAAATGTTTAAAATCAAACGACGAACAATCTGGGTCGTTACAGAGAGTTAGGGCAAGGCTTGCAAGTTGTTAAAGTCCATTTATGGACTCAAACAAGCTTCAAGGAGTTGCAACAATTTTTTAGATAAGACAATCAAATTGTTTGGTTTTACATAGAGAAATGTATACAGAAAGGATCAGGGAAACACTATCGTATTCTTAGTGCTATGTGTCAACGATCTTCTATTGATTAGCGATGGCACAATGTTGTTGCAATCAGTGAAAGCTTAACTTTCAAATAACTTCTCCATGAAATATCTGGGAGAAGCAACCTATATACTAAGTATAAAGATCTATAGAAATAAATCTAAGAGGTTATTTGAATTTTACCAATCCACATACATAGACACCATATCGAGGACGTTCGTTAACCATGCATGGAAGTGTTCTAAAATAATCTATAACCATCCTTTCTAAGAAGGATAGACAAGAAGAAAGAGCATATGAAGAGGATTCCCTATGCTTTAGCCATAGGATCACAATGTATACTATGTTATGTACTGACCGGATGTAGCATATACATTGAGATGTGTAAGCCAATACCAGTCTAATCCTAGAGAAAAGCATTAGACAGCTATAATATGTGTATATATAGGTATCTAAGAAACACTTGGGACTTATTCCTTATATATAGGAATGTAGACCTTCTTATAAACAGGTATTCCAACTCTAACTTTCAGAGTAACATTGATGATAGTAAATTAGTGTATATGCTTAACAATAGGGCTGTAAATTGGAAAAGTTCCAAATGAGAAACGATAGCTGACTTGAAAGTGGAGGTCGAGTATATCGCCCTAAATGAAGCTGATAAAGAGGCAGTTTGGATGCATAAGTTTTTAAGTGAGCTTGGAGTGATTCCAGATACTAGGAATCCAATGGCATTTTTCTATGAAAACAACGTGGTGATACATATCAAAAAAGGGCCCAGAGCACACAGTAAGTCATGACATATTCTTTGCAAGTGCCACCTCATCGGAGAATTCATTGAGAAAAAAGAGGTCATGATACAAGGGGTAGATACCAAGGACAATATAGCATGTCTATTCACTAAGGGTCTAATTCGGCTGGTCTCTTGAGAAGCTGATCAAAGGGATGGGATTAAGATTCCATAATTGTTCCCAAGTGCAAGCTGGATATTAGTGGTGTTAATGGTATGCCCAAGGAGAAATTCAGTAAATTATTAACTCTGTAAACAATTATCATTCATAATAAAATATGTTTTCTTCCTGTTATATACTTGTTATAATATGTTATAATAAACTAAATGTTTAATTAAAGTATATTTAACAGAAAATCCATAAATGGAGTGTTTATGATAGTAATTGCAAATGTTTGTCATCATGTTTATGATAGTAATTACAAATGTATGTCATTATGAGTATTGTATCACAACATTACAAATATATCATTTTAAATATTCCTATTCAAGATGTATCAAGACTGGATATCGATGCATGTGATGAGACTATAGTATGTAATGCTCTTCAAATGTTGGATAATGTATTACTCATGACCACTGCGCGCACCAAGGTTATGTACTGATAATTATTGGATAATTATGGAATGACTCACTCGTTGTTGGTTAATATAACTATGTTTAAACGAAAGATATTGATACGACTAATTAATATAGTTCTCTTGAATTGAGAACACTGTAGACCTTCAATAAGAAAGGTCCGCTTTGATTATAGCTAAATCGTAATACAACATCCATCGATTGACTATAGTTGAATGAGTGAAAGTATTAGAAGCAATAAATTGTTCAAAAGAAATCCATCTCCTCAATTATATGTGGATAGTATCATGATCAACTGAAGTCAACTTAAAATCAGAATCTCTAGCCACAATAGTCCGACCTATAATAATTGTTATTATTGAATCAATGACTTTGTGTTTAGACTATAGAGTTGAATATGGATGATATTGTAATTTTGACCATTACTAAATTCCATAAGTCCTAAGCGATATAGTTTTGATAAAGACAATTGGTGTAGATAATTATCACTAATGGGTAATGCATGATAAAGTAAAAATAGATTTGATTGACACTAAGTAAGAAATAAATTTGGTCATAATATCACACCACCTACTAAGTGAATTATGAACATTAATATTCAAATTATTCAATATTAACCGCTGACCAAATTTACACCTAAGAGTCACTCAACCGAAATGTTGAATAGTCCAGTTAATACCTGATTTAATTAAATTATAATTGTAATGAATTAATTAAATTATTTAATATTTATGAAATTTTATTTTATGTGCACTGAATAATATTAAATAATCTACATATAATGGTTATACCGATTACGATATGGATATGTGTTTATATTGGATTTAATTACAATAATACTATTCGAACTTGAAATGGTTTTGATGTAAAATTGGGGCTTGGTTTAGTCAGCTATGGGATAACATAGTGAGGCCATCCATGAGATGGTAGTAGCAGGGAATTTGAATTAATAAAACGAAAGTAATAGTAAGAGAAAAATATGGATCTGGATCCTTACTTCACTCTCTTATCTCTCCTTTATTTATTCCCTCTAACATTCACTTTGATTTTAAATTTTTCACTCCTATATTTATGGCATATGAGGCCCAACGCTCCACTTCCATAGATTCAAAAATTTCAAGCCTAAATATCAAATTATATCCAATTCGATTGGTGGTGGAAGCTATGTTCGAGATGCTAGCAACTTCTGGATACGGGATCTAATTCAGAGAGTTGGGTTCTTCCTTTCAAGGTGTACATTCTAGGTTTTCGTGAGCATTACAATTCCTTATTTATTATCATATATAAATATTTAATATGTTTATTATCATATGTTAATTTAGTTAACTATTGATATAACGAGTCTGTATGTATCCGTGTTTTCACATTGGATGGTTATATGTGTGTGTGTGTATTATACTTGTATTCATCTTAGTTTCTCATGGCCTTCTTTTTAAAAAAAATTAAAATTTCAAAAACTAAATATATTGATAAATGATTTTTTAATTAGAAATAAAAATCAAAAGAAATAAAACTACATAATGTATGATTTTTATTTTACAAATATTTGTTTATGTATAAAAATGCTTTAAATTTTTTATGTGTATATATATAATTCATTTATGTATAATTTTTATTCAATTTAAAACTAATTATACAAATAATAAACACTTACATGTATTTATATAATGCAAAATATTAGTATAAATTTCTTAATATATAATATACTACAAATTTTCTTTCCAGAAATTAGAAATACATTTTGTTGAAAATATTTCCATATGGAAATGAAAATAATAATAAAATATTTTGTTAAATAAAATTTAATCTGAAAAATAATATTATTTCTAGCCAAGAGCACTTCAAAGCATATACATAAATTTTATTATGAATATTTACATTATAATATATTCATAAGTATGTATACATACACACACACACACATATACATATGTGTTTGTGTGTTATATTTTTTTCTTCAAATTTCGTTAAAAAATTCCAATTATATGTTTTATATATTTATTCATAACTACCATGTAAATATTATTTAAAATACTTTGAAAATCAAATATATATATTTATATTATATTACATATATGTACACAGATATGTATGTATGTATATGGACAATACACATGCATACAAGTGGGGATAACATGTCTGTTGCAAGGTAAATCTCAACATCTGTATATAGGTATGTCAAAAAACGTACATTTCATTATGTTGCACGTGCACACATATGTGCATATGATACACGCATTACTATAACAAACAAAACTACGAAAAATAAAATCATATCTATAAAATAAATAAACTACTGACGTTATTTAAAACAAAATTTGGAAAAGTTCTAAATAATTTAGACTACGTAGGCACAATAAAGATCCAAAAAGTTAAAAATATCTAAAATTTACCCAACTGCCCTACTATGGGCTGGTTTGGTTCCAACGTATATAATATATACATACATAAATTATGTATATTTTGAATATAAAAAACTTATCTATATAAAAGCACAATTTAAAACATAGTTTATAAAATTCGAAATTCAAATTTACATTTGACTTTTACTAGATCTGAATTTAATTTAGATCTAAAATTGCCTTTAAGATATTTTAATTATAAATTCAAGTTTTTAATAAAGTTAACTTAGTCAAAATTTAAGTTATATTTTTTTATATGATTATACATATATACATATATATATATACACACACACACACATATATAAGTATTAAATATTAAATTAGTTTTTAAAACAATATAAAATAGACATGCATATAAAGGGGCTAACATGTCAAGTGTAGTGTACATCCCACTGCTTAGATACGGTCATGTCAAACCATGCGCATTATGTAAGTTGCATGTGCACGTACATGTGTATATGATAAACATATGCATAATATATATTATGTATATTATTAAATAAAACACTTAGTCTCAATAAATAAAATAATGATTTTATTTAAAATCTATTTAGATCGGGTCTAAATCATTTAGACTTCATAGGCCCAGTAAGATCAAAATGGTAAAAAATAGAAATTCACCTATTTAGCCCGTTATATGCGTGCAAAATTCCAACAATGGCATTAGTGCCCAATAGTCTGTGCAGCATAAATTAATTATGTTACGCCCAGCTAATTAAGCATACCAATTTAATAGAGCGTTTAGAAAAGTAGTGTCTTGGCTAAGTTTGGGTAATCATGTACCTTGCCCTACCTAGATATTAGCTTGGCCCGAAAGGCGACGTGAGCCTAAATATTATCCCTAATAGAAACGCCCAATTTGAATTTGGGGCTTGGTCAAACTTTCAAAATTAGTGTCTAAATTAAAGTAAAATTAAATTTAAAATGTTAAATTTAAAATAAGAAAATATTGCAAATATTATAGTATGATTTTCGAAACTGTGTTAAAAATTTACAATTGAACTTCAAAAATTAATTTTTATTAATTGGATTAATAAATCAAATAAATTAGCTAAATGATTAATTAATTAAATCATATATCATATATAATGATATATGTTACATTATCTTGAATTATTTAAGGTGACGTAAGTAGATTTGAAATTTTCTAAACCAAAAAAATAATTAATATTATTAAATAAATTAATCAATTAAATGTTAATCAATAAATAATATAATACATATATATATGAAGATATATAAATATAACTATAAACATTATAGCGTATTTAATTTAAAATCTTTAATTGAACAATATATAACCGATTTAAATGTTAATTAGACAATTAATTAAATAAGATTTAATTAATGAAATCAATATAAGACTATTGTATAAGTTAATTAAATTGTAAAATTTTGTACAATAATTAAAACTTATATAATATGCATGTATATAAAAGGTGGAACAATAAAACCCATGATTAGATTTAAGGAATAAATACATACATATAGTATGTGTACTGTGATTGCAAATGTGTCCGACATTTGAATCATGTGGGTATTTGATAAGAAGTGTATTATTCCATAATTCAGACTTACTCGGTTAAATATATCAAAGATTATGAATCTTTAACATAGAGTCATCCACCATCATTTATATAGCTATCAAACAAACTCAAGTCAAAGATGTTATATGCAGTATTATTAATATATGGACTAGGCGAGGTAAGATATCATTATGTATTTATTGAACAAACTAAATGTGTGTGTGTATATATATAATAATCAGGTTGTTGCGAAATGATAGTATGGGTGAATAATCTCTTTCAATTTGTTGAGAAAACTCATGGTCGAAATGAGATTAGGACAAATACCATGGGTTAGCAGTTGTGTATGATACAATCAATAAAATGTTATCTATCATGGTCCATGATTTGTCAAGCAAACTCAAGGTCAGAAACCTTAGACAAACGAGTACTGACACCTACTAAATAAGTCGAAAGTTTTCTATGTTTCATCCTAAGGTTTTGAGAAACACAAAAGTCTTATGGGAACCTTATTAGAAAAAATAGAATAGTAACATTTAATCTTTCTAATATTATAAGTACATCTGTGATGTATGAATTAAATTAACCTGATTTGATAAATTTTCGCAACTAATATAATTAATAAAACGTTTATTAGTCAAAATAACAAATGAACTAAATGAAGATTGACAAAGAGACATATAAACCCATTAATAAATAACTTTGCATATTGTTGTTTCAAGAACCATGCAAGCGCTTAATTATATAACTACTTACCATATCCATAACTTGGTCATATGTGTGTTTATTTTTTGAGACAGTGTATTGTCCTTTATGAGTTCCAAACTCTAAAAGAATGCAAGAATATGGATATTTGGTCCATATACGATCATATTAAATGTTATATTGTACGGTCACAAATCGTAATATTATAAACCTCGATGAAATTGGTTCATTCGAAATAAGCAAGTAAATCATAGTGTGAGATCGCATATTCAGTATGGTTGATTATAATTATGTTCTTGTTGTGTTAAATGTAACACCAAATCAAGAGCTACAAGACAGATTTAGAAATCAAAAATTAAAATGTCATATTGATCAGTTTATGTAAAGTTCTATGTATTTGATATCTTTATATGAAAGGACATCGGAAAAAAGAATTGTAAAACAATAGAAGATAATTATATGGAATGAGAAATATGATTTCTATTCTATAATGTATTTTCGTATAGAATTTTTTCTGTGATATTATTTGTTTGAATTTAACATACTTGATCTGAAAACTATCAATTGTAAACTGGTTATAATAAATGGAACAAATATCCTATATTAAGGGGTTGAATGTAGCCATGTATTTCTTACGCTATTATAGCAATGGTGGAAATAGTGAGAGCATGTCATATATAAATTATAGGTTGAATTAAGTTACAAAAATTATTTTCATAAGCGTACTGAAAATTATTTATGAAATAATAACTATTTTTCAGTGTTGCTAAAATAATAGATATAATTTTATTTCAACGTGAATGTTTCGAGTATTCATTATAAAAGAAAAATATAATAATGATATTTGTTTTCAATGAAAATGTGATGGATTGGAAAATATAAGAGCAACTGAAATTCTTTGAAATTATTTTGTAAATGTGGACAAAGCCAAGGTTTACAGAAATAATTCTTTGATCGTATGATTGTGAATCGTATGGTACTAATGAACTATACCCCGTATAATAAAGGACAACACACTCATTCTATAGACGTGAGATAAGATTTGGTGAACTCTTTAGGTAGATACATATAGATGTAAACAATCACAAACCTTATAATATCAAAACAGCTTCACATTAAATATCACCAATGAGTTATCATAGATATGTATATGCGTATTTAGTACACATATTGTATGTCTATGATAAATTCATAGAATATAAAATAAAATAAAATTACATAATGTGCAAAAGAAAAGAAAATGATTTGATTTAATCAAATAAGTGAATATATTGGAAAGAGTTCCAAATATACCTAAAAATGAATAGAAATTCAATCTCAAAAGTCACTCTTATCAATAAAGAGCAATCATAGTTTGTTGAACAATGAATGATTGGTAATAACCGAAGTTGAGTTAACTTCTTTCTATAAGGTCCTGTACTCGAAAAAGAAGTACATAAGCTTAATATTAGTTTCATCTAAAAGCATAATTTTACAATTGCATCCAAGGTAAGAGTTTAAAAGAAACTCCAATGTATCCAAGGTCAAGGAGTTGACAGGTTGTGCTAGTCGAAAGATTGTACGTAATAATTCTTATGACAGGTCTTGTATGGACCACACTAAAGGAGTTTGGGACTGATCAATATTAACCAATTTAGCATAAAATTTATAAAATAAAATCAAATTGGTTTTATGTAAGGGAATTCATAAAATGTTTTTGAACACCTATTTCTTTGCAGTGAAAAGAAATTATTGTTTTAGGAAACACCAACTTTGTAGTGAAGAATTTTTTTAGAAATTATTGGTAGTAAAATGGATTTGGATATGATTCAAAGATAAAATTGATTATGGGGATGAAATTAATTTAATCAAACCAAAACAAAACAACGCATTGGAATGTATAATAAGTACTCTTGCACATTAAAGAGAAACTATAAGTTTCTTGTAATGATCTCGGATTTTAATTAAGTTTAAATTGATAATTTATTTAATTTTTGAATAAAAGATTGTGAAATTAATTCATAAATTCAATTGAGTTTCTCTAAATTCGAATAAAAATATGTGAGAAATGAATTTGAATTATATTTGAATTGGGATTTATAAACAATGTAAAGATGTTTGAATTTAATCTTATAAAATGAATTTTTAAAAGTTGTGTAAATGTAATGGATAAATGCAAAATGTAAAAGTTAAATACACACACACACACACACACACAAGATAATAAACATTTGAGTTAAAATAAATATTTAAATTAGAAATAGCAATAGATATATATAAGATAAATTAAAATATGAAGTAATTCCATTAGGAAAATTTAAACAACATATTAAAATAGAAATTTACTATATTATAAAGTAATAAGACAAAATAATTACATACAAACAAATAAAGTATAACTATCTATAAACAAAACAAAGATGTATGACATTAACAAAAGAAATGAAAAAATATATACATTTAAGTATGAAGCTTGTAAAAGAAGAAGAAAAAAAAATCTATGTACAAAGCAAACAAATGAAAATATATGTACATGCAAATAAAGGACAAGTATGTAGGCTGTAAACAAAAATGGGAAGTAGGACAAAGGTAATTAACGCAAAGAATATCTTTAGCCACCAAAGAGAGAAGAAATATCGGCCAGTCAAACAAACAAGTAAACATATATATAAAGTATTGCAAAAGAATGAAAGTATAAGCTTATAAAATAAGACAATGGAAATTAATGCAAGATCATCTTTAGTACCCAACATATATTTATCAGCCACCAAAGTAGATCCATCAGCCTCCAAACATAAAAAATATCCCTGGCTTATGTTGTACAAATAAATAATCACCATGTACAAACAAATAATAAAGTCACATGTAAACTTCTTTTATATATATCAAACTTTCGTCTCAGTTTCGTTTATCAAAACTGAGTAAAACTCAAGTAAGCATCATCAAAAACTTAAAACAAAAATTCAACTTTATAACAATAAGTAACAGCAACTACATCAATTCAAACAAGAGAATCAAAGAAGATTTCAGCTTGCAAGTTTCCAAAACCTATTTCAACACTACAGAAGTGTTTTCTGTTCATTTGAAAACCAGGTGAGTAACATTTTCTTTAAAATTTAAAGATATAAATCTGTTGCAAGCATATCTGTAACTAAGTATGGTGGTATATCTATATGACTTCTCTGTGTACACTTGAATGTTGGAAGTATTTGTGCAGGCTGATGATTAAATTGTCCTCTGTCTACAATCCTAAACATAAGATTTGAGTTCAAAAATCATTTCCACTTTATTTACTCAATGTTTGGACATAGTATTAAAACAAAGATTGTTTGTTATAGCATATACTTAAGATTAAAATTTTATTCAAGTCAAAACAACATAGTATTACCTCTGTAAATTAAAAGAACAGACCAAGACTTTAAATTAGTCAAATTTCGAATTTCTTAATTCTTGAATTCAGGGCTACAAACTGAATTCTTATACTAAAAATAATTTTTAAAGTGAAAATTATGATTTTTAGATCAAGGATTTGAGAGCAGTTCGTATTTGTTCGAAAATTCGGTTTTGATCAATTACGGTTTATCGGAGTGTAGATGGTGGTCGAGGCTTCGCGTGGAGGTGGAGGGGTCTACGACGATGGTGGGAAAAATGGTCGGATGTACTCTCGATCATCGAGGCGACGGCGGCGAGCTTTTGAAATTTGTTAACCTAGTTTTGTTGAGGTGAAGAACATTGTTTCGTTCAGCGTCAATAATGGATCAAGTGCGACGTGATCCAGAGGGGAAGTTGAGGTTGCGTTGACGAGTAAATGGCCGGAGTTGTACGAAATCTGGTGGACGGAGTAGTGAGGACGAAGAAATTTACTGGAGGTTGTTTTGGGTTCAAATCCATGTGGGTAGCTCGATTTTGTTCGTGGGCTTCTGAGTGTCGACTGCTGATCGATATTGGTTGCTGCATTGTTGAGTGATGTGCTGGAGGGTTTGACAATGGTCGGAGGCAGCCATGGCAGTTGTGCACGTGCACGACGAAGTGCCTGGTGATGGGTTCATGTGTGCCTCGGGGGAATGCTCGAGCAACGGAAGGGTTCACTCGGGGTTATGCTCGAATTCGTGGAGAGGGCTCAAATGTATCAGTTTTACTTAAAACTTTTGT
This sequence comes from Allium cepa, assembly GCA_030765085.1. Taxonomy (NCBI): domain Eukaryota; kingdom Viridiplantae; phylum Streptophyta; class Magnoliopsida; order Asparagales; family Amaryllidaceae; genus Allium; species Allium cepa. The sequence goes on along the minus strand of CM060938.1, from coordinate 795,200,819 downwards.
AAAAAAAAGATGATGAAGGGAAGAAGCGAGGGGAAGACCCGAGGAAAATGGGGGAGAGCTCGGGTCTGAACTCGAAGTACCTGAGGTTTAGCTCGAGTATAATTTTAGTTAAACCTGGAAATTTTCAAAAGTTATAAATGGCTTTTGTTTAAATGCAAGATAAGTGTTTTGATTGTAATTAATAGCAAGAAAATTAAGAAATGTTAAGAAAGTTTTAAATTGAAAGTTAAGATCAAATAAAAATTGTAATTAAGAAATTTTATTTATTAGAAATGTTTAATAAGTTTGTGATTAAGGGATTTTAAAAATTAACTAATTATAGTTAATATATACTTAAGAGTTAACTGATTTATAATTTAATTAAAAATTTACAACTAATTGATTAGGAAATTAATTAAGTATTTTGTAATAAATAAATGACTAACTAAGTTTTATAAATCAAAAAAAAATTAAGGTTATGAATTAATAATCAATTAAGATTAATTGATTTAAAGATAATTAAGAAGTGACGAATTTCATGTTTTGAAGTTAATAAATTAATTTATGATTAATTGAGGCCCACAAATCTGTTCTACTTAGATTCGGTAAAATGTAATTAATTGAAAAATTAGAGGTTTATCAATTGGTGATTAAAGATTGGTTAATTAATAGTTAAGTGTTTAATTCATTTGTAATTAAGCATTGTTAATGATAATTAATTACAAAGATGATTAATTAAAGGATAATTGAATAATTAAAGGTTGGTTATTCAATAATTTAAAGTTGATTAACTTAATTAATAAATGATTAAAGAACAATTAATCAAATGATTTGAAATCAATTAATAATAATTAATCATGATCAATGACCTACCTGATTTAAATTAATCAGATAATTTATTGAGTTCACTTATGGATGTTTGAATCCTATTGATTGTTGAACTGTTTGATATTTCTGATATGTTGTGCTTTGTGCTATGAATTGTCTCAGTGTGATCTGTGATGAATGTAATTTATTTATCTGTGAATTTGTGTATATAGATAAGCGTTATTGGAATATACCGCTTATGGATATTGTATTGCAATCTGTGATGACTGAATGATGTTGCACTATTGTGTCAAACCCCTGGACTATACCACACACACACAAATATGGATTGCACGAGGAAATCAGCTAAGTCATAGATTTTTAACAATTTTAAAGATTGAATTCTTGAATCCAAAATAGTTTTGTAATTGGAATTGAAAGTTTTGAAAAATAAAAGTTATTTTATATAACTTAATAAAACTCGGAATTTAAATAATTTGATTTAAATTCGAATTCAATATTTGAAATTGAATCCAATGATTTGGAAATTATGGTCAAAAATGATTATGCAAATTATAAAGATATTTATGTGGGATGTAACAAACAGGGGATTTTCGTTCTCCGAAAAACCGACATCGACACTCACTTTATCGACTGCCGAGAAATCGAAGGCCGAAAACACGGAATGTTATGGGTTTTAAAAAGAAAAGAAAAGAAAGAAGAGAGAAAAAGAAGAAAGAAAAAGAAAAATAGAGGGAAAAGAAGATAGACAATTTTTAGAAAACAGAGAAAGAAAACAGAGAATTTGAAAAATAGAAGATAGAAGAATTTTAAAATAGAAGAAAAAGAGAATAGAGGAAAAAGAAAAAAAACAGAAGAAAATAGGACGGGACAGAAAACAACAGAACAACATCAGAATCTCACAATTCGCAGCGGAACAACATATAATAATAAATGAATAATCTTTAAACAAAGAACTATATCAGTTATTACATTACATTTCATTACATCACATCATATCATCAGAGTGTACAACAACATACAACAATAAATAGTGCAGCGGAAAAAGAAATACTATATAAACTAGTAATACGCCATGCCATCCAGCTTGCCTCCAGCAACTCCTGAATATCCAGAATATCCTGATAAACCTAACTCTTGACTGCCCGTGTGGAAATTGGTGGGCACCCAGAGTTTAGGAAGGAAAACAATAAACTCCAAGTCAGTCATGTGACTGGTGTGAGAACTCAAAATAGTTTATTTATCTTTAAAATCAAAATAGAAGAATATTTTTAAATCAATTCGCAATGCTTTTAAAAATGAGACTACCATAAGGCCTCCCGCACACACACACAATGCAAACGCAGAATCGGAGGAGATTTCTCCTTATGATAGTCAAAGATGCTTGATACGCATTTAAAATAATATTTGATATTATTATTAGTGTATAGTGTAGGAAAAATTCATTTCGAAAGTAGAATATAAATCTTAGCCAACATACGACCATTATCGTATGCCTACTATAGCTACTATCCAAACAGTGGTGACCACCATAAGTGAATAGCAGGTTCTACAACTAATACCGTACAAGTTTCGTATTGGGAATTGGATTTCCAACGAATGGTCAGGCTAAGGAACTTCCTACTGTCACATGGGATCGCCTCTGGCTGGACGTCCCGAGAACTTAACCAGCTCTCTGCCAACACAAGGCCGGGTTACCTTTATCACTAGGTAACTACTACACGAATATGGCATCCCCCGGTCCCATCGGACCTTTAACCGAGCGCTCGTCACCAACAACACCACACAGAAATAAATATAGTGTATCAACATGAGTAAGTATCTGGGCTCCATACCATGATACCACCCTTTCCAGAAGGAAATGCACATACCCTAAAGGGAGCTACCCCTCATAACCTTGCCGCATCTTTCCTGTTTTGACCATTAACGGGATGTGAGGCTCGACGAAGTCACGTCCACAAAAACATACTTTATACAAAAGCCATGCTTTGGGTCAACAAATGATCAACACAATGATCACTAAGATAGACGATCAAATAAATGATCCTATCACAATAATCAACACAATGATCATTTCAGCATCACTCAGCATGTCACATTACCAAATTGGGAATATATCGCTGATAACTTCAACTATATAACCTTTGAGCACATACGTCTCAAAGAAGGGTGTTAAGCAAAGAATAAATTCTCCGCCACCAACAGAAATATATTTGAAAGAAATCGGCTTTATATCTCAACTTGTAATGTCAGGCATACAATCCATACAAGTCTGTTCCGGGATCGAACAAAACCGAAGGCACTTACAAAGAAGTCCTTGCAATCCGGATATTCACAATCCTGATCGGATTCACCATCACATATGGAGAACTCAATACCGTAGCTACTCGGTGCAGAGTCAATCGATAGTTCATCCTATCGCTTTTGCAAATACCGGTCTTCAACACCGATCTTCAAATGCAATTCACAACGACGTATCACATATTCGGAATGGGTTATACGACCCCATGGTCCTTTCCCGGTTAACCCGAATAGTGAGCGCTTATTCAAAAATAAGTGTGCATTCAAATTCAATCAATTCATATCAAATACCCATTCAAAGGGAAATACTGATAGTCGGTTATTGAACTATCACTGGATATGCACACATCACCAGATTCCAAATAATTTTTCAAATTATTTATTTTCCAAAATATCTTTACTAGATATATAATTTCAACACTTCAAAAATAAATCAATATTTATTTTTAACAAGTTTCACTTTCACATATAAATTCCATAATGAATTTATATTTCAAGATATCCATGCATATGCGATTTCAATAATTCATTTCAATTTATCTTCAGAAAAAGATAAATTCTAATTATTCACTTCATATTGGAAAACATTTCCATACTTATTATTCATAAGTAATTCACAAAACTTTTTATTTTCAACCTTGGAAAATATTCAATATACTTAAATCGAATTAAGTATATAATTCATTCTTTAAGGAAATCATTCACTTAAACATATTTATTTGGGCCAAAACGAATGTTGCGTAAAACATCGTTATGACAACCCAAAATCATTAGTATAGGGATTCGAAATTAAAATAGATATATAAATCTCAATACTATACAAAACATTTCCTTTCGGAAATCATTTACTATAACAACAGTGTTATAGTCCACTATTTCCTTTTATTTCTCGAAATCGTCTATTTCAACAATAAATGTTGAAATCTATGGTTTCGAATCTCAACACCTTTAAAACATCGTTAGATCGTTTTAATTTTGTTTAAAATATCACATTCTAAAACATTTTCTTTAACATGTTATTCACTATTCAAAAACGTGAATAAACTCCGTTAACAAATTTCATCCTTTTATTCATTTTAATTCAAAGGATTATTCACTATTCAAAAATGTGAATATAACTCCATTTCTAAGTTATAACAATTAACTTATCAAAATAAGTCGTTTGCGAATTTATAAAACAACGTTTATAAATTCCATTTCTATTTATTTATAAAAACCTCCTTTTTTATAAATTCCTTTATTAACCTATTCCAGTTTATAACTCAATTATAAACTACAAGTTCATATTATAAGTTAATTACTTATAAAACGATTATTTTATAAAATCGTTCTTTTAAAGACTTTCCAATTTATAACCCTTATAACTTATAAGGTTTATTTATTTAATCAATCTATTCTTCAAATAACTTCACAAATTTTATAAACCTACTGTTTATAAAATTTCATTTATAACTTCACAGTTTATAATTCTATAGATTTCATTCATTTATGAAATTCACTTTCACTACATTCAAACACTTATAAAAACTCGTTTTATAATGTCTATATTTCAATTTATAAATATCCATTTATAAATCTCTAAATATAAATCAGTTTATATTATTATTCTAAAACGTCTTTAAATTCCTTTATAATTTCATCATTTCGATTTATAAAATAATCAAATTTTATAAATCCTATATTTAAACTTTTATCATATATTCAAAAATCCAATTTAAATTATTTTATAAAATCATTAGTTCCTTTCATTTCTCGAAAATCGACTTTTAATCGTATTTCTAAAAATCAACTTTTTAACTATATTTCACAAAAACCATAATTTTTATAACTTTTAAAAATTATAACGTTTATTTATTTATAATGGATCAATTTCAAAAATATAGTATATTTTCAAAATCACTTTTAAAATCATTTTAAAATCCCAAAATCTGGGTCCAATGATGCTACACACCAAATAGTCAATCACGACAACAACGATATCATATATCGATATGATAATCAATCAAATATCAAAATATCTGAATAAAATAAATACTGTTGAGGAATCCAGTTGGATCCCTCCAACCTGTTTCCTGCATCCAAAAACATTAGCACAATACCAATTTCGCTCCAGTACGAAATTATCGCAGTATATGTTCTTAATAAATATTATCCGCTTACTAACGGCGTAATAGGGTCTCATCCACTAAACAAAAAATGCGGGAAATCAACAACTGCAATATATACATATGCCAATATATATATATTGATATTATATATAATACCAATTTCACTGTTTATGAAATATTCGCGGTATATGTTTATAATAAATAACATCCGCTTACTAACGGCGTATAATGTCTATTTTAACAAACAATAAATAACAGTCATCATTCAAACATGCATTCAAATATTTTAAATCTAACTATTTAAAATAAAAATCGAAATCTATTCGATTGAGTGAGAAGTTCTCACCTTGGTTTTAATTTCCGTTTAAGCTTTTATTTCGAATAAAATTAAACGCGCGTTTAATTTTACCCGAAATTCTCACTAACTCCAAACGACTCCAAACCAACTCCATCGCGTAGTGCTCGTCCATACGATTCCAACGCAACTGAGTTTGCATTTTTTCGACCTCGTATGAAAAAGATATGAATTTTTGAAGTTACACGTGTTTATATACTTATATTTACAACATTAATTTACAAATTTTTTATACCAAGCAGATCTTGGCCGTCCATTGTAGATCTAACGTCCCACCTCCATCTCCCTCTTTCTCACGCACGGCTACAACATCCCCAGGCCGAAAAATGAAACCCAAACACTAAACTAGGGTTTAGATTTTGAGCCATCAACGACGACTATAGCATGATCAAACATGACCATATCGAAGCCCACACTGTCGCTCAACACCACGCCCAGGCCGCACGCACTCGGCCTCCGCCACGCATAGAAATGCGTGCACGAAACGCTGCCGAACGCAGGTACATAGCCCCTCCAAACGACGACGACACACGCGATCCACCGTTGGATGTAAAGCTCTCGACGAGCTCTCGATCTTTGCAGTTGAGACTTTTGGCCAAATGTTAACGGATTGGAAGATCTAGAGGGAAGAACGAAACAAATTTCTGGCCATTAAAATCCTAGGGCCGGCTACAAGAAGGAAGAAGGGTTTTGTATATTTTTTTTTTATTTTCTTGAGTTATGGGGGTATTTATAAGGAACGAGCGACACTATTCATCCCGGAAATTCCGAACTCCGATTTAGACGCCGTAACCAGCGTACCTAGGGTTTATCCCGCGTTCCGGACACAATGGAACAGGTTTCGGAAGCTAATTCGGAAGTATGTGCGAGTTATGGCTGTAAACGCTCAATTTGAATTAAACCGATTTAAGTCGATTTCTAGGCGTTTTAATTCGTACCGGACAAACGGTAAATCCAAACGACTTGAAATTTGAAACCTTACAATAATATCACATTACGGATCCGATGAAACTGGTTTCGTCGAAATCCGAGACTTTTTGAAAAATGGCTATTTTGACTCGCCAAATTTTAAATTAAAAATAAATCGATGCGTTTCGAGCTGCCACGATCAAACGATAGCTCCGATTGACACGAAATTTGAAATCCGGTAATAACTAACTATTACGGATCCAATGAAACTGGTTTCGTTCAATTCTGAGACTGTCCAAAAATTGACTATTTTACAGTCGATTATTAAATATTAAAATATTCAATTTTCACAAATTAACTTTTAATTCGATTTTAAAAGTTCTAAAATATTTCTATAACTCCAGTATGATTAAATAAAATTTTCCAAATTATTTTCAATCATATTTAACTCAATTTTTAATTATTTTCATAATTTAACATATTAAATTATCGATTTAATAATCCAATTAAATCCAAAAATTCAAATAAAAATTTATTTGACTTAAAAATTCACTTATAAATATTTAAAATTAAGTAAATATTCAAATTTTAATTTCTAAAAATTCTGGGTCGTTACAATCTTTCCCCCTTAAAAGAATTTCGTCCTCGAAATTACAAGTAAGAAAGGTTACAAAATCTATTAACTTTCCAAAATTGATAGTTAAACTTCTTATAAATCTTTACTAAGTTTTCCAATCATACTTAGTTATCTTTTCAAAAACAACTACTATTGTTTAACTTTCAACTCCAAAATCAAAGTTAAAGTTTTCAAAATTTTCCAAATTTTCTCAAAAATATTCTAACGCCTTAAATTTTCGAAAAAATTCGCCATGTCTCCTTTGCGCGGCTCGATCCGAAAAAAAAAATGACAGTATATATATCACAAATATACATCTCATCAAGTAATGAGGCATCCCGAAGGGAAAAAAGTGTAAAAGTACTGTATTTAATCCGAGATATGTACCTTATATTTTATTAGCGAGCATATACGGCTAATATAGCGCTAAAGCGAACTCCAAATGCGAAGCAAACACGATCCGCACCTACTAAACTCAACAAACAACATGAGAACATGCACATATGCAAATAATCTCAATATACAACATATAGCAACATAATAACTATATATGTCACATAGCAAATGCAACAATAGCAATATACATTCAACCAACTATAATCTATATCCAATAACCATTCATTCATATTCTCATTCATATTTAATGAATTGGTTTTCAATTCAAATCACATTTGATTCATTAATGTTGGAATTTACTAACATTCATTCTCATTAATTTCAATTAGTTAACATTCACTAATTAAATCCAATTCACATTCAATTCTATTCAAATTTATTTACTTTTAATTTGAATTCAATTTCATAGCTTTCAATTTCATTAACACTTAATGAATTACATACAATCAACTACAATCATATAACAACCAATGTATATTAATTATAACCAAATTCCTTTGCTTATATTCATTCTCATTCAATTTATTCAACTTCTAATAACATTAGATTTCAATGAATTAATACTTACATTCATTATTTCATATCTACTTAATTCACATTCAATTGATTCACAATTCAATTCATTTATTCAATTCAATTACCAAAGTTGAATTTCATTCACATAACTTAAGTTCACATTTATCTTTATTACTAATATCAACTTCATTTAACTTTGAATTCATTTTTATTTACAACTCATATTCATAAATATATTCATATAGTTTCACTTCTCATATATATAAGTTTATTTCACAATTGTAATTCACTTTAATTATAACTCAATTCTTATAATTCTTTTGCTTATACAATTATTCTTTTATTTAGATTATCCAAACAACCTAACAATCAACTTATATACACTTTAATAATTCTGAAAAATTATTCCTTTATATATAAAATATAATCAAGGCAAAATCATTTCATTTACCCAATTAAAACAATACTGTGCCGAATTGTTCTATTCAAGTGTTTAGAAACCCCTTCGGCATAGTCTTGCGGACCACGCTGACGAAAGTTCATATACCACTCAATAAACCAATCATCACAATATAAAACAATTTTTATATTCACTAACAAATACGCTCTCATAGCTATTATTACACTCAAACTCATTCTAGAGTACTGCTGACTCTATCTCTAACGAGTAATACCCTACAGAACCATGGTTCTCGCTTAACCATCAGAGCTCCGATACCAAATGTAACAAACAGGGGATTTTCGTTCTCCGAAAAACCGACATCGACACTCACTTTATCGACTGCCGAGAAATCGAAGGCCGAAAACACGGAATGTTATGGGTTTTAAAAAGAAAAGAAAAGAAAGAAGAGAGAAAAAGAAGAAAGAAAAAGAAAAATAGAGGGAAAAGAAGATAGACAATTTTTAGAAAACAGAGAAAGAAAACAGAGAATTTGAAAAATAGAAGATAGAAGAATTTTAAAATAGAAGAAAAAGAGAATAGAGGAAAAAGAAAAAAAACAGAAGAAAATAGGACGGGACAGAAAACAACAGAACAACATCAGAATCTCACAATTCGCAGCGGAACAACATATAATAATAAATGAATAATCTTTAAACAAAGAACTATATCAGTTATTACATTACATTTCATTACATCACATCATATCATCAGAGTGTACAACAACATACAACAATAAATAGTGCAGCGGAAAAAGAAATACTATATAAACTAGTAATACGCCATGCCATCCAGCTTGCCTCCAGCAACTCCTGAATATCCAGAATATCCTGATAAACCTAACTCTTGACTGCCCGTGTGGAAATTGGTGGGCACCCAGAGTTTAGGAAGGAAAACAATAAACTCCAAGTCAGTCATGTGACTGGTGTGAGAACTCAAAATAGTTTATTTATCTTTAAAATCAAAATAGAAGAATATTTTTAAATCAATTCGCAATGCTTTTAAAAATGAGACTACCATAAGGCCTCCCGCACACACACACAATGCAAACGCAGAATCGGAGGAGATTTCTCCTTATGATAGTCAAAGATGCTTGATACGCATTTAAAATAATATTTGATATTATTATTAGTGTATAGTGTAGGAAAAATTCATTTCGAAAGTAGAATATAAATCTTAGCCAACATACGACCATTATCGTATGCCTACTATAGCTACTATCCAAACAGTGGTGACCACCATAAGTGAATAGCAGGTTCTACAACTAATACCGTACAAGTTTCGTATTGGGAATTGGATTTCCAACGAATGGTCAGGCTAAGGAACTTCCTACTGTCACATGGGATCGCCTCTGGCTGGACGTCCCGAGAACTTAACCAGCTCTCTGCCAACACAAGGCCGGGTTACCTTTATCACTAGGTAACTACTACACGAATATGGCATCCCCCGGTCCCATCGGACCTTTAACCGAGCGCTCGTCACCAACAACACCACACAGAAATAAATATAGTGTATCAACATGAGTAAGTATCTGGGCTCCATACCATGATACCACCCTTTCCAGAAGGAAATGCACATACCCTAAAGGGAGCTACCCCTCATAACCTTGCCGCATCTTTCCTGTTTTGACCATTAACGGGATGTGAGGCTCGACGAAGTCACGTCCACAAAAACATACTTTATACAAAAGCCATGCTTTGGGTCAACAAATGATCAACACAATGATCACTAAGATAGACGATCAAATAAATGATCCTATCACAATAATCAACACAATGATCATTTCAGCATCACTCAGCATGTCACATTACCAAATTGGGAATATATCGCTGATAACTTCAACTATATAACCTTTGAGCACATACGTCTCAAAGAAGGGTGTTAAGCAAAGAATAAATTCTCCGCCACCAACAGAAATATATTTGAAAGAAATCGGCTTTATATCTCAACTTGTAATGTCAGGCATACAATCCATACAAGTCTGTTCCGGGATCGAACAAAACCGAAGGCACTTACAAAGAAGTCCTTGCAATCCGGATATTCACAATCCTGATCGGATTCACCATCACATATGGAGAACTCAATACCGTAGCTACTCGGTGCAGAGTCAATCGATAGTTCATCCTATCGCTTTTGCAAATACCGGTCTTCAACACCGATCTTCAAATGCAATTCACAACGACGTATCACATATTCGGAATGGGTTATACGACCCCATGGTCCTTTCCCGGTTAACCCGAATAGTGAGCGCTTATTCAAAAATAAGTGTGCATTCAAATTCAATCAATTCATATCAAATACCCATTCAAAGGGAAATACTGATAGTCGGTTATTGAACTATCACTGGATATGCACACATCACCAGATTCCAAATAATTTTTCAAATTATTTATTTTCCAAAATATCTTTACTAGATATATAATTTCAACACTTCAAAAATAAATCAATATTTATTTTTAACAAGTTTCACTTTCACATATAAATTCCATAATGAATTTATATTTCAAGATATCCATGCATATGCGATTTCAATAATTCATTTCAATTTATCTTCAGAAAAAGATAAATTCTAATTATTCACTTCATATTGGAAAACATTTCCATACTTATTATTCATAAGTAATTCACAAAACTTTTTATTTTCAACCTTGGAAAATATTCAATATACTTAAATCGAATTAAGTATATAATTCATTCTTTAAGGAAATCATTCACTTAAACATATTTATTTGGGCCAAAACGAATGTTGCGTAAAACATCGTTATGACAACCCAAAATCATTAGTATAGGGATTCGAAATTAAAATAGATATATAAATCTCAATACTATACAAAACATTTCCTTTCGGAAATCATTTACTATAACAACAGTGTTATAGTCCACTATTTCCTTTTATTTCTCGAAATCGTCTATTTCAACAATAAATGTTGAAATCTATGGTTTCGAATCTCAACACCTTTAAAACATCGTTAGATCGTTTTAATTTTGTTTAAAATATCACATTCTAAAACATTTTCTTTAACATGTTATTCACTATTCAAAAACGTGAATAAACTCCGTTAACAAATTTCATCCTTTTATTCATTTTAATTCAAAGGATTATTCACTATTCAAAAATGTGAATATAACTCCATTTCTAAGTTATAACAATTAACTTATCAAAATAAGTCGTTTGCGAATTTATAAAACAACGTTTATAAATTCCATTTCTATTTATTTATAAAAACCTCCTTTTTTATAAATTCCTTTATTAACCTATTCCAGTTTATAACTCAATTATAAACTACAAGTTCATATTATAAGTTAATTACTTATAAAACGATTATTTTATAAAATCGTTCTTTTAAAGACTTTCCAATTTATAACCCTTATAACTTATAAGGTTTATTTATTTAATCAATCTATTCTTCAAATAACTTCACAAATTTTATAAACCTACTATTTATAAAATTTCATTTATAACTTCACAGTTTATAATTCTATAGATTTCATTCATTTATGAAATTCACTTTCACTACATTCAAACACTTATAAAAACTCGTTTTATAATGTCTATATTTCAATTTATAAATATCCATTTATAAATCTCTAAATATAAATCAGTTTATATTATTATTCTAAAACGTCTTTAAATTCCTTTATAATTTCATCATTTCGATTTATAAAATAATCAAATTTTATAAATCCTATATTTAAACTTTTATCATATATTCAAAAATCCAATTTAAATTATTTTATAAAATCATTAGTTCCTTTCATTTCTCGAAAATCGACTTTTAATCGTATTTCTAAAAATCAACTTTTTAACTATATTTCACAAAAACCATAATTTTTATAACTTTTAAAAATTATAACGTTTATTTATTTATAATGGATCAATTTCAAAAATATAGTATATTTTCAAAATCACTTTTAAAATCATTTTAAAATCCCAAAATCTGGGTCCAATGATGCTACACACCAAATAGTCAATCACGACAACAACGATATCATATATCGATATGATAATCAATCAAATATCAAAATATCTGAATAAAATAAATACTGTTGAGGAATCCAGTTGGATCCCTCCAACCTGTTTCCTGCATCCAAAAACATTAGCACAATACCAATTTCGCTCCAGTACGAAATTATCGCAGTATATGTTCTTAATAAATATTATCCGCTTACTAACGGCGTAATAGGGTCTCATCCACTAAACAAAAAATGCGGGAAATCAACAACTGCAATATATACATATGCCAATATATATATATTGATATTATATATAATACCAATTTCACTGTTTATGAAATATTCGCGGTATATGTTTATAATAAATAACATCCGCTTACTAACGGCGTATAATGTCTATTTTAACAAACAATAAATAACAGTCATCATTCAAACATGCATTCAAATATTTTAAATCTAACTATTTAAAATAAAAATCGAAATCTATTCGATTGAGTGAGAAGTTCTCACCTTGGTTTTAATTTCCGTTTAAGCTTTTATTTCGAATAAAATTAAACGCGCGTTTAATTTTACCCGAAATTCTCACTAACTCCAAACGACTCCAAACCAACTCCATCGCGTAGTGCTCGTCCATACGATTCCAACGCAACTGAGTTTGCATTTTTTCGACCTCGTATGAAAAAGATATGAATTTTTGAAGTTACACGTGTTTATATACTTATATTTACAACATTAATTTACAAATTTTTTATACCAAGCAGATCTTGGCCGTCCATTGTAGATCTAACGTCCCACCTCCATCTCCCTCTTTCTCACGCACGGCTACAACATCCCCAGGCCGAAAAATGAAACCCAAACACTAAACTAGGGTTTAGATTTTGAGCCATCAACGACGACTATAGCATGATCAAACATGACCATATCGAAGCCCACACTGTCGCTCAACACCACGCCCAGGCCGCACGCACTCGGCCTCCGCCACGCATAGAAATGCGTGCACGAAACGCTGCCGAACGCAGGTACATAGCCCCTCCAAACGACGACGACACACGCGATCCACCGTTGGATGTAAAGCTCTCGACGAGCTCTCGATCTTTGCAGTTGAGACTTTTGGCCAAATGTTAACGGATTGGAAGATCTAGAGGGAAGAACGAAACAAATTTCTGGCCATTAAAATCCTAGGGCCGGCTACAAGAAGGAAGAAGGGTTTTGTATATTTTTTTTTTATTTTCTTGAGTTATGGGGGTATTTATAAGGAACGAGCGACACTATTCATCCCGGAAATTCCGAACTCCGATTTAGACGCCGTAACCAGCGTACCTAGGGTTTATCCCGCGTTCCGGACACAATGGAACAGGTTTCGGAAGCTAATTCGGAAGTATGTGCGAGTTATGGCTGTAAACGCTCAATTTGAATTAAACCGATTTAAGTCGATTTCTAGGCGTTTTAATTCGTACCGGACAAACGGTAAATCCAAACGACTTGAAATTTGAAACCTTACAATAATATCACATTACGGATCCGATGAAACTGGTTTCGTCGAAATCCGAGACTTTTTGAAAAATGGCTATTTTGACTCGCCAAATTTTAAATTAAAAATAAATCGATGCGTTTCGAGCTGCCACGATCAAACGATAGCTCCGATTGACACGAAATTTGAAATCCGGTAATAACTAACTATTACGGATCCAATGAAACTGGTTTCGTTCAATTCTGAGACTGTCCAAAAATTGACTATTTTACAGTCGATTATTAAATATTAAAATATTCAATTTTCACAAATTAACTTTTAATTCGATTTTAAAAGTTCTAAAATATTTCTATAACTCCAGTATGATTAAATAAAATTTTCCAAATTATTTTCAATCATATTTAACTCAATTTTTAATTATTTTCATAATTTAACATATTAAATTATCGATTTAATAATCCAATTAAATCCAAAAATTCAAATAAAAATTTATTTGACTTAAAAATTCACTTATAAATATTTAAAATTAAGTAAATATTCAAATTTTAATTTCTAAAAATTCTGGGTCGTTACATGGGATTTTAACCATTTAAAAAGTATGGTTTGGAAATTTAAATTTAAATCCAAGTTTTATACTTAAATGGTTTTAACAGATGTAATTGTAATCAGTTTTTCCCAAAACGAAACCTATTTGTTTTCAAATAATAATAGCTTTCATTTAAAAGAAAGGATTTCCAAATTGTGTTGAAAGATTTCAAGTTTGAAATACAATTGAAGTGTTTTGAAAGCTATGAAATGAGTCTTTGATTCAAACACCGAATGAGTTAATCTAACTTGAAATAGAATTGTTTTGAAAGGCTATGAATGAATCTTTGGAAACGAGTTTTGAAAGCTACAAGTTAAATCTTGATTTAAAGATTTAACAAGTTAGCTCACTTGAAATGGAAATTGTTTTGAAATCCATGAATGGATCTTTGTGAACTGGGTGAACTTTGTGAAATAAATCTTTTTGTTTAAAGATTTGAAATGGTAAATTGTTTAAACCATTTGAAAGAAAGGTTTGGGGTAATAAGTTGTGATTTAATTGAAATCCTAATATCCATATGTTTTTAAATATTACGCTCATTATTCGGTTTAGCCGGGAGAGGACCTTTGTGTCATATAACCCATTCCGAATAATGATACGTTGATATGGTAGCATTTGAAGACCAGTGGTGAAGACCGGGTATTTGCAAGAGCGATATGATGACCTATCGATTGTCTTTGCACTGAGTCGCGCCGGTATAGAGATTCCCTAAATGATGGGAAGTTCGATCGAGATTGTGAATATCCGGATTAGCGAGGGCTTCTTTGGAAGTGCCTTCGGTTCTGTTCGAACCCGGAACATACTTGTATGGTCGTGTGTATGACACTACACTTTGAGATATAAATAAGATTTCTTTCAAATACGTATCTGTTGGTAGCGGAGAATTTATTCTCTTAGCTTAACACCCTTCTCTGAGACGTACGAGCTCAGAGGTTATGTAATTGAAGGTTATCAGCGATATACTTCCAATTTGGTAGTGTGGCATGCTAAGTGCTGCTGTGTGTTGATGATCATTTGTTGATCATTTATGATCAAAGCATGGCTTTCGTGTAAAGCGTAGCTTTGTGGACGAGACTTCGTCGAGCCTCACAACCCGTAATGGTCGAAACAGGAATCATGGCAGCAAGGTAATTTGGAGGTCGCTCCTCCTGAGGGTATGACCATTTCCTTCTGGATAAAAAGTGATATCATGGTATGGAGCCCAGATATTTACTTATGTTGATATTTTTGAAAGTAGGTATCATGGTATGGAGCCTAGATACTTTACTGTGTGGTAGTTGGATTGAGGGCCCTCGGATAAAGGTCGATAACGACCAGGGGATGGTATACTCGTGTCAGTAGTTACTTCCGGGCAGGGGTAACCCGGCCTTGTGTAGTAGAGATCCATTTAGGTTCTCGGGGCTTCCCTCCAGAGGCGTTCCATTTTATTTGGGAAGTTCCTTTGCCCTTACCATTTGTTGGAAATCCAATCAAAACAATACGCGCCCTGTACGGTTATAGTTGTATAACCTGCCATGGAATGTGGCGGTAACCTGCTATTGAACATGGTAGCTATAGTAGGTATATTGACGAAATGTGGTATGCTGGCTTAGATTAATATTATACTTTCGAAATGTTTTCCACTATGCACTAATAATAATATCAAAAAAAAGGATTTTGCGTATCATGCATTTTTGACTATCATAAGGAGAAATCTCCTCCAATTCTGCGTTTGCATGGTGTGTGCGGTAGGAGGCCTTATGGTAGTTTCATTTTCCAAAAAGCATTGCGGATTCACTTTAAAGTCCTTTGTTGTTGTTTTAAAGATAAAAACTGTTTTTGTTGCTCACACCAGTTCCATGACTGACCTGGAGTTTATTGTTTCTTTCCTAAACTCTGGGTGCCCACTATTTTCCACACGGGCAGTCTAGAGTTTGGTTTTTCAGATAATAGAAATCGATTCAGTAGCTTTCAGCTTCCTCTTTGGTATTCTTTACAGATTTTGGATATTAAAATCTTTGGTTAGGACGACAGTCCTTGCTTAGCTTGGTGCAACTTGATGGTTGTTCGAGCTAGTTCTGGATTGGAGATGGAGTATCTTGGAGTTTGGCATTGAAGATATTATTTTCCGCTGCTTTTTCTTGTATCTCTGATAGCATTGATATCTGTTGTATCATTCTATTATATCATTGTTGTATCGAATGTTGTATATTGATGTATTCTTTTTCTTCCACTGTGTTGTTTACTTAATGGTGTTATAAGCACTGGCGCGAGTCAAATTTTAACGGTTGAATCTACGGCATTCGAGTACAAGTGAAGTACGTGTGTCGATTTTCAAACGCTGAAATTTGGATCGTGACATTTTTTATCAGTGTCGGGAAACAATAATCCTCGGTTGATTATAAAACCATTAAGAGTATTGACTCTATCATATGGTATGGTGAACAAATCAAAAAGGATTCCAGGTACGTTATCAATATATGGTCTTGATAGTTATACCCAAAAGGATATGATCCATCACCATAAATGTACCTTCAAGGGAAAGACTAATGTAGCTTAAATATAGTGAGAAACACTAATAAGAATAACATCATAAATTTCAATTGTTGAAATCAAGGTAATAGATTCCACATTCGACGTGCTCAAGTTGATTTGGATTTTACTCACAAAATTATCGCCTAGGATAACTTTGTGTTTTGGCACATATGTGTTGAAACAAAAAATTCTAAATAATGATTTGGAATGTACTGTTTGCACATAACGACCAAAGTCCCTCGAAGTCAGTAGGAGCGATATTGAGTTTGTGGGTTTTCAGATATGATCCAAGTACAAATGTGAAAGTATCATTCATTGAGCATTGAAGTTGAACAAGTATTCTAATAGCAATACAAATTATTTTATTTTCACTCGAAATGCAGAGAAAATACGTGTCTAAAAAAGAAGATTAATAGGTTCATAGATATTTCAAAACTACAAGTAAACAACCTGCAATTGATTTTTAACGATGTACCTATGTTAAAATCAATTGTAGTTTGGTTATTCAGTACTTGATATTGTATTTGAAAACTATATCTGTTATAATAAGTATGAAGGATGTTGGGATTTTCCAAAATGATATACACTTATGCCATATTAAAATGTTTAATATGGAGCATGTCAGATGGATTACTTATGCACTAGCAATACAAATTATTATACATGATGTGTTGTCTACAATATTGTATTTAGTTGATTTATCTAATACTTGAAGAAAAAATCAAATCCAAATTAAGATCGCTAAATAGTATATTAGAGTGTTCTCAAGTATTTACAAAATACTTGAGAACTGTTTATAGAAACAATGAACTCCTTAAAGAATGAGTATTCAGGCTCAAACTTCATAGCTGATATCGAGTATATATGTCAATATTAAATTCATGTTTAACCCTTAATTAATGAGCTTTCTTTTGGAAATATTTCAAATGAAAGGTTGTGGTAGATTCGACAAAAAGGCTAAGTCCTTGAATAACACCATAATAAATGGATTTTATAAATATAAGTGCACAAATTTATAATTGAGCTAGCTAGGGATGATCCAAGTACTAAGAGTACTACACCACTGTTATATGATAATAATATAATGATAAGAGCTAACCAAACGTCATGAAACATACTCTAAGTAGTTCCATATGATAATTGGAGTTTATCAACATCGAAGAAAGTTGATTGATAGAATAGATAATTAAATAACATAGTCGAACAATTCAAGAAGGGATTAGCTTAATTAGTACTCATTAGATTAATTGAAGTGATGGGATAAGGACTCCATAATTGACACCAAGTGCAACTGAAGATTGATAGGGTTAGGAGTATGCCCTGGGGAAAATTATGCAATTCACTGTAAATTATTAGCTTAGTAATAAAATCTCATCGAAATAAAAGGTATTTTCCTTTCTATTATATACTTGGTATGTAATGTGTTATATTAATTATTTATTTAATTTAAGTATATTTAATCAAAAATCTATAAATGATATGTTTTGTAATAGTGGTTATAATGTATTGTAATATTGATACATACGTTGAACTAGATTATCTTACCCTATGTAAATATTGCGCAATATGTAACTTAAGGCTGCTGGACACCAAGGGGTAATGTGTTGATAGTTATTAGATGGCCATGAAATGACTCACATGATAGTTTTATGCGGTAATATAATTAAGATCAAACAGAAAATATCGATATGGCTACATTATACATTTCTCCTAACTTGAGAATGCTATTGAATTTCAATGTGGACACTCCACTTTGATTATAGTTAAATCATTGCATGGCATCCATTATGCAACTGTAGTTAAGTTGAGTTGAAGCATTGGAAGTGAAACATTCAATAATGAATTCATTTCCTCAATTATTTGGGGTAGTATTACGGTCAATTGAAGTCAACTCAAAGTTAAGGCCTCTGGTCAGAGTAGTTTGTTTAATTATAATTGTTATTATAGAGCCAATGACTTTGTGTTTTGTACTATGCAAGTTGAAATATGAATGCTATTGGATTTTTTTTCCATTACCAAGTTCCCCAAGTTCTAATGTGGTATAATTTTTAATGAAGAGAATTGGCGTAAATAACACCACTGGCATTGACCGCTGAAAATAGTTAAAGTGAATTCTACCAAAATTGTGTATGCTATAAATCTAGCCAAATTATCACATTTCTAGCTAATGAACATTAATATCTAAATTATTCAATGTTGATTGCTGACAGAATATACACTTTTGTTTCGCACAATCCCAATGTTGAATACTCCAAAATACCACTCGATTTAATTATTTTTATTTATTGTAAATTAATTAATATTTATGAAATATTGATTATTAGACAAATATTTTGATTTTGGTACAATTAGTAATTAATTGGTCGCATATATAAAAGTTATATACATGCATATCAATACACAAGATTGATAAACATTTAAATTGGATTTAAATACATTAATTATAAAATAGTTTTGGATGTTTTATAGGCCCAATGATGGCCCAATTTTGTTTGACTATGGTGGGGATGAAGGAGTCCCTATTATACGTTTGAATTTGATTTGAACTAGTACAGTGGATTAAGTAAACAAAAGAGATTTATTCTTCTCCTTTTTCTTAGATCTAGATGCTTACAAAATGAAGTCTTTCTTCATTCTTTGCTAGCTTTTCTGCCTTACTCCAACCAAAATCAATATACGTCATAGGACCAAATTCCAATGCTAAAATAATACCAAAATTATAATTAAACAAGGCATGGTGCTTACCATTGGATTGCTGCAACTTCTAGAGACGCATAGATCAAATCTACAAGAACTATATTTAATATTCAAGGTGCATTTCATTGATAGCTATTATTGGTAATAATCTTTGTTTTACATATTCTGTATTCACATATGATGTTAGATCCAGAATGATATTTTATATGTCTTGTATATCATCACAAATTTGCATATATGTTACTTGTCATTCTAATATATATTACCAATTTTTGACATATATGTATATAAAGTTGCATAGTAATTTTTTATATGATGTGTTTGCATATGATTAATTTTCAAGAACTAACAACTGATTTTTTTATTAACATACAAACAAAGTTCGAATTTTATAATATATTATATATATATTATATGAATTTTCATTTATAATAATAATAAATTTGTTTAAAATCCGCATGGATTTTAAGCTAAAAAAAATACTTTTTTAATGTATAGAATATGGACGAAAAGGAAATAAAAAATTAATTTTGTTTTAAATTGATATCGGCTAATTTTAAAAATTATTTGGCTTTATGCTTCGACAATAATAATTTTTCTTCAGTTTGATTTGCTAAAAATTAAAAAAAAATTGTTTCGGCCAAAAATTTTAAAAATAATTTATTTCGCTTCAACCGTACTTAAAAAATATTATGATATTTAAATTAATAAAATAGATACATTTTAATACAAAAAATTATAATTATTTTATAATCGAATTTTAATAACATTAGTAAGTGTGTGTTTGTATATATCTTGTATATATATACATACACATACATCATGAAAAGGTTGTTTATATAAATTTACAATTTTAGTCATCGTTCACAAATTTTGAAATTCAAATTTAGATTTTACTTTTACTTGATATGGATTTGATTTAGATCTAAAGTTTTCTCTACGATATTTCAAATTTGAATTTAGAACTTAAATAAAGTCAAATTAGTCAATATTTAAATTATAGTTTGTTTTATAACTATATATATATATATATATATATATGCATATATATTAAATATTAAATTAATTTATAAAATAGTATAGACATCAAGCATGTATATAAATGGGTAGAAATATATGTTGTATTGTAAATCCCGACACTTAGATCGAGCATATTAAACAATGCACACTGTATAAATTGCACGTACATGTACATGTGTATATAACACACATGTGTACACTATATATTATATATTATGTATATTAGTAAATAAAATCCTTTTTCTCAATAAATAAATAAATAGTTTTATTTAAAATTTATTTAAATTAGATCAAAATCAATGTAGACTTTATAAGCCTAATAAGATCCAAAATGATACAAAATTAAAATTCACCCATTTAAACCCCGACATGCTGACCTTATTCCAACAGATTATATTTAAATCACGGAATGACAACCATCAAAATATTATAGCTGGGCCTAAGTTGAAGCACTGAAAGTGAAACATTATTCAATAGAAAATTTAACTCCTTAGTTGTGTGAGATTAGTATCACAATCAATCGTAGTCTTCTCCAAGTCAAAATATTTGTGTGGAGTAGTATGGTTAATAATTGGTGGTATTATTAAACCAAGGATTTCTTTATGAACTAATCGAGTTGAATATGGATAATATTAGAATTTCCACCAATACCAATTCCATTCATCCTAAAAATATATAGTTTTGACGTAAATAATCATTACTAAGATGTATTGATAAAGAAGTTATAAATTTGGATTTTACTAATGAGATCTACGAGTGATTAGTGTAGCCGAACTTTCATATTACTAGCTACGGTGTCGTGTGAACATTAGTGTTTGAATTCTTCATTTATTACTTATTGACTAAAATCACATCCATGAGTCGTGCATTGAGTTCATTTAGTCTACGGAACACCACTAGATTTAATTTGTTTATAGTAGCTATAAATTAATTAAACTAAATAATATTTAAGAAATAATAATTATTGTTGTATTTTATGTTTGGGGAGTACTTAATAAATGAGTCAGTCTCCAAAAATGTTTTAGGTGCCATTAGTAATTAATTGGATATGCATATAAAAGTTACATATTTACGTATCAATATATGATATCAATTTACATCTAAACTGGATTCAAATGAAATTAATTGTAATTGGGTTTTAAAGTCCATTGGATCCATTAACGGACTAATAAAGGGCCAGCCATAAGGAAACAAAGAAGTTGTCTTGGGAGCTGGACTTAGCAAATATTAGAAGATATTTTCCATATGTTCCTCTATATAAGTAACTTAAGCCTATGTTCTTTTGGATCTTGCTTTCTCCTATCCTTGGCTGCCAACCCTCCCTTATCATGGCTGAGCTCCATTCAACCCTAAAACATTCGAAAATTCAAGCAAGTGGTGAAACACCGAAGCCAACAAATTTGGGTAGGGATTTAAGATATTTATGGAACTTTTTGAATGGACGTATGTTTTTGAGGCTACATCTCAACATGTATATTCTAATTTACATATTTATTATTATTGTATGATATGTGGAACTATATATATATATATATATAAATTTCTGTAACGGCTCGGAATTTCGATCTAGAGAATTCCAAATAGTTAGGAAAAGAAGAAAAGAGATAGAAGAAGAAAACAGAAATCCAAATTAAGAATCTCACATTCGCAGCGGATAAAATATAATATCAATAAATACTTTACACAAAGAAAACTGTATCAGTTAATTACATTTAAATACATCAGAGTTACAACATATATAAAAACACTAGACAGATTCAATCAACCTGTCCCAGACAACTACAATATATCACGGCGAAATGCACTCCATACGTTCCAGCCATCCAGCTCGCCTCTTGACCTCCAGAACGTCCTTACCTGATAATCTGTAATACTCGGTCTGATCCGAGCATTACATCAAAGTAACACCCGGGTCAAGCTGGAAACCAGCGTGATTAAACCCATCTAACATGGAATATAAGAGTATAAATCTTAATTAAAACCTGGGGTAACTCGTTCATCACTACAAGTTCACAACTTGTTGTAGTCAACATTTTATCAATTCCTAAGTACCTCTACTTAGTTATAAATGGTCCAATCATTTAAAATTTTCCATTCTAGCCTATTGATTTCACATATGAACCTATAAAGAATCATAGTAGATTTCAAATCGAAGTGGTTTCGGGTATTTACTGGTACTTGAGCCCAGTCTCTTCGAATCCCAAGTCACCTTAACAAAGTTATTCAAGTGAAATACAATTCATATTTTAAGTACATGACATCACTTTTTACATGACAATTCATCATCGATAGATAACCATATTATCACTGTCCACCCAAACATGTCATATCCCAAACATTTCATCTCAGAGAAATCAACCAATTCAAGATATTAACATCATTCAATCATTCATAAGCAAGGTTGATCACTTTCAAAATTAATTTAATTTATCTCTAATTAAATTAATTACCAATCCCTAATCACTTAGATACCTTCACATAACATTAATTGATTACAACCCATTAATCAATCTTCTTTAATTATCCATCAAAATTAATCACCCTTGACTAATTATCCTTTAATCACAATAAGTAATTAACTCTTAATTAATTACACAAATTAATTAACCCTTACCCATCCATATTACTTACATTGATCCTTAATTAATTACTCAAATTAATTATCTTATAATCTATATTTATTAATTATCCATTAATTAATCAAATTAATCAACTAAGCTTTGATTAATTTCTTTAATTAATCAATCCTTAATTAATTACACTAAGTAATTAACCTTTTTATTACTTCCATCAAGTAATTATCCCATTTGTCAATTACCCTTACTTAATTTAACCTTTAATCTCAAATTAAATTACTTAATCCTTAACAAATTAATTCTTAACAAATTAATCCTTTAAATTACTTAGATTAAGTAATTATCATTTATTAAATCACATTTAGTAATTTCCCATTAATTTAAGTAATTATCATTAATTAATTACAATTAATTAATTAATTTTTAAAATAAACCATCATCTTTTATTTAATTGCCGCAATTAATCATACTAATAAATCAATCCCTTAAATTGATTATACAAACTAATTAACTAATTATCTTAATAATTAGTTTAATTAATTATCCCCTTAAATTGGTTACACTAATCAGCTTACCATCCTAACAAAAATTGTATTTATTCAATTGCATTATTTAAATCACCTTAAAAAACTATAGGAATTACCTACTATATAGTCACCTAAACAAACAGTTCCAAAACATTTGAAAATTTGAAAATGTTTTCAATAGCTAATGCTTTGATTTAGATCTGTTTATATTTTCCTTTTTGAAACTTATTTAGATAATTTTTTTAAAAACTTGATTTCTTTTTTTCAGCCCAACATATTACTAGAGTACTGACTCGGGCACATTCACCACTTACCCGAGCTAAACCATTTCCTACCCAAGTCAAAACGAACAAAACTCACCATAATTCTTTGAGTAAATATGCGATCGATCTCGAGTCTTAACCGAGACAAACTGTTCTTCCTCCCCACCCTTAGCTAGCAAACCGATATAGTGATATGTGGTGCACATGCACAAGCATTCAGACCATCATCGACCAGCGCCGTACCCATCATCAAGTCGATGACGTTGCCGTCACTCCGTTCGTCAACCCATAAATCTCGAGAACCCATCCACACGAAATCGAACGATTCGAATGGAATAAGAAACCCATCGATCTCCAAACCCCTGCCCCCTGCCCCCGCATCACCACCATAGACCACCTGAAATTTCTATACTCTAACCAGTCCTCCGTCGAAGTCTTAAGTTCCCACACCATTTGTTCCGATGAAGATCGAAGCTCCATCGACGATGTACTCACCTTAAAACCGTAGTTGACTAACCAGACTCTTAAACCCTAGTTCGACGAACAACCACCGCCACAATGATCATTACAACCTTCCACCATTTTTACCAAGGCCGTCCGCCTCTTCGCCAACTCTGACGACGGTCCCGATCGCCAAATCTACACCGATCGCCAGAAATCGTTAAAAGCCTATTTTCCCATCAACATGCAATTTTTATCAAATTAAAAGTCTAAAAATTTAGATTTTATTTTAAATCCTAGTTTTCGATTACAATTCAAATTATCAACCTGAAAACAAGAAATCATTCAATCCAAATTTGATAAGATTTAGGATTTTACTGTACTTCTTCCTTTCTGTAAAAATCTAGCTACTGTTTTAGCATAAAAATATTTTAAAATTGATATTATGGTGTAACTAACAAGTTTTGTTCATACATTATATCCTCAAGAAGATTAGGGAAGGAGATCGTGATTTTCTATTGTCAAATCCTAAAACTAAACAACAAGAATAGAACAATCTTTTGTAAATAGACATACACATCCTTTTAATTCATATAAATATGTATATAAATTTCATACTAAACAATCATATGAACATTTATCACACCTAACTCCAAATTACTGCATGCAACAAGATTTTTAAAACAGAACGGAAATTTGTTTACTCATAGTTACATGATGAATAGAAGACAGGCTTGCTATTGAAATCTGCGACCTGATGCATATAAGCTGATTTTTGATTTGTTATTGATTGAATCTTGCTTGTAAATCTAAGATGATTTTGCTTGTGTTTGCTACAGGTTCTAGATTTGAAATTGATCTGTTTTTGAATCCTAAATTTGGTTGAGTTCAGTTTCTATATCTGGTTTGATTTCTAGTTTTAGTTTGGATTTGAAAACATATGGAAGAAAAATTGAAAGTCAAAAATATAATTGTGTACATAATTTAAATTTATTTTTATTTGATAAATTTTTAAAAATGAATGACACATGTATTACATGTTGCAACTTAGTATACACTTATCATTATTATTTTATAAAAAAATTTACACTTGTTATAATGTATAAAGAATTCGTTTTACATTTGTAATTTCATGTATTAATATATTTTTAAATGATTTTTATAAAACTTATATATATATATATATATTCCCTATTAAGTAAACACATTATTTAAATTTATATAAATAAATCTTTTAATGAAAAATAATATAAAATTAATTATATAAAAGAAATTAAACCATATATTATATATTTTAAATCCAAAATACTTTAAGATATTTACCCTTTGAATTTCAAATTCAAACTCAGTTTCAATTTAAGGTGAAATCTAAAATCAGCCTATATATATATATATATATATATATATATATATATATATATATAACAACATATTATTTGTTCAAAAGGAATAATTTGCCAAAATTAAATCAGTAGATTATCAAATAAATATTTATCCAGATATTAAAATTCAGTTTCTATTATTTATATTCAGATATCTTTTATTATCAGAATTCAATCTATAAACCAGATAATTATCCAACTATCAAATGTTCAAAAATTCGGGTTATCACATTCCTTCCCCCTTTGAATCTTTTCGCCCTCGAAAAGGAACGAAGCCAGAATTTATTAAAATGCTTGTTATCAGAAAAATACTCTTTAAATTTTTTTTAAACACTTTTAAAATCTACATAGTATTACAAGAATAATTTTATAAAAATACTTTTTATAACTTGTTGTCTCAACAAGTCCATCCTCATTCTCAAAGAAATTCGGTCATGCGTTGATCAAGCGTACGACTGAAAATCTATAAGTACTTAGCAGATCCATTTTCAACACCCAGTGAAAATACTTGGAAAATATTTTATTGAAAATATAAAAAAAAATTGAAAATAGTGGAAATATCTTTGGTGAGAATGCTTTGGAAATCATCACCCCCATCCATGGTCGCAGTTACATCCTGGGTTACTTGCCATCGCAACAAAAGTCCATGTAATTGTAGGCACTCCGCGCCCTCGATTACGCCATGAAACCCGCCACAGATCGTAGTTACATTCCAGGGTTACGTTGCCATCATAGCAAAAGTCCATGTAACTATAGGCATCAGAGCCCTTGAATTTCGCTGCCAAAAGAATGAAACTTGTCCACTCCCACATAGGTCGCAGACTACATCAATTAAGTCCCAATGTAGCCTTAGGCTCTCACGGCCTCTCGACTTTCGCTATGTCTTCATAGGTCGCAGTCTACCAATGTAAAATTAAACGTAGACTGTTGGCTCTCAGCAGCACACACGACTTTCACTATATTACCATAGGTCGCAGTCTACCGATGTAAAATTAAACGTAGACTATTGGCTCTCAGCAGCACACACAACTTCCATTATGGTCTGCAGTAGATTGCAGTGACATCTAGTTACACTATCGTCACAGCATAACCCAAATGCCTCTGTAGGCATCCACGCCTTCGATTTTCGCTACCCAATAATCCTCAGGAACTATTTTGTCCGGACCCCTCACATGATCAACTTTAGAACCACCTCTTTTAAGGCTCAAGGTAGTACCAATCTATGGTACTCCTGAGAAGTTCATTCAAGGGAGCGCCTTTTTCTCCAGAGCCATTTTCAAAACACTTTATACTAAACACGTATAGTATCTTCCAAATCATACACCTGGTATGAATCCCATATAAATCTCCTTTTCACAAAATCGATTATCCCAAAAATCGATAATTCTCAAACTAGGCTTTCCAAATTCCAAAATTGATTTTTCTCGAAAAATGAAAAGCCTTTCCAAATCCAAATGTTCCAAAAACCTTTTTCCAAAATCATCCTCATAAGAACCTTTATATATATATATATATATATAACTTTGAAAATCTTTGGATCATTTCATACTTGTATAAATTCCCTTTTTATACTTCAATATTTTCAAAAATCCTTTTCTCCTGGCAATACATTCAACAAGGGGAGATTTATCTTATATATAGCAAAGATATATAAATTTGTTTATTCTAAATCAAATATTCAAACTTAATTACTCTATAAAGTCACTTACCATATTACTTACTTTCATAAAGTAAATTTCTACCATAGAAATATCCGATTCCCATTTTATTTCATCGTATATTTTACAAACTATACTTTTCATTTCAAAATCCATTTCACATTTCTTATCCACAAATTCCCAATATCAATTCCATTAAACTCGTACGGTGTACACATATCATTCGTACGTAGTATCAATCTGATCGCTCGCTCGATCACACAATTTCTCTTCCGAACTAGTATCGTCCACCCGACTTCCTAGTGCGGATTCAGATATGGTTTGTTGATCAGAAACCGTCATTCTCCTTGCATATCCATAACTATGATAGAGAATATCCAGAACCAATCAAAAATCCATACCCAGGTCCGCCTTCGAAAATCGAGTGAAAAATCCCAACTCGGATCGATATATTATCTCGAAATTATGTGATTGAATCTGGATCAAATCACTATGCGAATAGAATAATATACGTACATCCTACGTATCTATCCTCATCGATTATTAACCAAATCAATTCTCTTTTCTATTCACATTCACTTATGATTTCTATATACTTATTCACAGTTGCTTCAATCCCTTTTGGATTATCACCTCAATTCTTATCTCAATTGGGTATTTAATCATAACAGTTTGTACTCTAAATAGTTTTAAAATATTTTGAAAGGTTAAAAAAAGATAAGTAGTTGAAAAATAATTATTAATTTGTAAAATAGTTATAAAATAGTTAAGTAATGATAAAATGGTTATAAAATAGTTAAATAATTGTAAAATAGTTATAAATAGTAATTAGTTATAAAACAGTTGAAAAACGGTAATAGTTTATAAAACAGTTGTAAAATAATTAAATAATTCCAAAAATAATTATAAAATTAGTATAAAATAGTTTGGGTTTAAAAAGAAAGGTTGTATATACATAGCTTAGAAAAATAGGTTTATAGTAAAACAATTTATATAGAAAATAGTGCAAAGCCAAACTGTTCAATTCTCAATCTCCATTCTCATCGATTCAATTTAAATTTCCACTTCCATTTAAATTGACCTAATTCCAATTTAAATAACTTCAATTTTCATTGAAATTTGATTTAATCTCAATTCAAGTTGAATTAACCGCAATTTTTTTCCAAATTCAAATCAAATTCCATTTGAATTTTAAACCTATTCAACTTTAATCACAAATCCAAATTATTAAAATCAAATTTCAATTTGAAAAAATTTCAAATTCAATCTCACTTTAAATCATCTCGAATTATATAAATTCGAGTTAAACTTTCAAATGTTGATTTAATTCCCTTAAATCAAATTAACCTTTACTTTTTAATTTAATAGCCTAACAATTTAATTCTGAATCCAAATTTCAAAATTCCATTTTAATTTACCTTACTTCTTCATTAACTTATTTTTAGGTTCAAATAATAATTCAAATTCTTTTAACAACTCAATCAACAGTCTCATAATTACTGATAATAATAGGATGATATTAAGATAAATAATCATCTAATTTATTTAAAACATTCATCATCCACTACCCATTCCCGGATCTCAAGCCTGTTTGAGATCATAATACTCCCTACCAAATCAACCCATCTAACTTAAATCTCAATTTCATCATGAAATCTCCAATTCTGGTTTTTCCCCTCCTTTAAGTTAAATTCAATTAAATCCAATTAACCTTACTCAAATTTTAATTCCCTCTTCAAATTTCAAAATTCTTTGCCTCTTATAAGTTCAAAACTTATATCACTTTGGGTTTTTACATCACACTTCAGGGAAAATCAAAACTCAACACCTTAGAGTTTATTTCAAATCATCTTTGATATCATGTATATCCATACATATAAACATATTTATTTCTTATCCCACCTAGCCTTATTTTTAAAATAAAAATAAAACCACCCTTGGTTTTAATTCAAAACAAATTCCTTTAAGTTTTCATAAAACTCTTGTTTGGAACAGGGCCCTACAATCAAATTCATTAAATAACATTATTATTATTTCTTTATCACTTTGAAACAAATTTCCAAATTTCTGGACCTAGATTTAAAACTTCACAATTTAGATCATCTTCAGCTCCAATTTAAAAGTCATACTTACCTAAATGTTTTACTTCCCTAAAACATTTCATTATTATCTTATTCTAAAATCACTTTTACAAATTCAGGATTTTAGTTTTAGTTTGAATCTATTTTAAACTTATTTTCATTAAATTTTCAGTTGGGTTGTATTACTATTACCACTTAACTCTCATTATTTTATTTTAAATAATACAACAACCTATTACCTTAATATATAGTGGTTAGATGAATCATTGCTTTATATATAAACTTATATAAAAATCTTTTACTTTTAAAACCATTATATAAAAAAATAACAAGTACGCTCTCATATATATATATATATATTCACTCAACTCATTTTAGGGTACCATTTACCCTATTCTTAATGAGCATCCCACTAGAGTCAAGGTTCTCACTTAACCTTCTGCTCTGATACCAAATTGTAATGGCCCGGAATTTCGATCTAGAAAATTCAAGATAGTTAGGAAAAGAAGAAAAGAGATAGAAGAAGAAAACAGAAAACTAAACTCAGAATCTCACATTCGCAATGGATAAAATATAATATCAATAAATACTTTACACAAAGAAAACTGTATCAGTTAATTACATTTAAATACATAAGAGTTACAACATATATACAAACACTGGATAGATTCAATCAACTTGTCCCAGACAACTACAATATATCACGGCGAAATGCACTCCATACGTTCCAGCCATCTAGCTCGCCTCCTGAGCTCTAGAACGTCCTTACCTGAAAATCTGTAATATTTGGTCTGACCCGAGCATTACATCAAAGTAACACCCGAGTCAGGCTGGAAACCAACGCGAGTAAACCCATCTAACATGGAATACAAGAGTATAAATCTTACTTAAAACCCGGGGCAACTCGTTCATCACTACAAGTTCACAACTTGTTATAGTCAACACTTAATCAATTCCTCAGTACCTCTACTTAGTTATAAATGGTCCAGTCATTTCAAATTTTCCATTCTAGCCTATTGATTTCACATATCAACCTATAAAGAATCATAGTAGATTTCAAATCAAAGTGGTTTCGGGTATTTACTGGTACCCAAACCCGGTCTCTTCGAATCCTAAGTCACCTTAACCAAGTTATTCAAGTGAAATACAATTCATACTTTAAGTACAGGATATCACCTTTTACACGGCAATTCATCATCGTAAATAACCATATTATCACTGTCCACCCAAACATGTCATATCCCAAACATTTCATCTCAGGGAAATCAATCAATTCAAGATATTAACATTATTCAATCATTCATAAGCAAGGTTGATCACTTTCAAAATTAATTTAATTTATCTCTAATAAATTTAATTACCAATCCCTAATCACTTAGATTACTTTCACTTAACATTAATTGATTACAACCCATTAATTAATCTTCTTTAATTATCCATCAAAATTAATCACCCTTGACTACTTATCCATTATCACAATAAGTAGTTAACTCTTAATTAATTACACAAATTAATTAACCCTTACCCGTCCATATTACTTACATTGATCCTTAATTACTCAAATTAATTATCTTATAATCAATATTGATTAATTATCCTTTAATTAATCAAATTAATTAACTAACCTTTGATTAAATTCTTTAATTAACCAGTCCTTAATTAATTACACTAAGTAATTAACCTTTTTATTACTTCCATCAAGTAATTATCCCATTTGTTAATTACCCTTACTTAATTTAACCTTTAATCTCAAATTAAATTACTTAATCCTCAACAAATTAATTCCTAACAAATTAATCCTTTATATTACTTACATTAAGTAATTATCATTTATTAAATCACATTTAGTAATGCCCATTAATTTAGGTCATTATCATTAATTAATTACAATTAATTAATTAACTTTTAAAATAAACTATCATCTTTTATTTAATTGTCGCAATTAATCATATTAATAAATCAATCCCTTAAATTGATTATACAAACTAATTAACTAATTATCTTAATAATTAGTTTAATTAATTATCCCCTTAAATTGATTACATTAATCAACTTACCATCCTAAAAAAAAATTGTATTTATTCAATTGCATTATTTAAATCACCTTAAAAAACTATAGGAATTACGTACTATATAGTCACCTAAACAAACAATTCCAAGACGTTTGAAATTTTGAAAACTTGTTTTCAATAGCTAATGCTTTGATTTAGATCGGTTTATATTTTCCTTTTTGAAACTTATTCAGATAATTTTTTTTAAACTTGATTTCTTATTTTCAACCTAGCATATTACTAAGGTACTGACCCGAGCACACTCACCACTTACCCGAGCTAAACCCAGATCCTACACAAGTCAAAACGAACAAAACTCACCATAATTCTTTGAGTAAATATGCGATTGATCACGAGTCTTACCCGAGATAAATTGTTCTTCCCCTCGACTCTTAGCTAGAAAACCGATATAGTGATACGTGGTGCACATGCACAAGCATTCAGACCATCACCGACCGACGCCGTACCCATCATCAACTCGACGACGTCGCCGTCACTCCGTTCATCAACCCAGAAATCTCGAAAACCCATCCATACGAAATTAAACGATTTGAAAGTAACAAGAAACTCGTCGATCTCCAAACCCCTCCCTCCAACGTCGCCATCACAGACCACCTGAATTTTCTATACTCTGACCAGACCTCCGTTGAAGTCTTAAGTTCCCACTCCACCTATTCCGATGAAGACGGAAGCTCCGTCGATGATGTACTCACCTTAAAACCGAAGTTGACTAACCAGACCCTTAAACCTAGTTCGACGAACAACCACCGTCACAGTGATCATTACAACCTTCCACTATTTGCCAAGATCGTCCACCTCTTCGCCAACTCCGACAGTGGTCCTGACCCCCAAATCTACACCGATCGCCAGAAATCGTTAAAAGCCCATTTTCCCATCAACATGCGATTTCTCTCGAATTAAAAGTCTAAAAATCTAGATTTTATTTTTAAAAATCCTAGTTTTCGATTACAATTCAAATTATCAACCTGAAAACAAGAAATCATTCAATCGAAATTTGATAAGATTTAGGATTTTACTGTACTTCTTCCTTTATGTAAAAATCTAGCTACTGTTTTAGCATAAAAATACTTTTAAAATTGTTATTATAGTGTAACTAACAAGTTTTGTTCATACATTATATCCTCAAGAAGATCAGGGAAGGAGATCATGATTTTCTATTATCAAAGCTTAAAACTAAACAACAAGAACAGAACAATGTTCTGTAAACAGACATACACACCCTTTTGATTCACATAAATATGTATATAAATTTCATATTAAACAATCATATGAACATTTATCACACCTAACTCCAAATTACTGCATGCAACAAGAATTTTAAAATAGATCAGAAATTTGTTTACTCACAGTTACATGATGAATAGAAGACAGGCTTGCTATTGAAATCTGGGACCTGATGCATATAAGCTGAAACTTTGATTTGTTATTGATTGAATCTTGCTTGTAAATCTGAGATGATTTTGCTTGAGTTTGCTATAGGTTCTAGATTTGAAATTGATCTGTTTTTGAATCTGAAATTTGGTTGAGTTCAGTTTTTATATCTGGTTTGATTTATAGTTTAGTTTGGATTTGAAAACATATGGAAGAAAAATTGAAAGGCAAAAATATAAATGTGTATATAATTTAAATTTCTTTTTATTTGATAAATTTTTAAAAATGAATGACACGTGTATTACATGTTGCAACTTAATATACACTTGTCATTATTATTATATAAAACTAATTATATAAAAGAAATTAAACCATATATAATATATTTTAAATCCAAAACACCTTAAGATATTTACCCTTTGAATTTCAAAATTCAAACTCAATTTCAATTTAAGGTAAAATTTAAAATCATCCTATTAATATATATTTAACAACATATTATTTCTTCAAAAGGAATAATCTGCCAAAATTAAATTAGTAGATTATGAAATAAATATTTATCCAGATATTAAAATTCAGTTTCTATTATTTATATTCAGATATCTTTTATTATTAGAATTCAATCTATAAACTAGATAATTATCCAACTATCAAATATTCAAAAATTTGGGTTATCACAATTTCCACGCTTTATTTGAAATTTAAACTATTGTTTCAATAATTAATTAAATGCATTTATTCATTTTAACACAATAATATAAGTAAAACAAGCATGCATATTATATTTTTAGCAATACAATTGATTTAAAGTATGTAATTTTTTTTTTAATTTGAAATAGTTTTTTTTACTAATTTAGATTAATATTTATTAGTTAAAACCATTTAAGTTATAGTATATGTTTTTATTTATCAAAATCAAATTAAAATAGTATGTATAATAGTTTGAATTAAATAGCACCTATCAATATATATATATATATATATATATATATATATGTATATATATAAAACTAACTCAAAAGCAATTTATATATATTATTATATATGAAAATGAATAATTTTAAATTAAATGTTGATATAATAAATTTGATATACATATATATTAAATTAATTTCATTATTTTATAGGATAAAAAATAATAATGCCAAAAGTATATTTTTACATATACTTAATTTTTGCAATATTTGTTAATACTCAAAATGCTTAAATACAAATATATATTATTAAATTTAAAAAGATTATTTTTAGCTGCATTAGATTTAAATCAGTTTTTTTTTTGGCAAGGCCGACGGGGTTGGATGGACCCCGACCATTTTATTGCAGCACCAATAGATACAGAACACCTACAACAAAGAGCAAAGCTCAAGAAAACGAAGGAAGACATAGCGCCACTAGAACAACAGGAATAAAAAACACAAAAGAAAAAACACAAATAAACTAAAATCTATGGAATGAGCAGTATATCCCTGGATCAATGCTGAAGCTTTGCATCCCCATGGATTATTTCATCTCGTGTGTCAACCAGTTTTTGAACACAACATCAGATTTAACCCTACTTACATCAAACACTCTGGAGTTACGTTCTTTCCAAACCGTATTGATGAAGCATTTCATCAGCACAGTAAAGAGTCTCTTCCCATTACCCTTGTTTCCAGTCTTCGAATATATATTTTCGCATTCAACACGATTGTCAGGAGAGGCTGTATAACTCTTTAACTTAGTCAGAACCACATACCAGAGTTGCTTTATGAACTTACACTCAAAGAACAGATGCTCTACAGTCTCCACTTGCTCACTGCAGAATAAACAGGCAATGTTAACCACCATTCCCATGCAAACAAGCTTGGCTCTAGTGTGAACTGCACGGTTAAGGACCTTCCACATCAGCAAGTTTTCTCTTTAACTACTGTCCAAACACCATGTTCGCTTCCACCATTTCCAATTTGGCTGCTCTCCATTTTTCATCAAGAATTCATAACCATTACCAATATTGAACTTTCCCTTTTTATTTCCCCATACAATTCCAGCAGCCGTAGAAGGTAAAGGAGTGAATCTTCTTATGATATTCCATATTTTCTGTATTCTAGGGTTGGAAGACGAGTATCTTGATCTACTATGATTGTTGAGAACATCCCTAACAATAGCCGCTGTGTGAATACCAGACTGATGTATTTCGTTGTATGTAAGTTGACGACTGAGAATGTACCCACTATCAAGCCATGGATCGTCCCAGAAACTAACACGATATGATGAGCAGGAATTCAATTGAATAAGGGGAAGGAATAACTCCTTAGTTTTGAATATACTTTGCCAAGTCCAGCTCATGTTTTGCGGTTTAGACATTTTCCACAAACTCTTTCCTTTAGTTAAGTTAGTCCTTGACCAACTGGCCCAAAGGCTGTCAGTACCATTATAGAAAGTGTCTATATGCTTCGCAAAGGAAGCCCTATTCCATTGCTTCATATTGAATATACCAAGACCCCCTTACTCAAAGGCCTCTCAAGTTTGCTAAATTTTATAGGTGCTATGTATTTTCCAGTAGTCTTGCCTGACCATAAGAATTTCATGAAAGAAGATCTGATCATATTGATCAACTTATATGGTAGAATATAGGTTCTAGCCCAATAAACTTGCATTGAAAAAATAACTGACTTTATCAAAGTTAATCTACCCGCTTGGCTTAGAGTTCCAGTGGTCCAACAGCTCAATCTAGTGGTGATCTACTCATATAGAGGAAGACATTGATTAATTGTTATCTTAGAAGTTGAGAGAGGCAGTCCCAAATAAGACACGGTATTAGGATTTATAGTCATACCTGTTATTCGTGAAATTTGAGCAGACAGTTCATCACTCACACCAGATATTATAATGTCGAACTTGCGTAAATTAACCTTAAGGCCAGTCATAGAATAAAACTGTTCAAGAGTATTCATAATATTTGTGATTGTGTTATTGTCCGGGGAACAAAACACAACCAAATCATCAGCGAACATTAAGGCAGTAATTAGGGGATCATTGCAAGCTGGATGAAGCTTGAACTTATTATTGGAAACTAATTTGTCTATCATTCTCGTAAGAAGTTCCATCACCAAAATGAAGATATAAGCTGATAACGGATCACCCTGTCTAATTCCTCTCTTGCTCGTAAAGAATCCAGCAGATAAACCATTGACGTTGAATGAATAGGTTGGGGTGGAGATGCATTCGTATATCCAATAAATAAAGTGTGGAGGGAAGTTCATGTAACCCATTATTCGTACAACACTGTTCCATTGTAGCATATCAAAAGCTTTCATTATGTCGAGTTTCATCGTAGCTTTTGGGGGAGAGTTCTTGCGTTTGTATCCCTTTAGGAGCTCGTGGGTGAGAAGGACATGGTCAAGGATATTCCTACCTGGTAGGAAGGCTGCTTGATTCTTTGAGACAATACTAGGTAAGACACGACTAAGCCTCGTCGCCATAACCTTCGAGATACATTTGTATAGGGTATTACAAAACGAAATAGGACGAAATTCATTAACACTGTGTGCATTCATATTCTTGGGAACTAGAGCTATATTGGTATAATTATACAACCTGAATATTTTACTCTTTTTGAAGAATAGCATTATAGAATTGCACACGTCATTTGAAACAATCTCCCAACAAGAAGTGTAGAAAAGCGCATTCAACCCGTCTGGTCCACCACACGATTCAGAATTAAGAGAGAACATTGCTTGCTTTATTTCTTCTGTGGTTACAGCAGCACAAAGAGAGTTAAAATCATTTGAAGATATTCTAGGCAGTATATCATCAGGGATCAGATCAATAAAAGGAATGAAGTTGTCAGAGTTACTATACATGCCAGAGAAATGCTTAACAAAAGCATCCTGAACTTCCCCAGGAGTAGAACAAAGAACATTGTTCATATCATAAATTGACGTTATGTTTTCTCTTCTTTGCTTGTTCTTGAGACTAGCATGAAAATAAGCACTATTTCTGTCCCATTTTTCCTTCCATCTGATTCTCGTCTTTTGCCTTATCATTTCACTCTCTTTAGTTAACGCTTCAAGGTATTGCTGTGTCAGTGAACATTCAGTCTCAGAGAGATACGCATCATTCACATTATTCATCATGTTAGCTTGGACTTCAGATAGCTTGTTTTTTATTGTAGTACTCATAGCTTCTCCATTGCCAAATCTTTTAAAGGCCCACCTTTTCAAGATTTGCTTCACTTCCTTAATTTTTTCCTTCAAGATAAAAAGATGATTTCCATTAATTTCTTTGTTCCATGCAGTTTTAATAATAGATTGGAAGTCCAGTTCATGAACCCAATTATTAAAAAATTTAAAATTTGTTTTTCCTCTCATGTCCGCTCCACGAAGATGTATTATTTGGGGAGAGTGGTCAGAAAGGAGAGGCGGAGGGAGAAGGTTGAATATGAGTGGCCATTTGGTTAGAGCTTTTTGATTGGTGAAGGCGTGATCAATTCTAGAAAAGGTCCTACATCCATGTCTTCTTTTATTGTTCCATGAGTATTGCATTCCCACTGATTTAACAGGAATAAGCTCAGCATCATAAAGGGTATTAGCTAGAGGTTGTATTTCGTTGATGGAGAGTGGATTGCCTCCTACTCTATCAGAGAGGGAAAAGCAGGAGTTGAAGTCACCAAGAATTAGCCATGGGTGGGTTGACTGCCTCAGAGATGGAATAACATTAAGTAACGGACCTCTGGTAGCAGCAATATTATGCCCATAAACAAAGGAGAGATAAAAAGTTGAGTTATCAGTAAAATCAAGCACGTGACTATGTATTAACCGGGAAGTGGATAGGATAGGAGAAAGTTTAACATGAAGGGGGTCATATAGAATCATTATCCTAACATACACAGCCTCATTCAGGTTGTGAATGAAATTCCAGTTGGGATTTATATATTGAGCCGCCTTAATCGTCATCGCAAGATTTAACTTAGTTTCAAGCATGGCTAAGATAGATAATTGGTGCGTTCTGATAAGCTGTTTACATTCATCAAGTTTGATTGCTTGATGACCACCACGTACATTCCATGCTCCAATGCGTGTCATCATTGAATGACACGAGCATTGAGCAATTCTATTTTCATTCGCCTAGTTACTGCCTGCAACGAGGACAAACAGTTAGGGATAGTAGCTGATAAGGGGGTTCTTTCCATACTAGTTGTTTCATCTGACTTTGGTGAGGCTGTGGGATTAGGTTTAGTAGGAGTGGTATCATGAGTTGGCAAGGGGGGTGGTGGTTTGAATGCCAGAGGAGGGTTTATTTTGGAGTATATGTGAGTTGTTGGTTGATTGAGTGTTTTTTCATTCACTTGGGAGGGAGAGATAGTAGTTTGAATATTAGGTTGATAATCTGTGCATGTCGTATCTTCCTTGTGCATGCCTGTTTGCTTTGTTGCTATTTTCCTTTGCTTCATTTTCATATTTCTATTCTGTCCATTTTTCTTTCCACTGTTATTGGGATCCTCTTCACTTTTACTCTTCCTACTTTTTCCATCTTCAATGTGTTCTGCCTCACTTGGTTCAGGTAGCTGAGTAATATTTACCTTATCTTGCTTTTGCACATTTTGGACTGCTTCCCTTTGTGTTTCCACTGTGTTACACTTATCTTTATTTTTTATCTGACTTTCTGCTGTCTCTTGCATTACCACTTCTTCATATGCTATTTCATCTTGAATCTCTTCTAGTTGATTCTCTTCACACATTACGTTCATGTTTCGTATTGTTTCTTTGGATTTCCAACAAATGGTCAGGCCAAGGAACTTCCCATTGCCACATGAGAATGCCTCTGGATGGACATCCCCGAGAACCAAACCGGATCTCTACCAACACAAGGCCGGGTTACCCCTAACTGAGTAACAACTGACCGAATATGCCATCCCCCGGTCCTTTGGGACCTTTATCACCGAGCGCTCGTAATCAATTCACACAATCATAAAGTGTTTTCAACATGAGTAAGTATCTGGGCTCTATACCATGATACCACCCTTTTCCAGAAGGAAATGCACATATCCCAAAGGGCGCTACCCCTCATAACCTTGCTGCTTCTTTCCTGTTTTGACCATTTCCGGGATGTGAGGCTCGACGAAGTCTCGTCCACAAAAACATACTTTATACAAAAGCCATGCTTTGGGTCAACAAATGATCATAGAAATGATCACCAAGATAGACGATCAAACAAATGATCCTATCACAAATAATCAACACAATGATCATTTCAGCAACACTCAGCATGTCACATTACCAAATTGGGAATATATCGCTGATAACTTCAACTATATAACCTCTGAGCTCGTACGTCTCAGAGAAGGGTGTTAAGCTAAAAGAATAAATTCTCCGCCACCAACAGAAATATATTTGAAAGAAATCGGCTTTATATCTCAATTTGTAATGTCAGACATACAATCCATACAAGTCTGTTCCGGGCTCGAACAAAACCGAAGGCACTTACAAAGAAGTCCTTGCAATCCGGATATCCACAATCCTGATCGGATTCACCATCACATATGGAGAACTCTATACCGTAGCTACTCGGTGCAGAGTCAATCGACAGGTCATCCTATCGCTCTCGCAAATATCCGGTCTTCAACACCGATCTTCAAATGCAATTCACAACGACGTATCACATATTCGGAATGGGTTATACGACCCCATGGTCCTTTCCCAGTTAACCCGAATAGTGAGCGCTTATTCAAAAATAAGTGTGGCATTCAAATTCAAGCAAATCACATCAAATACCCATTCAAAGGGAAATATTGATAGTCGGCTATTGAACTATCAATGGATATGCACACATCACCAGATTCCAAATAATTTTCCAAATTATTTATTTTGAAAAATATCTTTACAAGATATATAATTTTCAATGCTTCAAAAATAAATCAACATTTATTTTTAAACCAATTCCACTTTCTTTTATAAATTCCATAATGAATTTATATTTCCAAAATATTTATGAATATTCGATTTCAATTATTCATTTCAATTTATCCTCAAAAAGATAAATTCTAAATATTCCCTTCATATTGGAAAACATTTCTATACTTATTAAAAATAAGTAATTCACAAATCTTTTTATTTTCAACACTTAGAAAATATTCGATATACTTAAATCGAGATTAAGTATATATTTCATTCTTTAAGGAAATCATTCTCTTAAACATATTTATTTGGGCCAAAACGAATGTTGCGTAAAACATCGTTACGACAACCCAAAATCACTAGTATAGGGATTCGAAATTAAAATAGATATATAAATCCCAATACTATACAAAACATTTCCTTTCGGAAATCATTTACTATAACAACAGTGTTATAGTCCATCATCTCCTTTTATTCCTCGAAAACGTCTATTTCAACAATGAATGTTGAAATCTATGGTTTCGAATCTCAACATGTTTAAAAACATCGTTAGATCGTTTTAATTCTATTTAAAACATCACATTCAAACATTTCCTTTAACATAATATTCACTATTCAAAAACGTGAATATACTTTGTTAACAAATTTCATCAATTCTATGCATTTTATTTCAAAGGATTATTCACTATTCAAAAATGTGAATATAACTCCATTAATAGGTTTCAACAATTTTTTTTAATCAAAATAAGTCGTTTGTGAATTTATAAAACAACGTTTATAAATTCCATTTCTATTTATTTTATATCAACTCCTTTTATAAATTCCTTTATTAACCTATTTGATTTCATATCTCAATTATAAACCAAAAGTTCGTATTATAAGTTAAATGCTTATAACTTATTTGTTTACAAAAATCGTTCCTTTGAACTTCATAGTTATAGATCTTATAACTTATAAGATTCAATGATTTATCCAAAACCATTCTTTCAATAACTTTATAAATTTTATAAACCTACTGTTTATAAAATTCCATTTATAACTTCACTGTTTATAATTCTATAAATTTCATTCAGTTATGAAATTCATTTTCACTTCATTCAAACACTTATAAAAACTCGTTTTATAATGTCAATATTTCAATTTATAAATATCCATTTATAAATCTCTTAATATAAATCAAATTATATTATTATTCTAAAACGTCTTTAATTTCATTTATAATTTCACCATTTTGATTTATAAAATAATCAAATTTTATAAATCCTATATTTTCAACTTTTTATAATAAATTCAAAAATCCCAATTTAAATTACTTTATAAGATCTTTAATCCATATTTCTCAAAATCAACTATTTAACTATATTTCTCAAAAACCATAATTTTATAACATTAAAAATTATATCGTTATTTATTTATTTAAAATGGATCAATTCCAAAAATATAGTATATTTTCAAAAATCACTTTTAAAATCATTTTAAAATCCCAAAATTTGGGTCCAATGATGCTACACACCAAATAGTCAATCACGACTAACAACGATATCATATATCGACATGATAATCCATCAAATATCAAAATATCTGAAATCAAATAAAAACTGTTGAGGAATCCAGTTGGATCCCTCCAACCTGTTTTCCTGCATCCACAAACATTAGCACAATACCAATTTCGCTCCAGTACGAAATTATCGCGGTATATGTTTTTATTAAATATTATCCGCTTAATAACGGCGCAATAGGGTCTCATCCGCTAAAAAATGCGGGGAATCAACAACTGTAATATATACATATGCCAATATATATATATTGATATTATTTATAATACCAATTTCACTGTTTATGAAATATTCGCGGTATATGTTTTTAATAAATAACATCCGCTTACTAACGGCGTATAATGTCTATTTTAACAATCAATAGATAACAATCATCATTCAAACATGCATTCAAATATTTTAAATCTAACTATTTAAAATAAAATCGAAACCGATTCGATTGAGTGAGAAGTTCTCACCTTGATTTCAATTTCGTTTTAGCGATTTATTTCGAATAAAATTAAACGGACGTTTAATTTTACCCGAAATTCTCACTAAATCCAAACGACTCCAATCCAACTCCATCGTGTAGTGCTCGTCCATACGATTCCAACGCAACTGGTTTCGCGCGTTTTCGACCTCGTATGAAAAAGTTATGAATTATTGAAGTTCGTACACGATTTATATATACTATTTACAACATAATTTTTATTAATTTCAACATACACACATCATCACCCTTGGATCTCTCCCCCTTGCATCCTGGCCGTGTTTCCTTTCTTCCCTACTCACGTTACCTCCCAGTAACCAAGCCGACCAATATGAACCCATTAACAAGAAATTAGGGTTAGACATTCGAGCCACCACACGCCACTACACATCGATCAACCACCTCCACGAGATGCGCCTCCATCCCCTCAATACTCGGCCCCAACAAGAGTAAGCTCGGCCCCCTCCTCTGCACGCAGTTCGAGAATGAACGGCCCCTCTTTGAACTCGAATTCCCATTGATCCACTTCGAGTTTTTCCATCATAACCGTTGATTAGCTAGTTCGTGTTGCCCCCTTCAACATTGTAGTTGAACAAATTTGATGAAACTTAATAGATTTGAAGAAATCAAAGAGAGGAGGAGAGAAAGTATCAGCCCTTGGTTGTTAACTGGCGGCTAGGGTTTGATTTTCTTTTTTCTTTTTTTTAATTAATGAAGGGTGTGGGTGTCTATTTATAGAGAAAAATCGAACACTATTCATCCGGAAATTTCGAACTCCGATTTACGCGCAGTGACTGACGTTCCTAGGGTTTATCCCGCGTTCCGGACACAATGGAACAGGTTTCGGAAGCTAATTCGGACATCTGTGCAAGTTATGGCAACAAACGTTCAATTTAAATTAAACCGATTTAAATCGATTTCTAGGCGTTTTAATTTGTACCGGACAAACGGTATATCCAATCGACTTGAAGTTTGAAACCTTACAATAATATCACATTACGGATCCGATGAAACTGGTTTCGTTGAAATCCGAGACTTTTTGAAAAATGGCTATTTTAACTCGCCAAATTAATATTAAAAATAATTCGATGCGTTTCGAGCTGCCACGATCAAACGATAGCTCCGATTGACACGAAAATTGAAATCCGGTAATAACTAACTATTACGGATCCAATGGAACTAGTTTCGTTCAATTCTGAGACTGTTCAAAAATTGGCTATTTTACAGTCGATTATTAAATATTAAAATATTCAATTTTCACAAATAAACTTTTAATTCGATTTTAAAAGTTCTAAAATATCATTCTAACTTCAATATGATAAAGTAAAATTTTACAAATCATTTTCAATCATATTTAACCCAATTTTTCAATTATTTCCATAATTTAACATATTAAATTATCGATTTAATTATCCAATTAAATCCAATAATTCAAAATAAATTTATTCGACTTATAAATTCACTTATAAATATTTAAAATTAATTAAATACTCAAATTTTAATTAATAAAAATTCTGGGTCGTTACAATCTTCCCCCCTTAAAAGAATTTCGTCCTCGAAATTAACAAGTAAGAAAAGTTACAGAATCTATTAATTTTCCCAAAATTGATAGTTAAACTTCTTATAATAACTTTACTAAGTTTTCAAATCATACTTAGTTATCTTTTCAAAAACAACTACTATTGTTTAACTTTCAATTCAAAAATCAAAGTTAAAGTTTTCAAAATTTTCCAATTTTCTCAAATTTTTTCTAACGCCTTAAATTTCCGGAAAAATTCGCCATAGTCTCCTTTGCGCGGCTCGATCCGAAAAAAAAAATGACAGTATATATATCACAAATATACATCTCATCAAGTAATGAGGCATCCCGCAGGGAAAAAAGTGTAAAAGTACGGTATGTAATCCGAGATATGTACCATATATTTTATTAGCAAGCATATACGGCTAATATAGCACTAAAGCGAGCTCCAAATGCGAAGCAAACGCTATCCGCACCTACTAAACACTCAACAAACAACATGAGAACATGTATATATGAAAATAATCTCAATATACAACATATATCTCCATAACAACTATATATGCTAACATAGCAAATACAATAAAAGCAATATATACAACCATCAACCAACTAACATCCATAACCAACAAATATTCATTCTTATTCTCATTCATATTCAATGAAATGGTTTTCCATTTAATCACATTTGACTTATTCACATTGGATTTTATCAACATTCCTTCTCAATTCAATTAGTTATCATTTACTAATTTAAATCCAATTC
The DNA here is from genome assembly GCA_030765085.1 of Allium cepa. NCBI lineage: Eukaryota > Viridiplantae > Streptophyta > Magnoliopsida > Asparagales > Amaryllidaceae > Allium > Allium cepa. The sequence goes on along the minus strand of CM060938.1, from coordinate 795,156,574 downwards.
ACATTCAATTGTATTCAAACTTATTTACTTTCAATTTGAATTCAATTACATTAGCTTTCAATTTCATTAACACTTAATGAATTATATACAATCAACTAACAATCATATAACAACCAATGTTTATATAATACAACCAAATTCCTTTGCTTATATTCATTCAATTTGGTTTAACACCATCACTTTCAATTGGTTTAATTAAATTGATTTTCATTCAATTATTCAACTTCATCCAACATCTCTTAAGTTATATTCCATTTAAACATCACTTAGTTTTACATAACTTAAATTCCCACTTGTAAATAAATTCAGATTTCAATTCTAAAGTAAATTTCCATTTAACTTTAAATTAATTTTTATTTACAACTCATATTCATAAATATATCCATATAGTTTCACTTCTTATATATATAAGTTTATTTCACAATTGTAAATCACTTTAATTATAATTCAATTCTTATAATTCTTTTGCTTATACAATTATTCTTTTATTTAGATTATTCAAACAACTAAACAACCAACTTACATACACTTTAATAATTCTGAAAAATTATTCTTTTATATATAAAATATAATCAAGGTAAAATTATTTTATTTACCCAATTCAAAACAATATTATGTCGAATTGTTCTATTCAAGTGTTTATAAACCCCTTCGGCATAGTTTGACAGACCGTGCTGACGAAGGTTCATATGCCACTCAACAAACCAATCATCACAATATAAAACAATTTCATATTTACTAACAAATACGCACTCGTATCTATTATTACACTCAAACTCATTCTAGAGTACTGCTGACTCTATCTCTAATGAATTATACCCAACAGAACCATGGTTGTCGCTTAACCATCTGCTCTGATACCAAATGTAACGTCCCGAAAATTTTCGACTTTCGAAAATTCAGCATCGACACTCACTTTATCGACTGTCGAGAAATCGAAGGTCGGAAACCCGAAATGTTATGGTTTTAATAAGAAGAAAGAAGAGAAGAAGAGAGAAAATAGAGGGAAGAAAACAGAAAAACAGAAAAATAGAACGGAACAGAAAGAAAAGAAAACAACTGAACAAAAAGAACAATATCAGAATCTCACAATTCGCAGCGGAACAACATATAATAATAAATGAATAATCTTTAAACAAAGAACTATATCAGTTATTACATTACATTTCATTTCATTTCATCATATCATCAGAGTGTACAACACATACAACAACAAACAGCGGAAAAGAAATACTATATACTAGTAATACGCCATGCCATCCAGCTTGCCTCCAGCAACTCCAGAATATCCAGAATATCCTGATAAACCTTAACTCTTGACTGCCCGTGTGGAAATTGGTGGGCACCCAGAGTTTAGGAAGGAAAACAATAAACTCCGAGTCATCATGTAACTGGTGTGAGAACTCAAAACAGTTTATTTAACATTAAAATCAAAACAAAGGAATATTTTTAAATTCAATTCGCAATGCTTTTAAAAATGAGACTACCATAAGACCTCCCACCACACACACAATGCAAACGCAGACTTGGAGGAGATTTCTTCTTATGTTAGTCAAAGATGCTTGATACGCATTAAAAGAAAACCTTTGATATTATTATTAGTGCATAGTGTATAACAAATCATTTCGAAAGTAAAGATATAAATCTTAGCCAGCATAGGTACCATTATATTATGCCTACTAATAGCTACCATATTAGATGCAGGTTCTACAACTAAAACCGTACAAGTTTCGTATTGTTTCTTTGGATTTCCAACAAATGGTCAGGCCAAGGAACTTCCCATTGCCACATGAGAATGCCTCTGGATGGACATCCCCGAGAACCAAACCGGATCTCTACCAACACAAGGCCGGGTTACCCCTAACTGAGTAACAACTGACCGAATATGCCATCCCCCGGTCCTTTGGGACCTTTATCACCGAGCGCTCGTAATCAATTCACACAATCATAAAGTGTTTTCAACATGAGTAAGTATCTGGGCTCTATACCATGATACCACCCTTTTCCAGAAGGAAATGCACATATCCCAAAGGGCGCTACCCCTCATAACCTTGCTGCTTCTTTCCTGTTTTGACCATTTCCGGGATGTGAGGCTCGACGAAGTCTCGTCCACAAAAACATACTTTATACAAAAGCCATGCTTTGGGTCAACAAATGATCATAGAAATGATCACCAAGATAGACGATCAAACAAATGATCCTATCACAAATAATCAACACAATGATCATTTCAGCAACACTCAGCATGTCACATTACCAAATTGGGAATATATCGCTGATAACTTCAACTATATAACCTCTGAGCTCGTACGTCTCAGAGAAGGGTGTTAAGCTAAAAGAATAAATTCTCCGCCACCAACAGAAATATATTTGAAAGAAATCGGCTTTATATCTCAATTTGTAATGTCAGACATACAATCCATACAAGTCTGTTCCGGGCTCGAACAAAACCGAAGGCACTTACAAAGAAGTCCTTGCAATCCGGATATCCACAATCCTGATCGGATTCACCATCACATATGGAGAACTCTATACCGTAGCTACTCGGTGCAGAGTCAATCGACAGGTCATCCTATCGCTCTCGCAAATATCCGGTCTTCAACACCGATCTTCAAATGCAATTCACAACGACGTATCACATATTCGGAATGGGTTATACGACCCCATGGTCCTTTCCCAGTTAACCCGAATAGTGAGCGCTTATTCAAAAATAAGTGTGGCATTCAAATTCAAGCAAATCACATCAAATACCCATTCAAAGGGAAATATTGATAGTCGGCTATTGAACTATCAATGGATATGCACACATCACCAGATTCCAAATAATTTTCCAAATTATTTATTTTGAAAAATATCTTTACAAGATATATAATTTTCAATGCTTCAAAAATAAATCAACATTTATTTTTAAACCAATTCCACTTTCTTTTATAAATTCCATAATGAATTTATATTTCCAAAATATTTATGAATATTCGATTTCAATTATTCATTTCAATTTATCCTCAAAAAGATAAATTCTAAATATTCCCTTCATATTGGAAAACATTTCTATACTTATTAAAAATAAGTAATTCACAAATCTTTTTATTTTCAACACTTAGAAAATATTCGATATACTTAAATCGAGATTAAGTATATATTTCATTCTTTAAGGAAATCATTCTCTTAAACATATTTATTTGGGCCAAAACGAATGTTGCGTAAAACATCGTTACGACAACCCAAAATCACTAGTATAGGGATTCGAAATTAAAATAGATATATAAATCCCAATACTATACAAAACATTTCCTTTCGGAAATCATTTACTATAACAACAGTGTTATAGTCCATCATCTCCTTTTATTCCTCGAAAACGTCTATTTCAACAATGAATGTTGAAATCTATGGTTTCGAATCTCAACATGTTTAAAAACATCGTTAGATCGTTTTAATTCTATTTAAAACATCACATTCAAACATTTCCTTTAACATAATATTCACTATTCAAAAACGTGAATATACTTTGTTAACAAATTTCATCAATTCTATGCATTTTATTTCAAAGGATTATTCACTATTCAAAAATGTGAATATAACTCCATTAATAGGTTTCAACAATTTTTTTTAATCAAAATAAGTCGTTTGTGAATTTATAAAACAACGTTTATAAATTCCATTTCTATTTATTTTATATCAACTCCTTTTATAAATTCCTTTATTAACCTATTTGATTTCATATCTCAATTATAAACCAAAAGTTCGTATTATAAGTTAAATGCTTATAACTTATTTGTTTACAAAAATCGTTCCTTTGAACTTCATAGTTATAGATCTTATAACTTATAAGATTCAATGATTTATCCAAAACCATTCTTTCAATAACTTTATAAATTTTATAAACCTACTGTTTATAAAATTCCATTTATAACTTCACTGTTTATAATTCTATAAATTTCATTCAGTTATGAAATTCATTTTCACTTCATTCAAACACTTATAAAAACTCGTTTTATAATGTCAATATTTCAATTTATAAATATCCATTTATAAATCTCTTAATATAAATCAAATTATATTATTATTCTAAAACGTCTTTAATTTCATTTATAATTTCACCATTTTGATTTATAAAATAATCAAATTTTATAAATCCTATATTTTCAACTTTTTATAATAAATTCAAAAATCCCAATTTAAATTACTTTATAAGATCTTTAATCCATATTTCTCAAAATCAACTATTTAACTATATTTCTCAAAAACCATAATTTTATAACATTAAAAATTATATCGTTATTTATTTATTTAAAATGGATCAATTCCAAAAATATAGTATATTTTCAAAAATCACTTTTAAAATCATTTTAAAATCCCAAAATTTGGGTCCAATGATGCTACACACCAAATAGTCAATCACGACTAACAACGATATCATATATCGATATGATAATCCATCAAATATCAAAATATCTGAAATCAAATAAAAACTGTTGAGGAATCCAGTTGGATCCCTCCAACCTGTTTTCCTGCATCCACAAACATTAGCACAATACCAATTTCGCTCCAGTACGAAATTATCGCGGTATATGTTTTTATTAAATATTATCCGCTTAATAACGGCGCAATAGGGTCTCATCCGCTAAAAAATGCGGGGAATCAACAACTGCAATATATACATATGCCAATATATATATATATTGATATTATTTATAATACCAATTTCACTGTTTATGAAATATTCGCGGTATATGTTTTTAATAAATAACATCCGCTTACTAACGGCATATAATGTCTATTTTAACAATCAATAGATAACAATCATCATTCAAACATGCATTCAAATATTTTAAATCTAACTATTTAAAATAAAATCGAAACCGATTCAATTGAGTGAGAAGTTCTCACCTTGATTTCAATTTCGTTTTAGCGATTTATTTCGAATAAAATTAAACGGACGTTTAATTTTACCCGAAATTCTCACTAACTCCAAACGACTCCAATCCAACTCCATCGCGTAGTGCTCGTCCATACGATTCCAACGCAACTGGTTTCGCGCGTTTTCGACCTCGTATGAAAAGGTTATGAATTATTGAAGTTCGTACACGATTTATATATACTATTTACAACATAATTTTAATTAATTTCAACATACACACATCATCACCCTTAAATCTCTCCCCCTTGCATCCTGGCCGTGTTTCCTTTCTTCCCTACTCACGTTACCTCCCAGTAACCAAGCCGATCAATATGAACCCATTAACAAGAAATTAGGGTTAGACATTCGAGCCACCACACGCCACTACACATCGATCAACCACCTCCACGAGATGCGCCTCCATCCCCTCAATACTCGGCCCCAACAAGAGCAAGCTCGGCCCCCTCCTCTGCACGCAGTTCGAGAATGAACGGCCTCGAATTCCCATTGATCCACTTCGAGTTTTTCCATCATAACCGTTGATTAGCTAGTTCGTGTTGCCCCCTTCAACATTGTAGTTGAACAAATTTGATGAAACTTAATAGATTTGAAGAAATCAAAGAGAGAAGGAGAGAAAGTATCAGCCCTGGGTTGTTAACTGGCGGCTAGGGTTTGATTTTTTTTTTTTTTAAATTAATGAAGGGTGTGGGTGTCTATTTATAGAGAAAAATCGAACACTATTCACCCGGAAATTCCGAACTCCGATTTACGCGCAGTGACCGACGTTCCTAGGGTTTATCCTGCGTTTCGGACACAATGGAACAGGTTTCGGAAGCTAATTCGGACATCTGTGCAAGTTATGGCAACAAACGTTCAATTTAATTTAAACCGATTTAAATCGATTTCTAGGCGTTTTAATTTGTACCGGACAAACGGTATATCCAATCGACTTGAAATTTGAAACCTTACAATAATATCACATTACGGATCCGATGAAACTGGTTTCGTCAAAATCCGAAACTTTTTGAAAAATGGCTATTTTAACTCGCCAAATTAATATTAAAAATAATTCGATGCGTTTCGAGCTGCCACGATCAAACGATAGCTCCGATTGACACGAAAATTGAAATACGGTAATAACTAACTATTACGGATCCAATGGAACAGGTTTCGTTCAATTCTGAGACTGTTCAAAAATTGGCTATTTTACAGTCGATTATTAAATATTAAAATATTCAATTTTCACAAATAAACTTTTAATTCGATTTTAAAAGTTCTAAAATATCATTCTAACTTCAATATGATAAAATAAAATTTTACAAATCATTTTCAATCATATTTAACCCAATTTTTCAATTATTTCCATAATTTAACATATTAAATTATCGATTTAATTATCCAATTAAATCCAATAATTCAAAATAAATTAATTCGACTTATAAATTCACTTATAAATATTTAAAATTAATTAAATACTCAAATTTTAATTAATAAAAATTCTGGGTCGTTACATGTTTTCTTCCTCATCTAGATTAAGCAGAGCTTCAAATTTATTAGTGGTTATGAGATTCTCTACCATGCTATTATCTTCAGCACTACCATCACTTTTAACAATATTTTCCTTGTACACTTCTTCAGCAGTTACTTGGTTGATATCAGTAGCACTAACATTTGCACATTCAGTTAGTACTTCACATTCAACTATTTCATTTCCTTTGTTTACATTATTAGGTTCTTCAATATTACACACTTCTTTTCCTCTTTCAGTATCCATTGTGACACTGACATTAACTTTCTCGTGTTGTTCGTTTCTGCCTATGCCTTGTTCCCTTTTTCTTTCATTTGCCCAATTTTCTTTTCTCCTATCTTTTACACGCTGCCATTTTCTAATTACACGCTTCTGAAGTGGCTTTACATTCCTATTTACTTGACCTTTCTCTGTGATTTCTCTTTTATTTCCTTTGCTATCAATGTCCCTTTTTTCCCTTTCATTAACTTTATGCCTTATTTCCATCCTGTCACGACAATCAGTTATATGACCAAAATTTTTGCACATCACACATACATCTGGCCTCCACAAATACTGCACATAAATTTTTTGTGTTCCTCCTTCCACCAGCTTGACTAGAAACACATCCACTAGCTCCTTATCTGGTTTAACCTCAATCAAGCATTTAGCATAGGTCAACCTCTCCTGCTTTTCCGTCATCTCATCCATGCATAACAATTTTCCCAAATGACTACTTAACCAGTTAATTCCCAGTGGCAACCAAGCAAATAACGGAAGATTCTTATAATACTACTTATTAAAATAAATAATATTCTACATTTTTTAATTAATATCTTAGATTTGGATTTGAATCTACATTTTTTTCACCAATACACAATTAGATATTTTAATCTTAACTCGGTCAAATTATCCATGATATTTATAAAATAATATTTATTTTTTTATTAAATAATTTTTTTGATATATATATATATATATATATATATACACACGTACGTGTGTGTGTGTATGCCAAGTGTATACATGTTAGATATATTCCAATATCTACACATGTGTATATTTGATCATGTCTTTGTTTGAGATCATACACATCACGCATATATTTCTTCTCACGTATGCATGAATATATATATATATATATATGAATATATTCATAATTATGCACGTATTATTATTATTAGTTTGAAAATCGGTACTTTATTAAATATAGAAAAAAGGTCAACGACTTACAAATGCTGCTATAGTCTTATGCATGTAAAAGAAATGATAGAAAAACACCCTTATGGCTTACATAGCAACTAAACTATAAACTAGATAAATGAAAAACAAATACAAAAAACGGACCATAATACGTTGAAGAAAATATCAAGTTTGACACACTTAATTAATTCTAGGCTTCAAGATCAACAAAGTAATCACTGCACAAAACAAGTGACCATGCAAGTTCATACTCACTTTCAACTTATACTTTCAACTTATTATCGATTCAATTCCAAGTTTTCGTAAAGTAAATTAATGGTGAAAAGTAGATCTAGCTATACTACTCTATTGGATTGAATGTTACCTCCCTAAAGTGTTATTAGTTACTTACAGGCTGATAACAAAGTAGATTTAGTAGCAGCAGTGAAGTAGAGCTCAAACGATTGAGTACCTAAAAATCTATAGTGCATTATAAAATAAGTCCAGATACATCAAATAAAATAAAATAATAAATGTAAAACAACTTTATTAGAAATAACTAGATTTGATCGAATATTAAATACTAAATTTCGTAAACCCATTTAGATCCAATTAGGTTTTTTTTGAAATTCACCCATCTCACCTGCTATCAAAAAGGCTAGCTCCAACAATTTCTATGTTTTCGATAACCATAGAAGTTATACTTCTAATGGATACCCTTCATGTGGTCAATAGCTGCTAACTTCGTATTTGGATGACTAATGACCATAATTTTTCATCCAACATTAGCATTTATGAAGTATTTATATATTTAGTGCATATATTAGTCCTTCATACAACATTATAGATATATAACATCACATAATATGTTTTAGGTGATTTTATCTACGGCTAAGCGATTATATGATGTATTTATTTATCTATGCACCATATATCCAATTTTTAATGATAACTAAACATGTTTACAAATCTTCTTTCATAATGCAAAAATGGACGGTATATTTTTCATAAATATGTACACTATACTATTTACAATCATTCATAAATTAAAAAGATTGTATATTTTCATGAACAAGTACACTCTATTTTTACAACTTACAGTTTGAATCCCACTCCGTTTCAATTCACGATTTATATCCTATTTCGATTCAATTTGAATTTTATGATTTGAGTCTCATCTAAAAATCATCACTTAAAGGCACTAAGTTTGATATGATTTCTTTTCAATCTATTTAGAAGCCAATAATATTTTTTGATAATAAGAGTGATACTTAACTTAAATAAAGCACTCATTTTCGAGTCTTAAGGGATCAAACCTTGGGACCTCTAGAACTATAGTGTGGAGATCTTACCACTAGAGCTGGAGGTCCTTAATGAAAGCCAATAAAATTACAACTTGGAATTACTTATAAACATACTTATTATACTAGTTCATTTAGTTTAGCATAAATGACTCCAAACATAAATTAATCATGATAACATAAATTTAGCATACGTTATTCAAACATGATTTAATCGAATTGAGTATCAATGTAGATTTGCACTTCATAAATCTATTATATATGAATCCAAATAGAAATTGAGCTTGATACTCAAGCAATCATAAATTAAACAATTCTAAATCTATACAACTCAACATCAACTCGAGAATCCTAAACGAAACTGATGTGTAGCATTGCGGTTGTGGTGGTGGAGTCAAAAGTGGTTTGGTTAGCAATGGGAAAATCTTTCGTTAAAAGGTTAAAACCTTAAATTATTTATTTATTATGAAGAAGTAGGTGGAATGTTGGATGCTATAGAACAAATTGGGAACTGTGAAATTGAGGGAGCTATAGAACTTTATATTGACACATATTTTTATTTTGGGATTTATATCAAATGGATCTAGTTACCCGAATTCATATCGCCTACTAATAAAATATCTATGCCGTCAATAAATAACCGAATCAATTGTTTCTCATGTCATGTTCCTTACAAAACAACTTCATCAAATAATTTAAAATAATCGACTCATTATAGATTTTTTTTATCAACATTTTAGTGTCAATTGTTTATCATATATTTTTTATAAGTTGAAATCCGATTCCATATCTTATTTTTTAGCTTTAATATGTAAAAACCCTTCCTTAAAAAAAATTACACCCCAATTTTTAATTTCAGTAAAAAAATTATATTTTTTAAAAATTAAATCTGAACATTATTCGCATGTTTCTATGATCATAACATTTTTTTGAATTTTTTATACATGCAAATATTTACAAAGAGCTTTGAAAATGTTGCTTAAAACTCTGGAAATGTATCCAGTATTCTCCATAAAAATTTGTGGAACCCAAATATTTTCAGTATTCTCCACAAATATTTGCAGTCCAGAAACTTCAAATAATTACGTATTTCTCAGCAAATATCTACAGAGTTCTAAAAATGCCTTTAACTAAAAAATTAGTTTAAAAACCTATTTTAGAAGAGGGACGGATGTATAGTTTGAAACTTAAATAGGATTTTTTTTTTATGAAAGTTCCCTTTTATGGAAGACCACAAAACTAAGTGATATATTTAAATTACTTGTATAAAATCAAACTGCGAGTTTAAAATTATAATTCATACAACTTTTATTATCGAGTCCTAATATTTTTATTTTAAGTAATATGACATAGTGATAAATAATGTGAATTTAGTTAAAAAACTCTACATACTAAATTGCTTTGATATGTCTAACATAATGATTGTTCATATAGGATTTGACATGATAAAGTATGGCTTAGGTCCTTGATGGTATGAGGAAAAAAGATGAGAAAATTTGATAATTTGTATTTCTATCTAAAGAACGTAAAGGTAATTTTATCATAAATTTAGGAATAAAATAATTTTTCTTTTCCCCTTTAACAATATTTTTAGATATAATTAGTATTTTTTCACACATCTTAATCACATTGTTTTTCCATTTGGCAATTCCTGAGAAAGATGTGGTATATTTCACATTTTCAACTATGTTAAGATAATATTTGCAGAGGCAAACTTCTGCATTTTTTTCTGATAACATGAGTGCTACTTTTGGATGTCTCGAGGGCTCAAACCCATGACTTTTAGAACATCTATCTAAACCGCCACACTCCAACCACTTAAGCTTGAATTCCTTGACCAAACTTCTATAATCTTTTATAACTTTATATTTGTTATTATTGTTTAGTACGTTTTAATTAATTACAATTAGAATTAAATTAAATGTGAGAATCTATTTTAATATCCAAAATACATTAATATATATATATATATGTATGTATGTATATAATTGTTGATGCATAAAAAAATACAACATTATTGATTACGTCGGCCCTACATAAATTTTCCAATTTAAAGGGTATGAATTTCTTTTCTCATCAATTAAATTATTTCAATGATCTTAATTCTCTGCTTTATTATGGAAGATAATTGCAAATTTCCATTGCTAACAAATGTATTTAGGTCCAAATAAACTTATACACTATCAAACGATGTTTGAGAAATGTAGTGTCATTGTAATAGATTTTGGCCCACTAGGTAGTCGAATTGGCTCTGAATTACTCCTCTTGCTCATCCATTCTAGCCCGTCTTTATGGCAGTTAAGATAATAGAGTGAATAATTGACAGTTTGGGTGAATTGGGTAATATAGTTTGAGTATATTTTGATTACTAAATATAGACACTAATTCATGAATAAGTGCAACAACTAATTTAACTAATTAGCATGGTAATCAATAGAACAAGAATATAAACTAAATAAAGTAAGTACTCCATAGTTTTTGTACTATTCAGACTTCTCATCTTACATCTAGCATTGAAGCTTATTTTCTAAATTTTCATTAACAATTCTCTTGCTTAACTAGGATAAAGAGGTTTCTACAACACCGTCTAAATTACAGAACAAGTCTTCGCTTCCAATTTGAATATGAGTTTTGAGAATTATAGTATCTATGAATGCATATCGCCAAATGTTGTATAAAGGTCCAATAACCCACATAAGACTTTAAGTTGAAGCTTAGAAGTTAACTGATAATAAAAGCCATAAAATTATATGAATTGACTGATCAAAATTTTGATAAATTTAGGGTCTGGGAGCAATAAAGTTTTGAGAGCACAGAGTAGTAAGATTGAGAGAATGATAGTTAGTTGGAGTGGGAGATTAACGATGTATTTATACTGGTGAAAAGTTGTTAAAAAAGAGTCATGCTTATTTGAAGAGGAAAGAGAAAGAGCTGAGCATAAATTGCTTCAAGAAAAAAATTCCTAAATAATTATTGTTAACCCGCCTTTTTACAAGGCCACGGACAGGCGGATTTAACTAAATCGACTGTTCATCTGTCGAAACTAGAATACGATTGACTAGAACTAGCGGGATGGATAGACGGTCGGTAAGGAATAGGTTCGATGTGCATGGCTCGACACCGAAGAGAGAGCAGGGTGATTCGATATTGGTTGCCGCTTGGTATAAGGCATGGTTCGACATTGCTTGCCGCTTGGCATAAGGAGTGGCTCGGCATTGGTCGCCACTCGGCAAAAAGGTGTGGCTCGGCATGGGTTGTCGCTCGCCGCTAGGCATCGTTCGGCATTGGACAACGTTCGGCATTGGACACCGTTCGACATCGTGAGTCACTCGGCATTGGATGTCGTTCGGCATCGTACCTCGCTCGGCATGGGAAGTCTCTCGGCATTGGATTTCGTTTGGCACTGAACCTCACTCGGCATTGGTAAGGACAGGGTCGTTCGGCATTAGTGAGATGGCTCGGCATTGGACGAAGTGGCTCGGCACTGTGGAGGTATGTGGCTCGATGGAAGGTCTTGATGGGCCTATACCATGTAAAATGCCCAATAACCCAGGATTTGCCTATAAATATAGCATATGGGGGTACAGAAAAGGGATGTTCTTTCTACTCTCTGACTTTCTCTTCTCTAAGGCTAAGGCACTCAGCCACAGTTAAACTTGGGATTGTAATTGTAATCGATTATTACAGCAATAAAAAGGAAATTTCTGGAGTGGACGTAGGCCGGAGTTAGCCGAACCACTATTAATTTTGTTTTTCTTAATTGCTTTCATTTTAATTTTCATTGTTCTTCATATTTATACTCTCTGCATACACTCTGTCTGTGAGCTGTGACTGGTACTAGGTGCTTTCATCAGTATTTGGGTATTAGTGATCAATTTTTGGCGCTAACACTTTGGTGCTTTCACTAAGAAAACTAGCACTCAGGAATTTTGGAGCTTGAATTTTGGATTGAGAAGCTTAGGAATTCGGATTTTGGAAAGCAATGGCTAGACCGCCAACAAGGAAGCAAGCAGTGGAAAGGAGAAATCATGAAGGAAGTCAAGCGGCCTCTTCTGGAGCTGGAGAGGACCATGCATCCGTCTACATAACTCGAGACGAAATGCAGGTTATGATGAATTATATGCAAGGGAAGATGATGAAATAGCAAGAGGAGATGATGCAGGCTCTTCTTAGGCAATTTGGACAACCAGGAACCGCATGTGCTCAAGTTTTTGGAATTGGACCAGAGGGACTCAACCAACAGGCAGATGGAGTGGTTCAGCAGGGGGCAGCTCCCAATCAACAAACGACTAACAATCAGGATGGGCAAAGACTCGGGGGCACACCACCAAGTAATGTTGGACAAGTTCATGGAGGGATACTGGATGACGCTACACGGCCCGACACCAACAGGAATACAGGAGTACGTGATGAGGAATATGTGCCAGAATTTTCTTGGACACTTGGAGGGCAGTTTGCAAACATGGATAGGGGGCAACCCTTGGTTGAAAATGCCGGATTAGCTGACATTATCAGGCGGACTATTCGCGGAGGCCTAATAAATATGGATTCGGAGGATGTCAACAAAAGTCCGTTTTCCCGGAACATTAGGACAGCTAGGAATCCGCTAGATTTCAAACTGCCCACTCTGGAAGTGTACAACAGGAAGACGGATCCAACTGACCACTTGATGAGGTACACTAGGCATATGGAAGTGCTGGGGGCAACATAGGAGGTTATGGATCGATGTTTCTCCCTGTACTTGACTGATATAGCTGCCATGTGGTTCAGGCAGCTGGAGGATGGATCCATTGGAACGTGGACGGAACTAGTGGACAGGTTCTTAAGTCAGTTTCGAGTTCACATAAAAAGGCCAAAGAATGTGATGACGTTGACATCAGTTAAACACAGGGTGGATGAATCGCGCAAGACATTCTTAACTCGATTTAATGCAGCAGTTGCTTCAGTGGATCGGCCGGATCCATCAATGGTTCTGATGGCCGCGGTATCAGGAATCAGAGATAACTCGAATTTTAAAGTATCATTGATTCGGGACCCACCGTTGGATCTTGGGGAATTCTTCCATGAAGATGAGATATTTCTTCGACAAGAAGATGCATGTTTGGACATGAGGTCAAAGGAAGTAAACCTGGTTAAGGATGGAGGACTACCCGGCGAAAGCACGGGTAAGGACAAGGATAAAGGGAAAATGAAGCACTGGAGAGAACCAAAGTTCTCCACTTACACAGGACTGAACGCAACATTGGAACGGATATTCTTGGATATGTGAGATTGCCTTTTGTATCGAAGGCCTGCAAGGAGGGAGCCCTCAGAACACGAAAGGGTGTCGGGAAGGCACTGTCTTTTTCATGACCTGGACGGGCATGATACTAATAGCTGTCGGCATTTGAAGGACATAATCGAGGAGCATGTTAGGAATGGTCAGTTGCGAAAATATGTTGGAACTCGAAATGCAGCGGTGGAACAGAAGCAACCACCGTCTACCTTGAACAACGAGGGTGTGAGGCCCAAGAATGGTGGTCGGTTGGTCATCAACTAATCTTGATGGTTTGAAATGAGTAATAAACTCTGGACAATCGGCTAAATCAATTACTCATGTACGAGGTCGGAGATAACCCTCAGGCATGCTCTGAGATCATGGTTTACCGAGACGCCTCGGTTTGTGAAATCTACTGCTTTCCTTTGACTTGAACATTTGCTTTTTCTGGTTTGGTTTTGGAGTTTTGTTTGAACTCCCTGTTTTGTTTTTTTTTAGTTTGGATTTTATATGGATTTCTGATTTTCTGGTTGGATTTGGATTTCAGATTGGATTTTGATCAGATCTTCCTTTGGATTTTGCCTAAAATGTCGTCGAACATGGACTATGCTCAGCAAGGGTTCGAAGAGACTAGGATTTGGCCTAGGACTTAGGCCCCATGTTATCGATTACTATTTCAGGTCGTCGAGTATGGACAATGCTCGGCAAATGTCCGGAGAGACTAGGATTCGGCCTAGGACTTAGGCCCCATACTATCGGTTACTATTTTAGGCTGTCAAGTATGGAATATACTCGACAAGGGTCCAGAGAGACCATGATTTGGCCTAGGACTTAGGCCATATATTATTGGTTATTATTTCGCCGTCGAGCACGGAGTATGCTCGGCAGGGGTCCGAAGAGACAGCATAGGACTTAGGCCCCATATTATAGGTTATTATTTCAGATCGTCGAGTATGGACTATACTCGACAAGGGTCCGGAGTAACTAGGATTCGGCTTAGGACTTAAGCGATGGTAATTACTCAATGTTCAGGGACACTGGACCACGGTCTTCAGGTGTGGGTTGTGCTTGAAAAGAACCCGGAGAGGTTACGGATATGAATATTGGCTACGAACAGCAAAGGATTTGGATATTGACCCAGAAAGGTCCTGGATTCGGTTATTGGTTATTGGATATGTATGAAACATGGACTTTGGATGTTGAATTTAGGGCTATTCAAAACACACCTTCCAACAGCAAGGCATATTTTGGGGGCAAGTGTTAATGCGCCATCTTACAAGGCCACGGACAGGCGGATTTAACCAAATCGACTGTTCATTTGTCGAAAATGGAATACGATTGATTGGAACTAGCTGGATGGATAGACGATCCGTCAAGAATAGGTTCGATGTGCAAGGCTCGGCACTGAGGAGAGAGCAGGGTGATTCGGTATTGGTTGCCGCTCGACATAGGCATGGTTTAGCATTGCTTGCCGCTCGGCATAAGAAGTGGCTCAGCATTGGCCGCCGCTCGGCAAAAAATGTGGCTCGGCATGGGTTGCCACTCGGTGCTAGGCATCATTTGGCATTGGACATCATTCGGCATTGGACACCGTTCAGCATCGTGGGTCGCTCGGCATTGGATGTCGTTTGGCATCGTACCTCGCTCGGCATTGGAAGTCGCTCGGCATTGGATGTTGTTCGACATCGAACTCCGCTCGGCATCGGTAAGGACAGGGTCCTTCGGCATTAGTGAGATGGCTCGGCATTGGGCGAAGGTCGCTCGGTATTGGTCTGGTCAGGGTCGCTAAGCGTTCTTGATACGGCTCCGCATTGTGTTAAGGCCAGTGTGGTTCGGCATTGTGGAGGTATGTGGCTCGACATTGTGGAGGTATGTGGCTTGGCATTGTGGAGGTATATGGCTTGGTGGAATGTCTTGATGGGCCTACACCATGCAGAAAGCCCAACAACTCAGGATTTGCCTATAAATACAGCATAGGCGGGTTTGGAAAAGGGATTTTCTTTCTGCTCTCTGACTTTCTCTTCTCTAAGCCTAAGGCACTCAGCCATAATTAAACTTGGAATTGTAACTGTAATCGATTATTACAGCAATAAAAATGAAATTTCTGGAGTGGACGTAGGCCGGAGTTAGCCGAACCATTATAAATTTTGTTTTTATTAATTGCTTTCATTTTAATTTTCATTGTTCTTCATATTTATACTCTCTACATACACTCTGTCTATACGCTGTGACTGGTACTAGGTGCTTTCATCAATATTTGGGTGTCAGTGACCAGTTTTTTGTACTAACAATTATGAAAAACCGAACTATATAGGTTGGATACAATCGATCGACCACTTGGGCACAACCGGTCGACCGCTTATACCTTGCATGATGTAGCAATTGTTGTGCAATTTTAGAGTTCTAAAAATGCATTTAAAATTATTACAAATATCAGAAAATTTTAAAAAGCACTACAATTGTTTAAGAAAGGTTTTTGGAACAAATGTGAGTTATGTGGGTTTTAACAGGATGTTTGTACTAAATTCACTAAAACACTTAACTGCCGATTCAAATATTTTAAAACAGGCACCTTTGAGATTCCTTGCGTTGATTTTCGACCTCTATATTGTTAGGTCGTTTGCACATTGTTCATTTATACATGTTCTTATGCACCTTAGAATAGTTATGTTGTTGCCATCACTAAAATATAGGACATATCTCCTTCTTTTGACGACGACAGCTATAAGTTTACATAATTGTGTATAATTCAAAATCTATGCATGACACTCCTCTATCAATTTTTCATGCACATATTTCTTCCTTTTATCTTCAGCAAAAAGGAGTTAAAATTGTATGAAAAGGAAAAAATTCACAATGATACGAATATTACAAGAAAAGTTGAAAATAACCGCAGATTATACGACTGAAGTTTCCGTCACTAAATTAGTGACGAATTTCCGAGTGATTTACTAGGGATAATATTAAGTTTTTTCTATTTCTAATCACTATCCTTTATTATATCCATCACTAAATCGCAGCAAATTGTAGTAATTTACCGACAAAAATATTCAGACTCTAATTCCCATTGCAAAACTGTGTCAAATTATCGACGAATGATTTTCGAAGCTATTTTGCAGCAAATTTCCAAAAAACTTGCAAGGGCACTTATGTTAATTTTTTCGAAATAGGTTCTTTGATGTTATTTTTATAAGTATAAATATATTTAATAATTAATAACTAAAATGTATAATATTTAGTTTTTATTAGTTAATAATTACTATTCAATAAACTAATATTCAATAATTAATATTGATTATTTAATAATCAACAATTACTCTTAAATAGTCAATAATTAAAATAATTAATGATTAATAATAATGGCTAATATTTTATATTTACTATTTATACAAGAAAATTACTCTATCCAACTTTTCATTGACAACGTTCACTATGTACAACAAAATTACTCTACACTATTAAATAATTAGTAATTATTATTTAAAAGTGATAATAAAGACTAATAATTAATAATTAACATTGAATAATTAATATGAAATATATAATTGTTAGTGATTAATGGTTACAGTTAATAATTAATAAACCAAATATAATAATTAACATTTAATAATTAATATTCAATTATAATTAAAAAGTAACAAGTATGATGATCAAGCTTGATAGACAAATGATTTTGTTACATACTGAAAAAACACTCAAAGAAAATCGATCAAGTTAACTTTAAATGCTTAATGTATTTAAATCTTGAATATAACTTTAAGGAACGAAGTATAATCAGCTTAGATAAGTATAAATTCGTTTGTCATTTTAACAAGGGATTCCAGCATCTTTTACATAACGAAAACAAACAGTTAAATTCAATCACAGATTTGATTATAAACTTAGGAGTAAATCTAGAACATTACTATAATTCAACAGTTAAAACATTAGAGGTAATTACTAAGTCTATAGGAGAAAAAAGTAAAACTTTGAAGCAATTAGTCAGTAATATAGATTTTATTAAAAATAAAAATAAATATATACTCAAAACAGTAAGTAATTTCCAAAATAGTTTACCTACTAGGTCAGAAATTCAAGAATTAAAATTTCTTTTAGAACATAGTAAACCAAAACAAATAAAGGTAGAAGCTAAGAAAATATTAGTAGAAGTACAAAACAGAACAGTAGAATTTGAAGAAAGAATAAGTAAAGTAGAAAAATTAGCAAAAAAAAGTAAAGTATTTAGTTGGTGGATGAATAAAAATCTCCAACAGGCAGTAAAAGAAGTAGAGAAATATTTCGGTAATAACATAGTTCCCCAGTCAGGTTTCACAAAATTTGTAGGAAATCTTCCGTCAGACAAAGAATATGCTAGTTTATATAATATTTTAATAGCATTAAATTTACAACTCCTAAATAAATTAGAAATACTAAGTAAAGAAAATCAAATTTCTAGTAATAATATAGATTTAGACAAAGTAATAGAACAATTGGCAAATTTAAGTTTAGGAAAATCAGTTGAAAGGACTAATAAAACTCCAGAGTTACATAAATTTTGGATTCCAAAGAAATAATGAGCCCAAGACAATTGTTCAGTGGACCCAGTAGAGCTTTAACAGAATTTACATCCAAGGGTAAATCAAAAGATGAAATTTCAAGTATTCTTTCAAAATTTAAATCCAAGAAAGAAAAACAAGTAGTTCAGTTAGACGAAGAAGTAGACTTAGATAAGAATTTAGAATTATATAACAACAATCAATTAGATGTATTAAATCCAAGAATTTTATGTCAAACAGGAATTACAAATATAAATACAACATTAATAAGAAGTATTAGGGAAGAAGAAATTAGAGTTATAAATAATAGTGTAGCAATAGATATTTTATCTCCAGAAACTATACAAAAACTCAAAAATACTAGGAAAAGATTTTTTCATTTTGGACTAATAGTCATAGGAATAAAAGCCTTAACAAGGAAAGGATTAGGAACAAAAATACTTACTTTAGTCTTAGATAAATCATGGGCGTCAGATATCAAAAAAGCATTAATATCAGGTACGAAAATAAATTTAAATGATAAATCAGCATTAGTACATTGTGTCCCATATATTCTTAAAAGTATTAGAGATTTAAAAAAATTTAAATTAGGATTTAAAGCAAACGGTTTCGAAGATTACATAGGAAATAATTTAATTATAAGCGTAGGCATAATAGGTAAAGCCAGCAACAGATCAGGGATGAAGTTCAAAATAAACCTAGAAGAGATAGTTCAGAACATAGCCTGTAAAGGTATAAAAATGATAGAACCACGAAGAATAAATCCAGAGGACTTGGCAGGCCTTGAATGGTAGCTAAAGGATTTTGTGACAAACGATAAAAGTATTCTAGTACCAGAATCGTATGTAATCTACAAAAATCAATTTGAAGAACCTAGTCTACGGTGTGGAAATTACAAGTTTAAACAAAATGAGGAAGAAACAGTTACAGAATCAGAAAAAGAAGTCCTAGGGCCTTTTTTTCAATTACTACTGCTAGGTTATTCGTTTTTTCTACTTTGATAAATTCCTAAGGCTAATGGTCCTAAAGTGGTTTCTAGCACAAGCCACATGTCCATTTTTGGCTTTTTATTTACTTTCCAATATCTGACTACATTTCATTCCCATATTTAAATTTCTTCTATCTAAAGTAGAGGGGATTGATTTTCTAAAAGTAACATGTTGTGGCTATATAATCTTCCATATGGTTTATGCATTCCCTTTCCTGTATAAGGGCTTTTTTGTGTATAGTTTATGTTTGGTTTAGCCCATTGTTATCTTTCTAAAGGTCCTTCTCTAAATTGTTCACTAGGTTCATTATCAAACCTACTTCTTTTATTTGACGGAAACATTGTTTGATCCATAAAATGACTGTCTATAAAAAGATCACTTAATGGAATTTGTTGGTTCAAAATTTCATCTATCAATGTCATGTTAAAATATTTTGATAGTGTTGTAAAAGCATGTTCATAATCCATGTTTAATTCTTGCATACAACATATTATCATATTGTCTGTTTCTTCTCTAATATTTTCAACTGTTATTTTTTTATTTATTATTTCTGGTAATGTTTTCTTAGTCTCTGTTTTAAAGGTTTCCTCTACATTTTCTTCTACTTTCTCATATTCATAATTTTCATCAGTCAAATATCCTATGATTTCTTCTTCATCATTTATATTATTTTCTTATATATTTATGCCTCTGATTCATACTGATCGTAGATTGGTTCACCATCCCAATTATTCATAATATTAAAATGTTCATTCAAGTTATTCCTGACATCTATTTCTGATTCTGTATCCGTTTCTTCTTCATTTTTTCTAAACTTGTAATTTCAACACCGTAGACTAGGTTCTCCAAATTGATTTTTGTAGATTACATACGATTCTGGTACTAGAATACTTTTATCATTTGTTACAAAATCCTTTAGCTTCTACTCAAGGCCTTCTAAGTCCTCTGGATTTATTCTTCTTGGTTCTATCATTTTTATACCTTTACTGGTTATGTTCTGAACTATCCCTTCTAGGTTTATTTTGAACTTCATCCCTGATATGTTGCTGGCTTTACCTATTATGCCTATGCTTATAATTAAATTATTTCCTATGTAATCTTCAAAACCGTTTGCTTTAAATCCTAATTTTAAATTTTTTATTTCTCTAATACTTTTAAGAATATCTTAGACACAATATACTAATGCTGATTTATCATTTAAATCTATTTCCATACCTGATATTGATGCTTTTTCGATATCTGACACCCATGATTTATCTAAAACTAAAGTAAGTATTTCTGTTCCTAATTCTTTCCTTGTTAAGGCTTTTATTACTATGACATTCTACAAAAAACACTATATTCTTCCGCATACACCGCGCTACTTCAAGTCTATCGATCGCTCCGCCGCATCAACTTTGCTTCTAGTCAAATGGATAGCAGAAAGGTATTTCTCTACTCCATTATTCCTATTTTGCCTAATGTAGTAGAATGTATGAAAATATTTGTTTATATATCGTTATACTTAATTGGTGTGCTATGAATTTTTGTCTAAATTTGGTTTTTCTAATAAAAATTTGGTATCAGAGCAAGGTTATTCCTAGTGTTGCTATAAAATTAAAAAATCTAATCAAGACCATCTTAGGGTAGCAAGGTTGCATAAATCCCGCTTTTTACTGGACAATCGTTACGACGAAATTAAGTAGTAATCAAGGAATTAACTATTGCTAAGATATCTAAACAAGATAATTCTGTAAATTATTCTGCTTTTCTTTTCAAATTTATGTCTTTTCTCTCAAAGGAAAATATTTATATGATCATCAAGCTTCCTAAGCAAATGATTTTATTACATATTGAAAAAAACACTCAAAGAAGATCGATCAAGTTAACTTTAAACGCTTAAAATATTTAAACCTTGAATATAACTTTAAGGAACGAAGTATAATCAGCTTAGACAAGTATAAATTCATTTGTCATTTTGACAAAGATTCTAGCATCTTTTACACAACGAAAAAAACAGTAAAATTCAATCATAGATTTGATTATAAACTAAGGAGTAAATCTAGAACATTACGATAATTACAGTTAAAACATTAGAGGTAATTGCTAGGTCTATAGGAGAAAAAGTAAAACTTTGAAACAGTTAGTTAGTGATATAGATTTTATCAAAAATCAAAACGAATGTATACTCAAAACAGTAACTAATTTCCAAAATAGTTTACCTACTAACTCAGAAATTCAAGAATTAAAATTTCTTTTAGGACATAATAAACCAAAACAAATAGAGGTAGAAGATAAGAAATATTAATAGAAGTAAAAACAAAACGGTAGAATTTGAAGAAAGGATCAGTAAAGTAGAAAAATTAGAAATGATGTAAAGTATTTAATTGGTGGATGAATAAAAATCACCAAAAGCAGTAAAAGAAGCAGAGAAATATTTGGGTAATAACATAGTTCCCCAGTCAGGTTTCACAAAATTTGTAGGAAATCTTCCGTCAGGCAAAGAATATCCTAGTTTATTTAATATTTTAATAGCATTAAATTTACAAATCCCAGATAAATTAGAAACACTTAGTAAAGAAAATCAAACTTCTAGTAATAATATAGATTTAGACAAAGTAATAGAACAATTAGCAAATTTTAGTTTAGGAAAATCAGTTGAAAGGACTAATAAAACATTCTAAAGAAATAATGAACCCAAGATAATCGTTCAGTGGACCCAGTAGAACTTTAACAGAATCTACATCCAGGGGTAAATCAAAAGATGAAATTTCAAGTATTCTTTCAAAAATTTAAATCCAAGAACGAAAAACAAGTAGTTCAACTAGAAGAAGAAGTAGACTTAGATAAGAATTTAGAATCATATAAAAACAATCGATTAGATGTATTAAATCCAAGAATTTTATATCAAACAGGAATTACAAATATAAATACAACATTGATAAGAAGTATTAGGGAAGAAGAAATTAGAGTTATAAATAACAGTGTAACAATAGATATTTTATCTCCAGAAACAATGCAGAAAATCAAAAATACGGGGAAAAGATTTTTTTTCATTTAGGACTAATAATCATAGGAATAAAAGTCTTAACAAGGAAAGGATTAGGAACAAAAATACTTACTTTAGTCTTAGATAAATCATGGGCGTCAGATGTCGAAAAAGCATTAATATCAAGTATGGAAATAGATTTAATTCATAAATCAGCATTAGTATATTATGTCCCAGGTATTCTTAAAAATATTAGATATTTTAAAATTTTAAAATTAGGATTTAAAGAAAACGGTTTCAAAGATTACATAGGAAATAATTTACTTATAAGCACAGGCATAATAGGTAAAGCCAGCAATAGATCAGGGATGAAGTTCAAAATAAACCTAGAAGGGATAGTTCAGAACATAGCCAGTAAAGGTATAAAAATGATAGATCCACGAAGAATAAATCCAAAGGACTTGGCAGGCCTTGAATGGCGGCTAAAGGATTTTGTAACAAACGATAAAAGCATTCTAGTACTAGAATCGTATTTAATCTACAAAAATCAATTTGGAGAACCTAGTCTACGGTGTGGAAATTACAAGTTTAGACACAATGAGGAAGAAACGGATAGAGAATCAGAAATAGAAGTCAGGAATAACTTGAATGAACATTTTAATATTATGAATAATTGGGATGGTTAACCAATCTACGATCAGTATGAATCAGACACAAAAATATTGTAACGACCCAAAATTTCTGTCATTTGAAATTCTTATATTTAATTGATTTTAAATATTAACAAGTAAAATTTGTAAGTCGAATAAATTATATTTCGGACATCTAGATTTAATTGGATAATTAAATTGATAATTTAATATTTGAAATTATAGAAATAATTGAAAATTGGGTTTAATGTGATTAAAATTGATTTGTAAAGTTATATCAAATCATATTGGAGTTAGAATGATGTTATAGAACTTTTAAAATTGAATTAAAAGTTAATTTGCAGAAATTGAATATTTTAATATTTAATTGACGGGTAAAAATAGTCATTTTTCAAACAGTCTCGGATTTCGACAAAACAAGTTTCGTTGGCTCCGTAATGTTAAATTATTGTAAGATTTCAAATTTCGTGTCAATCGGATTTACGGTTTGTCCGGGGCAAGCAAAAACGCGTAGAAATCGGTTTAAGTGAATTTTAAATTTAAATAATTCGATTCGAAAACCTATCTTTCAAATACGATCGAATTGGCTCTCGATACCTATTCCATTTTGTCCGGAACGTGGGTTAAACCCTAGGAACATCAGCCGGCACGCTTCGTTTGGAGTTCGGAAAATCTCGGATGAATAGTATTTTGAGAATTTTCTATATAAGGACCTCAACATTCACATTTGCAAACCTAATCAGCCCTAGGGTTTCACAGCCGCCACTTGATTTTCAATGGCCGAAATCTTGTCTTCAATCTCCTTTAATTATCTTTCAATCCACAAATCAATTCAAGAAAATTTCAACTACGAAGTTGTAGAGTACGATGGGAGCTATTAATCCAACGGTTATGATTGGATTTCACATAACGAATCGACGTGAATCTCGATGCAAAGTTCATACGTTTCGGCATGAATTTCCAGACAATGGCAAGGCCGAGCATCATGACGTTTGGAGCGGTGATGGAGTAGGCCATAGGCTTTAATTTGGTGGTCATTGATCGTTGTATATGTCGACCTAGTGGGCACGGCTAGTAAATCATGAACGACGTCCATAGGTTTCATATGCGTGCGTATTCACCTGGAAGAAGATGGAAGGGAGCATCATGCGGCCACGATCTATTTTGATGAAATCAACGGCCTGGATGTAAAAGGTCATAAAAAAATAGAAATAAAATGTTGATTGATTTATATTAGTTTGTACAAATCTTTAAAACCGCGTAACTTTTTGACACGAGGTCCGTTTTTGACGAAACGACTTGCGTTGGGTTCGTATTGTCGAATACTACACGATGAGCTGGTTTAGAGTTGATTGGAGCTAAATTAAACGTTTGTTTAATTTTATTCGAAATAAAACACTGCAATTGTATTTGAAACAAGGTGAAAACTTCTCACTCAATCGAATTTGTTACGATTCAAAATTTTAAATAGTTAAATTTAAAATTGCTTGACTGTGTGATTGAATAATGGTTGCTATCTATTGTATTGAATTAGACCCTATATGCCACATATTAAGCGGAGGTTATTATATTAAACACATATACCGCGATATTCCACCGTGAAGTGGAATTGGTATATATATGTACTTGGAATTGATTTCCCGCATTATATAGCGAATGAGACCCAATTGCGCCGCATAATAGCGGATGATATTTTATATAAACCCATGTGCCACGATACCCCGTCTAGAAACGGGATTGGTATTGTGCTAACATATGTGGATGCAGGAAAACAGGTTGGAGGGATCCAACTGGATTCCTCAAAATAATTGAATTTGTTTCAATATTGTGTGTTGATTATTTATAATCTCCGTGTGATTATCTTTGTGATTGAAATCGTTGAAGGCTAATGTTTAGTCGAATAAAATTTTGGTATCGTTGGATACCGGAAATAAATAAAAATTTGCATTTTGAAAATTCAGGTTGAAATTTTATATTAAAATTTATTTTTGAGAATTGGATAAATTTAAAAGAAGGAATTCTAAAATAATAAAGTTTTGTTTTTAATCTTATTGAATAAAATTTCAAAATATGGGAAAAGCTTTAATAAATGGATTTCAGGTAATGTTATTCAAAGGTTGAAGAATTCATTCAAAATACGGATTTTAAAGAGTTTGAAAAATAAAAGAATTTGTTTTCTTTAAAAGGAATTTATTTTTAAAAGGAAATAAAATTTGAAATCCATTTGGGAATTGATTTTTGGTGATTGAATTTAAATCTTTTGAAAATCCATTTAGAAATTTAATTGGTGTTTTGAAATGAATTTGGAATCAATTTGAAAATTGATTTGGGGTTTAGTATAAATTGATTTCAATTTGAGATTTGAATGAAAGTCACTTGGTGTTTAATTTCTTGGGAAATCAATATGGAATTTGATTTGGTTGTTTTTGAAATCAATTGAAAAATTGAATTGTTGTTGAAAGTGAATATTTGAAATCGATTTGGAAATCGTATATCAGTTGACATATGGAAAATTAAAATTCACCACGAAATTCATAAAGGAAAGGGAAATTTGTTTAAAAATAAACATTGATTTATTTTTGAAGTGCGGAAATAAATTTATGGATTTGGAACATTAATTTAAAGTAAATCGGTAAGGATTTATTTAAATTGGTTTAAATGAACCATTTTGAAATGAAAGTGTATTCTCCCTAGAAAGCCTAATAAAATTTCTGAATAGCTTTGAAAAATATATACATATACATATACATATACATACATACATACATACGTACATATATATATATATATATAATTCTAGAATTGGTTTGGAAAAGGATACTTTGGAGAAATTAACTTCTTAAATTGTTTTAAATCCTTTAAGTAAAGATTTATTAAGTTGATATAGAAATGATTTTTTCTAAGATTTAATCAATAATTGTTTTAGAAAATAATTATCTAAATAGTTATACTCTATCTACTAATTTTTATTTTGAAAATTAGTTTGGACTTAAGTTATATGTAATATTGGTATAATATTTTTATAACTAATATTTTAAGTAAAGAGTTTAAAGAAAAATAGTTTTATTTCAAAGTGTTTTCCCGATATATTTTGGATAAGTGTTATAAATTATTTTAAAGTATTTGAACTCGGCAGATTTTCAGTGAAAATGAATAAATATTTGGAAGTGTTTTCGCGTAAGGAAAATGATTTGAAATTTGTTTTCAAATGGTTGAAGTGTGGAAAAATATATCTTGTAAAGATTTTTTTGGACAATAAATAATTTGGGAAATTATTTGGAATCTGGTGATGTTGTGCATATCTATTGATAGTTAAATAACCGACTATCAATATTTACCTTTAGATGGGTATTTGTTGTGATTTGCTTGAATTTGAATGCTACACTCATTTTAAAATAAGCGCTCGTTATTCGGTTTAGCCAGGAAAGGACCTTTGGGTCATAAATCCTATTCCGAATAGTGATATGTCGTAATGGATAGCATATGAAGACCGGTATTGAAGACCGAATATTTTCGAAAACGGAAGGATTACCGTCGAATGTCTCTGCATCGGCTGATCCCCGATATAGAGATTTTATCACCCTTTGTGATGGGAAGTCCGGACGTGATTAGTGAATATTTGGATTGCAAGGGCTTCTTTGAAAGTGCTTTCGGTTCCGTTTGATCCCGGAACGGACTTGTATGGATGTGTGTCTGACGTTACACTTTGCGATGTAAAGCTGATTTCTATCAAATACATTTCTATTGGTGGCGGAGAATTTATTCTCTTAGCTTAACACCCTTCTCTGTGACGTACGAGCTCAGATGTTATGTAGTTGATGGTTACTAGTGATACATTCCTAATTTGGTAATGTGGCATACGAAGTGCTGCTGATCATTTGTTGATCGAAGCATGACTTTTGTGAAAAGCGTAGCTTTGTGGACGAGACTTCGTCGGACCTCACACCCAGGAGATGCAGCGAGGTTTTAGGGGGTAGCGCCCCTTAGGGTATGTTCATTTCCTTATGGATAGAGGTGGTATCATGGTATGGAGCCCAGATACTTGACCTATGTGGTTGCTGCAAATTTATTACTTTGTGGTTTTTGGTATTGAGGATCCTCAGATATAGGTTGTTTACAACCGGGGGATGGCATACTCGTGTCAGTAGTTACCTATTTTTGCAGAGGTAACCCAGCCTTGTGTTGGCAGAGATCTGGTTAGGTTCTCGGGACGTCCCTCCAGAGGCATACCCAGGTAGCCCAGGAAGTTTCTTTGCCTGACCATTTGTTGGAAAATCTAAAGAAACAATACGAGCCCTGTACGGTTTTAGTTGTATAACCTGCCATGGAATGTGGCGGTAACCTAATTGAACATGGTAGCTATAGTAGGCATAGTTCGGAATGTCTATGCTGGCTAAGATTTATATTATACTTTCAAAATGTTTTCCTACACTTTGCACTTATAGTAATAATATCAAAGAAATTTGCGTATCAAGCATGTTTTACTATCATAAGGAGAAATCTCCTCCAATTCTGCATTTGCATGGTGTGTGTGGCGGGAGGCCTTATGGCAGTTACATTTTCTAAAAGCATTGTGGATCTATTTTAAAATATTTCTTTGTTTGTTTTTAAAGATATAACTGTTTTAAGTTCTCACACCAGCCCCATGACTGACCTGGAGTTTATTGTTCCCTTCCTAAACTCTGGGTGCCCACCAATTTCCACACGGGCAGTCTAGAGTCAGGTTATCAGATCATTCTGGAATTCAGGAGTTGCTGTAGAGATCTGGAGGCATGCTGGATAGCGTGGCTTATCAACTAGTATATAGTATTTCTTTTCCGCTGTCTGTTGTTGTAAACTCTGATAATGTAATGTAATGTGATGTAATGTAATAACAGATATGATTCTTTGTTTTAAAGATTATTCATTAATATATTATATGTTGTTCCACTGCGAAATGTGAGATTTTGTTATTGTTTCTGTGTTCTTCTTCCATCTTCTTCTTCTTCTACCTCTTCTTCTTTAATCCTAACGGTTCGGTTTTACGGCATTCGACTGTGCGGCATTCGATACAATGGACGTATTGATGTCAATTTTCGGAAGTTGAAAATCTCAAAATGTTACATGTGGTATCAGAGCATTTGGTTAAGCGACAACCCTGGCTCTGTTGGGAATTACTCATTAGAGATAGAATCAGTAGTACTCTAGAATGAGTGTGAGTGTAATCATAGATACGAGCGTGTATTTGTTAGTGAATATGAAATTATTTTGTATTGTGTTGACTTATCAGTTGATTGTTTATAGATTCTGGTCGGTGCAGTCTCGCTAACTGTATCGATAGGGGTATCTAAACTCTTAAACGAGATAAACCAACATAGTATCATTTTAAATTGGGTAAATGAAATAATTTTACCTTGATTATATTTTATATATAAAGGAATAATTTTTCAGAATTATTAAAGTGTATATAAATTGATTGTTTGGTTGTTGAAAATGTAAGAATATATGAAAGTTAATAAAAGTTGGTTGAATAAGTTAAATAAAACATATTGTAAAAGAATAAATTGTATAAGCAAATGAATTATAAAGTATGGAATTATAATTAATATGATTTAAAATTGTGAAATAATCTTATGTATATAAGAAGTGAAACTATATGAACATATTTATAAATATGAGTTGTAAATAAAAATGAATTTGAACTATGAATTGAAAATGTTGAATCCTGTTTATTTTGGAAATTATTTTCCAAAATTAAAAGTTAAATAGTGAAATTATATAAGAAAAAGATTTGTAAATGTGATTTATGAATAAAAGGAAAATTTTGAAAGAATATTAAGCACTAAATTCACTACTGTTACTGGGAAATAATAAGGGTGATGACTGCAGCATCATCAGTATCATTTTCAAGTTTTTGTGTGATGGATTTGCTACCATAGTAAATTGAAAATTGAAGTTTGGTTGTGATAAACAAATTTAAAATTAAAATCCAAGTTGTAATTTTTGAATATAAGTGAAACGAGTTTTAAACTTATAATATGAGATAATAAATTTAGCTTTGGTAAAGTTAAAGAATTTGGGTTAGCATAGTAAATATATGATGTGAAATTTAACTAAAGGAAAGTTAAATAAATTAAATCAGATTTGAACTAGATTGGATAAGTTAATGGATTTGGAATTTTAAATATATAAGTTGTATAACTTATTAAATGTGAAAATGTAAGTGAAACCAAATGATAAAATGGTTAAACAATTTTGTTAAGCAAAACGAGATATGAATTTGAATAAGTGACGAAATTTGACTTTGGTAAAAATTAAATAGAATTTAATTTAGAGTTGGAATCTGAATTGGATTTATAAGTGGAAATTTAAGTTAGGTTAAACAAATGATTTTTGAAATGGAATATAACTTAAGTAATGTTGAATAAAGTTGATTTTGGTATCGAAGTAAAATAATAAAGTGAATTAACTGGATGTGGACTTGAGTTATATAAATGAAATTCAACCTTATTTGTTAAATGAATTAGCAATTGAATTAATAAACGGATTGAATGTTAATCTGTAACGACCCGTAAATTTTCGATAATTAAAATAGCTAATTTAATAAGATTTCGTGATTTAATGTTAGAAAAAAAAAATTTGTAATTCGTTTGGAATAATAATAACTGGAATGAATTGCAACGATAATTATCCAAGTAATGAAAAAAAAACTACTTAGTGAATGCCTTTGCAATCAATAGTTGAATAGGATAATAAATGTTGAATTCATTGGGTATAAGAGAGTAGTTGATTGATAAGTAAAATCTATTTGAAATCAAATATTGAATATTGAACACGTAAATTGTTTAAATTAAATATTTAAAACTTATTGGATAATTGAATAACTGTAAAATGAAAATAGTGTTCTAAATTTTGAAATGGTTTTAAAAGTTGAATCTTATAAGTTCAATTTCAATATTTCAAAAGATAATGAATTATTGGATAAGCGAAATTGTCTAAATTAAATATTTGGAATTTATTGGATAAATTAAATAACGGGTTTAATATGATTAAAAATGATTTGTAAAATTTTATTTTATCATATTGAAGTTATAGTGATGTTATAGAACTTTTAAAACTGAATTTAAAATTTATTTGTGAAAATTGAATATTTTAATATTTAATTTTCGACTGGAAAATAGCCAATTTTTGAACAGTCTCAGAATTGAACAAAACAAGTTCCATTGGATCCGTAATAGTTAGTTATTATCGGATTTCAATTTTCGTAGCAATCAGAGTTGTCGTTTGACCGTGGCAGCTCGAAACGCGTTGAAATTGTTTTAATATTAATTTGGCGAGTTAAAATAGTCATTTTTCAAACAGTCTCGGATTTCGACGAAACTAGTTTCATTGGATCCGTAATGTGATATTATTGTAAGGTTTCAAATTTCAAGTCAAACGGATTTACCGTTTGTCCGGAGCAAGCCAAAACGCATAGAAAATCGTTTAATCGGTTTAATTTAAAATTGATCGTTTATTGCCGTAACTCACACATACGATCGAATTAGCTTCCGAAACACATTCCATTGTGTTCGAAACGTGGGGTAAACCTTAGAAACGCCTGCCGGCACGCTTCGTTTGGAGTTCGAAAATTTTTCGGTGAATAGTGTTTTGCAATTTTCTATAAAAGGACCCATCCTCTTTCATTTGCTTCAAACCCTAACTCTTTTGACCAGCCGCCACTTTCTTTTCAATGGCCTGAAAATTTCGAAACTTCCTCCTCATTTTCCTCTCAATCCATCAACAATTAGCAAAAACTCTCAACTACAAAGTTGTAGAGCACGATGAAAGCTTCAAATCCATACGGAGATGATCGAAAACGGAGCCACGGATCGACGGGAAATCACGTTCAAACCTGCTGCGTTTTTCACGTTTTTCGAGGCCAAAGAGGAGGCCGAGCTTGACATGGTGGCGGCCGAAGGTAGCTCTCGAGTGGGGCTTCGAAACCCATGTCTTTGATCGTCTTCGAAATGTCGTATGGTGGAGCAATGGTTGGTCAAAGAGGGCGGCTTCATGGGTTATTTGGCTCGGCCTGTACGTGATTGGGGAAGAAGAAAGGAGATTCACGGCCTGATGTGGAGGAAGCAAGATGAGCGGTCCAGATCTGTTTGGTATAAAAAAAAAAAAGATTTGTAAATTGTTTATATTTATGATTCACGTAACTTTAAAATGCAATAACTTTTTCATACGAGGTCGAAAACGCACGAAACTTTTTGCGTTGGAATCGTATTGACGAGCACTACGCTATGGAGCTGGATTGGAATCGGTTGGAGCTCATTAAAATTTTGGGTTAAATCGAACGCCGTTCGATTTGGTTTAAAATCGGAAAATCAAGGTGAGTGTTTTATAACGCTCACACCGTACTAAATATTTTTATGCTAGTTAAATTGACATTATGAAGTGATATAAATTTTATTGTCGTTATTTGATATAAATTTAATTGTCATATAGCTTGTTATTTGAATTAACCGTTGAAAAATTAAATTGACAGTTAAATTGAAATCGAAATTGAATTGCGATTTACTTACCTGACATCGATAACTATGAAATTGCCATGAATTGTATTGCTTATTGGATGATGTATTTCGATGGATGCTATTGGTTGATATTTGAGTGTTTGGATGTTTATTTGCTTATATATATCCTGTTATGCATACATATGATACTGTGATTTAATTTAAGTAATATATATTCATCCCTGACATTTAATTGAAATAAATAATTACTTGGCCATAGGATAGAAAATTATATACGGACACCGAATTGGCTAAATTAATAATTTTAAAAATCGTCGATTTGAAATTTGTTTAAATGTTTTGATTTAAAAGTTATAAATAGAAATCAATTTATAGAAGTCGAATTTATCGAGCTTGGAATTGAACCATATTTGAAATTTGGATTTAAACTTGAATATTGATGGAAAATTTGTTAAGTGTTATAAATGGATATTTTGAAATCAAGCTCCAAATCGATAAAAATTGAAATTGAATAAATTGAAGGTGAATGTAGAATTGAATTGACTTGAAGTTAAAGTTGACGTTGTTTTGAATTGAAATCGAAATTAAATCGGTAGAATGGAAATTGAAATTGATTTGAATTGGGAAGTTATAAATTGAAATGGATTGGTTTTGAAGCTGTTTTATTTTGTTTTCCAAATTTCTCGGTTATATAAACCATTTTTGAATACTTAAACTATTTTAATCTATTTTAAATCTACTTAACCCGATTTAAATTATTTTAAACTAATTTATCTATTTGAAATCCATTTTAAGATTTTAAGTATTTTTAACTATTTTAATTATTTAAAACTATTTTAAACTACTTAAAACTATTTTCTAAGATTCCAAACTGGTTAATAAGGTGAAATGTTTATATTTAAATCATGAATTTAAATACGAATTGAGTTAAATGAAGTTGCAACCTAAATTGAAATTCGAAATGATTTTGAAAACGAAATGGGATATTGAGACGAAAAAATGATTTTTGAAAGGAACCTTATATTTTGAATGGCTATGTCGATATTTGAAATGGATTTGATTTTTGAAGCGAATATGATATTTTGATATCAAATTATGAATCGATTTGAAATGTAAAAGAGCCAACGGTGTAATAATACGTAGTTATTAAAGAGACCGGGATCGGATATGGACATACTCTCTGTCGATACCGAAAACCACTTTAATAACTATTATATGCGGAGTGTTGATCCAGAATGAAGTGGAATGGTTTGGTGAACGCGTTGACTGAAGAAAGAGAACGATTATTGGATGACCCCTGACATGACTAAAACAGGAGCCGCGCCGGGCCATTGAGGTTCGCCACCTCTAGCGGACATACTTCTTCGATACCATATCTATTACATTTGTGATGCGATTTGGGTGCACCCCTTGATTTGGGAGTGTTGTTTCGCGGTGTTGGGGTGGCTGCTGGCTATGCCCAACATCAGTCCGGATCACGCAACTACTAGTATCCTAGTTGGTATCGCCTCATGTACCTTGTCATACTGATTATCCTATTCGCGACCACTACGTTTTGATTTGTACCTTGAGTATATGGATTGCCCTCTGGTGACTTCCGATTTTGGGGAAACTACGGTCTTGTATATGCTTTTGGGAATATAAAATGTGTTAAGGGGGATTATGGTAACGCCTTAACGCTATTTTGATACTTTATATTACTGATAGGCATTATCTACTTAGCGTATATTACTACATAGTATATAGTTTCACGGATCCTTGAGAGATGGAAAATCCCGTAACATCTCTTAAGTTATTGCACGCACGTTGACACTGGATAGGAGATGTCAAACCCCGTAAACATCTCTGACGCCGTTACACTCATATTTATTTACGATTGATTTCACTTTCATAAGGATATTTTAGTCCTGACTCAAGTGTTTTGTCTTTTCATTACGCTCGGGTCAGTCCTGAGTTTTCAGATTTTTGAAGATCTATTCTGGAGGACGAAGACGAAGATTTGGTATACTATTACTATTATTACCCTTGCATCATGTTATCTGCTGTATTATTTAACTGTTCTGTTGTATATGTATAAACTCTGATAAATGTTGTATAAATAATTGTCAAAGTATAGTAGACAGCTTCATGAACTGTTTATTTGACTATTATATTTTATCGTTCCGCTGCGAGATTCTGTGTTGTTTCATTTCCTTTATTTCTTTTCTTTTCTTATTTACCCCAATAACTATCTGCCCTTTTGAATGGTTTGGAATCGACATGTGTATTTGATCGTCGGTTTAAACTGTCCAAAAAGGCGGGTTGTTACAGTTGGTATCAGAGCTTTGGTTTAGCGATAAACCTTGGCTCTAGTGGGGAATAACTCATTGAAATAGAGGTAAACTATATGAATGAGTTGAGTATATATGAGAGAGCGTACTTGTTATTTGATATAAAATGGTTTTATATTGTGTTAACTTTGTTCCGTTGAGTATTTATGAATTCTGGTCGATACTTGGGACGCCAAGGCGTCGATAGGAATTTCTAAACACTCGAATAGGACAAACCAACACAATATCGTTTTGGAATATATTTTTATATAAAGAATTATTTGAATATTTATTCATTTTGATTGAATTGATTGTTAGGAGATGATAATATTAGATTATTATCGTTATTGTTTGATCAGTCAATATTTACAACAATTGATTAAATAAGAATGGATTTAGGAAAATGAAATCTTGTAAACACAATTGATAATGAATATAAATGAATTTTAACTTGGATTTGGGAATTTAAATTCCGGTGTTTGAAATTGACTTACAAGAATTTGAAAAACATAATATGAGTATTATATGATAGTATAATTGAGTTGAAATTGTTTTCGAAGGATTTTTTTTTATGATAAGTGTTATATTCCCTTCTCTTGACGCTAGAAAATGATTTCGGTGATGAGTGCACGCATCATCGGCGTTTATTTTCGAGAGTCCGAGTGGGGGAGACCACTTAATAGCTTGTCTAAACTTTGTTTTGATTCAAATTTTATTTTATTTTGTACTCTCTATAGTATGATTAGTTATATAAATTATATAAGTATATATTATTTCAAAACTTGATTTGAAATGAAACCAGGATTGGAATTCTTAAGTCCTTTAATAATTAATGATTTTTTTTAAATGATTGAAATGAATTTAGACTTGAATCATTAAGGAACTCCTGAATTATGAAATGAGAAATGAACCTAAGAGCTAAGTGAAATTATCAATTGAAGTAGAAATCCTTAGAATTAAGAAATTATGAACTTAAAATAAAAGTGGAACTGTAAAACTCGCGTAGTATTAAAATTCATTCTATAGCATAGATATAACTTACCAAAATATTTAAGAAGTTCAAAAATGTTATATGAATTGTTAATTGGATAATATACAAGTATAGGTTTGAATAATGAAATATGCATTTAATTAATGGTTTGCAAATATAAATAAAAATTGTTAGTAAACAATTGGAATTTAAATTAACATTTAAAGGTGATTCATAATTATGTTAATATAAAATGGAAATACTAAATGTGAATGTAAATGTGAAATTAAATTATAGTGAAATTTAAGTAATGACTTAAGAATTAATTAATTGAAAATTCAACTTTAAATAAAAAGAAGTTGTATGTTGTTTAACTACATTCTATTTGCATAACTATAACTTACCAAATACTTAAAGGGTTTAAAATGCTAATAAGGATAAGTAGAGAAATAATATACCAGTGTGAGAGTGAATAATAAAATGTGAAGATCTATTGATAGTTGTAAGTATAAAAGAAATTTAAGCTGTAAAATGAATGATATATATAAGTGAATGAATAAAATTTAAATTTAATGAAATATAAAATTGGTAAATGGAAACTAATTAAATTTGAATATAACTAAATGTCAATAAACTTGGAAGTGTATGAAATTAAAATTGACTTGGAAATGTATAATTGATTTAGGGTAGATTTTGGATGGATGTTAATGTTTGATATGCATTGGTTGTTAGATGGATGATAATTGATTAAGTAGAATTCATTAGTGTTAATGGAATTGAATAAACGAAATAAAATTTTAAAAATAATTAACTTCAAATTTGAAGCAAAGTGAAATTTAATATAATTAAATTCAATTTAAATTGAAGCAAATTGACTTGAATTAAAAATGTGAATGAAACAAACTTGAATAAATCGGAAACAAATTAAATGTAAACCTATTGCAAGGATGAATAAGAAAATAAATGACTTTGTGTTTATGATTGTTCTTTAGAAGAATTTGAAGTTTTGATGGTTTGTACTTTGAAATAATAAAAGAAAATTTTTGGGAAAAATCCAAAATTGTCCAATATATGCTAAAACGAAAACAACCATAACTTTTAAATGGATAAACGGAATTCGACGATCTGGGACTTTTCGAAAATCTTAGAAACTATAACACAACTTTTATTTAGAGTGTCGTGAGAAATTCCTTCGTCTACTAGGTTAAAAACTTGAATGTTACTCGCTGGCCTGTGTAAAATAAGTAAAAATCTGTAGTATACATCCTTAGTATTTTCACCATATCTTTTGACTGTTTTATCGGATTTTGATGATCTTACCCTTTCTGGAAAGCTAAGAACTTAAGCTAAAACTTTTGCTTTAAGTGTTTTGTGTTTTGATGTCGTTTAGAAGGTCGGAAATGTGGGTGAACGTCGCGGACCTGCGCAAACACTGCCCAGGTTGAAACGTATCCCCTAAGTAAAACGGCCATAACTTTTGAACGGATGAACCGAATTCGATGATTTTGGACAATCCGGAAAGCCTGAAATGAATGCAACAACTTTTGTTTAGATTCTGTTGTCAAATTTTACCGTTTAGGTGACCTAAAGCTAAGATTTGTTTGCTGTCCAGAAATTGAAATCTCAGTTTTGAAGCTAAATATGTTTTATATATGTTGTGTAGGCTAAGTATAGCGATCTATCTTTATATGCATGGTTCTAACTTAGTTATTGAGCATTTTAGTAGGTAGCAAAGGGGTTGTGCTTCGTTGTGGAGCTCGCTTCTACGCTAAACGCATAATGTAAGTAAAATGCTAATAAATGCTAAATAAAAGGTACGCTTACGGTTTTATATGATATTGGTGATATTTATATGTTGTTTCCCCACATATGGGATGCCTCATCATTGAGATGAGATGTATATTTGTGATATATATGCTATTATATTTTTTCCGATCGAGCCGCGCAAAGGAGACTCTGCCGAATTTTTCCGTAAATCCGGGTGTTAGAAAATTTTTCAAGTTTAAATTTTTTTTTATAACTTGTTTTGATAATTAACTTTTAAGTTTAGAAAGCCGTTCGGAGTAAGTTAGTGGAAGCGTAGTTATGACTTTATAAATGGAATTTCATTGTTTTATAAGTTGGTAACTTTGAATAAAATATATCTAATGTTGAATTCTATACTTAGTTTCTTTTCCCTTCTTTTCCTTTTCGAGGACGAAAAGTTTTCAGTGGGGGAGAGTGTAACGACCCGTAAATTTTCGATAATTAAAATAGCTAATTTAATAAGATTTCGTGATTTAATGTTAGAAAAAACAATTTTGTAATTCATTTGGAATAATAATAACTGGAATGAATTGCAACGATAATTATCCAAGTAATGAAAAAAAAACTACTTAGTGAATGCCTTTGCAATCAATAGTTGAATAGGATAATAAATGTTGAATTCATTGGGTATAAGAGAGTAGTTGATTGATAAGTAAAATCTATTTGAAATCAAATATTGAATATTGAACACGTAAATTGTTTAAATTAAATATTTAAAACTTATTGGATAATTGAATAACTGTAAAATGAAAATAGTGTTCTAAATTTTGAAATGGTTTTAAAAGTTGAATCTTATAAGTTCAATTTCAATATTTCAAAAGATAATGAATTATTGGATAAGCAAAATTGTCTAAATTAAATATTTGGAATTTATTGGATAAATTAAATAACGGGTTTAATAT
This sequence comes from Allium cepa, assembly GCA_030765085.1. Taxonomy (NCBI): domain Eukaryota; kingdom Viridiplantae; phylum Streptophyta; class Magnoliopsida; order Asparagales; family Amaryllidaceae; genus Allium; species Allium cepa. The sequence goes on along the minus strand of CM060938.1, from coordinate 795,118,803 downwards.
GATTAAAAATGATTTGTAAAATTTTATTTTATCATATTGAAGTTATAGTGATGTTATAGAACTTTTAAAACTGAATTTAAAATTTATTTGTGAAAATTGAATATTTTAATATTTAATTTTCGACTGGAAAATAGCCAATTTTTGAACAGTCTCAGAATTGAACAAAACTAGTTCCATTGGATCCGTAATAGTTAGTTATTATCGGATTTCAATTTTCGTAGCAATCAGAGTTGTCGTTTGACCGTGGCAGCTCGAAACGCGTTGAAATTGTTTTAATATTAATTTGGCGAGTTAAAATAGTCATTTTTCAAACGGTCTCGAATTTCGACGAAACTAGTTTCATTGGATCCGTAATGTGATATTATTGTAAGGTTTCAAATTTCAAGTCAAACGGATTTACCGTTTGTCCGGGGCAAGCCAAAACGCATAGAAAATCGTTTAATCGGTTTAATTTAAAATTGATCGTTTATTGCCGTAACTCACACATACGATCGAATTAGCTTCCGAAACACGTTCCATTGCGTTCGAAACGTGGGGTAAACCTTAGAAACGCCTGCCGGCACGCTTCGTTTGGAGTTCGAAAATTTTTCGGTGAATAGTGTTTTGCAATTTTCTATAAAAGGACCCATCCTCTTTCATTTGCTTCAAACCCTAACTCTTTTGACCAGCCGCCACTTTTTTTTCAATGGCCTGAAAATTTCGAAACTTCCTCCTCATTTTCCTCTCAATCCATCAACAATTAGCAAAAACTCTCAACTACAAAGTTGTAGAGCACGATGAAAGCTTCAAATCCATACGGAGATGATCGAAAACGGAGCCACGGATCGACGGGAAATCACGTTCAAACCTGCTGCGTTTTTCACGTTTTTCGAGGCCAAAGAGGAGGCCGAGCTTGACATGGTGGCGGCCGAAGGTAGCTCTCGAGTGGGGCTTCGAAACCCATGTCTTTGATCGTCTTCGAAACGTCGTATGGTGGAGCAATGGTTGGTCAAAGAGGGCGGCTTCATGGGTTATTTGGCTCGGCCTGTACGTGATTGGGGAAGAAGAAAGGAGATTCACGGCCTGATGTGGAGGAAGCAAGATGAGCGGTCCAGATCTGTTTGGTATAAAAAAAAAAGAGATTTGTAAATTGTTTATATTTATGATTCACGTAACTTTAAAATGCAATAACTTTTTCATACGAGGTCGAAAACGCACGAAACTTTTTGCGTTGGAATCGTATTGACGAGCACTACGCTATGGAGCTGGATTGGAATCGGTTGGAGCTCATTAAAATTTTGGGTTAAATCGAACGCCGTTCGATTTGGTTTAAAATCGGAAAATCAAGGTGAGTGTTTTATAACGCTCACACCGTACTAAATATTTTTATGCTAGTTAAATTGACATTATGAAGTGATATAAATTTTATTGTCGTTATTTGATATAAATTTAATTGTCATATAGCTTGTTATTTGAATTAACCGTTGAAAAATTAAATTGACAGTTAAATTGAAATCGAAATTGAATTGCGATTTACTTACCTGACATCGATAACTATGAAATTGCCATGAATTGTATTGCTTATTGGATGATGTATTTCGATGGATGCTATTGGTTGATATTTGAGTGTTTGGATGTTTATTTGCTTATATATATCCTGTTATGCATACATATGATACTGTGATTTAATTTAAGTAATATATATTCATCCCTGACATTTAATTGAAATAAATAATTACTTGGCCATAGGATAGAAAATTATATACGGACACCGAATTGGCTAAATTAATAATTTTAAAAATCGTCGATTTGAAATTTGTTTAAATGTTTTGATTTAAAAGTTATAAATAGAAATCAATTTATAGAAGTCGAATTTATCGAGCTTGGAATTGAACCATATTTGAAATTTGGATTTAAACTTGAATATTGATGGAAAATTTGTTAAGTGTTATAAATGGATATTTTGAAATCAAGCTCCAAATCGATAAAAATTGAAATTGAATAAATTGAAGGTGAATGTAGAATTGAATTGATTTGAAGTTAAAGTTGACGTTGTTTTGAATTGAAATCGAAATTAAATCGGTAGAATGGAAATTGAAATTGATTTGAATTAGGAAGTTATAAATTGAAATGGATTGGTTTTGAAGCTGTTTTATTTTGTTTTCCAAATTTCTCGGTTATATAAACCATTTTTGAATACTTAAACTATTTTAATCTATTTTAAATCTACTTAACCCGATTTAAATTATTTTAAACTAATTTATCTATTTGAAATCCATTTTAAGATTTTAAGTATTTTTAACTATTTTAATTATTTAAAACTATTTTAAACTACTTAAAACTATTTTCTAAGATTCCAAACTGGTTAATAAGGTGAAATGTTTATATTTAAATCATGAATTTAAATACGAATTGAGTTAAATGAAGTTGCAACCTAAATTGAAATTCGAAATGATTTTGAAAACGAAATGGGATATTGAGACGAAAAAATGATTTTTGAAAGGAACCTTAAATTTTGAATGGCTATGTCGATATTTGAAATGGATTTGATTTTTGAAGCGAATATGATATTTTGATATCAAATTATGAATCGATTTGAAATGTAAAAGAGCCAACGGTGTAATAATACGTAGCTATTAAAGAGACCGGGATCGGATATGGACATACTCTCTGTCGATACCGAAAACCACTTTAATAACTATTATACGCGGAGTGTTGATCCAGAATGAAGTGGAATGGTTTGGTGAACGCGTTGACTGAAGAAAGAGAACGATTATTGGATGACCCCTGACATGACTAAAACAGGAGCCGCGCTGGGCCATTGAGGTTCGCCACCTCTAGCGGACACACTTCTTCGATACCATATCTATTACATTTGTGATGCGATTTGGGTGCACCCCTTGATTCGGGAGTGTTGTTTCGCGGTGTTGGGGTGGCTGCTGGCTATGCCCAACATCAGTCCGGATCACGCAACTACTAGTATCCTAGTTGGTATCGCCTCATGTACCTTGTCATACTGATTATCCTATTCGCGACCACTACGTTTTGATTTGTACCTTGAGTATATGGATTGCCCTCTGGTGACTTCCGATTTTGGGGAAATTACGGTCTTGTATATGCTTTTGGGAATATAAAATGTGTTAAGGGGGATTATGGTAACGCCTTAACGCTATTTTGATACTTTATATTACTGATAGGCATTATCTACTTAGCGTATATTACTACATAGTATATAGTTTCACGGATCCTTGAGAGATGGAAAATCCCGTAACATCTCTTAAGTTATTGCACGCACGTTGACACTGGATAGGAGATGTCAAACCCCGTAAACATCTCTGACGCCGTTACACTCATATTTATTTACGATTGATTTCACTTTCATAAGGATATTTTAGTCCTGACTCAAGTGTTTTGTCTTTTCATTATGCTCGGGTCAGTCCTGAGTTTTCAGATTTTTGAAGATCTATTCTGGAGGACGAAGACGAAGATTTGGTATACTATTACTATTATTACCCTTGCATCATGTTATCTGCTGTATTATTTAACTGTTCTGTTGTATATGTATAAACTCTGATAAATGTTGTATAAATAATTGTCAAAGTATAGTAGACAACTTCATGAACTGTTTATTTGACTATTATATTTTATCGTTCCGCTGCGAGATTCTGTGTTGTTTCATTTCCTTTATTTCTTTTCTTTTCTTTTCTTATTTACCCCAATAACTATCTGCCCTTTTGAATGGTTTGGAATCGACATGTGTATTTGATCGTCGGTTTAAACTGTCCAAAAAGGCGGGTTGTTACATAATCAATCTAATGTAAAATTGATATGGAATAATGGATGTAAGTGTTAATTCATTAAAAACTAGTAAATTGGAAATTGAATAATTGAATGGAAGTCAATTTTAATATCAACCAATTGGAATTAAAAGTGTTAAACCAAGTTGAATGTAAATAATAATTTGGTTATGTTGGTTATGATTTGGTTGTTATATGATTGTTAGTTGATTGTATATAATTCATTAAGTGTTAATGAAATTGAATTGATAAATGGAAAGCTATGTAATTGAATTTGAATTGAAAGTGAACTAATGTGAATTGGTTGTAAGCAATTAAAATTTGTATTGAAACCTTATAAATTGCTTATAGGAATTATTTTGATTGCATTGCTTATGAAAACTATGTGTTTTCTATTGAAAATTACTGAAATGTAAATGAATTTCCTATATATGTCACTTACATGTTTAAATTGAGTAATTACAAGTACCGGGGCTGTAGTTGGCTGGATTTGGTCACACTAAAATGTTTATAAATAACTGCTTTGCTTAAAAATGCTAAAAAGTTACGCCTACGCAATAAAAATAGGAAATATGAACTGTTTTTCTGTTTTCCAACCGTGTGGGTCAATGTATATATATTTATATCTATTGTGATATTGCAAAAGCTCCTCCGTACAAGGGAGACTCTGCCAAAATTTTCCGTAAATTTTGGGAGATAGAAAAATTTAGAAAATTTTGGGAAAATTTTTGTTAACGAAAAGTCAGTTTCTAAATTGAAATGGAAATGTAGGAATTGAACTAGAAAAGTGTAACCATCGGATTTTAGAAAAGTTAAGAAATTAAAATGAATCTGAAATCGAGTTGGAACAGTTTGTTTTTGAAAAAAAAAAGTTAATGGATTTCAAGACTTTTTCTGACTTGGCGATTTCGAGGACGAAATTCTTTTAAGGGGGGAAGTTTGTAACGACCCAGAATTTCTGTCATTTGAAATTCATATATTTAATTGATTTTAAATATTAACAAGTAAAATTTGTAAGTCGAATAAATTATATTTCGAATATCTAGATTTAATTGGATAATTAAATCGATAATTTAATATTTGAAATTACAGAAATAATTGGAAATTGGGTTTAATGTGATTAAAATTGATTTGTAAAGTTGTATTAAATCATATTGGAGTAAGAATGATGTTATAGAACTTTTAAAATTGAATTAAAAGTTAATTTGCAGAAATTGAATATTTTAATATTTAATTGACGAGTAAAAATAGTCATTTTTCAAACAGTCTCGGATTTCGACGAAATCAGTTTCGTTGGCTCCGTAATGTTAAATTATTGTAAGATTTCAAATTACATGTCAATCGGATTTACGGTTTGTCCGGAGCAAGCAAAAACGCGTAGAAATCGGTTTAAGTGAATTTCAAATTTAAATAATTCGATTAGAAAACCTATCTTTCAAATACGATCGAATTGACTCTTGGTACCTATTCCATTGTGTCCGGAATGTGGGTTAAACCCTAGGAACGTCGACCGGCACGCTTCATTTGTAGTTCGAAAAATCTCGGATGAATAGTGTTTTGAGAATTTTCTATATAAGGACCTCAACATTCACATTTGCAAACCTAATCAGCCCTAGGGTTTCACAGCCGCCACTTGATTTTCAATGGTCGAAATCTTGTCTTCAATCTTCTTCAATTATCTTTCAATCCACAAATCGATTCAAGAAACTTTCAACTACGAAGTTGTAGAGTACGATGAGAGCTATCAATCCAACGGTTATGATTAGATTTCACGTAACGAATCGACGTGAATCTCGATGCAAAGTTCATACGTTTCGGCATGAATTTTGAGACAATGGCAAGGCCGAGCATCATGACGTTTGGAGCGGTGATGGAGTAGGCCATGGGCTTCAATTTGGTGGTCATTGATCTTCGTATATGTCGACGTAGTGGGCACGGCTAGTAAATCATGAACGACGTCCATGGTTTCGTATGCATGTGTATTCACCTGCAAGAAGATGGAAGGAAGCATCATGCGGCCATGATCTATTTTGATGAAATCAACGACCTGGATGTAAAAGGTCATAAAAAATAGAAATAAAATGTTAATTGATTTATATTAATTTGTACAAATCTTTAAAACTGCGTAACTTTTTGATACGAGGTCCGTTTTGCGATGGAGCTGGTTTGGAGTTGATTGGAGCTAGTGATAATTTAGGATAAAATTAAACGCGTGTTTAATTTTATTCAAAATAAAACACTGCAACTGTATTTGAAACATGGTAAGAACTTCTCACTCAATCGAATTTGTTTCGATTTAAAATTTTACATAGTTAAATTTAAAATTGCTTGATTATGTGATTGAATGATGGCTGTTATCTGTTGCATTGAAATAGACCATATAGGCCGCATATTAAGCGGAGGCTATTATATTAAACACATATACCGCGATATTCCACCGTGAAGTGGAATTGGTATTATATATGTACTTGGAGTTGATTTCCCGCATTATATAGCGGATGAGACACTATTGCGCCGCACAATAGCGGATGATATTTTATATAAACACATGTACCGCGATATCCTGTCTTGAAACGGGATTGATATTGTGCTAACATCTGCGGATGCAGGGAAACAGGTTAGAGGGATCCAACTGGATTCCTCAAATAATTGAATTTGTTTCAATGTTGTGTGTTGATTATTTATAATCTCTATGTGATTATCTTTGTGATTCAAATTGTTGAAGGGTGAAATTTAGCCGAATAAAATTTTGGTATCGTTGGATACCGGAAATAAATAAAAATTCGATTTTTGAAAATTCAGGTTGAAAGTTTAAACTAAAATTTATTTTTGAGAATTTGATAAATTTAAAAGAAGGAATTCTAAAATAATAAAGTTTTATTTTTAATCTTATTGAATAAAATTTCAAAATATGGGAAAAGCTTTAATAAACGGATTTCGAGTAATATTATTCAAAGGTTGAAGAATTTATTCAAAATACGAATTTTAAAGAGTTTGAAAAGTAAAAGAATTTTTTTCTTTAAAAGGAATTTATTTTTAAAAGGAAATAAAATTTGAAATCCATTTGGGAATTGATTTTTGGTGATTGAATTTAAATCTTTTGAAAATCCATTTGGAAATTTAATTGGTGTTTTGAAATGAATTAGGAATCAATTTGAAAATTGATTTGGGGTTTTGTACAAATTTATTTCAATTTGAGATTTGAATGAAATTCACTTGGTGTTTAATTTCTTGGGAAATTAATATGGAATTTGATTTGGTTGTTTTTGAAATCAATTGAAAAATTGAATTGTTGTTGAAAGTGAATATTTGAAATCGATTTGAAAATCGTATATCAGTGGATATTTGGAAATTTAAAATTCACCATGGAATTCATAAAGGAAAGGGAAATTTCTTTAAAAATAAACATTGAATTATTTTTGAAGTGTGGAAATAAATTTACGGATTTGGAACGTTAATTTAAAGTAAATCGGTAAGGATTTATTTAAATTGGTTTAAATGAACCATTTTGAAATGAAAGTGTATTCTCCATGGAAAGCCGAATAAAATTTCTAAATAGCTTTGAAAAATATATACATATATACATACATACATATATATATATATAATTCAAGAATTGGTTTGGAAAAGGATACTTTGGAGAAATTAACTTCTTAAATTGTTTTAAATCCTTTAAGTAAAGATTTATTAAGTTGATATAGAAATGATTTTTCTAAGATTTAATCAATAATTGTTTTAGAAAATAATTATCTAAATAGTTATACTCTATCTACTAATTTTTATTTTGAAAATTAGTTTGGACTTAAGTTATATGTAATATTGGTATAATATTTTTATAACTAATATTTTAAGTAAAGTGTTTAAAGAAAAATAGTTTTATTTCAAAGTGTTTTCCCGATATATTTTGGATAAGTATTATAAATTATTTTAAAGTATTTGAACCCGACAGATTTCCAGTGAAAATGAATAAATATTTGGAAGTGTTTTCGCGTAAGGAAAATGATTTGAAATTTGTTTTCAAAATTTGTAAAGGTGAAAAGTGATTTGAAATTTGTTTTCAAATGGTTGAAGTGTGGAAAAATATATCTTGTAAAGATATTTTTGACAAATAAATAATTTGGGAAATTATTCGAAATCTGGTGATGTTGTGCATATCTATTGATTGTTAAATACCGACTATCAATATTTACCTTTAAATGGGTATTTGTTATGATTTGCTTGAATTTGAATGCTACACTTATTTTAAAATAAGCGCTCGTTATTCGATTTAGCCAGGAGAGGACCTTTGGGTCATAAATCCCATTCTGAATAGTGATATGTCGTAATGGATAACATTTGAAGACCGGCGTTGAAGACCGGATATTTTCGAAAACGGAAGGTTCACCGTCGAATGTCTCTGCATCGGCTGATCCCCGATATAGATATTTTATCACCCTTTGTGATGGGAAGTTCGGACGTGATTAGTGAATATCCGGATTGCAAGGGCTTCTTTGGAAGTGCCTTCAGTTCCGTTCGATCCTGGAACGGACTTGTATGGATGTGTGTCTGACGTTACAATTTGAGATGTAAAGCTGGTTTCTATCAAATACATTTCTGTTGGTGGCGGAGAATTTATTCTCTTAGGTTAACACCCTTCTCTAAGACGTACGAGCTCAGAGGTTAAGTAGTTGATGGTTACTAGTGATACATTTCCAATTTGGTAATGTGGCATACGAAGTGCTGCTGATCATTTGTTGATCGAAGCATAACTTTTGTGAAAAGCGTAGCTTTGTGGACGAGACTTCGTCGGACCTCACACCCCAGAAATGGTCGAAACAGGAAGAATGCAGCAAGGTTTTAGGGGGTAGCGCCCCTTAGGGTATGTTCATTTCCCTCTGGATAGAGGTGGTATCATGGTATGGAGCCCAAATACTTGACCTATGTGGTTGCTGCAAATTTATTACTTTGTGGTTGTTGGTATTGAGGATCCTTAGATAAGGGTTGTTTACAACCGGGGGATGGCATACTCATGTCAGTAGTTACCTATTTTTGCAGAGGTAATCCGGCCTTGTGTTGGTAGAGATCCGGTTAGGTTCTCGGGGCGTCCCTCCAGAGGCGTACCCATGTCGCCCAGGAAGTTCCTTTGCCTGACCATATGTTGGAAAATCCAAAGAAATAATACAAGCCCTGTACGGTTTTAGTTGTATATCCTGCCATGGAATGTGGCGGTAACCTGCTATTGAACATGGTAGCTATAGTAAGCATATTTCGGAATGTCTATGCTGGCTAAGATTTATATTATACTTTCGAAATGTTTTCCTGCACTTTGCACTTATAGTAATAATATCAAAGAAATTTGCGTATCAAGCATGTTTGAATATCATAAGGAGAAATCTCCTCCAATTCTGCGTTTGCATGGTGTGTGTGGCGGGAGGCCTTATGGTAGTTACATTTTCTAAAAGCATTGCGGATCTATTTTAAAATATTTCTTTGTTTGTTTTTAAAGATATAACTATTTTAAGTTCTCACACCAGTCTCATGACTGACCTGAAGTTTATTGTTCCCTTCCTAAACTTTGGATGCCCACCAATTTCCACACGGGTAGTCTAGAGTTAGGTTATCAGGTCATTCTGGAATTCAGGAGTTGCTATAGAGATCTGGAGGTAAGCTGGATGGCGTGGCGTATCAACTAGTATATAGTATTTCTTTTCCGCTGTTTGTTGTTGTAAACTCTGATAATGTAATGTGATGTAATGTAATAACAAATATGATTCTTTGTTTTAAAGATTATTCATTAGTATATTATATGTTGTTCCGCTGTGAAATGTGAGATTCTGTTATTGTTTTTGTTTTCTTCTTCTATCTTCTTCTTCTTCTACCTCTTCTTCTTTAACCCTAACGGTTCGGTTTTACGGCATTCGACTATGTGGCATTCGATACAGTGGACGTATTGATGTCGATTTTTGGAAGTCGAAAATCTCAAAACGTTACAAATAATATGAAAATAATATAAATGATGAAGAAGAAATCTTAGGATATTTGATTGATGAAAATTATGAATATGAAGAAATAGAAGAAAATACAGAGGAAACATTTAAAACAGAGACTAAGAAAACATTACCGGAAAAAATAAATAATAAAATAATAGTTGAAAATATTAGAGAAAAAACGGACAATATGGTAATAAGTTATATGCAAGAATTAGACATGGATTATGAACAAGCTTTTATAACACTATCAAAACATTTTAACATGACATTGATAGATGAAATTTTGAACCAACAAATTCCATTAAGTGATTTCTTTATAGATAGTCATTTTATGGACAAGCAATGATTCCGTCAAATAAAAGAAGTAGGTTTGATAATGAATCTAGTGAACAATTTAGAGAAGGACCTTTAAAAAGAGAACAATGGGCTAAACCAGTAACAAACTATACACAAGAAATCCCTTATATCGGAAAGGGAATGCGTAAACCGTGTGGAAGATTATATAGCTACAGCATGTTATTTTTATAAAATCAATCCCCTCAACTTTGGCCAGAAGAAATTTGAATATGGGAACAGAATGTAGTCAGATATTGGGAAGTAAATAAAAACCTAGAAATGGACATGTAGGCTATGCTAGAAACCACTTTAGGACCATTAGCCTTAGGAATTTAACAAAGTAGAAAAACAGATTACCCAGCAGTAATAATTAAACAAAAGGCCTAGGAAACAATCCATATAATTTTACAAGTTTTATTAGACTGTTATTAATAGGAAATGATCCAGGAGGGGGTACTATTATGCAAAATACTGCCACTAGAAATTTAGAGCAACTTAGTATAAGAGATTTTAAGTATATAAAAGAATTCAACCAAGATTTTGCAATGACATTAGTACAAACAGGAATAGCAATGGAAGAAGATTTATGTAATAAGTATTTTTCAAAACTTCCAGGGGATTTAGGACGAAAATTACAAGAAGACTGGAATAACCAATATGGAGATATTCCAGAACTAGGAATAGGACCACGAATTATGTTTGTTTTCCAAGAACTAGAAAAATGATGCAAAGAAGCTACCTTACAAAACAAATTAAAAGACAAGCTTGGGCATTTTGCCGAACAGCTATTTATACTCCACAAGCCTATGGATATTATAAGTGAAGAAAATATTTACGAATATCAAAACAGTTTGATAAAAGAATGAAAGATAAGCATGTTAGAAGAAATAAACCCAATAGAAAATGTCATTGTTTCATATGTGGTGACCTAAACCATTTTGCAAACAAATGTGCAAACAGACACAATAATAAACAAAGATCAAATTAAATAGATGAATACGAAATAGAAAGCATTGATGAAAACGAATTAGATGATAAATACAGTATAACATCCAATAATGAAGAAACTTTGCAAAATAGTATTACTTATACCTTAGTAAATAATGAAAATAAACTATGCAACCATCAAGGAAATGACCATATTCCATGTTTTTTATGTAATAGATATCCAGAGATAATTAAAATATTTCAATGTGATAATTGTTTTATGGAAATATGTTTTCTATGTGCAAAAAGGCGCTTTAACATAGAATTAATAACAAAGAAACATGTGATTAATGAAAATAATTTTCAAGAAACAATAGATAAACATGAAACGCTAATACAGCTATTACAATTAGAAATAGATATTCTAAAGCAGGACATTAGGAACATAAAACATAAACAAAAGGATTATAGTCAATTTGAACCGGGGAAACAAGTAGGCAAAAGGAAATTGAGCAGATAGAGAACCTAAATAATGTAGTTCAGGAAAATACAAACACAGAGTTTTCTACAAACATTAATAAATATAATACAGCATTATTAACCATTAACTGTAGAATATGCATTGATGACAACACATTTGTAGAAACAATAGCAATAGTAGATACAGGAAGCACGAAAAGCTCATTTGCACACTCTTTAGTCCCATCAAAATTCCAAATACCATTACAATACACAATTACTTCAAAAACAACAAATCAGAGCTTAATGAAACTTACTCGTAAATTACCAGATAATTCAACCACTACAACAAAACTTTCTATTGGTTGCAATAATTGGCAGCGTTTCAAAGCTAATGCAATCGTTGATTATTTTAAAATATGAAACGAACGAAGAAACACAGCCAATTGATTACCGCCAAAAATTCACCAAAATTTTGCTAAAATTTTAGGTGGCCGCTCAAATCTCTTTTGAAGTTATTTCATAAAACAAATATATGTATTATGTTCTCAAATGGGTTTTGAAATAAAAACCGGGTATTTAGTTATTAAGTCCCTTTAAAGGGAATTGATTTCAAAATAAAAGACGTTTTATAAATAGTTTAATAAACGGAAAATTTAAACTTTCGGATATAAAAGAGATAATTTAACTCAAGTTTTGAATGGGTTAAATTAGATAGAAAGATTTTGGTAAATTTATTTAATTAAAACCATAATTTTTTCTTAATCATATAAGTTGTGAATTATCTAGTGATATCGGGCTAACCCATGAACATTTTCCTTAGAGCACTCTACGGTAAAGAGGTAGAAGGGTTGACTCAGTTTTAAAGGACCCATATTTTGATGTGGTCTCTATCTAAATTGTGAAAAATAAAATAAAATTGGTGTTTTATATAAACTCATAGTTCTAAAGGGTACTATACAAGCAAATAAAATAGTGTAAGCTTTTATTTTTTTATTTTATAAAGAATTGTCTTTGTAAAATATTTATAAACTTAGGTCAAAATTTATGAAGTAATTTATAAAATAATTTTAGTATTGAATAAAATACTCGATGGAAAATATGAATGATTTAGAAAGAGACTGGTATAATTAAGAAACCAATCGAATTAAGAACATAAATTATACATAAACCATTTTATTCGCACGGTTCTTAATCTAGGATTTGAATACATAACTTTGGGCGATTCTCACCAATCCAGAAAAGGGTTTCTCACTTGATTCTTGTCAGCGAACACTTACTTCATATTTTCGATATGATACTAAAGTTTTCTATCTAGTACATGGCTATGCAATGAGAGTAGAAGTTTTTAATCAAGAAACTTGATCGGAGTCCGCTCTAAGGGAGGTCAAGTGAGCGATACTTGTTCTAAAGTAGAAGTCTGTATATCTGAGCAAGTGATTAGAGCAAATATAGCATATGGATGATTTTTGTAAATCATACGAACTTAAGTATAATTGTATACTTAGTATGTGATATAAGAAAAGCTGTGAACTTAAAAAAGTCTAAATCCAGTTGTTAGTTATTTGAAATTCTAAATAATGTTAAGTATGAACTTTTTTCCTTACGAAATTTGATTGATTAATATTGTTAGCTTACTCCTTTACGAAATTTGATTGATTTGAATCGATTGATTGTGTGGTGTTATAGACTATGATTTATTAAAAAAATTATTAGGACTTAAATCTTGGTGCTTTTGAAAAAGAGATTTTGGAAGAAATCGTGGAAAGAAATAATGAAAATATTGTTTTGAAAGATATTGATGAACTGTTATTGTCTCAAATGTTTGAAAAGAATATTTTTGAAGTGATTTTCCTAGTGCCTTTGTTATGACTAAAATTGGACAATTGGGGTTTTCCGATTCGAAAGACTCGCCAGGTATATTTATTTACCCTAGTGGTTGTTTAAGGAGGATCCAGAATACCATTAGATGCTCTATATTTTTTGATTCTAGAGTTATACCATGCTTCGGTACGGAGAGCCCACTCTTTGTCATGATAAATTTTGGTTTTGAGATATTTCTTTTTGGGACAAATTTTAGGGTATATTTTTGCTAGGCATTTAGTTCTAAATTTATCTTTCGAAAAGATCTGATTAGTATTGTTCTTTTACGAAGTATTTACTGTATTTTTTGCATATGGTTGATATGTTTCTTTTATTTGCATATAGATTTATAACTACTAGTTTTTGCATGTATGGTTGCCTCATTATTATCAGTTACATCACATTGCTTTGCTGCACATGTTGTTATATTGTTTATGCTACTTGAGCTTATAATAGAAATAGCTAGTGTATTGCTCTTTTATTAGCCTAACACTCTTTTACATATGTAAGTATAGGTAAGTAAGAGATTGCTATTTGATTCTTGTGCATCTACATTTGCATCAAGACAATAAGTTGCTGGAAAAAATTTAAAATAAATGTAAAAAGGTATGTTGCAGATTTAGAAACTCAAATTGGTTCATGATTTATGCCTCATATGTAGGAGACTACTTGGCTTTTGTTTTCTTTTCATTGAATTGGGCCGGTGGGGGCGATTTGTAGTTTTTTCGATTGAGCCGCACAAAGGAGTGTTATCGAAATTTTTCGTATTTAAGGAATTTAAGAATCTAATGACTTGTTTTAATTATTAATTTTCAAACTTAAGAGTTTGGAGTCATTTTCTACCTTGGGAATTTCAGAGATGAATTCTTTTTAAGGAGGAGAATGTAACAACCTAGAATTTTTGACACTGAATTTTAAATGTTTAATTAATTTTAAATATTTAAAATAATTGGATTTTGGAATTTAATAACTTGAACTCAAATATAGTGATCATTTAAATATTTGAATTGTGAATTAAATATTAATTAGATCGAGTTAATAATCTTTTAACTCCTTTTAATTAATAAACAATATTGGTGAATTCAATTTCTAAATTTATTTGCAAATATACGTAGATGGATAATTATCAATAATTGGATCAAAAATATAAAATTATATTTTAATTTGTGAAATTAGCATTACGGAGCATTGTCTTAGATTTTGATAAAATCTGTGCCATTGGATCTGAAATAATAAATTGTTATAAGCCGACGAGTTTCTTGATGATCGGACATACTATGTGATCCAACTCGCTCGACACTCATAACAATTAATTTTAGAGAGCTAATATAATATATTTTGATTTAAAAATATAAATTTTTTATATGATGGAAATAGGTCCCGATAAGTGTTCCATCGAGTTTGTAATATGGATATTTAGCTAGGAACGCTAGTGAGCATGCCACGTTAGGAGTTCGTGCAATTTGAAGCATGAATAGTACCTCGTAGAGAATCCTATATAAGGACCTCCACACCCATTCATTTTTCTCAAACCCTAACCCTAAAAGTAGCCTCCATTTTCATATATCTAAATCCAATGGCCTACATCAATCAAAGCCACTCAAGGTTGTTTTATGTGAAGGTCCTACCTGGGGAAATATTCAGCTAGGTGAGTTGAGCACATCGACCGGTTGGATCGTAGGTTAGAGGCGCATAGCGAAGCGGAATTGGTAGCGATCGATGATTATATTTCTAGGTTTTTTGTTGGAGGTGGTAGTTTTCAGGAGGTAGGCCATGAGGGAAAAATGTCGGGGTGGTTGTGGACTTTCGATTGGAGGTGGCACGACGATCAATGGTTGGATGTGGTGGCGGCAGCATCGAGATAAACGACGATGGATTTGGAAGCTCACTTTCGAGCTGTGGTCATCGGAAGATATTGATTCGGGTGTCGAGGTGATCGTCGTGGTTGGGGTACCATTTTGGTGGCATGCGGCGACATTAGGAGGACATCTGTGGTTCGGTGATGTTTGAATTCGAGAAGTGACAGCCTGAGTATGTCACGATCGAGAGAAGACGTAGATTAGCGGCCTATTTTGGTTAAGCTAGGTTAATTAGCAAGTTAATGATGTAATTAATATTAAATTTAATTTCTAATCTTATAAACCTAATATTTATTTATATAAGGTTCAAATCAGACGCGGTCAGTTGCGTGACACTTGTGGAATCATTATCTACATTTTGAAATTGGATATGTGGATTTTGGAGCTTATAGAATCTCGTGCTAAAATCGAACGCCATTTCGATTTTAGTTCAAAACGAAACACTTCAGCAATAACTAGAATTTTTGTGAATTAACTCACCTTTAAATTAGTTGTATAATATATCCGATGCTATAGATTTATTGTTGAATACTTGGTTGATATTTTAGATATTGTTGTTGTTTGATTGTTTATATAGTGTAAAATCCTATTTTGGAAAACGGATGACATATTAACTTAATTGTTGTGGACCTGTATGTGTGCACGCGCGCGCGCACACACACACATATGCTGTAATCATTGTTTTGGAGGTAATATTTGTAGAGAGACCGTAAGGGGTTTCTCGTCAATAATTGTTTTCATTTCCTTATGTTGCTTATATTGATGTTTAGTTGTAATTAGTCGTGATATTCTATTTAAGTTGTTTAAGTGTCGTTATAGCAATTTTCACTATATCGTCAATTATTGAATATCATCTCTTAACCCGTTGTGTATGTTGAAACTTGGCTTGTATTTTCATAAAATTAGATTTAATTCATAAATTATTTCAGTAAACCACTTTACTTAATGATTATCTCAAAATTTAATAATTTTTTTATTTAATTATGTTTATAAAGTAATTAATTATTTTGATTAAGGTTATTTGGGTTTAATAAATCATTTATGTTTAAAAGTAATTAATATTTTAAATAATGACATTTGAGTTTAGTTAATTATTTTAATTAATGATGTTTTAAATTTAGTTAATCATTTAATTCAACGATGTTTGAATCTAATTTATCATTTTAATTAACGATATTTGAATTTAGTTAATCATTTTAAGTAATGATATTTGAAATTTAAGTACTCATTCAAATTAAGATATTTGAATGTAATTAATCATTTAGTTCATATTTGTGAATTCTTCTCATTTACTATTTTATTCACGTAAAAAGAAATAAAAAGAAACTAATAGTTACGGGCTGAATTCCAACTTAAAATATACGTAAATAACACCAAATAACTGATAATAACAGTCAATTTCTTGCTATTAGGCTTACGCCCTTTTCTGTAACTGTTAAGCCTAATATCATTCATATTTAATTAGATTACCGTCTTTCTTATCTATCTACATAAATAATAATAAAATATAAGCTCTCTTAAAATTTACAGTTATAGCAAATTGGTAGAACTAATTGCTGAAATAAATGCCGATTAAAATAATTAAAAAGGAATCTAACGAGAATATATCATAAACGTAAAAGATTTATATTTTAAATCCATTCACATGTCGTCCTTAGCTTCAATCTCTATCCCTCTTAGTTTGCTCCGCTTTTGTAACGTCCCGGAATTTTCAACAATATCAATTTAATTTTAACTACATATATTGTTGAAAATTCCGGGACGTTACAGCTTTTCTCTGCTTTTTCCCCTTTTTGATTATCATTATAAATGTAAGCGATAACAAATATTGCTTTAAAATTTATAAATAATAGTATATAAACGAGAAGTTCTTTTAAAAATAATTGTTTCAAATAGAGCTAAGAGTAAATTGTTTTGGGTTTATAATTTTCCCTGTAAAGAATATTTCAAAGAGTGTTTTTATAGTTTCTTTAAAAGCATTGTAATGTGAAAATCAAGCGCAAGTGAAAATAACCATCTCATCATTTTCGATAGTTGATTTATCGATTATCGACTTTAATTCTATTTTTTTTTATATTTCGCCACTCTAAGACGACGTCTTTCTCATTTGAGCCTTTTTATTCTCTATCGGAGATGACTAAACCCAAAGGGTGAGATGAAGCCAAGTTATGTGAAGTTGATCCCATTAGGGTATTTTCACATCCACTCTAAATTAGAATTGGTTTTGTGCATTAAAAGGTGAAATACTCGGTTTCTTGATAACCGTTGATGGGGTTCGGCTTGGATGTGTCTGAGAGCCATCAGAGTTCTCAAGTATATTTCTAGAGGTATACTTTCGGTAAGGGGGCGCACCCTCCCAGTCATTGTTGAAAAAATTCTTTTGTTCCCTTGTTACTAATTTAAATCTTTGACTTATTTCCTTAATTGCATGAAGAACCGCCTTGTGCTCTTGTCTATATTCAATTTATTGTGACCATTCAATTCTGGGATTTGATATTATTTATGCCCATTCATTCAGCATGGGATTTGTTCTTACTAGTACCCACCCTTTTATTTGAATTATTTCTGTTGTTTGTTTTCATTCTTTCGTTATTGGATTTTTGTATTGATTTGTTTCCCATTTCTTCATTTATGGATGTTGTTTTAGTGAAGTAGAACTCCTTCTGCATTAAGCAGCGTGGTCTCACAACATTTTTTAATATGTTCACCATATCACTTGAGCTTTCTCATGCCAGTTTTCCAGATTGACCCGGGTGTTATTTTAACATAATGCTCGGGTCAGACCAAGTTTTTCCCAGGTTGGCTTTAGTAGTATGGAGTTGTTGGAGAGAAGCTGGATGTTCATCTATCGTGTGTTTTATTTGCCTTTTATTATATTATATACCTATTAGCAAGGCCAAAATTTTATAACTGTCCAGTTGATAACCTTTGTTTCTAACTCTGATATACTCGGTATTTTGGAGTGAACAATTTTTATTATCTTTGTTATATTATATTTTGTCGATTTTGCTGTGAAAAATTTATTTCCCTATTCTCTATTCATTTTTTTTATTTTACTCTAACAATCTGCCTTTCTGGTGATTGGATGTTCGGGAATTTGATTATTGTAGATGTATTCATGTTGACTTTCGACGGTCGAAAAGGCGGCTGTTACACTTGTTTTTTTGATTCATGCAGTTTTAAATTTTCTAGTTTGAAGTTCATATAAAGGAATTAAGGGTGGAAAAACATCGAGCCAAATGGGCACCAAACTTAAGATTCAAAATTTTAATATAGGAATAAGTAGTTACTTCCCTCCTTCCATTTAAAATAAAAATCACAAACAATTTTCAGTTTAGAAAACCTGGCTTCTTCTTATCTCCTTCCTCTCTCTTAATATACTTCAGATCAAAACATAGCATCTTTTTTAAGCTTAAAGAAATTTCATGACCCCAACAGCATTGCAAAGATACCGAAAGAGGCTACATAGTAGTAGTAATTTGGAGATGAAAATTTGAAGTGAGAAGACGCAACAGTCCAAACTGGAAGGGTTTAGATAAAAATATTGACTTGGTGAGTAATTCATCCCTTTCTCCTCATATAATGCAACCATGGTCTTATAATAATGATGCTACCTATATCGGTGTAGATAAATACTTATAAGCATCTATATTCAAATTTGAAGGGCGATTGGGAGGGATTCAACCATGAATAATGAACTTGAATTAGGTTTATACTAGTTTATGTAATTTGATGAGTTAAGCCTGATTGATGAAATAAATGATCAAATTGGGCTTAGAAACATAGGGCTAGGTACTATGGAAATTTTTAGGGGACCAGAGGCAAAATGGAGGCGGCTAGAGGCAGAAAACGAAGACGAAACTAGAAATTCACAAAATATGAAACTGCAAGAAAACCCATGCACAGGTCATCGGCGGTGGTGACTGGGGCATCGGTAGCCTATTATAAGAACAGGTTGCACCTAGACCCATAGAATGTTTGAGTCTTGTTTCTCTTATGTTTTAGAAGGAAATGGAGGCTAGCGAGGAGACAAATGATGGCATCTCGAATGAATGAATGTATGTGATGATTGGTTGCTATTTGCAGTAATTAAATATGTTTTTATGGTATGAAAATATGATGCGACGATGGACATGGATAAGAACGAGACTGAGGCATCGAAAGACGTCATAGGATATGTATATGGGCATGAATATGGGCCTGTGGTGCAAGTAGGTGGTCCAGCCATGATGTTGCTCCCCTGTAGTACTTTGGTTGACTTAGTGGAGGAGGTGTATGTTACGGGAATTTGTAGACAGTAGGCGGTCTAGGGCGTGTGTCTAATTAGCACGATGACAACAGACAACCTTATAGGCTTTGGGTGGTCTAGGAAAGTGAGTCACATATGTGATTTACATGACGATGGACAATAGGGGACCTTGTAGGGCATGAGGCCAGTCTAAGGAGGCGAGTCCAATAAAGGCAAAGCAATATAACAAGATGTGTGTGATTGTTAGGTACGATGTGGCGACAGGTTGTGAGGTGGTTGAGCTATAAACTCATATTATATTACAGTATTATTTTTGTAGTATATGTAAAATAGAGTATGATATATGGTTCACTTACCAGACTAATGTCTGACCCACTTCTACTTTTACCTTATATATATATATATATATATATATGTTGATGGAGTTTGGAGATGAGATCGTACCAAGAATTGAGATTCATTCATGTATTGTGTATACTATATGCATAAGTGTTGTGACCTAGATTTGACGTATATATGGATTAGGTTGTATTTGTATCATTCAGACAATTGTGTTTAACATTGCAGACATGTTTTGGTGATGTGACTATGGTCTTTATTAACGTATTATATTTTATTTCTTTCCACTGTAAGACTTTGAAAGTAGATAGTGTTAGTTAGAACTATACCAGATATATGATGTTTTCCTATTTTTTGATGAAATATCTGATATCTGCCTATAGTTTTATATATTTTATCTTACCCCCAGTTAATCATTATTTTGGCTCTCAAGATGTTAGCATTCGTTCAGGCATTGAATAAAAGGTTGGAAAGGTAGGTTGTTAAATTTGGCATTAGAGCATAGGTTAGAAACTTGGATAAGAACTAGTTATGTATTAAGAGTGCATATTTGTAATTTCTACTATATATATTATGTATAATAACTCAAAGTACATATCCACACACCAATTACTATTCCAATTATGTTTACCATATATTAGGGAGTTGCTAACGAATCCCAACTTTTCTATAGAAAGCTGAAATGAGTAATTTAGTCGAAACTAGAACAAAGATCAATACAGCCAATGCCGGTGGGATAGAAATGTGGGCATGAAAAAGCAACCATGTAGGCGATATTCCTAGAGTTAATAATCCAGTATGGTTCAAGCACAACATTTGGACGATGTGCCAAGCTAGTGCCAACCCCACCAAACCCATAGCCACCACTACCACTACTGATCAATGTCTGATTCTAGACCCAATACCACCTACCATTGACTTTCCTAAACTATGTATGGATTTCTCCAGTCTTGGTAGAAAGCCATTTGTCGAGACGAAATCATAATCAATGGATCGAGCATGGCTTAGTGATTGTGAAAAGATTCACAATTTGTTAGGACTTAGTGATGCTACAAAAAGACAGTTGGCTACTTGGTATTTGAACTATAGAGTGGCTTGTTTATGGAAGGGGGTGATAGTTGAAATAGATGTGAAAACTTTTACTTGAATTATGTTCAAATCGAGATTAGAGATGAAGTTTCTTTCTGGTATTGAGAGGGATCTGTTGTTGTAGAAGTTTATTCATCTAAAGCAGAAGAAATGATTGTTTAGAAGTACGTAAGTCAGTTTAATAAGCTGGTTAGATTCGGTTTTGAGTTAGTGAATATCCATAAAAGGAAGGTGTTGAAGTTTGTGAAAGGTCTGAATTCAAATCCTAGGGAGTTAGCATTGAATCATATACCATATGATGCAAAGTTAAGGGATTTATGAAGGCCACATTATTGAATTCTTTATGTGGAACTTTCGCTAAGGATCAGTCCTTGTGAAAGGTTTGAATTCACATCTAAAGGAGTTAGCATTGAATCATATACCGTATGAAGCCACATTTGAGATATTTGTAGAGGCCACATTATCGAATTCTTTGAGTGGAACTATGGATAAGGATTAATCTAAGGAAAGAGAGGGACAACAACATGGAAAATGCAAAGGAAATGGACCATAGGGATGGCAAGGAAAAAACAGGTTGTTACTTGCTATAAATGTCGAAAAGTAGGGTGCCTTGTAAAGAACTGTAGGGCAAACCTTTTAAAGAGTAAATGTTATAACTACAACCAAGTGTGACACAAAGCAAAGGACTATAAGGTAGCCCTAACCCAGAAGCGATTGAAGGGCTATAATTATGATCGGTCCAGACATATAAAATGGGACTGCCCAACTTCGAGGAACAAGGGTCAGATTGTGAAGGCATATGCTCTTGATGTCATTCCAACTTCTTGTAAAACACCAGCATCAGCTCAGGATAAGGGGAAACATATTGTGATTAAAGGTGTTTTGATTTTATTTAATTCTCCTGTTTGTACTATATTTCATACTAGTGCATCTCATTCATTCATAGTAAGTGCACTAACTAATAATTTAGCTTCTAAACCCAACATCACACATGAATTCATTATGGTGTCGAATATTGTCGGGGGATCGACCTATATATCGATGTTATGTCACAATCTAATGTTGGTCATCAATAATATCGATTTCTTGTGGTGCATATGTACTAAAATTTTTGAGGGTATGAATTGATTTTTGGGAATGGATTGGATGTTTCGCAATTGGGTAGTGTTGATTATGGCAGGAGGATGTTTAGACCGAGGAAGGGTGATGGATTTGATTTGATTCTATATTGTGAGCCCGATATTTATGTTATAGAGACATATTTGTTTTCACTCATATTCTCACATAACGAGCTATTGTTTATACCATAATAAAGGACTATCTCAATGCATTTGAAGAAGTTTCAGATCTCCCTCCCTGAAGAGAAATTGAATTTTTCATTGATAACGAAAAAGAAGCAAGAACACTTATGATGCCTCCTACGCATGGTTCTAAGGAAAAAAGAGAGTTGGATAGACAAATTTAAGAATTGTTGTAGAAAGGCTTATTCAAAGGAGTATCCTAAAATGAGGAATGTTTATCATTTTCACTACTAAGGTAGATGGTTCCTTAAGGTTATTTGTCGACTATGAAGAATTTAATAAGCTGGAAAAAACTTCCGTCCGTTGCCTCACATTGATGACCTCTTCAATCAATTAGTCGGGGCAAAGGTTTTTTCTTAGCTTGATTTGGAAACTGGGTGTAATGACTTGTAGATACATCACTTCAGAAAAATATTCAAAATATTCAAAAATAAGGTTTTCAAATACAAATGATGATATGTTGAATTATAAATAATAATGGTAATGTTATTTTGATTGAGTATTTAAAAAATGTATACTTTGGTTAAAATATTGATAAGATAACTGTAAATTGTTTCATCGTTAAACAGCTCTTTAGCCATCCGAACTCATGCTTGGAGTTGGATACATATACTCATATATATATATATGAGTATGAATATGCAATAAGATTATCTATTTTATTTTGAAATTTAATTTTTCTTTATAACACTATCATGGATATTATATTTTAGAATAATTGATTTTTTAATTTAAATTTAATTTAAATAATTTAATAGTATTTTAATTACTAACTAAGATTTTTTAATTATTATATAATGATGGAAATATTATTTTTAAACTTTGTTTACAAATATGTGTACATTAACTAAGAAGTGAAAATATGACCAAAAATTAAAATCAAAATTTGTAACAATTCAATCTGAATAAGTTGTGTAATGTTGGATTATATGTAACACACATATGCATATATACATGTAAATGTACATGAAAATATGCACATGCACATGAGCATACATATATACTTATAATTATATATATATATTACTGAAAATATATAAGATATTTTTTAAACTCCCTAACACTTAAGCAAGGTTTAAGTCAACACTTACACTGCACATGAGTTGCACATAGCGTTGACCATGATGGAGGTCACTTCAACTGTAACAAGGTGACAATTGATGAGGTAGGGTGGTGCATGTGAAGGTGTGAAGATGATAATGTATATGTTGATATTTTCTCCTCTTCCTTGCCTACATATACCATACATTCTCCACTTCATTTCCTCACTTCTTCATTTTCCTAAGCTTTCCTCTATTCTTTCATGTCTTCTAACCTTGGAAAAATAATGAAATATTATTATGTAAAAGAAAATTAAATCATATACTACACACACAGACACACACTAAAACACTTTAAAATATCACCAAAAAAGCTCCTCGTTTCTCCTCTTTCTACCTACGGCCACCAACTCCTAACCAAGTCTTCCTCCCTTAAAACCAAGGCCATTAGCCCCTTAGCCAAGGCCGAGCCCACAAAAGGCAAGAGCTAAAGTGATCATGAGCTAAAAATCCGAGTTAGCAAAGCTATGGCCATTTTTAGTTAATCGTCTTAACCAAGGTGAGAAACTCTTACTGATATTATATAATTGGATGATGATATGGTTTTGAAATGTTTTATAAACATTTAAATGTGTTTTTACAATGTTTGAATGAATATGGAGAATTAAGTCAAAACTAGACGTGTCGCGTAACGTAGTTCGCGATTTCACGTCTTAAAAGTTAAATCCATTAATAGGATGGATTCAGAGTCGAATTGCTTTGAAATAAGAATTTTCAAAACACTTATAATCATAGTTTTCGAATAAAGAAAGAAAATTGAGATTTCATTTTGTAGATTTTAAAATAAGAGCAAATCGAATTTTAAATAAAATCGCGCTTTGGTGGTTTGGAGGCCAGAGTAGTAAATGTTTTAAAATGGATATCTTAATTCTTTAAAAATATGAAATAAATTCTATAAACCTTTTAAAATCTTTTAAAAGGGATTTAATTCAGAAAAATGGGGTTTTAAATGATCGAAATATCGGTTTTAATCAAATAAGCTTCTAAAACATTATTTGCAGCACTTTTAATAACTTTTGCAAACAATGGTTTTACTTAATTATTCTTTCTCGAATTTTTCGTATACCTAATTAAGTAATTTAAAGATGATTAAGAGGTTTGAAAATGAGTATGTTGAAATGATAGTACGTTTGTTTCATTTGTGAGTGTTATAGAAAATCCGGCCAAGGAATTGAATAGATCGAAGAGAAAGCCTAGATGCTCTAAAATAATTAAAAGTAAATTAAGCAGGTTAAAAGAGTTAAAGTCGATCAAGTAACTTAACCACTATATGGGTGATAGAGAGATAGTCTCTAGGCTTAGGTTTGGGAAACTAGTTGCTTTCTCTCCCTAGCTACCCGGACTGGTCCGACGGAGAGGATAGTAAATTTGATTTACTCAAATCAAAATTTTCCAAAGTGTAAAAGATATAACTTTTCAAATTTAACTTACTTGGATTGTATGAAGATAATCTTCTTATACTTGGTGTTAAATTCCAAGGAGGAAACTCATACTATTAGTGGAATTTAAATGGTGATTTCACTGTTATTCCTTCCATAGTACTTGTTGAATATGGAAATTGATATTGAGTAGAATTAGATGGTTTCTATAGATTCTTCTCATTCAATAGTTACTGGTTTTTGGATCAACATCCTAGATAACATGGTTTTAACTCAATCAAAAATTTTAGTCGAAATTAAGAATCTTTTCTTAGATTTAAATAGATAGTTTTCTAGAGATAAAGAGAGGTTTAATGATTCTGTATATACCTGAAAGAAATGAATTGAAGTTATGTATCTCTAAAGATATTTTTGATAAAAGGAATGAATTAATCAAATAATATTCACCTATATACTTGACCACTTTTTAAATCGACGATTGATTTGAAGGAACAAAAGTTTGATTTAAGTAATTCCTATTCGATGATGATTTCAAACTAATTTATTTGTTTGCAAAAAATGACCAGAAATGATATGATTTTGAAAGATGAAATGTAAAGGTGCTTGTCATTTATCCTTGAGGGAATTTTCCATATGAATTATATGTGATAGTAGTTCTTTATTTGAGATCTCCGATGCAAGGACTTCCCACTACTAATCCTCGGTGTAATCCTCGACAGAATGTGGTAGGAGAGTTCCTTAGGTTTGTCCTGTTCCCAGACATCCTATATGGACGAATGTCTAACATTGCATTTCTAGATCATATTGATTGATCTCTATAAACATATCACCTATTTGGTGGCGAAGAAGGAAACTTCTCTTAGCTTAAAACCCCTTCCTAAGACATACGAGTTCTGGAATTATGTGTTTGTAGAAATTAGTTGTGTGATTAAGGAATGTAAATATTGCATTCAAAGTGGAATGTGTTGTGTGGAAGGTAAAATGTTATCTCAGGCCTCATCAGCCGAAAATTACCAAAGCATCGTAGATGCGGTAGAGTTATATGGGTCGCGCCCATTAGAAAATGGTAATCACCTTTCTAATTACTCCTTATATGTCAAGTATGTGGTGTATGCTTCAGGATCCTGTTAAAGGTCGTTTACAACCGGGGTGATGTCATATTCGGTACTATCCAACAAAGGGGTAGGCTGGTTCTATGTTGGTATATGCATATAGTTTTTGGGTCTAAGTATATCCCTATAGAGGTATACTATATGGAAGGTAGTCCCTCAACTTGCCATTGTATGGAATACATTCTCCAAAGAGCCTAGTAAGATTTTGATTGTGAGGCCTAGCATATTCTGTAATTTAATAATGGTAACGATTTCATTTAAGATTCATGAGTTTTTTTGCAAAGGTTTTCAAAAGAATGTCATTAAAATAATATCAAATGATTTTACGTTGAATTTTTTGGCTATCATAAGGTAAAAATCTGTTTCATGTTTATATGCGGCATAATATTAGGATATACCCTTTTGTTTTCAAAACTTTCATATTTTGAGTTTCTCACACCGGTCCCATGACTGACCGGAGTTAATTTTTCTTATCCCTTAAACTCTGGGTGCCCTAGTTTCCCGACCATCAAGTAGTTAGGAAAGTTTGAAGTATTTTCGGATGAAGCATGGAGTACGATGCATTTTGGGTCTTCTAAAGTAGTTATCTATATGCTAATGTATCTTTATTATGCATCTACTAGCACTTGTAAGGATAGACCGTTATAACTATCCTGGCTAGTTTAGTACATGCTGTAACTTTGATAAATCGCTTGGAATGTCTATATGTATCTTCCATATGTAAAATTATAGTTTTTTTTAATACGATGTGAGATTTTGTTTGTTCTATCTTCTACCTTTATTTTCTTTTACCCCATGATTAGCTGCCCCTTCGGCACTTGAATTTGCGGCACACGAATACCTAGGATGTATTGGTATCGATCTTCAAGGGCAAAGAGGTGGGTCATCACTTTTGGTATCAGAGCTTATGGTTGAGCGAATACCTAAGGCTGGTTGGGGTCAACTCATTTGAGATAGGGTTAGCGATGCCCTAGAATGAGTTTAGTCTGAAAGTTGCACATTTGAAAATCTTATCCGAATAAGTATATTCGAATTTTATGCCATTCCCTAAGATAATCTAGTCTATAATCCTAATTATATTTTCTTGCTATATTCAGGTAGTGGGAAATGAGTACTAAAAAGGACGAGGAAAGGGAAACCAAAGTGTTGAAGAAACGATAGTTCCTCAACAACCTCAAGTTAACCTTGCAACTTTACCAATTTGGAGGGGGAACCATTTAGGGATACAGAATCTATTATTGAAGTTCAGGCTTAGTTTTACTCATGTGAGAGAATTTTTAAGGATTGGGCTTCAAGGATGAGCAAAAGCACTTCTTGGCATCTTGGCAATTGTGGGATGCGGCTTTGACTTGGTGGGAGACAGTTACCATTAATGAATCCGAAGATGATATTTCATGGGAAATATCTAAGAAATTTTTTAAAGAACGGTATATACTAGATGCTGGAGAAATGTTGGTAGAAGAATACTTAAGAAAGGTTGATTAATTATCTCTCTATAGGCTAAGAATGATTGATACTCAACTTAAGAAAAATGAAACACCTATGGCTGGGATGATAGAATGACTGCTCACCTAAAGCGATCATTCAGAAACCTAGTAGATAAGGTTTTGCGATATGAATTTCTTGATGAGGAGAAGCCAGCATTGGAAATAAATATTAGCAATAGTAGAAATGGCCCTAGTTAGAAGGAATTAAATCCAAAGGCGAAGGAGGAGGAAAGAAGAAAAAGAATTTCATGAGCACCAGGTGTGGAAATTATCAAAAGAATTAACATATTATTGAAGATTGTAGGAGTGAGAAGAGGTACCGAGAAAAGGCACTATGTTCTAATTGCTACCAACAAAGGCATATGATGATGGATTATTCATTTATGGAGATAGTCTAGTTAGTAAAGACCTATGCCATGGAAGAAGAACCATTAACTTCGGAAGAGACTAGGAAAGTGGAGTTCTAGAGGGTACTATTTGTGTTGAAGGTATTACAGTTTAAGTATTGTTTGATACTGGGGCTTCCCGTAGTTTTTTTTCTAAAGAATTGGTGGAAAAATTGAAGCTTATCACAAAAATAGTAGATACCCCTATCTATGTGTTAAATCCCATAGACGATACAACAAACCTTTGTATGATTTGTGAAAATGTCCAAGTTACCCACCTTTTCATTATTTTTCATGTGAAATATTTGTCCATAATTTTACCACCTTGAAGTATTGCTTAGTATGGATTGGTTATTCAAAAATAAAATTGTCCTTGATTACATTATGAGAATGGTATCTTTATAGACCAGCTTTGAAAATTTTATAGAACTATCATGTAACGAGCATAGCTTGATAAGGGATAATTTCCAATATGCTCTTGATTCACCCCAAAGAAATTTAGAGACCATACCGATTGTTAAAAGTTTCCTGATATTTTTGAAGAGGTTAAAAGTTTTCCACCACCTTGAGAAATTGAGTTTCGTACCGATTTGATTCCTGATGCAAGACCTATTGTTCACCCAAAGCAAAGAATGTCTCTAACAGAGATGGATGAATTGAGGGAACAAACTGATGAGCTATTGTAAATGGGATCGGTAAGACCAAATCGCTTAACTTAGAGAGCAACAATAGTCTTTGATGCCAAGTCCAATGGTTTCCTAAGGCTTTATGCAAACTATTCGGACATGAATAAGCAAATGATTAGAACAGGCATTCTCCATCTCGAATAGATGACTTGTTTGATCAACTTCATGGTGCTCAGGTATTCTCAAAAATGGACCTGGCCTAAGGATTCAATCAACTTAGAATAGCAGAAGATTGCATTCATTTAATTGCATTCAGAGGTCCAGATTTGTTCTATGAGTGGTTAGTTATGCCTTTTAGGCTAACTAGTGCGCACGCCTATTTTTTAGACCTCCTGAATAGAGTATTAAGAGATGTTAAATAAATTCATGTTAGTCTTTATTGATGAAATTCTTATATATTCAAAGACCAAAGAGGAACACGAGAGGCATGTAGAGATCATATTGAAGATATTGAGGAAGAAAGCGTTTGAAGCCCAATTCTCGAAGTGTCATTTCTGGGAGAAAGAAATAAGATTCCTAGGGCATGTAGTATCAGAAGAAGGAGTTTTAGTTGATCCAGGGAAAGTTATAGCAGTCCAAGATTTGAAGAAACCCAAACACCAAAAGATGTCTGCGCCTTTTTAGGACTGGAAGGATATTACCGGAGGTTCATTCGGGATTTTTCAAAATTTTCCTCCCATCTTATAGAGATAACAAAGAAGAACGTTAAATTTGAATGGACGTCGAAATGTGAAGAAGCATTTAATGAGTTGTAAAAAAGATTGACCAGCGGTCCAATCTCAGCTATTGTTGATAGAAATAGTGCTTTAACCGTATATACGGATACTTGCGGAGGAGGTGTAGGGGAAATTCTAATGCAACATGGGAAAGTACTCGCTTGTGCAAGCCGACAACAAAATACTCATGAGAAGAACTAAGCAACGCATGACTTAAAGCTATTCGCCATTACATTCGCATTGAAAATTTGGAGGGACTATTTACTGGGTGAAAAGTTTGAGCTCTTCACAGATCATAAATCTTTGAAGTATCTTTTCACTTGGATGGACTTGAATATGAGACAACAACATTGGCTAGAATTTCTCGCATACGATTTTGATATCTTATATACACCTAGGATGGCCAATATAGTAGCGGATGCATTGAGTAGAAAGCATGTTGTTATAGCTTATCTTATAGCTACCCTGACTCTTGTAGAAAGAATTGCTAGCAAGCAGAAGAAGATCAGCAGCAAAGGGAGAATTTTAGAAGAGTACACCAAGGGGAGAGTTCAAGCTTTGAAATCGATAACCATGGGGTATTACGGTTAAAAAGAAGAATTTGTGTTCTAGAGGTTGACAACTAAAGACAAGGAGTATTGACAGAATGCCATCAATCTAAATTGAATATCCACTCGGAAGTTAACAAAATGCACAAGGATGTAAAACATACTTTTGGTGGAAAACCATGAAGAGAGACATCTCCATCCTTGTTTGCAAATGTGAGAATTATCAATAGATCAAGAGTGATCAACAAAAGATTGCTAGACTACTCCAACCTCTTGAAATTTCAACTTGTAAATTGGACCAAATATCAATGGATTTCATCGATGGCTTACCTTGATCAAGAAAGAGAAATGAAGGCATTTGAGTTATATAGACCGGTTAACCAAAAGCACACACCTTACCCCTGTAAAGCTAACATGAATTGCAGCAGGTCTTGCAAATATATACAAGAATTGCTGTAGGTCTCCTATAACAACAGCTATCAGGCTAGTATTGGCACGACACTATACAAAGCTTTATATGGTCATCTACGTAGATCCCCAGCATGCTGGATCGAGACCAAAGATAAGTTAGTACGAGGTCTTGATCTGACTAGAAAAGCCTCAAAAAAGGTACACATGATCATAAAGAAGACGAATAAAGCCTAGAGCAAGCAGAAGAGTTATGCGGATCAAAGACAAAGAAATCTAAAGTTCTCGATTGGAGATTTCATATTCTTAAAGGTCTCCCTAATGAGAAGGGTGGTGAGATTTGAGAGAGCTGGAAAATTGACATGTGGTACAGTGGACCTTTTCCTATTATTGAATGGATTAGCTTATTGGCTTATCAAGTAAAATTACCAAAAAGATTGTTGGGTGTACACAATGTTTTTCACGTATCTCATTTGCAGAAATATATGTATGACCTGGAAAAATAGTGAAAGAAGTTACCCAAGAGGATTTGGAAATTGAGCCAAATTGACTATAATTAAACAACAAATTCGAATCATAGATCATGATTAGAAACAATTAAGGGGAAAGGTTGTTGGACTAGTTAAAGTTTGATGGAGTGGTGACGCTAATGATTGCACTTAGGAAACAGATGACAGAATAAGGAACGCTTATCCCAAGTTCAGATTGGCTAATTAATCTATGTACATAGTACCGATGTAGTGTGCTCATCGACCTGTGGTGTTGTCACTTGTCATATCTTATATATATATATAAATTTCATCTTATTGTGTATATATATATATATTTGTTATCGAGTTATGTTCTTCTTATCCTTAATTTCGAGGATGAAATTCTTGTAAAGGGGAAAGATGTAATGACTTATAATTTCATCACTTCAGGAAAATTTCAAAATATTCAAAAAAATAATTTTCAAACATAAATGATGACATTTTGAATTATAAATAGTAATGATAATCTTATTTTGAATAAGTATTTACAAAGATATATACTTTGGTTAAAATATCGATAAAATAACTGTAAATCGTTTTATCAGTAAATAGCTCTTTAGCCACTCAAACTCATGCAAAGAGCTGGATACATACACTCATTATATATATGAGTATGAATATGTAAAAATATTATCTATTTTTATTTTAAAATTTAAATTGCTTTTATAACATTATTGTAGATATCACTATTTTAGAATAATTGATTTTGGAATTTAAATTTGGTTCAAATGATTTAATAAATTATTTTAATTATTAAGTAAGCTCTTTTAATTATTATTATCTTTGTTTAAAACATAAATATATAAACTAAGAAGAGAAAATATGACAGGAAATCGAAATCAAAATTCGTAATAATTCAACGTGAGTAAGTTGTGCAACGTTGTGGATTATATGTGACATAAATATGCACAAATACATGTACATATACATGAAAACATCCATATGCACATGAACACACACACACACACACACACACACACACACACACACATATATATATATTACTAAAAACATCTAAGATATTTCTTAAACTCCTTAACACTTACGCTAGCTCTAAGTCAACACTTATACATGCACATGCCCTTGACCGTGATGGGGGTCACATCGGCCGTGACAAGGTGATCGCTGATGAGGTAGGGTGGTGTAGATGATGCTATATCTCTTCTTCCTCGCCTATAATTATCACACATTCTCCCCTTCATTTTCTAGCTTCTTCTTCTTTATTTTCCTAAGCTCTCATCTATTCTTTCATGTCTTCAAACCTTGGCAAAATAATGGAAAATTATTTCGTGAAAGAAAATTAAATAATATACTATATATATACACACACAGACACGCACACTAAAACACTACAAATTATCACTGAAAAACTCCTCATTTCTCCTCTTTTTACCCACAACCACTATCACCTAGTCGAGCCTTTCTCCCCTAACCGTGTGCCCTCTAGCGAAGGCCGAGCCTTCCAAAGGCAAGAGTCCAAGTTACCATGAGCTAAAAATCCGAGTTAGCGAATCTATAGCCATTTTTTGGTTATTCGTCTAGACCAATATGAGAAACTCTTACTAATGTTATATCATTGGATGATGATACGATGTTTGCAATTAATGTTTAATCTGCTCTTATCATCAAGTTTGATTGTTTAAATTGTTGTTTAATTTTATTAATAAGTAACTTTTAATACACGTCGAAAATCACCAAGAAAATCACTTTACTTTTGTTAATGAAATGGTGTACATGGATGTTTAAACCTCTTAAAAATGGTTTAATATGGTTTATAAACATTTTATAAACATTTAAAGCGTCTTAACAAATTTGAATGAATTGGAGAATTAACACAAAGCTACATGTGTCACGTAAATGGTAATTCATAATTTTGTGTCTTAAATCCATTGTTAGGATGATTCACAGTCGGATTGCTTTGAAATAATAATTTTGCAAACCCTTATAGTCATAGTTATTAAACAAAGAAATAAAATCGAGATTTCGTATAGTAGATTTTAAAATATTAGCAAATCACGTTTTAAATAAAATCTCGCTTTGGAAGTTAGGAGACCAAACTAGTAAATGTTTTAAAATGGATATTTTTGATTCTTTAAAAACATGACATAAATTCTATAAATATTTTAAAATTTATTAAAAGAGATTTGATTTATAAAAATGGATTTTTCAATGATCGAAAAATTGTTTTATCAAATAAGCTTCTAAAACACTATCTGCAGCACTTTAAATGACTTTTGCAAACAATGGTCTTAACTTAATTATTCTTTCTCAAATCTTCTATATATATAATTAGGTTATTTAAAGATGATTAATAGGTTTGAAAATGAGTATGTAGAAATGACTAATATGTTATTTCCATTTGTGAATGTCATATAAAATTCGATCGAGGAAGGAACAGATCGAGAAAGCCCGGATGCTCTAAAATAATTAATAGTAATTTATTAGGTTAAAATATTTAGAGTCAATTAAATAACTTGACCATCTTATGGGGTGATAGAGAGGTAGTCCCTAGGCTTGGGTTTGGAAAACCAGTTGTTTGCCTCTTTGGCTACCCGGGTTGAACGGACGGAGTGGATAGTAAATTTGGTTTATTCGGATCAAAATTTTCCAAAGTATAAAAGATATAATTTTCCAAATTCAAATAACTTAGATTGTATGTAGATAATATTCCTATACTTGGTGTTAAATTCCGAGAAGGAAACTCGTACTATTCGTAGAATTTAAAAGGCGATTTCACCGTTATTTCGCCCATAGTACTTGTTGAATACAGAAATTGATATTGAGTAGAAGAAGATGATTTCTATAGATTCTTCTCATTTATTATTTACTAGTTTTTGGATTAACATCCTAGATAACAAGTTTCAAATCAAGATCTGAAATTAAGAAATCTTTTTTAAGATTTAAATAAATAGTTTTCCAAAGATAAAGAGAGGTTTAATGATTTTGTATGCCAGAAAGAAATGATTTAAAGTTATATATCTCTAAAAATATTTTTGATATAAAGGAATGAATTAATCGAATGATACTCACCTATATACCTGACCTCCTTTTAAATATACGATTGGTTAGAAGGAACTGGAGTCGGATTTGGGTATTTCTATTCGAAGGCAACTTCGAACAAATTTATATGTTCGAAAGAAATAAAATGGAATGATATGATTTGGAAGATGGAATGTAGGGCTGCTTCTAACTTGTAACACCCCGCATTTTTAAATAATTAAATAACTAAAATAATTATTAAACAACAAAAAGAGCATTTTTGGACTTGACAGAATTTAGCTATGGGAGTTGCGCCAATCGATCCGTGGCAATTTTCAGATCAATTTTCATATGTAACTTTTTGAAATCCGAGCTAGTATGAAGAAGTTACGAGAGAAATAAAAAATAAGAATTTTATAAGCAAAAATGAAGAAAAAGACCCCATAGGGGTCGACCCTTGTTATAGTCAGGTCGACCCCGAATGAACATAGGTCGACCGAGAAAACAACCTAGACAATATTTCATCCAGGTACGAGCCAAACACCTTAAAATTTGATTTTTATGCAACCCTATGCATTCGTAGCTGCATCCGACAGTTCCTATTGATCCTATGACGTGGTTGCACTAGATTCACTCTTCAAATTAAACGGCCCAAGATCCCTAAGCCACAATATAAATAGAACCCTAGGCTTACCTATTTTTCTCATTCATATTTTCTCCCAATTGGGTGTTAGATTCTCGATTTTGATTATAACAACCTATATAAAATGTTATGTGTATATTAATCCATCATTGCAGGAGATTTATTGCAGATTCGTCTATAGATGTTTATAACTGTATATTATGTGTCTAGAGTCTGTATATTACTTAGAAAATAAGTTAAAATCTCTCCTTAAATGATATATATATATATATATATATAAATATATACACATACATGCACACACATGCTCATACATGCACAATACAGCAAAATCAGATGTCTGAATCTATTCATTCAGACGTCTGAGTACTGAAATAAGAATATTGTTTTCACGATATTCAGACGTCTGAACTAAAATATTTAGACGTCTGACTGAGGTCAAAAATGAACTATTTCTTTGTTGTTTGCGTTTTCAATCTAATTCAGAAGTCTGAATTTTTTATTTAGACGTCTGAATATCCCCAACTGCTATTTTCTTGAAAAGTCAATTCTCTTCACCAAGAGAAACATCCTTTTAAATCAACAGTTGCATCCGTTCTTTTCAATATGACTTTTCATTTAAAGATGCAACTCTTTGTATACTATGAATAGATTATAGAATTCAACAAACAAATCACCGAATTTACTTTTAGCATTCTTGAATTCTCATCTATTCTCAAAGCTTTCAAACTGCACACAAATTCTTGTATACTTTGATCATTGATCACTTTATCTTCCACAATTCTCAAAGCATATCACACTATATATCATAAAAGAGAAGATTATAGGAAGATTGTGCTCAATTGACTTATCAGTGTTATTTAAGAACACACTACAGTCAGATATCTTTGTTATTTGTATTGAAGTCCTATTCGGTTGCTTAGGCGGGTAAAGTCCTGTTCGGTTGCTCAGGCAGTTTAAACCTATTCCTCCAGGTTAAGTGAGGGTTGTTGTAGTTGAAATTCCAGAAGAAGTCTGGAACTGGACGTAAAACAGGAAGTTCAAACCAGTATAAAAATTCCTGGTGTGCTTGTTTTATTTACATTTACTTTACTATTATCATCTGTTTCCGTATTTAGATTTAATTATATTCCATATTACACGATCTTAAGTAATAGCTAGCCATAATAGTTACTTTCAATTGGTATCAGAGCAAGGCATCTTATAAACGTTACACAGTTATTTGATATTTTGCTAATATGGAAAACAACACCAGCACTACCAACACTGTCACTAACACTAGTTTTATTGAAGGTCAATCCATTGCATGACCTCCATTTTTCAGTGGTTTAAATTATAATTATTGGTCTACTGTATGAGAATTTATCTGCAATCTAATAGTTTTGAATCATGGAATATCACACAGAATGAATACACTCTTTCTACTGGAGAGTATTCCACTTGGTCAAACACATAAAAATTAGATGCTACTTCCAATGCTAAAGCTATGGACATGCTATTATGTGCACTAGATAGAAATGAATTTAATCGTGTTAGCATGTGTCAAACTGCTTATGAAATTTGGAGAATTAAAATCACTCATGAAGAAACCAACAAAGTTAAACAAAGCAAAATCTCCATGCTCAAAAATCAGTTTCAAAACTTTAGAATGTAACAAGACGAATCCATAAATGATATGTACTCTAGATTTCAAGATATTTATCATTCACTATTAGGATTAGGGGAAAAGTACACTGATTTTGATATTGTATCAAAAATCCTAAAATCTTTAACATATGAATGGGAAAGAAAAGTCTTGGCTATTGAAGAAGCTAATGACCTCTCTACCATAAAACCTGAAGAGTTAATAGGAAATCTAATGTCCTATAAAGTGAATTTGAAGGCAAAATGAGTACAAACACAAGACAAAAAGAATATAGCTTTCCATGCTGAAGAAGAAAAAGATGAAGATTTGGATGAAGAAGATCTAGCATTTATTGCCAAAATTTTCAAAAAATTCTTGAAATTCAGGAAAAACAAAAGAAATAATGAAAAAAAGAACTTCCCAAACAAACCTTCATCTTTAATTCTAGAATGCTTTAATTACCATAAGAAAGGTCATATCCAAAAAGAATATCCAGAATTAAAGAAAAAATACTTCAACAAGAGCAGAAAAGATAAGAAAAAGAAAGCATTCTCCGTAACATGGGATGATTCAGATACTTCTTCATCAGATAACAGTAGTGAAAGTGAAAACGAGCAAGCAAATGTCTACTTCATGGCTACTGAAAACGAGGTTAGTAATTTTACTTTTGATGATATGATTGAGATAAATTCAGAACTAGTTGATACTTTGAAAAATCTCAAAAGAAAATATAAGGAGACTCGTGAACATCAAAACAAAGCAGAATTCGAAAAAGATATGCTTAAAGATGAGAAGAAAATACTTGAGGAAAAACTTGAAAAATTACAAGAATCATTCTCTAATATAAATTCTCAACTTATTCTTTTGAGTTATGAAATTGAAACTCAAAAAGAAAAGAATGATGCTCTTGTTTTTGAAAATCATGAAAAAACTAAGGTAAAATGGATAGAGTTGGATAATAGTAGTCTCAAAGCTAAATTAGAAAGCATTACCAAAAATGTTTCAAATTTTAATAATGGAAGAGAAACTTTATCTAAAATTATTAATAGCTCTCAATCGGTTTCAAGTAGAAAAGGATTAGGATATGTTAAGAAAACAACAATTTCACCTAGAAAGAAAATTAGGAAAAATATTAACTCTACTATTGAGCAGACAAAAAAGAATTCTAACCCAAAAAGTATAAAATTCTGGGTTCCTAAAACAAACAACAGTTTGATTAGGAAGAAATATATAAACACCTTTTTTGAAACTGTTCCTGAAAATAAAGATTACATTTTTAAATGGGATACTAAGCCCTCTTGGGTTTGGTTCCTAAGATTTAACTCTTAGGACCCTATTGAAAAATTGGGTACCAATATTATCTCTTATTTTCTATAGGTCCCACTCAAGAAAAGAGGAAAATGGATACTCGACAGTGGTTGCTCAAAACATATGACATGAGACAAACATATGCTATCAAATATTACTTACTCAGATGGAGGATCAGTCACATTTGGAGACAACTCCAAAGGTTATATCATCGGCAAAGGCAATGTGATCAGTAACGGTATTTCAAATTTACCTCTTATTTCAAATGTTTTACTTGTCAAAAATTTAAAACATAATTTACTTAGTATTAGCCAATTGTGTGACAAAGGATTCAAAATCACTTTTTCTGAAAACAAATGTAGTATTTTTGATAAAAATCAAAATCTTATCTTTGAAGGAAACAGAGACAGAAACATCTATGTTCTAAATATGAAAATAAAACATAATTTAGATTTGTGTATAATAGCCAAAGAAAATAATCCTTGGTTATGGCACAAACGATTCTGTCATATTAACTTCAAAACTATAAACAAGCTCTCTAAAAATGATTTAGTGAAAGGTCTACCAAAAATGAATTTTAAAATTGATCATATTTGTGATGCATGTCAGTTAGGAAAGTTAACTAAGTCATCTTTTAAATCTCAAAAGGTCATTTCAACTTTACAACCACTTGAATTACTACATATGGATTTATTTGGACAAACATAAGTACAGTCCATCAATAATAGTAGATATGTGTTTGTTATTTTTGATGATTTTTCTAGATGTACTTGGACTATTTTTATGAAAAATAAAAGTGATACATTTGATAATTTCAAAACTTTTGTCAAAAGAATTCAAAAATTTAAAGGTTTAAAAATCAAAAACATAAGAAGTGATCATGGAGGTGAATTCGAAAACGAAGCCTTTGAACTTTTTTGTAAGAAAAAAAGGAATATTCCATAATTTTTCGTTTTCTAGAACTCCACAACAAAATGGAGTTGTAGAACATAAAAATAGAACCATACAAGAATGTGCGAGGACTTTGTTAAATGGAAGTGCGTTACCAAAACATTTCTGGGATGAAGCAGTTCCAACAGCTTGTTATGTTTTGAATCGTGTTTCTATTCGACCTCTAACTAAGAATATTTCTTATGAACTTCTTAATGGACGAAAACCAAATATTTCTTATTTTAAAGTTTTCGGTTCAAAATGTTTTGTTTTAAACCCAAAAGATCAGCTTGGTAAATTCGATCCAAAATCCAATGAAGGAATATTTTTAGGATATTCGGATCGAGACAAAGCTTATTGAATTTATAATAGAAGAACAAATATCATCGAAGAAACACTTCATGTATCTTTCGATGAAAATTTTAAACAAATCCCAAGTATAAGAGATGATGAAGAATTTCCTGATAATATCACAAACACAGAAATTTCAAATATTAAAAATAATGAAAACATTAATCACAATAACAATGAATTAAGATCTCCACCTAGGATATTAAGAGATCATCCTCATGATAATGTTATTGGAGAACTCAACTCATCTATTAGAACAAGAAGTCAATTAAATCAAATGGATCATGTAGCTTTCTATCAAATATTGAACCTAAAAATATTAAAGAAGCATCTACCGATGAAAATTGGTTAATCGCTATGCAAGAAGAGCTAAACCAATTCGAAAGAAATGACGTTTGGGATTTAGTTCCACGACCTAGTGATCAATCAGTTATTGGCACAAAATGGGTTTTTAAAAATAAAGTAGATGAACAAGGAAATATTACTATAAATAAAGCTAGATTAGCTTCTCAAGGATATAACCAGGAAGAAGGAATTGACTATGAAGAAACGCTTGCTCCGATCGGTAGACTAGAAGCAATACGAATCTTGCTAGCATTTGCATGTTTTCATAACTTTAAATTATCTCAAATGGATGTCAAAAGTGCTTTTTTAAATTGTTTTATAAAAGAAAATGTTTATGTTGAACAACCTCCATTATTCATACCGAACAATTTCCTAACCATGTCTATAAGCTTAAAAAGGCTTTATATGGTTTGAAACAAGTACCCTGTGCTTGGTACGATCGTCTTAAAAGATATTTAATAGATTCTGGTTTTGAAACTGGAAAGATTGATCAAACTCTTTTTATTAAAAGAAATAAACAGGATATTTTAATCGTTCAAATATATGTTGATGATATTATTTTTGGATCTACAAATGAAAGACTTTGTCAAGATTTTTCTAAAATAATGACTAAAGAATTTGAAATCTCACATATGGATGAGTTAAATTATTTTATTGGCTTACAAATAAAACAACTGAAAAATGGTATTTTTATTAATTAAGAAAAGTATTGTAACAATCTAATTAAACGCTTTGGTATGGAAAATACTTCTACCAAACCAACTCCTATGAGTACAACCATACATCTTGATAAAGATGAAAATGGTAAAAGTATTGACCAAAAATTATATCGAAGTATGATTGGATCATTACTATATTTAACAACTAATAGACCTGACATAATGATGAGTGTTTGTTTGGTTGCACAATTTCAAGTAGATCCCAAAGAATCACATTTACGAGCAGTGAAACGCATACTACGCTATCTTAATAAAACCAAGGACTTTGGACTATTCTATCCAAAGGAATGTCTTTTTGAATTAGTGTCCTATAGTGACGTTGATTTTGGAGGAAGCCGGACAGATAGAAAAAGTACAAGTGGGACTTGTCACTTCATTGGATGGTCTCTTGTATCTTGGTTTAGTAAGAAACAAAACTGTGTTTCATTGTCGACATGTGAAGCAGAATATATTTCTGCAGCTCTGGCATGTGCTCAAGTTATCTATACACAACAAACACTACAAGATTTTGGTTTTAATTTATGTAAATCAACTATTTATTGTGATAATTCTAGTGCTATAAACTTATCTAAAAATTCTGTAAATCATTCACGAACAAAACATATTGACATTCGCCATCATTTTCTTCGTGATAATAATGAAAAAGAGTTAATAAATCTAGAATATGTGTCCTCTGGCAAACAATTGGCAGGTACCTTTACAAAACCGTTAAATGAAAATACTTTCATTAATTTGAGACGAGAACTTGGTATCGTCTCTCTTAAAGATTTATAAGTTCAATTTTTTTTAATAATACATATATATATATATATATATATATATAAAGGAGAATTCATAGTTTCTATCAAAAGAAAATAAAAAGTGTCTTCTAGCACTCGAACTTAAGACCGCATACTCGGTAGTCCTCTACACTACCACTTCACTCTCTATTGTTTTCTGAAATATGAGGTTGTCATTAACTTCGTATATATACCTTCCGTTCTCTCCTTCTTTTCCTATGGATACTATTTCTCTAACCATACATTGTCCTCTATTTTTAAACAAGCTTCTTCCTATATATTGTCTGCATTCTTACAATTCTTTTCACCAATAATTCATTTGATTCTCTTTTAAAATTCTATTCAATCATGTCAGCTCAAAATAAGTCTGTGTCATCTAAGCTATCTTGCATCTCTCATTCGTCGAATCGGAGAATCTACCAAATCCTACTCCTATATATGAACCGTTCTGATTGTTCCATCCTCTACTCATACTGGATATACTCCACCAGCTAAAAAAACAAGACATTCTCTCTTTTTTGGATCACCATCCACAAAAGAGAAAATCGATGATATTCATCATTATCAAAAAGAAACATTAGACTTACAACGAGAATTATACTATGAGCAAAAACTTAATGTCAAACGGCTTAGCTTTTTGGAACAAGTAGCGTTAAAGTTCGGTGGTTCTTCATCAAAGGATTCTGTTCATCAACCATCTACAGCTCATTCTCCAAGTCATCGCAATCCTTGGGAACCATCACCACAACGTCCACCAACAACTCCAAATTCTTGGGAACGTGGTAACAGATGGTCTCTGCTTCGACCATATGTGGAGAACACCAATGTTGAAAAAGAATCTTATCATACTCCATCATCTTCTTCAAAATCTATTTAGTCGTTTCTTGTTTTTGATATAATTTGTTATTTTGTCATTTCATTCTGCTTATTCTAATTGTAATATAGCAAATTATTCGATAATATATATTTTTTATTCTCACCATTGCTAAATATATGTTTCTGTGCACAATTCAGACGTCTGAATTAGTTTAAACAGACGTCTGGATATTCATTTTAAAAACCGTTTTACCCCAGATTCAGACGTCTGAATCAAGAAAAACAAACGTGTGAATTACCCCATTTTTGAACTACATCCTTGCGGGTTGCAATCCAACCAAATTCAGACGTCTGAATTGAATTATTCAGACGTCTGAATCCCTTCTGAGCAATTTTTGTCTACCTTCCTTATTTTTTATTTATTACATTTTTACCCCTGCCTTTTCATCATCTATAAAATAACTTTTTCACTTCTTTACCTCTTACTTCAGAACCCTAGCCCCCATTTTCATCTCACTCAAAACTTTTAACCTTCCTCTAACTTACCAATGGCACCAAGATCAAAGAGAACAAGAGAATCAACTTTTGGACCATTCGAAGATCAAATCGGGCAATGGCTATGGAACGATGTTGTTGTTTCTCGGTTCAATTCCATGAAGAACTCCAACATCTTTGAAGGAGCATTCATGAAATTCCTGGACTTCGCAGCATATCGTATTAGAGAATTAGCGGAGCAATTTCACTTCGACGGCTTGATTGGGTATACTTCTAATAATGTTAAGATTAATCATCTTATGATTAAACTTTTTGTTGCAAACTTAAATTTGGATCATCAAAATCCTCAAAACCGTCAAGATTTTGTTTGGTCGTTAGTTTGTGGCGTAAGAATCTTCTTACCTTTACAAAGACTAGGTCATATTTTAAATTGCCGTTATCAAGGAATTGATATTAATGAAATTGAAGTTGATATGGAACATCGTGATGAAGTTTCACATCAATTTTTATCCGATGAACTTATAAATATGGGCAATTTAAAATCTACCTACTTAAGGCCACAAGCTAGGCTAATTCACCGTGCTTTTATTCGATCTCTCCAACCAAGAACGGGTAGCTATGAATAAGTGTATAAAGAAAACTTTTAAGAACTTTATTCTATCTATTCTAATCAACAAGTAAATTGGGTGAAAATTATTTTGGATGAATTCCAAGATATCACAATCC
This sequence comes from Allium cepa, assembly GCA_030765085.1. NCBI lineage: Eukaryota > Viridiplantae > Streptophyta > Magnoliopsida > Asparagales > Amaryllidaceae > Allium > Allium cepa. The sequence continues at coordinate 795,076,569 of CM060938.1, read as the reverse complement.
GAAGGAAGTATATAACTATTCATTATGGTGCCTATGTCATGCGCATTCTCCTAAATATCGATGTACTAATGCTTGATTCCGATTTTACAAGTATTAGTGAGTTAGGCGCTAAAACTTTAGGGTTGATGGGTCTTCCTATAGGGCCTCCTTCTCTACAAATCATTTCCTTCCAACAATGGTCACAAAATATCCAACAAGGTGTTCCTCAACCTCGAGACACTAGTATTGCTTCTTCTTCGCGTACCCAAAATGAAGAAGAAGAAGAGGATGATGTTGACACCATCCAAGAAATTGGCCCGGATACTTCTTTAAGACAAGCCATCATCACTCTCTCTCGAAATCAATCAAAGATTCATCGGGACATAAAAGCATTTGAGAAAAAATGGAAAGAAAATTTAATTCTATCAAAGGCTTTCTCAATAAGATATGGGATTGAATTTCTTGTTCTGGCTCTACATCTACTCAAGCTTACAATACATCTCCTTTTGAATGGTCTTCCTCAAGCACAAGCCCTAATCACAATAATCCATCCCTTTTAAGTCAATTTTAGATTATCTTGGTTTATTTTACGCTTACTTGTCGCTTTTATTTATGTATGTTAGTTGTATGCGAACTATCTAAAAACATTATTTCTTTATGTACTATTTCTCTATTTGCCTTAATGACATGTATTAACTATTATCATTCATGTTCTTTCTTTTTGTCGATGACAAAGGGGGAGAAATTTAAATTGTGCATATTGACAGGGGGGGTATCTAGTCTATTAATTTTACATAGTTGTCATCATCAAAAAGGGGGAGAATGTTAGACTCTCGATTTATTATGTGTATATTAATCCATCTTTGCAAGATATTTATTGCAGATTCATCTACAGATGTTTATAACTGTATATTATGTGTCTAGAGTTTGTACATTACTTAGAAAATTTGTTAAAATCTCTCCTTAAATGATATATATATATATATATATATATATGTATGTATGTATGTATGTATAAATATATACACATACATGCACACACACGCTCATACATGCACAAAACAGCAAAATCAAACGTCTGAATCCATTCATTTAGACGTTTTAAGTACTGAAATAAGAATATTGTTTTCACAATATTCAGACGTCTGAACTAAAATATTCAGACGTCTGAATGAGGTCAAAAATGAACCATTTCTTTGCTGTTTGCATTTTCAATCTAATTCAGAAGTCTGAATTTATTATTCAGACGTCTGAATATCCCCAACTGTTATTTTCTTGAAAAGTCACTTCTCTTCACCAAGAGAAACATCCTTTTAAATCAACAGTTGCATCCGTTCTTTTCAATATGACTTTTCATTTAAAGATGCAACTCTTTGTATACTATAAATAGATTATAGAATTCAACAAACAAATCACCGAATTTACTTTTAGCATTCTTGAATTCCCAACTTTTTTCAAATGTTTCAAACTGCACACAAATTCTTACATGCTTTGATCATTGATCACTTTATCTTCCACAATTCTCAAAGCATATCACACTATATATAATAAAGGAGAAGATTATCGGAAGATTGTACTCAATTGACTTATCTGTGTTATTTAAGAACAAATTACAGTCAAATATCTTTGTTATTTGTATTGAAGTCCTACTCGGTTGCTTAGGCGGGAGAATTCCTGTTCGGTTGCTCAGGCAGTGTAAACCTATTCCTCCGGGTTAAGTGTGAGTTGTTGTAGTTGAAATTCCAGAAGGAGTCTGGGACTGGACATAGAACGGGAAGTTCGAACTAGTATAAAAGTTCATACTTTGCTATTATCATTTGTTTCCGCATTTGGATTTAATTATATTCCATATTACACGATCTTAAGTAATAGCTAGCCATAGTATTTACTTTTATTGGGTTCGTTGCCTGAGGCTGAACACTAGATAGAAAAATTTTCTAGGAAGGAGATCTTTTTAATAAAAATATTCTACAACCTAGAAGTGGATCTAGGAAGGCTAAGTATTAGAGCTAAGGACAACATGTGAGTTTTTTGTAATTATTTTAGATTTGAAAGCAATTTAAAATAATTAGATCTCAATAGTTGTAGTTTTTCTACAATTTTGAAATAGTTTTTATGCAACTTTATTTACGGTCATTTTTAAGTAAATTTCAGAATTTCTTTTCAGTCTATTTTTATTCAGCTATTTTATTCAGTTATTTAGAGTTATTTACATCTGATTTAAATTGGAATTTTACCTGTAAATGTTAGTTTCTTTTTATAGAGATTTAATCCTTTTTTATGCAAATAAAATATTAGAAAGCGAAGAATTCACAAATAGGGATTAAAATTAAAAAAACTAAATTTACAAAAATTGTATATAAAATAAGAAAAACAGAAACAAAATAGAGATAAACTGAAATAGGCAAATTTGAGATATTTGCAAGCATGATTATAACAAGTGGTTATAATTAAAAGAGAAAATAGAAGAGTAACAGTTGCAAGAACAATTATAAAACATAAATTATAATTAGAAAGAAAGAAACAACAGAAGGGGCTTATTTTAAAAGTTAAATTTGGATTAAGTTAATAAGAAAATATAGAAGTAGTGGTCCATACCGACAGCACTCCCTAAGGTCTAGGATTGATGGTCTCACACGTGGGTGAGGCTGGGCACGCTTATGCTGATTAGGGTAAATAAGTAGCCAACAGATAGAGGCTCAAATTTGGTGTTTGGGCAAGGGGCGTAAAGCTAAAAGATTTGTTTGTTGGGACCAATATCGGGATCATTCCCTTTCAGGTCGAGGACTGATGGTCTCATACATAGGTGAGGCTGAGCACGCTTCTGATTAGGGTCAATAAAGGGTAAAGTAGGGGCGATAGTTAATGTGTATCGGGAATGACCGAGCATGCGACATCGATTAAGGTAAATAATTCACTACTGCATTTTAAGCACTAAAGATGTGTCTATTTCTGTGGGACCAACGGAATTGGGTCACATTGGCACAACAGAGATAGGAAAGGACGATCAATGGGTAGGATTGGATTTCAGCCTAATCAAGTTACCAGTTGAGATAGGATTAGGGTTTCAGCCTAATTATAGCAGTTTAAGATGAGTGCAAACAATCATAGAAAACAGTCAAACAGAAGCAGAAACGGAAATTTATACGGGTTTTATCTTTTCTATATCCTCCTTTCATGCTAGAACTATTACTTAGTCTATTATCTTTATCTTACTTAGAAATGCTAGTAATTACTTCCATTCATCAGACTTATTGTCTGACACACTTGTCTATCTTTCCTTTTCCCCCAATAGGCCAACAGAGTGGAGGATAGTTGAGTCTGGTTGCTTGGAGATTCATTTTTGGAGTTTTCTCATTTCAGATATATTCTTCTGCTTTTCATATTTTTCATTTGGCTTGTGATGGATTGGCACTTGTGAGAGGGGTTATTATTATTGTTACTTTTGTAGTACGATTATGTGAGACTGAGATGTATTTTCATAAGACATGTTATGTTTTTATGACTTATTTCGAGATGAAGTTTAATGTTGAATGATAGGTTATTATGTTTTCCACTGTTTTTTACTTATTTATCTTGTGAATCTTAGTTTCTGTGATGCTTTAGCTATATCAATAACACACCACATCCTTTGCTGTGCCCCTTTTAGAAATAGTAAGGGGTGTGGAGTTTTTCGTTTGGTATCAGAGCCTAAGATTACAGAATTCCTAAAAACTTTTTTAAAAGTAAAGTATTTTTCAAAGGTAACATATCTTCAAACTAAAAGTATTTTTCAGAAAGAAACTCTTATTATAGAAATAGTTTTCAAGCATAAGAGAGTTTTTTTAAAAATACCCTCAAAGTCAATTCAACCTTCTTTCGATTTTTTCGAGCCTAAATTTTCTTTCTTTGCATAGTATTGCGAACGCCCTAAATCTTCCAAAGGGTGTCCAAGTCCCTAGCTGGTTCTGTAGATACCTTCAAGCTATGGCACTAGAGGTGCAAGGGCAAGCGCCCAATGCAACACCGGTGGGTGGAGGTCCCGTTAATCCGCTTACAACGACCAATTTTTCTTGGCTATGCATGGACTTCGCTAATTTAGGAGGCAAGACGTTTTTTCGCATGGAGGATTTTGTAAATGCACGAACTTGGTTGAGGAATACGGAGCGGATATTTGGGATATTAGGATTGGAGGGCCAGCAGAGAGTTCAGCTTGTATTTTGACAGCTAAAGGAGAGGCTTCTTACTGCTAGAAAATTATAGAGATGGAGGGTAGAGACATTGGATGGGTTGGATTTTGGGGAAGGTTTGAGAGGAAGTTCTTATCGCAAGCCGAGGAAAGCATACAGTTGGAGAAGTTCATTAGTCTGAAGCAAGAGAGCCTTTTGGTAAAAGAGTATATAAATCATTTTAATGAGTTATCGAGGTTAGGGATGGAGCTTGTTAATACACTGCATAAGAAGGTCACCATGTTTGCTAAGGTTTGAACCAGCCCCTCCAAGGGTTGGCATTGATGCATGTACCCATGGGAGCGATGTTGATTCACGTGTAGAAATGGCTCTCATATCGGGTGTTGCTAAGGGAGAAGAGGTTAATGAGGTTCCTAAATCAGAAAACTCTATGAAGCAGTGGTGGAAGAACAAGAAGGATAAGTACAAGAAGAAAGGAGGAGGACCTCAAAAGGGACAGTTCAAGAAGGACGAGAAATGTCATAATTGTGGTCTAATTGGGCATTACTCAAAGAAATGTAAGAAGGACATGATGAAGAGGAGGTGTTACAGATGTGGGCAGCCTATGCACCTTAGTAGAGATTGTCCTCAGAGGACATGACAGAGAGCAGGCGCACTTATAGCGCAAGTACAGGCTTTACATATAGCACCTTCTAGTAGTATACCGGACTGAGGTAGGAAATTCTTTGTAGAAGGTTTGATCTCAATTTTGGATTTTCCTATTTGGACTCTTTTTTACTCTGATGCATCACATTCTTTCATTTTCTAGTTCCTTAGTTGATTGTTTGCACTTAGATATTTCTCTAGTTGTAGACCCTGTTGTTTTTTCAAACCCCATAGGAGGGTCGGCATATTAATCCATGATTTTTAGGGGTTTAAATTTTTCATACTAGGCGTAGAGTTTGATGGTGACACCTATGTACTGGGATTTTCGGGATGTGGGATTATTTTGGGGATGGACTGGTTGTCCACTTATGATGTTATATTGGGCTGTTAGAGGAGAGTCGTCAGGCTAGGGATAAGCAGTGGACGGACTCTCGAGGTTTCTTGCGACCCACAGAGGTCAGTCATATTGAGCTTCCTTTATTCCCTTGATTCGTCACTAGGAGAGTTAGATTTAGTTCAAGTTGTTAGATATTTCTCAAACATTTTTGAGGAGGTTAGGGGGCTACCCCCTAAGAGAGAGATAAACTTTAGGATCTATCTAAATGACAATGCTAAGCCAGTGGCATTTCTCATGAGACATATGGCTCCTAGGGAGAGGAAGGAGTTAAGTAAGAATATTGGTGAGCTACCGGAGAAAGGCTTCATTAGATGGAGCATATCTGAGTGGAGGAGGGGGCACCAGTCGTCTTCGCTACAAAGGCAGATGGTTCCCTTTGACTTTGCGTAGACTATAGAGAGTTAAATAAGCTCACAAAGAAGAACCGTTACACACTTCCTAGGATAGACGATCTTTTCCATCAGTTGGTTGACTCTTCAGTATTTTCTCAGCTTGACTTAGCCTTTGGATTTCATCAGCTTAGGGTCACTGACGATAACATCGATAAGACAACATTTAGGACACCCGGTGGCTTCTTTGAGTGGTTGGTTATAATGTTTGGGCTGATTAATGCCCAACTTATTTTATAGATCTCATGAGCCATGTTTTCAAGATGTTTTAAATAAGTTCGTTGTATTGTCTATGGACGACATTCTGGTGTTTTCTAAGAGTACGGAAGAGAACAACCCTTATTCCGACATTCGTATAGTGGAAAAGCCTAGAGTTTATTTCCACCTTTGATTTTTAGCCCTCTATGGACATTACGCCTAAATTATTGGCAGCGCTTGAGGTAATCCTACCCACATAGATCAGATTGGCTCAAGGCAGTAAGAGTATTCAGAGCTTGTGGATATTCTGGATAGAAGTAGCAGAGGAGAGGTCTCTATACAGCTTCAACGCTATTCCATCGATAGTAATGGGTAACTAAGGAGAAATGGAAGACTTTGTGTCCCCCGCACTGGTGATTTGATGAGTGCATTTCAAAGCACACCATTCTCAGATGACTATTCATTTGGTTGGTGATAAGATGTATAGAGACATAAAAAGCGTGTTTTATTAAAGTGGCAGAAAGAAGGATGTAGCAGAGTTTGTGGCTAAGTGTATTGTGTGCCAAAGGGTTAAGGCGGAGCAGAACGTGCCTGGCGGATTGCTTCAACCATTAGATGTACCCGAATGGAAGTGGGATGGTGTTTCGATGGACTTCATAGATGGTTTACCCCGATCTAGAAAGGGGAATACCAATATTTGGGTGATTGTAGATCGTTTTACTAAGAGCGCCCACTCCATTCTGGTCAAGAGTAAGAGGACAGCACCTTATTCGGCATTCATATATGTTCGTGAGATAGTCCGACTTCATAGAATTCCCTCTAGCATAGTTAGTAACAAGAGACCTATCTTTACTAGTGAGTTTTGGAGGAGCTTGCAAGAGGCTTTAGGGACATAGCTTAGATTGAGTATGGCCTATCATCCTCAAATGGATAGCCAAATGGAGAGACTTAATAGGGTTCTTGAGGATTTGTTGAGTATGTGCATTCCTGATTTTGGAGGGACTTGGGAGGAGCACCTTCCTTTAGTGGAATTCACATATAACCATAGTTTTCAGGCTAGCATTAAGATGGCTCTTTTTAAAGCTCTTTATGGAAGACCTTGCAAGTCGCCTTCGTGTTGGTTAAAATCTACGGAAAGATTGCTACTTGGTCCCGGCATGGTTAGAGAGACCTTGGAAAAGATTAATTTGATTAGAAGGAGAATGAAGATGGCTTAAGTCCTATGCAGATAAGCAGAGAAGGGTTATCGAGTTTGAGGTAGGAGATTTGGTTTTCATTAAGGTGTCCCCGCTAAGGAAGGTTGTGAGGTTTGGGTCAAGTGGGAAACTTGCTCCTAAATTCATAGGACCGTTCCCCGTTGTGGAAAGGGTAGGGAAGATGACATATTGGATAAAGCTACCGAAGAGGCCCGTGGGAGTTCATGATGGTTTTCATTTTTCGCACTTGAGAAAGTGCTTACATGATTCAGAAGAGGTAGTGAAACCTAACCAACTTGAGGAAGTCGAAATGGAGAGAGAAGCATCGGTTCGTCGCATTCCTACCAAGATCATTGGACATGATATCAAGAAGCTTAGGAACAAGGAAGTATCTTTGGTTATGGTGCAGTGGGGAGATAATATTGAGGACGCTACATGGAAGGTTGAGGAGAAAATACGTACCTCTTATCTACATCTCTTCGATGTAACGTCTTGAATTTCCTATTTCCATCTCTAGTTTTAAATAGATTCTTTCCTTTAGTATCCTTTGGGAGGGTATATCTTTAGATTTAATATATGGATGGTAAGACTGAATGTAAACATGTTACTAGAACATGTAATGTATGATGGACACAAGTGGTTGCAAGTGTTTGCTAATGGATGCTTATGAAGGCATATACACACACTAGGTACTATTATCTCTTAAAGATCGGCCTAACTAGGTCACTAAAGCATATGCACATGGATGTGTGTACACTTGCATTTTTATTTCATGGTTGCTATGAGTGGATGATTATCATATGATTGTAGCATTCATTTGGATACATGGCACAAACATGAGCGCGTAAAAAGGAGGTCAACTGATCAGTAGACCGCCTTATCTTTTGCATTAGTTAGGAACATTGACACTATACTATTGAATATATCATAAGTTGCATTAAAAAGCTTAAGGACAATGGATGTAATGGATGATGGTTGAATATGTGGTTGTGGAATTTGGATGAAAATATTTATTTCATTCTTCTTTCCTTCAAGATTTCAGGGGCGAAATCCTTTAAGGTGGGGAAAATGTAACATCCCACATTTTTAGATAATTAATAACCAAAATAATTATTAAATGGTGAAAAGAGCATTTTTGGAATTGGCATAATCTAGCTATGGGAGTTGCACCATTGGATTCGTAGTAATTTTCTGATCAATTTTCATATATAACTTGTCAAAATCCAAGCTAGTATGAAGAAGTTATGAGAGAAAAAACAAATCAGAATTTTATAAGCAAAAATGAAAAAAAAGACCCCATAGGGTTGACCCTTATTATGGTCAGGTCGACCCTTAATGAACTGGTCGACCCGCAAAACTCCATGGACGTTATTTTGTTCAGGTACAAGCCGGGGACCTTAAAATTCGATTTTTGTGCAATCCTGTACGTTCGTAGCTGCATCCGACGGTTCCTATTGAGCCTACGATGTTTTTGCACTAGATTCAATCTTTAAACATGACAGTCTAAAATCCTTAAGCCACACTATAAATAGAACCCTAGGCCTACCAATTTTTCTCATTCAGTTTTTTTTCCAATTAGGTTCATTATCTTAGGCTGAATCTTAAATAGAAAATTTTTCTAACGAGGAGATCTTTTAATAAAAATATTCTGCACCCTAGAAGTGGATCCAAGAAGGCCAAGGATTAGAGATAAGGACTACAGGTGAGTATTTTGTAATTATTTTAGATTTGTAAGCAATTTAAAATAATAGGGTTCTCAATAGTTGTAGTTTTTCTACAATTTTGAGATAGTTTTTATATAAGTTTACTTACAGTCTGTTTTTAAGTAAATTTTAGAATTTCTTTTCAATCTATTTTTATTCAGCTATTTTATTCAGTTACTTACAGTTATTTATAGTAATTTCATCTATTTTAAGTTGGAATTTATCTTGTAAATGTTAGTTTCTTTATATAGAGATTTAATCCTTTTTATGCGAATAAAATATTCAAAAGAGAAGAATTCGCAAATAGGGACTAAAATAGAAAAATAATAAATTTATATAAATCAGATGTAAAATGAGAATAATAAAATAGAGATAGACTGAAATGGGCAAATTTGAGAAATTTACAAGCATGATTATAACAAGTGGTTATAACTAAAAAGAGAAACTAGAAGAGTAATAGTTGCAAGAACAATTATAACACATAGTTTATAATTAGAAAGAAAGAAATAACATAAGGGGCTTATTTTAAAACTTATATCTTGGATTAAGTCAATAAGCAAATATAGAAGTAGTGGCATGTACAGGCAACATTCCCTTTTAGGTCTAGGACTAATTGTCTCACATGTGGGTGACGTTGGACACGCTTATGCTGATTAGGGTAAATAAGTGGCTAATAGATAGAGGCTCAAATTTGGGGATTTAGGCAAAGGGGGCAATGGTAGAAGATTTGTTTGTTAGAACTAGTACCGACAGAATTCCCTTTCAGGTTGAGGACTGATGGTCTCACACATGGGTGAGGCTGAGCATGCTTATGCTGGTTAGGGTAAATAAAGAGTTAATAGAGGGCGACAATTAGTGTGTATCGACGATGACCGAGCGTACGATATCGATTAGGGTAAATAATTCGCTACTGCATCTTAAGCGCTAAAGAGGTGTCTTTTGCTGTAGGACCAACAAGATTGTGTCACAGTGGCACGACGAAGATGGAAAAGGCCGTTCAATGGGTAGGATTCGGATTTCATCCAAATAAAGTTAGTAGTTGAGATAGGATTAGTGTTTCAGCCTAATCACAGTAGTTTAAGACAAGTGCAAACGATCATAGCAAACCGTCAAATAGAATCAGAAATAGAATTTTTTTGCGATTTTTATCTTTTTTGTATCTTCCTTTCATGCTAGAACTATTGCTTAGTCTATTATCTTTATATTGCTTAGAATTGCTAGTAATTACTTCCATTCACCAGACTTATTGTCTGACCTACTCCTCTATCTTCCCTTTTCGCCCAATAGGCCAGCAGAGTTGAGGATAATTGATTCAGGTTGCTCGATGATTCATTTTTGGAGTTTTCTCATTTCAGATGTATTCTTCTACTTTTCATCCTTTTCATTTGGCTTATGATGGATTGGCACTTGTGAGAGGGGTTATTATTATTGTTACTTTTGTACTTTAATTATGTGAGACTGAGATGTATTTTCATAAGACATGTTATGTTTTTATGACTTATTTCAAAATGAAGTTTAATTTTGAATATAAGTTATTATGTTTTTTGTTGCTTTTACTTATTTTTCTTGTGAATCTTAGTCTCTGTGATGCTTTAGCTATACCTATAATGCACAACATTCTTTAGTGTGCCCTTTTTGGAAATACTAAAGGGTGTGGGGTGTTTCATAGCTGTACCTCGAGGGAAATTTCCCATATCATTTATAGGAGATAGTAGTTCTTCATTTGAGGTCTTCGATGCAAGTACTTATCGTTACTAATCCTAGAGGTAATCCTAATAGGATATGGTAGGAAAGTGCCATCAATTTGTCATGTTCCTAGATAACTTGTATGGATGAATGTCCGATGTTGCATTTCTAGATCACATTGATTGATCTCTATAAAAGTATCATCTGTTTGGTGGTGGAGAAAGAAATTTCTCTTAGCTTAACACCCTTTCTTGAGACATATGAGCTCAGGAGTTATGCATTGGTAGAAATCAGTTGTGTGATCAAGAAATGGCAATGTGGCATTTAAAGTGGAATGTGCTATGTGAAAAGATAAAACGTTAGCTCAGGCCTTATCAACCAAAAAAGGCTAAAGCGGGGTAGATGCGGTAGAGCTATGTGGTTGTGCCTATTTGTAGATGCTCATCACCTTTCTAGAATACACTTTATATGTCAAGTATGTGGTGTATGCTTCGAATCTCGTTAAAGGTCGGTAACAACCGGGGTGATGTCATATTCGGTACTATGCAATGAGTGGGTAGGCTGGTTCGGTGTTTGTATAGGCGTTTAGTATCTGGACCCTAAGGGTATCCCTTTAGAGGTATACCGTATGTAAGGTAGTCCCTCACCATGCCATTTATGAAATCCATTCTTCGAATAAGCTTATAAAATTTTGAATGTAGAGCTAACATATTCCATAATTTAATAAGGGTAATAATTTTTGGCTAAGATTCATAAGCTTGTTTGCAAGCATTTGCAAAAGAATATCATTAAAAATAATATCAAATGATTTTACATTACAAATTTTTTGGTTATCATAAGGTAAAAAATTGTCCCGTGTTTATGTGCAGTATGGTCTTATGAGATACCCTTTTGTTTTTAGAACATCCATATTTTATGTTTCTTACAACAGCCCATGACTGATTCGGAATTTATTTTTCTTATCCTTTAGACTCTGGATGCCCTAATTTCCCTTGGTAGCTAAGTAGTTAGGAAGGCTTGAAGTATTTTGGAATGGAGAATGGAGCATGAAGCATTTTGGGTCTTCAAATAAAGTTATCTATATTCCGTTGTATCTGTATTATGTATATACCAACACTTATAAGGATAGACCGTTATAACTATCTCGGCTAGGTTAGTATATGTCGTAACTTTGATAAATTACTTGGAGTGATGATATGCATCTACCATATGTGAAATTATAAGTTGTTTTAATACGATGTAAGATTTGGTTTGTTCTATCTTCTATCTTTATTTCCTTTTACCCCATGATTATTTGCCTCTCTGGCACTTGAATTTGCGGTACATGCATACAAAGGATGTATGGTGATGATCTTCGAGAGTCGATGAGGTGGGTCATCACTCTAGGTTTCACCAGTTGAGGGTTGCTGAAGGTTGTATCCAGCAGACTAATTTTCATACACTTGATGGAATTTTTGAGTGGTTGGTCATACCGTTTTGATTGATGAATGCTCCATCTTATTTTGTGGATTTAATGAGTAGGGTATGCCCACAACAATTAGATAGGTTTATGTGCTTTTTGTGGATGATATTCTTATTTATTACAAAAGTGAAGAGGAGCATGGGATTCATTTGAGAAAAGTGATGGACGTCTTAATAAGAAATTGATTGAAAGCTAAGTTCTCGAAATGTCAGCTTTGGAGAAAAGAAGTTCGTTTTATATAGTATCAGTAGATGGGTTAGCAGTAAACCTAGGAAAAGTGGCTGCAGTCAAAGATTAGAAGACACCAGAGAATGCTTCAGAGGTCCATAGCCTTTTGGGTTTGACAAGATTCCATCAAAAGTTTATTAAGGCTTTCATGAAAATATTGGCACCTCTGACCTGTTTGATGAAGAAAAAACTGATTTGTACTTAGAGCCTAGAGTATGAAGTGGTGTTTATTCAATTAAAGATGTAATCGATGAGTGCTCCAGTTTTGGTTATTCCCTATAATACCAAACAATTTACTATGTATTCCAATGCATGTGGCAGTGGTCTTGGTGTCATTCTTATGCAAGAAGGAAGAGTAGCGGCATATGCGAGTAAGCAGTTGAAGAATCACGAGATAAATAATTTGACACATGACCTAGAGTTGGCTGCTATTGTATTCGCATTAAAGTCATGGAGGCATTATTTGTTGGAAAAGATATTCAAGTTATTCATGGATCATATATCTCATAAGTACTTGTTTTCTCAAGGGATGTGAATTTAAGGTGGCAGCAATTGGTTGAGTTTTGTCATCATACGATTTTGGGATTCCTTATACCCCAAGAAAAGGAAATTTAGTTGTAGATGCTTTGAGTGGGAGGCATGCTAAGGTAAATTATATGTTGTTAGAATGTAGGATCTTGGGTTTATATCGGAATTTGATTTCCAACCTCGATCGAAGTATGCACCTGGATTGCTAGAAGCAATGGAGGTTAGACTCGCATCAAGGGAGCGTATTAGGCTAAATCAAGGGCAAGATAGATCGTTGGTTAGTACTGCAGAGTATCTAGATGGGTGTGTAACAACCTACCCTTAAATAGACCTAAATTCCAACTTATAAAGGTCCATCGATACTTATACCCATCTCAAAGTTGGCTGTTGGTTGGTAAAAAAATAATGCAAAGCTATTTATCTATGCATTCAGAATCTCACAGCGTAATGATAAAATATAATAATAACAATAGTATAAATTTTATTCAAACTTCAAAATGTCATTGATAACCATAACTAAATACCCATAATCATCATTACCTATCCATGGTACAATATTTTGAAATTACACTACATCAGAAACTACAAAAAATAACAAGTAAATAAATAGACTACTACCATAAGTCTCATCAACCTCTCTACCTTTAGCATCACCCTTCCTAACCTATGTAGTAATGAGGTGGGAGTTAGAACAACATATATCTGCTGAATAAAAATCTCGATCCTTACTATATTAGTATTTGGGCAGTACAATTTAAATAGGAGCCTTATGTATTCTAACTATGTCATCAGTCTTTTGAAATATAAGCTTATAGGCTTCTCTCAAACATAAATAAAAAGGTTTTCCAAATCTAAGTACATAGCCAACTTGCTATCAATTCAATAACCCATATCTATCGTCAATAATGTCCTATCAATGTAAAAAAAGCACTCAAGTCGCTTAATACCCTTTAATGGAAATCATGTAGACTCTGACCATTTAATACCTTTTTTAAGGCAGGTCCACTTCATTTACTACCTATCCCAAGGCGGACTCCTTACTAGTAACTATCTAGCTACATTTCATGGAATCTCTTCTGCCACTTAATGCTTCCTGTCGGGCAGACCATTTCTTGAGATATCCTCTAACGTCCTTAACCTATAACCCCGACAATTTACTACTTCCTACATAGAGAAGAGGCGAGCCCTTATAAAACCACTTAGTACCTTCAATCTTTAAAGCAAGTCCTCTATATTGTGACCTCTATCTCATGGTGATGTCTCACATTAGTCTAATTATTCGTAGATACCAGTAGCCAGATTAGCTAGACAATTTACCCTATAGAATTTGGAAGTAACCTCACATCGTTGTAGTTATTATTATAGGAGATGTCTTACATCTGTCCAAAGTCACACCGCTTGTAGCCAGATTAGTTGGGCAGACTTTCATGTGCTTTGATTGACCTTGCATCACTATAACTTAGTCATAGTCTATATTACACTCCACATAGTACATTTATTATGCACATCTCACTGTTTCCACAATTAAGGCATTTTAAGAAATCTTTCTTATTTCTCCTTTAACATTATTTGCTTTCCTAAGGTGGATTTAATAAAATTAATAATTTATTTAACTATATCATTAAACATTATGATTATATGTTAATTACACTAACACACACAACGTGTGCATGCCAAGCAATTTCTAATCGTGTAGGATTTATGTCCTGAAATAGCACTTAATGTTAACTCTTTTAACACTTATACAAGTCTCATTCCATTTTATCAACAATGCCAAAACTCTAATATTCATGTCCAAAAATTCCAATCAATAGACTTGTATACCATTAAAATTTAAAGTCAACTTATTACATCAAAATAATGGAATATATTGATAATAGAAACTTACAATTTCAATTTTATGATATATTTAGCTCATTTTTCATATAAAAATAAACAAGAGAATTTCTACTTAATTCATGGAAATAAGCGGATATAAGTCATACTATACACTCTATTTGCAATGCCCCTCCTCTAGACCCATACTCACAAATAATATTACGTAGCAATATTGTCTGCTAATATAGAGAACAAGCTTAATTGTGAGTGACCAGACATGAATATTCTTTGGGCAAACATCGACACGTTATTCCTACTAAAAATTTGAGGATCTAAACTGAATAGCTGACATCTACAGTCCCGGCACAAATCAGTAGACATGTTGGCTAATAAGAGCAGAATGATATTTAGTATATCGCAGAGAATAAATAATCACAAAACACGGTGGAATATACATGATATTGACACAAAAATGCATACATAAGTGGTTTACAAAAACAAAATACTAGACTCATACTAAGTAGTTGATATTAGTATCGGGTATGTATCGGTCAAGTATCAATATGAGATCTTTAAAATATTATGATAATGTCGGATAATATTGGTAGAATATCAAACATGACTAGAACTGTTATAAACAGTATTAAACTATGTTATAATGTTGTATTGATGTTAAGTTTTCAACTATTTGGATAAATAATGTCAAATTATAATCAAAGACCAATTGTATATAGTTTACATATTACAATCCATTTACTGAGATATTCTATTAAATAAATGAAAGTCTATATGAGTGGATCGTATGATATATATGTGCAAGTATAAGTAATCAACAGTAAAACTAGATAGATAACAATAGTAAAGTAAATTAAACTAATCACACCAGGATTTTATACTGGTTCGGACCTCCCGTCCTACGTCCAGTCCCGAAGCACCTCTTTGGAATTTCCTTTCACTAACTAACCCTCACTTGACCCGGAGGAACAGGTTTACAATAGCAGAGTTTCTTTGTCAAAGATGTGTTCTTATAACGCTGATGTTGACTGTTGAATACAAGTGCTTCCAATATATTTATCTAGAAAGTGTTGAACGCGTAATCCAGAATATATGGAAGTGTAAGTAGTTGATTGCTTTGAGAACAGATGTAAGTCAGAGTATAGAAATCAATAGCATAAGTAAGTAATAATTTTCTTTGCATTGCTGATGCTATTTATACTGATGAAGGGTTATCTTGTATAGTTGTATCCGTTGTAATCTCCCTAAAGTCACTTCTGATGATGATGAAGAGTTGCGGTAAGAAGAAGCAGACGTGTCCCTTCGAGTGTGACAGTTGGAGTTTGAAATTGCTCTATCGAATTCAAAATCAGACATCTGAGAGCATGTTTCAGACGTTTGCCCTTCATATATATTTTTGTGTATGGTTGTTTTTCAGACGTCTGAGTTTAATACCAGACGTATGATTCCTTCTGAAATATAGAACCAGAGAATATCATCAGACGTCTGGTATTTTTATCAGACGTCTGTTTTATACTGATTTGCAATACAGAGGAATAATCCAGACGTCTGGTAAGTGCACTCAGACGTCTGAAAGTGTGTATTCTTGCTTTCTTTGTGTCTGTGCATTTCCATTTCAACTTCCATTGATTTGTTTGCCTTTTGATTCTTGTTTCTATCTCTTTGGTGATGCTACTTCATCAACTACCTATAAATATAGATATATACATACATATGATTCCCATCGTATAGTTGTTATCATCGAAACTGTAGAATAGATTTCCTAACAATCTCCCCCTTTTTGATGATGACAACTTATTCAATGTACTTATATATAGATTTGAAATCTCCCCTTGAATATATGCTTATTCATATTGTTTTATGAAAATATTAATATTTCTCCCCCTTTGACATTATCAAAAAGAATTTATAACAATTAAGCCAATATGTCAGAAAAATATTCATTAATAAGAAAAAGTTTACATGCATTGTTCTATTACAGAAGTACAGAAAAGCTACAAAAGTAAACTTAAATTTATTTCGGAGAGGATTGATTTGGGTCATCTTGTTTTGGTAAAGCTAGTTTTGGATCACCTTCCTTTGGCGAAGCTTGATTTGTATCATCCTCGTTTTGATCTTCTTTTGTAGAAGTACTAGTTTTTGAAGGAGAAATCAGAGCTTCCTTTGGAGGTTCATCCTCAAATAATTTAGAGTGCTTTGTAGGAGGGGAAGGAACGGGAGTTGGCCAATCCTCAGAGGGTGGAGTTGGACCACGGACCCGTTGTAATACTTCTTTCCGCACTGACAAAGCAGTTGAAAGGGAATCTTCAACTGTGGCTAGGCGAGTAGCAAATGATACTTGAAGGTTGTCAATTCGCTTAGCCAAGTGTCTTTGATTTTGGGATAGTATGTGTTGATTTCGAAGAGTGAGATCTCGAATACTTTCATTTGGTTCTGTTTCTAGTCGAGTCTCCACAATATCCTCTTGTCCTGGGTAATCAAAAGGTTGAGGAGGAGAAGGAGTTGCTTCTTTTTGTTCTTCTCCTTAAGAAGGAATCATGGGTGGTTGAGGAGGAGGCTCAATACGTCGAGATTGTCGATTGCGCGTCCAATCCTCAAATGTCATGAATTCCGGGGGAATTTCTGGCAAGTGCATCAAGGAGAAAAATTTTGTTGAAGAATATTTGGGTGAAATTTCTTCGAATGTTGATAAATACGATTGAATGTTATTAGCCCGAAGAAGCCGCATAATATAAGTCGGGTAAATAATGGAAGGTCGAGAGCGATTCCAAAATTGCTTAAGCTCATCAAATTTTTTTTTGCCCAATTCACTCTTGTCCGACTAAATATAGCATACAATGCTTTATGCTCCATTTCTGTGATTTGCTCGTGACTACCTAATCGTGGAATAATGGTGTTTATTATCATCCTTGTTAGTAGTCGAGCCTTCGGGCGTAAATACTTGGAAGCAAATTTTGGCATATTATCTTCCCAAATTTGATGTGTAACACTATCCCTAGGCTTAAATCTCATATCGGGAATGTTATACAGGTCTTCCCCGGTGTCAGAGCAACCAAGGGTTTGACCTATTAAGCCAGGGGTTAATCGAATTGTGTTTCCATAGACACTGGACCAAAGCCAATTTTCTTCATTCTCAGTATTCCAAACTGCGGTGCTATCTAAATTTGCGTAGAATAGGAAGATGGCTAATTGGTCAATTTGAATATCGTTTGTTTGAAAAGAAATCAGGGTTCCTAAACCGGCCGTTTCACATAATTCGTCTAGGTCATACATAGGAAATTTTAATAAATTGTAGAAGGGACCTGTGTGAAGTTTCTTTTTTTGAATTTCTTCGTACCTTTTTAGAGAATGAGGAGCTCTATTCATCCAACGTTCGATTTGATCATCCGAACAAACTTGTGGATGTGAAGATGTCGTTGGTTGATCTTGCTTTCTCTTTTTAGTAGGATTTTTAGTACGAGGCGGCATTGTTGTTTAAAAATGCTGATGATTTGGAAAAAAAGAAAAAAATTTATTTGAGAAGATCGTCGGGAAAAAACAGTTTTGAAGTAGATAAAAAAATGACGTTAATCTGTCGATTTTATATGGTGGATTGGGAATCAGACGTCTGAAAAAGTAATAAGACGTCTGGTTTGCCCTAATTTTTATCCAGGAGGTAAAAACAGACGTCTGAGATCTTGATTAAGACGTCTGGTTGTTAGGTTACGTATAGTATCTTGATGTAGAGAAAATTTTCAGACGTCTGGAATTTAAAGCAGATGTCTATTTTGGTTTGAGATTGAAACAGAGAACTTATACAGACGTTTGGTTATCATTCCAGACATCTGAAATGGCCATAATTTTATTTTTGAGAGGGCAGAGGCATATTTCAGACGTCTGGTAGCTATTGGGAGACGTCTGAAGTTTGTAGATTGTCAAAGAAATGATAGAAATTTTATTTATTGAACGTAAATAATAAATTTCCTTATTGTTATAAAAACATGTATACTTATAGATACATACACCAATTAATATAAATAATTTATTTAGACGGAGACGGAGTTTTAGGATTTCTTGATTCATCATCATTTCATGGTCGAAGTGGAGACCATATATTTCCACGTTCGTGTGTTCGTGGAGAGCCAGAATATCGTCTAGGTGAAGGGTCTGAAGGAGTAAGATACGAAGAAGATGGATCCAATGAACTACAAGGTTTTGGAAGTGGTTCATGAACATCTTTCTTGCGTGACGAACAAAACTTCATTGCAACTTGCTCGAGAAAGTTTAACCTCTGTGTCGTAGCTTTTTGTTAGAAATAAAGTTCCCGTTGAAGATCCATCTGTTGTTTTTGGTAATGATGGATTTCATTGATTTTATCCTTTGTGTTAGGAGACGTAAACAAAGATTTTTTAGCTTTCTTATTATCTGGTGTAAAACCTGTGCGATACGAAGACCACCTATGAGTTGGTTCTTGCTTTGGGGTAGGCATTGGAAGTTGTTGTGTTGCGATGTCCGTCGAGGGTGTTGATACGGAGATGGATATATAGGAATCAGGTGAAGACATTGTTATATATATTAAAAAAATTAATTGGTTGAATAAAGTTTTTTATTTGGCTATATTTATAATTTGGAAACTATGTAAATATAGACAAATTAAAAAAATTTAAAGGTGCAGAAATAAATAACCTAACTTGTGGTTATTATTTTTCTGAACACCTTAGAAGTGCAGAAATAAATAATATATCTTGTGGTCAGTATTTTGGTAAATAAATGTAGCTTTTAAAATTTTTATAAGTAATGTATTAAGGAAAAAGATCATTTACTGAGCAAATTCCTAAACTTCGTCGAAGCTTAGAAAAAGTTTGTTCATTTAATGGTTTAGTAAAGATGTCGGCTACTTGATTTTCGGTACTAACGTATTCTAATGAAATGGTTCCTTTTTCAAAATTGTCTCTTAGAAAATGATGTCGTATATCTATATGTTTGGTTCTTGAGTGATTAATTGGGTTTTTGGACAAATTAATTGCACTTGTGCTATCACAATAAATTGGAGACTTGATGATAGTTTTACTGAAATCTATTAGTGTTTGTTGCATTTATATTACTTGAGCACATGCTAATGCTGCGGAGATGTATTCGGCTTCGCAAGTTGATAAGGAAACGCAATTTTGATTTTTGCTAAACCAAGAAACTAATGATTGTCCGATAAAATGACAAGTTCCACTAGTACTTTTACGATCTGTTTTACATCCTCCGAAATCCGCATCACTATATGAGATAAGTTCAAATGAGGATCCTTTAGGGTAGAACAACCCATAATCTTTAGTACTAGAAAGATAACGTAAAATTCGCTTAACTGCTCTTAGATGTGACTCTTTTGGTTTGGCTTGAAACCGAGCACAAAGACATACGCTCATCATAATATCAGGTCGACTAGCCGTTAAATAGAGAAGAGAACCAATCATGCTACGATATTTCTTTTCATCAAAATCTTTTCTGTTTTCATCTTTTTCTAAGTGAACAGTGGTACTCATTAGAGATGGTTTACTTGAGGTTTTATTCATTTCAAAACGATTTAATAAATTATTACAATATTTTTCTTGATGAATAAAAATTCCATTATCAAGTTGTTTTATTTGTAAACCTAAGAAAAAAATTTAGTTCTCCCATGTGGGACATTTCAAATTCACTTTTCATAATATTTGAAAATTGGTTGCATAAATTTTCATTAGTTGAGCCAAAAATGATGTCATCGACATAGATTTGCACTACTAAAATATCATTATTTTTTATTTTAATAAACAAAGTTGTATCAATTTTGCCTATTTGAAAACCTGATGTAATTAAATGATTTTTAAGACGTTCATACCAAGCTCGTGGGGCTTGTTTTAATCCATACAAAGCTTTGTGTAATTTAAATACGTGATCGGGATATTTTTCACGAACAAATAGTGGTGGTTGTTCTACATATACATTTTCTTTGATAAACCCATTTAAAAAAGCACTTTTGACATCCATTTGAAATAGTTTAAAATTATTATATGTTGCAAAAGCGAGTAATGTACGAATGGCCTCCAATCTTGCTACAGGAGCAAAGGTTTCATCGTAATCTATTCCTTCTTCTTGATTGTAGCCTTGAGCAACTAATCATGCTTTATTTCTAATAATATCTCCGTTTTCATCTGATTTGTTCTTAAATATCCATTTTGTTCCTATTACCGATTGATCTTTAGGTCTTGGTACTAATTCCCATACGTTATCACGTTCGAATTGATTTAATTCTTCTTGCATAGCTATTATCCTAAAATTATCATTCGATGTTTCTTTATAATTTTTTGGTTCAAAGTTTGACACAAATGCTATATGGCTTATATGATTGAGATTATTTCTAGTTACTCTTGTATTTAGGTCTCCAATAATATTATCTATTGGATGATTTTTAAGAATTCTAGGAGGTGATACCAGAGTGTTATTTTCAATATTTATGTCATTATTAACGGTATTTGTTGGATTTATTAGTGGAATATTTTCTTCTTCATCGTTAGTTTTAAGATTACAAAGATTTTCATCGAATGAAACGTGTAAACTTTATTCAACGGTATTATTTCTTTTATTAAAAATTCTATATGCTTTACTCTGATCCGAATATCCAATAAAGATACCTTCATCGGCTTTTAGATCAAATTTACCTAAGTTATCTTTTGTATTTAAAATAAAACATTTTTACCCGAAAGTTTTAAAGTATGATACCTTAGGTTTTTTACCAAAAAATATTTCAAACCACGTTTGTTTAGTCATAGGACGTATTGTTACACGATTTAATACATAACAAGATGTTGCAATAGCTTCAGCCCAAAAGTGTTTTGTAAACCACTACTGTTTAGTAATGTTAGTGCGCATTCTTGTAATGTACAATTTTTTCTTTCTACGACACCATTTTGTTGCGGTGTTCGAGGAAAAGAAAATTTGTGAGTTATTCCTCTTTTATTACAAAAATTTGTAAAAAGATCATTTTTGAACTCTCCTCCATGATCACTTCGGATATTTTTAATTTTTAAGTTCATTTGTGTTTTAATTCTTTTAGCAAAAATTTTAAACATTCCAAAAGTATCACTTTTATGTTTTAAAAACAAAGTCCATGTATATCTTGAAAAATCATCAACTATTACAAAGACATATTTGTTGTGATTTATAGACCGAATTTGTGTAGGGCCAAATAAATCTAAGTGTAACAGTTCTAATGGTTGTTTTGTAGAAATATTATTCTTAGATTTAAACGAGCTTTTCTTTAGTTTTCCAATTTGACAATCATCACATAAATTTTCTACTTTGAAATTTATTCTAGGTAATCCCCTTACTAGTTCATATTTTGCTAATTTATTAATATTTTTAAAGTTGATATGACAAAATCGTTTATGCCATAACCATGGATCATCATGTTTGGCGGTTAAACATAAGTTTGAATTTTTATTTACATTCATGTTTAATACATAAATATTTTTGTTTCTAAATCCTTCAAAAATGAGTTGTTTGTTATTATCTAAAATATTACATTTATCTTTTTCAAAATTTATTTGAAAACTTTTATCGCACAATTGACTAATGCTTAGTAAGTTGTGTTTTAGATTTTTTACTAACAAAACATTTGTAATAATAGGAGAATTTGATATACCAGAGTTGATGACTTCTCCAATGCCCACGACGTATCCTTTTGAATTGTCTCCAAATGTTACCGTTCCACCATCAATGTATGATATATTTGATAACATCTTTGAATTTCCGGTCATATATTTAGAGCAGCCACTATCTAGTATCCATTTCTCTTTATTTTCTATTTTGGGTACCTGCAAAATGAAAGATGTTTCAATTGGTACCCATATATTATTAGGGTCCTATTTGTTAGGAGAAGGTAGCCATACCCAAGATGTTTGGTACCTTTATAAATATAATTTTTATTATAGACCACATTCTCTATATAATTATTGATATACTTTTGTCTAATTAAATGATTATTTGTTTTAGGAATCCAAAATTTTATAGTTTTGGTATTAAATGTAGACTCAGGTAAACTTTTAGTTTTTTTATAACTAAGATTTTTTGCAACTTTTTCTTTTTGTTTAGAGGAATTTTTAAAACCTATTCCATTTTTGTTGCTTGATGGTTTTGATATTTTTATAAGGTTTTCCAAATCTTGTTTTCCTTTATTAAATTTTGACACATTATTTGTAATCTTATCCAGCTTTTCTTTTAGTTCTACATTTTCAATTTTAAACAATTCAATATTATTTTTAAGGTTGGTATTTTCTTTCAAAAAATTATCGTTTGCTTTTTTTGTGCTTTCAAGTTCTATAGTGGTAGCCTCATTCATTATCAAATTACTTTTGAATTTTTCTTGAGATAATTCAAGTTCTTCTTCTAGAATGATTTTTTCATCTTTTAACATACCTACTTCAATTTCTAATCTATTTATTTTAACTATATATTCTTTATTCAATTTTTTAACCTGTCTAAATTTATCATCCAATTCCATGCTTAGTTCAAATAATTCGTCATAGCTAAGTTTCGGACATACCTCATCGTTTTGTGCCATAAAACACACATTTGCTTGTTCTTTGTCACTATCGCTATCACTTTCTGATGATGAAGAATCTGAATCATCCCATGTTACTTTGAAAGCTTTCTTCTTCTTGAATTTTTCAAATTCATTCTTCTTTTTATCATTGTTGAGTTTTGAGCAATCTTTCTTCATGTGTCCGTATTGATCACATTCATAGCATTTGATTTGAGATTGATTTGTCGTGTTGGACTTTCCTTCTTTTTGAAATTTTGTCATCTTTCTAAATTTCTTGAATCTATTATAGTTTTTGGCAATGAATACTATCTCATCTTCATCTAAATCCGAGTCATCATTCTTTGTTGCCTGAAATGCTATGTTCTTCTTTTCTGAATTTAGTTCTTTTCGTGCCTGCAAATTTGCTTCATAGGACATCAAATTTCCTATCAACTCTTCAACTTTGAGGGTAGAAAGATCATTAACCTCTTCTATAGCCAATACCTTTCTTTCCCAGTCAGGTGTTAAAGAGTTGAGTATTCGAGAAACTAAATCAAAATCAGTAAACTTAACTCCTAATGCCATAAGATCATGTTGAATAGTTTGAAATCTAGAATACATGTCTACTATAGTTTCATTTTGTTTTATTTTGAAAGATGAGAATTGGTTTTGCAAAATTGAAATTTTAGTTTGTTTGACCTTTGTTGTACCTTCGTGTGTAATTTGTAAGGTACGCCAAATATCAAATGCAGTGGTGCATAGCATTACACGTGAAAATTCATTTTTGTCTAAAGAACAAAATAAAACATTCATAGCATTAGCATTGTTTGGTGCTAAGGTTTTTTGTGCATCGGTCCAAGTGTTCATAGCAGTAGTGAATGCTTCATATTTATCTTAAGTAGCTGACCAAATTTCTAGACCGTTAGCTTCCATAAAAATTCTCATACGTGTTGACCAATATGCATAGTTAGAGCCATTAAAAAGTGGGGGTCGTGCTGTGGATTGTCCTTCTTGGAAAATACTTGCCATATTTAAAGAGATTCAAAAACGTGTTACTGTTCTTTGATCAAACCTTGCTCTGATACCAATTGAAAGTCTATATGAGTGGATCGTATGATATATATGTGCAAGTATAAGTAATCAACAGTAAAACTAGATAGATAACAATAGTAAAGTAAATTAAACTAATCACACCAGGATTTTATACTGGTTCGGACCTCCCGTCCTACGTCCAGTCCCGAAGCACCTCTTCGGAATTTCCTTTCACTAACTAACCCTTACTTGACCCGGAGGAACAGGTTTACAATAGCAGAGTTTCTTTGTCAAAGATGTGTTCTTATAACACTGATGTTGACTGTTGAATACAAGTGCTTCCAA
The DNA here is from genome assembly GCA_030765085.1 of Allium cepa. NCBI lineage: Eukaryota > Viridiplantae > Streptophyta > Magnoliopsida > Asparagales > Amaryllidaceae > Allium > Allium cepa. Next base: position 795,052,249 of record CM060938.1, on the reverse strand, counting down.
TATATTTATCTAGAAAGTATTGAATGCGTAATCCAGAATATATGGAAGTGTAAGTAGTTGATTGCTTTGAGAACAGATGTAAGTCAGAGTATAGAAATCAACAGCATAAGTAAGTAATAATTTCCTTTGCATTACTGATGATATTTATACTGATGAAGGGTTATCTTGTATAGTTGTATCCGTTGTAATCTCCCTAAAGTCGCTTCTGATGATGATGAAGAGTTGCGGTAAGAAGAAGCAGACGTGTCCCTTCGAGTGTGAAAGTTGGAGTTTGAAATTGCTCTGTCGAATTCAAAATCAGACGTCTGAGAGCATGTTTCAGATGTCTGCCCTTCATATATATTTTTGTGGGTGGTTGTTTTTCAGACGTCTGAGTTTAATACCAGACGTATGATTCCTTCTGAAATATAGAACCAGAGAATATCATCAGACGTCTGGTATTTTTATCAGACGTCTGTTTTATACTGATTTGCAATATAGAGGAATAATCCAGACGTCTGGTAAGTGCACTCAGACGTCTGAAAGTGTGTATTCTTGCTTTCTTTGTGTCTGTGCATTTCCATTTCAACTTCCATTGATTTGTTTGCCTTTTGATTCTTGTTTCTATCTCTTTGGTGATGCTACTTCATCAACTACCTTTAAATATAGATATATACATACATACGATTTCCATTGTATAGTTGTTATCATCGAAATTGTAGAATAGATTTCCTAACAATAAAAACTATAATATAGGCATATAAAAACTAAGAAATTCATAAATTGTAGAACTTTATTGTTTTCTTTATGTTTATACTATATTCATTATTTCTTAAGTCATCTAATCATCTATACTACTTTCCTAATTTTTTTCATATTTCCAGTTTCGTTGTTTTTGTTTTCATTTAATTTATCGAATAAGCAATGTTGATTCGATACCAGTTACTACTTTAACTCATTCCTTATCGATACGTCAAATATACAACTTTACTGCTCTTCGACTTTTAATTCTTGGTGGATGAAAATAACTAATAAAATGGATTTTCATAAGCTAACTTCCCAATTAGAAACGGGGAATAAAAAACAACTAAAAAGAGAAGTAGCTCTTTAGTGATCTTATTTTTAGTGGTAAAGTCTTCACATAAAATAAAACTAATAAAAATAAAGTAATAAGTAGAGATTTCTTTATTGAAATATTAATGAATAAGACTAAAACTCTATGGCTAAAAATTGAAAAATTAGTGCATTAGCATTTCCGATATGGTCTAGATATTGTCAGTCACCAGATACAAATATTGAGGATATGAAAATATTTATTTGTAGATACATTTTCTCTAATGCATATAATAGTGAACGATATTCTTAGAAAATATCAGCGTTTTATATTTAATCAAAACAATATATCTGCTAATATCGGGAGATGTAATGGTAATGATATCTTAAGCAATATTTTTAAAATATATCAGTTTTGGAGCAATATGAGATATATCGAAGAGTATATTAGTTATATTATCCGATATCAACTTCATAGGCTAACATAGTATAATTATACATATCGACTACAGCCTGTCCCAAATATACATAACATATAATTTAGCCACTTTTATAAAGTATACATTCAGCATCAAGGTCTAGAAGTTAGATATCACACACACACACATATCCATAAGCTAGCCCAATATCCATGGTTCTGACGTTCCAATACCTGAAATGTCATGTCCTAAACTAAGTATTAATAAATAATAAACGGATTAGACTATCTCTAATTTAACCAAAGTGAGATCACATGGTGATATAAGAGACTAACAGTAATTGATGCAGCTCAGGACAGAGAAGAAAATACGCAACAGAAAATTCTTCAAGAGTTAAGTCGTACACGACTTAAGGAAGCAGCTATGAGTCGTTCACGACCTAACATGAATCGTCCACGACCTAACAGGTCGAGTGAGGGGGAGCTACGACCTAACGAAGAAGTGGCACGAGATAACAAGCATTTAGATCGCGTACGAGTTAACAAGAGCAGCGAAGAGAAGCGGGTCAAAGCAGGAAGCGGTTTAAGCTGAAGGAAGGAGTTCACGACTCAAGATAGGTCGCGTACGACCTAACTTAGGTCGTAAGTCGCAGATGTTGTATTTCATAATATAGCCGTATGTTGTAACGCTGGGTCGTGAGTCGTTTATTCTTTTAAGTCGTGGATCGTGTGCGTTGTATCTTAGGCCGAGTGCTTGTAATTCTGCTTTGTAACTTGTTGAGTCGCTGGATGATAGGTCGCGTACGACCTAAACTAAGTCGTAGGTCGTGTACTGGGTTTGTTGAGTTGCATGTAACGTCGTGTTAGGTCGGCGACGACCTTCTTTAAGTCGTATGTCGTGATGTACTAGTGTTGTACTATCTTAGGTCATGTAATAAATGAGTCGCGTGATGTTGAGTCACTAGCGACCTATGATGAGTCGTAAGTCGAGTGCGACTTAAGGGACGGGTAGTGAAATGCTATAAATAGGGAGTGTGTTGTACATTTTAAGGTGGTTGATTTTTGAATAAAATTTCTTGTTGATTGCTGTGTGCTTTCATCTTAAATTGGTAGTTGAGTGTAATCTCCTATCTCCACTTTCGGTTATTCGAGTGCGCTCGAATCAACGATTGTTGAAGCCGATTCGCGGAATCAAGTGCGCTTGATCAACGCTTGAAGAATTGAAGATCTTCTTTCACGGTATCGTGCGCAATCAGCGTGACGAGGATAGCTAGAATTCGGTATCTTTGTGATCAACGAATTTGGGCATTTCAGTATCTTCAATCCACCGATTGCTACTTTCATCGATTCATATCGTTTTGTTATTATCCGCTGCACCAGTAATTTAGTCATAACCATATATAATATGCCATCCACTAAATACTAAACGACATAATTACAATAGTTTCACCGCATCATAAAATCATATCATGCTTACCATAAGCAATCCTCTCAAAATATGATGAACTAAAAATATCTCACGATTTAAACATAAACTTGCATCAAAGCAAGTAAAACTATCAGATTAACATGAAAGTGAGTCAAAACCAAATATAAGCATGAAAGCAAGTCCAAACTAAAGTCAAGAATGAAAGAGAGTCGAAACCAAATACAAGCACGAAAGAAAGTCGAAACCAAAGACAAGCATGAAAACGAGTCAAAACCAGAAGGAAGTATGAAAGCGAGTCAACCAAAAGACAACCATAAAAGCGAGTCAACCAAAAGACAAGCTGATACCTACCAATCACGCCGGGATAGATGCCATAATAAGATATGCCAATACTAGTCGTACATGCCTATATGTGTTACATCTCAAAGATCATTTCCGATCTAAAGTGTTAAATACTTTCAATTAGTAATCAAACTAATGTCGCCCAAATGTCCCAGAACCACTAGGCGATACTCAAATATTTACTAAGAGATCGTAATTTCCACTTTTCTTAAATACTAAATGTTAAATACTTTCAATTAGTAATCAAACGAGTGTCGACCCAAATGTCCCATAACTACTAGACGATATTTGAATGTGTACTAAAAGATCGTGAACTCCACTCCATAAAAAATTAAGTGTTAAATACTTTCAATTAGTAATCAGACTAGTGTGGCTCCAAATGCCCAATGACCACATGTGGTACTTGAATGTTTACTAAAAGATTGTTAACTTCACTCTATTAAATATTCCATCAAAATAATCAAATAATTAACTGATAAGTGGTATAGTGTTTCATACCACTAACACTACTAAATTGTTTAATTAAAATTCTCATCTAATAGGAGTATTATTTTATATAGAAATTACTTCTTTTAAAATCATTTAAATATTGGTTTAATGGCCCTAAAATAGCCGTATTTATGAAATACGCTACAATATACATATGGAAAGCTTATATGTATATATAATTTTATATTCAACTTTAAAAACACTATTATTATTAAAAATTCTATAATAATATTTCTTCATCAAAATACTTTTAAATATAAAATTCAGAGTTATATTTCAAATCCCAAATTTTGAAATCAGTAATATATTTTATATAAGCTCTATAAGTGATTTCTAAAGATTTCATTTAATATAACTAGTTTAAGAATGATCACTCTTCACATATAATGTATTATATATATATAATTCTAAATAATTTAGAATAATGAAAATTTCCCAAAATATCAAATCATCAAAATTCAAGAAATTCCTGGTATTAAGGAAGCAAAAGAAGCAAGAAATCCAAAATCCAAAAGCAAACAAAGAGGAACAAACATAACAAGGTTGCCTCTAAAACATTTCCAAAATTATAATATACTTACTACAGTAACTTTAAAAGGGTTCTTTGATTTCATATTTTAGGGAATTTCCATTATTCTAAATTATTTAGAATTATATCTATGTATATTAGATACGTTATATACGAAAATAAATAATCCTTAAATTAGCTATATTAACTAAAATCTTTAGAAATCACTTATAAAGCTTATATAAATATATTGCTGATTTTAAATTTCGGGATTTAAAATATATGTATGAATTTTATATTTAAAAGTATTTAGATAGAGAAAAATTATTATAAAATCTTTAATAAAGATTGTGTTTTTAAAGCTAAATATAAAGTTATATATATGTATAATAGCTTTCTATATGTATATAGTAGCATATTTTATAAATATAGCTATTTTAGAGTCAGTAACCGTATTTAAATAATTTCAAAAGAAATAAATTATATATAAAAGTATTACTTCTATTAGACGAGAATTTTAAGTACACGATTTTGTTGTATTAGTGGTATGAAACATTATTTACCATGGTTAATTATTTGACTCTTATGATGGAATTATATAGTGGAGATTACAATCTTTTACTAAAATTTCAAGTATCACCTATGGTTATTGGACATTTGGAGCCATACTAGTTTGATTACTAATTAAAGTATTTAACACTTAATTTTTTATATAGTGAAGTTTACGGTCGTTTAGTGCACATTCTAGTGTCGTCTAGTGGTTATGGAATATTTGGGACGACACTAGTTCGATTACTAATTAAAAGTAACACTTAGTATTTTAGCAGTGTGGAAATTACGCTCTCTTAGTAAATATTTGTGTATCGCCTAGTGGTTATGGGACATTTGGGCAACATTAGTTTGATTACTAATTGAAAGTATTTAACACTTTAGATCAGAAATGATCTTTCAAGTATTTCATATTTAAGCATGTACGGCAAGTATCGACGTGTCTTATTATGGCATGCAAGCAGGCGTGATCGGCAGGTATCGACTCACCTTTTGGTTGACTCGCATTCATGCTTGTCTTTTGGTTGACTCTCTTTCATGCTTGTATTTTGGTTTTGACTCGCTATCATACTTATCTTTGGTTTCGACTTGCTTTCATGCTTGTATTCGTTTTTGACTCGCTTTCATGCTTGACTTTAATGTTGGCTTGCTTTCATGTTTGTATTTGGTTTTGAATCACTTTCATGTTTGTCTTATAGTTTCATTTGCTTTCATTCAAGTTTATGTTTAGATTGTGAGATATTTTTGGTTCACCATATTTTGAGAAGATTGCTTGTGATAAGCATGATATGCAAGTTCACGTATGGTCGCTCCTAATCCGCATTATTCTCTGTATTAGCAGACAATATTACTATGTAAAATTGTTTATTAATATTGCTCTAGAGGTAGGGCGCTATGCTATTCCCAAGTCAAATCTAAAGAAAAATAATAAGAAGTGGAATGGAAAGTAAAATTATCAAAACTACAAACCTACACAATTCCCATTATTTAGACATAAACAATTGAAATTTCAACCTAGAATTAGCATTTCGTATTGAAGGGGTTTGGGGGTTTATAATATGCATTCGCAAATGAAAACTCCCCAAGGCATATTCAAACTTAAATTATGCAAATCAATTGCTAATAAAAAAGATAAGTTTTCCACACATGGTATATCCTTAGCTTTGCCTCCTTTGGATTTGACACGCCTTTAATAATCTCTTCCAAATATCTTCTTTTTAGTGTGTGTGTGTATATATATACAGCAAGGGATATGTATATGTACGTTAGATTCAGAGAATTGTAGAAGAATACGATGAGAAAATAAATAGAACAAAATAGATATATAGGATTTCTTACCTGAAACCCTAATGATTCTTTCTGAATCTACGAAGAGATGAACCGACGAAGCTTCATTATAGTCCCAAAATATTTTGTGAATAAAAGTGAGGAGGTTATGTTCCTATTTATAGTGGTTGAAATGCCCCAGAACCGTCAGAACTAAGTTGGTTTAATATTACATAATCTGGCACGTTCATTGTGCAAAATCCTAGCTGTCACCGTTCACAACCGGTCGACTGTTGCCTCCCAATGGTCAATCGTTGGTGGTTGACCAGCATAAGGGGAGCAATCAACTGGCGTGAGCTATTTTAGGAAGATTTTGTGCCGTTATTTTTAATTTAATTTACTCCTTGAATGCAATCTAACATTGGTATTAATTTTAACGCATGGTTAACCCCTAATCTAATTATTATTAATTTTCAAATTTCAAATTCAATAATTAATTAATTGAATTTGAATTCTATTTAAATTATTTTGAATATGAAAACTTCAAATGTCCCTGACTTCTCCATTTAAGCTTTATTTTCAACATATTATATATTGAAATTGATTAGAAATTCGTCATGAACACATTGACATAACTTCCATGGTCAAAGTTTGACTTTTTCAAAATTTATGTTTTTAAGCTTGTCTTGTCTAATTAATTTACTTAATTTATTTATTATAGATTTTTATAAGGCGTTATGTTCTCTCCCTTTAAAAGGATTTCCTCCCTGAAATCTTTCCAAGGGAAAAACAATGTAATGCGCAATAAACATCCATGTTATACAGCAACAATGTCTACAAAACCATCTAATTAACCAAAAGTGCAAAGTAGTTTTGTGCACAAACTTACTATAAATAAGCTCAATCCTCGCATTAGTGTATGGTCATGACATTTAAGTATGTAGATAAACAACCTAAACATGTATTATATATATATATATGTCTACAAGAGATGGTGAAAAAGTGTAGCAATCATCTCCAACCATCCAATCTAGCAACTAAGATGTAATCAAAACCTAATTTGGAGAGAAAAGTTTCCTAATGAAAAGCTTAGGTTGAGAAGTCCTCATGCTCTCCGTCGAATTTCCCTCCATTGTAATCGAACCAGCCTAATTACTTTGTGGAGTTTCCTAGTTTCGTACTTGACATTATGTACAGTGGCATGGGATGCTTAGCTCCATCTCAATGTCCCACAATTGATCAGGCTCTACCATGGTGGATGTGCTATGAAGGCACTTACTCCAGTACAAAACGTTACGGGCTTCTAGCAATTTATTAGGTAGCTCCTCATGATAAGCAAGTCTTTCCATTCTTTCTAAAGTTGGGAAAGGCCCAACAAATGTTGGTGCCACTTTCCTGACTTTCCAAATCACACGACCTTTCTAATAGGGAAATTTTGATAAACACATATCCCCTGCTTCGAACTCTAACTCTTTTCTTCACTTGTCCTGTAACGTTATCGATTTTTCGTTGCCGAAAAACCGAATAGTTAGGGTTTTAAAAAAAGAAGAAAGAGGTAGAAGAAGATAGAAAAAATAGAAAATAGAGAAAGAAAACAGAAAAACAGAAAAATAGAACGGAAAGAAAACAACAGAACAACAATATCAGAATCTCACAATCGCAGCGGAACAACATATAATAATAAATGAATAATCTTTAAACAAAGAACTATATCAGTTATTACATTACATCACATTATATTACATCATATCATCAGAGTGTACAACAACAAACAACATCAAACAGCGGAAAAAGAAATACTATATACTAGTAATACGCCATGCCATCCAGCTTGCCTCCAGCAACTCCTGAATATCCAGAATATCCTGATAAACCTAACTCTTAACTGCCCGTGTGGAAATTGGTGGGCACCCAGAGTTTAGGAAGGAAAACAATAAACTCCGAGTCAGTCATGTGACTGGTGTGAGAACTCAAAACAGTTTATTTATCTTTAAAATCAAAATAGAGGAATATTTTTAACGTCAATTCGCAATGCTTTTAAAAATGAGACTACCATAAGGCCTCCCGCACACACACACATGCAAACGCAGAATCGAAGGAGATTTCTCCTTATGATAGTCAAAGATGCTTGATACGCATTAAAAAGAAAACATTTGATATTATTACTAGTGCATAGTGTAGAACAAATCATTTTGAAAGTAGAATATAAATCTTAGCCAGCATAGGTACCATTATATTATGCCTACTATAGCTACCTCCTGAGGAAGCAGGTTCTACAACTAAAACCGTACAAGATCGTATTGTTTCTTTGGATTTCCAACAAATGGTCAGGCCAAGGAACTTTCCATTGCCACATGAGAATGCCTCTGGATGGACATCCCCGAGAACCAAACCGGATCTCTACCAACACAAGGCCGGGTTACCCCTAACTGAGTAACAACTGACCGAATATGCCATCCCCCGGTCCTTTGGGACCTTTATCCGAGAGCTCTCTAATCAATTCACACAATCATAATAATAAAGTGTTTCAACATGAGTAAGTATCTGGGCTCCATACCATGATACCACCCTTTTCCAGAAGGAAATGCACATATCCTAAAGGGCGCTACCCCTCATAACCTTGCCGCATCTTTCCTGTTTTGACCATTTCCGGGGTGTGAGGCTCGACGAAATCTCGTCCACAAAAACATACTTTATACAAAAGCCATGCTTTGGGTCAACAAATGATCATAGAAATGATCACCAAGATAGACGATCAAACAAATGATCCTATCACAAAAAATCAACACAATGATCATTTCAGCAACACTCAGCATGTCACATTACCAAATTGGGAATATATCGCTGATAACCTTCAACTACATAACCTCTGAGCTCGTACGTCTCAGAGAAGGGTGTTAAGCTAAAAGAATAAATTCTACGCCACCAACAGAAATATATTTGAAAGAAATCGGCTTTATATCTCAACTTGTAATGTCAGACATACAATCCATACAAGTCTGTTCCGGGCTCGAACAAAACCGAAGGCACTTACAAAGAAGTCCTTGCAATCCGGATATCCACAATCCTGATCGGATTCCCCATCACATATGGAGAACTCTATACCGGAGCAACTCGGTGCAGAGTCAATCGACAGGTCATCCTATCGCTCTCGCAAATATCCGGTCTTCAACACTGATCTTCAAATGCAATTCACAACGACGTATCACATATTCGGAATGGGTTATACGACCCCATGGTCCTTTCCCGGTTAACCCGAATAGTGAGCGCTTATTCAAAAATAAGTGTGACATTCAAATTCAAACAAATCACATCAAATACCCATTCAAAGGTAAATATTGATAGTCGGCTATTGAACTATCAATGGATATGCATACATCACCAGATTCCAAATAATTTTCCAAATAATTTATTTTCAAAAATATCTTTACAAGATATATAATTTCAATACCTCAAAAATAAATCAATATTTATTTTTAAACAAATTCCACTTTCTTTTATAAATTCAATAGTGAATTTACATTCCAAAATATCCATGCATATACGATTTCAATTTTTCATTTCAATTTATCTTCAAAAAGATAAATTCTCAAAACATTTCATTCCACATTTGAAGAACATTTCCATACTTATTTATTCATAAGTAATTCACAAATTTTATTTATTTTCAACCTTTGGAAAATATTCAATATACTTAAATCAAAATTTAGTATATATTTCATTTTATTAAGGAAGTCATTCTCTTAACATATTTATTTGGGCCAAAACGAATGTTACGTAAAACATAGTTACTACAACCAAATTTCACTAGTATAGGGATTCGAAATTAAAATAGATGTATAAATCCCAATACAATATAAAACATTTCCTTTCGGAAATCATTTACCATAACAACAGTGTTATAGTCCACCATTTCCATTTATTTCTCGAAAACGTCTATTTCGACAATACATGTTGAAATCTATGGTTTCGAATCTCAACACATTTAAAAACATCGTTAGATCGTTTTAATTTTATTTAAAACATTCACATTCAAAACAATTTCTTTAACATATTATTCACCATTCAAAAACGTGAATATACTACGTTAACAAATTTCATCCTTTCTATTCATTTTATTTTAAAGGATTATTCACTGTCTAAAAACGTGAATATAACTCCATAAATAAATTATAACAATTTACTTATCAAAATAAGTCGTTTGCAAATTTATAAAACAACATTTATAAATTCCATTTATTAACCTATTCAATTTCATATCTCAATGATATGCTAAAAATTCATATTATAAGTCAAATGCTTATAAAACGATTATTTTACAAAATCGTTCTTTTAAAGGCTTTCCAAATCATAAATCTTATAACTTATAAGATTCATTTATTTATCCAAAACCATTCTTTTAATAACTTTATAAATTTTATAAACCTACTGTTTATAAAATTCCATTTATAATTTAACCGTTTATAATTCTATAAATTTCATTCAATTTATAAAATTCATTTTCACTTCATTCAAACACTTATAAAAACTCGTTTTATAATGTCAATATTTCAATTTATAAATATCCATTTATAAATCTCTTAATATAAATCAATTTATATTATTCTTTAAAACGTCTTCAAATTCCTTTATAATTTCACCATTCTCTTGATTTATAAAATAATTAAATTTTATAAATCCTATATTTAAACTTTTCATAATAAAGTCAAATTTCCCAATTTAAACCATTTTATAAAATTATTAACCCCATAATTTCAAAAATCAACTTTTAACTATATTTCTCAAAAATCATAATTTTTATAACATTAAAAATTATATCGTTATTTATTTATAATGGATCAATTCCAAAAATATAGTATATTCTCAAAAATCACTTTAAAATCATTTTAAAATCCCAAAATTATGTCCAATGATGCTACACACCAAATAGTCAATCACGACTACAATGATATCATATATCGATATGATAATCAATCAAATATCAAAATATCTGAAATCAAATAAAAACTGTTGAGGAATCCAGTTGGATCCCTCCAACCTGTTTTCCTGCATCCACAAACATTAGCACAATACCAATTCCGCTCCAGTACGGAATTATCGCGGTATATGTTTTTATTAAATATTATCCTCTTAATAACAGCGCAATAGGGTCTCATCCGCTAAAAAATGCGGGGAATCAACAACTGCAATATATACATATGCCAATATATATATATTGATATTATATATAATACCAATTTCACTGTTTATGAAATATTCGCGGTATATGTTTTTAATAAATAACATCCGCTTACTAACGGCGCATAATGTCTATTTTAACAATCAATGGATATCAATCATCATTCAAACATGCATTCAAATATTTTAAATCTAACTATTTAAAATAAAATCGAAATCGATTCGATTGAGTGAGAAGTTCTCACCTTGATTTTAATTTCGTTTTAGCGATTTATTTCGAATAAAATTAAACGGACGTTTAATTTTACCCAAAATTCTCACTAACTCCAAACGACTCCAATCAAACTCCATCGCGTAGTGCTCGTCCATACGATCCCAACGCAACTAGTTTCACGCGTTTTCGACCTCGTATGAAAAAGTTATGATTTTTCAAAGTTCACTCGAATTTATATACATAAATTTATAACATAATTTATAATTTTAAACCCAGCTTTAATCACTACCGTTAGATCCCCTTCCACCAGATCATAGCCGTGCAACTCCTTCCTTCTCCCACGTGACTTCTTGCTTCAGGAAATCACGAAGCCGCCGAACCCACTTTTTTTTTATATTTAGGGTTAATTTTTTTGATTTTTTCGTGCAACTAGAACAAGATCAAGGAGCACCACTCAACTCGCCTCTCCCCAAGCCACCACCGCGCCCAATATGGTGAAGTCCGGTCGCCTCCTCCACCCAATAATTGAGCACGAACTTCGGTGCTTCAAACTGAAATTACCGTCGATCCAAAACACTAGAAACGATCATACCCGTTGAGATGGTGGATCTCATTGTGCTCTACAATCTTCATGTTGGGAGTTTTTGAAATTATTGAGTGGATTGGAAGATCTAGAGGGAAGAAATTGGAACAATCTCGGCCTTCGGTTGTAACTGGCGGCGGCTGCTAGAAATTAGGTTTAGGTTTTTTTTTTTTGTGAATTTAGGGGGGTATTTATAGGAAATTTTTCAATCACTATTCATCCGGAAATCCCAAACTCCGATTTACGCGCCGAAACTGACGTTCCTAGGGTTTATCCCACGTTCCGGACACAATGGGACAGGTTTCGGAAGCTAATTCGGACATCTGTGCGAGATATGGCAACAAACGATCGATTTAAATTAAACCGATTTAAACGATTTTCTAGGCGTTTTAATTTGTACCGGACAAACGGTAAATCCAATCGTCTTGAAATTTGAAACCTTACAATAATATCACATTACGGATCCGATGAAACTAGTTTCGTCGAAATCCGAGACTTTTTGAAAAATGGCTATTTTAACTCGCCAAATTAAAATTAAAAACAATTCGATGCGTTTCGAGCTGCCACGCTCAAACGATAGCTCCGATTGCTACGAAAATTGAAATCCGGTAATAACTAACTATTACGGATCCAATGGAGCTGGTTTCGTTCAATTCTGAGACTGTTCAAAAATTGGCTAATTTACAGTCGATTATTAAATATTAAAATATTCAATTTTCACAAATTAACTTTTAATTCGATTTTAAAAGTTCTAAAATATTATTCTAACTTCAATATGATAAAATAAAATTTTACAAATCATTTTCTATCATATTTAACCCAATTTTCAATTATTTCCATAATTTAACATATTAAATTATCGATTTAATTATCCAATTAAATCCAATTATTCAAAATAAATTTATTCGACTTATAAATTCACTTATTAATATTTAAAATTAATTAAATTTTCAAATTTTATTTAATAAAAATCCTGGGTCGTTACAATCTTCCCCCCTTAAAAGAATTTCGTCCTCGAAATTACAAGTAAGAAAAGTTACAGAATCTATTAATTTTCCCAAATTCATAGTTAAACTTCTTATAATACTTTACTAAGTTTTCCAATCATACTTAGTTATCTTTCAAAAACAATTACTATTGTTTAATTTTCAATTCAAAAATCAAAGTTTAGTTTTCAACATTTTCCCATTTTCTCAAATTTTTCTAACGCCTTAAATTTTCAGAAAAATTCGCCATAGTCTCCTTTGCGCGGCTCGATCCGAAAAAAAATGACAGTATATATATCACAAATATACATCTCATCAAGTAATGAGGCATCCCGAAGGGAAAAAAGTGTAAAAGTACGATATTTAATCCGAGATATGTACCTTATATTTTATTAGCGAGCATATACGGCTAATATAGCGTGAAAGCGAGCTCCAAATGCGAAGCAAACGCGATCCGCACCTACTAAACACTCAACAAACATCATGAGAACATGCATATATGAAAATAGTATCAATATACAACATATATATCCATATGCTAACATAGCAAATGTAGTAAAACAACAAATGCAAACATCAACCAACTATCATCCATAACCAATAATATTCATTCATATTCTCATTAATATTCAATGAAATGGTTTTCAATTTAAATCATATTTGATTCATTAACAGTGGATGTTCTTACTAACATTCATTTTCAATTAGTTTATATTCACTAATTCATATTCAAGTTGGTTCACTTCCAAATCAAATTCAATTCCACTTAAGATTCACTTAACTTCCAATTGAATTTCAATTAATTTAGCTTTCAATTGGTTTAATCAAATTGATTTTCATTCAATTAATTATCATTCAATCCATTCATTAATTCAATTACTAAAGTTGAATTTCATTTATATAACTCAAGTTCACATTTATCACTTAACTTTATTAATTTACTTTGATATCAATATCACTTCATTCAACAACCTTTAAGTTATACTTCATTTAACAAACATCATTTGTTTTTCTTAACTTAAATTCCCACTTATAAATAAATTCTGATTCTCACTCTAAGTAAATTTTTATTTAAACTTTACCAAAGTCAAATTTCATTACTTATTCAAACTCATTTTTTTATTTACAACTCAGATTCATAAATATATTCATATAGTTTCACTTCTTATATATATAAGTTTATTTCACAATTGTAAATCACATTTAATTATAATTCAATTTTTATAATTCTTTTGCTTATACAATTATTCTTTTATTTAGATTATTTAAACAACTAACAATCTACTTATATACACTTTAATAATTCTGAAAAATTATTCCTTTATATATAAAAATATAATCAAGGTAAAATTATTTCATTTACCCAATTCAAACAATATTGTGTCGAATTGTTCTATACAAGTGTTTAGAAACCCCTTCGATTCAGTTTCGAGGCTGCGCCGACGAAGGTTCATATACCACTCAACAAACCAATCATCACAATATAAAACAATTTCATATTCACTAACAAATACGCTCTCATAGCTATTATTACACTCAAACTCATTCTAGAGTACTGCTGACTCTATCACTAATGAGTAATACCCAACAGAACCATGGTTGTCGCTTAACCATAAGCTCCAATACCAAATGTAACATTATCGATTTTTCGTTGCCGAAAAACCGAATAAGAAAGAGGTAGAAGAAGATAGAAAAAATAGAAAATAGAGAAAGAAAACAGAAAAACAGAAAAATAGAACGGAAAGAAAACAACAGAACAACAATATCAGAATCTCACAATCGCAGCGGAACAACATATAATAATAAATGAATAATCGTTAAACAAAGAACTATATCAGTTATTACATTACATCACATTATATTACATCATATCATCAGAGTGTACAACAACAAACAACATCAAACAGCGGAAAAAGAAATACTATATACTAGTAATACGCCATGCCATCCAGCTTGCCTCCAGCAACTCCTGAATATCCAGAATATCCTGATAAACCTAACTCTTAACTGCCCGTGTGGAAATTGGTGGGCACCCAGAGTTTAGGAAGGAAAACAATAAACTCCGAGTCAGTCATGTGACTGGTGTGAGAACTCAAAACAGTTTATTTATCTTTAAAATCAAAATAGAGGAATATTTTTAAAGTCAATTCGCAATGCTTTTAAAAATGAGACTACCATAAGGCCTCCCGCACACACACACATGCAAACGCAGAATCGGAGGAGATTTCTCCTTATGATAGTCAAAGATGCTTGATACGCATTAAAAAGAAAACATTTGATATTATTACTAGTGCATAGTGTAGAACAAATCATTTCGAAAGTAGAATATAAATCTTAGCCAGCATAGGTACCATTATATTATGCCTACTATAGCTACCTCCTGAGGAAGCAGGTTCTACAACTAAAACCGTACAAGATCGTATTGTTTCTTTGGATTTCCAACAAATGGTCAGGCCAAGGAACTTTCCATTGCCACATGAGAATGCCTCTGGATGGACATCCCCGAGAACCAAACCGGATCTCTACCAACACAAGGCCGGGTTACCCCTAACTGAGTAACAACTGACCGAATATGCCATCCCCCGGTCCTTTGGGACCTTTATCCGAGAGCTCTCTAATCAATTCACACAATCATAATAATAAAGTGTTTCAACATGAGTAAGTATCTGGGCTCCATACCATGATACCACCCTTTTCCAGAAGGAAATGCACATATCCTAAAGGGCGCTACCCCTCATAACCTTGCCGCATCTTTCCTGTTTTGACCATTTCCGGGGTGTGAGGCTCGACGAAATCTCGTCCACAAAAACATACTTTATACAAAAGCCATGCTTTGGGTCAACAAATGATCATAGAAATGATCACCAAGATAGACGATCAAACAAATGATCCTATCACAAAAAATCAACACAATGATCATTTCAGCAACACTCAGCATGTCACATTACCAAATTGGGAATATATCGCTGATAACCTTCAACTACATAACCTCTGAGCTCGTACGTCTCAGAGAAGGGTGTTAAGCTAAAAGAATAAATTCTCCGCCACCAACAGAAATATATTTGAAAGAAATCGGCTTTATATCTCAACTTGTAATGTCAGACATACAATCCATACAAGTCTGTTCCGGGCTCGAACAAAACCGAAGGCACTTACAAAGAAGTCCTTGCAATCCGGATATCCACAATCCTGATCGGATTCCCCATCACATATGGAGAACTCTATACCGGAGCAACTCGGTGCAGAGTCAATCGACAGGTCATCCAATCGCTCTCGCAAATATCCGGTCTTCAACACCGATCTTCAAATGCAATTCACAACGACGTATCACATATTCGGAATGGGTTATACGACCCCATGGTCCTTTCCCGGTTAACCCGAATAGTGAGCGCTTATTCAAAAATAAGTGTGACATTCAAATTCAAACAAATCACATCAAATACCCATTCAAAGGTAAATATTGATAGTCGGCTATTGAACTATCAATGGATATGCATACATCACCAGATTCCAAATAATTTTCCAAATAATTTATTTTCAAAAATATCTTTACAAGATATATAATTTCAATACCTCAAAAATAAATCAATATTTATTTTTAAACAAATTCCACTTTCTTTTATAAATTCAATAGTGAATTTACATTCCAAAATATCCATGCATATACGATTTCAATTTTTCATTTCAATTTATCTTCAAAAAGATAAATTCTCAAAACATTTCATTCCACATTTGAAGAACATTTCCATACTTATTTATTCATATGTAATTCACAAATTTTATTTATTTTCAACCTTTGGAAAATATTCAATATACTTAAATCAAAATTTAGTATATATTTCATTTTATTAAGGAAGTCATTCTCTTAACATATTTATTTGGGCCAAAACGAATGTTACGTAAAACATCGTTACTACAACCAAATTTCACTAGTATAGGGATTCGAAATTAAAATAGATATATAAATCCCAATACTATATAAAACATTTCCTTTCGGAAATCATTTACTATAACAACAGTGTTATAGTCCACCATTTCCATTTATTTCTCGAAAACGTCTATTTCGACAATACATGTTGAAATCTATGGTTTCGAATCTCAACACATTTAAAAACATCGTTAGATCGTTTTAATTTTATTTAAAACATTCACATTCAAAACAATTTCTTTAACATATTATTCACTATTCAAAAACGTGAATATACTACGTTAACAAATTTCATCCTTTCTATTCATTTTATTTTAAAGGATTATTCACTGTCTAAAAACGTGAATATAACTCCATAAATAAATTATAACAATTTACTTATCAAAATAAGTCGTTTGCAAATTTATAAAACAACATTTATAAATTCCATTTATTAACCTATTCAATTTCATATCTCAATGATATGCTAAAAATTCATATTATAAGTCAAATGCTTATAAAACGATTATTTTACAAAATCGTTCTTTTAAAGGCTTTCCAAATCATAAATCTTATAACTTATAAGATTCATTTATTTATCCAAAACCATTCTTTTAATAACTTTATAAATTTTATAAACCTACTGTTTATAAAATTCCATTTATAATTTAACCGTTTATAATTCTATAAATTTCATTCAATTTATAAAATTCATTTTCACTTCATTCAAACACTTATAAAAACTCGTTTTATAATGTCAATATTTCAATTTATAAATATCCATTTATAAATCTCTTAATATAAATCAATTTATATTATTCTTTAAAACGTCTTCAAATTCCTTTATAATTTCACCATTCTCTTGATTTATAAAATAATTAAATTTTATAAATCCTATATTTAAACTTTTCATAATAAATTCAAATTTCCCAATTTAAACCATTTTATAAAATTATTAACCCCATAATTTCAAAAATCAACTTTTAACTATATTTCTCAAAAATCATAATTTTTATAACATTAAAAATTATATCGTTATTTATTTATAATGGATCAATTCCAAAAATATAGTATATTCTCAAAAATCACTTTAAAATCATTTTAAAATCCCAAAATTTGGTCCAATGATGCTACACACCAAATAGTCAATCACGACTACAATGATATCATATATCGATATGATAATCAATCAAATATCAAAATATCTGAAATCAAATAAAAACTGTTGAGGAATCCAGTTGGATCCCTCCAACCTGTTTTCCTGCATCCACAAACATTAGCACAATACCAATTCCGCTCCAGTACGGAATTATCGCGGTATATGTTTTTATTAAATATTATTCGCTTAATAACGGCGCAATAGGGTCTCATCCGCTAAAAAATGCGGGGAATCAACAACTGCAATATATACATATGCCAATATATATATATTGATATTATATATAATACCAATTTCACTGTTTATGAAATATTCGCGGTATATGTTTTTAATAAATAACATCCGCTTACTAACGGCGCATAATGTCTATTTTAACAATCAATGGATATCAATCATCATTCAAACATGCATTCAAATATTTTAAATCTAACTATTTAAAATAAAATCGAAATCGATTCGATTGAGTGAGAAGTTCTCACCTTGATTTTAATTTCGTTTTAGCGATTTATTTCGAATAAAATTAAACGGACGTTTAATTTTACCCAAAATTCTCACTAACTCCAAACGACTCCAATCAAACTCCATTGCGTAGTGCTCATCCATACGATCCCAACACAACTGGTTTCACGCGTTTTCGACCTCGTATGAAAAAGTTATGATTTTTCAAAGTTCACTCGAATTTATATACATAAATTTATAACATAATTTATAATTTTAAACCCAGCTTTAATCACTACCGTTAGATCCCCTTCCACTAGATCATAGCCGTGCAACTCCTTCCTTCTCCCATGCGACTTCTTGCTTCAGGAAATCACGAAGCCGCCGAACCCACTTTTTTTTTGATATTTAGGGTTAATTTTTTTGATTATTTCGTGCAACTAGAACATGATCAAGGAGCACCACTCAACTCGCCTCTCTCCAAGCCACCACCGCGCCCAATATGGTGAAGTCCGGTCGCCTCCTCCACCCAATAATTGAGCACGAACTTCGGTGCTTCAAACTGAAATTACCGTCGA
Organism: Allium cepa; assembly: GCA_030765085.1. Lineage (NCBI taxonomy): Eukaryota > Viridiplantae > Streptophyta > Magnoliopsida > Asparagales > Amaryllidaceae > Allium > Allium cepa. Next base: position 795,033,173 of record CM060938.1, on the reverse strand, counting down.
TCCAAAACACTAGAAACGATCATACCCGTTGAGATGGTGGATCTCATTGTGCTCTACAATCTTCATGTTGGGAGTTTTTGAAATTATTGAGTGGATTGGAAGATCTAGAGGGAAGAAGTTGGAACAATCTCGGCCTTCGGTTGTAACTGGCGGCGGCTGCTAGAAATTAGGTTTAGGTTTTTTTTTTTGTGAATTTAGGGGGGTATTTATAGGAAATTTTTCAATCACTATTCATCCGGAAATCCCAAACTCCGATTTACGCGCCGAAACTGACGTTCCTAGGGTTTATCCCACGTTCCGGACATAATGGGACAAGTTTCGGAAGCTAATTCGGATATCTGTGCGAGATATGGCAACAAACGATCGATTTAAATTAAACCGATTTAAACGATTTTCTAGGCGTTTTAATTTGTACCGGACAAACGGTAAATCCAATCGTCTTGAAATTTGAAACCTTAAAATAATATCACATTACGGATCCGATGAAACTTGTTTCGTCGAAATCCGAGACTTTTTGAAAAATGGCTATTTTAACTCGCCGAATTAAAATTAAAAACAATTCGATGCGTTTCGAGCTGCCACGCTCAAACGATAGCTCCGATTGCTACGAAAATTGAAATCCGGTAATAACTAACTATTACGGATCCAATGGAACTGTTTTCGTTCAATTCTGAGACAGTTCAAAAATTGGCTAATTTACAGTCGATTATTAAATATTAAAATATTCAATTTTCACAAATTAACTTTTAATTCGATTTTAAAAGTTCTAAAATATCATTCTAACTTCAATATGATAAAATAAAATTTTACAAATCATTTTCTATCATATTTAACCCAATTTTCAATTATTTCCATAATTTAACATATTAAATTATCGATTTAATTATCCAATTAAATCCAATTATTCAAAATAAATTTATTCGACTTATAAATTCACTTATTAATATTTAAAATTAATTAAATATTCAAATTTTAATTAATAAAAATCCTAGGTCGTTACATGTCCGTATAGGATTTCTGGCAATATTGTGCGGCTTTCATTCGTCGCTTAATCAATTCTACCTTTCCATTTTGGCACATCAAATGTCGATTAGTGAAATTAGTTAGTCTCTTCTTCATCCTTGGCCAATAAAAAATCCGTTTCATATCCTTATACATATTATCTCCTCTGGGGTGAATAGTCACCCTTGAATGGTGTCTCTCCATAACCTAAAATTCATTTTTCCCAAGATCCCAAAATTTGAGGAATTTAAGCATCATTTATTCCTAGTTACTAATCTAATTTTCCCATCAACTTCTTCATCTATCTACACTTTATCGCTGGTTAAGCATCCTTATGAAATTTCCTTGTTTACGTTGTTCCCCTATGTATATCTATTTAGCGGTCTAATCCCATTAATAAAAGCAACCCAATGATTAAAAAAAAATATCTTATACCATAACATATGTTTTTCCAATAACTGAGTGAAACAACTAGCTATAACAATCCCAAACACTCTAAAAGAAGATTTTGCTAGAAGTTGTCGTTTTTCATCCACTAATGAAAATAATGTTGTGGTCCTAAACTCCTTACTCGGTTAAGATTAGGGATGGCAACTGGACGGGTCTAGGGGTTAAACCCGATAGTACCACCCCTATTTTGACCCGTCTAGACCCGCCCCATTGGGTCATCGGGGCCAATAGACCCATGATCTATTCGTAAGAGCTCTGGATCTATGGTTGGGTCAGGGCCTGGCCGGCCCACCCCAACCCGACCCGCTCTACTATGATCTCATAGAAACGCTTTATTACTATGACGATGATATGTTATTCCTTCTACCCATAAGTGGTTATACCATGGATATTCTAATGTTCCATTCAATAAGTTATACGATTTTTATGGCATTAGGTTGTATCGCTAATAATTATATAATAACATATTCATATTTTTCTTGAATCATTATCGTACGCCTCATTTTTTATTACCTTACCTATCATTGTAAACACGCTTATATCTATATTTATCATATCATTTAGTGACAATCCCACTTACAAATATAATAAGTAAATCTATGTATATTAATACACAATTTTAAACAAATATGTAAAGTCTCATCGGGTCTTGGGGCGGGGCGGGTCTACCCTGACCCGTATAGGGTGAAAATCCAGACCCATACTGGGTCTACGGGGCGAGTCTAGGGCAAGGTTTAAAAAACCCAAGGTGGGTCTAGGGCACTAAAAACCCGCCCCAACCTGCCTTATAGTCATCCTTATTTAAGATGAACATTTCTAATATGTCATTCCACCATTACCTATCTTCCTTAATTTCCATTCTTAGGATTCTAATAAATATGGTCCATTCGTTACTTCATTTAATGTACCCTTAATAATTGATCGTTATTGTTAAAATTAGACCATCTATAATCAATCCTCATTTAATACTTTTTATTTTTATCATTTTAAATCTCTCTATTATATGATTCAATTCCTCCATATCCCTAATCAGTCACCATTTAATTCCTTTCACTAATTATAAATTTGTTACCTATTGTAGTTGATCATCGAAAGTCGACACCGAACACTACTATTGTGTTTCAATGAAACACATCCAATCCATAAAACGGAAGATTCTTAGGATAAATAAAGAAAAGAACAGAGAATAGAGAGAAATAGAAGCTCAGAGCAGAATTGACAACATATAATATAACAAGAATAGTAAAATCCGCCACTCCAAAAATTCAGAGTATATCAGAGTTAAAAATAAACCTTATCAGCTGGGCAGTTATAAAATTTTGACCTTACAGTTGTTGATAGGTATACAATATAATACACCAGAAATAAAACACAATGATAGGTAACCAGCCAGCTCTTCTCTAGTAACTTCATAGAGCCAAAGCAACCTGGGAAAAACTTGGTCTAACCCGAGCATTATGACAAAACAACACCCGGATCAGTATGGAAAACCAGCTTAAGAAAACTCCAGTAATATGATAGACATAAAAAAATATTTGTGAGACCATGACGCTAACGCGGAATGGTATTTTAACTCACAAGAATAGCATCCATAAATGAAGAAGTGGGAAACAAATCAAAACAGTAATCCAATCAAGCAAGATTGGAAATAATCAACAGATACAATCCAAATAAAGGGCGAGTTCTAGTAAGGATAAATCCCATGCTAAATGATCGAGCATAATAATACCAAATTCCAGATTTGAAAGATGGACACAAATACAAACATTGAGAAGAGCACAAGGCAGTTCTCAATGCAATTAAAGAAAAAGCTCAAATATTTGAGTTAAAAACAATGGAAAGATAAGTTTTTTCAACAAATGGTTATGATGGTGCGCCCCCTTACCAAAGGTATACCTTTAGAAATATACTTGCGAACTCCGATGGCTCTCAGACACGTCCAAGCCGGATCCCGCTAATGGTTACCGAGAATCCGAGTATTTCACATCTCAGTGCGCAAAACCAATTCCAATATAGAGCAGATGTCAAAATACACTAATAGGAGAACCCCTCATAGCTTGGCTTTCACTCGCTATTTGACTTTAATCATTTTCGACAAAGGATAACAAGGCTCGGGTAAGCAACACATCATCATAGAGTGACGAAATGAAAAGAAGGAAGCATAGTCAAAGTCGATAGTCGATAAATCAACTATCGGCAATAATAAGACGGTTGTTTCCACTTGTGCTTGAATTCCACATCACAATACTTTTAAAGACTCTTTAAAAACATTCTTCTTTAAAATATTCCTTTTAAAAGGGCATATTATATTTTCTAAGTGTATTAAAACCAGAGTCAAAATGAATGCCAAAACATTATTTATAAACCCAACAATTTATACTTAGCTTTATTTTGAAACAATTCTTTATAAAAGGTTTTTCTAGTTTATAAACTATTGTTTATAAAAAATTAAAACGATATTTATTATCACATAAGATAATAAATCAATTAAACTTCTTTTATAAGTTTTACATCAAAGGTTAACCATGCCGGAGGACGATTTATTTAACCTTTTATAATCTTTAAAAGTAAATTAATTTTTCTAAAGAAAATAAATCAAATTTTGAATCCCTTTTATAAATTTAAACCAACATCAATTATCCCAAAGATTAACAAGTCGCATTTCCAATCTTTTATATTTTGGGAATGATATTAATTAACCCAAAGGATAATAAATTAAAATTTTAATCTCTTTTAATAAATCAATCAATTCTCTTCGTATAAACAGTAAATTTTCTAAAGACTTTTACTAAATCGTAAATTATCTTTAAAACCATTATTAAATCAGGTAATTTACTTTAAGACACTAAATCATTTAATTAACTTTAAAACACTTTTATTAAATCAATTAATTTACTTTAAACTCTTTTATTAAATTAATTAAATTACTTTTAAAACGCCGTTAATTAAAAATATTAACCGAATTCTAATATCATTAATTAAAATGACCAATTAGATTAAAACATCATCAAATAATGATTAACCAAATTTAAAACATCTTTAATCAAAATAATTAATTAAACTCAAACATCATTATTTAAAATGATTGGTTACTTTTTAAACATCATTAAAATAATTTATTAAACTCAAATATCATTAATTAAAATGATTCATTTAAATATATTAATCAAATAATTAATTAAATTTAAATATCTTTATTTAAAACAATTTATTTAATTCAAAAAATCATTAATTAGAAGGATTAATTAAATCCAAATATCATTAACTAGATAAATTAATTAAATTCAAACATCATTAGTTTAAATGATTTGCCAAAATTTTAAACATAATTAATTTAATTAATTTAATTAATTTACTATTAAATATCATTTGACGATACTAAATAATGAATTTAATTATCTATTTTATGAAAATCCAAGCTCAAGACAACACACACGAAGGGTTTAGGAGATGATATTTAATAATTGCTGATATAGCAAAAATTTCTATAACAGCATTTAAACAATTTAAATAAATATCACGATTAATTACAACTAAACATTAATTAAGCAGTATATGGAATAATTAACAAATTATTGGTGAGAAACCCCTTAGGATCTCTCTATAAATATTCCTTGCAAAATAAGGGTTACGGACAAAATATGTAATCATATGGGTACTCAACAATTAAGTTAATATGTCATCTATTTTCAAAATTGGGTTTTCAGCCAGAAAGTCAATCAAACAATAACAATATCTAAACTAGCAACCAAGAATTCAACGATCAATTTATAGCATCACTAAAACTATAAAGCAAATTTAAAGGTGAGTAAACTCACAGAAATTTTCAGTTATCATCAAATCATTACATTCTTAACTAAAATCGACCAGGCATTCGATTTTAGCTTGAAATTCTACAAGCTCAATCTCCTTCAATCAAATTCTAAAATGTAGATATTGCTTCCACAAGTATAACGCGAATTCCCACATTCCAATTCAACCTCGTATGAATATATATTGAATTCATAAGATCTTAGAATTTTATAATATAGCAATTTTTTTTTAATTACTTCATTAGCCCTACAATTTACCTTAATCCTCCTTCCCCTTCTAAAAAATCATTATCATGTACTCGATCCAAGAGTGCACATAGTGCATCTAAGTCACTAATCGGAGCATCAAACCGCCATTGGACGAAAGGATCTCGACGATGTGTTCCACTTCCTTCAAGCATGCCCCAAGCCCAACGATGTCGAGCTCGAATCACCTAAATGAAATGTGACTTGCTCGACTTCGGTCCAAAACCCTAGCAATGTGATCCATCCCAAGCCATCGCGCAGCCTCCAACCACCACTAGTCATCGCGTCTCAATCCCCTAAACTCAAATCCAGTGTCCCCTTCACCTAATTCCCCCTCCATCGACCTCACAGCCAAACCCAAAATTCACAGTAACACTTTCCCACATCACCATTGAGCACCAGAGCATCTACGGCTACCTCCAATCACATTATGTTCACACAAGGATCTTGAATCCAAACTCGCATCGCCCTATCACTTCCCCAAGCTCAACAAAACCATAACCCTTGCTCATTACCGAAAAGGAGGATCCTAAAACATGACCGGTCACCACTAATTGGATAAGGATTGAAAGCTCTTGGTTATCCAAGTTCTAAGAACCAAAATTTAAAATTTTCCAAATTTTAAAACTTTTGTTTTGAAATTTCAAAGGTGGTGGATTTTTCTTGTTTTTGAAATGCTTCAAGGAATGAAAATAAAAGAGCGGAGGGAAGTTTAATAAGTAGAATGAAAATGAAGCAATCTTGCGTGTTCAATAAGCTACCTATTTTATAGCCAAATAAAAAAAACACAATGATTACGTTTACTTTTCACATATCAAAATCAATTTCTTAAGCCATAAAGATGTCCAAGAAAGGACAAATAAATATATGTGTAAAGATTTGTGATTGCCAGCATTTCGCCACACAGACTGTTATTCGTGTATGTAACCCAAAGATCAAAACAAAATACGTTATAAAACTCAAGTATTTTATTAACAAATAAATTTTCTCATTATTTTTTTAATAAAAATAGATTAAATATTTTTATTAATTTAATTCAGTCAATATTAAATTAACAAATCCAAATGTTTGAAATTCAAGTTATTAAATTCTAAAATCTAATTAGTTAAACATTTAAAACTATTTAAATATTAAAAATTATATGATCAAAATTCTAGGTTGTTACATTCTCCCTCCTTAAAGAATTTCATCCTCGAAATTGTCAAGGAAGAAAATGTCATTAAACCCTTAAGGTTTAACTATTGATTAAAATGAGTTGTAAAACTTATTAACTTTTCAAAATCAATTGGCTGAAATAGATTTCAAAATTTCCAAGTCCTTTAAATTCATCCACCTATACCAACTAATTCCCTTCCACACATTAATTCTAATTTATAACTCAAAAATCAAATTTTAGTTATAAATTTTTTTCCAAAATTCTCAAAAAAATTCGAACTCTTAAATTTATTGAAAATTTCACCAGCGTGTCCTTTGCACGGCTCGGTCAGAACAACTGAAAATTGTCACTATAGGCCTCAATCCAATCAAATAAAACAAAAGCCAAGCGGCCTCCCATATTTGGGGCATAAAATCATCATCCGATTTAAATTTCCTAAATTTATTATGTACCATTTTTGCGTTTGATTTATATTCTTGGCAAGTAATTTATTATCTCGATACAAATGCAGGTGCGCAAGAAGTCAAGTAAAAATCTCTTGCTTCCTTGTACTTGCGTAATCCAAAAGAGTCATACTGACAAAGAGATATACTAGTTATCCTATCATAACTTAAACAACATAAACAATGTAACAATCATATGCAACAATGTACTAAGATGCACTAATAATAATGATGCACTCTACATGCTCAAACTAGCGTGATATAAATTTTCATTCAATTCTGATATGAAATAATGCTACATGCAACCAATATTTTCAAGCCATAAATTTAGAACCAAATTCCCAAGTTTTATATTCAAAAATATGTTTTAAAACTTCGACAAGAAGAAATATATCAAAGCTAGATACCACATGACTAGGAGGGTGCACTCCCTTCTGAGCATGGTATAACTCTAACCAAAAACAATGGAGCTTAGCGGTATTCCGATACCTTCTAAAACAATAGCGTAAATACACCTGACAAGTCTCAAAATGGGGAAACTCCCAATTGCGCTTTGATTTTAGTCGCTCATCGCAATAGATAAAAATATTTGTAAAACACTTTGCAAATAATTACCGAAACAAATTTTAATTTTTATCGAAATGGTAATATTTCTCAACTAATTCAGACCATACTATTATTATTTCTTTCTACAATCATTCCAAAAATTCTTTAAAACATTTTCATACCAACGGGATTTAAGTCCAAATAAACAACGAATCAAATTCCTTGGTTTATAAATTTAAATTATATAAACAATAGTATATACGACCAACCAATCGATCCTAATTAAATTTCGTAAAGGAATAAGCTAACTCTACTTACCAGCCAAATCCAATAGTGAAAACTCTAACACTTAATATTTCGATTCGTTAAGTCACAATATTCCTTAAGTCACATGCTAAGTATACAACTATACTTAAGTCCATTTAATATACATAAATCATCTGTACGCTATATTTGATCTGACCACTTGCTCAGATACATAGACTTCTACTTTCAAATAAGTGAGAATTGCCTGAAGTAATATATTTGAATCCTAGATCAGAATCCATGCGAATAAAATGATCAACGTATAGTTCACGTACTTAGTTCGATTGGTTTCTTAATTATGCCAAACTCATAATTTCCATTTAGTATTTCATTCAACACTAAAATTATTTTACGAATTTCTTAATAATTTTCATCTAAGTTTATGAATGTTTTACTAAGATGATTCTTTGTAAATCCACAAATAAAATCTTACTTTGTTTTATTTACTTGTATAATGCCCTTCAGATCCTAAGAGTATATATGCAACACCTATTTTATTTTTCTCCAAATTTAATTAAAAGTTCCAACACAATATGGGTTTAAAGGAATGTTTTTAAGAAATTATTATTTAAGATGTGAAAATTTTAAAGGTAAATATTTATTAAATTAGTTATTGTGGTAATTATTTTAAAAGGTTAATTGGTATTATTTTTTAAAAAGGTAATTATTAATATTTATATTTTATAAAGTAGTTTTATTTTAAAGATAGTTTGGCTAAAGTTTTATTTAAAAACTTGCATAGAATTTCGTAACTCTTATTTTAAAATTTAGTTTGGCTTAACTTTTATTTTAAAAATTAGTTTTATATTTTATAAAGTATCTTATTTTAAATATTTTTAAAGTTTATATTTTTGAATAAAGTATTTAAGGAGTTTTAATTTAAATGTTTTAAAGTATATTTTAGAATAAGTGATTTAAATTATTTTAAAATCTAAAGTATTTGGACTTGGTGATTTTCAGTGGAAATAAACAATATTTGGGAAATTTATTCCGTGAGAGAAATGTGGTTTGAAACTGTTTTCAAAGGGTTGAAGTATGGAAAACAGCTTGCGAAATTGTTTTGAAATAAATAATTTGGAAATTATTAATGTCTGATGGTTGTTTGTGGATGATATTTGGTAGTTAAATAGCCGACTATCAATATTGGCCAATGCGTTGATCATTTCGAAGAGACCGGGATTGGAATTAATTTTCCAAAAACCACTTCGATCCGGTTTGAACGTTTCGTGAGGAAGACAAGAGTTGGGAATCGAAGATGGAGCAGTGAAGTGCAAGGGCCAATCGCTACTAATCCTGAGGGTGATTCCAAAATGGATATAGTAGGAGTAGTGCCTTCTGTTCCGTTCGAACCCGGAACGACTTGTATGGACGAATGCTTTCAGAACATCGTCAGGAGGACGTTGAGGATTCTAAGTGAATATGAGCTAAAAGGTAATGCATAGCCTCGAGCCTCATCCACCGGAAATGGCTAAAACAGGGGAGGTGCACACAAGGCTAAGTGGCTAGCAACCAATTAGGGTAAGGTCACCCCTGTCTAGATGTCCCTTCATTTTGGCTGTGTGGGCGGTTGTTGATCCCAACAGCGAGGTGAACTTATTCGGACTATCCAGTAAGGGATAGCTCTAGTCTTGTGATGCAGAGGATCAGGGCGGATCCTCGGTATGTTGATCTAGACCACGTACTGTGACGGGTGGTACCCAGTAGCCCTGCCATTTATGGAAATCCATTCTCCCTACGTGCCTTTACGGTTTTGTTTGTATACCTATTAGATGGAATTAATAATGTAACAATTTTGGCTATGTGAATAAGTATTTGTATACAGACACTACTATAATATCAGAGGATTTTATAAGGAATGTTTTGGTTGTCGTAAGGTAAAAACCTGGCATATTTATTTGTGGCGTGGTCTTACAAGATACCTTTGGTTTCAAAGGATTTTGAAAACTTTAATATTCCAATTGAGTGTGTTTCCTCACGCTGGTTTTCTAGACTGACTCGGGTGTTATTAAACTATAATGCTTGGGTCAGATCGAGTATTATAGATTACAGTTTATGGATGGACTACTGTAGCGCTCAGGAGACGAGCTGGACGACGAGGCGTATTTCTGTACATTCATATTTTCGTTGTATAGTGTAAGCTGTATATTCATCCTTGGAAGGACGAGATATTATAAACGTCCTGAATTGTGACGTTGACTGTATTGTACTCTAATGATATAATTCATAAAACTGATATAATTCTTTTGTTTTAAAAGATTAGTCGTTTATCTATTATATATTGTTCCGTTGCGTTTTTAAGATTCTGATGTTGTTTTCTATTTCTTCTTCTACCTCCTTCTTCTTTAACCCTAATGGTTTGGTTTTCCGGCATTCGATTGTTCAGCATTTGATACGGTGGACTGTATTGATGTTAATTTTCAGGCGTCGAAAAATGGGGTCGTTACAGTTGGTATCAAAGCTGAAGGTTAAGCAAGACCTCGGCTCTGGTGGGGATTACTCATTTAAAATAGAGTCCATAGTACTCTAGAAAGAGTTTGAGTGTATTAATAGTTATGAGCACGTTTTTGTTAGTGAATATAAATTTGTTTTTACATTATGTTGACTTATCGGTTGAGTATATATGGATTTTGGTCGATATGTGGGACGCCATGTCATCGATAGGGATTTCTAAAATCTTAAACAAGATAAACCGACATAGTATTGTTTAAAAATAAGGTAAATGAAATAATTTTACCCAAATTATTTTTATATATAAAAGAAATAATTTTCCATAAATTATTATAGTTATATATGTTTGCTTGGTTGTTAGGAAGTGATAATATTAAATTATTATCACTGCTGTGAAAAAAAAAATTGAATAAGAAATTGAAATCATAACTAAAAGCTAAGAAATAAATTCATATACAAATGGGATTTGTAAATGTAAATTGTAAATGTGATTTACAATTTGAAATAGAATTCCAAAGAAATTTTGAAAATAAATTGGAAGGATCTGAAATTTGAAAATTTGGGAAATTTAAATTCCTTTGAGTTTTAAAATGATTTTCAAAGGTTTTTGAGAAATAATGGTGATATTATTTCGGAAATATTTTTGAATTGAATTTGAAATCTACTGAGATTTGGAATTTAAAATATTTGAAGGGGGTTTTAAAGAGATAAAAGCATTGAACTCTTTTCGATCACTGGGAAATAACTTCGGTGATGACTGCAGCATCATCGATGCATTTTCGAGTTTCCAAGAGAGGAATTGCTACCAAATTGTTTTAAAATTGGGGTTGTTTGCAAAAACTGGGCTTGGATTTGGAATTCAAAGAGATAAGTGAATTTACCGAAGGATTCTGAATATAATGATTTCAAAGATGATTTTGAAATGTTGAATAATTGTTTAAAGGACTCTGGAATCTTATTTAAAATGTTTATGGAATAATAAATAAGTTTGGAAACTTGTAAAAATATAAAATTTATTTGGAGTAAAATTTAACTTAAGAAGAGTTAAATTAAAATAAGAATGAAACAAAATGAGCTAGTATAGTAAATAAAAGTAAGTGTGAAAACAAAATAAGCTGAGAGGTAAGCTAATTAACTGAAGTGAATTAAAAGAAATTAGCAAACGGGAAAATTTTATTCAAGTGGGATTGAAAATGAAATTTTGAATAAAAGTATTGAGATTTGAAAATTTGTTTGGTTGTAACTAAATGAAATTTAAAACTGAATGTTAAAATTTAAAATTAAATTGAGTAAAGTAAAGTGGTAAAATTAATCGGCAAGTAGAACTAATTAAAGAGATGGTTAAATAAAAATGGTTTGAGATAAAATGAATTGAAAATTGAAATAAATGGAACTAATTTAACGTAATAATAATGGTTTTGAAATGAAAGTGTTGAGATATGAATGAATTAGTAAGTGGAACTAATTAAAGAAATGACAAATTGAATATGGTTTGAAATAAATTGAATTCAATACTTAAAAATGAAAGGTGATTTAGAAATCAAATGGAAATAGATATATGAACCAAAATGAAAATAAATAACTAAATAAATATTAAAATGTAAAATATTTATATTGAACTTAGAGAATGGTGAAGTTCTTAACTATAAATTGGTATTGGAAATATACTGGATATTTGAATAAAGATTGAGTAAAGTGTGAAATGAGAAATTGTAAATAAGTAAATAGAGATTAAAAGAAATAGATGTGAATAAAAAAAAGAATTGATTTAGCTAACAATCAAATGGGGCGAAGTATGTAGGATGTACGTATGTTATTTAATTCGCATAACGATTTGATCCAGATTCGAGCATAGAATTTCGAGATAGTTATATCGATCCGAGTTATGATTTTTCACTCGATTTTCGACGGCGAACTCTGGATATGGATTTTGATTGATTCTAAAAATTCTCTATCATAGTTTAGGACTATATAAGGAGAATGACGGTTTTTGATCAAGAAGCTAGATCTGAGTCCGCACTAGGGAGTCGGGTAGACGATACTAGTTCGAAAGTGATATTGTGTGATCGAGTAAGCGATCGAATTTAGTGTTGCGTATGGATGATATACAGACATCGTACAGGCTTGAATAAAATAGATATTTAAACTTTTGTAAAGAAATGTATAAAATGATTTTGAATGTTATAGTTGGACATTATTGCTAAATAGGATATACAGGTGTGTTAATGGCAAGGGATAAATTGGGATTTTTGATTTCAGAAGATAAATTGAATTGCTCGAAAAAAGGTATATGTTTAAATTTCTGTATGAAATTTGATGATTTTCTGGCCTAGCCACTTGGATTTTTGTTTTCTTTTGAAATCTGGGGACCCGTAGAGGCATTTTGTAGTTGTAGCTAGCTAACCGCGCAAAGGAGACGCTGGCGAAATTTTTTCGAAAATTTAAAGAGTTAGAAATTTTTGAGGAATTTGGGTAATTTAAAATTTGGATTTAAATTTAAATTTGAATTGTTGAGAAAATAATATTATTTGGAAGTTATGGATGAGTTTAGGAAGTTAGTAAGTGTGATAGAGTCTTTAATAAAAGATTGTTTGAGTGTGTTAAAAATTGTTGATTTTGGGAAGAAAAATTAACGGGCTGTGGGACATTCTTCTTAACTAGTAATTTCGGGGACGAATCTTTTAAGGGGGAGGAATGTGATGACTCGGAATTTTTGAATATTTAAAATTGAAATATTTAATTGATTTTAAATATTTAAAAGTTAATTTCCAACTTGAATTTCAAATATCGCTATTTATTGGATAATTTAAATATTGAACTTAATAATTGGAAATAGGGAAAATTGTTGAATCTAGAGTTACAGACTTGTTAGAAACAATTTAAAGGCCTGTAAAATTTATATTGATAATACCGAGGATAACAGAACTTTTAAAATTGAATTTGAAAATGCTTTGTTCAGTTTTGAAATTATATCGTTTAAATCGATATTTAAAAATAGCCCTCCGAGGCACAGACTCGGATTTTGATAAAACTAGTTCCATTGGATCCATAACAGTGTTTTATTATCGGATCTCATTTTTTGTAGCATTTGGAGTTGTCATGTGATCGTACGATAGATAAATGCGCTAAAATCTTTATCGGAATCTAATATAAATAACGGGGTCCAAAAAGCTATCTTCTCCATACGACTAAATTAGGACTCGAAACCTTTTCCATTGCGTTCGGAATAGGGGTTTAACATTATAAACACCTAGCGGCATGCCTCAATTGGAGATCGAGATTTTGAGTTGTGGGAATCGAGACGATTTGAATTTAAAATTTAAATTTAAATATAAATAATTGTATTGCATTGAAATTATGTGCCCTTGTAGACGCGTAACAGAATCTGAAGTACGTGTCTTCACTAGAGACACGTGTCCTTTCTCTTAAAAATAATAATAATAAAATCGAACGAGAAAACCTCGTCCTTTCCCTTCCTCCTTTTGTTTCCCCAATCTTCATTATGGCCAAATTAAAAAATTTGATGGCCAAACAAAAACCAAATTCGTATCTTCATCTCCCTCTTTTCCTCTTTAGATCAAAAAGCACGCAACCACCTTACGTCGTTCTCTACTATTTAAACGTGAAACTTCCCTTCTCAACCTCAATTCAACATTAAAATAATTCCATTCGAAAAACATAAGCCTTTCAAAATCAACTAAAATAAAGGGCATTTAGAACTTGATCTCATGACGGCGTTAAGTTCACATATCTAAGTAAGAAAGGTCCAATGCTGCTTGGTTAAGTCACGCCGAAGTAAGGCAACTTCTACTTTGTTTACGCCAAGGAAAGGCGACGTCAATTTGAGGATATTGGATTAGCGCTGAAGTAAGTAAGGCAACTTCGACTTTATTAACGTGAAGAGAGGCGACATCGATTTGGGAAAATGGATTACCGTCGAACAAAAGCGACGTTGATTTGGAACTGGGCTGATGTCGGATTAAGGCCAATGTCGCTAGGTAGGAACAGAGGTAGTGGAGGCCTAGCCTCACATTGGAATTTGGAAACCTCAGATTAAAGATTCGATTCATGCCGAAGTGAATATCATTGAACATCGGATTTCCAAAGATGGTTGATGACAATGGATTGTTAAAATCAAAACTCAAATTTTCGTCCTAAATTAGCAAACCCATTCCCAAGTTCATGAGCTCAGAGCAGGGAACAAAATCTATGTCAAAGATGAATGATCTTGAGGCTGCTGGTTCTTCGGCTTGTGCTGGCTGGATTTTGTATTCAACCCACTTGATCTACATAATTCGAGGCCACAATCTTCATTTGTGGATCTACAACCTAAGGTCCCAGTCAAGCACGGCTTTGATTTGAGTTGTCTAGTTTCATGCATGAAGCATGCTTGTCTGGGAAAAGGAGGTGAGCAGTGCTATCTGTGTTGATATTTATTACTTAGATGATGAACTCTGTTTTTATCATTCAATATAATAATAACAATAAATAATAATAATAGTATATGTTTTGCATGTTTTAATATGTAGGTAAAACAGAGTGTGTGTGTCTATATATATATATACATATATATATATATATATATAGTTTTGGGAAAATATAGAATTTAGAAAGATTGGATTTTTATAAAAATGTATACGGGTTATTTTGGTATAAATAGTTTCAAAGAAGAAAATAAAATGAATATACATATCTAACTGTTTTAACTAACTTATTTAATTTTTTGTTACTAAAAATAATTGGTTAAAGAAATTATTAGTTTAAGAATTTAAATCAAATTATAAGTTAAATTAAATAAGTAAATGATAAGTAATTGTTTGATTAATTCACGTGTTAATAAATCATACAATGTTATACAAGGTCTGAAAGTGGGAGAACTAAGTCGAGATTATAGTGGATGGGCAACAATAAAAGCATAGGTGAGTTAATCTCACTCATCTGGATTGCTATTTAAATTTAAATAGTTAAATTTAAATTTATTTGTTGAATGATTTAATTGACTGGATGTGATATTATATATAATAGTATATATATTGGAGTGATTGATTTCCCGTATTATATAGCGGATGAGACCCTATGTGCCTCGCATAATAGTGGATGACCCCATATACCGCGATATTCTACCTCGAAGTGAAATTGGTATTTTATATTGTGCTAACATCTTTGGATGTAGGAAAAACAGGTCGGAGGGATCCAACTAGATTCCTCAAAATATTTCGATTGTTTTAATATTCCGTGATCTGATTTATTTAATAATCTGAGATAGATTATATTGGTAATTGAAAATATTGGATGTTATGGTTTGATTGGATATATTTGGGTATACCAAGTTATCGAAAATATATAGATTGGATTTTTGAAAGGTAATAAAAGAGAGAATTTTTAAGTAAAATAATTATAGAGAATTTGGATAAATTAAAGGTTGAACTGGGAAAAAGAATAAAAGTTGATTTTTAAATTCTATAAATAAATTCCAATTATGGAAAAGGAGGTTTTGAATAAATGGGAATAAATGAATTCTTTTAAACTTAAGTAATATATTTTAACGAATAAAGGATTTATTTTATTTTAAATTCAAAAATGGTTTGGAGAAATAAAGGAAGAAATTTTGAAATTAAGTATGAAATTAATATTTCTGTTCTAAATAAGATTTTAAATCATAAATATAGAAGTAAATATGGAATTAATGGATTTTAAAATAAATTTGAGCAAGTAAAGAAATTTATTTTAAAAATGGAGTTAGTTTTGAAATTCGATTTGAAATCTTATTAAGTGTTGAAACTGTGATTTAAAAGGAGTATGAGACTATGGAATTTACAAACAAGGTTTATAAAGTGAAATAGGATATCAGTGGATATTTGGAAGTGTAAATTCACGATGAAAATTAATAAAGGAATGGGTAATTCGTTTTAAAAATAAATAGTGGTGTATTTTTAAAGTTGTGAAAGAAAAGTGTATTTCCCTGAAAAGCCAAGTATGTTTTCAACGTATATTTTTAAATATAAGTTAAAAGTTTTAAAGTTGTTTAAAGGAATTTTTTTAAGAAATTATTGTTTAAGTTGTTAAAATTTTAAAGGTAAATATTTATTAAATTAGTTACAATGGTAATTATTTTAAAAGGTTAATTGGCATTATGTTTTAAAAAGATAATTATTAATATTTATATTTTATAAAATAGTTTTATTTTAAAGATAGTTTGGTTAAAGTTTTATTTAAAAACTTGTATAGAATTTCGTAACTCTTATTTAAAATTTAGTTTGGCTTGACTTTTATTTTAAAAATTAGTTTTATATTTATAAAATAGTTTTATATTTTATAAAGTAGTTTTATATTTTATAAAGTAGTTTTATATTTTATAAAGTGGTTTAATTTTAAATATTTTTAAATTATATATTTTTGAAAAAAGTATTTAAGGAGTTTTAGTTTAAATGTTTTAAAGTATATTTTAGAATAAAGTGATTTAAATTATTTTAAAATCTAAAGTATTTGGACTTGGTGACTTTTAGTGGAAATAAACAATATTTGGAAAATTTATTCCGTGAGAGAAAGGTGGTTTGAAACTGTTTTCAAACGGTTGAAGTTTGGAAAACAGCTTGCGAAGTTATTTTGAAATAAATAATTTGGAAATTATTAATTTCTGATGGTTGTTTGTAAATGATATTTGATAGTTACATAACGACTATCAATACTGGCCAATGCACTGATCGTTTCGAAGAGACCGGGATTGGGATTAATTTTTCGAAAACCACTTCGATTCGGTTTGAATGTTTCATGAGGAAGACAAGAGCTGGGAATTGAAGAAAAGCTAATCGCTACTAATCCTGAGGGTGATTCCAAAATGGATGTAGTAGGAGTACTGCCTTCGGTTCCGTTCAAACCCATAATGGACTTGTATGGACAAATGCTTTCAGAACATAGTTAGGAGGATGATGAGCATTCTAAGTGAATATGTGCTAAAAAGGTAACGCATAGCCTCGAGCCTCATCAACCGAGAATGGCTAAAACAGGGGAGGTGCACACAAGGCTAAGTGGCTAGGAAACAATTAGAGTAAGGTCACCTCTGTCTATATGTCATGTTATTTTGGCTGTGTGGGCGGTTGCTGATCCCAACCGTGGGGTGAACTTATTCGAACTATCCGTAAGGGGCTGCTCCAGTCTTGTGATGTAGGGTAGGGTAGATCCTCGGTACGATAATCTAGACCACGTACTGTGACAGGCGGTACCCAAGTAGCCGTGCCATTGATGGAAATCCATTCTCCCTATGTGCTTTTACGGTTTTGTTTGTATACCTATTAGCTGTAATTTAGTAATGTAACAATTTCGGCTATTTGAATAAGTATTTGTATATAGACACTACTATAATATCAGAAGATTTTATAAGAAATGTTTTGGTTATCGTAAGGTAAAAACCCAGCATGTTTATTTGTGGCGTGGTTTTACGAGATACCTTTGATTTCAAAGAATTTTGAAAACTTTAATAATCCAACTGATCGTGTTTCCTCAGGCTAGTTTTCCAGACTGACTTGGGTGTTATTAAACTATAGTGCTCGGGTCTGACCGAGTATTATAGATTATAGTTTATGGATGGACTACTGTGGAGCTCAGGAGACAAGGTGGATGACGAGGCGTATTTCCGTAGATTCATATTTCCATTGTGCAGTGTAAGCTGTATATTCAACCTTGGAAGGATGAGATATTATAACCGTCTTGAATTGTGATGTTGATTGTATTGCACTCTGATGATGTAAAATATGATTCTTTTGTTTTAAAAGATTAGTCGTTTATCTATTATATATTATTCCGCTATGTTTGTGAGATTCTGATGTTGTTTTCTATTTCTTCTTCCACCGCCTTCTTCTTTAACCCTAATGGTTCGGTTTTCCGGCATTCGATTGTTCGGCATTTGATACAGTGGACTGTACTGATGTCAATTTTTGGACACTGAAAAATCGGGTCGTTATATTTTCCTCCGATTATCCCAAAGAAAACATACTTCATTTTAAATTTCATTTTCCAAAATATTTTTACTTTTAAATACTTCAAAAAATACTACTATTCCATTTCTCAATATTCTTTTGAAATTATTTTCAAAAATTCCAAGTTTTAAATTTAAAAATCCTTTTTAAAACCCATTTTATAAACTAAATATATAGAAAAATTCCTTTGTATAAATCATTTCATATTACAATAATTCCCTTATATTATAATAAAAGTTTCATAAATATTTATTTTCTAATGTCTTATCTTACCATTAATTATTTCTGAACTACTTTTTATCAAAAGTTAACGTTTAACTTTACATTATAACCGAACACCTTATAGTCAAATTAATTATCAAGGGGTTCTTCTATAAATTCAGAAAACAAATGCTTATAATTGAGCTAATCACAATTAATTAGCAATAAATAAGTGACAATCAATGCACTTGACTAATCAAGCATGACTGGTTAAACCATAGTGATAATAAATAAATATTATCATTTCCAAATAACAAACACACTTTATAACTGTATATAAATTTTTTGAAAATTATTCCTTTATCTTTATTAATAGTCGGCTTGGAAGCATAATTTATTTGTCCGACCGTGAAGTTCCAAAAATATCCCTTACAGTTATTTCATTATTAATAGTTGTAGTATGTTTGGCGGCACACTCTTTTGTTGTCGGCTTGAAATACAAAAAAATGTTTCTCCCTAGATATTATGAAAATTTAATATCGCTTAAAACTAGAATCTAGCAATTGAGCTTTCTTTACAAATTCAAAATTATCCTCTATAGATATTTACTTAGTCTTAGCATCACTTAAAAATAGGATCTAACATATAAACTACTTGCAAATTCGTTTTTTATAAATTAATGATATAATTAAAATTTCAAACCAACAAAACATTATATGTTGCAACTTATAAATAAAAGTTCAAGTTAACTACATAATATTCAACCCAAAAATATAGCTAAACATTTTCTTTTAAACGTATTAAACAAATACAATTCGCGCAAAAACAATTCAGGTGCATTTATCACTCACGAAGTGCGTGCCGTAACGCTTATATATAATAGACTTAAAGTACTTCATTTACCAGTTTTCAAAATCAATATTATTTTCATTTTCCTTATTCAAGTGTTTAGAAATCCCTTCGACAACGTGGCGTCCCATATTCTCAACCTAAATTCATAACAATTCAATAGACCAATTAATACAATATGTTTTCAAAATAATAATAAATATGCTATCGTGTGTGTGTGTATGTGTGTATAATACTTCAAACTCATTTTAGGGTGTCATTTGCTCCATCTCTTATGAGTTACTCACTCTAGATTATTACTAACCCTATCTTTAGCGTGACATACCCTACCAAAGCCAAGGTTCTCGCTTAACCTTCTGCTCTGATACCACTTTGTAACGACCCGCCTTTTAGCATCAACGACCGACACCGAACACTACCACTATGTTCCAATGTCGTACATCCAATAGACAAAAGGGTATATTGTTAGGGTAAATAAAAATAAAAGAACAGAGAATAGAGAGAAATAGAAACTTACAACAGAATCAATAACATATAATATAACAAGAACTGTAAAATCTATCATTCCAAATATACAGAGTATATCAGAGTTAAAAACTAACCGTATCAACTGGGCAGTTATAAAATTCTAACCTTATAATTGCTGATAGGTATACAATATAATATAGCAAAAATAAAACACTACGATAGGTAACCAACCATCTTTTCTCCAATAACTTCATGTCGTCAAAGCAACCTTGTAAAAATTCGATCTGACTTGAGCATTATTTTATATTAACAGTCGGGTCAATCTGGAAAACCAACGTAAGAAAACTCCAGTAATATGATAACCAAATAAAAATTCTGTGAGACCATCACTACTACAAAACAGGCCATTTGCATCGGTTGTTTACCCCCCTTTTGCATCAGTTCAACAACCGATGCAACATGCTTAACACTTTTGCATCAGTTCTGAAACCGATGAAAAAAGGTCCTTTTTGCATCGGTTGTTACTAACAACTGATGCAAAATATCATGGTTGGTTGCTTGAACACAGCCCCCATGTTGCATCGGTTGTAATGAAAACCGATGCAACAAAGGAACTTGTTGCATCGGTTGTTGTTGAAAACCGATGCAAACTAATCCCTCTATTGCATCGGTTTTTAGCAGATGCAAACAAATCCTTCAGAAACCATTATTACAGTACTCAAATAGACTATATATATATAAGAAAAAAACATACACAAAAAATAAAAATAAAGATTATTAATTATTGAACAAGTCAAGCCATGTGGTATGGCACGTATAATATGAGTGCGGAAACAGATAACCTGCTCTGTGAAGCCCAATATGATTTCAATCAGCAATGTATGTATGAAATAGCTGAGCATATACAACTACTGATTTAAGAAATCACATTAGCATGTCTAATTTCATAGTATATCTAATACATCCATTCATAGAATCATACCGAAATCAGTGACTGCACTAATTCACTATATACTTGGAAGGTAGCATGCCCTTCTTATTCACCAAATCATATGTAAAATATTTTACACCAAATCAAAGAGGCATATGTAAAATCCACCTCTTAAGCATCATTAAGCAATTCTCTGGCTTATATTCTAGAGCTGTGTGCCCTGCATCCTGTACTTCCAAAAACACAATGCATCATATGTAAGATAACTGAAAATATACAGTAACATTGTTTCTTCAGTTTCCTCTTTAAAAGATAGGATTTACCTTTACTGTTGTGAATGTCAAATTGTTTGTGTATACTGTTGTATATCTGAAAAATAAATAATCAGGTTATCATTCCATAAACTAATCAACATGCATTATTATTAACATATGTTAAGTGCATACCCTGCTACTTGGCCTTTTACATGCCAAATGACCTCCAATCATTGACTATAGAATAGTTGAGAGATCGTATCCACTCTACTGTACCGGTAAACGGCACCAATATGTCCTTATCGCCACTGTATCAACAACAGGTTAGCTCATTTACAGAAGTAAAAAAAAAATTAAAATGGTATTGGTGGTTTTTACCTATAAACCAATGCTCTGTACCCTTTTTTGTAACATTAAAATGATATATGACTGAAGTTGGGATAACTTTTGTGTATGTAAACTTTTCAATGCACCTTACCCATTCACTTATGGTGCCCTGATTATATCATGAAATTTTTACCAGGTTTTAGTAAATCATCATCAAGTAAGAGTTGTTTCTGTTATCCTATAATATTGTTCACCTCTTTGATTTTCAAGGCCTCTCTAGTCTTGTAGTTATTTGCCCAGTGATATGACAAATAATAGTAGTAAGACTGCACCAAAAATAAAAATAAAAAATTGGTCGACATCATCAGTAATATTTGTACTATAAGTAATATTTAGTATTGTGATTAATTCATCATTGTAGTATTTTTTTTCTTTTGCATTTCTTGTTACTGCTTACCCTACACTTTAGGTCGGGAACTACTGGATCTTCTAAGTTATATGATAAATAGTCCTCATATAAAGAGCGGCGAATTTCACTCTTCCTTCATGGAGACACGAGAGGGCAAAGTGGGTCCAATGTATATGCTGGATTAATTTCTGATATAACATGTACAAACATTCACTAAAACTGAATGATTGGTTCTCTTTCTATAAGAAAACAACAATGTGTAATAGTTTATTATTCTAGAAGCTTACCATATTAAATTTATGAAGTGCAGCGGCACATGGTTGGTTGCGGAAAGCGGGATGTACATAATCTTCTTTTTTGCAATTGTTTTGTATCATCTGAGAACATACGTATGGAAGATTAGCATTTGATCAATATGCAGATTTTTAGAATTTGTATAATGTTCTATATATAAATTGGAGTAAAATGAATAATCAGATTTACCCGATAATGTTCATCAGATATAAGTCCTGTTCCATGAGCGCATGGGATTTTCGAACTAATATCGACAAATTCACCTGTGGATGGGTTGCCAATCATATATCCCTGAATAATAAATACAATGTTTTTACTATGTTAAGCTTTTATTTCTTAATATTAATAATGCTTATAAATTATTTATGCACCTTAAGATTAAAGGCAGGATGAGACCTTGCTTCAATATCTACAGAAACAAAGAACAAGATATTTCGTACATTCAGTCCTTCATTCACTTTATTTTGATGGTGAGGAAAGTGACAGGTATTTCCATACATACAACCTACAGGTCATAAACAGTACTGCAAGATACGAACAAATATTACTATCAGCATTGCTATCAGCTAAGAAACATGCAATTTCTTTTATTAAATAGTACTGTAAGACGCCAATAAATATTACCAGCATGCTATCAACTAAGAAACATGCCGAACAAATTATTAAATAGACTCATGATAGAATGAAAAAAAAACAAGGCTTTAAAGTTTCTAAGAGAAAAGCTTAGTAAAGTAAAGTCAGTTGAAATTACGAAAGTGACGAGGAATATTGTGTGGTTTCATCAAGTGTAAATGTAAGAAGTTAATACAATTACATGTACCCAGCAAAGACAATCATTAGAACATGTCAAGTAACAAATTCAAAGTAACAGATAACACAACTAACTCTGCATATTGGACTTCCCGCCCTGTTGATCCTCCCCAGAAACTGTCAAAGAAATATCAATGGAGAAAAGTGGAGAAGAATTAATCATAACATCATATGATTTAAAATGAAGAGACACTTATAATATTATTTGCCTTAAATTAGGACGACAACACATATGCTTCCACAAGATGCCGTTCAGGTTTGTGTATACGTATCATAACACTATTATGAAATGAAATGCATATCAAATAACATATCCAGAACTTCAAGAAAGGAAGTTCTGACATCAATAACTCCAGAATAATACAGGGTTTTATTAACTCTAACATGATTCAAGTTAACATGCAAGAAGTTAATACAACCACATTAGCCAGCAAAGACATATATTAGTATATATCAAGAAACAAACTCAAAGTAATAGATAAAAAAACTAACTCTACACAACGGACTTCCGGCCTTTTGTTGACCCTCTCCAGAAACCTTTGAAGAAGTATAATGAAGAAAAGTGGTCAAAAAACATAATATGGTTTAAAATACAGCGACTTTTGTAACATTATTTGGTTTCAACTTTCAACTGAGATAGTCATATGCTTCCACAATATACTATTTTCATAGATGCATATGAAGACAATTTTTTGATACCATTACTAAAACTTATGCCTCCTTAGTTGCCTCCACACATGCTGAAAGTAAGAGTGTTAGACAAGGCTACCAAATGTGATGTTATGTAGCATAATTATTTTGTATGCGTTTGTGAAATCTTGAAAAGGAATGGTTTGTTTTTCATTTTGAAATCTTGAAAAGGAATGGTTTGTTTTTCATTTTGAAATCTTGAAAAGGAATGGTTTGTTTTGCTCTTTTCACAGTCTACATATCTATTTTTCAACAGCTAAAAATAATGTCATTTATGGTATAGTTTGTGCATTTCCAGCACATGACTGTTTGATTTCAAGTCATGGATTAGACCGTTGTAAGTGCACTCAAATAGCTTTGTACATATTTGCAACAATCCATCCAGCATAAAAAGCTCATCAAGTACCATCTGTAAGTACTGTTTGTTCAAGCCACAGTTTTAATTAAGTTTTGAAATGTCATCATGCATATCTGAATTCATAAAAGGTAAGCTTTGCATCATGTACTTAAGACTATGATCTTGATAATTAACAATAAATTGTAGTAAAAACTCTACTAAATACTTAGTTGTGGTGAATGGTTATGGTTTGTGATTAAATAGTTAAATATGATATTAAGTATGTGTGCATTTGCTAGACCATACAGTAGTAACTATTCAAGAATATTTATAACTAAAATGCAACACATATGCAGGCATCAATTTATGAGGATCCATCAAATAATGAGGCAGTTACAGTTTTATGAGACGATGCTGAACTATTTGACTGCAATATGAAAGATGCGTCGATGGTGTGCGCTTCCCAAAATCCAAATGCTTATAAGATAAAATTTAGCAAATACTTCATGATCTATTTCTCACGATTTTTTTTATAAAGAAACATTTATATATTTGGCTAGACGTTGAATCCCATACAACTTAGGCAATGATATGTCAAATGATTTTGGAAGTTGTAATAAACATGGATACATATTTACCAAATGTATGCACAGATTTATCCAAAATGAGAGTTTGTGCTATAAGATGGTAAATGGTGCTAAAGCCAGAATGTACTTTACAATAGTAGTAGTTGCACGAATGCTTGATCATTACTGGCAAAATGTAATATGTATACTTATCATCATTAAGGCTATTGTTTCATAAATGATTGTAAAGAAATGTAATGCCGATGTCAGCACAAAGATGAACTCAATTCATATCCGTGTTACGTGAACCCAATACATGCATCTGACAAATATTAAATTATGTTAAATGATGGGTTTTCTGTTTCTTCCAAGGCACTAAAAAAATAAAAAAATTGTAAGTTGACCATAGATTTTATTTGAATTCACTGAGTTTCTTATTTGTTGCTCATTATTAATTTGTTGAATGATTGATTTAAATTTAGCCTTTAGTTGTCTTATACTAACACAGATCGAAGACGACAAGTTTAGCTGTTTACTTAATTTGTCTGGATGATAATCTATATCCACCCTAGACTTCGTACTTGGTTAATGACCATCGGGTCAATCAAATGGGTTCAATTATACCAACTAAAAATTAGGTTAATAATGACATCAAAAATAGTGAACAGATACGAAATCATCATATTCGGTAGTAGAATAAGTTGAGTCTCATTCATTGAGCAATTAGTCAAGCATAGTTTTTCATGTTCTCCTTAAAAGTGGTGAATGATAGACTAAGCAAGAATTTTAATCCTGAAGAATAAAACTAAGAAAGTGGGTGGAATACCAATTGCAATGATGAAATATTAAGGTAAGAACGAAAAAGTAGTTAACATCCGGACAAAACAACGTTTAATATAGTAACCATCAAATATGTTGAAATGAAAAGCAGAAAATAACGTGTTCGATGAAACTATAGTGTAGATGTTATGATATATAAATTCAAAATCCTAAGTGATTAGTGCAAGTCCATATGGACGTGCATATATACTCATTACTAATTATGTGCATACACCTATGACATTGTTTTTCTGAAGAAAAACAAAATACAACCAGTTAAAGTTTCATATCAACATTCCCCCAATATAAGATGCAAGCTAGTTCATTATTTTACAAACACACCAGTTAAAATTTCTGTAATTGACTAGCATAGTCATCTAGTAATTAGCAGCAATAACAGCCCCCAAAACAAAAGGTCATAGTAACCTAATAATTAACTACATATATCAATATAAAACGCTATCATATGCTATATATCTTTTCTTTTCTTTCGGTAGAAGTAAGTACTAAAGCGGTTATAAGTAAAAGAAGCTAGAAATCAACTAACAGTGACTAGGAAAATCTTCAAAAAGAAGAATGTTGTGGAGTGGCCAAAACCAAATCAGTGGTTATATTGCCCCAATTTGTCACTGCTTCCCTCTTCTTCAGTGGAACAGTAGCACAAACAGAAGATGCCTGCATACATACAGAGTATAAATTATGACCAGTTGCAGACTGTAAATTATGACCAACTTCGGACTAAACTTACATTTAATTGAGCATAAACTTACATAAAACACACATTTAATATCACAAAGAAATATCATGAATGAACCATAGCAAGTGCAAAATTACAGTGACATTTTGTCAACTGATATTAATTTCTCATAAATAAGTGCATAATTAAATCACTTTTTATCCAACTTAGGCTAGTAAAATACAAATTACTACATACAAAATTATGCTAAAACATCGGTAGCACTTATTTTATCACTCTGATCAATTTTTTCATCTCAGCCTGCGACACATAGCCATAAAAGCAGATCCTACTTTGACATCGCTGAATCCGTTCATTGAAGTGACTTTTGTACAAGTTTGTTATAAATAGAAGGGGCCAAGATAAAAAATAAATAAATAAAGGCAGTAGCTACTAATTGATTAACAATGAATGAACAGTTGAAATTTTGGATTCATGTTTAAAGAACAAATCTAACCAATCATGAGTGATGCCCAGCTTGAAAAAGATTTGTGCAAATATCCAGGTTTTATACCAAAATGGAAAAAACACACCAGCATGGGAAAATTAATTTGTTATCTTAGATGGAAGCATCATTTTTGCAAAATTTGCAAGTTTAAGATTACAGGTTTTCTGCCAGAATAGTCCCATTTGTTTGATTTAAAATAAAAATAAAAATAAAAATAAATAGGAAAATAAAAATAACTGTTTGCATACTGAAGAACATATGAAACAGAAACAATAATGAATGACTATTAGTGCACTTTCACAATAGTATTAAGCATATTACGGATTCGAGTACGACATTTAATGGATGCCGTGGCCATTCGTTGCATTATATATAGTGATAATCATCGTTTTAATAGTTGTTTAAATAGGGGCAAATGATGATAAATCAACATCAGAACAAAAAAGAATTTACTTTCCAAAAGTTCGAATCAAACATTTGTAAATAAACGGCATGTCCATCGAAGTATTCTACCATTTATGCACCGTAATTTTAAGGCGTGTAAGCTGTCGGAGATGATCTTAGGATAACTAAAAGTTAATTACTTGTGTTTAGAAGTTGATATTCATCTTGTACAGCTAAAGTTTGTTAAACTTTCAACATAGCTATCACCAAGAAATTGCTTCTAAACTGGCTCTACAAATCACTGGTTCAAAACGTTGCCTTAGTATACCTCCTACTACAACAAAATCGATCTTCTACGGAACAACTTCTTTCGATATTTATATAGCTCAAACGCCAATTTTACCCTTTTCAAAATATGGACAGTAGCATTTCGTCTGACATTATTGTGCTTTAAGCATTTAGTTAAAGGGTCGCGATAATTAGATTATTTCAGATAATGATTTTCGAGCTCTAGCTCTATCAAACACAACCGATTAAAATAGTTTGCAGTCATATTAAGCTAATCTATAAAAAGGGAAAGAGCAACAAACAATAATCTACCTCTTAGTATAACGTTCTGGTTGCAGGGCCTTCTAATTGCCCATGAATCGTCTAAAGATAAAATTATACAAGAATTGGATCCGAGTATAATCGAATATTGTTTGTGGCATACGACGCATAGGTTTTTCATCACGGTTTTCGAGTGATAATTGAATGGATTGAAGGGAAAGATGAAAAGGGGGAGAGGGATTTAGGGTTTTGGAGTGAAGGACGAAAAGAAGATGTTCTCGGTGAAATGTGAAAATGAGAGGGAGACGAAGTCATTTACCGCCAACATTTCATCACGGCTTTCAACGTGGGAATACTATTTTTGCACCAGTTGTAAATAAAAGTGATGCAAATAACATTATTTGCATCGGTATATTTTCATCGGTTGTCGATGATAACCGATGCAAATTGTATTTTTTTACTATCTACTGCTTTCCATATACCAAATGCATCGGTTGTTAAGACGTAACCGATGCAAATACTTCTATTTGCATCGGTTGTGGTAACAACTGATGTAAATGAGGCGAAGCAACATGCGTATTTTGTTGTAGTGCATGCCGCTAACATGGAATGGGTTTTTAACCCACAAGAATAATATCCATAAATGAAGAAGTGGGAAACAAATTAAACAACAATCAAATCAAGAAAGAATGGAAATAAACAGTAGATACAATCAAAATAAAGGTTGAGTATTAGTAGATAAATCCCATGTTGAATGATTGATCATAATAATACAAAATTCCAGACTAGAAAGAGTGGACACAAATAATCAAACATTAAGAAGAGAGCAAGGTAGTTCTCAATGCAATTAAAGAAATAATTCAAAGATTTGAATTAACAACAATGGAAAGAGAAGTTTTTCCAATGAATGACTAAGAGGGCGTGCCCCTTTACCAAAAGTATACCTCTAGAAATACACATGAGAACTCTGATGGCTCTCGGATATGTCTAAGCCGGACCTCGCCAACTGTTACTAAGAATCCGAATATTTCACATTTCAGTGTGCAAAACTGATTCCACTCTTGAGTGGAAGTGAAAATACCTTAATGAGAGCAACCTCACGTAGCTTTACTTCCACTCGCTCTTTGGGTTTAGTCATTTCCAACAAAGATCAAATGAGCAACACATCGTCATAGAGTGACAAAATAAAAAGAAGGAAGCAGAGTCAAAGTCCATAGTCGATAAATCAATTATCGAGAATAATAAGATGGTTGTTTCCATTTGTGCTTGAATTCGAAATTACAATACTTTTAATGACTCTTTAAAAACATTCTTCTTTAAAATATTCCTTTTAAAAGGGCAAATTATATTTTCTGAGTGCATTAAAACCAGTGTCAAAACAAATGACAAAACGTTTATAATCCCAATAATTTATACTTAGTTTTATTTTGAAACAATTCTTTATAAAAGTTTTTTTTGGTTTATAAACTATTGTTTATGAAAATTTGAAATGATATTTACTATTCTAAAAGATAAAATATCAATTAAAATTCTTTGATAAATTTTAAATCAAAAGTTAACCATTTCGGACGATAATTTATATAAGCTTTTATAATATTTAAAATAAAATTAATTTTCCCAAAGAAAATAAATCAAATTTTGAATACCTTTTGTAAAATTAAACCAACACTAATTATCCTAAATTTTAATAAATTACATTTCCAATCTTTCATAATTTTAAGAATGTTATTAATTATCTCGAAGGATAATAAATTAAATCCATAATCTCTTTTTAATAAATCAATCAATTCTCTTTGTTTAAATGGTAAATTTTCTAAAGACTTTTACTAAATCGATAAATTAACTTTAAAATTTTTATTAGATCAGATAATTTACTTTAAGACAATAAATCATTTACCTAATTTTAAAACACTTTTATTATATCAATTAATTTACTTTAAACTCTTTTATTAAATCAATTAATTAACTTTTAAACTACCATTAATTAAAAGTATTAACCAAATTCCAATATCATTAATTAAAATGACTACTTTGATTCAAATGTTGTTAAATAACAATTAACTAAATTTAAAACATCTTTAATAAAAATAATTAATTAAACTAAAACATCATTATTTAAAATAATTAATTACTTTTTAAACGTCATTAATTAAAATGATTTATTAAACTTAAATATCAATGATTAAAATGATTAATTCATTTAAATTTCATTAGTCAAACGATTATTACATTTAAACATCTCTGATTAAAAAAATTATTTAATTCAAATAATTATTAATTAGAAGGATTAATTAAATCCAAATATCATAACTAGATGGATTGATTAAATTCAGACATCATTAGTTAAAATGAATTGTCAAATTTTAAACATAATTAATTTAAATAATTAACTATTTTAAATATCATTAATAATACCAATTAATGAATTTAATTATCTATTTTGTGAAAATCCATGCTCAAGACAACAAACACGAAGGTTTTAGGAGATGATATTCAATAATTGACGATATAGCAAAAATTGCTATAACGACATTTAAACAATTTAAATCGAATATCACGATTAATTACAACTAAACATCAATATAAGCAACATATGGAATAATTAACAACGGACAATATATGTAATCATACGGGTTCACAATACTTAAATTAATATGTCATCCATTTTCGAAAATGGAATTTCAACCAAACAATCAATCAATCAATAGTAATATCTAAACTAGCAACCAAACATTCGACAATCAATTTATAGCATCACTAAAATTATAAAGCAAATTTATAGGTGAGTAAACTCACAGAAATTTTTAGTTATATTCAAATCATTCTTTTCTGAACGAAAATCGAATAAGCATTCGATTTTAGCTGAAGATTCTACAAGCTCCAATCTCCTTCAATCCAATTCCAAAAAGTAGATATTATTTCCACAAGTACAACGCAACTTTCCACATTCCAATTCGACCTCGTATGAAATATATATTGCATTTATAAGATATTAGAATTAAGTAATATATTTTAATTTTCTTTATTACTTCATTAGCCCCACAATTTACCTTAATCCTTCTTCCCCTACTACAAAATCATTATCCTATACCCGATCCAAGAGTGCACGCCATGCATCTAAATCACTGATACGAAGCATCGAGCCACCATTCACGAATGGATCTCGTCGACATGTTCCACTTCCTCTAAGCTCCGCCCCAAGCCCAACAATATCGAGCTTAAACCACTTAAAGGAAACACGACTTGCTCGACTTTGGTCCAAAACCCTAAAGACCCGATCCATCCCAAGCCATCGCGTGGCCTCTAATCACCCCTAGTCATTGCATCTCAGTCCTCTAAACTCACAAGAAGTATCCCCTTCGCCTCCATCGGCCTCCAAGCGAAACCGTCGGATTCTCGACAGCACTGTCGCACATCACTACTGAGCACCAGAGCATCCATGGCTACCTCCAATCACCTTGTCTTTGCATAAGGATCTTGAATACAAACTCGCCTCACCATATTACATCCCCAAGCTCGATAAAGCCATAACCCTTGTTCACTGTTGAAAATGGAGGATACCTAAAACATGACTAGTCACCGCCAATTGGACAGGGTTGAAAGCTCTCAATTATTCGAGTTCTAAGAACCAAAATTTATAATTCTCCAATTTTAAAAACTTTTTTTTTGAAATTTCAAAGGAGGTGGGTTTTTCTTATTTTTTAAATGCTTCAGGGAACAAACATAAAAGAGTATAGGGAAGTTGAATAAGTAGAATGAAAATGAAGCAATCCTGTGTGTTCAATAAGCTACCTATTTTACAACTAAATAAAAAAACCCAATAACTGTGTTTAT
Source organism: Allium cepa (assembly GCA_030765085.1). Taxonomy (NCBI): domain Eukaryota; kingdom Viridiplantae; phylum Streptophyta; class Magnoliopsida; order Asparagales; family Amaryllidaceae; genus Allium; species Allium cepa. The sequence continues at coordinate 795,001,882 of CM060938.1, read as the reverse complement.
TTTCCATATATCAAAATAAATTTCTGGAGCCACCAAAATGTCCAAGCAAGGACAAACAAATATATGTGCAAAAATTTGTGATTGCCGGCATTTCGCCACATAGATTATTATTCGCGTACGGACCCCGAATGATCAAAACAAAAATGTGTTATAAAGCTCAAGTCATTTTGTTAATAAATAAATTTTCTCATTATTATGTTTTTAATAAAAATAGATTAAATATTGTTGTTAAATTCATTTAATCAATATTAAATTCACAAATCCAAATGTTTGAAATTCAAGTCATTAAATTCCAAAATCTAATTAGTTAAAACTGTGGAATGGCAAGGAGCATGCAGTTAAGACTGTGTATAACTTTCTGCTCCATGATACCCCTCTATACAATTTCCCCTGGTGCACCAGAGTTTGGTCATCTTCATCCTCTCCCCCCTCGAAAGAAAATATTTTTACGTGGAAGGTGCTTAGGAATGGTTAATAATCTTGACAAGCTTAAGGTTAAGGGTTTGATTCAATCTTCTCTTTGCTTGTTATGTGATAGAGAGGAAGAAAATGTCCTACATTTGTTCTTCAAATGTGAGTATACTTTGTTTGGGAGAAATCTTTGAATCTGTTACACTTGCATAAACAAAATAGAACTGCGTCTCTGGACTGGTACTTTGTATTTTAAGCTACGCGATGGAAGAACTCTAGTGCAAAACTGTTGTTGCAAGTGCTTAAAAGTGTCATTCATAACATTTGGAGGGAGAGAAACAATAGGGTGTTTAGTGGTAAATTGGTTGCTAAACATGTACCAGTTCTCTTTATCTCCAAATAGTTTAGCTTTTAGATTGTATTCTAGCTTGGTGTGTTATTTTATCCTTTATTATATTATTGGATGGTATGCCATCTGATTTTTGTAATTCGTTTTATTTGATAAAATGGTAGGGGCCATTTAAGCCCGCTAGCTTTGCCAAAAAAATATAATTAGTTAAATATTTAAAATTAATTAAATATTAAGAATTAGTTAACCAAAATTCTAGGTTGTTACACCTATTAAATTTACAATTAATGTCCATAAATCCTAATTCGTTAATTACTAGCTAATACGTACATATTCATAAATTATGCTATTTATATATTTCTATTTCTATATGTTACGCGCGGTATACGTGTGTATGTATATTTCTTATTTCTAGTCATTAATTTCTAAACTACAATATTCTTTTCCACATTTTAATTTATCGAGACTGTCATTCCAAAAAGAATTACCGTTATAATTTTCCATAAATTAACCAAAGTGAGAACTTTGCTTCGTTTGAAATTATAAATAATTATTTCTTTTCTTTAATTTATATATACGGTATAAACTACAGAGAAGAATATTCATATCTTACATGTTCCTTTTCCTTATTGTTATATTCCTTATTAATTCAAGTGCAGCACTTTTATACATATTTTGAAATTGGAGAATTTATAGAAGTTACATGAAAACTGCTCCAAATAAATCAAAATATAGAAATTCACATTCTAAGTCAACTAGGGCAACCAAACTTACAACCTGATTATAAATCTGGAATATCTTCACAACTATACCAGTATTCTACAATTAAATATCTGGGATTGATTCCAAAATTCTAGATCAAGTTGTACATACTACTCCTACTTTATTCATATCTTAAAATCATTACACTGCCTTACCTAGGTAGTGATCCCTATCTACTCCATAATTTTTTTGGTTTATTCCTCACCATTCCTAAAATTATAGTTTCACAATTCTGAAGTACGTTATCCAAAACCTTTACCTTTAAAAATTTACACTTGGAAACCTTTTTTTACCTATTTTTAAAATTTGCGTAGTTCCCAAAATGAGCCAAGAAATTTTTTCCTTTTTCTAACCATTTTTCCTCTTCAAGGTCTTTCTACAGCAGAGAATTATTTCTTTAAAAGTTGGAATTTAATTCAAAACTTTTAAAACAAAATTATTAATTCAAGCTATTATTAAATCAAAAATTCAAAAAAAATGCTTAATTCTGTAAAGGAGTAAAATAATTTCACTTCTCAAAAACCTTTTGCAACATACACAATAATTTTCAATAAGTTTTTTTCATAAAAATAAACTTATTGCCTTAAATTCGAAATTAGCATTTACTACTCCATGAAATTATGTCTTACACTTATGAAAAGTTCAATAACTACTATTTCAAGGAAATATTGGTATTATTTTCCAAATTAACTCCTTTTAAATCTACTAAAAGATATTTCTAGTAACAAGACAATTATTTTATTAGACCGCATACATGCGAAATTCCTAATTTCAAGTTGTTGTATAATCCTAATAATATACATCGACATCTGTTGCTTTATTATTCAAAATGCATCGTCACTTAACTAAATACTTTTTATAACTTTGTTTAAGTCTTATTCAAACTCCTATGATCTTTTGCAATCCTTTTCTTATTAATCTTAATTTATATATCTCTTTTATTACCATCTAAAATTCAATAATATTTTATTCTTTTTCATATAAGTTCTAAATAGAAAAATGAATATATAAAATCTCATCCTCAATAAATGTTTTTCCTTATAATATTCACAAAATTATCCTAAATTGTTTATTAATTATTACCATTTAATTCTGTCCAACTGCTAAAGGTTTTTTTTTCAAAAACGCCTTCTATGATCTTAATCAATGAAAAGTGGAGTAGACAAGGATAACTTCATCCTATTAATTTCTATCTAGATTATTGATTCAGTTTATATAAATTCCTAATGCAGTTTCTACCTAAATCCCCTAATGTTGCCCCCATTTACGTTTCTACTAACTAATTGACTCCTACTTTAGCTATTATTATTTGTATTTTTATTATATGGAGATGTTCCTCCTGTCCTAGTTATTCTTATCCTTCTATTCTCTGTTCCTCAATTTAATTAATTTATAATTTCATTTGTTCCCCTTTTTTAGAAAAAAATAAAAAACAGAACTTCCAAATATACGAAATAGAAGAAAAATAATCAAGTCCAACATATGCTCTAATTTACATTTATTTTCGAAATGAAGAATCCCTTTCTCCAAAATTTAAAAACTTTTTAACTCAATCAATTTTAAACTAGAATTTTAAAAATGAAGTATCTTTTTTCACCAAGAACCCTTTTAATCGAAAACATTTGACTCAACAAAATTTTAAATTATGAATTTCCATGTTTTTAAAAACAACAACTTCCTAATAAATCCTTTGAAAAACTTATTCAAAACATTTTAAGAAAATTTCCAATAATCTTTTATCTAATTCTTTTACATGGGGTTGGACATAGAAATTGACTTTAATTATCCTTCTTTTGGGCTTTCTTTCTTCCCTACTCAATCTTTGTGAAAATCCGATTATCCCTTTGTGGTGATCAATGTACACCTTCTTGTGGGAACTTTCTTCCCTCATCTTACTTTACTCCTACCATTCATTACTTCTGGATGTTTACAATCCATAGGTTCTTACCTACCATCTATTTTTATGTATTGGGCTTGGCCCAGTAATGTTTGTCTATAAAATAAAGGATACATAATATACCATAATAACGATTATACTACCTTATACTATTTAATTACTACCTAAAGTATTTATTTGCTATTTCTATAAATATCAATAGCCTATAGTAAATGATTATTGTTATAACAGGAAATTTTTAAACGCATTGATTTATTCATTTAATTCTTCTTATTATGCCTTCCTTATCTCTCCATAATTACCCTAATAATAGCTTCAATTCGTCCATTTATATTCTTATTAAATTCCTGTAACTCCTTATTTATTGCCCATTTATTTTGGAGTTACAATCTTTTCCATCTACATTTCCTAAGATAGTATTATATGTTATAGTAAAGATTTGCCTAATGTTTTTGCATTCATTTAAAATAAGTATATATAGTAGGATTTGTGAAAAACACTTTCAAAATTAACAATTATGTCACTCATGCATATACCTACCCTCAATGATCGGGTAATCTAAGCTCTGATACTAAATGTAACAGTCACCTTAAATGGTTGTGGCTACAAATAATAACCTTAGTAGATGGTTTTACGGCCAACCTCTCAACTCCTAGGCCAGTCCTTTGACTTCCTGACTAACCCACTAGAGACATGTAGGGGTAAGAGACAAAGCTTTGGCGCAGTTCATAATTCGAGAACTCCATATCATGCTTCAACCAGCCCTAATATCGAGTGGAACAACCCGTCTTGAAATGGACCTAAATTCCGACCCAGAAAAGGCCCATCAAAACTCAAAGCCATCTATTAGTTAATAAAAAGAACAATACAGAGCTATTTATCTACACATTTAGAATCTCACAACGGAAGAAAATATAATAATAACAATAGTAACCATTTATTCAAATTTCAAAATGTCAATCAAAATTATAATAAAATATCCATAATCACCGATATATATCTGTAGTACAATATTCCAAAATTACAACATCATTTTTATTTCATGGATACATCAAAAACTATAGAAACTAACATCTAAACAAATAGATTACTGCCACAAATCTCATCAACATTTCCACCTTTAGCGTCACCCTTCCTAACCTGTGTTATAATGAGGAGGTAGTAAGAACAACACATATCAGTTGAATAAAAACCTCAAGCCTTACTATATTAGGACTTACGTAGCACAAATTAAATAGGAATATGCCTTACATATTTTACCTACATCATCAGTCTTTTCAAATATATTAATTAATAAAATAATAACTATTATAAATAAAATTATTTGCTAAGCATATCTGACCTACATGTGAAAAAATTTGGTTTTCATTAATAATTATTACATACATATATCCAATCTAGCAAGTGACAACATCAATACATATAAGATTCGTCACCTAAATACCAATATAGTAATAGTGTTTATGAATAATAAAACATTATCTAGAAATTATAAACTACATAATACAGTAAAAACATATCTAAAACCAATGCCTTGAAGCACACCTTATAATGATGAACTCTCTCTCCAATGATGAACTCTCTCTCCTTTGAAAGCCTTTTGATTTAGCAGACTGCTAATCCTTGAACCACTGACCTTTAACTATCAGATAGTAAATGATCTTGAATTGTTTTGAGATTTATATTGTGGGCCCTAGGTTTGATGTCAACCCGTAATGGAAGATGAAAGTGGTAGCAAAACTAACTGTAATTAGGGTTAGATTTGATTAAATAGTGGATAGAAGAGAGAAATACCAGATCATATCTTATACCAGTTCTCCCTTAATCTAAGCCATCCAAAACCAACAACCCTAACCTAATTGAGTCACCACCTTCAACCCTATTATAGTTGAATATGCTTGCCTATTATCGTAGGCCAAGATCCCATTTATGCTTGCAGAAAATATTATTCAATTAAATCTAACTTAATCGCTTATCAATATCGTATATCGTTCAATATATTTATAACTATTAAAAATATAATCAATAATCTTTATTCCTCAAATAATAATCAAACTTTTATAATTACTGTTTAAAAAATATTAATTAATTTAAATATTTTAAAAAATAAACTAATTAAATCGTTTGGTCAAAGAGAATTCATAATTTTGGTTGTGTGACTTGTTAGGCATAAATTTGGTTAGCGATTAACATCGAACTATTTAAATGCCAACATTCACATGCCATTTAGAAGGTGGTGTGATATTTTGATCAAATTTATTGCTTATTTGGTTTCGGTAAAATCCAATTTCAATTTATCACACATTACGGGTTGTGACTTTTTATTTACACTAATTCTCTTCGTCAAAACTATATCACGTTGGACTTATGGAATTTGGTAATTGTCAAAATTCCAATATCATCCACATTCAACTCTATAGTCCAAACACAAAGTGCTTAGTTTAATAATGATAATTATTATGAACTAAAATGCTCTGGCAAAAGACTTTGACCTTGAGTTGATCGTGATAGTAACCCCATATAACTGAGGGGACGAATCCTCTCTTAAATAGTGATTCACTTTCAATACTTCTACTTAACCCAACTATAGTCACTTGATGGGTTTCGTTCCATGATTTTACAATTATTAAAGTGGAGCTTTCATATTGAAGATAAATAGTATTTTTAAGTTGAGAGAACTATGTAAATCAGTCACGTCGATATTTTTTGTTTGACCTTAGTTATATTAACCAACAGAAAATTATCAAGTGAGTCATTTCAAATCATCCAATAATTATCAGTATGTAACCTCTTAGTGCCTCCATATGTCATAAGTTATACACTACCTAACATTTGGAGAGAGTTGCATACTCCGGTCTCAACAGATACATCGATTCCATGTCTGGATGCATCTTGACTAGGAACATTTAAAATGATATATCTGTTTCATTATGATAAATTGCTCATGGTTACAACGCTTTGTAACTACTATCGCAAAACATACCATTTATGAATTTTTCTGTTATGTACGCTTTTAATTAAATTAATCAATTAACATAACACATTATATCAAGTATATAATAGAAAAAATTCCTTTTATTTCTAACAAGATTGGTTATCAAGTTTGATATATGTTACAATTACATAATTGACCCAAGGACATACTCCTAACTCTATCAATCTCTCACCTGCACTTGGGGTCAATTATGGAATCTTATTCCATCATGTTCAATTGGTTTCCTCAAAACCAATCGGGTTAGTCACTTAGTAAATAAGCACGCTATTATGCTTTAGTTATCCACTATGTCAATCAACTCTCCCGGATTTGATAAACTATTTTATCATATGCAATAATTCAGTGTACGTCTCTCAACTTCTAGCGAGCCCTAAGTTCTGTTATGAATTATATCATTACATTTTTATCATATATCAATGTTATGGAGTTACCAACAATTGGAACTACCATTAGCTTAGTGATGAATTTATGCATTTGATTTATATACATTGTTTTTATTGTGGCGCAATCCAAGGCGATACTTAGCTCTTTCATTGATTCGCCCATGGTCTTTCATTTAGAACATTTCCGACTTTAAAAATTCTTAACTTGAATTTATTATTGACATATTATACTCAATATCACTTATAAAGTTTGAGTCTGAACACTAATTCATAAAAAGTTCATTATTTTGTAATCTCTGGTTTTCATAAATACATGAGAACACCTCAAATAACCATTTATTGATATCAAATTGGATTTGATATTTGCTTTATGTATCAAATACATGAATGAATCGCGATATCATAGACAACATAACTTATATGATAATTCCTATGTCAATGCATAAGGAATCCATCTTATTTGTTCTTAAACATTTCAACAAAAGTGTCCTAACATATCGATGTGGGATATTCCCAATACCTTTTATACTTACTATAAAAGACATCATTTACAAATTCAACATCGAGCATTATGACTTTTAAGGCTTATTTTAACACAAGTACATCATTAAAAATCAACAATGTGTTTTTTGCTTATAGCTTAGAAATATCAATCTACCTTTTAACATTCTTTTTTATGAACACACGATTCCTCTACATTTTGATTAATAATCAAACTATTTGATATTTCTCCGAAAATATCTATTCAATTTGATGTTGTTAAGATGTTACTTTCTATTATTTATTGGTTCATATCCAAAAACCTACAAACTCAATATTGCGTCCACTAACTCGAGACACTTTGGTTGTTATGTGCAACCGGTCTATTATAAATATTTATTTAGAATTTTTCATTTTAGCACACAAATACCAAACACAAAGTCATACCAAGCAATTAATTTGCAATTAAGTCTGAATTAACTTGAGCACGTTGAATAATGAATCTATTATGTTAATTTCAATAATTGAAATTCACAGTATTATTCTTATTAACGTGGTTCACTATATTCAACTGCATTCGTCTTTCTCTTAAAGATACCTTTGCAGCTAATGGATCATACCCTTAAGGTATAGCTACTAAAATCACATTTTATAAAGTACTTGCAATTTATTTTGGTTCTGCGCATCGTACCATATCATAGAGTCAATACTTCTAATGGCATAATTGACAATTGAGGATAGTTTATTTCAATGCTAATAAGAATACTTATTAGCCACTCTAATGCGATGTGTCTGTTTAGGTTATTTAATTTTATTTCATCTTATATAATCACTTTTATCTTTGGATCACGTCCAATTCCATTTTATTTCCAATAATTTCTCAAAGAAATTCCTTCGCTATAAAGATGGAATATCTTGAAATAACAATTATTTCTTAATGCAACAGAACAAGTATTCATAAATACTTTAGAATTTCCTTATATATATAAGACTAACAGTTTTTAGTTTACTAAATTTATGTTCAAAACATAAATTGGTCATCAAATGACATTTGATCCCAAACTCCTTTTGGGGCGATTCATCAAGATTCCTCAAATATGATTATTTTGTAATATTTTGATTCGTGCTACCTACCAATTCCTTGGCCAGGATATATTGGGGTTTCTTATGAGCCTTTATCTTGTATGATTTTGTAAACTATTTTTTAGATGAAATAATATTAACCTAGTGTACTACTCTTCAGTACACAACCTTATAAAAAGAAATTCGCTCTACTTCACTAACAAGCCCAACAAATTTCATTTATTGCTTATCAATACATCATTATGTACCATGGGAAGAATTGACTTTTGAGATCGAATCTTTGTTCATTTTTAGATACATTTGGAGATCTTTCCAATTAACTCGCTCATTCAATCAAATTGATTCATTTCTACTGCATGTTGTTTTATTTATTTTCGTTTTATACTCTGAGCTTATCATAAACTTGTACATGTGTATCAAATACACATGTCCATGTCTATGATAATTCATTAGTAAATATGATGAAGTATGTGGAACCGTTTTGGCATTGATAGACATACGATTACATACATTTATATGTATCAATCTGAAGAATTCATCAAATCTTACGATGCTCTCACTAAATGGGTTCATAGCATTTAATTTTATGAGATATAATAAATTAGTATCAAATAATTCATAATCATGTAATAAAAATTATTTCTCAAAGCCACGACTTACTCTATAATCGTCAAATAATTGTAAATAATTTTAGATGCATTATTATTTTCCAATACATCATTTTTTTGTAAACACAAATGTAACATTATAATTTTATTTCATAATGAATACTCACAATATTTAAATTGAAATATAACTATGTCTATTTTTCAATCAAAAGCGAAAAACAGTTATTATTCCATAAATAATGTGCAGTACGTTTTAAGAAAATAATTTTTGTAACTTGATATAATCAAGTGCTATATGGCATGATCCCACTATTTCTATCATTACTATAATAGCATACTAAATTTAAAGGTCCATCATTCACTTAATATAGATGGTGTATTTTATATATTGTAACTAGTTTACAATGTAGGGTTTTTTTATCAAATATCTTGAACTCAAAGAAATAAATCTCATAGAAAGTAATTTTCTATATGTAAATACATTTTGCAATAGAGATCATATTTCTCATTCCAATATTAGGTATCAATTATTATTATTACAATTCTCATTCCAATGATTGTTTACGAAGCAGAAGTGACTAGTCATTCTCTTTACCCAACTATACCTTAAATCACATCTACTCTTGTGCATTCATTTTTTTCTCTGTATGGTCGAAATATTCAAGAGAATGCCCTTACTACAACATCATAAAAACTCCTTACAAAAGTGCACTTGATTATCCTCAACATTTAAGGACCTCAAATATGTTGCACTAGGCGGAACTAATCAAACTGATGTTTCAGTGATCGAGTTCTAGGATCTATATTGTAGTTTTGGTCTTACAATACTTTAGCATAAGTGATCCTTTGTAATCATTCAAATTGAATGCTCAATCCTATATTACTATTTATTCACTTAGTTTGAATGAACTAACTTCATCAAAGTATCGTACATTATGAACTATGACTATCCCTATATATCACATATATTTGATGGTATATGGATCAAATATCCATAGTCTTGTATTGCTTTTAGAGTTCGAAACTTATAGAGTGCAATACATGGTTTGGACCAAATAAACATGTAAGCGACCAAATTATGAATGTATTTATTAGTTGTGGAATCAAGCACTTTCATGTGTATTGAAACATTAATATGCAGAAGGAATTTATTGGTAAGTATATATTATATCTCTATTTGTCCGTTTTCAATTCAATTCATTTGTGCATCATAATTGATAAAAATTTGACTAATCATATTAGATGCATAAATATAATAATGTAAATCATTATAACACTGAATAGCATATGTTCTTACAATATTAAAAAGGTTAAATGTTATCATTTCATTTTTCTGATAAGGCTCACACTAGTCTTTTATGTTTCATCAAACCCTAAGTCAAAACATAATTGTCTTTCAATTTTGTTAATAGGTATTAGTACTTGTCTATCTGACCTTGAGTTTTCTTAATAAGTCATAGCTCCATAAACGATGGATAACTCCTTATCGGTTGGATCATATACAACTCCTAACCCTTTAGTACTTTGTATTAATTCCACTTTGACCACGAGTCTGCTCAACAAATCAAAACGAAATTATTCACTCATACCTACCCTATCGTGATGGCCTAAGATAGTATATGTACTTTGAGTTTGCTCAACAAATAGATATAATTGTCATACCTCATCTATTCAGTATATTAATAACACTACACATAAAGACCCCAGCTCGAGTCTGCTCAATGACTAAGGAGTATACAAGTAATTTATTAATACATATATAGTAGAGGATGACTTTATATTGAAGATTCATACTCTTTAATCTATTATATTGAGTGATATCGACTTATGGAATAATATATTTCTTATGAAATGCTCTCGCGATTCAAATGTCATACGCATCAAAAATCATGATATACGTACATTGACATATGTATTTGTTCCTTAAGTCTATTTATGGCTTCTTTAATGTTCCCCCTTTATTTTATACATTCATATTATATAAGTTTTATTATTACATAACTTTTATATTCATACTACTTATATAATAGTCGATGTATAATATTATATCAATTAAACTTTTTAATTAATTTTTAAGTAATTAACATTTTAATTCATTTTATATTATTTTAGTATAACATGATACTAAATGTTTATTACATACTATATCCTTTCTACTATTACACACATATCTTATATATGCATATATTCATTTAATTAATTAACCTTTAATTAATTAAATTAATTAATCAACCTTAAATTAATCAATCAATCTTTAATTAATTTTTTAATTAAATTATATTAATTTAAAAATTCAATTCATATGCATACATGTATAATTACGTTATTTTAAGTGTTTTAAAATGATATAACTTATATTATAATATATGATACACGTATACATTTGTTAATTAATGTTCTTATTTTATTTATAAATAAATTTCAAATTTTCAAAATTAATATTTATTTTCAAACATTTTAAAAAAAAATTATATTATAAATTTTATAATATTTGTATATCTTATTTTAAATTGAACATTTAAATCTAAATCTTATATTTTAATTTTCAAACAGTTTTGAAAATTAACCCAAGACCCAGTTCAAATTTGATCCTTTTATTTTAGAGGCAACCTTTGGGCTGTGAGCCTAATTAGTTAAGCCTAACATGACTAATTTTGATCGCATATGTTATTTGGTTCTGATACCATTTTTGGAACTGGGCCAGCCCACTGCGGAAGTTATGGGTAAATTTCAATTATTTTTACTCTATTGGATTTTTATTGGGCCTGTGAAATTTAATTCATTTAGAACATTTCTAAATTTTATTTAAATAAAATCTCTTATTTTATTTAAATTTACAAATTACATAGAGTTTCATTTAATTTATATTTTATACATATAAATATACATGTATATATCATATACATATACATATATATACATACATACATATATATATATATATATATGTTTGTGCATGTGTACCATGATAACCCGTGTAAAGTATAACATGCCCGCATATAGACGTTGGGTTTTACATAGCAAGGGACATGTAGCTCATCCGATGTGCATTGTATATTTTCCAAATACGTGTATGTATCTAAACTTGTTATTTATATAAATATTATAAATCTACACACATATATACATGTTAATTTTATTTAAATAATTTTATGAGAATGAAAATATTTAAACATGCACGCGTGTGTGTATATAACTTATATATATATATATATATATATATATATGTAAAACAATAATATATATATGTATATTATTGCAATAAATATTAATATAATATATATATACACACATAATATGCAGATGTATTTTTTAATTATGAACTTATTATATATATATATGATGTTATCTGACCTTTTAACCAAGTAATATTTGATTGGACTTAAAATCGAGGAAGGAAGCCTGAAGAGATAGCCATAGAGTCTAAAAACCAAGTGCAACCAAAGTCAATAGACAAAAATAAGACCATCCCAAAGATTCTAGAATAAGGTCCTTCTAAGTGATGGATCGATATCGATCCATCTCCATGGATTAGTACCGATCAATAAAACTCCCCTGTAATCACTCTAATTTCCTCCTATTAACAAGTCTTGATGTCAAAAGCCTGTTCTAAATTCAATTGATCGATCACATGTAGTTCTCTATCAATCTACTCGAGCACTTGAAATCAGCAACTGCATTCATCCGTCAATCCATCGTTGCACTCAGAAACAAGCTCATAGCAGTACAAACAAGTTGGTAATCACGAAGCTAATAACAAGTTGCTGCATCCTAAAGTAACAAGAAGGATCCATATGAAGATCTTATGGATCGGTATCAATCCATGGCTATAGAATGGTATCGATCATCAACATTGTTAACTTAGCCATGTTTTCTCATGGACAACTACTGCTAGGTAATGGAGATCATGGAGGAAGACGTGGTGTAGAATCTTTCGACAACCTGCAGGTATAAATAGGAGGCTAGGGCTTATTTTTGAGGATCTTTCTACTTCCTTGTAATTATTACACATTTCTTTGTAATCACCCCATGGAGTGGTACCGATACATAAGAACTGTACTTGCAAAGCAATAATGTAATCAATAGAAATCTCAAGTGGACGTAGGAAATAGTTGGCCAGACCACTATAAATGTTCGATGTCATGTTTTTACTCAATTTTCATTTACATTTCTTCATTTTCATTCTCTAGTTAATTTCTTGTGTGTTCGTACTAATTTTTGGTATTAACTTTTTTGATGCTTTCACCAAGAGCATGATTCTCGTGTCATTAGGATCCATCATCTACTATTGGATTGCTTAAACGGAAGAGATAGATTCAATTTCCTTGTTTTCTACTCTTTTGAACTATTCAGGTTTTCATAAAACCTACATAAGTTTCTTCTTACCATAGCCTCTCAAAGAGTCAATCCAGCGCTTTAAGAGCTATTGGGGATGTTAAGAATGTCGATTCTCAACATGTCGAGGACGTTGCACAACTAACCATTGTATAGGTTTAGAACCCGATGGATTTGATTACCAGGGTTGAGATGGACCGTATGATGGAGCAAACAGAAAACAAACTCCAGGAAAGCCGAGTTGAATCAACAAATGAAACAAAGCTTGAACTTATTGAATCAATTCACAAACAACCATAGGAGAAGCAGAAGTGACTTGACACATTCTAGTTTGGAATATGACAGATCCTCATCATCGAAGTAAAGGCAGAGGGACATAAATTAGAAAATGCTTAGAAAAGAGATTGGGAAGTTGAAACAATGAATGGGACAGAACCGTAGCAAAGGTTTATGGATCAGTACCGATCCAACAAGAGGAATCATTACAAAACCATATACCATTGGTTCAGGTTATCTACTTCCAAGTAACGGTGCTAGTTTAGCTTCTGGCCATGTTATGGATGAATGGAATGTTGGAGATTAAGCGGTCGCTGTGGATCTTCCATGGGAAGACTATGTACAAGGTACTTCTAAATGAACGGTTCTCCTAGAGTAAGGAGAACCCAGGTATCATGAAACTAACCGAGAGCATTTGCCAGACCAAACACTTGGAGTGGATCATAATTACCACCGTTTAGTAGATCCATCTGAGTCGGATTTGATTGAGATGCTAAGGAGACTTATAAGTGAGAGCCGGCATCAAATAATGATGATTGGGGTTCCTCCCCAAGCCAGAATCCATTCATGGGAAAGATTCTACATGAGGAATACCCAAGGAGATTTATGATGTCGACGATGCTATGAGGAAGATAGATCTAAAGCAATATCTAATGAAGTACGACTGACACATGGGTTCTGCCAAAGCTACTGATGGTGTACAGTGTTATTGTTTCCCAATTTTCCTAGAGGGAGTAGTGGTGATGTGGTTCACCTAGCTGCCGTCAAGGTCCATACTGTCTTTTGAGCAATTGGTACAAAAGTTCATCGAGCAATTCCATATGTACATCACCATCCAAAGGATGTTATGGCACTATCCAATCTTTTCCAGGAAGTAGGAGAGTCTTTGAAAGACTTTTTTCCAAATATTTAATGCTGCGGTAACCGAGATGAGCAATCTTTTTGGCACCGATCAGGGGAATCCATCCTGATACCGATTTCGAGAGGTGATTAAAGATGAAACCCCGCCAACATTGAACTTGTTTTATAATAAGGAGACTCGCTTCTTGCGCTTGGAAGATGCAAGCACTACCGTTAGAAAAACCAATGTCGGGCAGTTGGCAGAGACGATATAAAGTAATGTTATTGTAAAGCGGCCTAAAGGAAATTCAAGCAATTATGATGTTAGTATGGAAAATAGAAGTGGTGGATGGAGCAAGAATAACAATATAGCTAGAGACAAGGAACTAGATTCAAGGAGACATCCAAGGATCCTAAAGTATGATAACTATACTCCGTTGAACAACTCAATTGAGAACATATACTTAGCTACTCAAGGCAAAGAGCAATAAAGGAAGCCGCTCCGAGGGAGTCAACCGAAAAGGAGAAAAAAGTCTGGCAAGTTTTTTAAATTTCATAGGACGCATGGTCACAACACCAATAAATGCAGACATTTGCAGGACATGACCGAATATTTGATTCGCAAGAAGAAGTTGCAACAAATTGTGCAAGCTTTGTCGGATGGCGAGCAAGGAACTTCAAACCCCCAATAGGGGTAAGCTAGGCCTAATGTTGATGAGCCTAGGTGGCTTGAGAAGCTATTAGTTATCAATATTATTATTAGAGGGTCACATTCATTTGAGAAGGGCTAAACGAAATGAAACGGTAAGCATGCAATAAATGAGAGTTGTTTTGTCGCCGAAGGCAATGTTCCAGCCGAACAACTCAAAACTGTGGCAGATGACATTGTATTTATAAATCAAGATGCTGATGGGGTGGAAGCCCCAATGGTTGACTCGCTAGTGATATCGGTCATGATTGGCCCTGCTGTTGTAAGGGAAGTGCTGGTTGATTATGGGAGTTCAGTCAATATTCTATTCAAGAAGCCTACGACCAGATGCTTCTTGAGGGCAAGGAATAAACCCATGTAAATCTTAGATCCAAGGTTTTAATGGAATTGCCACTAAGCCAATGGGATGTGTTGATCTACCAGTGGTGCTTGGAAAGGACGACAACATGAGAGTGTGAGTCATGCCTTTTGTTATGTTGGATATTTATTCTACTTATAACACCTTTTTGGACCAACTAATCCTTGCTAAATTTCGACCGGCCGAAGATCCTTGGTTTTTAACGATGAAGTTTTTGATAGAGAATGGTATAGTAATGCTGCAAGAAGATCATGGGCTTGGCCGCGAATGTTATGTCACTAAGGTAAAAGAGGTGAGGCAAAGAGAGGAAGGAAAGGGTTTGGAGAAGACTCTCTACATCAAGGATTTGGACATATATCAACCACTACCTGAGCCTTGGCTTGGGCAGCATAATAGGTTCCATAAGGATATGGATTCACGAAAAGAGCTGGAGGATGAAAAGGCAGCTCAACCGAGTTGACAATCAAACTCGTGATCAACCAGGATGATCCTACATGGGTCCTAAAGGTCGAACCATAGCTTGGCATGAAGATGAAATATTTAACTATTTTCTCCAAGCGATCCTGGATGTGTTCACCGGGACTCACTAAAACATGTGTAGAATATCGTTGGAGATAGTGAGCCACACATTAAATGTAAATCCTAAATGTGTTGCTATGAAACAGAAATTTCACAGGTTAGGTCCATGGAGATTTGCTGCACTCAAAGGAGAAGTGGAGAGTTGAAAGACAATGACTTCATTCACGATGCCCTATACCCGTAATAGGTATCCAATCCGGTCCTGGTGAAGAAACCTAATGAAAAGTGGAGGACATGCATCAACTTATCTGACCTAAATAAGGCATGTATGAAGGACAGCTTTCCTCTCCCAAGGATTAATCAGCTGGTAGACTCAACGACCGAACATGAATTGCCTTGTTCATGGATACATATTCTGGATACGATCAGATCGTGATGCACGTCCCAGACCAGGAACACGCCATATTTATAACTGACCTAAGATTGTACTACTATCTTGTTATGCCCTTTGGATTAAAGAATGCTGGAGAAACTTACCAAAGGTTGGTGAACAAGATGTTTAGAGATCAGATCAGGTGTGGTCGAGGGACCCATTGATGACTTAGCGGAGATATTCAGCATTCTTCGAAAATACGGAATGAAATTCAACCCTTTGAAATGCTCATTCTGCATTACATAAGGGAAATTCTTAGCTTTCATCGTGAATTCCTATGGAATCAAAGCCAATGTGGAGAGGATTGCAGCACTGAGAATGTTGCCGCCCTGAGTCGATTCATCTCTAGGGCTACTGATAAATGCATCCCATTATTTGATATGATAAAGAAGGGGATGAGTAATTTCACATGGATGCAAGAGTGTACAGACGCATTCCAGGATTTTGTGGATCACTTAGAGAGACCCCATATTCCCTCGAAGCCGCTAGAGTCCAAGGACTTGTTTATTTATCTAGCAGTGTCAGTACACGCTTCAAGCACCACATTAATCCATGAGGAGTCCAAAATCTAGAGGTCGGTATACTACATTAGTAAGTGGTTGAAACTGTGAGCAAAGATGATAATCAAGTTATGAAGGAAAGCGTAGCTATTCAGATGGAGCTGCGGGGGCCAGCCTTATAAAATGCAAGACTCGTCAGATAAACTAATTGTTTGTTGCATGTTGTGTACCCGTCTGAGGAATGTGTGCCATTTGATAGATTGTAGGAATTAGTATGTCCTCAAACGAGATACCGTGTTTCTCCCAGATCCTCCTAAGTGATCTCTCATCAATTTTAAATAATAACGAATCTACTAGACTATCTAATATGATAGCATTGCCAAGTATGTGAGGAGCATTTTTGACTGCGAGGCCTTCCACATGCTCTATTGGAAAATCATAAAGGTTGACCAACTTACGAGTTCTTAGGATGGAATATAGGCTGTGTCAGAGTTTGTTGTGTAGATAGAACTATAGTCAAGCTTGAATCGGTATATAATTCGGCGTATCTAGAAATTGATGGGCCTGCAGCTAGAGCAGAGAGACATTCAGAACGTCTATGAACCATAACTATCAGAACTCACCATACTAGTTATATCAGAAGGATTAAAATACTGCCTCATATTATATTGAATGCCCAATGTGGTGTAGATTATAATATTATGCAGTGTAGTGCAGTTTCAGATTCTGATAGTGTACAGTGGTTCATTCGAAAGTTAGGATGTCACCGGAAGCAACCATCATTGTTGACCGTCCCAACAGGCTTCCTATCATTGGCCATGCATTAAAAATGTCTTGAAACTCAGGAGATAGCATAGAGAAGAACACAAACATTGTTCTCTATCACAAATATCTTAAGTGAGTTGATTCCCAAAATCCACCAAAGTTTGAATCGGTGCCTATCCATCCCGTTGGTTGGATCTTGGTCATTCTTCCCACCATCTCCCATCTCGAGCACTGCCACCAACATGAAGCATCTCCAACCTCTACATCATCATCACCATGTACCTATGGATGTTAGAGCTTAAAGAGATGGTTGAATCATGGTTTTGTTTAAAGTTTGGTTCGTCGACGTCAAGTTTAGGTGAGAGATGGGCGATGTGGATGGTGGTCGAATGTCGAGTGAAGGCGGTGCAAACTTTTATTCGAGTAGTAAGAAATGTTAATGGCAGATAAAAGCTCTAACTTGAGATGTAGAAATAAAGTGAAAAGAGAAAAGGTTGGAAATGTTAATATCCCCGATCCCACATTTTCATGCAACAAAGTAGCCTATTTCTAAGGCCTTGATTGGTACAGATCCACGCCCATGGATCAGTACCGAATGGTCCAATAAAAAAGAAATGGCTATGAATCGTATGTAGGTCAGTCATTGGTACAAGTTTCAGCCTGACCCGAACCCACCCTATCAATGCGAGTACGGGTTTTTCCTTATCCTACCCAAGCCGACCCAGGCATAACCCGGTAAATATTGGAGTCGGGTATGGTTTTATCAAAACCTGGCCTTGTTAGGCCCGACCCGACTATTAGTTTCCATCGTATCAAAATATAAGTGTGTTTGTTGTTTATTTACATGTAGATGTTTTGCATACTTTTGTTGTAAACTTGACTATATCACTGCCCAATTAATATGTTAACATTGTCTGCATACAAATTTTTACCAAAATTGTAATTTTAAAATATGGTTTTAACATAAATATTTTGAGTAAGGTATGCGGATATTACCCAATAGGCTTAAAAAGGCCGACGGGCCGAGCTCGGGTATTGGGTTGGAATTCCCTGTGGGTTCGGGCCGAGCTTGGGTTTTAATCATTGTAATCATACTTAAGTCCAGGCTTTATTACACCAGGAACGAACCTAATCCGTTGACAGGCCTACTCGTATATGCATGCATGTATATGTACGTATGCTTACGAATTCCATAAAAGGTATGCATATATACATGTATACACGTGCCTACTCGACATTCAACTGTTGGAATCGAAGGAAAATAGATTTAAACCTGGAAAGTCAAGAAAAAGAACCGATTTGTAATTACTAAGCTCAAAATGATGAATCATGAGAGCACATTTTTATAGTTTCGGATGTTGGTAAAGCATTGCAATGAATGACTAGAAACATAGCTCTTTGCTGGAATGGTCTGAAGGAAGGATAACGACTATCAAAGAACTGATTTGAATTCAATATAAAAGTTCTAACTTGTCTCGATTCAAAACACATTATGTATGAAACAAGATGTATTTTAGGGGCAAGAGTTATCCAGCCTTTTGACTAGACAATATTTAAATAGACTTGGCAAATCAAACGTGAAAGCTATTGAGCTAGGAAGCATGAAGAGATAACCACAGAGCCTTTAGACCAAGTGCAACCAAAGTCATTAGATAGAAACAAGACTATCCCAAAATTCCAAAACAAGATCCATTTAAGTGGTGGGTTGGTACTGATCCATAAGACTCCCGCACAATAGCTCCAAAGTTCCTCCTGTTCACAAGCCTTGATGCCAAAAGCCTATTCCAACTTCAATTAGATTGATTACACGCAGTTCTCTATTTATCTACTTAAGCACTTGAAATCAACAACTTCGTTCCTCCATCAGTCCATCAATTAGACTCAAGAACTAACTTATAGTAGTACAATTAAGTTGGGAATCACAAAGCTAACGACAAGTCGCCTTATCCTAAAGTAACAAGAAGGATCCATATGAAGATTTTATGGATTGGTACCGATTCATGGTTATGGATTGGTATCAATCCATCAACTTGCTGACTTAGCTATGTTTTCTTAAGGATAACTGCTGCTAGGTAGTGAAGATCATGAAGGAAGATGTGTGGAACATTTTCTCAGCAACCTACAGCCATAAATCAAAGGCTAGGGGCTCATTTTCAAGGATCTTTTTGTTTCCATGTAGTTACCGCACATTTTATTGTAATCACCTGTGGAGTGGTACAAATTCATAAAAACTATACTTACAAAACATAAATATAATAAATAGAAGTCATAAGTGGACGTAGACTATAGTTGGCCAAACCGCTATAAATGTTTAGTATCTTGTTTTTACTCATTTTCATTCTCTATTTAATTCTTGGGTGTTCATGCCACTTTTTGGTACTAACATATTATAATGTCAAATTAATACATACATACACACACACACATATATATATATTCATATATATATATATATATATATATATATTCATATTCCTATTTATAATATCTAAATACATACATATTTATATATACACATACATATAGACATACACATACACACACATATACACATAAATATATTAATAAATCAAATAATTTTTTATTTTTTATTTTTGAACACTACCAGATCTGTGCACAACATAATAAAATTTTATTATAAATTTTACTATATTAAAGTATACAGAAAATGATTAATTAGTAAAAAACAATAAAATATTAATAAAAAATATTTTCTAAACATATTATTCAAATTTTAAATTTTTAGAAAATATTGCATGATATTTTAACCTTTTAAAAAAAATTCCATAATTTTTCTTAGCCAAAATATATTTTTTATTAATTAATTATTTCAACCCTATATTATAATAATTTTTAAAAAATAAGAAATACAGTTCTTCATTCTCATTCTCTTATCTGAGAGCTTATTTCATGAAAAAATAGTTTTATAAATTTTAAAAGTTAATTTTTAAAACAGATATTATTTTATATTAATTATTTGCGTAGTATATTAATTTATATAGTATTAAGTATTAGTAAATAATTATTAAAAATAATTTACAGCCACTAAAAATTATAGTTGCTATAAATATATATGTATAAAATATATGTTTAATTATTAGCATGAAATAGTGTTATAATTAAATAAAACCATATAATTATAATTAAATAATATATTAATATACATATAAATATATTAATTAATTAATAATTACTAATAAAATTATTTGATGTGCATATCTAACTTATATGCAAAAAAAACTGCTTCATTATTGAATGAATACATACATATAACCAATCTAGTATGTGACAACATGAATACATAAAAGAATTGTCACATAATTAATAATATAACAATAATATTTATGAATAATAAAACATTGTCCAGAAATTATAAGCTATATAATACATTGAAAACATCCTAAAACTAGCGCTTTCAAATACACCTTGTAATGATGAACTCTCCCTCCTTTGAGAGCATTTTGATTCGGCAGACTACTTATCTTTGAACCGTTGACCTTTGACTGTCAGATGAAAATTGAGCATGAATTGTTTTGAGCTTGATATAGTGCGGTTCCTAGGGTTGAAGTCAGCTAGGATGAAAGTGTCGACAAAAACTAACTTTTAATTAGGGTTAGAAGGATGGAAAAGAGAAGATAGTAGATCACATCTCATACCAGTTCTCCCTTAATTTGAACCATCCAAAACCAACAACCCTAACCTAATTGAGCCACCCCCTTCGGCCCTGTTCCAGTCGAAAATGCTAGCCTATCATCATGGGCCAAGATCACATTTACACCCATAGAAAATATTATGCAATTAAATCTAATTTAATAGCTCATCGATATCGTATATTGATCGATATATTTATAACTATTATAATATATTTAATAATGTTTAATCCTTGAAACATAATCAAAATTTTATAATCAATATTTCATAAATCTTAACTAATTTGGTTAAGTTATAATAATTATAAACTAATTAAATCGTTTGGTCAAAAGAGATTTCATGATTTAAGTTGTGTTACTCTTCAGGTGTAAATTTGGTCAGTGATTAACATCGAACTGGTCGAATATTAACATCCACACATCACATAGCAGGTGGTGTGACAGTTTATCCAAACTTATAAATTACTTGTTTTGGTAAAATCCAATTTCACTTTGTTAAGAGTTACCCGGTTGCGACTTTTTATTTATACCAATTCGCTTCGTCTAAACTATATCACTTCGTACTTATGGAATTTAGTAATGGTCAAATTACAATATCATCCATATTCAACTATATAGCCCAAATATAAAGTCCTTGTGTCAGTAATTGTTAACAAATATATTCATCAACACTCAAAAGCATGTAATGATGGATTAATCAAAGAGATGCCTCTTTGAGGCTGGTCGAGGTCTTCGAAGTGAAGTATTGAATGCTATCAAAGTCATAGAATAAAGCAATGCATGGTTCCAAGTCCATAACCATTCTTTTATCGAAGACATTTCCATTTCAAGGATCATGAATACTACATTAATATGCACGTTAAAAGTAAAGTCTCTAGTTCAAAGAAGTTCAATATGTTATGCAAGTCACTAGTCCAAGTCAATCAATGTACAGTGTCACACAAATATGCAAGTAATAGTCCAAATCAAGTCAAAAGGGTTATGTTGTTGTTTAATTTTCATATCCTTATGTGTACAATTGTTCAAGTGCTACAATAGGCAAAATCCCCTATTCAATTTAGGGTTTACAAAGTTTAAAAGGTAAGAAATGAGAAGATAAAAATTGACCCTCAAAACAGCGCCCCTTGTTCCGTATTTATAGAGATAGAGTGGCAGGGTCTTCGTCGTGGTCAAGATTCAATGATGTAGTTAAAAGGTATTCACTTATATTTCTTTGGAGATATGCAGCAATAACTTCGGCAGCAACATTCTTCATAGCAACATCCATGGTGGCGATGATGGCTATACCAATCATGATGTCTTCATCCTTCAAGTGATATGAAGATCAAAGCATTATGTTGAGCAACGGCGAAGAGCGGTGCCGCTTTGCATCCTTTTGGAGTTATCATAGAGCAGTGTTAAGATCTTCCTGGATATTGATAGTGTCCAACATGAATACCGCTTCGTATAGGTATGTGATGTCCTCTAAACGCTGGTAAAACATGCTAACTAAGCGTCATGTTGAATGTTACCAAAGAGCAGTGCAATATCTTTGAAGAGTTGCAAAGTGTAGTGCTTCGTAATGATTGATGGAGAGCATATGAGTGGCTAATATGGTGCTTAGAATCATTAAGATATGTTAGGGTCACTTCAACACACATTGTTGACCATCAGAGTTGTTTGCACTTGACCACTTTGCGCTACGAGTTATGAAAGGCGATGTCCTCTCTATGCCTTTTTTGTATATCTTCGAAGTCAGTGAGAGGTGGTGTTGGTGTACTATCAATCTCATATCTTCGACAATAATGACGATGTAAAAGGAAATCGAAAAGCAACCTTTGGTATTGGCTCTGTTACTTTAGTATGGTTGTAGGTCTCTACGACATTCATTGATGGCTCATGATATTGGTTGTCTTTGGTGTCTCTTTGGTTACATTTGACTCCGTCTTTTTTTCTTGTTGAAGTGATGCGACATTTACGACTTATGGAGTGACGATAAGCGAAGTGAATGAGGAGAAACATTGAAGACATACGATATTAATTAGCATCGAAGTGATAAGATATAATTTCCATGCGAAGTTGTTCTATAATCTTATCGAATTGGCCAATCTTCATGTCTTCGGCATTGTTGGTCTCCGTTGAACAACCTCTTCTTGCAATGAGGTTCAATCTCATCCCTTTAGAGCCTTTAATCTAACACCATATCTTCCTGTGAAATTTTGTGGATAACATTTACCCTCTCCTCCTCTGTATAAAAGAAGCTATTTACTCTTCAGGGTAAAACCATGATTTTTTTTGCTTAGCTTTTATAATTTATTCACTCTAATGTTGTTCCTCTTTCTCCTATGATTTAAACTCAAAGAAAGGAGGCTTTTAAATTATCAAAATTACTTTAAAACTTTAAATTTTATACATTCGAGTCAATACTAATGTATGATTTAATATCACCATATTTGGCATTATGGTGTGACTCATATGGTGTTTTATATCAACCCATTTATTTGATATAGTTTTACTAATGTAACATCGTATAATTACCACCAAATTTTCCAGTTCATGCTTATGGATCTATTATTCCTATTATGGATTTAGCATTTATTTGTTCTCTTTTTAGCCAATGCAAATGTTTAAGCTTCTTTTGCGAACCTTATATTAACTATTAAATAGTCATTGGCTTGTTGTAAAGGTTATCTTGGACTTTCAACATTTTATTGTTTAGATATCATGTGGTTTATCTATATGCTCTTAAGAATGCGGGTTCTAAGTGGGAATAATATCACCTGGAAAGCAAACAGATGGATAGGCAAGAATTTCCTTGAGAAGGCTAATACTGATTTCAATGTCTTTCCTTTCGAGCTAATTCTTATTGAATGTCAGGGATCCGCTCAAATTGAGTTGCTTTGAATGTACCACATGGTTTTCTTTCCAAAGCTTTGATTTGGTGCAAGCTGACATGTTGCAGTTTGCTTGTCTCTTCGTTGTAATTTTATCCTTAAACTCGAGACTTAATTTAATGATGGATTAGTGATTTAAGATATTAATAATTCATTAGTGAAAAATCAAAAGAGATATCTAGCACTAATTTTGAAAAAAAAGTCAAGAAACCATTTGATAATAAAAAAGGCTAGGAATTTAGTATGTCACCTGATGATAAGAAATCTAAGATTCCATCTTTTGGAAACAAGAAATTCAGAACATCCTCCAATAATAAGAGGGTTAGAAAACTGCATAGTAACAAGAAATCTAGAATTCCATCTGATAATAAAAGGACTGAAAATCCATCTAGTAAGTGATGAAAGAAGACTAAAAATCCATATTTGGTGATAATAAGAAAAGACCAGATCTAGTAATAGTAATAGAAGTCCAGAAATCCCTGTCTGGTAGTAATAGACGGCCAAAAATTTAATTAACAACAATATGAAACCTTGAATTACACAAGAAATTCAGAAGTCCGATAGGAAATTCAAAATCATCATTAAAACTAATAAGAAAACCATGCATCAAATAATAATAAGAAAATAAGAAAATTAGAAATTCAATTAAAAGTCTCAATCAAAAGCTTATCGTAATTTCATTTGATAATAAGAGTGGTCCATAAATTCATAAGAAAACTAGAAATCCAACGACAATCCCAATAAACCAATCATAATTAACAAGAAAATCGGGAATCCATTTGTCAACTAAATCAGGAATTTAATCAAACATTCATCAAATTTCTATTTTACAATAAGAAACTCATAAATCCATTTGGAGGCGAAAGAGAATTAGAAAACCATCTAATTAAAAATTTGAGCTTTTGTAAAGCAAAAATCCATAGTTCTCTCCGAAGCTAATTTGTAGCCTTATTAATTCTTCGAAGATTTTCGTTATTTAAAGTTTTTTTTTCTTATTTGGAGATATGTAGTTGCTAAGGTATTTGCTATAACTATATTTAGAGCTAAGTAGTTCTGTTCGGCCATTCAACTGTTTAGCATGTAATTCCATTCAGTTGTTCAGCTATTAAGCTATTTAGTTGTTCAATAGATAGTTCCATCCAATTGTCTGGCTATTCAACTAGCCAATTTTTTTATTAATATTTATTATATAAACCTTCTTTTGAAGGTTTTCTTATTCCCAGGTCTATACTAGGTCTATTAAAGGTATGCTTAGTTCTATGCCTTGAAGGCAGCTATTCTTATTTTCTAGTGAGGATTTGTTCTTCGATTAATTCTCTTTGCCGATCCATTAGGTTTCAGACTCCTACATATCTTTTTCCTTTGTCCCTTTTCAGGCTTTGGACACCTTAATACTGTTTCTCTTTTCCTTTTCTTTCTAAGTCACTCTTTGGGCTCTGGAATTTTTCGGTTGTTCTTGTTTGCACCCCTTTTTTAAGCTTTGCCTTTCCTATAAGCTGTGGACATCTTCATCCATTTGCCTACTAGTAGTCCCTTTTTTATGAGTCACTATATGGGCTTTGGCTAGGTTGAGGATTATTAATAGGCGCTTTGTCCCATTCCCCATGGGGTGCTCAAAAGAGTGTTGGAGGTTTTAACCCTCCCTTTAGAAGGTACTTCGAATTGGACGTCAGAGGCCTTAGTCCCTCCCTCTAGAAGGTGCTCTAGATTGGACATTGGGCGCTTTGTCCCTCCCTCTAGGAGGTGCTCCGGATTGGGCGTCGGTTGCAATAGTCCTTCCCTTTAGGAGGTACTCCGGATTGGATGTCGAAGTCTTTAGTCCCTCCCTATAGGAGCTACTTCCAGACAAGGCTAAAAATAAGTTTATTGAAAAACTTATTTTTTGAAAATGATTTTCGTCCAAATAAAGTACTTGTGAAAAGCCCTTTTTGGTTCATAGAACTTTCACAGTAGCATTTTCTTGGTTAATCAAAAAACTATTTCTTTAAATTGGTTCTCCTTTTTGAAAAGGTTTTACGACATTTGAAACCTTTGATAAAGAAGTCTTTTCTCAGCGTTTCCACTAGTAGAGCTTTTTTAAATCATTCGCATGATTGAAAACTCGAATCTCAAATAAGAGATTGAGTATCCATGATAGTCTTTTAATCAAGAAAAGGTTGTTCTAATTAGAGTTTTTGTCGATGAATCTTGATAGGTGTGAATGCCTTTCTTGATATGCACTGATTTTTCCTTGTCAATAACTTCAGAAAGCATGGAAAATGCTTTTTTCAGGATATGCTTCAGTTGAAATCTTTAGTGTGCATTCGCTAATGCTAAGTAATATTTTT
Source organism: Allium cepa (assembly GCA_030765085.1). NCBI lineage: Eukaryota > Viridiplantae > Streptophyta > Magnoliopsida > Asparagales > Amaryllidaceae > Allium > Allium cepa. The sequence goes on along the minus strand of CM060938.1, from coordinate 794,975,329 downwards.
GAAAATCGTATGAATTTTTCTTAAATAGATAAACATGTGTTTTTCTCTGATCTGTAAGGTAATTAGAAATAATCCTTCTTAATTTTGGAAGTAACTCTTCTTGAAAATGGGTTTGGAAAATACCTTTTAGCAATCAAATGACTTATTGTAAATAAGGTTTATGTATTTACTTCCACCTTTATATGTTATATAGGTAATTGCACCCCACCAGGTTTTGCTTAGCAAAAGGAGCGTCTTGTTTATAAGTCTGAAAAGTTATGATTCATTAACTAATGGACTTTTATGGACAGGAGCATATGTTTCCTAAGAACCCCTTCTTTTGGGAAAATTTTGAACATTTACCTTTCCCTAGAAACTGGCTTATGTTGGAAGGTTGATTGATTCAAGCTTTTGAGATAAAGAGCCACTTTATTTTGAATATTTGATCTATCTTTTCCTTAAGGAAGACCATAAAGTGGTTATGTTTTGATAGGGGAATTCATATCCTTTTACATGCATTGGGTTGGCTTTTTTAACCTCTAAAGATATTTAAATTTAATGTTAATACATAATCAATTTCAAGTACAAATCAAATCAATTTTTTTTACAAGTAAAGATAATCTATAGTGGGCAACTGCCACAAGACTTCATAGTTTGATTGGGGTTTGAATTTGAAGTTGCTAAGCTGCTTTTTTCCTTGATGAAATATTATGTTTTGGCTATTTAGGCTATTTTCTTCAGAACAAACAACTCTTTAAGATTCTTAATGAATTCCTTTAGAGATCCCGACCCGACCATATTCTAAATTATTCTTGACGGGATGTGGCATTCATCAGTCTTATGTACATTTACTTTATGATGATCGTAATAATCTTCTCCTCTATTCGGCTCTGGACGGTTCCATATTTTGTAGGAAATAGAGATATTTTCATCATTTTGTGTTACGAAAAATATATGGGAGAAGGGTATGCTCAAATTTATATAGTTGGGTTCGGAAACCTACTTCTTAATTCCCCTTCTACTCTTATTCCCTTTTGGCTTCTTGTTGAGATATTCGGAATTGGACTTTTCCTTTTTTTGGTTTTGTGGGGATTTCCTCATGGCATGGTACATTTCATCTATTTGAATAAAATTTCCATCTCGAAAATAGAAGTGCTACAGATTTTTACATCCATTTATAAGAAGCTCTTCTAAAAAATAGATTGCTCAATTAGTCCTGATTGAACTGTCACAAACTTTTCCCTATTGGTTGCATTTCTGCTTTTAGTGCTTCTACATTATATCTCTTCAGGTATTCGCCAAGTAGCTCTCTTGGTCTTTTCTTGATAGTAGCTAACATGCTAAAGTCTATAGTTGGGTCTTTGAATATATAAAACTGTGCCATAAATTTATAAGAGACTTGTTCCCGAAAACAGATGGTCCCTTTTTGATAATGCCTACACCATTTGATGGCTACTCTACAAAAGTCATAGTGAAAAACTTACAACGAATTGCCCTAAAAGCATTATACAAATCCATTCGGTTTTCGAAAGGTACAAGGTGATCATCTGGAACAATAGTTCCATCATACTATAGTTGAGGAATCTTTATGTGAGATGGAATCCTAATAGATTATATTTCTTCTGAAAAAGGAGTTTCCAAAAGCTATTTTTTCTTATGTCAAAGGTTCCTTCCTTCTCAAGCATATCCTTTGTTATTTGAGTGGGAACTTCCTTTTGGTCAATTTCATCGTTGTAATAATCTCTATTATCTCCTTAGATTGAACTATATGATTGTTTCAAGGGGACCTTTTGCATGACCCTTTGGGTTTTTGTTTCATTCTTTATCTTGGATATTTCTTGGAGATTATGCTTCATCTCCTACTTCCATAAGCTTCATTACCCTTGAATTTTATTGAAATGGAGCCCCTTCATGAAGTTCTCACATAATTATATCTTATTTACTATATCCTGAATTTTGGTTTCATTACTTAGGAATCTCATTAGAGTTGAAGGTTGCCCAATTCCTATAATTTCCATATTGAAGCTCGGGATGATATTTTCTCCCAAGATTGATTATAATGTGGTTTCTTCATTTGGAATATTATCGTTATTCCTTCCGATTCTCACCATCTTTATGAAATGGAAGATTGTTATACAATCTGTTTATAGAGAGGATTATAAAGGATCGGAGGTTCGAGCCCTCTTTCTAATGCCAAAATATTAACAAATAAATTCATCAACACCCAAAAGCATGTAAAAGAGGGACTACGATTAGCCTCTTCGAGGTTGGTCATGGTCATCGAAGTGAAGTATTAAATGCTATCGAAGTCATAGGGTAAAGAAATGCATGGTTCCAAGTCCATAGCATTCTTTTTTTAGAAGACATTGTCCTTTCGAGGATCATGAGTAGTACGAGTTCATATGCACAAAAAGTTAAGTCTTTAGTTGAAAGAAATTCAATATGTTATGCAAGTCACTAGTCCAACTCAATCAATGTACAATGGTCACAAGAATATGCAAGTCATGGTCCAAATCAAGTCAAAAAGGCTATGTCCTTGTTTAATTTTCCAAATCCATATGTGTACAATCGTTCAAGTGATACAATGAGCAAAATTCAATTTATGGTTTACAAAATTCAAAAGGTAAGAAATAAGAAGAGAAAAATCGACCTCCAAAACAGCACCTTGTGGTCTGTATCTATAGAGGTGGAGCGACAAGATCTTCGACATGGTCAAGCTTCGATAATAGAGTTGATAACGCTTAGATTTCTTTGGAGATATGCGGCAATAAATTCAGCAGCAACATTCTTAGCAGTAACACCCATGGCAGCATTGATGGCTTTACCAAGCATGATGTCGTTGTCCTTCAAGTGATATGAAGATCGAAGTGCTATGTTAAACAATGGCAAAGAGCGGTGCCGCTTTGCATCCTTTTGGTATTGTCACAGAGCAACGTTAAGATCTTTATGGATATTGGTAGTGTCCAACATCAATATCGCTTCTCATAGATATGTGATGTCCTCCAAATGCTGGTAAAACATGCTAATGAAGCGTCATGTTCAATGTTACCAAAGAGTAGTGCAATATCTTCGAAGAGCTAAAAAGTGTAGTGCTTCACGACGATTGGCAGACAAGTTGTGATTGGTGAGTAGCGGTGCTTACTATCAATAAGATACGCTTATGTCACTTCGGCGCTCATTATTGACTTCTTAGTTTTTTGTACTTGGCCACTTCGCGCCTCTAGTCATGAAAAGTGATGTCCTCTCTATGTCTCTCTTCATATATCTTTAAAGTCAGAAGAGGTAGTGTTGGTGTATTGCCAAGCTTTGGTATAAGGAGATCGAAGATCAACCTTTGGTATAAGGAGATCGAAGATCAACCTTTGGTATTGGCTCTATTACTTTAGCATGGTGTTGGTTGCTTCAACATTCATTAACAACTCGTGATGTTGGTTGTCTTTGATATTTTTCTTAGTAAAGTAATGCGATACTGACGACTTGCAGAGTGACGACAAGTGGAGTGAATGAGGAGTGGTCCTGAAGAGACGCGGGACTAATTAGCATTGAAGTGATGAGATATGGTTTCGATGCAAAGTGGTGCTATAGTCCTGTCTAATTGGCGTATCTTCATGTCTTTAGCTTTGTTGGCCTTTGCCGAAGAGCCTCTTCTTACAATGAGGTTCAATCTCATCTCTTTAGAGCCTTGAATCCAACACCATATCTTCCTGCAAAATTATGTAGATAACAATAATAACAGTTATTATTAACCAAAATGCTCCGACCAGAGACTTTGACCTTGAGTTGGCTTAAGTTGACCATAATGCTAACCCCATATAACTAAGGAGATGAATCCTCTTTTGAATAGTGCTTTACTTCCAAATGATATGACACATAACACCCCTAGCTTGAGTTTGCTCAATAGCTAAGGAGTATGCAAGTAATTTATTAATATATATATGGCAGAGAATAACATTATATTAATGATTCATAATCTTTAATATATTATATTGAGTGATATAGACTTATGGAATAATGTACTTTTTATGAAGTGCCCTCATGATTCAAGTGGCGGACGCATCTGAAATTACATTATACATACAATACGTATGTACTTGTCCCTTAAGTCTGTTGGATTTCTTTAATGCTCCACCTTTAGTTTATACATTCATATTATATAAGTTTATTATTATATAACTATTATATTTTAATTAACTTATATAATAGTCTTAAGTATAATTTAATATAATTAACATTTTAATTAATTTCATATTAATATAGCATTTAAACCATACCTTTATATACATATTTCATGTGCATGTATATATTATTTGACTAATAAACCTTTTAATTAATTTCTTTAATTAAACTATTTTAATTAAATTATATTAGTTTAAAAATTCAATTCATATACACTATGTTATTTTAAACATTTTAAAACAATATTACATATACAATAATATATAATACATATGTGTGTACATATATATATATATATATATATATATTAATTAACTTATTTATTTAATTTATTTTGTTAATCTTATTAATAAATTTTGAAATTTTGAAATTAATTTATATTAATTTTCAGACATTTTTGAGAATTTTCATTACATTGTAACATTTATAATATGTATATATTATATTTTAGATTTAACTTTTAAATTTGAAATTCTTATATTTTCAAATTTCAAAACAGTTTGAAAATTTATATCATAACATTTATAATATTTTTCTTATTTTAAAGTTAACATTAAATTTAAAAAAATTATTTTTAGTTTCAAAACAATTTTGAAATTAGCCCAAGGCCCAATTTAAATTTAGGCTCTTCTATTAGGGACAACCTTTTTGGCTCGTATATTTGTTTAAGCGAAATTGATAGCTAAGTAGGGTAGAGTAGTTGATTAACCAAACTCAGTCCCTTAACACTGCCTTTCTTAGACACTCTACTAATTTGGTTGTTTGATCAATTGGTTGACCCTAACATGACTAATTTAGACCGCATAAGCTATTAGGCTTTGATACCATTGTTAGAACTGGGCCAGCCCGTAGCGGTAGTTATGGGTGAATTTCAATTATTTTACCCCATTGGATCTTTATAGAGCCTATCAAGTCTAATTCATTTAAATATTTCTAAATGTTATTTAAATAAAATCTTTTATTTTATCTAAATTTATGGATTATATTATTTTATCTAATTTATGTGTGTATATATATATGTTATATGATATACACATATATGTGTGTGCATGTGTAACATGTCAACCCATGCAAAGTATAACATGGTCATGTATAGATGTTGAGATTTACATCATAACGTACACGTTAGCTCATCCGATATGCAACTGTATGTATGTATATTAACTATTACTTATACATAAATGATGTATATAAAAATGCACATATTAAGTTTGTTTAAATAATTTTATGTAAATATATGTAATATATATGTGTGTGTGTGTGTAAAATTTTATAAATGAAATAATATATATATATACACGTGTGTGTATTATTATAATATATCTAATTAGATGCAAATAATTTATTTAAATATTAAATAAATAATAATTTTTTAATAATACCGTGAATGTATATGCACTAGTATATACATAATAACAAAATAATTTTTTCTGTCAAGGTCGATGGTGTTGAATGGGCCCCTACCAATTTATTGATCGACCAGGGGAAAGTTAATAAAAACATACAAACAAAAGCAACAACACGGGAGAAAAGGAAAGGCAGGATAGCAGATCAAGACAAGGAAAGCACAAAAGAAAGGAGAAAATAAAAGGAGCAACGGGAAAATATGGCAAACACTCAATGTTGCCTATCATCATCCCCTGGATCATATAGGATATTAGCATCCTGAAGTCCTCTCCTAACCTCATATATGCGAGAGCTTAGCAGTTGAATACGATTTTTTCTTTTCACTTCATTGAAAATATTAGTGTTGAGTCCTAACCATATCTCCCCCATGAATTTTTTGAAAATAACAATATATTTTGTAGAATGCACATCTCTCTTGGCTGACGCCCGTGGGAGTTTCTCCCACTCGTCTAATCTGTTCATTCCTTCTTATTTGACACCGGTAGAATTTTTCACTTTGTGCCAGTGCTATTAAGCGATAGAGCAATCAAAGTATAGGTGTTTGATGGTTTCAGGAAGATCATTACAGAAGCTGCATTTGGCGCTCAAGCTCATACCACTGCTAACTAGTTTAACTCTAGTAAAAATATCATTATCCATGGATGGGACTCTTAACAAAGGAAGGGAATATACTGAAGTAGGGAGGATCTAGAATTGACAGAGTTTTTAGCATAAACAAAGGAAAGATAAATAGAGGAAGAGGTATGGTTAAGGAGGGCATGGCAGTAGATTATTTGCGTAGAGGAGTCAATGGTAGTAAGGTCCAAGGTGGAAAGGCCAAAAAGAATCAATATTCTTCCATAAGTGGCATGGTCATGGTTGTAGATCATCTTCCAGTTCGGTCTTATATACTTTGCAGCTTGAATAGAGAGTTCCAGACTAAGCATAGTTTAAAGTAAGGCTAAAACACATAGACTGTGTTGTTGTATAAGTTCTTTGCACTGGTACAATTTGATATGAATATGTGCTCCTCTTATGTTCCAATATCCTATATTATGTATCATTGATTAAACTTTGAGGCATTGAGAAGTTCTTCTTCCATACTCCTTGTCAGGGGGTTGGTTAACTCCTTATAGCCCAGTACAGCAGTGGATAGTGGAGAATCAAAGAATAACATTGATGTATTTGTATTTTTTTGTGCTACACACTTTGTTATTAGGTGAGATATTGTAGGGGAATTCTTTAGCATCATCAGAAATATCTGCAGTGAAGGTTTTCATGAAGGTGGTTGATTGAGTTTTCTTTGACGAGAGGGAGAAAGAAGAGTTGTTGGGTATAACTGGAGTAAGATCAGGGGAGTTTCTAAGCTGTAGGGGGATTGAGGTGGGCATATGGATAGGTAGGTTTGGTTTGAGAAGGCTTAGGATTAGAAAAAGAGGTGGCATCAAAATTCCTTGAAGGTTTGCATGAAGAAGTGCACAGCTTTTCACTTATAGATGAGTTTAAGTTTGAAACAGATGTTACAATGTCATCCTCAGGAGATTTAAGAGGAAGATTGGGTTTGGAAGAAGGTAGGATAGATGAAGGGGAGGAGGGGGTGCATAGAGGTTTGTGCATGTGCACAGAGTTTTGTGCATGTGCAAAGAGTTCTTTGTCATTTACTGAAGTATGATGGGCAACGAGATTGGATGTTGTAGTATGGGTTGGTGAGGTATAAATTGGTAGGATATTGTTCTCCTTCTCCTATGTTTGTTCTCCGTTCAAGATACTTTTAACACTGTGCTCTATACTATCTCCTTGCGTAGTATTATCACTCTGCCTTTTAGAATTGTATGCAAACTTTGTACTGTTTTTTTTCTTCCTCCCTCTACTTACTTCTTTCCATTTTTGAATCTTTTTAGTTTTCCCTATCACAGTTGGTGCTTCTCAATCACCTTTTCTTTTGTACAATTCACATCTTTCTTTTCCAAAATTTCAACTACATCAGCCTACTCGTTTATTTTTTCGTAATTCCTTGAAGTATAGCCAAATGCTTTGCATAAACAACGTATATCTGTCTCCATTAGTTCTTCACTATTATTTTCTGAGTTTTGCCTTCAACTAGTTGCACCGTGAAGTTGTCTACAAGCTCATTGTCTGGTTTTACTTATATTAGACACTTTTTATATTCTAACCTTTCCATTCTTTCTGTCACTTCGTCTAAGCAGAGAAGTTTGCTCAGCCTACTAGCCAGCGAGTTAATCCCAAGGGGAGACCAAGCAAATAAGGGGATGTTGAAGAATTGCACCATACTGGTACTAACGTGACAGAGCCACAAACATTATTTATTGCAGGATCACAGGGCTTGATAATAAATACAGTGTCTATCTTTTTCACAAGAGAGATGAAACATGAAAATAACTCCATTAGATATAACTTTTATTGATCTCTTAAGTTTCCAGATGGTTTTGAGTCATTGAATAACTGTAGTGTAGGACAATGGTTTGTCTTAATTTATTTTTGTTTTTGGATTTTCAAATTATTATTTTTTTGGAAAGATTTTTAATTTTTTTAGATTTTTTGTCTAAAAAAACAAAGTATTTTTTTTGGATTTTGATTGAAAAAAAATTCAAAAGAAAGGATATAAAAATACAGTTAAGGAATATTTACAATTTTTTTAAGTTTTTGATTTTGAATTTTTTTATGTGTATTTATTTAATATGCATAAACTAGTGCAAGTAAATGAATGAAAATGACTAAGTACAAATTTGTATCATAAGTAGCTCCTTACCCAAAACCATGTAATCACACTTTGTCTTAATCCAACAAGATAGCTCTCGGCCAGGTTAAAGACATGATTTATCGGAGCACTACGAATCATCATAGCAATGCAGGTGAAGGTTTAAGTAACTTTAGAGAAACAACCATTATAATATTTACGAAACACCGTAGTGTTTATAATTTATTATTACTCTACCGTAGCTTAGACACCAAGAAATTAAATTGTCGAAAGAGGACAACTTGTCAACATATAATTAAGTGTTATCGATATTTAACCGTTATTATTAATCAAAATTCTAGAATGAAATGCAAAGAAGAAAGTGAATGTGTATTAACAATACAACTACGAATGGATTTTCGTTTTTAATTTTGATTTTTTTTAAATGCAAGCAACCAACAATGCAAGACAAATAAAAGCAAGAGATAGGGGCATGATACCATAGCGTGCAGAATTGTTAGCAATTTTTTATAAGCAGCGATTTTTTATAAGCAAGTAAAGCAGTTTACTTTTAGCAAGCACTTTTGCCGCCTACAACCGAAAAATTAAAAACAAGATATATACAATTTTTTTTTATATATCAAAGAAAAAAAATAAAAGAAATGATAAACAAATAAATTAAACTCAAACAAATGAACCTAAAACAGGTTCACCAAACCATCACAAACTAAAACAACTGAGAATATTTGAACATGAAAATTGGATTATGAAATAAAAAATTTTAAACTCGCACAAACTAAAACAAAAGAAAAACAAAGTAAAAAAAATTCACCCAACCTTAAAATCCGGCCCAAACAAGAAACCAGAGAACACCTAATATCGTTCAAAAACACAATCAAACTATAACATAAACACATAAATTCAATCGACTTGTTCAGGAACACAATCGACTCATTTAATGTTGTTTGCCCCCAAATTTCAAAATCTCCCCAAAATCATAAATTAGAAAATACCCAAGCTTGAATTGTTTCAGAGATATCATTTTAGTTTTGAAAGGAGTTTAATGAGAAGGATTGGGGTGGCTTTTACGTGGGTTCGGAGTGGATTCGCAGTGATTTGGGAGCCAAGATTTGTCGATTTGGCTGTGGGGTTTGAAGCGATGAAGTGAGGCGGTTTCGGGTTCTGGTGCTTGCGATGGCTTTCGATTAGGAGTTGCGGAGTTCGAGCTGCAGTGTGTTCGAGGTGTAGTGTGTTCGAGGTGAGTTGATGCAGCAAATGGTCAGGGAATGCAATGAGGTTGCAGTGTTGGGCGGGTGGTTTCACTAGTGGAGGGTGGGGAGAGGTGTCGTAGCAATGAAGCGGCAGTGGTTACAACAGTTTGATGTCGAGGCAGTTAGAGGGGAGTTGCCAGGTAGTATGAGGTATTGGGAAGGAGGAGGGAGTAACTTGTGCAGAGGAGGATGTTTGCGTCAAAATGGGTCATAAACACCCGATAGTCGATAATTCACAATCACAGATTTCAGATAAATAACAAGTATGAAGATCACTCAGAAAATTCAGAGAAAAGCAGTAATTAACATAGAATTTATAGTGGTTCGGCGATCTGGCCTACGTCCACTTTGAAGTTTATGACTTTATTGATTCGCTTGATGATTTCAATCAATTACAGCAGGTTACAGTTGATAATAGCTCTGATGTTCTAGTACAATGATGGTAGTGGAGTGCAGAATTGAATCCGGCAGAGTCTGGACGTTCCAAAGCTGAAAGATCCCTTTTCTGAAGGTTCCAGGGGGCTATTTATAGGCGTAGGAGGCTGATATCGCGCTAAAACTTCGGGAGACTTCTTCTGGCACATGGGTGGGCCCACACGACCGACCTCACCAAGTTTCGACTCGATCTGTGATCGATACGAATCAATTTCGTATAGATCCGAAAATGATCCAATCGAGCTGAAAATTGGCAAGATTGTTCTTTAGCTTGTACGTAAGCTCCTGTGAAAATTTGGTTGCATTTGGACCTGTGGTTTGTGAGATATGATCGATGCAAGTTTGTGATTTTCGTATTCTGCTGAGTTCGAATCCATGGTTTCGTATCATCTTTTTCGCATCGATCAGAAGCACGTGTGCATAGTGACGCGGTGCGAGTTTCCTGGATCGATCCGATTTCTGTGGCGAATTGACTGCTTCCTTCCTAAGATCGTGGACATCTTTCTCTCACATCCATATTTCATACTCATTCGTGTTCCATAGTTTCGCAATCTTGCATTCGTACCCACCTGCTCGCATCCCTGCAATTCATACCCTTTCTCGTACCAAGGCCAAGAGGGTGTTTCGTATCGATTCGTTGGATCGATACGAAATTAAGATATGGGAGGCATTACTGATCGATACGAAAAAAATGTATGAAGGGCCGACAGATGGATACGAAGCTTGCATATTGGATGGATACGAAGCCTTACCTGATGGATGCGAGAGAGGTCCATAGAGTCAATGGATTCGAACTGAGCTCCTATGGTCGATACAAAATCATGGATTCAAAGTGCACCACCTGTCTCCATCCTGATCGATACGAATCCGATGGGTTCGAATAGCACAACCAAGGTTCAACTTGAACCTGATCAATTCGAACAGATCTTTATCATGCTGTTGATCGAGTTGAACTTGATTGATTCGAAATTCATCCTCCCTCTATGGATACGAACAGTGTGTTTCTTCTAACTTGTATCGATCATATCTCATTCATACGAACTCCGATTAACCTAAAATTTGAAATGCTTGCTTCTGTGGCGCTGCTTGTCATGTCTGGTCAATTGTGGTCCAATCCGGACGCGGACAAAATTCATCGATATCCATAGCGAAGCAGTGTATAACTGATTTTCGGGACGAACCGTCTTTGGTTTTCAATTAATCTTTTGGTATCACGGCCTTGCCAAAAGGCAAGATAATAGAGGATATGGGGTTTCTCATGGTGGCCACTGTTCAGCAGTTAGCAGGTGGTTGCTGCAAGTTATGGAGACGATCAATGGTATCTTGAATTTAGAGGTTTTTGAATGTAGTGGGGATGTTTGATCGGGACAGTAGGAGGTTGCTTGAATGGATGGTTTCTTGAATGAATGAATGGATAGTAGGTTAATGCAATCAGTGAAGTGGTAGATTATGTTTATGGGTAAGCAATGTTGTATCGAGAACTGTTGTGGATGGTAAGTTGATGGCAAGGCAGTCTGATGAAGTCTTGTATTCTAGTGATGTTGATTAAATAGTGAAATGTGTGGTAATGAAGTGATGTGTAGTGAGGAGGTTGAGATGTGTGCGGTTTTTTTGTAATATGCAGTGGTGAAACTGTTGTGGAGATATGAGTTTATGGTAGTTGTTGAAATGTAGGTTGAAGGAAGTTGATGTTTGCAGTTGGTATGGCTGTGATAATGTTATAATGGTAGTTGAAGGATGGTCAGAAGTGGTAGAGGATGGTTCAAGTGTGGATATGGTGAATTGTATGTAGTGATATAGGCTGTGTGAGTGGAGTAGGCAGTAAGATAGTGAATGCAGGGGAGAGAAATAGGTGATAGAAGGAGGTTGGAAGTATGGTAAGATGATGATGGTTTTGGTCGGAGAAGAAGCAGTTGTAAGTAGAGAATAAAAAATGACATAGTTGTAAACAAAGAGTGGCAGCAAGGTTGATTGGTGATTGCCGTGTTGAATTGTCGTAGTAGTGTGGAATTGTTGATGTGTGGTCTGGATGTCGAGGAAGAGAGTAAATATATAGTTGTTGTGCAGTTTGATGTATATGAAGCACTATTTTGTGATGTTGCTGCGGCAATGTGAAGTGAGGGGAATTGGTTTGTATGATTCGATGTCTTGGGTCAGTGGATGGTAGGCAAGTTGATGGGTGTTGAAATGTGGTATGTTTGAGTTGTAATTTAAAGAGGATGGCGATGCGTAGATGTATGTGCACTATGTTGAAGTGTGATGGGCAAGTGGTGATTGTAGGTAGGAAGTGAATAGATGGATGTTCGCGGTGGTTCGAGTAGTGATGTCTAGTTGAACAAAGAGTTGAAGTGCAACACTGTAATTGTAACAGAAATTTGTAGGAGGAAAAAAGAAAATGTAAGAGTGAAGAAAATGTAGTATGTAAAGTGTGAATGTAAAAGCAAATGCAAATAATAAAATATTTTTGTTTTTGAAATTATGTATTATATTTTTTTAATAGAAATGTAAATAAAAATGCCAATAGAAAAGCAATAAATGCAAACAAACACACAAATAAGTGCAAGCAACAATCACTTAAACACATAATTTTTTTAATTTTAAATATAAACAAACACACGATAAAATCAAATGAAAATAATTTGAAGAATAGAAAATTAAAATCAACGCAAATCCCCGGTAACGGTGCCAAAAACTTGTTCGTATCTACTAAATGTCCCGTGGATTGGAAAATAGCCGATCGAATTTATAATAAAAATAATCGCAAACGCACGACGTACAATGATAGTTCATAGAGAGTACGGGTCGATCCGTAGGAAATTGTTTAGATTTTAAATTTTTTGTTCAATCAAATTAAACTAAGTTTGAAAGTGTGATTAGCTAAAAAATGTAGAAAAACTAGCAAAAGAAAATAGATACAAATATGAGAGTAGAAGGCAATTTAGAGGTACTTTCACCCTCTAGATCACATAGTTCAACAAAATATGGAACATGGTCTTCTTTTTTGGTCATTAGTGAATTTAATTAATGTGGTTACCATAAATATGGCCTATAGCTCAACATAAGCCATCAAACTATAACACACCCTTTAAACCATTTGTTAACTCTCTTGAAAATGACAATGAAATTGAAATTAAAATATATTCTAAGCATGGCCTATTAATTATTGATTAGAAATATAGACCATTAAATTTTTATTTCAACATTCACTTTATTACATAATCATATGTAGATGAAGAGGTAATTTGTGTTTTGTTTATTTAAGCATAACATATTTGGTCTCAACAATACATGATATCAAATTCAAAGCTCAACAACAAAATATTTACCATATTCTATCATTTTCATTAAGCACAAAAAGAGATCATAAATGAACAAATTATGCTAAGTCTACATAATTAGAGAGCGTCATTACTCCTAAATTAAAAGGGTTTAGCCTCTCATATTTGTTTCATATTAACAATGTAGCATTCAACATAAAATAAAAATAATAAGAAAATGCAAGCTAAGTAAAGGAGAGCTGATTACAATGAAATAAAAACTAATCCTACTTGCATGAAAAATAAACTAACTATTCACATGAAAGGAAAAGAGCATGTAAATTAAAAAATATTAATTAATATTGAATAAAAAAGGAAAGTTACATGAGAATAAATGGCTAAGTAGCCATGAAAAGAAAGTAAAAAAAATCTTGGTTTTTATTTTGATCCTAAATTAAGGAGGCTAAGAGGAAGAGAGACTAATTATATGAACATATGGGAAGTATTTATACATGTTTGGAAACCCTACTCCATTTTTTGAAAACTACCCAAACTATCCTCTTAGGAAGTGTGGCCACCAAGTTATCATTAGCATGAGATAATCCTCCATTAATGTACATGAAACTTTATTGACCATTAGCATGTACATTAGCTCCTAATTTGTACATCATGGTAAGTAGGTAGGTGGGGTCCTCCATGATACATGAGTTTGAATTATTTCCATTTTCATTTTCTTATCTTCTATTGTGCATGCATATTTCTTTATGAAACCACTTGTAATTTGAATTCAAATTCCTACAAAATACCACATAAAATTTCAAGAAAATTTTCTCAAATTAATATATGCACAAAAATGACCATTTTGCCCCTGTATGAAGATGAATATGTGATGAATTGAAAATAATTTGAATTTTGATTTAAACATGTTAAAATACCTAATATGATAATTTATTTAATTTAATTAGATTAAATATGGAAGAAAAAATATGCACATTTACATCCGTGTCAGAAAATCCAGTTGATATCGACTTAATCAGGTTAGTTCCGATTTGAATTTGGGTATCTAAACCCCTTTTTCCTCAAAGTCTAAACCTTTTCCATCGAACACTTTCCATCTCAAGTGTCAGAATTAGGTTCAAAAAAGATCGGTAACAGCCTAATTTGTCACCTTAAAAATCCATCGAACTTCTTGTACTCATTCATTTCTTTTTTCTTGACAGCTTTCAACCTCTCAAGATCCATTATCTGTTTGTGTCTATTTCAAGACTATTGGAAATTTGGCCACAACATTTTCCTTTCGAAGCATTCTTTATGGATTTAAATGTGCTTTGCTTAAGAAAAAGTTTTAGAAATAGTCAATCTTTGATAGTTGAGCTCACCGGCTATCTATCGATTCTAATCATGGTGAATCATCTGATTTCTTTGGATTCGCCTGCAAATCAAAAATCATTCCGACCATCATAGTCGAGGACTTTATTCCTTGCTTAAGTGTTAGTCATAAACCGTAATCATTTCATGTTAATCCAGAGTTATCATACCAAAGATCATTACCAAAGTCATCCCGTGTTCGCCTTGGGTGGAGTTATTATATAACATTATCAAAGCTATCTCATGTTCACTTGAGATTTATGTTCACCTAGGGTTGAGGCTATTATTAATCAATTTTTGTATCATCCTATGTTCTACCAGGACTTACCTACCATGATTTAATTTTTTATCATGCAATTATGCATCATTTATCATGCAATCGTGTGTTGTTAATTGTAAAAGTATATTGCCACCAATTGAAATGTTACTTACAAATCATCTAGCATCTCCTAGCATCGTATTATAAGTAAGCCTAACCAAATTGAGGCAATGACTTATCATTAATTAATTAGCGATCATTATCCAATTCTAAGGCATTCGAAACCTTATGTTTGATCTCTCCGAGTCATAATCAATATCCAATCTAGGGTCCGATCTCTTCGAATTGTATATTCATGTTGAGTCTAATCCTCTCACTCTCCAACAAGGGGACCAAACATCTAAGCAAGTCAATCTTCTCACTTTTCTATGAGGGGACTTTCTTTTTATACAAGTCTATCCACTCTATCTCCGGTAATGGGACTTATACCTTATGGTTAATCATTACGTCTTTTCGATTAGGAAAACCAAGTCTAATCAGTTTATATATCAGTCATCAAGTTCAAATGATTTTCAAAACTAAATATTTATTTTCTAAATCCAAATCGTAGTAACAATAAAATGTATATTGAATATTCCTACCATCGATGATTACTACCCAACATTTAACTCACAGCGTGCTTAGGGATCAATTGAGGTCTCATACACATGTGAGCATCCTGATAGTAATTCCATCTTATTTATTTGAAACAAAATGTAAAATAAAGGAATCAAAACTGACCCATATCCATTCTAATCATGGGATAATCATTCTTGATCTAAATCCATGGTAGTATCCTGATGCATTCACTGTATATGGTGGATGCTCCTGTTGTACCACTGTAGTTTGGTGTATTGTTATAGGATGTTATTCTGAACCTGCACTTCGATAAAATCTTATAGATGCTTGCATTCATTTGTTTCATGTCTATCCAGTTCATGAAATTGAAAAAATTTCTAGACCTTCTTTCCCGATCTATAGGATCTCTCTTAGTTGGTCTTCGATAGGAGATCTGCCTTTTAGTATCTAAGTAACTTCCCTTTAGGTTTTCAATTAGATCAGTGTATAAAGAGAATTTTGGTTCCCACCTTTTCCGCTTTGATTCTTCGAAGTTTTCATCGGCTTTCCGCTTTCCTTTGTCTCTATTGTATCCTACTTCGGATGATCCTCCGTTATCCACAACATTAATTTCAACATTTTCAACCTCGGCATTGTCCTGGCGCATATATCTCTTAGCCTAGTAGTAAAATTCTATAAGGTCAAGCAATTTTGAATTTGGTCTTATTCATGACTCCAATCACTATCGTCATTAGAATTATCTATGGATTCGGCTTATATACCATAGTCACCGGTGTGTTAATCTATTTAGATTACTTCTTAGATCCCTTTAGCCCTCTGCTTCACGCTCGATAGCATCCTCACATTCTTTGGTCGAAAAATGTAAACTCTAAACTGTCTTAAGAATATGTTCACTAATTCGTCCCATGTGCTTATGGACAGATTCTCTAACTGTCTGAACCATATTGCAACCAACTTTATCAAGCATAATAGGAAACAATGTCCTATGACTTCCTCAGAAGCATCCAACTCCTTCATATGTTGGATGTATCTCATCAGATGAACGATCAAATCTATCTTTCCATTGTACAATACCAATGTTGACAATATGAAATCAGGTGGATTTATTGTGTACTGATGTTAGGGGTGAGTGGATTTCTATTTACGTCTTCCAAGCTATGTTCTGGAGGTTCACCTCTCATTATTCTCCTATTCGTTTCAGCTATTCGGTTGCTTTCAAATAATGGACGTCTCTAATCCGTGACTCTATTTTCCCCCTTCCCTATGGTGAGCTTCTAGTCCTGATTCTCGTTGTTATGCATTAGCATTCTAATTTGCATTTCTGACTTCAACATCAGCCGCTTTTGGCATTCCAACTCGTCCCAAATTTTGATCCATTATGCCCTTTGTAAATTTATGTTGGTACCGACCTAATTCTGGTCAGTACAAATATTAATAGATCATAGGGGCTCAGTTCTAGTTTTCCTTGTTCTAACCCCTAATGCTCCTACATTGGTTTTTGGCCTTTGGTTTTGAATTCAAATAGCTCGGCTTATTCTTTGTTGATCCATCCTTTTGAAAAATCCATCTAGCATTTCCAGCCGTCGGTCCATCATCCATTGTTGCATCTCTTTCATCATCCTTTCCATCTCTTTATTGGTTATGTAGACTGATGGATTAGAACTTGAGGATACCTTATGGCTGCCACCGTGCTTTGGTTCGCTTGATCCTGCAAAAGCTCTACCAAAAAGTCTCTTTATCTCTTCCACACTTCAAATCCATTCTTTAACTTATCAAATCCTAGTTCTTTCTCGATGAAAGCACCAAAAATGTTGTGCTAAAAGTTAACACAACACCAATACAAATGAAAGCACCAATGGTACATATCTATCAAAATTGACAAAAGAAAGAACATGATTTTTATAATCGTTCGACAAACTCTCTGACCTACATCCACTTTAATTTTATTATCTTATATTTCTCTCTAGAATACAAATATTACAACTCAAATTCGACCCAAAACTAGCAGATCTCAGATTTGAAATGTTTTTTCTAAGTTGAGGGTGGAAGAAGAAGATAGAGAAGTCCAAAAAGGGAAAAGTCCAACCCAAGTTACGGGCAGTTTGCTATTTGTAGAAAAACTCCTACATAGATCTCACATTCCAGCTCTAAAAACGTCCAAATCGTGGAGATCTAATAATCCATCATGAAGACCAAGTCATACCGTATCAATTACCAAAAGAAGGTCAGTACTGACTTGATCGGGTAGGTACCTATTTGAATTTAGGTATTTAAACCCATTTTTCCTCCATGTCCAAGCTTTTTCTGTTAAAAACTTCCCATCTAAAGTCGCTGAATTATGTTGGTGCCAATCAAATCAGGTCGGTACTGACCTGATTTGACTCCTCAAAATTCCATCAAACTTCTTGTACTCCTTCGTTTCTTCATTCGTGACAGCTTTCCAAGTCTTTGGGCACATTCCTTCATCTTTCTTAGTCAAATATATTGGTTTGAGTTTGTTCCAAGACTATGTGAAATTTGGCCGTAATACTTGCCCTCAAAACATGCCATATGAACGTAAATTGTGCTTTGCTCAAGAACAAGTTTCAGAAATAGTCAATCTTTGATGGTCCAGCTCTCCTCCTATTGGTCAATTCCAATCATGGTGAATTATTTGATTCCTTCAGATTCACCTGCAAATCAAAGGATTCAGTATCGTCATAACTAAGGAGTCTAGTCCTTGCTTAAGTGTTAGTTATAAATCATAATCGTTCCATATTTATCTAGAGTTATCATATTAGATATCATTACCAAATCCATCCCGTGTTCGGTCGAGCTTAAGTTATCGCATACCATTATTAGAGCCATCTTATGTTCTCCCAGGGTCAAGTTTTCATAATTCAGTGTCATCCCATGTTCGCTCAGGATTTAAGTTATCATAAGTCAATATTTATATCATCCCGTATTTACCCAGGATTTATCTACTTTAGTTTAATTATTTATCATGCATTATTTAGCATGTAATCATGCGTTGTAAATCGAAAAAGTGCATTGCCATCGATTGGAACGTTACTTGTAAACTATATAGAATCGCATAACATCCTATTATAAGAAACCAACCAAATGGAGGCAATGACTTATCATTAATTAATCATTAATCGTTATCCAATAGTAAGGCATTCGAGTCCTAAGGTTTGATCTCTTCAGATCGTACAATCTATATCCAATTAAGGAGTTCTGATCTTCCCATATTATATATTCATGCCGAGTCCAATTCGCTCACTCTCCGATGACGGAGCATGTGAGAACTCGGATCTTGCTTTGAATCAGATTGCTGATTACCCATGACTCACCTTGTGATATCCATGCTCAAAGTCATACATGTGAAAACTCAGGGCTTGCTTCGAGTCAAGCTGCATGCTGACCCTAGAAAGCCATTTTCTTAGATATTCTATAAAATAGAGATACTTTGGACTATCAAGGTCATATTAGCTAGATTTCAAAAATTCCTATATTGGGGAAAGGTAGTTTCCATGGATTATGAGAATGATTGTGTTACCACGTACTCGAAACAAGCACCGGGCAGGATGTTGTTTACCCGGTGCACGATCCTGATGATATTTATAATTACAATGTTTATACGATGGAAATGTCAGTCATTGCTTTATTGGAGCTGACTCAAGGCCAGTCCTGGTCGAGCTTCTTGGGTATTACTTCGGGTTGAGATGCAATACATTTAGGCTCTGGCTTTGAGTCAATTTCGAATATACATTAAGCTTACTCCTGATTGAGCTGGTTTATGTTTGGGCTTTTGAATTTTCTGCTTGGTTTGGTAAATTGGTTTTTTCGTGCTCGGAGGATCATCTTGTTTATTTTTCTTGAACCTTTTCTTTTAGTCGACTTATTTCAACATAGCACGAAAGGCTAAGAATTTAAATCAGTTGCGGGCGCGCTGACATGTGGGTGGTTATAGGTGTGGTATTTCATTGGGCTCCCAGCTTTGTTGCAGCCACCCAACGATAAACCATCATTTTCGTACTTAGAGCTTGAGACTTGATATGTGCATTAGTGCCTTCTAAGGATATTAAAATGGAATTGATCGTTTCTTACCTCGTTGTCCCCTACCATGCCCTGTGATGATGTGGGGGATGACCAATGAAGGTACCTTCTTTGACGTTGGTTGACAATGTTATTACTCGTTGGTGAAGTTTGGTTGTTGAGTGGTTCAGAGGGGAGTGTGTTCACAAGGCTGAAACTTAAAGGAATTGCTGGAAGGCCACCACCAGGAGTGGAGATTGTGGATTAATTTGACTCAACATAAGGAAACTTACGAGGTCCGGACATAGTAAGGATTGACAGACCTAGAACTCTTTCTTGATTCCATGAGTGGTAGTGTGGCCATTCTTAGGTTAGTGAAGCGATTTGTCTAGTTAATTACATTAATGAACGAGACCTCGACCTGCTAACCAGCTACACGGAGTCATCCCTTTGTGGTCAACTTCATAGAGGGACTATAGCCACTTAGGCAATGAAAGTTTGAGGCAACAATAGGTCTGTTATTCCCTTATATGTACTGAGCCGCATGCGCGCTACACTCATGTATTCAACAAGTCCAATCCTTTGTCCATGGACACGAGTAATCTTTTGAAATTTCATCATGATAGGCATAAACCATTGTAATTATTGGTCTTTAATGAGGGATTCCTAGTAAACGTGAGTCATTAGCTTGCACTGATTAAGTCCCTGCCCTTTGTACACATCGTCTATCGTTCCTATCGATTGAATGGTCCGGTGAAGTGTTTGGATGGTGGCGATAGAGGTGGTTAACCATCTGTGGCATCGTGACAACTGACCCTTATCACTTAAAGGAAGGAGAAGTGGTAACAAGGTTTCCATAGGTGAACCTACGGAAGGATCATTGTAGAGTTCCTTTTCGAACACTTATGTAATTGTACTCATACCCATCGACAACTAGATATTTATGCGGTAAGCACTTGCATTGTGTAGATGGTTCCATTGGTTGCCTTCATCTTGCTTTAATTGAAGTAAGAAGTATAGTAGAAATAAGAAACCGGCATGGTTTATCCAAGGACAATAGTTGTTGGAAAGCATTGCCATCATTTTGATGTGTTTTGTGTTATTCTAGTAAGCGTTTGAATGACTCCTGGCAATGGATGTCTTGGCTGTCGTGTCAATGAAGAACGTAGCGAAATGCGACACTTGGTATGAATTGTAAAATCCTATGAACCATTGAGCCTTTGAATGCAAGTTGCATCTGAGGCCATAAGGTCGAAAGCACATCTATTTGGACATCATGCCTTATGTCATTCTAACCACCCAACTACGACAAACATATTATGGGTGATGGTAGATGTGGAGATTGACCCTCCATGCTTTAATTGTGTGGTTGGTTTAACTGAATGTTGTTGTCAGGTCTATGCGCGGCGAATGGTGTACTGAATTAATGCACGATGTCTCTAATTGCTTCTCGATATAACACTAAATGAAACCATTTTCGATGTTGTCCTTAGTTGCAAGCTGGGAATATGACCTCAGATCAGATGGGGCAACCCGTTGAGTTTATGCATGTCAATAGCGAAGGAGAAGAAACTTATGAAGAATCCCTTAGTAACGATTAATGAATCGGGAAAGGCCCGGCTTGAGAACTAGGTGGTTGTGCCACCTAAATTGTAATCTGGAGAAGCATCATCAAAGATGGATCAGGCCTTGGTCCCTTGGAAAGGGATGCCAGGGAGGGTGACAACCCCGTCTGGCTTGAGCCTTGCTGCATCATGAGGCACTATCGATGAGTCGGGTTGTTTGGGAATGCAGCCATGATTGGGTGGTAAATTTCATCCAAGGCAAATATAACAGCGAGAGACTGATAGCTAACAAGTACCTTGAGGAAAAGATGAAAAAGACTTTGAAAAGTAAGTTAAAGAGTGCTTGAAATTGTTAAGAGGTAAAGGAATGTGGGTCGGCAATGCGTGATGGTTTGATGTTGAACTACTCATAAGTTAGGTTAGCCACTCGGCTCGGCACATGGATCATTGTGGGCTATGCTTATGGACCCATTCTCTAACTATTTGAACCACATTTCCATCAAGTATAATAGGAAACAGTGTCCCGTGACTTCCTCAGAAGCAACTCATTAGACGAATGGTCAGATTTGTCATTCCATTGTACAGTTCAACATTGGCGGTTTGAAATCGAACGGACTCCTTGCATACCGGATGTTAGGGTTGAATGGACTTCTGTTCACATCCATTGAATTCTAGTTTAGAGGTCCATCTCTCACAATTCTCTTGGTCATTTCAACTATTTGGTTATTGTCATCAAATAGAAGTCTATGATCCATAACTCAATTCTACCTCCCATTACTACGGAGAGCTTCTGGTTCTAATTCCTACAATTGTGCATCCGCATTCTGATCTGCATTTCTGGCTTCCACGTCAGCCGATCGCGATATCCCAACTCATCCTAAGTTCATGTCCAATGTTCCCCCATGTAAATTCATGTCAATGACAACCTTATTTTGGTCGGTGCCAATATGAATTGGTCATGGAGGTTCGGCTTTGGTTGGCTTTGTTCCAACTTTATATTCCCCTGCATCGCTTTCAAGCCTTTGGTTACGAATTCCTACTGCTCCACGTGTTCTTTTTTGATCAACCCTTTTGAAACATCCATCCACCATTTCTAATTGGTGATCCATTATCCCATCTTGCATCTCTTTCATCATCATTTCCATCTCCTCTTTGGTCATGTAGACCGAAGGATTAGAGCTTAAAGACATTTCATGGCTGCTCTCGTGCTCTGGTTGACTTGGTTCTGCAATAGCTTTGGTAAAAGGTCTCTTCATCTCTTCTAAAATTTAGATCCATGCTTTAAGTTTCCAAAACCTAGTTCTTTTGTAGTGAAAGAATCTAAAATGATATATCAAAATTTGAAACAACACACCCTAATATAAATGAAAGCACCAACAAATAGATTTATCCGAATAAACAAAAGATAGAACATGATTTTTATAGTGGTTCAATAAACTCACCAGCCTATGGCACCTTAATATAAGATGAAAGCACCAACAAATAGATTTATCCGAATAAACAAAAGAAAGAACACGATTTTTATAGTGGTTCAGTAAACTCTCTAGCCTATGTCCACTTTAATTTTATTATCCCATGTTTTCTCTATGAAATATAAAGATTATAACACAAATCCGACCAAATCTAGTAGATCTTAGATTTGATATGGCTTTTTTAAGTCGTCCTTGGAAGAAGAAGGTAGAGGAGTCCAAAAGGGAAAATTCCTCCTTAAGTTGCAGGTAGCTTGTTATTGGTAGGCAAAATCAAAAATAGATCTCACAATCCAGCTCTTAAAACATCCAAATCTTGTAGATTCGATAATCCAGCATGAAGACTAAGTCACATTGTATCAATCATGTAAAGAAAACTAGGTCGGTACCAATCTAAATTTGGGTGTATATTTAAACCCCTTTTTCCTCCATGTTCAAGCCTTTTCCATCGAACATTTGTTGCCATAAGTCTCTAAAGCATGCTAGTGCAAAAATCAAATCAGGTCGGTACCGACCTTATTGTCCCCTTGGAATTCTGTCAAACTTCTTATACTCCTTTATTTCTTCACCTGTGATAGCTTCTAAATTTTCTAGCTCCATTCCTTCATCATTCCTTTGTCTAATCTATACATTTGAGTCTATTCCAAGACTGTGAGAAATTTAGCCACAACAATATCGATATCGCGATATGTGAACACATAACATTTACATATATACACAAATAATTACTAGTAGCTCTATAAATTCTTAGTGTTAATCCACTTACTAATATCACCCGAAACATTAAATACATATATACCCCAATAATTACTAGTAGCTCCTGTAAATTCTTAGTGTTACCCCGCTTACTAATATCACCCGGAACACTAAATAATTAATAAGTAAAATTTCTCAAATAGTAATTAATTTATAACATTTAATAAACTAATAAATTCGCATGGTATTTCGAAGGATTCATATGGTTATATGACTCAAAGGTCTGAATTCAGTTAGTGGTTAATATTGGCAATTCAAATATTAAAGTTCACACGTCAGCTTAGCTTATGGAGTGATAGTTTGGTTGAATTCATAAGTTATAAATCTTTTAGGTAATAACATATTTTTAGATCACCTCATGCAGTACCATAAAGTGATGAAATAACTTACGCATGCTCTCTTCGTCAGCAATATATCACTTTAGGGTATATGGAGGTTGGTAATGGCAAAAACTTAAATAATATACACATGCAAACTGTAACTAACTACAAAGTACTTATTCCAATAATAACATTTATTATTCACAGTTTTACTTTGGTCAAATATTTTGACTTTGAATGGAGTACAGTTCACAGAGCTACCAACCTCGTACAATTGGGAAGACGAATTTTCTATTGAATAGTGTTTTACTTCCAAAGCTTCTACTTAAACCCAACTATAGTCTTGAAGCATGTTTTGTATATAAATGATTTGTGCATATGCCAAAGCCATAGACGTATATTCTACTTCACATGTTGAGAATAAATCATGGTTGGCTTTATACTAAACCATGATACAAGAGATTGGCCAATGAAGTGAAACGTGCCACTAGTACCTTTTCATTTCGTTTTGCAACCTCCCAAATCCGCATCACTATATAATATGAGTTCAAAAGGACACTCTTTCGGATAAAAAGTTATGTTTTGCAAATTTTATTTTGTAGCACGTAAGTGTGATTCTTTGGGATTTTCTTGAAATTTGACACACAAAGTTCATCATTAAATTAGGTTGAATTATTGTCAAATATAATAAGGAACTGATTATATTTATATAAAATTTTCGATTTACATGTTTACCATTCTCATCTTTTTCATGGTGAAGACTAGTGCTCATCAAAGTTGGCTTACTAGAGACATTTTTCATTCCAAATCTTCTTAATAAATCACTACACTATTTTTCTTGATAGATAAAATTTCCATTATTCAATTATTCAATTTGTAAACCTAGAAAATAGTTTAACTCACCCATATGTGACACTTAAAATTCCTTTTTCATAATATTTTAAAATTCATCGCTTAATGTTTCATTTGTGGAAACAAAAATAATACCGGCTACATATATTTGAACTATTAAAATATAAATATCTTGGTTTTTAATTCATAAAGTTAGAACCAACTTTTCCAATTTTATAATTTGATTTAGAAGATAATTTTTAAAACGATCAAACCAAGCACATGGTTCTTGTTTAAGATCATAAAGAGCTTTCTTAAATTTAAATACATGGTTTGGAAAATTTCCATGTTTGAATAAAGGTGGTTGTTCAAAATAAGATGTTTCTTTTAAATCCATTAAAAAGAACTTTTTAACTTCCATTTGAAAAAGCTTAAGTCGTGATGGAAAGCAAAGACATGTATAATTCTAATAGCTTATAATCTAGCAACGTGATAAAATGTGTAACGATCCACTTTTTCGTATAGTTTAAATGGACAATCAACCACACATGACCCACCAAATTGAATGGAAATGCGGATAATTAGGTAGAAGAAGAAGGAAGGAAGAAGAAAACTAAACAATACCAAATCTCACAGCGGAACGAAAAATCTATAATATACAACAAACCTTTAAACAAAGACAAACTAACATACACACACCAATCAAGGTACACTAGCCTATTTCAGCCCCGATGGTTATAGCTGCCTATCCTTACCATTGCTAATATATACAACCAACAGACGACATGACGACATAACGACATATAGAAACACAGAGATACATCTAGGACCTTCAACTCGCCTTCTGAGCTCCAACGCATCCAAAGCAATCTGTAAATATGCTTGGTTTGACCCGAGCATTATCATAAAATAAACACCCGAGTCAGTCTCGTAAACCAGCATGAGAAAAATACACTTAGGTAGAATTTAATGTTTATCAAAACCTTTCAAATAAAGGTATTTCGTAAGACCATGCCGCATAAACACGGATGAGTTTTCACCTTACAATAACCAAAACATTTTCTATAGAAAATCTATTGATATTGTCATAATGTCTAGGGGTCAAAGTAAATATTTAACACAGCCAAAATTGACATTAATCAAATTCCAGCATAATAAGTATATATCTAAGACCAAAGGCACTTATTGAGAAATGAATTCCATACAATGATAGGGCTATTGGAGTACCACCCATCACTGTGCAACTCTAGATAAATAACATAGAAGCAAAACCTATGGATCCTTGCCAACACAGAACCAACCAACCCCTTACTTGATAGTATCGAATTTGATCACCCCATATTTAATAGGCCCCGAAGAATATGAATGAGAGATAATATAGACTCTAGATAGGGATGATTATACCGTACTCAGGAGCAACTCGCTTAGCCTTGCTGCATATCCCATGTTTTAGACATTCCCAGTTGATGAGGCTTACCTTTTTCATAGAACTTCCTACTTGGAATGCTAACACTGCCCTCTAGGAAACAATGCAATGCCAGCATTCATCCATACAAGTTGTTCAGGATATGAACAAACCAAAGGCACTAATACTGCTACATCCATTATGGAATCATCTTAAGAATTAGTAGCAAGCAGCCCTTGCACTTCAAAGGGCTCCATCTTCAATTCAATAATTTTCATGATGTCTTTATCTTGAAATTCTTAAGTTGGATCGAAGTGGTTTTCGGATAACATATCTGATTCTGGTCTCTTCAAATTAACATTCGATCATTTCCGATGAATTCAACCCCGATTCTTTAGCAAATAAACAGTCAAAGATGAGAACGTAGATCATCTCCTAACTTTCTCCTAGGAGAATGAAATGAGATATATACACACAGTACAACATCATTGGAGATTACTGTGCCCTAGATCTCATATGTTTCTCCTAGATATTTCCAAAGTTACATTTTGTTTCCATATTTGATAGTCGGTTATTTAACTATCGACAAACACACATCCAAATCAAGGATTTAATTCCATATGAAAAACCAACACTATTTAAGCATATAAGCAACCATTAACCTCTTTACTTAATCTTTTCATTAACTAAAATCACTTTATAAATACATGTATATTTTTACAAAAAATACCAACAAATCCCTATATTTTCAATACCTGAAAATTGTCCATATACTTATCTCAACGGTATAAGTATGTTCACAAAATGGAGGAAGATTTACTTTTTTACACCATTTTAAAATCGAACTCCTTTATAAGTCTCTAAAATCATTTACATACTATTTATAATCTCTAAAACCATTCCTAAGTATTTCTATATCATTTCTCAAGTCATTTATAACCTTTTATAAATCCATACAACTATTTGTAAAACTCTTCTTATAATTTCTAAAATTCGTTTATGAATATCCAACCATTCATAAAACTGCTTTACCTTATGAACAATCTTTCTTTAAGCCTTCAAACCATTTTATAAAACTCCTCTTATAAAACTCAAGTCCGTTTATAAAACCCTATTTATAGGCCCTGAAAACATTTATAAATAAAAGTCAGTTTCTCAGAAACACTACAATGTAATAATAACTATTAAAAATAAAGTTATAAATAAATAGCAATTATTAACTTCAAAACATCTTAAACTAATAATTAATAATTTCAAAGCGCTAATAAATAAACAATAATAATAAATCTTTACCACTATTATAAATAGTAATAATTTATTTCTTAAACATTATTAATAAATCAATATTATTAATTTCAAGCCATAGTAATTATTTAAATGATCAGCCTTTCAAAATATTTAAAATATTGACAAATAACTTTTAAACAACATTAACTGTAAATATATAATCTTTAAAACCATATAAATAAATAATCTTTAAAATAATACTACATATAAATAAATAACTTAGAAAAGATAGAAAAAAGTTGGAGTAAAATAGAAGTTAAATTCTTTAAAACAAAATATTTTCAAAACCCAATTTCAGATTTAAAATCGTTTCCTGTCTCAAAATCCAACTCCAACTCAATCGGTGATTTATATTATTTTTTTAAAAATACTAATTTGAGGCAAATACTACCCAACATTTAACCAACATCGATATTGATTTTCTATCACCACAGGCTTTATGTTTTTGAACATATAACAATGTTATAATCAATAGAGCCAACAATCAGGTTTAATACCCAACAATCCACGTGATAAGAATATTATTGAAATTAAAATCAACAATGGTGAGGAATCTTGTTGGATCCCTCTAACCTATTCCCCTATATCACAAATAGTATATTATTATATAACATGGGCCACCCGCTATTAGGCCAGTATATATAAAAGGTCATTTGCTCTTGGGGCGGGAATAAATCCACACCAACTGATAAAATAGCAAATCATCCAAAAATCCAATCAATAATTTTTATAACATTACTGGTTAACCAAAAAGGCGTGTTTAACTCACCCAAATTCCTATTGTCGTCTAAGCATTCCAATTTGAGTTAAAATTGAACAGGCGTTCAATTTTAATCAAAATTTCTACTAGCACCAAGTCCATCCAATCCAACTATATATCATAATATTCATCGATACGAGTACAATGCAACTCGTTGCACTTAATTCCGACCTCGTATGAGTTAAATATTGTAATTTTAAGATTCATTAGTATTAATAATACAATAATCCTTAATTGCAATCATTAAGTTTAATTATCCTTGCTCACGTTTAACTCAGCCAAACCCAAACATGACATAGCGACTTTGTCATGTCGCCGTCGCCTCTGTTGATCGCATGCCGCCACACTCACCTCGACGCGCCTAGCCAATGCGACCTCAACGCCACTGCCCTCGTCGCCCCTATAGCCGCCATTCACTAGAAATTTGCCAAAAACTTCCTCGACTTCATGCCAAAAATGCCACCCTCGTCATCGAGATAGCCCATTTCCACCATTTGATCGCCTATGTCCTGATCGCCTAAATATTCCTGATTGAGGCTATCACCTAAAAATACCTCTAGTGGTCCAAAAAAAATGATGGCCGTTCGATTTAATGGATTAAATTTTCAATTTTTAGGCCAGCAAATGAAGAGAGAAAACATAAATAAAGGCAACGAATATGGCAACGATAGTGGGGTATGGCCATGGTATAGTACATGATATGGTTAGAGTATGGGTGAATATACATATTTATATTCAAAAATATTATCTCCATGCATTCAAAAATCTCAAACTCTAATCGAGACATGCCATCTGGCATTCCATACTGAATACCCCTACCCGAACTCAATAGAGCTATTATTAAGACCTAATTCAGTCATACGCAAAAGTTAATTTTTCAAACCCAATTATATTATATTAATTTCTTTAATTAATTTCCAAGCATTTCAAGCTCGCATAACCAAGCAGTACGTTTGATCGTTACGAAATTCGACGGCATACTATAATTTACTATTACGAATTCAATGAAACTTATTTCGTCGAAATCCGAGACAGTTGCCCCGAAAGGCTATTTTCAAATATTAATTAAAATGAATTATTATGAAACCAAATATATCACATTTATATCTAAATTAAAAGTTTAGTATTATAATTCTTATTTAAAAAAAAAATAAGATTTCCAAATCATTTTTATTTACATTGAATCTAAAATTTAGTTATTTAAATATTCCAAGTATTTAAATTTACTACCCTAGAAAATAAATTTGAGTTGTTTGTCTTATAAAACTACTCTTTCAATATTTAAATTAATTAAATATTTCAAAATCAATTGACAAAAATCTAGGTTGTTTCAAAATGTTTCTTCATAATCAATATCTTCTTCTTGATTGTCCCCTTAAGCTACTAATCTACCTTTATTTCTTACTAGTTCAACATTTTCAACCACCTAGTTTTTAAAGACCCATTATATGCATTTGGTCTTTGAACTAATTCCAAAACATAATTTCGTTTAAACTGATTTAATTCTTCTTACATTGCTAAAATTCAAAAGTCGTCTTTGAATGCTTATTTAATTTTTTTGGGTTCTATATTCGAAATAAATGCAACTTGTCCCATTTAATTTAGATTATTTCTAGTTCTAACTCTGGTGTTAATTTCACAAGTAATATTGTTGAGTGGATGGCCTTTTAGAATACAAGGTGGTGATTTTAACTCATCATCAACATTTTGTTTTGAGGGGGATTTTCAAAACTTGTTGGTTGAATTATTGAACATTCTCATCCTTATAATTACTTCTTTTATAATTTTCATTAGAGATACGTGCAAAGTTACTTCTATAGTATTTGATTCCCTATCAAATATTATACATGCTTTACTTCTGTCCACAACCATTTTTATAGGTTCTACGGACCGATGCATGCTGCTTCATCTAGTTGAGAAGATTCATATATATGCCTATATTAGAAGAAAGAACCACTATAAAAATCTTCCTTGTGTATCATCTATAGCATAACTATGAATGGGAGCTAGCAATCCATATAAGATCGAAGAGGTTCTTAGATACAACATAAAAGAGTCAAAATATTTTTAACTGACGCAGCGGATAAATCGAAACAACACTTCAATCGGTGAAATATAGCAATCAGTGAGTTGAGAATACTGCAAGGCCCAAATCCGTTGATCCAAAGATACCGGATTCTAGCTATCTTCGTCTCGTTGATCGCGCACGATACCGAGAAACAAAGATCTATGATTCTTCGCACGTTGATCTAGCGCACTAGATTCCGTGAATCGGCTTCTACGATCGTTGAATCGAGCACACTCGATTAACCGAAAGAGGAGATAGGAGATCACACTCAACTACCAATTTGTATGAAAGCACGAAGCTAACAAAAGAGAAATTTTATTCAAAAAATCAACCCCCAAAATTTACAACACACGCGTATTTATAGGTTTTACAACTCAACTCCCACGACTCAGCACAACACATAGGTCGTGAACGACTTATCAACCTGCGATCTAAAATTTACAACACAACACTCACGACCGGGTTAGCTCTTTGCCGACCTACGACTTAGTTTAGGTCGTATGCGACTTATCATCCAGCGACTCAACTGTTTACAACACAAAGTTACAACACTTAGGTCGGCAGCGACCTAACAACACGGCATACTCACTTAATACAACACAGCATTCAATAACGACCTAAAAACAACTCACGCGACCTAACATATATACAGACCGACTCAACAAACGCGACTTAAGATAGGTCGTTAACGACCTAACCTTTACATCATCAAACGACTTAAGATTTTGGCGACTCAACATATTACAACACCACACCCTCGACCGACTCATCTTCATGCCGACCTACGACTCACGACTCATCTTGGTTAAGTCGGCACGTCATAACTCGGGACTCTTTAGGTCGCAGATGACCTAAAGTGGCTTCATTAACTCGCAGCTTCTCCTCCTTAGGTCGGGGCCGACCTAAAATATGCTCTTGTTCCTGTAACCCGTTGTCTCTTATCTCGTTAAGTCGTAAACGACTTAGAGTGTCACAGTTAGGTCGTGGGCAGTGTTCCTTAGGTCGGCAACGACTTAAAACTTCCCAACGACCTAACTCCGAAACTTCTTCCACACGACCTAGAGCGATGTTAGCTCGTGGCCGATTCAAAACACCTTCAGTAGGTCGTTGCTCTTCTTCCTTAGGTCGTAGCTCTACTTCACGTGTTCCGTTAGGTCGTGGGTCACTTCTGTTAGGTCGTGAACGACCTAAATTTTCTCTCTTAGGTCCTGAGCGACCTAAGACTTGTGAATTTCCCGAATTTTCAGATTGCGCTGCATCATCCTCCCCTGGTTGAGAAAAATTCGCCTCGAATTTGTAAATTCCTTCTCATCAAAATGTTTATCTCCATAATATGGCACAAGATGCTTAATATTGAATACGTCAGAAGTGTACACATCCTCCGGCAGCTTCAACTTATAAGCATTGTCATTAATTCGTTTCACCACTTCGACAGGACCAATTTTCCTGGCTTTCAACTTGTTATATGCGCCCACTGGAAAACGATCCTTGGTTAATATAGCATAAACCAAATCACCTTCCTTAAATTCAACATTTCGTCGTTTCAAATCTGCAGCCTTCTTATACTTCTCATTTGATTTCTCCAATCGTTCCCGAACGATTTTATGACATTCAGCCAGCTCATCAATAAAATCAGCAGCTCGTTTAACTATCCCCTTTGGTTGTGGTACTACTGCCAAATTCAATGGTCCCCTGGGTAAATTTGAATAAACAATCTGAAATGGACTGAATCCCGTGCTACGATTCTCTGCATGATTATGTGCAAACTCGGCTTGGCATAACTTCATGTCCCAACTTCTCAAATTATCCTGTACAAGACATCGCAACAAATTCCCCAATGACCTGTTAACAACTTCGGTCTGTCCATCAGTTTGTGGATGATAAGCGCTACTAAAATTCAGCTTTGTTCCGACCATCTTCCACAAACTCAACCAAAAATGGCTTAAAAATCTAGTATCTCGTTCCGAAACAATAGATTCTGGTAACCCATGCAATCGATACACCTCCTTAAAGAATAATTGTGCCACTCGAACTGCATCCGCTGTCTTCTTGCAGGCAATAAAATGTGCCATCTTTGAAAACCTGTCCACTACAACAAATATCGAATCATTTCCCCTTTGAGTTCTAGGCAAACCCAAAACCAAATCCATGCTAATATAAACCCATGGCTTAGACGGTACAGGCAACGGCATATACAATCCTGCATTCGTCGCTGTTCCCTTTGACACCTGGCAAATATGGCATCTCTCCACGAATCTTTCAACCTCTTTTCTCATTGACGGCCAAAAGTAAGACTGTGAAATCAACTGCAAAGTACGATCACGGCCCACATGCCCTTCCTCGTGTAACTCCTTGATAATTTTCAATCTCAAACTACAATCTGGAATACATAATTGATTTCCTCTGAACAAGAATCCATCAACCATCACAAATTCATCCGAACTTCCATCCTTAATTTTCTTAACATATTTCACAAAGTAAGGATCTTCTTCAATCAGCTCTGGCAGTAATTCAAACCCCGTCACTTCAACCTTCAATGTTGTCAACAAATGGCTCCTCCTACTTAAAGCATCAGCCACACGATTTGTTACCCCTGATTTGTGCTTAACGACAAAAGTAAACTGCTGTAAATAAGCAATCCATGATGCATGTCTCGCTGAAATTTTATCCTGCCCCTGTAAATGTTTCAAAGCTTCGTGATCAGTGTAAAGAACGAATTCCTTCTGAAATAGATAATGCCTCCAATGCTTAACAGCTTGCACAACAGCATAAAACTCAACATCGTATGTACTGTATCTCATCTTTGCCCCTGACAACTTTTCACTGAAATATGCAATAGGTCTCCCCTGCTGACTCAACACTCCTCCAATCCCAACTTTTGATGCATCAGTGTGTAGCTCAAACAACAACTGGAAATTAGGTAAAACAAGAATTGGCGCTGTCGTCAACAGTTCTTTGATTCGTTCAAAAGCAATTCCCGCTTCCTCTGACCATACAAACTGTTTCCCTTTCATGCAATCAGTTACTGGAGCCATCACGCTACTGAAGTATGGAATGAATCTTCGGTAGAATGACGCTAGCCCATGAAAACTTCTTACTTCTGTAATTGTCTTTGGCTGTGGGCAATTTCTGACTGCTTCAACTTTATTCTGATCAACTTGAATACCTTCTTCTGAAACAACATAACCAATAAATAAAACAGTATGCGTCATAAACACACATTTCTTCGTAGCGGCATAAAATTGTTCTTCACGAAGAATAATCAACACTTCCCTCAAATGTAGAACATGCTCTTTCGTACTCCTGCTATAAATCAGAATATCATCGAAATAAACCACCACGAACTTCCCAATGAATGGTCTAAAGATCTGATTCATCACCCGCATGAATGTACTAGGTGCATTTGACAAACCAAATGGCATAACCAACCATTCGTATAACCCCTCTCTTGTCTTGAAAGCTGTCTTCCATTTGTCTCCAGGTCTGATTCGAATTTGATGATAACCACTCTTCAAGTCAATCTTCGAAAATATAGTTGCCCCACTCAACTGGTCTAGCAAATCATCCAGCCTCGGCATAGGAAATCTATAACGAACAGTGATCTTATTCAATGCTCTACTGTCTGTGCACATTCTCCATGTTCCGTCCTTCTTCGGTACTAACAATGCTGGCACGGCACAAGGACTCAAGCTTTCCTGAACACGTCCCTGTTCCAACAACTCTTCCACTTGCCTTCGTAACTCCTCATGTTCCTTCGGACTCATTCGGTAATGTGGTCGATGTGGTAACACTGCTCCCGGAACAAGATCAATTTGATGTTGAATGTCTCTCAATGGCGGTAACTCCTTAAGCAACTCCTCTGGAAAGACATCTTCAAATTCTTTCAAAATTGGCTTTGCTTCTTCTGGAATCTCAACTTCTTCACTACTCTCTCTCCCAATCAACAAAAACACTTCAGGTTCTTCCTCCACTTCTTTCACAAATTCCTTCAATGATAACAAAGTTTTCAACTCTTCGATCTCTTCTAGTTTGCTCTCCTTCTGTTGTTGTTTCTTGGGAACCAAAGTAATTTTAGTACCCTCAAACATGAAACTGTAACTATTGGCACGACCGTCATGTTGAACTGCTCGATCAAACTTCCATGGCCTGCCCAATAATAAATGACAAACATCCATGTCCACTACATCACACCAAATTTCATCTTTGTACTTCTTCCCAATCGAAAAATTCACACAAGCTCTTCGACACACTTTCACTTCACCTCCTTTCCTTAACCATGCTAGCTTGTACGGTTTAGGATGTTTCTCAGTTTTCAAGTTCAACTTCTTCACAGCCTCTGTAGAAATAATATTATCGCAACTTCCAGCATCAATAACGAACTTGCAAACTTTCCCCAGAATAGTGCATGTCGACTGAAAAATATTGCTTCTCAACCAACTACAATCCTCCTCTTGCTTTGGTGTAAGACATGACCTCCTCATCATAAGATTACAACCTTCATCCCCAGACAATTCTTCTTCCTCCTCAACATAAGGTGTATTTGAACATTCTGCCTCCTCACCATCATCCTCCTCAACTTCTGCAACCATGGTTCTCTTCTTCGGCTTTGGACATTCGTTGCTTTTGTGACCCAACTCCTGACAATTATAACATTTGAACCCACTGCTAACCTTCGCCTTCTCAGCCTCCTTCACCACTGGCTTTGTAACAGGTTTAGGAACATTAGAACTTCCACCAACACCCCTTGTTTGATTATTGGAATTAGTAAACACACCACCTCCACGCCTTCCCTGCTTCTCCCAAGCCAACGCTTTCTGATGTGCCTCTGTCACTGATCTAGGATCAAACATATTAACCATATCCTGGATCTGCATTCTCAATCCCCCAATGAATCTAGCAGTTAGCTGTTCTTCCGTTTCCATAATATCATTCCTGGCAATGAGTTGGTAAAATTCATCAGCATAATCACTAACAGACTTCGTCCCTTGCCTCAGATTCTGCAACCTTTGGTACATAAGTGATTGATAGTTGTAGGGTAAGAAAGTAGATCTCATCAGCTTCTTCATCTTATCCCACGATTCTATCTTTGACTTCCCCATTCTTTCCCTGGTAAGTTTAGTTTGCTGCCACCACGCCAAAGCTCTCCCCCTCAACCTAGTAGCAACCAACTTCACTCTTCTATGCTCAGGAACCTCCTTGAAATCAAAGATCTCTTCAACATTAGAAATCCAATCGAGAAATTCTTCTGCTACCATCCCTCCTTTAAATTCTGGAATTTCCATCTTCATACCCGATTCCCATCGACGATCATCTTCAATATCACGATAAGAATTTCGAACTTGGTCTCGATCTCGATAATGAATACTAGCTCTATCACCCTCTTCAACATAATCAAAAGTACGCCTACATCGATCTCGACCATTATCATCCCTTTGCTCATGCATGCTTCTTTGACTATGTCTCTCTTCATCCCTATATGCTTCATTGTCAAATTCACGTTGACTTCTTCTCTCTTCATGTTCATAGTCATGATGATCTCTTCGTGATGAAATTGATGTCTCTCTTCAATCTCTAAAAGAGTGTGGTGATACCCTCCTCGCTTCCGTAACCGATGGCGAAACTCGGTTTCCTCCATGGTTCGAGTTTGGTGATCTCCTCCTTTGATTCAAATCATTCATCAATTTCTCCAATTTTCCAATACCTTCATCAAACTTCTCATTAATACGTTGTTCCATAAGCTCGGCTTCTTCTCTTCGATACAAAGCTTCAACGTTTTGATGACGATTAGCTCTCCTTGGTGGCATGATTGAAAACTTCACAAAACTTCAACAATTCGAACAAAACAACAAATCACGACTCACACTAGCCCACCCAAACTCCTTGGCTCGGCTCAACTTAGATCGGCAATGGCTCTACACTTGTCTCGGCAAGAACTTGATTCGGCCTCCACTCAAGCACAAGGCACGGTTCAAACCCTTCACAAGGCTCGGCTACTTCCCACAAGTATACACGGCCTTCAACACTTCAACACTTTGATCCAAAATGGAATGGATCGAAAGTTCTCCTTTCGTTGCAACTTCAAGATGAACACGACGAACACAACTTCAAACTTCAACTTCAAATACTTGGCTCCAAGAATCAACTTAGCTATGATTGGCTAAGTATGGCTCTGATACCAAAAACTGACGCAGCGGATAAATCGAAACAACACTTCAATCGGTGAAATATAGCAATCGGTGAGTTGAGAATACTGCAAGGCCCAAATCCGTTGATCCAAAGATACCGGATTCTAGCTATCTTCGTCTCGTTGATCGCGCACGATACCGAGAAACAAAGATCTACGATTCTTCGCACGTTGATCTAGCGCACTAGATTCCGTGAATCGGCTTCTACGATCGTTGAATCGAGCGCACTCGATTAACCGAAAGAGGAGATAGGAGATCACACTCAACTACCAATTTGTATGAAAGCACGAAGCTAACAAAAGAGAAATTTTATTCAAAAAATCAACCCCCAAAATTTACAACACACGCGTATTTATAGGTTTTACAACTCAACTCCCACGACTCAACACAACACATAGGTCGTGAACGACCTATCAACCTGCGATCTAAAATTTACAACACAACACTCACGGCCGGGTTAGCTCTTTGCCGACCTACGACTTAGTTTAGGTCGTATGCGACTTATCATCCAACGACTCAACTGTTTACAACACAAAGTTACAACACTTAGGTCGGCAGTGACCTAACAACACGGCATACTCACTTAATACAACACAGCATTCAATAACGACCTAAAAACAACTCACGCGACCTAACATATATACAGACCGACTCAACAAACGCGACTTAAGATAGGTCGTTAACGACCTAACCTTTACATCATCAAACGACTTAAGATTTTGTCGACTCAACATATTACAACACCACACCCCCGACCGACTCATCTTCATGCCGACCTACGACTCACGACTCATCTTGGTTAAGTCGGCACGTCATAACTCGGGACTCTTTAGGTCGCAGATGACCTAAAGTGGCTTCATTAACTCGCAGCTTCTCCTCCTTAGGTCGGGGCCGACCTAAAATATGCTCTTGTTCCTGTAACCCGTTGTCTCTTATCTCGTTAAGTCGTAAACGACTTAGAGTGTCACAGTTAGGTCGTGGGCAGTGTTCCTTAGGTCGGCAACGACTTAAAACTTCCCAACGACCTAACTCCGAAACTTCTTCCACACGACCTAGAGCGATGTTAGCTCGTGGCCGATTCAAAACACCTTCAGTAGGTCGTTGCTCTTCTTCCTTAGGTCGTAGCTCTACTTCACGTGTTCCGTTAGGTCGTGGGTCACTTCTGTTAGGTCGTGAACGACCTAAATTTTCTCTCTTAGGTCCTGAGCGACCTAAGACTTGTGAATTTCCCGAATTTTCAGATTGCGCTGCATCATTAAGTGAGGCCCAAAAATGTAGAAGGGGTAGAATTACTGAATGAATACGAGTTGTGGCTGATATTCGAGGCATAAACAAACCATTATGACTGTAACACCCAATAAAAATTGATAAGATGTAAATAAAATAAAATAAGTTGACTAAATAAGAAAAGAAACTGGAAATTTTGCAAAAATCATTATTTTACCATGAAAGTTATGCCGTTGTGTTCATGGACAAATTCTAATCAATTTCTATGTATAATATGTTGAAAACCGAGTTCAAATGGAAAAGTTATGAACTTTTAAAGTTCTCAGATTCATAATAATTTAAATAGAATTCAAATTCGAATAATTAAATAATTGTTAAATTTTAAATTTGTAAGTTAATAGTAATTAGACTTGGGTGGTTAAGTAAATGTTAAAATCAATGATGACAATAAGTTATTTTTTTGGCATGGCCGACGGGGTTGATTGGTCCCCGACCAATTTATTGCAGCACCAAAGGATACAAACACAAACAACAAGGAAGAGCAAAAGCTCAAAGAAAACAAAGAAGAAACATGGTGCAACAATCAAGAAGGAAAAACAGACAAAAAGGAAATAAACATCAAACTGTTACATGCTGAAGTGAAGACCTATTCCAGGGTCAAAAGTGAAAAGCATATTCAGGGATGCCCTTATTTCATGCATAATCCAAAGTCTGAAATCAGCTGCAGTTTTAGCATTGTTAACTTCAAAAACTCTACTATTTCTCTCCCTCCAAACTACATTTATAAAACTCTTCAAAGCTACATTAAATATTCTTTTTCTTTTCTGCTTATTACCAGTCTTAGCGTATATTTGCTCCCATTCAGCTTGATTATCATTCAATGGACTTTTGCTTCGCAGTTTAGACATAACTTCAGACTAAATAATCTTGATGCCAGAGCATTCGAAAAATAAGTGCTCAGTGGTTTCTGGTTGTTCTCTACAAAATGAACAGTAAATATTAACATTCATACCCATACTGACAAGCTTGGTCTTGGTCATAATGGCACGGTTCAATATTTTCCACAAAGTTAGGTTGTTTCTCATGCTACTATCTTTATTCCAAGTTCTTTTCCACCATTTCCAGTTTTGAATATCATTGTTCCTCATCAAGAAATTATATGCTTCACCAATTTTAAATTTTCCTATTTTCTTTCCCCAGACGATAACATTATCAGTATTATGCAGTGGGGTATACTTTTTGATACTATCCCATATTTTTTGAATTCTCTGATTCGAGGAAAAAGCTTGATGTCTCTGAAGGTTAATAAGAACGTCTCTAACTTTAGATTCAGAGTGGATTCCCGTTTGTTGTATTTCATTGTAAGTAAGTTTCCTTCGAAGAATTAATCCTGACTCAAGCCAAGGGTCGTCCCAGAAGCTTACAATGTATTCATGGTTGGTGTTCATTTGAATAAGAGGAAGAAAGAGTTCCTTAATTTTGTGCATACTCTGCCAGGTCCAGCTCATGTTTTGCCTCTTAGTCATATTCCACAATCTTTCGTATTTTATCACATGCCTATTGGACCACTCAGCCCAAAGACTTTCAGGGGAGTTAAACAGGGTGTCAACGTGTTTTGCAAAAGCAACCCTGTTCCATTGTTTTAAGTTAATCAAACCAAGACCTCCCTTGTTCAACGGTTTCTCAACAGTAGAGTACTTATTTGGAGCAATAAATATGCCTATAGTTCTTCTGACCACATAAAACGCATGATGGCACTTCTAATCATGTTTATTAGCTTGGATGGGAGAACGAAAGTTCTGGCCCAATACACTTGCATTGCAAAGATAACTGACTTAATCAACGTTAGTCTACCAGCTTGACTCAGTTTCCTAGCTGTCCAACAATTTAATCTAGCAGTGATCTTGTCATACATCGGGAGACACTGATTAGTAGTTATTCGTGATGTAGATAGAGGCAAACCAAGGTAGGAAACAGTGGATTGGTTAAGAGTTAAACCAGTGATTTGAGTTATGTACTCTACCTGAGCAGTGCATACTCCAGCTAATAAGATATCTGATTTATGAACGTTAACCTTTAACCCTGTCATGTTATAAAATTGATCAAGAGTTTGCATTATGTTCTTAACCGTGTCAATGTCAGGAGAGCAAAAAATTATCAAGTCGTCAGCAAACATTAATGCCGAGATTTGGGGGTCTTTACAAGCAGGATATAGTTTAATTTTCCCTTGTTGAATAGTTCTGTTTATCATTCTCGTAAGTAATTCCATGACTAGAATGAAAATGTATGCAGACAGGGGGTCTCCCTGCCTAATGCCATGTTTACTAGTAAAGAAACCCGTAGTTGTACCGTTGATATTGATAGAATAAGTAGGGGAAGAGATACATTCAAATATCCAAGCAATTAGGTGGGGAGGGAAGTTCATGTACCCCATAATGCGTACAATACTGTCCCACTGCAACATGTCAAATGCTTTCATTATATCAAGTTTCATCATAGCCTTTGGGGGAGCATTTCTACTTTTATATCCTTTAATTAACTCATGTGCGAGAAGGATGTGGTCTAGGATATTCCTACCTAGAAGAAATGCTGCCTGGTTTTTGGAAATAATTAATGGGAGGACATTCTTGAGCCTAGTAGCAATGACTTTGGAGATGCATTTGTATATGGTATTACAACAGGAAATTGGACGGAAGTCTTCAACATGATGCGCATTCTTGAGCTTGGGGATAAGAGCAATTTTGGTGCAATTGAAAGACCTATAAAGTTTACTCTTTTTGAAAAATAGAGTAACAGCATTGCACACGTCGGCAGAAACGATCGACCAGCATGTAGTATAGAAGTATGCATTCAGCCCATCTGGGCCACCACAAGAGTTTGTACTGAGTGAAAACATAGCGTTTTCAATTTCTTCATGTTTGACTTTAGAGCATAGCATGTTGTAGCTTTCCTCATCAAGACTAGGCATAATGTCACATGGGATGTCATCAATTTTAGGAACAAAGTTGTTAGTGTTGCTGTACATACTCATGAAATATTGTTCAAATGCTTTCTTAACACCTTCAGCAGATGTTTGAAGATCCTCATTCATGTCATGGATTGTAGCAATATTCTCCTTCCTCTGCTTATTCTTGAGACTATCATGAAAGTATGCACTATTCTTGTCTCCTTTTTCCCACCATTTAATTCTCGACTTTTGTTTAATCATATCACTTTCTTTAATTAGAGCGTCTTGGTACTGTAGAGAGAGAGTGGTTTCATAGGATGTAAGTCTAGCATCGTGAACATTTTCCATCATATTTTTCTGTACTTCAATAAGCTTGTTCATAATATCAGTACTCATTCTATCTCCTTTGCCAAATTTGTGAAAGGCTCATTGCTTCAAGACGTCTTTTGTTTCTCTTATTTTTTCCTGCAAAACAAATAGATGATTACCTTTCTTATTTTTGCACCAAGCTTTCAATACAGTAGATTTAAAGTCAGGCTCAAGCGCCCAAATATTAAAAAATTTAAAATTTGCTTTTCCTCTCTTGTCCACTCCACGAAGATGAATAATTTGAGGGGAATGGTCAGAAAGGATAGGAGGGGAGAGAAGATTGAAAAGGAGGGGCCATTTAGCTAGGGCAGATTGATTGGAGAATGAGGGATCAATTCTGGAGAAGGTCCTATTACCATTCTCTTGTTGTTCCACGAGTATTGCATACCAACAGTTTTAACAGTTACAAGTTCTGCATCATTTAACACATTACTGAGAGGGATAATCTCGCTAAGGGACAAAGGATTGCCTCCCACCCTATCAGAGAGTGTATGATAGCAGTTGAAATCACCAAATATTATCCAGGGGTGGGTGGATTGCCTCAGAGAAGGAATGACAGATAGCACTGAGTTTCTAACAGCAGTAGAGTTGGATGCATATATAAATGTGATATAAAAGGAAGTGCCGTCAGAGTTATCTTGAGCATGGCAGTGAATCAATTGGGAAGTTGTGAGGATGGGGGTGATTTGAAAATGTTGAGGATTGAAAAGAATCAAGATCCTGCCGTAGGGAGATTCATTAAGGTTATGTATAAGCTTCCATTCATGATTTATGTATTCAGCTGCTTTAACAGTTAAGTCAAGATTTAGTTTGGTTTCAAGAATCGCCAACACAGATAATTGGTGAGAAGTAATTAGCTGCTTGCACTGGTCTTGCTTGATAACATGGTGTGCCCCTCGTATATTCCAAGCTCCAATGCGTGACATCATTGGAGAACTCTGGCATTAAGGATTTCAATCTTCATTCTCCTTGTTACCGCCTGCGTAGAGGACAAGTAATTTGGAATCGTTGCTGAAAGTGGGGTGTTTTCATTGCCTTCTGCTACATTAACCAGAGGGGTGTTGGCTGTTTGGGTTAGCGTGATGTTGGGTGGAGAGGAGTGTTGGATGGTTGGGGAATCATGTGGCGATGAATCAGGTGGAGGTTTGTAGGCTATATGTGGTTTAATATTGGAGTATATTTGTGGAGAATTTTCATTTTGCGATCGTTCAGTGACTGGGTGATTGGGTGGACTAGTTGTGCACTCTGTTTCAACTTTGTGCATGTCAGCACATGTATCAGTTGTTCTTTTGCATCTAGTATTCTTGTTTGTATTACTGTTGTTTTTTCCACCACTTGAGTTCTTTCCTTCAGCATGTGCACTCACAATTTTTGTTTCACCTTCATTGCTTCCTTCACTTACTATTGCTCTGCCTGTTGAATTGTATTCTTTTTGTTGCTTTTGTACTGTGTGTGCTGCCTTTATTTGTTTCGCTGTTTTATTACTCTGGTCATTTTGCCTTAACATTATTTCCTCATTATTTGATTCAGCCCTATTTTCTCCCTGTGTTCCAGTACTCTTTCCTTTTTCATTTTTTCTTGCATCATGCACGCCAATTATATACTCAGTATCATCCAATCCAAGAAGTGCTTCATATCTATTGGATATCAGAAGCTTTTCAGGCAGTTCCTCAACAGTTGTTTTCTCATTTTTCTGAGTTTCTCTACTGACATTTGGAGAAATGTTTTGACAATTGGCTTCTTCAGTCTGTAGAAAGTGTTCACTCATTTCTTTGTTTATTTCATCGCTCCCGTTTTCCTGCTCAAGACTATCACCCTCCTCGTCTTTCTTTTCATCATTAACTTTATCTTTATTTATTTCATTCACTACTTCTTCATTACCATCACTCTTCTGTTTTCTTGATGTTTCCTGTACAACTGTTACTGCTTTCTTTCTATTGACTTGTTGCCATTTTCTTGAAATCTGCATCTGAAAGGGTTTGACCTTTTTATTGGTATTATCATTACCTGATGTCTTCACTTTGTTTTCTTTTCTTCCATTTTTGGTTATATCATTTCCTTTATCAGGTCTACTCATATTTTTATTATCACAGCACTCAGTTGAATGTCCAAATTTTTTGCACAATACACATACATCTGGTCTCCATTGGTACTCAACATAAATTTTTTGATATCCACCTTCCACCAATTTAACTTTAAATTCTTTTGCTAACTCCTTGTCTGGTT
Source organism: Allium cepa (assembly GCA_030765085.1). NCBI lineage: Eukaryota > Viridiplantae > Streptophyta > Magnoliopsida > Asparagales > Amaryllidaceae > Allium > Allium cepa. The sequence goes on along the minus strand of CM060938.1, from coordinate 794,932,450 downwards.
TCACTTTTATTAAACATTTTGCATAGCTTAACCTGTTTTGCTTCTCGGTGTTTTCATCCATGCACAATAGTCTTCCCATATGACTACATAGCCAATTAATCCCTAACGGCGACCAGGCAAATATTGGGAGGTTGTACAGGTGGACCCATACTGGAACAGAGGTAACTGAGCCGGTGACGTTACTGACAGCAACATCATAGGGTTTAATTATGAACATCTTGTTATTCATTATGATAGGGTCACTTTGAAGAATTTTATATCTGTCTTCATCACATGAGAAATTGAAGAGAAAAACAATACCGTCCGACTTAACTTTAACTGAACCTTTAAGTTTCCAAATGAACTTAAGCTTTTGAATGACAACAGTGTAAGATAATGGCTTGTCCAATAAGAATCCAACCAGAGTGTCAGTCCAAAGTACAGCACCAGCATCAATAACGTTCTGCGCCGGCACTAGAATATCCTCTTCGTACACAGGAGTAAGGTCAACGGGAATGTACTTCCCAGCATTTCTGGGTTTATGCTTAAACAAGGAAGTCCATTTCCGTTCACATTGATTGGGGGAGGAAGGAGGAATAGTCGGCGGTTGGGGTGCAGGGTCTGGTGGCCTAGAAGGAGGCGAGACGGGGAGTTGAAGCGGGGGAGGAACCGGAGGGATAGGAGCTTGTTGTGTTGTGGTAGAAGTTACAGTGGTTGGGGTGCCGGCAGGAGAGTTTACCAAGGAGGACGAACCAGGATTAATGGTGGTAGTGGATGGAAGTTTAGAAGATAGGACAGAAAAGCATGGAGGAATGATAGTGAAGTTGGAAGAGAAGGAAGGTACGATAAGGGCATGGGGGAGTACTTCGGAAGCGGACATGAAAGAAAATTTTGAAAAGGTGTGAAAACTGTGATGACAATAAGTTATAATCAAAGAATAGAATAAGTACAACGATAAGTTATCAATGATTCCAAAAATAAGAGAACCGATCGACCGCTCCTCTAGGACTGGTCGACCACTAGCGGTCGATTGGTGAAGGGGAATGGCGGTTAGGCTTTTGTGATATTTTGAATGTACCAGATTATATTATTTTAAACCGACTTAAATCCTACAGTTCTAGTGCATTTCAACCACTATAAATAAGAGCCTAGCCCCCATACTTTTATTTACAAATTATTTTGGAAACTTAGTGAAGATTTGGTAGTTCATCTCTTCTAAAATGAAGGAAAACTCCATTAGGATTTCAGGTAAGAAATCCTATATATCTATTTTGTTCTCTATTTATTTCCCAACCTATTCTTCTCTATTTTTTGAATCTAATGGATATATACAAATCTCTTACTATATATATATATATATTTGTGTGTGTAAAAGAAGAGATCTGGTAGAGATTGTTAAAGGCGTGTCAAATCTAAAGGAAATCGTATAGATCCGCATTTTTATAATTTTAGGTTCTATTCCGTTTCATTTTCTTTTTCGTTAAATTTGATTAAAGAGTTTTGATTAAGGAATAATGTGTAACATACGATTATTCGTAATTTTCATTGCTTATTCCCATGAATTAAATAGAAATTCCTTTATTTATTTTTAGGTGAAAGAGGAGTTAAATAGAGCAAATAATTGGAATTGTAAATTTTTATTATCAATATATTTCGTTATTTTGATGTAATAAGTTCTATTTAAATTTTTATTGTGTATAAGTCTATTGATTATAATTTTTAGGTACGAATATTGGAATTTTAGCATTGTTGATAATATGGAAGGAGACTTGTATAATTATCGGAAGAGTTATTTAAACGCTAGTTTAGGACATAAATTCTGCATGCTTAGAAATTATTAGGCATGTTTTACACACGCACATAGACACACACATACACACATACATGTGTGTGTGTGTGTGTGTGTGTATTTGTATGTACGCATGTGTATATAAATGTGTGTGTGATTAACGTATAATTATAACTTATAATTGCGCAATTAAATAGGTTATCAGTTTTATTAAATCTCCCTTAGGTAAGTAATTAATAAAGACAAAATAAGAAAGATTTTTAATATGGTCTTGATTATGGTAACGTTGAGATGTATGATGATATATGTAGAGGGTGATATAGACCAAGGCGAAATTACAGCGATGCGAGGTAGTCAAAAGCACATGGGAATTTTCCCAGCTAATCTGGCTGCCAACAGTATGACTTCGGGATGATGTGATACATTGTCTATGATAAGTAACTACGATGACGCAAGGTTATTCATAAATTCTATATGGTAAATTTTCCCAGCTATTTGGCTAGCGATACTTACTAATAGTTAGACTAATATGACATGTTACAGTGGGATATGGATCATAATACGTAGGACCTGCTTCAGAGATTGAAGGTATTAAGTGGTTGTGTGAGGGTCAGCCTCTTTTCTATGTAAGAGATAGTAAATGGTCGAGGTTATGGGTTAGACATGATAAAGAATATCCTAGGAAAGGGTCCGCTTCAATAGGAAGTATTAAGTGGCTAAAAAGAATCCGTGCAATGTGTGTTAGATAGTTAGTAGTGAGGAGTCCGCCTTGCGAGTTTATGTAGAAAATGATGTGCACCTTCCTTAAAGAAGTTATTAAATGGTAGAAGTCTACCTAATTCCCATTAAAAGATATTAAGTGGCTTGGGTACTATCTCTTACATTGATATGACATTATGAACAATAGATATGGGTTATTGGGTTGATAGCAAGTTGGTCGCGAGCTTATATTTGGAAAACCTTTTTATTTATGTTTGAGAAAAGCCTTTAGGCTTATATTTGAAAAGATGATATAGGTAGAATATGTAAGACATATCCCTATTTAAATTATACTACCCAAGTATTAATAGTAAGGCTTGAGTTTTTTATCTACCAAATATATCACGTTCTGACTCCCTCCTCAATACAACATAGGTTAGAAAACATGATGATGTTGATAGCGGAGGCATGGAGTAAGATTGTGGTGGTCTATTTATTTATCTATTCATGTTATTTTTAGACCTGCCTATTGGAAACTATTGTATTTTAAAAATGATGTACCATAGATATGTAACTGTTATTATTGGATGCTGTGTTGAGGTTTTATGAAAATTCGATTTATAATAAAACAGCTACAATTGTTATTCTTATGTTTATCATTCCGCTATGAGATCTGAATGTATAGATAAATAGCTCTGTATTATTCTTTTTACCAACCAATAATCGGATTTGGAATGGATTTAAGCTTCTATGAACCTTTTCTGGGCAGGAATTTAGGTCCGTTTTAGGGTGGGTTGTTGCATTTAGTGCCAAAGCCCAGGTTACCCGATCAACGGGGGATACGTATACGTATGAGAGGCGTACTTGTTATGTTTGAATTTTATTTTCAAAAATCATAATATATACAAATATATATACTTATATTAAAAGTACGCAAAAACATTAGGCACATCTTTACTTGAACTCATAATACTATTTTAGGGAATATAGGAGTGAAATAAGCTTCCATAAGAAGGTATATATTAACTACTACAAGGAGATAACTGGATTTTTATGAAGGTTGAGTAGGAAAGTTCAAAAGAAGGAACAATTAAAGTCAATTTCCAAATCCAACCACATAAGAAAGAATTTGGTAAAAAGATTTTTGAGAATTCTTTTAAATGTTTTGAAAGGTTTTCTTAAAGGATAATTAAATGAATATCTTGTGTTTCATAAATTTCTTTTTTTGAAAGAAATTGATATAGTTGGCTTTGGAAATATGTTACAAATTGTTTTATGAAACATTTGAATGATGATGTAATTTAAAAAGTGGTGGAACATTTTATAAAAAAAACGGTGGATGAATTTTATAAAAAGAAATTTGTAAATCTAACGGTTTAAAGTGTTGAAAAGGGATGTTTTCAATTGTAAATTTCTTAGTTTAGAATTTATTTGAGTTAAAAAAAAGTTAACTTTTGAATTCTTTGTTTTTTAGTTATATAAAGCATAGGTTAGACTTGATAATTTTTCTTCTATTTCATAAATTCGAAAGTTCTTTTTTTAAAAGTCTTTTAAAAAGAGGAATAAAATGGAAATGGAACTTACTAAGGAATATGGAATAAAAGGATAAGAATAACTAGAATAGTAGGAACACTTCCATATAAGGAAAATATGAAGAATAACAGTTGACGTAGAAGCCAATTAGTAGAGGCAGTGTTGCGAGATTTGGATAGAAATAGCATTATGAATTTATATAAAATAGGATCAGTAATCTAGTTAGAAATTAATAGGATAGACATTATCCTTGTCTGCTCCACTTTTTATTGTTTAAGGTTATAGAAGAAGTTTTTGAATATATTTATACAAATGGATGGAATTAAATAATGATAATTAATGAATGAGTTCAGATAATTTTGTGAATGTTATAAGGAGGAAGAGAATTTTATATATACGTTTTTCTATTTAGAATTTGTTTGAATAAAAATAAAATATTATTGAAGTTATAATCTTCATAATAGATTTAAAAGGAGCTAATTTTGGAAAATAATAATAATATATCCTTAAAATGGTAGTCAATGAACTTTTCATAAGTATGAACTATAATTCATGAAGTAATAAATGCTCATTTCGAGTTAAATGTAACAATTTTATTAGTATGAATACAATTTATTGAAAATTATTTGTATGTTGTAGAAGATTTATGTGAAGGGAAATTATTTTGCTTCTTTATGGAACTAAGCAATTTTTGAATTTTGATTTAATTATAGTGTGGTTTAATAATTGAATTTTAAATATTTTGAATTAGAAGCCAATATTCAAAGAATAAATCTCAGTTGTTAAGAGACTTTAAATAAGAAAAGTTGGCTATAAGTAGAAAAATTGCTTATGACTCCTTTTGGGAACTAAGCAATTTTTGAAGTGACAAAAGGTTTCCAAATTTATATTTTTAAAGATAAAGGTTTTGGATAAAGTACTTTATAATTGTAAAGTTTTAGATCTAAGAATGGTGAGGACTGAACCAAAAGTTTTATGGAGTAGATAGGGACCACTACTAAGGTAAGGCTAAAGGTGTTTAGATATAGATAAAATAGGAATAGTATGTACAAACTGATCTGGAAATTTGAAATCAATCCTAAATGTTAGTTGAAGAAATTTTTGTAAATTTGCAAATATATTCCAAATTTATAATTAGGTAGCAAGTTATATTGCCCTAGTTGACTTGGAATGTGAATTTCAATGTTTTGATTATTTGAAGATGGTTCCTCGTAAAGTTTATAAATTATCCAACTCTAATATATGTATAAAGCATGTTGTTTCAATTAATAAGGGATATACCAAAAAGGAAAGAGATGTGTAAGGTATGGATATTTTTTTTCCATAGTTTACATAGCCTATTTCATTAAAAAAAAGAAATAATTCCTTGTAGTTTCAAGCGAAGCAAAGATCTCACTTTGGTTGATTTATGGAAAAATAATAGTAATCCTTTTTAGAAGAATAGCGTTGATAAACTAAAATTTGGAAAAGAATGTTCTAGTTTATAAATTAATACATAGACATACGAATAACCACACTTAACATACAAAAATAGAAATATATAAATAGCTAATTTACGACTATAAACATATCTGCTAGAATTAACGGATGAGGATTTACGAACATTAACTACAAATTTAACAGACAATAAATTTGTAATTAATGGGAGTTAAAATAATTAAGGACATATTAAGGAATCTAATGTGACATAGATGGAGGAATTGTATCAGCATAGTCAATGGGTTTTGAAATCGGCAAAAATATTAAATGGATTTAAATGAGGATTGATTAGATATGGTCAAACTATGACATTAATGATCAATTATTAAGGCTATATTAACAGTATTAATAAATGGACCACATTTATTAGAAATCAAAAAGGAAAATTAAGGAAGGTAAGTGATAGTGGAATGATATATTAGACATGTCTATATTAATTGAGTAAGAGGTGTTAGGATCACAACATTATTTACACAAGTTAATGATAAATGGCAACTTCAAGCAAAATTTAGTTTAGAATTGTTATCACTGATTGTCTCTCTTAGAATATTGGAAAAACGTATGATATACTATAAGATATGTTATTATTTTATCATTGGGTTGATTTTATAGATGAGATGAGACCTCCAGATATATATAAGGAGGAATAGCGAAAATAAGAAAATTTTATAAGGACGCTTAACTAGTGATAAACTATAACTAGAATTTAATGAGGAAATTACGAATAAAAGAGTGCTACAATCCCAAAAATTGTAGAATGTTGAAAAAAAAAATTCTAGCTTACGGAGAGACACCATTCAAGGATGACCATTCATCCCAAGGAAATAAGATGAATATGGATATGAAGAGAATTTCTATTGGACAGAGAAGAAGAAGAAGGTGGTAGAATTTGCCTCTAGATGTTTGACTGCCATAAAGAAAAATGTTGAATTAATTAGGCAGTAAATGAAGACTGCATAAGATCACTAGAAATTATATGTAGACAAGCGAAGAAAAGAGTTAGAGTTAGAGTAGAAAGGCATGGTGTTTTTGAAATTTTCCCTCTTAGGAAGGTCGTGAGTTTTGGAAAGTTGGTAAAGTTGGCATCGATGATTTGTTGGACCTTTCCCAACTTTAGAAAGAATATGAAGACTTGCTTATCACGTGGTGCTACCAAATAAGTTAGGAGGAGCCAATGACGTTTTTATGTTTCACACTTAAGGAAATGCTTTTATAGCACAACCGCTATGGTAGAGGCTGATCAATTTGGAGACATTGTGATGGAGCTAGTAGCATCCCGTGCCACCACATGTAGTGTGAAGCATGGAACTAAGGAAGCTCCATAACAAAGAAATTAGACTAGTTCGACTGCATTGGGAGGAAAATCCGATGGAAATCATAAGGACTTCTCATCCTAAGTATTTCACCGGGAAACTTTTCTGTTCAAAATTAGGTTTTGGTTGCATCGTGGTTGTTAGATTATATGGTAGGATATGGTTGCTACACTTTTACTATCACTTTTTGCTCATATAGAACACTTTTTGCATGTTTAGTATGTTTGTATACATACTTACAGGTCATGATCATACACTCATGCTATGATTTAGCTCACTTATAATATGTCTGTGTGCATAATCAAATTGAACTTTTGTTAATTAGATGGTTGTTTATATAACTTAGTTGTACAACATAAATGTTTATTGTGCGTTACACAGTTTTCCTATTGGAAAGATTTCGAGGACAAAATCCTTTTTAAGGGGGAGAATGTAAAACCTTGTAAAAATTAATAAGAAATAAATAAAATAAAATAAACAAGAGAAAATAAATTAACTATATAAAATGAGGTTAAAATGGAAATTTTACAAAAGTCAGAATTTGACCACGAAAATTATGTCACTGTGTTTGTGGACAAATTCCAATCAATTTCCATATATAATATGTTGAAAACAGAGCTTAAATGAAAAGGTTATAGATGTTTGAAGTGTTAGGTCAAAATAATTTAAATAAAATTCAAATTTAAACAATTAAATAATCCTTAAAATTTTAAAGTTAATGGCAATTAGATTTGGGGGTTAAGTTAATGTTAAAATTAATAATAATGTCAAGTTATAATTAAGGAATAAACTAATTATACAGCGACAAGTTATAAATGGTTCCAAAAATAATAGAACCGGTTGACCTCTCCTCTAGGATAGGTCGACTGTTAGTGGTCGACTGGCGGGTATCGACGGTCAAATGGTGATGGTGAATGACAACTATGATTTTGTGCTTTTTGAACGTATCAGATTATATTATTTGAGACAACCTAAATCTTACTAGCTCCAATATATTTCAACTACTATAAACAAGAGTCTAGCCCCCTCACGTTTATTCATAAATTATTTTAGGAACCAATTGAAGCTCTGGAAGTTCATTTCTTCTAAGATTCATGAAAACTCCATTAGTTTTTTAGGTAAGAAATCATATATACCTGTTTGTTTTCTATTCATTTTCCCAACCTATTCTTCTCCAACTTTCTAAATTTAATTTTATGTGCAAATCCTACACACACACACACACACACACACACACACATATATATAAAGAAGAGATCAGGTAGAGATTGTTGAAGGCATGTCAAATCCAAAGAAGGCAAAGTTAAATGCTAACGCCAAAAATCAGCATCAACATCCAATAGAATATAGTAGAGATTAAATGAAGAATAAATTAAAACAGAGCAAAAATTATAAATGAACACATAGACTTTTATTATGGTTCGACAAACTTGGCCTACATCCACTTCATATTATTGGTCTTGTACTTGATTATGATTACAAGAATGTTTGGATCAGCTGGAATCCACTAGTACAAGCACGAAGAATAAAAATGGAAAAGTCTTGGCAGCATTCAAAAGAGTCCCTTTTACTATGCCATACATGCTAGTTTTATAAGGGAAGACGTGTATGGATCAAGCTGAAATTTTGGTAGAAGAACGTTCAGGCCAAGTTGAGGCCACAAAAGAATATTGAGGTCCATCGGGGCCCATGGTAAGGGTCAGCCCCAACCCCTATTTTGATATCCAAATGGGGTGCAATCCCTGTGGTGGGTCCTCCATGATGTTAACTACTTGGCCACCAAATTTCATGCCATTCCGACTTAACGTTTGTGAGATATCACGTTTTCCATGAAGTTTTTTTGCCTGCATTATGATATCATTTGTTTCCTTTAGAGGAATAGGGGCTGATCCCTCCAATCTCCTCTGATTGGGTGCGATCCTTAGGGTAGGATCCTTAGGGTCCGCGCATCTTGCTCATAAAATTTCATATGCGTTTGATTTATGGATTTCGAGAAATTGATTATTTTTCTTGAGTTGCACTTGTTTGGCTAAAATATGTCGATCCCTTCTGTACGATCCCTTTCATACTGATCCCTTTCTCAAGTGAAGTAATTTTCCTATAACTTAAGCATATAAACTCCAAACAACTTGAGCTTTGAAATATTCTCTCATGGGGCTTCTTTGTCATTTTATAACGATCTCATGCAATTTGGGACAAAATTGAGGATATGTCCCCTAGGGAAAAAGATAAACACTGATCCCCTGGTTGGAAGAGATACTAATCCATACATAATATTATGGAGTGTCTATCTCTTGGTATCGGTTGATCGTCACTTCACATAAGTGCCTGCACTTGATTTCTGGACCTCACAATCATCGCTCTGGGCTATTGGCCTCAATAACAGTCGAGTCTAACTTGTCCAGTTGTTTGGATATAACCAGGTCAAAATGCCGGATAACAAAAAGAGTATACGGTGAGTGAAAATCTTAGCTTTTCTATTTTGGGAATTAAGTAGTATAGTTTAGGTTTGGTATGCCTTGGGAGTTTGGTTTGCAAAAACATTATATTATAAACCCTCAGAAACCCCATCAACGCAAAATGTCAACTCTACGTTAAAACTCAGGTTGTTTATGTCAAAAAAAGGGAAATTTTGTAGATTTACATTTAGTTGAAATAACAAAATTCATGGGATGGAAAATCAATCAAATTAATAACTTTTAACTTATATCCACCACTTATTATTTTCCTTTGAATTTTATTAAGGAATAATGTGTAAGGTATGAATTTTATTCGTAGTTTGCACTGATTATTCCCATGAATTAAATAGAAAGTCATTTGTTTATTTTTATGTGAAAAGGTGTTTTGAAAGCCAAAAATTGGAATTGTAAGTTTCTATCCATATTTTTCATTATTTTGATGTAGTAAGTTGAGTTTAAATTTTTATTGTACATGAGTCTATAGATTGGAACTTCTGGATATGAATATTGGAATTTTTGCATTGTTTATAATATGGAATTAGACTTGTATAACTATTGAAATAGTTAACATTTAAACGCTAGTTTAGAGCATTAATTCCACATGCTTAAAAATTAATAGGCATGTACATACATACATACATATATGTGTGTGTAATTAACATATAATTATAATATATAATTGTGTAGTTAAATATGTTACGAACTTTATTAAACCCCCCTTAGGCAAGGTAATCGATGTTAAAGGTGAAATAAGAAAGATTTCTTATAAGGCCTTAATTATGGAAACAGTGAGACGTGTGATAGTATATGTAGATTGTGATATAGATTATGACTAAGTTATAAGGATGCAATGTAACATCCCGCCTTTTCGCACGCTTTAAATCGGCTCACGTGCCAATTCAAACCATACGGAAGGGCGGATTGTTATGAGGTAAATGAGAAAAACAAGAAAGAAATAAAAGGAAAACAGAATCTCACAGCGGAAGGATAAAATATAATAATTAAATATTCAGCTTATAGATCTGTTTTTTTTTAAAAAAACATTTTTATATTTATAAAATACATATCAGAGTTACACATACCAATAACAATGCAGCGGAACAGTATGAGTGTAGTGCAATAATATAAATAATAATAATACAAATCTTCGCCTTCGTCCACCAGAGCTAAATCTTCAAATCCTGAAACGCTCAGACTGACCCGAGCGAATTTGAAAAGACAAAACACTCGAGTCAGAACTAAAAAATCTTATGTGAGTTAAATTAACAGAAATAAATATGGGTACAGTAACTCAAGAGATGCTCGGGATTTACATCTCCTAAGGAACCGTTAAACTATTTACTATGTAGTATATTGCGCTATTATTATAGTGTCTAATTGTAAAATAAACTTACTTTTTTCTTAGCATTAAGGGGTTACCCATATAGCCCTTAACACGTAATAGTCCCAGTAGTCCATCCAGTATCATCGCATCTCCAGATCGGGAGACTACACTAAATACTCCACGGGCTACGGGAGAAAACCAAACTCGTACAAGGCGCGATAGGGTAGGTGACATGGCACAACTAGGCAATGCCAGGGTAGATATACCAATTATGCTTTCGGGCTGATGGTAACGCGTAGCCACAGGTGCCGCCCACCTCGGACAATCACCCCCCTAAAATCAAAATCAAAAGTGGCCACCGAATCAATCCAAAGTCAGAGTATAGTATCGAAGAGGAGTATCCGATAAAGGGCGCTAATCCCCTTGGCCCGTCGATCGCTCCTGTTTTTGCCACCTTTTGCCAACTCACGGGAGTTGGGTCCACGTATTTACCTTACAGGAAACGCCGCCACCATCCAACTTCATTCTGGAATCTCCACCGCGTACACGGTTGTTAAAGTGGTTTTCGGAGTTGGCAGAGAGTATGACAACTTCCGATCTCGGTCTCTTTAACAACCAAACGTTATTATAACACCGTGGTCATTTAAAAATAATTTTACTTTCAAAACCAGAATATAATATCTATTTCAAAACCATATAAATACGATATCCTTTCCATTTCAAAACAAACCCATTTGATATTATTTTTATAAAACCCAAATTAACATAATATCATTTTATTTCAAATATATTTGTTTTCCAAAATCATATTGCTTTAAATTTTATAATAGTTGGAAACCAAACATTTGAATTATAACTTTTAAACACAAAACTATGAAATTTGTAGCTTTAAGACCATAACTTTCAAGACTTAAATGGTTTGGATATTTAACAGTATATAAAATAAAACGGTTGAATTTAAAATTTCCTTATAAAGTAAATAATTTCCACGCCTTTACAATTTTATTCACTTTAAATTCAGTCTAAACCCATAACCTTTAGATTCACTTTCAGTTTGAACAAATACACTTTGATTTCATTATTTTCAAACTTTGAGTATTTAATAAATTCCAAAACTAAGGTTGGGAATTCCTATTCAACAATTCATTGTCCTATTATTTAGTTTTGAAATGTTTACACAATAGATCCATAACAATTTAAATAAAACTCAATTTATTAACACTAGATATTTCCTTCCATTTATTTATACTAGAATTATTCGTTTACAAATTCAAATATAAATATCATACCTTTAAAATTTAAGTTTAATAAGTTTTACATCAACTTATAGAGTTTAATTTTTAAATAAGCTCAATTCCAAATAAATTTCCAATTTACCTTCCAATCTTAATTGGTTTAAATCACTAAAACTATATGTATATACACACCATATCTGAAACCTGTACTTGACCATATATTATAAATTATCAAACTCCATTATTCAACATATTTATTTTATTTAACAGATTTATACATAGCTTAAATTCAAAAATTCAACTATATATGTACATATATATAAACTAATATTTATATAACATCAAAATTTAATATTTATTAAAACGTATCCTATCCAAACCATAGAAATCATTTCAAAAATAATTATATATATATATATATACCGCGGTGCCTGTATAAAATTTTCTATCCTATGGTCAAGTGATACGGATATTTATCATTTCAATCCGCAATTTAAAAATAAAAATGTAGTTGTATATCATTTCAAACCGCAATCTCGAATGAAATGAAAATGCATAATAACTTGCAGTTTATACAATATGAATAGTATCCATTCATGCATCATATCAATCATCAAACATTTATCAATTTATCATCCAATTCAAACAATCACATCAATAAATAATAATTAATTACCAACAGTAAATTTTTCAATAATGAAATAAAATAACTGTTTAGCTGTAGTTTAAATGCAATAATAAAATTTAACTTAATTTTTAATTGGCAGTTATAAATGCAATGAATACATTAATCAACAATTAACTGGCAGTTTTAAATGCAATAATGAATTAAATAACGCGTAAATTAAATGAATGCAATTTAACTGAGAAAATGATGAAATATATGCCAAACAGCTATAAATAAAATTTTTAACACGTCATAAATCAATTTAACAAACATAAGAAATTTTAGAAGTTGTGAGTGGGTTAAAACACTCACCTTTTGGATTTAAATCGAATTTAAATCCAATTTAAACCCATAAATTGGAGGGTCTTAGAATTTTTCCAAACCAGCGTCAAAATGTCCGGAATTTTATTACGATCCTAACAAAAAAAATCGCGCGTGAAATGGAGTTTGTATGTGAAAAATATAGCGAAAATTGTGCTTGAATTTAAATTAAAATAAAATAAAAAGGAGAACATGTTCACCCCTTTAGCCACGTCATCTCCACACTCCTTTCTTCCCAGAATACATCTACAGGACGCACGAGAAAACCATGCAACTTCACGAACCCAAGCCCAGTGCCGTTGACCAATTATTGACGTCGCGTGCCACTCCCCTTCGTCAAAACCTCACCACCATCGGCCGAACACTCCTGCCCACGGGCTCACCCTGGCCCACAACCCCCTCGCGACGCATGAAAACAGCCCCAGCCGCCACCTATCATAATCCTAGGTTGAAATTATGCCGCCGATCTAACTATTGAATTGCCAAATAAACTGCATAGATGAAGTCCCCTCGGTACTCTCTTCAAAACCCAGAAAGGGTTTCTCGATCCGACGAAGTTCATCGTCGAGCGATGAACGGTCGAAACTTCTTCGATTTTTACTGGTCAAACGACAATCCAAAATGAAAAACGAATTTCACCAGAAGATTACACACTTCGAGAGATTCAACATATATTTTTTTGGAATTTTTCTAAGGAGTTTGAATTTTTGACTTTGATTTTGGCTTGTAATTGGATCTAGGGTTTGCATCCATTGAAGAAGAAGAGGAACTGATGAAATTTTACACGCAGATAAATGAGAATAGGCGGAGGCTAGGGTTTAGCAGGGTATTTATAGACAAATTGAAAAATAGATGGATCGGGTTGATAGATATACGTGCTATCGCTAACGTGGCCCAAAAAGCCCGTGCTGACCCCGGAACGAAATTGGTTAAACCCATATATTAAAATAGGTGTTTTAAAATATTTTAAACGCAATGGAAAAGGTTTCAGGTTCAAATTGTGTCGTATGAAGAAGTTATGCTAAAATCAATATTTTCAAATTGATTTCAATTGATTTCAATTGCATAAATTTCAAGCGTTTCGAGTCCGTACGATCAAACGACAAGTCCGATCGCTACGAAACTTGAAACATTATTATAATTCATCGATACAGATCCGATGAAATTAGTTTCGTCGAAATCCGAGTCAGTGGCCAAAATGTCTATTTTTATATTAATTAAATAAATTACAATTAATTGATTAAATGAAATTTTAAATTCAAATTCTAAAATTTGTAAATTTTATCACCTTTACTTTCCTAATCCTTCACATTACTTTAAACCAAATCTAGATGTAAATTTAGAGTTAACAAATTTATTCACTTCAGCGTTAAACTTCAATTTCATTATATTCGCAAATTATAAATTAAATTTGCAAAAATTTATTTTTATTTGACTTTCAATCATTTTTTAAATCTATTAGTATCCAATAGATGAGACTACCATTGGATTCATACTTTATTACGTAAATATCTCCAAATTTTATCTAAACTTATATTTACATAATGTCTAAATATTAAATTTCATTTATTTGAAAATAAACCCAATCACTAAAATTTACATTCAAATAAATTAATAAATCTTGATTTAAAATGCTACATCAACCAATAGTTATATTATACATGGAATTGACATAAATTTCAAATATTACTTCAATTAACGTTAATGTAATAATTATTTTTATTCATTGCAATTGATTATCAGTTATAATTTAATATACTAAATAGATGGTTAATCTTAAAATACTTGTTTTCATTAACATTTTATTTTCACTTAAAAGCTATTAATAACCAGCCAAATGTTGCTATTTGATTGAGACCTAATTCAATGCATTAATGAATGGGTAAATGATTAAAGTTTTGCACTATTGCCACAATTTTATTGATATTCATTAAGGTTTATTAGGTTCTAATTGACTCCCATTTAATTATTACAATAATTACTACCCTTGCTTCAAATTTCCAAAATTTAGAAATTACAAATTAAATTTTCAATATTTCCATTTAATAGACTTTCCATTATATCATCAATCTAACTGTCCTATTATGGATAGTATTACATTATTGAATCGATTATCAATTTATGGGAGAGTTATTATTAACCCACTCTTATTACATTATTCAATTAATATAGAAATAAATTTCATCCACTTACAAATAAATGCAATTATTACATATTTCCTTCCAATTAATTTAAAATTGATTTCTATAGATTGATTTGATTTAATCACCAAATATATATTCATAAATTACTTTACATACACCCTTCCGTTACTATATTAAAAATCACCAAGTAACGTTTATTATCGAAACAACATTAATTAAAATTTCTTACCTACATTGTGACGCCCTACCTCTATACCCACGCTAGTCAAGAACACTACGGAGTAATGCTGTCGACTGGCACGGAGAATAAGGCTGTTGAGGAGCGACCATCCGTGTAATTACTTTGTGCGAGCACCGATATGCCACATAAAATATAACATGCATTTCATCTCAAGAGGAAGTCCGACATACCGACGCAAACTCAAAGCTACTACACAGTGGCTATATATAATCTTCGAAAACAAATATAGAAATAAGCATAACACAAATCAGTCACAGATAATTCATATCACAAAGGCGGAAGAAGATATGAATATATAACTAACACATGAAAGTGTATATCAGAGTAGTGGTCAAAAAATCCACAATAATACAAAAGAATAGCAACACGTGCTATACAAAAGAATACAACTATGAGTCCATATCTCAAGTGTATACAACAAAATAAACTACTAATATAAGTAGTTAGCCAAAAGTCAGAGAAATCAATCCCAAGTGAGAAGTCAAGCTGAAGCACCTGTAACATCTTGGTCTGACCCGAGTATTATTTAATATGAAAATAATAAACGGATCTGTTTAGCTATAAATATCATATGAAGCGATATAGAATAAGAGATATGACTAAACACATAATAATCACAATGCCAAGCTGTGATATATATAAATAATTGAAAATCAACAAGAGATTAATCAATATCACAGGAATCTTCTCAAAGATCCAAAAAGGGTATCATACCCAAAACTTGTATTCATAACAAGTCAATGACACACGAATTCACCAAGGCACAAAAATTGATAAAGCTTATCAGTAGAAATCACAAAAATAGGTGAAGGATAAAATTTCCAGAAATCAACACACGAAATCCAGAAATAGTAAAAAGGGAAAGAGGCCTATCACATGACGGTTCGAAGACCATGGGGAGCTACCCCATATGTGTGAGTCGAAATCACACAGATGAGGTCTAGACTAACCAAAAAGCAAAAATGTATGTGTGAGTCGAAATCACACAAATGGTGTCTAGTCTAACCTCGCAGACAGAAAAGATATGCGTGAGTCGAAATCACACAAATGGTGTCTAGGCTAACCAAAAAGCAAAAAGGTATGTGTGAGTGGAAATCACACAAATGGTGTCTAGCCTAACCTTGCAAACAAAAAGATATGTTTGAGTCGAAATCACACAAATGGTATCTAGACTAACCTCGCAGATAAAGAGACAGATGTGAGTCGAAATCACACAGATGAGGTCCAGTCTAACCTTGCAGTCAAAGAGACATCGCACAATTGCTAGTCTAAATCATAAAATGATCGTCATGATCAAAGAGAAGTGTCAATTACAGTAAGCTAGTAAATGTATGAGCTTAGCTTCATGTCCCATAACCACTAGCTTAACTTAAATATTTACGAACAAATTGTAGATCTCCACTAGAAAATTGTCACGAGGGTTTCAATCGAACAAGTCCAAGAATTAACCGACGAAGTAAACGCAAGCGTTTCATACCACTTGTTTTACTAAATCGTTTAATTAGATTTCTCATACGAGTGAGGTAAAGGTTTGTATATACTAATAGATTGAAAAACGGTTTGAGAAAACGAGCTTTGTTATAAAATAGAGTTGAAATCCTTTTGTTGAAAGAGTTTTGATATTCACTACTAGTATAGAGAACCCTTATATTTTTAAAGTGACAAATCATAGAAGTGGTTGTAGAAACAATCAATCATAAAAATTCACATTCGAAGACATGAATAAAATCCAAAGAAATCGATACCGAATCCATCAAAGTGGATGTTCCCATAAATCACAAAGAAAATGTCATCAAAGTCGATAATAAGTGCTAATAACAAAAGGGAATCAACACTAATCGATTGAAGTTGGAATTCTCAAGCAAATTGGCAAATAGGCAAAACTTGCAAATAGGAGCAGGTCGGTCAACCGGACTTTCCGGGTCGTTTGACCGAACCAGAGGCAGGAAGTGCTTGGGTAGCAGGTCGGTCGACCAGACCCTGAGCTCGGTCGATCGGAGCCTGTTACCTGCACTTCCAAAACAGAGGCAGGAAGTGCTCGGGGTAGCAGGTCGGTCGACCGGCCACTGCGTTCGGTCGGCCGAACCTGTATTCTTGCACTTCCTACCCTATTTCAAAAGAGGTGCAAACTCCCTCAATTTGCAAACGGTCGAGCAACGGCTCTAAGGATTTACGCCAATCGACTACCCGGCCATAGAAGCTCTTCGGTTCATCACCAAAACATGATCAAAACATCAAAGCTATGATTTTTAAAGAATTAAACCCAAAACACTAAAAATTGGAATATTCACCAAATCAATCCAAATCAAAAGCAATTGCACAAGAATAAGTGTTAGGAATTCATACCTAACAATCGAAGATAAATATAAGCATAGATGTGAGATAAAAATCTCACCTTTGAACCCAAACGATTGAAGAAGAAGCTTGAAAGCAAAG
Organism: Allium cepa; assembly: GCA_030765085.1. Taxonomy (NCBI): domain Eukaryota; kingdom Viridiplantae; phylum Streptophyta; class Magnoliopsida; order Asparagales; family Amaryllidaceae; genus Allium; species Allium cepa. The sequence goes on along the minus strand of CM060938.1, from coordinate 794,914,831 downwards.
AAGAATCAACCACTCTTCAAATCCAACTCAAGAAGCTTAATTCTAAGCTTTAAAAGAAGAACATTCCCAAAGTTAGGTTTAGAAATTTCTAAAATTGATTAAGAGAATGAGTTGGAGAAGATGAAGAGAAACTTACCAATGGGTTCTCTTGAATTTGGAGCTAGAAGTTGGATTTGCTAAGGAAGACTAGGGTTTTGGAGTTTTAATTTCCCATCTCTCCCACCATTGATGCTTTAGAACTGAATAGAGGAGGAAGTGAGAGTGAATGGGGGGAGTGGTTCAGATTTGAGTATAAGTTAAACATAGGGGTGAACCCAAACCCAAACCCAAAGTGAAAAAGTAGCAAAACTTGACTAACTCCAAACATATCAAAGTTTACACTTAAAAAGATCGCAAACGTCATTTTAAACTCAATGGGAGTGGTCCCGAGTCCTAATTCGACCGTATGCAAAAAGTAGCTTTTCGGACCAAATTCCGAGTATCGATAAATATTTAAATAAAATATTTAAATATAAAAATCGATAAATATGCGGGTTGTTACAGACTCCCCTCCTTAAAGAAATTGCGTCCTCGCAATATTTAAGAAGAAAATATAAAGTAACAACCATAAAAGCATATTCAACACAAAAGAGATTTGAAATAAAAGGTTCTCCTTAAAGAGCACGGGAAAGTAAGTCCGGATGTGATCGCTCGATGAACTCTCTAGATTCCCAAGAACAATCCTTAGGATTTGAAGACCATTGAACATTCACAAGTGGAACATCCTTATTTCGAAGTCGTTTGACTTCCGAAGCAATAATACGAACAGGATGCCGCTCATAAGTTAAATTAGGCGAAACTTCAATCTCTTCCACAACACCGGGCTCAAGAATAGAATTGGAATCTCGAAGGCACTTCCGTAATTGAGAAACGTGAAACACATCATGAATAGCAGAAAACTGGGCCGGTAATAAAAGGCGATAAGCCACGGAACCGATACGTTCGGTGATAGGAAATGGCCCAATATATCGAGGTGCTAACTTTCCCGACCGACTGAAACGTACAACACCTTTCATAGGTGACACACGAATAAAAACAAGACCTCCAACAGAAAATTCTAATCTCCTTCTTCGATTATCGGCCTAGGATTTTTGTCTACTCTGGGCTTCTTTCATCCTATCTTGAATAAGGTCAATTTTCTCTATGGAATCACGAATAAAGTCTGGACCTAAAACCAGCTTCTCACCGGCCTCAAGCCAACAAGAAGGCGATCGGCATGGCCTTCCATAGAGTGCCTTGAAAGGTGCCATACCAATACTAGATTGGAAGCTATTATTATAGGAAAATTCAATAAGAGGAATATGATCTTCCCCGCCTCCACCCAAATCAAGCACACAAGCACGAAGAAGATCTTCAAGAGTTTGATTCACACGCTCGGTTTATCCATCGGACTGAGGATGATAAGCGGTGCTAAAATTAAGCTTCGTTCCTAAAGCTTTTTTTTTTGAAGACTCTTCCAAAATCCATTAGTAAAAAATGGATCTCGATCACTAACAATAGAAGTAGGAACTCCATGCAATTTAACAATTTCTTTGATAAAAAGTTTGGCCAAAAGAGGAATGGTTCGGTTAGACCGAACGGGAATAAAATGGGCGGATTTAGTAAGTCTATCAACTATAACCCATAAGCTATCATGACCCGAATGAGAACGGGGAAGGCCATCAATAAAATCCATGGAAATTTGGTCCCACTTCCAAACTGGAATTTCTAAAGGTTGCAATAACCCATAGGGCCTTTGATGTTCGGCCTTAACGAGTTGGCAAGTCATGCAACACTTAACGAAGTTAGCGATGTCAAGTTTCATTCCCTCCCAATAATAAAGTCGCTTCATATCCGTGTATATTTTACTACTACCGGGATGAATGGTAAATTTAGAACGATGGGAATCTCCTAAGATGTCTTTTCGAAGATCACTAATATTAGGCACGACAAGTCTACCCAATTTTCGAATGCCGCCACGAGAATCAATATCAAAGTCTTTCAAACCTTCAGTATCAATTCTATCCTTAAAATTTTTGGCCAAGAAGAGCCAAGTCGGGATCTAGCCTTTGAGCTTCAAGAATGCGGTCTAAAAGAGAAGGATGTGCTTCAAGGCTACATAAAGCAAGAGTTGAACATAAATCGGATCCACGATCTCGAATCTCACAAGTGGATAAAGTCTCGAGATCCTTTCACTCGAATATCATCGTAGAAACAACCGCTTATTGCTTACGACAAGTGCATCGGCAACGCGATTTCCCTTCCGGGAGTATACAAAGAATATTAGGATCATATGATACAAGGAACCCAAGCCAATATGAAGTTCCTTATGAGAAAATAAATATTCCAAAGATTTATGATCGAGGTGGAGAACAAATTTCTCCCCCAAAAATGATGATGCCATACTCTAAAAGCGAAAACAACAGCTGCGAGCACTAGATCATGAGTGGCACACCTAGTCTTGATCGGCTTTAATGATTTAGAAGCACAAGTGGTAGAACATTCTCTTTCGCAAGAGGACGGCACCCAAACCAATATGACTAGCATTGGTACAAAATATAAAATCTTGGTTCCCTTCGGGAAACACAAGAATAAGAGTATCGGAAAAGAATTCATTCAAATAATCTTCTTTCTCGAAAATCTAAAACTTTCAAAATTACATTTATCTTTATGTAATAATCTTTCTAGAAAAATTTACATTTTTTTACAAGTCAATATATCGTGTCTGATTGTCTCATCAAAGCGTTTAGGAAATTCCTATCGATAACGTTGATCAAGCGCATCGACCAGAATTCTTAAAGCACTCAACGGGCAATACAATCACAAAATCATCTTCTATACGAATGTTTCTTAAAAACCTTTAATAATATTCTTTGCTCGTTTAAGAGCAAAATCAAATCGTACTTATAAATAAATCTTATGAAAAATATTTACAAAATTTTAAATTTCTATTTTCATCCAAAATCAATAAATACAAAAATGATGTTATCGAGATATTCATAGAATACTCGATTTATAAAATGGATGAAACAAGAAGGGCAAACTGAATGACATAATAAGTCATTCATAAGAATCATAACGAGTGTGGAGTGCGTAAGTGGAATGCAAACTTACGCAACTCGTAGCCAAATGAAAATCGGTAGCAAGGTCGAGCTGAGAAGACCCTATCACCACATAAGATATTTCTTAGGTGATAATCCTAAGACAAGTCCAAATAAACCGGAAAATTTCACAAACTATTTAAATGAGAGAAGTAAAACTTTCCTCATCATGAGGGTTTAAAGAACAAAAATCAGTGTCACCAAAAATTTGAAATCGGAATCACAAAGAAAAATAGAAACTTGCTTAACAGATTAAAAAAATGTCGAAGATGATAAGTTCTTACGGAAAATAGGATATGGGCTTCGCAATAAGCCAATCCTTTCCAAAAATCGATTCTGAAGCCTAAGCAAAAATCGGCTCGGACAGAAATATCACATAAAATAATTTCGACATCAATAAAAAGCAAACTGAGTGTTGCGGATCTACCATCCGGATTCGCAATTCTCAAGGAAGACATCAATCCCAAAATTGCTTAAAGGAAAAGAATCAACAAGTTCTTTTTATATAAAATAGTGAGATGGAACCCATATCAAAAAGAACACGAACAAGAAAATCACAAAGCAAATGTCATCAAGGATTGAATGAGAAATACCTTGACCAAGAGAAATATTGCTAGGGGCTTGCACAATATTTAGCTTTCTCATGTCCTTGTTCAAAAGTTTGGGACATGCAGATAAAAGATGACCCGAGTCTTTGCAATAGTGACAATAAAGGGGTTTCGGGCACTTAATTACATAATGGTCTGTGGAACCACAATTGTAGCATTGTTTACGACTTGGGGTAGGAGTCTTGTCTACCGAAGTTTCTTGTTCCCCTTCTTCTTGCTTTGAAGTATGGGGCAGGCAGAAATATGATGACATGTATTTTTGCAATAACGACAAAAGAGTGGTTCCGAACACTCCTTTGCATAGTGGTCCTTAGCATTACAATTGTAGCATCCTCCTCGATTAGGAATTGGAGTCTTTGCTATAGAAGTAGTTTGCTTCACTCTCTTATTGGGATTAGGGCTTTTGAACATAATATGCCTCTTCTTGGAAATCCCAATATCTTTATCACTTCCTTTACCAACCTCTCCATATCGAAGAGGGATATCCACAAGCTGATCGAAAGGAAGTTCAAGTTTCAAAGGTAGAATCATCTCGGGGTTCTTACTCAAAGCATAGATAAACTATTGATTCTTTACAAGATCCAAAAGTTGTTGGGCAGGCATGAATGCGCCATCCAGAGAAGGACTACTGGATTGACCAGCGCTAGGATTGCCAGAACCAACCATTTCTTTTCTTTAATAAAAAAGAAAAGAAGAAGAAAAAAGTTATTCTTAGAATGAATATCAACAATCATGATGATAAAACAAGGAATCATTAAAGAAAAATAGGATTGAACGGTACGAACACCTGAATAAAATCCTAAAGCACGACTCCTAAGAAAGACTTAGGACATGATCCTTGCTAAATTATTCTACATTGTTCCGAAGTTTGGCTCTGATACCAAGCTGTGATGCCCCACCTCTATACCCACGCTAGCCAAGAACACTACGGAGTAATGCTGTCGACTGGCACGAAGAATAAGGCTGTTGAGGAGCGACCATCCGTGTAATTGCTTTGTGCGAGCACCGATATGCTAGATAAAATATAACATGCATTTCATCTCAAGAGGAAGTCCGACATACCGACGCAAACTCAAAGCTACTACACAGTGGCTATATATAATCTTTGGAAACAAATATAGAAATAAGCATAACACAAATCAGTCACAGATAATTCATATCACAAAGGCGGAAGAAGATATGAATATATAACTAACACATGAAAGTGTATATCAGAGTAGTGGTCAAAAGATCCACAATAATACAAAAGAATAGCAACACGTGCTATACAAAAGAATACAACTATGAGTCCATATCTCAAGTGTATACAACAAAATAAACTACTAATATAAGTAGTTAGCCAAAAGTCGGAGAAATCAATCCCAAGTGAGAAGTCAAGCTGAAGCACCTGTAACATCTTGGTCTGACCCGAGTATTATTTAATATGAAAATAATAAACGGATATGTTTAGCTATAAATATCATATGAAGCGATATAGAATAAGAGATATGACTAAACACATAATAATCACAATGCCAAGCTGTGATATATATAAATAATTGAAAATCAACAAGAGATTAATCAATATCACAGGAATCTTCTCAAAGATCCAAAAAGGGTATCATACCCAAAACTTGTATTCATAACAAGTCAATGACACACGAATTCACCAAGGCACAAAAATTGATAAAGCTTATCAGTAGAAATCACAAAAATAGGTGAAGGATAAAATTTCCAGAAATCAACACACGAAATCCAGAAATAGTAAAAAGGGAAAGAGGCCTATCACATGACGGTTCGAAGACCATGGGGAGCTACCCCATATGTGTGAGTCGAAATCACACAGATGAGGTCTAGACTAACCAAAAAGCAAAAATGTATGTGTGAGTCGAAATCACACAAATGGTGTCTAGTCTAACCTCGCAGACAGAAAAGATATGCGTGAGTCGAAATCACACAAATGGTGTCTAGGCTAACCAAAAAGCAAAAAGGTATGTGTGAGTCGAAATCACACAAATGGTGTCTAGCCTAACCTTGCAAACAAAAAGATATGTGTGAGTCGAAATCACACAAATGGTGTCTACACTAACCTCGCAGATAAAGAGACAGGTGTTTGTCGAAATCACACAGATGAGGTCCAGTCTAACCTTGCAGTCAAAGAGACATCGCACAATTTCTAGTCTAAATCATAAAATGATCGTCATGATCAAAGAGAAGTGTCCATTACAGTAAGCTAGTAAATATATGAGATTAGCTTCATGTCCCATAACCACTAGCTTAACTTAAATATTTACGAACAAATTGTAGATCTCCACTAGAAAATTGTCACAAGGGTTTCAATCGAACAAGTCCAAGAATTAACCGACGAAGTAAACGCAAGCGTTTCATACCACTTGTTTTACTAAGTCGTTTAATTAGATTTCTCATACGAGTGAGGTAAAGGTTTGTATATACTAATAGATTGGAAAACGGTTTGAGAAAACGAGCTTTGTTATAAAATAGAGTTGAAATCCTTTTGTTGAAAGAGTTTTGATATTCACTACTAGTATAGAGAACCCTTATATTTTTAAAGTGACAAATCATAGAAGTGATTGTAGAAACAATCAATCATAAAAATTCACATTCGAAGACGTGAATAAAATCCAAAGAAATCGATACCGAATCCATCAAAGTGGATGTTCCCATAAATCACGAAGAAAATGTCATCAAAGTCGATAATAAGTGCTAATAACAAACGGGAATCAACACGAATCGATTGAAGTTGGAATTCTCAAGCAAATAGACAAATAGGCAAAACTTGAAAATAGGAGCAGGTCGGTCAACCGGACTTTCTGGGTCGGTTGACCGAACCAGAGGAAGGAAGTGCTCGGGTAGCAGGCCGGTCGACCGGACCCTGAGCTCGGTCGACCGGAGCCTGTTACCTGCACTTCCAGAACAGAGGCAGGAAGTTCTCGGGGTAGCAGGTCGGTCGACCGGCCACTGCGTTCGGTCGGCCGAACCTGTATTCTTGCACTTCCTATCCTATTTCAAAAGAGGTGCAAAATCCCTCAATTTGCAAACGGTCGAGCAACGGCTCTAAGGGTTTACGCCAATCGACTACCCGACCATAGAAGCTCTTCGGTTCATCACCAAAACATGATCAAAACATCAAAGCTATGATTTTTAAAGAATTGAACCCAAAACACTAAAAATTGGAATATTCACCAAATCAATCCAAACCAAAAGCAATTGCACAAGAATAAGTGTTAGGAATTCATACCTAACAATCGAAGATAAATATAAGCATAGATGTGAGATAAAAATCTCACCTTTGAACCCAAACGATTGAAGAAGAAGCTTGAAAGCAAAGAAGAATCAACCACTCTTCAAATCCAACTTAAGAAGCTTGATTCTAAGCTTTAAAAGAAGAACATTCCCAAAGTTAGGTTTAGGAATTTCTGAAATTGATTAAGAGAATGAGTTGGAGAAGATGAAGAGAAACTTACCAATGGATTCTCTTGAATTTGGAGCTAGAAGTTGGATTTGCTAAGGAAGACTAGGGTTTTGGAGTTTTAATTTCCCATCTCTCCCACCATTGATGCTTTAGAACTGAATAGAGGACGAAGTGAGAGTGAATGGGGGGAGTGGTTCAGATTTGAGTATAAGTTAAACATAGGGCTGAACCCAAACCCAAAGTGAAAAAGTAGCAAAACTTGACTAACTCCAAACATATCAAAGTTTACACTTAAAAAGATCGCAAACGTCATTTTAAACTCAATGGGAGTGGTCCCGAGTCCTAATTCGGCCGTATGCAAAAAGTAGCTTTTCGGACCAAATTCCGAGTATCGATAAATATTTAAATAAAGTATTTAAATATAAAAATCGATAAATATGCGGGTTGTTACATACATTGATTGTATACGTTTCCCATTAATTGCGTATTACTTCATCGGTTATTATAACATTGAATTCATTAAATTATCACTAATTTCATCATTGCATTAGTTAGTACAATCTTCCCATTTGCTTTCTTATATTAGACTTTAACCAAGTATAACAAGCTACATTATTTCAACTAATTGCCATTTCCTTTCTTCCTTTTTGTTTTATGTTATTGTTAATTTTTATTACAATTGCTCTTTTAAATTCTAACATTCACTTCTTTATCAATTATAAGATTTTCATTTCTTTCTACATTAAATTACAAAAATCTTATAATTTAACCAAATTAAATCATCGAAATTTACGGGTCGTTACATGCAAGGTCAGTAAAAAGCACATAGAAGCTAATCTGGCTACTAGAAATGTAACTTTGAGACTAGTGTGAGGCATCATCTATAATAAATAACTACAATGATGTGAGGTAAGTCCCAAATTCTAAGGGGTAAATCTTCCAACTAATCTGGCTACCAATACTTATGAATAGTCGAACTAATGCGAGACATTGCCATGGGATACAAGTCATAATACGAAGGACCTTCTTCAGAGATTGAAGGTATTAGGTGGTTGTGTGAGTTCTACCTCTTTTCTATGTAGGAAATAGCAAATGGTCGGGTTATCGGTTAGGCATGATAGAGGATATCTCGAGAAACGGCCCGCTTGAATAGGAAGTATTAAGTGTCTAAACAAAATCCATGCAATGTATGCTAGATAGTTACCAGTAAGGAGTCTTCCTTCGGATTATAGGTAGTAAATGACATGAACCCGCCTTAAATAAGGCATTAAATGATCGAAGTCTACCTAATTTCCATTAAAAGATATCAAGTGACTTTATTACTATTTTTTACATTGATAGAACATTACGAACAATAGATATGGTAGGTTAATAGCAAGTTGGCTATAGGCTTATAGTTTGAAAGTTGAAGAAAAAAAGCTTTTGGGCTTATATTTGAAAAGATTATATAGGTAAAAAATGTAAGACATATCCCCATCTAAATTATACTGCCCAAGCAATAATATAATAAGGCTCAAGAATTTATTCGTTAGACATAGGTTGTTCTGATTCTCTCTTCATTATAGCATAGGCAGGGCTGTCAATAAGTACTCAAAAAATTGAAAATCCTTCCATATCCATAACTGAAATATGAAAAATTACCATATATCAAAAAAATAGACACAGATGTTAATATGGCTATATCTGTATCCAATAATTATCCATTTTCCTTTTATCAATATTATGATTATTTTTTGTATATTTTAGTACATAAAATTGTTGTTATTTACTTTTTATCTAGGTAAAAAAATTAATATGTAAATAAAATTCAATGTTTGCCGCTTAAAATTATTTTTTTAGCATATTTATTATTGTTTATATTTTTAGTACTAAAATGGATTTATAATATACCACAAGTTTCTATTTATTTGTTAAGATTTATGAGTTCTGACATGTCGAAAATACCTGATAAATATCCAATATCTGAAACTAATTTCGGATACGAATACAGATGTGACACTATTCGAATCCATATCCAACCATCTATAGGCCAAAACACAGGTAAAGAAAGATGATGATGTTGAAGATGAAAGTATAGAGTACGCTTGTAGCAGTCTATCTAATTATGTTATTTTCCTATGTACCTAATGGAAACAATTGTATTTTGAAAATGATATACCACAGATATGTATTAGTTATTGTTGAATTTTGTATTATGTTTTTTATGAAATTTTGAATTTGTAATAAAATGGCCACTATGTTATTATTATATTTATCATACTACTATGAAATCTGAATATGTAGATAAATAACTTTATATTTTTCATTTTTCTAACCAATAGATAGCTTTGGAATGCTTCTAAGTTTCGTTGGGTCTTTTTTGGGTCGAAATTTTGGTCCGTTCAGGGCGATTTGTTACAGTGACCTAATTCATGATGCGTCCACCAACTTCTCGGCGATATGCTTATGGTTAAAAACAACTGACATGTCTAGATCCAGATTTGAATTGGTTCCTGATCCTAGTTAGAGATCACCATGTTTAAGGTTTAACATAGTGGTGGACGCTCGAAGGAAGCTCTCATTCTTTTATGAATGACAGGCTTCACCTGCTCCCTCCCCGTGTCCATTAGTGCTCATGTCCAAAACAAAGAGAAGAAGAGGATATTGAGGCGCTCAAAGGGAACCAAACTTGATAGGTGATTAGGCCCATTCGAATTAATATGCTGGTGCCTTAGCTAAAAAGCATTTCTTCCAAGAGAGCCTTTAGGATCAAGTTGGAAGGTACATCGACTCGAAAATTCGAACACTTCATCTTCAAATATCGTAATGATTTGAAATATATTTAAGTGTTATAAATATGGTTTTTCAAACTTACGAACATCTTTTAATTGGTAAATAATGATAAAAAAGTGTTTTGAAATTTCTTTAAAAATGTATGTTCTTTGAAGGAATATCTATAATGTGATCGAAAATTGGTTTATTGATAAACAGTTTTTTAATTAAAATAAGATGTTCGAACTATTTTTCACTAAGTTAATGAACATATGAACATATTAAGAGCTAATTAACTCATTTCTCTTCATAAAGAAAATGGAACATTTTATAAGCCTCTAAATGGATAAGATATATTTGTGTATAAGGGGTTTTAAAGTAATTAGCTAGTGGTAGAGGTGTAAAGAAGAAGTGATGGGATGTGGAGAGGTTAGACTCCCATGGAATGGTAAGGGGTGAGAGAAAAGTTGAGGAACACCATTCTAAGCCTATAAAAGGAGGGGCATACCCCTTGAATTCATTACAAAATTTTAACATAAAACGTAAGCACTCTTATCTCATTTCTCTACAAAATTTCCTAAAAAAATAATTGCAAAAACCATCCAAATCAACTCAAATTGGGCTAGAGCCTTACTAAAACATCACAAAACTACCATCAAGTTAGATATTAAAGAAGTGAAGCCATGCTCCCCCCATTTAGCATAGCCGTGAGCAATAAGTGAAAAATTAGCCTCGGAAATCAAGTGCAAAAGTGAAAGAAGGTAGGAAGATAGGTGTTGCAAGGTAGAGGTTATACTTGGATTGCTTGAATTTACTTATTTTCTTGATTAAGAGTGAGCTAACTCACCATTTTGAGTGAAAATATAGTGCACATATGCTTGTGTCTAATAGTTTTTGATTTGTTGCTTTGTGTTTGAATGGATATTGAAATATGTTGCATTATTCAATTTAATTCTTGCTTTGATAGCAAATGACATATGCAATCCATATATATTGACTTGTAATGGACTTATATTACTTGTAGTATAGTCTTGAAACAAAGCATATAGGTTGTAGTTGAATATAGTTTTGAATATGACTTGGATTTGGAAGTACTCTTATAGCAATAGTCGCTATGGATGTACTTAGGAATTGCCTTGTCTTTTGAAATTTCTATGAAACTTTGTGAAGAGATCCTTAGAGGTTTCTTGCCATATTAGTGATTATTTATATGTTGGATTACTTCCATAAAAGGTTTGGAAGTAAAAAATTTAAGTAACATTTCGAAAAGTGGTCAAAACTTCAATCTTGCAAAACTGCCCCGTTTAGCCTTGATTTTTGAACTTCAAATGTTTGAAAAGGACTTTTGACTTAAGTATTTTGTTTCATTCTTTTGAGGGTTGTCTTCTAATTCTTGTTAGAGTGTTTTAAAAGTGGTTTGAGATTTTTTTTAATTTTTAGGAATTAATTATGTATTTTTAAAGAACGGTATTTAATATAAAAAAATAGAAAACATTGGTTTTCCAAGTTTCGAAGTGTTTTATAAACTTGCTATCTTAACGTAACATTTTAAGAAAAAATTTAAATTCTTTTGTAAGTATTAAAAGTATAAAAAATGATAAAAAGGGGGCTAGGAATTTCTTAGTGGCTAAATGTTTATTCATGTGATTACTTTAGTTATGCTTAACACTAAAAGCCAAGCAAGGTGGACTTCACTATTTGCAAGAGTTAAGATTGATGAACGAGTAGGATAAAGCAATAGTGCTTTAACCTACTGACTTTCCTCTTGACTGAGTAATAGTTAATTTGGAACGTCGAGAACGTGTTAATCGTTTTTATTACTTATTTATTTGTTGAATGTTAAGTAATAATATGCTTAGCGCTAAAAGCTAACTGAGTAGACTTATCTATCTACAAGAGTCAAGAAGTGAAGTGCTTGAACAAGACTTTGATATGCAACCATGCTATAACTTATCTGGCTTCATTCTTAACCGAGTGATAGTATAAGTTAAGAAGTCGGATATGTGTTAAGTATACAAACCTTAATTTCTATAAATGAACGTTTTAAATAGATAGTCCGTTAGTCAACTATCGAAATTGAACAAATATGACTTTAAAAGTATGGAAAGGCTTATTAATTTCAGAACAACGAGGACCTATATGGAGGAGCATAGGTACGAAATGTCTCTAGCTTTTTCTTACTTTTGGAAGAACCGGAACTAAGTTAACCAGAAATTTATCGAATTAGTTTTGATGAGTCAGGGATCATAAATTGTTTACTTATTGAATACCACTTCAAAACTAGTATACAAATTCTATATTTGGAAGCGGTTGTGAAGTGAAATGCTATAGAGATGAACTGTTTATCCTAAGGTTGAGTCCAAGGCAGAGGTTAGCATTAGCATTCGTCCAAGGACTTATGTAGGAATCCAATTGGGGATTTGTTTTTTGTTCAAGTAATGAAGTCTTGTGTGGGAGATTCTGAATGTTACCACGACATTAAAAATGATAGAAAACAAAGTAGGATGCACAACCTGGGGCTTTGCTGACTCACGCCAGGGTATTATCAACTCTAAATCTAGAGATACTTAGCGATTGTCAACGGCGGGAGTTGATGATATTCGGTTCCACGTTGTTCATGTTTATGTTTGAACGATGGACTGCTTGTGTTTACCTTAATGGTATATTTTATCTACAGATATACTATGCTTGGAAGGTACTTTCTAAACCTTGTGGAAAAGATTGGATTTGGCCTCGACCGAAGAGATCTCCATGGAAAAATCTAATATGCAAACATACCTTAGTAGTTTTTGAATGTAACCTAATATTGTTGCGGAAAGATAAATGTAAGCATCATAGTAATTGATATGATTTATGTTCTACACTCTAGACATTATCTATTATATTACCATATTAACGTAATGAATGGTTGGTTTCTTTCAGGGAAAAACTATTACAAGAATCCATGTGGTCTCAACAGTTACTATTACATATTGAATGTATCTTGGTTTTTCTCATACCAGACTTTATGTCTAACATTTGGTTTTTTCTCTAACTTCCTCACGTGCTCTTTTGTGTAGGCTGAGCAAAGCTGGTTTTTATTTTGGATGATTGAGAGTTCAAGAGATGAGTTGGAGTCTTCCATTATATATCTACTTCTATTTCTATTGCATTGTATTATGTATGTACGTATCAATGTGTTGAGGACAGGCAGTTCTAACCATCTAGGTTAATTATATACTTAGGTTTTATAACTTTGAAATTGTTGTATTCAGAGTAACCCTTTGTACTATTCTTTTTATATTATATATTATCGTTCCGCTGTAAGATTGTGATGTTGGGTTCTTTCTTTCTTGTTCTATACTTTTTTATTTACCCTAACTTCTGTGTTTTTGGCACCTGGATGCTCGATATGAATACCGTGGATATATTTAGTGTCGATATTCGAGGGTCAAAAGGTCAGGTCCTTACATTTGATATCAGAGCCCAAGGTTGAGCGAACACCTTAGCTTTAGTAGGGTACGGCTCATTAGAGGTCACTACAACAAAACAGTCTTTTTACAATGGGCAATGCCCGTTGTAATATGGTTTTCGCAACGGGCATGTGCCCATTGTAATAGGCCTCGTTGTGATAGATCCACTACATTTTACAACGGGCAAAGCACGTTGTAAAAACCGTTGCATTATACCTTTTGACAACGGCCATAACCCGTTGTAAGAAGCTCATATAAAAACGCACATTGCCCATTGCAAAATAAATGCAAATTTAAAAAAAATACAGCAGCATCCATGCAATACATCCATACTAATACAAAATATTGTCGTAGTTGCTCTAAAAACTGCTACTTCTAGCACCACAACTTCAACTACCTACCATCCACTTTCTACAAGCACAAACTCCTGCAACCTTCCAAACACCCAACTTCTCCAACCACAATTTGCAATTTATCTTCCTCATCCATACAACTCTTCCATATAAATCCCTGCATCACAATTACATCCCATGTCCACAAACCATCTCCTTCATCCTCAACCTCTGCCTGCAAAGTCATCGTTGCCCGAACTCCAGCAAAACCCTCAATAACACGCAACCACCACAACTACATCTCCTAAGTTCACCACATTACTGCTTGAACATTGCTACATCCGACTCCATCCAATCTTCACTGCAACTCAACACCTCCAACCATCCAATCAACATCCTTCATTGCCTACAACCTCCACCAGTACGTCAACCAAAATAGAACCACCAAACACTTCCTCGACTAAACTGCACCTTATGACACTTCATAATCCCTTCCACTGCCTCACCAACCTTAAACTGAATGCACCTATCACTTTTACTGCAGTCTACAACCAATCATCTCATCTCACCAAACCATAGCAGCCACTTCAAACTGCTAAACCCGCCTGCAATCCATCTCCCTCCACAACAGATACCCTAATTCAAGACCGCGGCTTTCTATCGACGACTATCTCCTAAGCAAAATCACCTCTCCTCAAACTTAAATCTGATCATCCTCATTGCAGATCATCACAACCACCTCCCATTGCCATCCAACTCCTTACCAGCACTTGAACCACCCTCAACTGCCACTCGAACCATTTGAAGAACCCCAGACAACCTTCCTCAACTACCACATCCCTGTCACTTCTTCCACTCTAGAAACTAAAACCAAACAAACTCCGCCTCCTACAAACTGGTATACCGCTACCACAACCAAAGTTCCATCGCCTACTTTATACACCATATACAACGCCACAATACACTACAAGATCACCTCACAAGCCCAAAACTCACCACCGTCAATAGCCAAAAACCCCAAATTCGGCCACTACATCAATCCAAACCAACCACTTCAACAATCCAATTTGGAACCCCTACTGCAACCGTGATCACAAACCCAAACCCAAGAATCAATCGCCTTCAGCTCCTCCTCCAATAACGTCCAATCACCCAAATTCAATCCTAAAATCGAACGTAAATCGGACCTCCACTTAATTCGAATCGCAAATTCCTTTATTATTACTTCAATCGCAAATTCCTAAAATCTAACCTAAATCGTGTTTTCCATCCAATGTGTCGCCCGAGATAATGGCGTTAGAATCAAAAGGAGAATGGGCTGTCTGTACTTGAAGATAAACGATCCAGAACGATGAAATAGAGATGAATACAGAAGTTATGAGATCGTCAGGAGTAGGTAGAGGCGGAGGCGGGTTGGATTTTAAGACGACTACGCATTGACCTGTTATGATTTCTTCCGGCGTGGATGTGAGATCGATGTCTGAGATTGTTGAAGCAGCATCATCCGCATCCTCGTCTTCTTCAGCGAAAAAATCGATTTTTCTAGTTTTGAATGCTAATGCGAATTTTGAGATCATTATGGAATTGTGGGCTTTGATTTTTGATTTAGGGATTAGGCTAACAAAGTTATCTGGAGGACACGTTTTTAAATTTGGGTGTTTGAAGGGACTTTTTTTTGCTTAGGAGCCAAAATTTTCATTATGGAAGGAAAATTTTGGGATTGTATCCAGTTGTTTTAAAAATTAATTATCATGATAAATAAATAACTATTGTTTTGGAAGATATATATAGAGGGAAAATTTTTGACATGGAGGGAAGTGGATGACTAATTCCATCAACCAACTATTATTTTGAAATTTATTTAATATGATAAGTTAAATAATATATATAGTAACTGTTTCTAAATTATTAATTATTGCTCCTTAATTATTTATTACTAATTCCAAATTATTAGTTCTTAATAAATGATTATTTAATATTAATTGTTTAAAATTTAATTACTATTTATTAATTATTAGTTACTAATTATTTCATATTTCAAAATAATTATTAATAATTGATCATTATTAATTATTAATTTATTATTTAATTATTACTTACTATTATTTAATAGCAATTATTATTTATTATTTAATTATTAATTACCATTTGCAACCAAATTGGCTACAAATACTCAAAAACATATTAAAGTTATTTAATTATTTACATATTAACAATTATTAATTATTAAATAGTTAATAGTATTATTAATTATTAAATTTTTAATATTAATTATTAAAAAATAATGAATGTTTATTAATTGTTTATTATTAAGTATTAATAATTAATATTAATAATTAATTCTTAATCTTTTAATATTAATTATTTAATATTAGTTATTATTTATTTAACAAAAATTATTTAATAGTAATTATTAATTAGTAAATATTTGAAAATTTATATTAACTATTATATGAATTAGTTAAATTACTTTTTAAGTATTAAATATTACTACTGAATCATTAAACATTAAGTATTTAAAATTAATTATTAATTATTTAAAATTAATTGTTAATTATTAATTGTTCCTACTGACTTTTAATTTAATATTAATTATTTAAATTTAATGATTATGTGTATATTATCGATTATTAATTACTAAATATTTAATATCAGTTATCTATTATTAAATTTTTAATATTAAGTATTAAAAACCAATACTATTTATTGATTATTAATTATGAAGTATTGAAAATTAATTCTTAATTATTTAATAGCAATTATTTAATATTAATTATTAGTGATTTAATAAATATTATCTAATAGTGTTTATTGATTATGAAATATTTAATACTAAATATTAAATAACAAATATTGGTGGGCGTTAGAAACGGGCATTTTCAGCCTATTAAAACGGGCATTTTATGACCGTTGTAAAATTGGCACCTATTACAACGGGCATTTTTAGCCCATTGTAAAATTGACACCTATTACAACAGGCATGAATGGACCGTTGTAATAACATTCTATTACAACGGGCAGTCAATACCCATTGTGAAAAGGGCATTGTATAGGGCATCAATTACAACGGTCCTAAATGGACGTTGTAATAGCCATCTATTACAACGGGCAACTAGTGCCCATTGTAAAATAGGCGTTGTAATATGGTATTTTTGTTTAGTAGGTAGCGTAAGCGACATTCTAAAATGAGTCAAGTGTATTATACATATGTGAGCGTATTTATATTTTGAAAACTGAACTTCGAAAATATTCTTTAGAAATGCCCTTCTCTTAGTCATCCTTTCTTGAAATAACTCTTTCCTTATTTCTATGGGTCTTTTCCTTTAAATAACTCTAACATTTTGTATCCTTAGCTATTTTTCTTTGTTCAGGTGTACAAACCATGAGTACTAGAGTTGCCAATGGTCGAGGAGGTAGAGTTGATAAGCATAGACTGTTATGAATGGCAGGGGTCGAGCACCAAGGAATATTGCACCTATTGAAGAACCAAAAGTAGATATGGTTGATTAGGTCATGCAGGTCAGGCCACAAATGAATTTTTCTTTGCTCAACTATGTTTACGAAAGGCTAAGAAGTAAGAGGTTTGCTGGTATGCAGACGATTATAGAAGTTTATACCTGGACCAAATTATGTGATCGAATATCCGAGGATATGGAGCTAGATAAGGCAATGAAGCATTGGTTGGCATCGCAACATATGACAGGCGCAACAATGGATTGGAGGAGTTCTATTATTGCTGATGTCTATGAGAATGACTTCTCTTAGGCCCAGTTTAAGGAGGAATTTGAGATGAATTTTGTCCCGAAGGCTGGAAAGTCTTTTTTATTTAGGAGATCCTCAATCTAAAGCGGGGGGGGGGGGGGGGGCATGATAGTGCCAGAGAATGATAACAGATTCACTACCTTATCTCAAATTGGGCCTGGTTTAGTAGACATGACATTGAAGAGAAATGAGATGTTTATCATGGGGATGCATTTGGAATTCAAGATGAATATTACAAATCACATCACGGGATCTTTTGCGAATGTAGTGAATATGTGTCTAAGGTTTGAGAGCTTAGCATTAAAGCTGTTTATTTCCACATTAATTGGGGACTACAAGCGGAAGTTTTAGTCGTCGAGAGATATTTCTAGGGTAGTTTGGGTAAGTGTTGAAAGAAAGAGCACTGTGTTGTGAGTTGTAGGTCAGGTAAGGGAGGGCAAGTGGTGAAAGCACCATTAGTTCAGGCACCTATTGCTAAGGTACCAAAGCTAGGGCCATGGATAGATAAGGCACAATTTGAACCAAAGAGCTGCTACAACTGCCATTAGCCGGGCCATTTGGTTAGGGAGTGTTCGATGCTCTAGTAGGGGTAACATACTCAAGATTTTGCACTAGCTTCAACACCTTCCACTTTTGCAGCTACAAAGGGGAAGAAGGTTCTAGAAGTTATTGATACCGGTGTTTTTCTTAGTTTCATATCTCATATGCTGGCTGATTGACTGAAAGTTAAAGCCAAATATGGCTTTGCATTCTAATTGTATGTAAAACCCTCTTGGGGGCTTGGCCAATCTTAAATGATCAGTTTAGGAGTTTTGATTTCTTTATTTGACCAACTACTTCTTTATGATATGCATGTTCTAGATTTTCTGGGGTTTGATGTTCTGCTTGGGATGGATTGGCTATCTCGAAATCATGCTACCTTGGATTGTGCTAAGCGTACTGTACCACTGAAGAAGGAAGGATGGAAGAAATTGGTATTGTGTGCGAGAAACCTGTCTCTCTTATAAGTAGTTTTGTTTGTTTTTTGGATGTGGCAGAAGAGGAGTTGGGTTCGATCACTATTTTTTTGGAGATTTGCGGATGTCTTGGAAGAGGTGTCGGGTTTACCGCCTCATAGTAAAATATAACTTCACATTAATTTGGTTAAGGATGCAAAAACTATCATGTTGCCCATTTGTAGGCTTTCATCGAAGGAGAGCAGGAGTTATCAATTCGTAAGATATAACTTCACATTAATTTGGTTAATGATTCAAAAACTATCATGTTGCCCATTCATAGACTTTCATCGAAGGGCTTGATCCGACCAAGTCATTCGAGTTGAGGAGCACCCATCGTCTTTACTATGAAGGCGGACGGTTCCGTGATATTATGTATAGATTGTCGCGAGCTCAACTAGCAAACAGTGAAGAACAAGTATTCTTTGCCTAGGATAGATGACTTGCCTAATCAGCTTCACGGGCTCGAGTGTTTTCTAACCTTGGTCTTGATATGGTGTTCCATTAGTTGAGGGTGGCAATGGAGAGTGTAACATTTAAACTTTTAGATCTGATCAATTTTATGAGTAGTCGGTTATGTCGTTTGGCCTAACTAATGCTCCAACATATTTCGTGGACTTAATGAATTGATTTTTCCAAGATGTTTTAAAAAAGTTTGCACTTATTTTTATCAATGATATTCTAGTCTACTACAAGGCCGAGGAGGAACATATGCGCCATCTGAGGATTGTATTAGAAACAATAAGAGAGCACGTGTTAAAGGCAAAGTTCTCAAAGTGTAATTTTTAGCATTTAGAAGTTAGGTTCTTAGGTCATGTGGTTTTGGAGGGAAGTGCTTCTGTTGATCCTGCTAAGATTGTGGCCATTTAGGACTAAAAGAGGCCAAAAGGTACAATTGGTATTAGGAACTTTTTGGGTCTAGCAGGTTATTATTAGAGATTCATATATGATTTCTTGAAGATTGCCTCTCTCTTAATGAAATTGATAAAGAAAGATGCCAAATTTGTATGGATGGATAAACGAAAGCAATCATTCTTAGCGCTAAATGCAAAGTTGACTTGTATTCATGTTCTTACTATATCAGATGGAGTTGAGGGTTTGACTGTTTACACTGATGCATGTGGGATAGGTTTAGGTGCTATGTTGATGCAATATGGAAGGGTTATTATTTATGCAAGTCAGTAACTCAAACCATATGTAGCCAGATATGCAACACATGACTTGGAATTTTTAGCGATAGTATTTACATTGAAGATATAGAGGAATTATTTGCTAGATGAGAGGTTTGATTATATACGCACCATAAATCTTTGAATTATCTTTTATGCAAAAGGACTTGAAAATGAGGTAGCAAAAGTGGTTGCAGTTCCTTACGGCTTATGATCTAGATATTTTGCATACTCCGAGGAAAGCCAATGTCGTAGTCGATGAAGCATACGTTCTGGTAGGAAGGCATGAAGAGGGATGTTTCTATCTCTACGAGAAGGCGTGTAAACTGCCAATACATAAAGGGCAGTTTCTAGAAGTCGGTCGAAATGCTTTAGCCACTTAAGATCCCTACATGGAAATGGGAGCAGATTTCTATAGACTTCATCGATGGATTGCCTAGGCCGAGGAGGGGTAACCAAGATGTATGGGTTATTGTGGATTGGCTGACCAAGAGTGCACACTTCTTACTTGTTAAGACAACGAGGACAGCTTCTAGTTTATCTAAGTTGTATGTTAAGGAGATCGTCAGATTCCACGGTGTTCCTTGAGATATGGCGAGTGGTTGAAATTTGATATTCACAAGCAAGTTCTGGAAGGGTTTGCATGAGGTTAGGGACCGAGCTTAGTTTGAGTACCGCATACCGTTTTTAAATTGATGGGCGAGTGGAAAGAGTAAACCGAGCGTTAGAGGACTTGCTTCGAGAATGCATTTTAGATTTTGAGGGTTCGTGGAAAGAGCACTTTGTTGAGTTTTAATACAACAACTATTCCCAAGACAGTATCAACATGGCACCATTTGAAGCATTGTATGGAAGGCTTTGCAAATCTCCATCGTGTTCAGTAGAACCTAGAGATCGTCTTATGCTTAAGCCGGATATAATTTGAGAGGCATCAGATAAGGTCATGGAGATTCAGAAGTGAATCTAGGAAGCATAGAATTGATAGAAGAGCTATGCAAATGAGAGGTGGATAAGCTTGGACTTCCCAGTTGGAGAATTTGTAATCATGAAAGTTTCTCCGATGAGAAGTGTAGTATGGCTTGGAAGGGATGGGAAGTTTTTCCTTGTTATGTAGGACCCAAAATCGATTTCTAGAGGATTGGTACACTCACGTATAGAGTTGAGTTACCAATTGGACTATTGGGTGCGCATAATGCACACATTTTCTTAAGTTTGCGAATGATTCTTCGATGATAGTGGAAGCATCGCAGCGGGAGGACTTGGAGATAAAGTCGATTTAACTATATTGAGATAGCCTGTTCGTATCATTGGAAGAGATATGAAGTAACTGAGGACTAAGCTGGTAAATTAAGTCAAGGTATGGTGAAGTGAGGATGCTTGGGATTGTACATTTGGGACAGAGAATAGTTTGAGGGAGTCCTATACGGAGTTGCTTATAGACTAGTGGTTCCTTCTTATGTTAGTATCGTATATCTTTTGTAGCGTACTTAGCGCTTAAGGTGCAGTCACTTAGTATGCATTTGGTTTGCAGTTTAGTTCATATATGGTTTCATCAATACTCTATATATGTATCTTGTTTCTTTAATCTTCTTTAATTGCTTGTTTGAATTTCGAGGATGAAATATTCTAAGTAGAGGGGAATGCAGCGACCCGAAAATTCAAACACTCCATATTTGAATAACGTAATGTTTTGAAATATAGTAAAGTGTTACAAATATAGTTATATAACCTTGTTAAACATCACTTAATTAGAAAATAATGATAAGAAACTTGTTTTTGAAATTTGTTTACAAAAATATATTCTTCAAAGAATATCGATAATGTGATCGAAAATCGATTTATTGATAAATAGCTTTTCAATCAAAATATCGGACACTTTTGCATTAGGATAATGAACATATGAACACATTAAGAGCTAATAAACTCACTTCTCTTTATAAAGAAAATTGAACCTTTTAGAAGTTTTTAAATGTTAAGAGATATCTATGTGTATGGGGTATTAAGGTAACTAGCTAATGATAAGAGGTGTAAAGGAGAGGTTATGGGAATGTGGAGGGGTGAGCCTTCCATGATATGGTGGCGGGGTGAGAGCAAGCTTAGTGAACACCATTCTAAGTCCATAAAAGGGGGGCATACCCCTTGGATCTATTACAAAATTTTAACATAAAATGTAAGTACTCTTATCTCTTTTCTCTACAAATTTTCTAAACAAAAATAATTGTAAAAACATCCAAATCATTTCAAACTTGGACTAGAGCCTTACTACAACAACAAAACACCTTCCATCAAGTTAGATTTTGAAGAAATAAAGCCAAGCTCCCTCCATAGCATAGCCCGTGGGTAATAAGGGCTAAAATAACACTGGAAATCAAGTGCAAAAGTCAAAGAAGATAGGAAATTAGGTGTTGCAAGGTAGAGGTTAGACTTGAGTTGCTTGGACTTACTTGATTTCTTACTTAAGGGTGAGATAAGTCACCATCTTAAATGAAAAAGGTGAATATATGCATGTGTTTAATTGTTTTTGATTTGTTTCTTTGTGTTTGAATTAATAATGAAATATGTTGCAATATTCAATTTGATTCTTACATTGAAAGCAAATGTCATATGCAGTCCATTTTTATAAACTTGGAATGTACATATAGGACTTATAGTATAGTATTAAAACAAAGCACATAGGTTGTAGTTGAACATAGGTTTGAATATGAATTAGATTTGGAAGTGCTCTTATGGCGATAGTTGCTATGGATGCATTTAGGAATTTCCTTATGTTCCTCTATTTCAAAGGAATTTTATAAAGAGATCCTTAGAAGTTCTCTCCATATTGGTGATATTTTATATTTCGCTTGCTACCATAAAAAGTTTGGATGGTAAAAGTTAAGAAACATTTTAAAAAGCGGCCAAAACTTCTCTTGTGATAAACTGCCTCATTTAGCCTTGATTTTTGAACTTCAAATGTATGAAAAAAATCTTTTAACTTAAGGTTTTTTTCATTCTATTTAAAAGTGTTTCTAACTCTTGTTAGAGTATTCGAAAAGTGGTTTGATATTTTTATGAATTTTTAGGAATTAGTATGTAGCTTTAAAGAAGAGAGTTTAATATTAAATGTATATAAAACATTGGTTTTCCAAGTTTCAAAATGTTTTATAAACTTGTTATCTTAAAGTAATATCACAATAAAATGTTTTAAAGTTTAAAGCATCTTAATGTATTTTAAAATAATTTATAAAAGTATAAACAAATGGTTTCAAAAAGGGTTTGGAATTGCTTAGTGGCTAAATGGTCATTTTTGTAACTACTTGTTAAAAAGTAATTGACTATGCTTAATACTAAAATCCGAGTGACGTAGAATTTCTATTTGTGAGAATTAAGAATGGTGATCGAGTATGGATGAAGCAATAATGCTTTAACCTACCGATTTCTCTCCTGACCGCGAAATAGATGTCTAAAACATGTTATCTTGTTGATTACTTACTTTTTTTTGAATGTTAAGTAATACTATTCTTAGAGCTATAAGCCGACTAAGTAGACTTGTCTATCTGCGATAGTCAAGAAATGAAGTGTTTAGGCAAGGCTTTTGCGACGACTAGCAAATTTACCACTTTGATAAATTATATTTATTTTTAGATATATTCAAATAAAAGGTTGATAATACAAATAATATTGTTTTGAGTGATAATAAGTAACAATAATCCTATTTTCAACAAATATTTACGAAATATTTTCCTTAATATTTATGTCGATAAAATGACATCATGTTTAAATATAGATTTATTTAAATTAAATTAAGGTTTAATGATTTAATAATTATTTTAATAATTCAAAAAAAAAATTTAAATAATGACAATTCATTTTGAATAGTTGTAAAGTGATAAATAAAAATATATATTTGATTTAAAAATATAAGGAAAAATCAATAACGCTTTATCGGTATAGTAGCAATTATTGTAAATAATTATTAGTAATAATTTATTTGGTTTTATAATTCAAATATGATCATTTTAATTAGTTTAAAATGATAATAAATTCATTTCTAAACTTTGTTTATAAAGTTATGTATTTGGTAATAAATAAGTGAAAATGTGATCGATAATCAGTTTTCCGGATTTCAACGATTTAACAAACAAAATTGTTCAAAGACATTCGAAGTTTTATGCACTTACGTGTACATACATATATATGTCACATTCACATGATAACATATACATGTGTACATAAACACACACATATGTGTGTATTTACAAAAGTAATTTAAAAATTCCTAAAGCATAACCTTTAAGTAACCATAAAGAAAACATCAACTCATTGTACTACACCATCAACTCACATCATCATCACGTGGCTTTTAGGGGGTGGGGGGTTAGCCATGCGTATAGGTGGTAGGGGGAATTAGCTAGGGACGTTTTGGTAATTTTTCTTTAGAATATATTATTCCATGTTTTTTCCATAGATATCACCCCTCTTCTCATAAATTCCTAATATCATTCCACTTCTTCTTCCTCTTCTTTTCAAGCTATTTAAGGGCTCTCCAATAGCTTTTATTCATAGAAAAAGATTATAGAGAATTTAGAAAAATTATATCAAATAAAAGAGCAAAAGGTATATACTAGTTTATAATATCAATCCACGTCAAAACTAGTCTGAAACATCTCCTCTACCTTCCAAAACCCATGTCCACAACCCACACCACCTTAGGCTAGGAGCTCCTCCATCTACAAGGCTAGGTTGAGCTCTCCCATAGGTCGCATGCGTGGTTTCATTTGCTTTGGTTCGATCGTAGCAAAGCTATAGCCAATTTTATATTAGTGTCGAAGGGAAAATGAAGGTAAGAAATCCTAAAACTATAGCATTATATTTTGGGTGATGATGTAATGTTTGCAAATGGATGTTCAATATGTTTTCATCATCAATTTCGGTTGTTTCATATGAATGTTGTATACATATGCAAGTCATGAAAATACACGTCGATAAGTACCAAAAAAATCACTTTCCTCTATATTAATGAATTGGTGTTTATGGGATGTTAAACCTCTTTAAAAAGATTTTAAAATGAGTTTTAAATGTTCTACAAACATATGGAAGTATTTTGGTGAAGTACGAAAAGAAATGGAAAATATATTCAAAAATAGACGCGTCGTGTAATGGTAGTTCACGGTTTCGCACATAAAGTCAAACTAGTGTATCAAATGGTATATAGCTCGAAATTCTTTGAGATAAGAATTTTTCAAACAATTATGTCTATAATTTTCAAACTAAAAAAGAAAATCGAGATTTTAATAAGTAGATTTTGAAATATGAGCAAAACAAGTTTTTGAGAAAAAACATTATTTTGCAGTTCAGAATCATAATAGGATTTCTTTGAAAATGATGCTTTAAAATATTTAAAAATGTGAAATAAATATTATTAATAATTTAGAATGTTTTAAAAGTGAGTAGAGTAATAAAAATGAATTTGCAGATGATAAATAGCATTTTGATTAGTGTAGCTTAATTTTCCGTAGCACTTTTCCATAACTTTTAAATTTTAGTTTTAAACTTAACAATTCTTTTCCAAATCTTTTACAAATATTTTCAAATGAATAATTAAGTGTTTTGATAATAATTGGAGGTTTTCTAGTTTATCTAAGAGAGTTTAAGTAAATATTTTTAAAAAAATCTATTATAAATAAAGTGGTTTAATCTTGGCTCTAAAAGCCGACGAGTGGACAGATTTTTCTATTCATAAGATCCGGATGTGAGGTACTTAAACTAAGGAGATGTTCAGGAGAAACCAATTCTCTAGCTCACTTGGCCTCTTCCCTTGGCGGGCGATAGATAAGGTTGAAATTCGGAAACGATTTAAGTATAAAAAGATTTAATTTTTCCAAATTTAAATTAAATCCGACTTTGATTTTATAGAGACGATCTTCTTATACTTGGTGTTAAAGTCCGAAGAGGGAATTTATACTATTAGTGGAATTCTAACGGTTGTTTCACCGCTACTCCGCCTATAGTACTTATTGAATAAATGAATTGATATAAAGTAAAATTAGATGATTTCTATAGATTCTACTCATTTAATATTTATTGGTTTTGGATTAACATCCTAGATAACATGGCTTTAACTTAATCAAAATTATGAGTTTTGAATTAAGGAATCTTTGTTAAGATTTAAATTAAATGATGTGGAAATATTTTCCTAAGTGAAAAAATGAAACGATTTAAAATTATTCCAAGTTTAAAAGGGTTTTAAGTAATCAATGGAATTAATAGGAGAGGTTTAATGATTCGCATATAACGGAATGAATAATATAGAAGTATATATCTCCAAAAAATATTTTTATAAAAAGAAATTAATCAGTTAAAGAAATGATTCCATATTCATAAAATCCCCTTTTATCAATGATTGGTTCTTAGGAAATAAGGTTGGATTTGCGGTGACTCCTATCCGAAAACCATTTCTACCAATGTAAGCGTTCCAAAAATGAAGACCGTATAAAGAGAATGAAGAATGAGGATCGAGGATTTTCGAGGTGAAAGGACCATTTGTTGATAATTCTGGTTAACTTCAAAATACTAAAGTAGCAGTGGTCCCTTTATTTATAAATCTCTTTAGGTTGCAATAACTACTTGCTACTAAAGGTTATAGGATGATTAGGCTTCAGTTTTGTTCAGTCCTAGAATGTACTTGTATGGATGGATGTCTGACATTGCATTCTTGAGATTTCATCGTTGACTTTTAAAAACATACATCGATTTTGTGGCGAGGAAGAAAACTTCTCTTAGCTTAAACACCCTTCTCTAAGATGTATAAGCTAGGAGGTTATGTGTTTGTGGAAGTCAATAGTGATCCATGGAATGGCAATGTGGCATTTAAAGTTAAATGTGAAAAGTGAATGGTAATCGTTACCTCCAGCCTCACACCTGGGAAATGGTTGAAACAGGGTAGATGCGGCAAGGCTATGTGGTTCGCAACTATTCAGATATGATCATCCCCTTCTAGATATATTTCTACCTACTATGACATTCAAGTTTAAATTAATGTGGATGTATGCTACGAGGGCGCTCAGATAGGTCGGTAACGACCAGGGTGATGACATATTTGGTACTATCTAGTGAGAAAGGTAAGCTGGTCTTGTGTTGGTAAAGGTGCAGATATTCTGTTGACCTTGGTACATTCCTCCAGATCTATACTACCAAAAGGTAGTCCCTTCACTAGGTCATTTGTATGAAAATCCATTCTCCAATAAGCGCCTGCCATTTTTTTGAAGAGCCTAATATGCTTGAATTTAATAATGGTAACAATTTCGGCTAAAATTAATAAGTTTACTTGCAACTATTTTCAAAGATATTTCATTAAAAATAATATTAAGTGATTTCACTTAATAACAATTTGGTTATGATAAGATAAAAAACCATTCCGTATTTATGTGCGGTATGGTCTTATAAGATACATTTTTTTTTTCAGAACGCATATTTTTGAGTTTCTACACCAGTCCCATGGCTGATCCAAAGTTTATTTTCCTTTCCTTAAACTCTGGATGCCCTAATTTTCTTCGAGCAGCCTAGTAGTCAAGTTTAGTTTAGAAGAAAGCTAGATGGAGCTCGAAGCATGGAGTCAGAAGATTTTGTCTACTTCCACCATTCTCTTGTACTATAGTATTCCGCATTTATAAGGACAAGAATTTATAACTGTCCATGTTTTTAACTCTGATAAATGTATTTTAATTTCCATTGTAAAGTTTATATTGAAATAACATATATGAGATTCTGTTTTATCTTTTTTTTTCTTACTTACCCTAGAAAATCTGCTTCTCTAGCACTTGGATTTACAACATGTGAATACTAATGATGTATTATTGTCGATTTTAGAGATTCAAAGAAACAGGTCCTTAGGGCTTTGATATAACCAGTGCTTTAACTTATCTAGCTTCGTTCTCGACAAAGAGATAGTATAAGTTGAGAAGTCAGAAACACTTTAAGTGTACGAACCTTGATTTCTATAAGCGAACGTTTTAACTAGATAGTCTATTAGTCAACTATCTAACTTACCTAAATATGACTTAAGAAGTATCGAAAGGCTTCGCGATTTCATACCAACAAGAACCCCGGGGAATAGCATTGGTATAAAACGTCTTTAGCTTTCACTTACTTCTAAAAGAACCAAATTGAGTTAATCAATTCATCAAATTAATTTCAAAGAGTCTGGGATCAATAAGTGTTTACATAATGAATACCACTTTAAAACTAGTATATGAGTTCTATGTTTTGGAAGCAGGTGTGATCTTATATGTTACAGAGATGGATTGTTTATCCTAATTTTAAGTCCAATGTAGAGGTCAGCATTAGCATTGATCGAAGGAACTATGCGAGAATCCAATTGGGAATTCGTGTTTTATTCGAGTAATGAAGATTCATGTGTGAGATGTCGAACATTTTGACGTCGAAAATGATGGAAAAAGAGTAGGATGCACAACCTGAGGTTTTTCTAACCCGCGTTCGGGTATTATCAACTCCAAATCTTGAGATACTTATCGTTTGTTGGTCGATGGGAGTTGATGATATTTGGTTCCATGTTATTCATGTTTATGTTCAGACGATGGGGTGCTTATATTTACCTTAACGGTATATTTTATCTAGAAATATACAATGCTCAAAACACACTTTCTAACCCTTGTGTAGAGATTGGATTCGACATCGACTAAATAGATCTCCATGGAAAAATCCAACACACGAGCGTATCTTAGCGGTTTTTGAATATAACCTATTACTGTTGTGGTATGATCAATGTAAGCATCATAGCTAATTGATATGATTTATATTCTAGCCTCTAGACATTATCTTTTATATTGCTATATCAACTTAATGAATGGTTGGTTTATTTTATGGGGAAACTATTATAAAATCAGTACGGTCTCAACAGTTACTATTACATGTTGAATGTATCTTGGGTTTTCTTGTACCAGACTTTTGTCTGATGCTAATTTTTCATTTTCACTAAATTCCTTGCATACTCTTTCGAGTAGGTTAAGTAAAGCGGATTTTTTCTTTGGATGCTTCAGAGTTCAAAAGACGAGCTGGAGTCTTCTATTATATATCTATTTCTATTGCGTTGTATTATATATGTATATATCAGCATTGTAGGATAGGAAGTTAAAACTGTCCAGGCTGATAATAGTACTTTCGTAACTCTGAAATTTTTGTATTTGGAGAAACCCTTTATATTGTTTTTTGATATTATATATTATCGCTCCGCTATGAGCATCTGATGTTGCGTTCTTTCTTTTTTTTTTACGCTAACATCCACTTTCTATACTTGGATGCTTGATGCATGAATAACATGGATGTATTTAGTGTTAATATTCAAGGTATGAAAAGTCAGGTTGTTACAGAAGGTACCCATATTTAAGAAAGCATTTCAAATAGCTTATCCTAAAATGGTTCCCATCCACTTGTTTATTGGATAGATTCATAAGAATACTACTAAATGCAATGTCCTTGTTCCATTATTATCCATCTTTTTATATTATATGCATGCCACGTTGTTTAGCTAATTTGCATGGCCCAACCATGATTCTTTTAGGCATAAAGTTTTCAAACACAAGATTACTTCACACTATAACCATTTGTTTTTTACATATTCTATGCACTGATATCTGCTTCTTCATCTGCTAGAAAAGATTTATAGATATGCCTATAATTAGAAGGAAAAATCACCATAAAAATCTTCCTTGTGTATTACCTGTAGCATAGTTATAAACGAGGGCCGGCAATCTTGACCATATTGAACAAGCTCTTAAGAAACATCATAGAAGAGTTAAAATATTTTTAAGCAAGGTCCAAGAATGAAGAAGGGGTCAAATTTCTGAATGCATATGAGCTGTGCTAATACCCGAGGCATAAATGATGCATTTTCTACAGGATTTTGAAATCTCCAACCACCATGATCTAATTCATGATGAGACGACCAACTTCTTCGCTAGATTCCTGTTGTTAAAAACAACTTAAATGTCAATATCAAAATTCAAATTGGTTCCTTGTCCTAGCCAGAGACTAATGTATTAATTGTCCAGCAAAGAAGGGGGACCCAAAGGAAGCTCTCTTTCCATTATGAATGACACACTGTAACAACCCGCGTATTTTACGATTGAATATTTAAATATTTTATTTAAATATTTTATCGATACTCGAAATTTAGTCCGAAAAGCTACTTTTTGCATACGGTTGAATTAGGACTCGGGACTACCTCCATTGAGTTCAAAACGCCGTTTGCGATCTTTTTAAGTATAAACTTTGATATGTTTGGAGTTAGTGGAATTTTGCTACTTTTTCACTTAGGGCTTTGGTTTGGGCTGAGCCCATTAACCCCACTTATTAACTCAGTCCCAACCCTCTCCTCTTTATTTACTTCCTTTCTATTTTCCTAATACTCAAGCTTTTATAACAATGGAGAGTGTAATGGGAAATTGAAACTCAAGCCCTAGTTTTCTTTTGCAAATCAAGCTCTAGCTCCAAACCAATAGAAGAAACTTTGGTAAGCCTCTTCTTCTTCTTCTCCAACTCATTCTCTTATCAATTTCAGAAATTCCTAAACCTAACTTTGGGAATGTTCTTCTTTTTGAGCATTGATTCAAGCTCGTTTGGGTTGTGTTGAAGAGTGGTTGATTCTCCCTTTGCTTTAAAGCTTCTTCTTCATTGTTTTTGTGAAAAGGTGAGATTTTTATCACACATCTTAGTCTATAACTATCTTCGATTTTTAGGTATGAATTCCTAACGCTTATTCTTGTACAATTGCTTTTGGTTTGGATTGATTTGGTGAATATTTCAATTTTTGGTGTTTTGGGTTCAATTCTTTAAAAATCATAGCTTTGATGTCTTGATCATGTTTTTGGTGATGAACCGAAGAGCTTCTATGGCCGGGTAGTCGATTGGCGTAAACCCTTAGTGTCGTTGCTCGACCGATAGCAATTGGGAAGGGAATGGCATTTATTAGATAGGCATGGGAGTACTGGCAACAGGCTCCGGTCGACCGAGCTCAGGGTCCGGTCGACCGACCTGCTACCCGAGCACTTCCTGCCTCTGGTTTGGAAGTGCATGTTACAGGTTCCGGTCGACCGAGCTCAGGGTCCGGTCGACCGAGCTTAGGGTCCGGTCGACCGACCTGCTACCCGAGCACTTCCATCTTTGGTTCGGCCAACCGACTCAGGGAGTCCGGTTGACCGACCTGCTCCTATTTGCCAATTTTGCCTATATTGCCTATTTTGTTGAATTTCCAACTTTAATTGATTCGTGTTGTTTCCCTTTTGTTGTTATCACTTATTATCGACTTTGATGACATTTTCTTTGGGAATTTTCGAAATATCCATTTTGATGGATTTGATATCGATTTCTTTGGATTTTATTCACATCTTCGAATGTGAATTTCGATGATTGATTGTTTTACAATCATTTTTGTGATTTGTCACTTTAAAAATATACAGGTTTCAATACTAGTAGTAAATATCAAAATTCTTTTATCAAAGCGATTTCAAAACTATTTTATTACTAAGCTCTTTTCTTAAACCGTTTTCCAATCTATTAGTATATACAAGCCTTCACTTCACTCGGATGAGAAATCGAATTAAACGGCTTAGAAAAAACAAGTGGTATGAAACGCTTGCGTTTGCTTCGTCGGTTAATTCTTGGACTTGTTCGATTGAGCCTTTTTGTGACAATTTCCTAGTGAAGATCTACAGTTTGTTCATAAATATTTAAGTTAAGCTAGTGGTTATGGGACATGAAGCTAAACTCATATATTTACTAGCTTAGTGTAATTGACACTTCTTGATGATCATGACGATCATTTTTTGTGATCTAGACTAGCAATTGTGTGATGTCTCTTTGTCTGCGAGGGAGACTAGACCCCGTTTCAGTGTGATTTCGACTCACACATATGGGGTAGCACCCCATGGTCTTCGGGCCGTTCGTGTGTCAAAAATTAATGGCTAGCTACCATGAGATAGCATCTCGTTCGTGTGATACATATGTTGGTGAGTTTTCACGCTCCCGTTCGTGTGATAGGCCTCCTTCCTTTTTTTTATGATTTATGGATTTCGTATGTTGATTTCTGGAATTTGTGCTTCACAAATTTTAGTGATTTTCATTGATATGATTTATCAATTTTTGTGCAAATTCGTGTGTCATTGACTTGTTATGAATACAAGTTTTGGGTATGAAACCCTTTTTGGATCTTTGAGAAGATTCTTATGATATTGATTACTCTCATGTTGATTTTCAATTACATATATATAGTAGTATGCCATTATGGTTATCATATGTTTATGCCATATCTCTTATTCTATATCATGTCATCTGATATTTATAGCTAGACTGATCCGTTTATTATTTTCTTATGAAATAATACTCGGGTCAGACCGAGATGTTACAGGTCCTTCTGCTTGACTTCTCCCCAGGGATTCATTACTCTGACTTTTGGCTAACTACTTAGATTAGTAGTTTTTGTTGTAAACATTTGAGATATAGACTCTATGATGTATACTTATTCTTTTGTGTAGCACATGTTGCTATTCTATTGGGTTATTGTGGATCTTTCTGACCAGTACTCTGATGTACACTTTCATGTGTTATATATTCATATCTTTTTCCGCCTTTGTGATATGGATGTCTTGACTGATTTGTGTTATATTTATTTCTATATTTGTTTCCGGTGATTATTATAGCCACTGTGTAGTAGCTTTGAGTTTGTATCGGTGTGTCGGATTTCCTCCCGAAATCAAATGCATGTTATACTATCCGATATAGCGGTGCTCGCACAAAGCAATTGCACGGATGATCGCTCCTCAATAGCCTTATTCTCCGTGCTAGTTGATGGCATTACACCGCAGTGTCATTGTCTAGCGTGGGTATAGAGGTGGGGCGTCACAGCTTGGTATCAGAGTCAAACATCGGAACAATGTAGAATAGATTAACAAGGATCATCGTCCTAAGTCCATCTTAGGAGTCGTGCTTTAGGATTTAATTCGAGTCTTCGTACCGATCCATCCTATTTTCTTTATGATTCCTTGTTTTATCTACCAAGATTGCTTAATATTCATTTGGTGAATAACCCTTTTCTTCTTCTTTCTTTCTTTCTAAAGGAAGGGGAATGGTTAGACCAAGCCGTCCCAGCGTCAGTCAATCTAGTGCTACTCCCCAAGATGGAGTTTTTGTGTCTGCCCAGCAGGTTCTTAATCTAGTAAAGAATGCTCAAGCGGTTGGTTCTAATTCAGAACCAACTCATCCTAAGTCTGGATTTGCACGGTTGTGCAACGATTATACTAACTTGGGTGGGAAACTATTCAAAGGTTCTGAAACTATTATTGAAGTCCAGGCTTGGCTGAGATCGTGCGATCGAATCTTTTCTCGCATGAATCTTATTGATCTTCACCGTGTTCAGGTGGCCTCTAGTGTGCTCCAAGAAAGAGCATTGGACTGGTATGAACTTCTTAATTCTGAAATCAATGAAGCGGATCTCACCTGGGAGCAATTCCGGGAACGCTTCGAATTAAAATTTGTGCCAGAAGCTGAGAAGGTGACTTTGGCTCGCCGTTTTATAGACCTTGTTCAAGGTGAATCCTCCGTAACTTATTATATTGCATCCTTCGAGTCACTTTCCAAATATGGGGTTGAATACATCAACACCCCATTGAAGAAGAACCAAAAATTTGTCTATGGCTTAAACAAAAATCTTAAGAAGCCATTACTTCTAAAATTAGAAGTTTCTTTCGACCAACTCATTGATATCGCTCTTCGTCTTGAAGAGGCGGATAGGGAAAGTGATGTTGAAGTGGTGGGTTCCAAACCAAACTTCAACAACAAGAAGAGGCCAAATAAGTCCAAAGGCCCTTATCCCAATAAGAAGGGGAAACAAGAAACTCCTACTGCAAAGACTTTTTCCTCTAGTGATGGGAAATGCTTTAACTGTGGTTCTAGGGGCCATTTTGCGAACAAGTGTTCAAAGCCCCGTTCTTGTCGCTACTGCAAAAGCCCGGACCATTATATGCATATATGCCGCAAACTTGAAGGCAAAAATGAGGGAAAGTTAAACGTTGCCCAAGCCCCTGGCAACACATCTCGTGGTCAAGGTATATTTCATTTTATCCTTGATGGTATTATTATATTTCATGATCAACCTATTAGAGTTCTCTTTGATACGGGTGCATCCCATTCTTTTATTTCAAAAGAACTTGTTGATACTTTTTCTTTGGATGTTTTGTGTTTAATGACTTCTCTGAGAATTGCGAATCCGGTTGGTGGATCCGCAACAATCAGTTTATTGTGTAAAGATGTTGAGATTATTTTATGTGATCTTTCTTTCCAAGTCGATTTGCATGTTATGCGCTACTTAGGCTTTGAAATGATTTTGGGAATGGATTGGCTTAAACGTTATGAAGCTCTTATCCAATGTCCTGAGTGGACTATTCATCTTCGACATCCTCAATCTGTTAAGCAGATTTCTATTAATCTTAAAGATTCGGATTCCAGTTTGGTTGCATCTTTATACTCTTTAAATCCTCATGATGACGATAATGATGATGAGGAAGATATAATTTCTCTTATCACGTTGTTCGTGAATTTTCCAACGTATTTGAGCCCGTTTTAGGATTACCACCTAAGTGAGCAATTGAGTTCAAAATTAATCTCATCCCTGGAGTTTAACCTATCACTCGTCCTCCTTATCGTATGTCCAATAAAGAAAATGAGGAGATGCGCAAGTAATTATCCGAATTGAAGACGAAGCAATTTATTCGCTCCAGTTCCTCGCCTTGGGGAGCTTCGGCTATTTTCGTGAAGAAATCCGATGGTACACTTTGGCTTTGCGTTGATTACCGCAAGCTTAATGATCTTACAATTAAAAATAAATATCCTTTACCTTGGATTGATGATTTATTTGACCAACTTAGCGGCGCTAGAGTCTTTTCACAATTGGACTTGGCTACCGGTTTTCATCAGCTTCGTATTGCAGAGGATAGCATTCCTTTGACATCTTTCCGTACGCGCTATGGATCTTACGAATGGCTTGTTATGCCATTTGGTTTGACGAATGCTCCAGCTTATTTCGTTGACCTTATGAATCGAGTTTTCAAAGACTTCCTCGATCGGTTTGTTCTCATCTTTATTGATGATATTCTAGTGTATTCAAAAACCGAGGAGGAGAATGAAAAACATCTTCGGATTGTGTTCGAAACTCTTAGGAGCAATCAATTTAAAGAAAAATTTTCTAAATGCCACTTTTGGCAATCTCGTGTGAAGTTTCTCGGTCATATTATTTTCGAATCTGGAATTTCCGTAGATCCTTCAAAGATTGAAGCAATTCAAAATTGGAAGAGACCGGAGAGTGTGACGGAGATCCGTAGTTTTCTCGGATTGGCAGGTTATTACCGTCGTTTTATCCAAGACTTTTCTACAATTATCGTGCCTCTTACTAGCTTAACAAAGAAAGGTGTTAAATACATTTGGTCGGGCAAATGTGAAGCTTCTTTTCAGAAATTAAAAGAACTCCTTTCCAATGCTTCTATTCTTGTGATTCCCGAAGGAAATCAAGATTTTGTTGTTTATACCGATGCTAGTCGCGTTGGTTTGGGTGTCGTTCTTATGCAAAGAGAACGTGTTATTTCTTATGCTTCTAGGCAATTGAAGCCAGTCAAGACTAGATATGCCACTCATGATTTAGAGCTCGCGGTTATTGTTTTCTCCCTTCGTATTTGGCGTCATTACCTTTTGGGAGAAAAATTTATTCTTTACACCGATCAAAAATCCTTGAAGTATCTATTTTCTCAAAAGGAACTTAATTTGCATCAACAACGTTGGCTCGAATTTCTTGCAGCTTATGATCTTGATATTCTTTATACCCCCGAAAAGGGAAATCGGGTTGCCGATGCACTTAGTCGTAAACAACAAGCGGTAGTTTCTATGATGATATCCGAATGGAATGATCTCGAGATTTTATCTACTTGTGAGATTCGAGATCGTGTTTCCGATCTAAGTTCATCCCTTGTTTTATGTAGCCTTGAGGCTCATCCTTCTCTTTTAGACCGCATTCTTGAAGCTCAAAAGCTAGATCCCGAATTGGCTCTTCTTAGCCAAAATTTTAAGGATAAAATTGATATTGAAGGATTGAAAGACTTTGATATCGATTCTCGTGGCGGCATTCGAAAATTTGGTAGACTTATCGTGCCAAATATGAGTGATCTTCGTAAAGATATTTTAGAAGAGTCACATCGTTCTAAATTTACCATTCATCCCGGTAGTAGTAAAATGTACGCGGATATGAAGCGGCTTTATTATTGGGAGGAAATGAAATCTGATATTGCTAACTTTGTTAAGTGTTGCATGACTTGCCAACTTGTCAAGGCCGAACAACAAAGGCCTGGTGGGTTATTGCAACCTTTAGACATTCCAATTTGGAAGTGGGATCAAATTTCCATGGATTTTGTTGACGGCCTTCCCCGTTCTCGTTCGGGTCATGATAGCCTATGGGTTATAGTTGATAGACTTATTAAATCCGCCCATTTTGTTTCCGTTCGGTCTAACCAAACCGTTCCTCTTTTGGCCAAACTCTTTATCAAGGAAACCGTTAAATTGCATGGTGTTCCTACTTCTATTGTTAGCGATCGTTATCCATTGTTTACTAGTGGATTTTGGAAGAGTCTTCAAAAAGCTTTAGGAACAAAGCTTAATTTTAGCACCGCTTATCACCCCCAGTCCGATGGACAAACCGAGCGAGTGAATCAAACTCTTGAAGATCTTCTTCGTGCTTGTGTGCTTGATTTTGGTGGAAGCTGTGAAGATCATATTTCTCTTGTTGAATTTTCCTATAATAATAGTTTCCAATCTAGTATTGGTATGGCACCTTTCGAGGCACTTTACGGAAGGCCATGCCGATCTCCTTCTTGTTGGTTTGAGGCCGGTGAGAAGCTGGTTTTAGGTCTAGATCTTTTCTGGGATTCCACAGAGAAAATTGACCTTATTCGACATAGGATGAAAGAAGCCCTGAGTAGACAAAAATCATATGTCGATAACCGGAGAAGGGAGTTAGAATTTTCT
Organism: Allium cepa; assembly: GCA_030765085.1. Classification (NCBI taxonomy): domain Eukaryota; kingdom Viridiplantae; phylum Streptophyta; class Magnoliopsida; order Asparagales; family Amaryllidaceae; genus Allium; species Allium cepa. The sequence continues at coordinate 794,878,170 of CM060938.1, read as the reverse complement.
GTGGGAGATTCTGTTTTCATGCGTGTTTCACCTATGAAAGGTGTTGTATGTTTCAGTCGATCGGGAAAATTAACGCCTCGATATATTGGGTCGTTTCCTATCACTGAACGTATTGGTTCCATGGCTTATCGCCTTTTATTACCGGCTCAATTTTCTTCTATTCATGACGTGTTTCACGTTTCTCAACTAAGGAAGTGCCTTCGAGATTTCGATTCTATTATTGAGCCCGGTGTTGTGGAAGAAATTGAAGTTTCACCCAATTTAACTTATGAGCAGCATCATATTCGAATTATTGCTTCGAAGGTTAAACGCCTTCGAAATAAAGATGTTCCGCTTGTGAAAGTTCAATGGTCCTCAAATCCTAAGGATTGTTCTTGGGAATCTAGAGAATTCATCGAGCAAACACAGCCGGACTTACTTGCTCATGCTCTTTGTGGTGAACTTTCTTTTTATTTCAAATTTCTTTTGTGTTGAATATGCTTATACGGTTGTTACTATATATTTTCTTCTTAAATATTGCAAGGACGCAATTTCTTTAAGGAGGGGAGTCTGTAACAACCCGCGTATTTTACGATTGAATATTTAAATATTTTATTTAAATATTTTATCGATACTCTAAATTTAGTCCGAAAAGCTACTTTTTGCATACGGTCGAATTAGGACTCGGGACTACCTCCATTGAGTTCAAAACGTCGTTTGTGATCTTTTTAAGCATAAACTTTGATATGTTTGGAGTTAGTGGAATTTTGCTACTTTTTCACTTAGGGCTTTGGTTTGGGCTGAGCCCATTAACCCCATAACTCAGTCCCAACCCTCTCCTCTTCATTTACTTCCTTTCTATTTTCCTAATACTCAAGCTTTTATAACAATGGAGAGTGGAATGGGAAATTGAAACTCAAGCCCTAGTTTTCTTTTGCAAATCAAGCTCTATCTCCAAACTAATAGTAGAAACTTTGGTAACCCTCTTCCTCTTCTCCAACTCATTCTCTTATCAATTTCAGAAATTCCTAAACCTAACTTTGGGAATGTTCTTATTTTTGAGCATAGATTCAAGCTCATTTGGGTTGTGTTGAAGAGTGGTTGATTCTCCCTTTCCTTTAAAGGTTCTTCTTCATTGTTTTTGTGAAAAGGTGAGATTTTTATCTCACATCTCAGTCTATAACTATCTTCGATTGTTAGGTATGAATTCCCAACGCTTATTCTTGTACAATTGCTTTTGGTTTGGATTGATTTGGTGAATATTCCAATTTTTGGTGTTTTGGGTTCAATTCTTTAAAAATCATAGCTTTGATGTCTTGATCATGTTTTTGGTGATGAACCGAAGAGAATCTATGGCCGGGTAGTCGATTGGCGTAAACCCTTAGTGCCATTGCTCGACCGATAGCAATTGGGAAGGGAATGGCATTTATTAGATAGGCATGGGAGTGCTGGCAAAAGGCTCCGGTCGACCGAGCTCAGGGTCTGGTCGACAGACCTGCTACCCGAGCACTTCCTGCCTCTGGTTTGGAAGTGCAGGTTACAGGCTCCGGTCGACCGAGCTCAGGGTCCGGTCGACCGACCTGCTACCCGAGCACTTCCATCTTTGGTTCGGTCAACCGACTCAGGGAGTCCGGTTGACCAACCTGCTCTTATTTGCAAATTTTGCCTATATTGCCTATTTTGTTGAATTTCCAACTTTAATTTGAAAGTGCGGTGTATAATACGAATGCACGTGCTAATATAGTACACACGGACCGTGTAATATGGAATATAATATAAAAGCGGAAATAGATGATAGTAGCAAAGTAAATAAATAAAAAAGAAAAATCACACCAGAGATTTTTATACTGGTTCGGAGCACCATCCTACGTCCAGTCCGAGACTTCTATCTGGATTTTCACTATTAACTACCTCGCTTCACCCGGAGGAACAGGTTTACAATACCCGAGCAAACGAACGGGATTTCTCGCCTCTAATACACTGAGGACTTCAACACTTGCCTCTTACAACACCGAGGACTTCAACACTTGCCTCTTACAACACCGAAGACTTCAACACTTGCCTCTTACAACACGGAGGACTTCAACAAAGATAAATATAATTGTTTGTTGACAGTATGTGTTCTTGCTAACACTATTTTGCCACTTGTAGTACAAACTTCCTATAATCTTATCCTCAAATAGAATATTTGTATATATGAAGATTTGGAAGTGGATATCGTTTTGAATCAAAAGAATGTTAAATAAATTTCAGGATTCAAAACGATATATGATAAAATATGAGCAATTTGAATGCTTGAGAGTACAAGATTGTGTTCAATAGAATAGAGATTAGAAGAATAGAAAAATTCGATTAGATTGATTCTTTTGAATAATGATTTCATGATGTTTATATAAGAAATAAACAGTTGTAACCTTTTGTGAAAAGGTATGAACAAAGGTCATGATCATTGGTGAAGAGAAAGAGAAGCAACCGTTGAAGAAAAGGAAATGTCTATACGAAGGGTTGCTTTCTGTTTGAAAACGGTCGACAGGTCAAAAAGGACCAGTAGACAGGAATTTGAATATATATATATATATACATGTTATGTTCACTTGTGCATGTTATCTGTGCATTCTGGGCAAAAACGGTCGACCACCTGGTTTTTGACCGGTCGATCGGTTTTGTCCAGACTGCACAGTTAATGTGCACTCATATATATTTATATATATATTCGAAGATTGAAGGCATAAGATTATTTGAGGATAGATTTTAACATAAATAATCATTACTAACATACCAAATAATCAACCTAACTTCTTTTTATCGATTACGGCTTATCCCTTTGTCAGAAATCAATACTCCCTTTGTCAGAAATCAAAACCTTCATAGAACCTGTGACTCAACATTCTCCCCCTTTTTGATTGATGACAACATATATCTGAAGTTCTGAATCTCCCCCTGAATATGTGATCTCCCCCTGAGATTTTGTCTATATATATATATATATATATATATATATATATATATATATATATATATATATATATATATATATATTCCTGCAAATAATTGTTAGCACTTTCTCCCGCTTTGTCATCGACAAAAAGGAGTAATAGATAATGGAATAATATAGGAGTATATCAACCAGAATATCCTTTTTCCTCTTTTCTTAAGTAGGTCCTGCAAAAAATAGAATTAAGTCGATGGTACCCACTTTTTATAGGGTCCTAAGAGTTAGGTCTTAGGAGTCCAAACCCATACGGGTCTGGTATCCCCTTTATATACATAATTAGTATTAAGATGTACAGTATTCATAAAATTCTGAATATATTTGTTCCTAATCAAATTGTTATTTGTTTTAGGAACCCATATTTTGATAGTTTTGACATTTTTCTTTTGAAATTTCACAACTGGTTTTGGTTTGGAATATAATAAACTAAGATTTTTCTTAGCTTCAGTTTTTTGTACTTTCTTCTTCTTTTTATTTCCAAGATGTTTCTTGGTTTCTTGTTTGTTATATCCCAAACCTTGTTTATCCGAAATTGATTGTGAACTTTCAATGATTTTTGTCAAATTTTCTCGACCTTTGTTAAAGTTAGAAACATTTTGAGTAATGTTATCTAACTTAGTTTGTAAACTAGCCTTTTCTAGGTCCAGAATTTTGACTTTTGCCTCAAGCTCATGATTTTTAGTAGTGAGAGCATCATTTTTCTCTTTTTGAGTTTCAATTTCTTGACTCAAAAGAACTAATTGAGAGTCAACATTAGATGATGATTCTTGAAAATTTTCAAGTTCTTCTTCTAATATTTTCTTCTCGTCTTTTAACATATCTCGTTCAAATTCTGCTTTACTCAAATCTGCTTTGACTACTTTTAATTGACATTTTATGTCTTTATATTTGACTATCAATTCAGCATTAATATCAAGTAATTCATCAAATGTAGGAATTTGTACCTCATCTTCTGTTGCCATAAAACAAACATTAGCTTGTTCATTCTCTGAATCACTTTCACTTCCTGATGAAGATGACTCTGAATCATCCCATGTTATTGAGAAGGCTCGTTTCTTTGATTTGTCCTTCTTATATTTGAATTTGTCATTTTCTGACTTCTTCTTTTGTTCTGGACAATCCTTCTGCATGTGTCCCTTTTTGTGGCAGTTGAAACATTCTATAGTAGATGAAGATGGTTTATTTGATCCAGGTTTCCTTTTATTGTAGCGACTGGCTTTTCGATATTTTAGGAATTTTTTGAATCCTTTCGCAATGAATGCCAAATCTTCGTCTACAGAATCTGATGCATTTTCATCTTTCTCAACATGAAATGCTACATTTTTTCTTTTCTTCTTTCTGTTCTTTTCTAGCCTGCAAATTTGCTTCATAGGACATTAAATTTCCTATCAATTCATCTGGCTTCATGACAGAAAGGTCATTAGCTTCTTCAATTGCTAATACTTTTCCTTCCCATTCACTAGTCAGAGAATGTAGGACTGTTGAAACAACATCGAAATCAGAATACTTTTGTCCTAATCCAATAAGTGCATGGTGAATAGTTTGAAACCGTGAATACATGTCATTGATTGTCTCATATGGTTTCATTTTGAAATTTTGAAATTGACTTTTCAGCATGGCTATTTTGGCTTGTTTAACCTTGTTAGTACCTTCATGAGTGATTTTTAGCGTTTGCCAAATTTGATATGCAGTAGTGCAGATACTAACACGGTTATATTCATTTTGGTCTAATGCACAGAACAACATATTTATTGCTCTTGCATTTACGGCTGCTGCCGTTTTCTCAGCTGCAGTCCATTCTGAATAATCAGTTGTTGGATTCACTATTTCTCTTTGAGTGGCATTCCAAGCATCATAGCTATTTGATTGCATAAAGAATGACATACGTGTTGCCCAATAAGTATAGTTAAGACCATTGAAAAACGGAGGTCTTTGTGTCGATTGACCTTCCGTGTAAGTGGTGTTTTGAGTGCTAGTACTTGCGTTATTTGCCATATTACAAGAATATATCAAATAACTGTGTTACGGTTATATGATGACCGTGCTCTGATACCAAATGAAAGTGCGGTGTATAATACGAATGCACGTGCTAATATAGTACACACGGATCGTGTAATATGGAATATAATATAAATGCGGAAATAGATGATAGTAGCAAAGTAAATAAATAAAAAAAGAAAAATCACACCAGAGATTTTTATACTGGTTCGGAGCACCGTCCTACGTCCAGTCCCAGACTTCTATCTGGATTTTCACTATTAACTACCTCGCTTCACCCGGAGGAACAGGTTACAATACCCGAGCAAACGAACGGGATTTCTCGCCTCTAATACACTGAGGACTTCAACACTTGCCTCTTACAACACCGAGAACTTCAACACTTGCCTCTTACAACACCGAGGACTTCAACACTTGCCTCTTACAACACGGAGGACTTCAACAAAGATAAATATAATTGTTTGTTGACAGTATGTGTTCTTGCTAACACTATTTTGTCACTTGTAGTACAAACTTCCTATAATCTTATCCTCAAATAGAATATTTGTATATATGAAGATTTGGAAGTGGATATCGTTTTGAATCAAAAGAATGTTAAATAAATTTCAGGATTCAAAACGATATATGATAGAATATGAGCAATTTGAATGCTTGAGAGTACAAGATTGTGATCAATAGAATAGAGATTAGAAGAATAGAAAAATTCGATTAGATTGATTCTTTTGAATAATGATTTCATGATGTTTATATAAGAAATAAAGAGTTGTAACCTTTTGTGAAAAGGTATGAACAAAGGTTATGATCATTGGTGAAGAGAAAGAGAAGCAACCGTTGAAGAAAAGGAAATGTCTATACGAAGGGTTGCTTTCTGTTTGAAAACGGTCGACCGGTTAAAAAGGACCAGTAGACAGGAATTTGAATATATATATATATGTTATGTTCACTTGTGCATGTTATCTGTGCATTCTGGGCAAAAACGGTCGATCACCTGGTTTTTGACCGGTCGACCGGTTTTGTCCAGACTGCACAGTTAATGTGCACTCATATATATTTATATATATATTCGAAGATTGAAGGCATAAGATTATTTGAGGATAGATTTTAACATAAATAATCATTACTAACATACCAAATAATCAACCTCTAATCATATGGAGCTCTTTGTGTCTGAATAACTTCTTTTTATCGATCACGGCTTATCCCTTTGTCAGAAATCAATACTCCCTTTGTCAGAAATCAAAACCTTCATAGAACTTGTGACTCAACATAATTGATTCGTGTTGTTTTCCTTTTGTTGTTATCATTTATTATCGACTTTGATGACATTTTCTTTGGGAATTTTCGAAATATCCATTTTGATGGATTTGATATCGATTTCTTTGGATTTTATTCACGTCTTCGAATGTGAATTTCGGTGATTGATTGTTTTACAATCATTTTTGTGATTTGTCACTTTAAAAATATAAAGGTTTCAATACTAGTAGTAAATATCAAAATTCTTTCATCAAAGCGATTTCAAAACTATTTTATTACTAAGCTCTTTTCTTAAACCGTTTTCCAATCTATTAGTATATACAAGCCTTTACTTCACTCGGATGAGAAATCGAATTAAACGGCTTAGAAAAAACAAGTGGTATGAAACACTTGAGTTTGCTTCGTCGGTTAATTCTTGGACTTGTTCGATTGAGCCTTTTTGTGACAATTTCCTCGTGAAGATCTACAGTTTGTTCGTAAATATTTAAGTTAAGCTAGTGGTTATGGGACATGAAGCTAAACTCATATATTTACTAGCTTAGTGTAATTGACACTTCTTGATGATCATGACGATCATTTTTTGTGATTTGGACTAGCAATTGTGCGATGTCTCTTTGTCTGCGAGGGAGACTAGACCCCGTTTCAGTGTGATTTAGACTCACACATGGGGGGTAGCACCCCATGGTCTTCGGGCCGTTCGTGTGTCAAAAATTAATGGCTAGCTACCATGAGATAGCATCTCGTTCGTGTGATACATATGTTGGTGAGTTTTCATGCTCCCGTTCGTGTGATAGGCCTTCCTCCTTTTTTTTATGATTTCTAGATTTCGTGTGTTGATTTCTGGAATTTGTGCTTCACCAATTTTAGTGATTTTCATTGATATGATTTATCAATTTTTGTGCATTGGTGAATTCGTGTGTCATTGACTTGTTGTGAATACAAGTTTTGGGTATGAAACCCTTTTTGGATCTTTGAGAAGATTCTTATGATATTGATTACTCTCATGTTGATTTTCAATTACATACTTATAGTAGTATGCCATTATAGTTATCATATGTTTATGCCATATCTCTTATTCTATATCATGTCATCTGATATTTATAGCTAGACTGATCCGTTTATTATTTTCTTATGAAATAATACTCGGGTCAGACCGAGATGTTACAGGTGCTTCTGCTTGACTTCTCCCCAGGGATTCATTACTCTGACTTTTGGCTAACTACTTAGATTAGTAGTTTTTGTTGTAAACATTTGAGATATAGACTCTATGATGTATACTTATTCTTTTGTGTAGCACATGTTGCTATTCTTTTGGGTTATTGTGGATCTTTCTGACCACTACTCTGATGTACACTTTCATGTGTTATATACTCATATCTTTTTCCGCCTTTGTGATATGGATGTCTGTGACTGATTTGTGTTATGTTTATTTCTATATTTGTTTTCGAAGATTATTATAACCACTGTGTAGTAGCTTTGAGTTTGTATCGGTGTGTCGGATTTCCTCCCGAAATCAAATGCATGTTATACTATCCGACATAGCGGTGCTCGCACAAAGCAATTGCACGGATGGTCGCTCCTCAACAGCCTTATTCTTCGTGCTAGTTGACGGCATTACACCGTAGTGTCCTTGTATAGCGTGGGCATAGAGGTGGGGCGTCACACACACTTTGCTTGGTCCCTTCCTATGTCCATTAGTTCTTCTATCCAGAACATAGAGAAGGTGAGCATTAGTGAGGCGCTCGAAAGGAATCGAACATGACTGATGATTTGGCCCTTCCAAATTAATATACTAACGCCTTAGCTAAAAAAGTCCTTCCTTCCAAGATAGCCTTTAGGATCAAATTGGAAGGTGCCCTTATTTAAGAAAGCATTTTGGACGGCTTACCCTAAAGTAGTTTCTGCCCTCTTGTCAATTGGATAGATTCATAAGAATACTATAAATGCAATGTCCTTATTCCCTTATTTTCTATCTTGTTATATTATTTAACACCTTATATTTTTGTAGCATTATTTAGGATATTTAATTAGATAAATAAAATAAAATAATGTGTTGATTATGGGATTGAGATTTGATTTTAAATAAGGGGTAGCCATGCCATTTAAATAATGAATTAAAGAAGAGTTAAAATGGAATAGTGAAGAGGTAAAATAGGAAAGAGGTCATTCCTATATTTTTAAACCTTGACCGTGTAACCCCATACATGTTCATTTACATTTGTTCAAGATATTTCATACTTAAGGCTGGCCACCATTAATAAGAGCAAGATAAAGAAAAAAATTGAGAAGCTTAATCAACATCATATTCATTCAAATCTCACATCCTTAATCTCTAAAGATGAGGTGAATAATAACTACATCTCTATTTCCTTTTTTCAGTTTTAAATTAAATCGGAACCCATTTGCAATGATTTTCCATGTTTTTGAACGTTGAAATGATTATATATACTTGTTGATGAATTATGTATATTCACATTGATTTTGTGATATGTTGCAAGGTGAAAACCCTATTAAGTGACATCCAAATGCCTTATGAATTTTTATGAAGATCGGAAATAATATTTTGAAGATGGGTTTAAATTTTCAAAATTTTCAAAATTTTTATGGATTTATATGAATTTTCTAGTAAAGAAAAAATTATTCTGGGTTATAAGTTATTTACAGTTAAATAATTAATGGTTTGGTTGTGAAATTTATATATGTTAGAAAACATATTTGAAACGAATTTATGGAAATTTTGTAGAATTTCCTAAGTGTTTTTAGGATATATAAAATTATTTAATGTATGGAACTTAAATGTTTTATGTATTTAATAAAGGAGAAGAGGATTTTTGTAAATAAATTAAAATTATTATTTCTGGAAAGTCGGCAACACATTTGGCAAAGTAGAAATGGCAACCAATCACAATTTGAAAAACAAGGCAGGTTATGTACAAAGAAATAGTTTAAAAGGACAAATATATATGGTTTTTACCGTTTTGATGCTTTCGGCACCTGGCTTTCGCCTCCTTACCTTCGCCTCAGACTCCGTCAAAACAAATGCACGTGGTATCAGGGAACTGGTACGTAGTGAATTGGAGGTAGGCAGAAGGTATTAGGTCAAAACCAAGGGTTTAAAGGGGTTGAAGCATTACTTTGCTTTCAAATGAAAATACGCCTGCTTGCTTTCGACTAGATTGCTTTCAACTTGGTCGGCTTTCGACCATGTCAAATGGGTTTAAAAGAAATGGATTCGATTGAGTTGCGCTTTTGGTTTTTAAATAAACACTTTCGACTAAGTTGAAACCCCTAGCTGCCGCTTTCTTCCTTTTGATCCAAAGGATTTCGTAAGGTTGTTTTGTTTCCAAAAATTTGGCCACTTCTTCAATGCTTTCGAAGGGATGATTTCGACACCATCATTTTTATACTTAGTAATGATTTTGAAAGAATGTGTTGTCCGGGTCTTTAACCCAGGAGGATCCACTAGAAGATAGAACGATTTCATGATGTCAGAATGGCTTGGAAATTACCAAAAAAGGCTAAATCAATGAATTAACGGGAGCGAAGTCATATTACTAAAGCAACGACTAAATTTAACTAAACTGAGAAACCAGTGTCTATTCAGTCCAATCAGCAGTTAAGTACAACCAACTAGTAGATTGTCATCAGAACGGAGCGACACGCAACGAATACACCAACATCAATACAAGGCCATGAAAGCATTTCAAACTTTAAACTCCAAAAATAATCCAAGTGCTTGGATATCTAGCAATCCATACTCTATGGATCGCCAGCGGTCCATGCTATATAATGGTTCGCTGAGAGAAGCACGAGCTAAGGAGCCTAGAAGATGAAATACAAAATATACTAAGTGTATGGATCACTAGCGATCCATACACAATGGATCGCCAACGATCCGTATGAAGCCATAATATACATGCATCCTAGCATTGCGAAATGATGGAGATAGCAGCTAGGTCATTAGCTCACCAGCGAGCCAAAGTGATGCATCGCTAGCGATCGATGGTTTTGACTCAGGTCGCAAGCTAATCTCCTATAGATGCTCCTACATCCATCTACAAGCAATTGGCAAACTAGCTTAGCCCAGAAGCTCTCTGATCTCTATAAATACCATCCTACCTGTAACATAAACGAGATCTTCTTCGAACTGGTCGCTGAAGCTCTGCTGGTAACTTTCTTCACTCAATACCTCACTTACAACAATCTTCAAGGGATTCACTGTGATTCTCCAATGGATTCCATCTTTTGAGATCCAAACTAGCTAAGAATAATCTAATCTTGTAGTCAAACTCTTCTTGTAACACCGATCAATCTATAATAAAACTATAAAGTGGATGTATTCTTCATTAACGGTCAAAAAACTATAAAAATATCTTTTCTCCTTTATTTTTCTGTCTTTTTCTATATTTATTGTTCATATTATTGATATGTGAGAACATAGCTGGTGCTTTCATACTTAAATCGGGGTGTTATCCATTTTTTGGGTCAACGTTTTGGTGCTTTCACTGAGAACCCCAACATAGGGTTCAGATTTAGCTAACTACATTGGATTCCATAGGTATAGAAGTTAGATCCTTAATCTTTGCTTGAAAAATCCAGTGCTTGGAATCAATGGCTCTTGAAGAACTGCCTCTAGAAGATCCATAGGGGCAGTAATAACTAGAGAAGATGTCAATCCCAACAAAATGAAGTAAATGGTGCTAACTTAGGAAATTAGGCGGCAACATCCTCTAATCAGCATGAAGTTGTCAACAGAGATGGGTTGAATAAGATGGTTGATGAGATCAACCACAAAATGGAAAATAGCCAAAGGCCCTAATGGATAAGCTTAACGCTCTTTTAACTTTATAGTCAAACCATGCTCCAAGGACTATGCGTGAACCCACAGCTACTATAGAACAAGAGAATTCCTCCATTTCTGGTCTACATTGAAAAAAGGAAAACAGCCATAATAAAGGGTGACAACAGGACTTAACGTGGATGGAAATGCAAGTATTCCGTTCGCTACAAGGCAGCCAATTCTGAACCTGAATCAAGGGGAAAAGACCCCATTGGAAGATATACTATGACCTCTCCGACTTAGAGAATGGAGAGCAAGATGACAAGTTGGAAGAAAATGTCAATGCATTCGATAATGCTAGAAATGTTCAAAATGCTCCAATTAGGCCAACCGCAAGCCAACGGGATCCTGTGGGAGTAGCTCTTCTGAAGACACGAGATCTTAGGTTTCTGCCCACTCACCAAGACCGTTTGCAAAGCCAAACACTTGGGATAGTGACTGATAGTCGTCCCTAGAATTACCAGACCGAGGCATACATAGCGGATATGGTCAAACGATTGATGGAGGAGAACAAAAACAGAACAGATGACGAATGAGGATCTGCACCAAGTCGACTCCCTTTACTGATGAAATCTTGAATGAGAAATATCCAAAAAAAATTACAATGCCAATCATTCCATCCTATGACAGGACCAATGACCCAAAGCCCCACTTGTACAAATACAGTTGGCATATGGATGGAGCTGATGCCTCCAAAGCTGTTCAACGCAGGTACTTTCCCATCTTTCTCGAAGGAACGGCATTAATATGGTTCACTAGGCTTCCACCGAGACTATTTGCAAAGCCAAACACTTAGGATAGTGACTAATTGCCATCCTTAGAATTACCGAATCTTGGAGGCATACATAGCGGATATGGTTAAACGATTGATAGAGGAGAACAAAAACAGAAGAGATGACGAATAAGGATCTGCACCAAGTCGGACTTCCTTTACCGATGAAATCTTGAATGAGAAATATCTAGAAAAATTCACAATGCCAACTATTCCATCCTATGACGGGACAAATGACCTAAAGCCCTACTTGTACAAATACAGTTGGTATATGGATGGAACTAATGCCCCTGAAGCTGTTTGATGCAGGTGCTTTCCCATCTTTCTTGAAGGAGTCGCATCAATATGGTTCACTAGGCTTACACCAAGATCTATCTCTACTTTTGGCCAACCAGCGACAAGATTCCTTGATCAGTTCAGACTCCATGCTGCGTAATCGAAAGATGTCATGACCCTATCCGGATAATTCCAAGGACGCAATGAATCGTTGAAATCTTTCATGAACATGTTTAACACCGCAATGACAGAAGTAAGCAATCCCAACAAAGACTTGGTTTTTATAGCATTAGTCTGTGTCATTCACCCAGAAACTGAATTCAGAAAGTGGATTAAGATGAAGTAACCTACCTCAAGGAAAGACTTTAATCGTAAAGAAAGTCAATACGTAAGATTGGGAGAAGTATAGGAACTAGAAAGGAAGTCTACTAGTGTGCAACCGATGAACATCGGGCAGAGTGGTGTAGCAATAAATCAAAACATGCATGCTTCTTTGATTCCTGAAGGAATCGCTGGGAAAGACAGAAATTTAAAGAGGAAACGTCAAAACTCCAATAAGAGGAATGGCAATGGCAACAGTAATAAAAGGCTTAAAGGGTTTAGGCCCGAAGGCTACACTCCCTTAAACAATAAGCTAGAAAATATTTTTCTCGCGATGCAAGGGACTGAGGAATACAAAAATTCCCCCAGGAAGGAAGAAACTTAGCATCAGAAGCACTTAGGAAAATTTTACTGCTTCCAAAGACATGTATCCACATTACAAATGGATGTCGCCATCTAAAAAATCTCATTGAAGAGATGATCCGAAACAACAAACTCGAACAGTACGTGAGAAAGCCATAGAACCCCGATCAACCTACGGCTCCTCGGCATCTTAGAGAATGAAGGAATCAAGTTGGAACTAGTGAAGAAGAGTAATAACGAACCGACCAATGGCTTATTATTGGAATAATATCTAGGAGACCGCACCCCGGGCAAAGAGGTTGGGGAGAGTAGAACGGTATGCAAGTTCGTTGAAACATTCTCTGAAAGACTTATGTCTCGCAATAGATGATGAAAATCTGGCCATGCAGCAAAAGGCTTTAAATGACGATATAGTGTTCCAAAATCGAGACACTGAAGGGATCAAAGCTCCTATTCTTGATATGATAGTGGTGACGGTAGGAATCGGACCTGTTATGGTTCGACGTGTGTTGGTTGATACTGACGTGTGTTGGTTGATACTGGCGATAAACGAAGATTCAGGGGTTTATCGATGAACCCAAATAACCAGTGGGAACAATTGACCTACCTATGGAACTTGGAGAGGATGAGCGAAGGATCACCCACATTCAGACTTTTGTAATCGTGGATGAAATATCTACATATAAGGCCTTCTTGGGATAGCCCGCATTAGTAGACTTCAGAATAGCTTTGGCCCAATGGTGCCTTATAATGAAGTTCCCTACAGAGCACAGAGTCGGGGTTGTGAAAGGAGACCAATGTGCCAACCGAAAATGCTATATCGTAGAATTACATGAGTTAAGAAGGGAGGAAAAAGGAAAATATGAGAGGAGAACTCTCCTCATTCATGAGCCTACCAAATAACAATTATAGAGGCGCCCCTAACTCAAGGACCATAGCCAATTCGACAAGGCTTTGGACACTAGAAAGAAGAGTTCAAGGGAGGATCGTGCAGCACTGGTAGAATTGACGGTGTCAGTCCCAGTCAGTATGGACGACCCAACGCAGATCTTAAAAATTGAATCGCACTTTGGAAACAAGATGCGGTCAGAACTAACTAAGTTCCTCAATGCCAACTTGGATGTATTTGCTTGGACACACTCTGATATGTGTGGATTATCACCTGAAACTGCCAGCCAAGGGCTCAATATTGATCCCAAATTCACACATGTAAAGCAAAAATGGCGCAGCTTAGGTCCTAAACGGTCCAAGGCATTGAGAGAGGAGGTAGATAAACTGTGGGGCAATGGCTTCATCCGAGATGCAACTTACCCTAAATGGGTATCTAACCCAACCTTAGTCAAAAAGTTCAATGAGAAATAACGAACTTGTATTGACTTTTCGAACCTAAACAAAGCATGCCTGAAGGATAACTTCCTTCACCGAAAATCAACCAGCTTGTGGATGGGATAGTAGGGCATGAATTACCATCATTCATGGACGCATACTCGAGTTACAACCAGATCCCGTAGCATGATCCTGATCAAGAGAACACCTACTTCATCATCGATCTAGGACAGTACTGCTATAGGGTAATGCCGTTCGGTTTAAAGAATGTAGGGGAAATATATCAAAGATTAGTGAATACAATGTTCAAACGCCAAATTGGAAAGATTATGAAAGTTTACGTGGATGACATATTCTTAAAATCTCGAGTAGCTTCTAATCATCTTTAAAATCTCGCTGAAATGTTCAAAAAACTCAAAAAGTATAAAATGAAACTCAACATGCTCAAATGTCACTTCAATGTAGCCTCTTTGAAATTCTTAGGATTCATAGTAGGTGCCAAGGGCATCGAAGCCAATCCAGAACAAATAATGGCACTATGAGAGGTTCAGGCCCCGAAGAATAAGAAGGAACTTCAAAGTCTGAATGGAAAGGTCACAGCATTGGGTCTATTTATCTCAAAATCCACAGACAAGTGCATACCATTCTTCTATGCATTGAAGAAGGGAAAGAAAAACTTCGAATGGAGTGAGAATTGTCAGACGGCATTTTAAGAATTATTGCAACACATGGAAACTCCGCCAATCCTATCTAAACCAATGGATGGAGAAGACCTATTCATTTACTTAGTAATCTTACCACATGCGTTGAACACCGCCCTTGTGTGGGAAGAAGCGAGAATCCAATGAGCAATATATTGCATAAGCAAGCAGTTCACCAAAGCAAAGAAAAACTAACTAAAACTGAAAAAACTAGCCTATTGCCTCTTGATCGCATCCAGGAAGTTAACACCATTATTTTAGGCTCATCCAACCAAAGTGTTGACTGATCAGCCCCTGAAGCAAGTGTTGTATCCACCTAAAACCTCCAGATGGCTTCTCAAGTGGAATATAGAAATGAGCCAATATTATATCACATACCATCTTAGGAAGGCCATCAGTGAGCAAGTGTTACCAGACTTCATCATCAAGTTTACTGCACGGAACAAAAAGAAGAAGCACCGTTGGAAGTGGAGATTCAAAGGAGACTTTTTGTTGATGGCGCATCTAATAATCTTTGTTCTAGCGCAGGCGTAGTTCTTGAGATCCCCTAAGGGGGAGCCATTTTCTACGCCTTGCGTTTTGAATTCCTTGCAACGAATAATAAAGCGCTTATAGCATGACTAAAAATGGTGAAAGAACTTAAAATAAAATCCATTCACATCTATAGTGACTCCCTGCTAGTCGTCTGTCAAGTCAAGGAGGAGTACTAGGCTCGAGGGGAGAATCTTGCCCCGTACCTGTCTAAAGTATAATAACTGCTAAGCGACATCAAACATTATACCATAACCCACATTCCACGGGGGCAAAACACCAAGGCATACTATTTGGAAAAACTAGCAAGCTCTTAGGAAGCTCAATCATTAAGGCTTATCCCAGTCGAAACTTTAACCACCTTAAGCATAGATGAAATGGACATCGACTGGATCCTCGAGACCACCGTCGAACCAGAAACATAGATGATGCCGATAAAGTATTATCTATTCGTAGGAACCATCCCAACTGAGTGGAATTACAGGAAAAAGCTTCTCTGAAAGGCACCACGGTATAAAATGCAGGATGGAATACTCTATTGAAAGGGATTTTCGACCCCATTCATAGGTGTGTGACTGATGATGAAGCACAACAAATCCTAAAGGAGGTACATGAAGGCGAATGCGGAGACTACGCCAGGGCAGACCTTTGCGAAAAAAGTCCTTCGACATGGATACTTCTGGCCAACAACAATCGCGATGCTGTAGACCATGCCAGAAGATGCGATCGCTGCCAAAGATTTAGCAAAATCAAGAGAACTCCTTCAAAAAAACTTAGATGGTCAGCCCGTAGCCATTTACAGTATGGAGTACCGACTTGATTGGCACTGTCCTAATGGCAAAAGGAGGGACCAAATATGCTTTAGTTGTCATAGATTATTTCAAAAAAAGGGCAGTAGCAAAACTACTTGCCACCATAACCAAAAAAAGAGAGATTAATTTTGTTACTAAAACATTATTTGCAAGTTTGGTGTGTTGTAAAAAATTATCATCGAAAATGAAACTCAATTTGAAAGTGCCGAGTTCAAAGACTTCCGCAAGAGCTTCCGAATCGAAAAGAGATTTTCCATGATGGCCCATTCGCAAGCAAATGGGTAGGCAAAAGAAATAAATAAGATCATCAAGTTCACTATCAAAAAGCAACTAACAAAATCGAAAGGAAACTAGGTTTGATGAACTTCAACTCGCACTATGGGCTTATATAACCACCCACAAAGTGGCAGCCAATCGCACTCAGTTCGCCTTGGCATATGGTTCAGAAGCAATGATTCATGTTGAATTAGAAGTCCACTCACACCAAAGGCAAAATTTCAATCAAAAGAAAAACAAGTAGCTCCTGCTAGAATCGCTAAGCATAGTCGACGAAAGGAGAGAAGAAGAAGAGTTGAGAACCACCGCCCACCAAAAAAGGATCGCACGGTACTTCAACTCCAAAGTTCACAACTAAACCTTCAAAGTGGAAGATACTATGCTCAAGCGAGTTTACCCCGTACTGAAGGCCTTCAGACCGACTGGGAAGGACCATGTGTCATCAGTCAAAGCTAATGGACGAGATTTTCAAGCAAACTACTATCGATGGAACTCAAGTTCCCAGGGCATGGAATAGCGAATCACTCTTCCATTACTTAATCTGAAAACTATCTTAAGTACTTTCTACTTTTCAGCAAATAAGCCATCTCGAGATGCCAGAGGCATAGTAAATAGGCAAAAAAGCCCTACTTTCCTTAATAAGGTTCGACTCACTTTTTAAACCATCAAAACCGTGTTCATAACAACTTACAGCTGGGTCGATGGAAGCAAATCGGCTCAAACCATTAAATTGCGGAACTCGATCTTTGCCATCTAAAAACTGGTATTTCTCCGGTAACATCAGAAAGGCTAAAAATTATGCTTCTCACATTTCTCAAAGATAGGCAACACTGGGGAGCATGGAAAGCCACACATTTCATAAGCCGCACACTGACTTCCAAAATATACGCTCCTAAGTTGCCTGAAGATAGGCAACACCAAGGAGCATAAACAACTCCGCATTTCATAAGCCACACACTAACTTTCAAAACATGTGCTCCTCATGTTGCTCGAAGATAGGCAACACCGAGGAGCATGAAAAACCATGTGTTTCATAAGCTGTACAATAATTTCCAAAACATACACACCTTATATTGCTTGTAGATAGGGAAAACCAAGAAGCACGAAAAGCCATGCATTTCATAAGCCGCATGCTAACTCTATAAAACTTACACTCATCATGTAGCCCGAAGATAGACAATACCGAGGAGCACAAAATTACGCGCATTCAATAAGTCATGCACTAACTTTCAAAACACAAACCCCTCACGTAGCCAAAAGATAGGCAACACCGAGAAATATCAAAAGCCGTGAACCGGTAAGCCATGCACCGACTCCTCAACGTTGCCCGAAGATAGACAACTCTGAGGAACATCGCTGTAAAGTCACGCTCCTAAAGCGTAAACTCCTCACGTTGCCCGAAGATAGACAACACCAAGGAGCATTAGAACTATTCCAGACTGACGGCCATATTGATCTTGAAAACTACCCACATTTTCAAATTCTACAGTAACCCTGGAAATACCGGGAAATTTGTCCATACAGAAATAACTGGATTGAACAATTCCATTATTGGAAGCAAGGGGCATGACTCCAAAAAAATCGGAGTGTTATAGACCGGCGGAAAATTTCAAATCCCGACACTCAACGACTAATGATAAAATTTGACATCGACAATGTGTAGTCACCATCAGTTAACCCATACAGTATGCATATCTCAAATGCGCATATATTGCATACTTACCAGAACATTGCAAGGAACTTAGATTACATGCTAAAGTTGCAAAACTTTTAAGAAATGGAAAATCAAGTTGTGACTTAGCCAAATTTCAAGTTTAATATAAAAATAATCTAAGCTATAAGTTACCGATCATTTGAAGTAAACAGCCCTGTGAATTAGGAGCATATACTGGCACTTAAATAAAACAATTGAAAATAATAACTTCACAGGTTCTGTTACTTCAAATAAAGAATTGTTTCTCTAAATAAAAAAATTTGCTGCAATTACAAAAATGGGATAAGTTAAATAGAACAAGCATAAGTGCACAGAACACACATGGACAGACAAATAAGGATACATCATAATTTTAATGTATGGCATATAATTTTCATTTATACTGGGCCAAAACGTGGGGGCCGTACCCACACATTACTAGCCAACAAAAAGAAAATACATAATCCAGAACAGAAAATACTAAGTGCAAACTCTACACTTGAACAAAATGACTCAAAAAAAAACCAAAATCATATCGATCTCCATGCTAGCTCCTTCGTGCTTTCTTCCACTGCTCCCCTTTTCGCCCTTTGTTTGCAGTTTCTTCCTCATCTTGGGAGTGGTGTCACTGCCAGCAATATCAAAAAACTCCTTAGTAGCAATGTCCACCTCTTGCTCTACAGTCTTCTCAGAAGATTATCCCTTCACTTTGCGCTTTAGTGGTTTTTGGGGAGCTCTTAGAGGCTTTGATCGCTTCAACCTTCAGCTTCTTGATAGCGACCAATTCATGTTGAGTTTGGCTAGGCCGATTTATTTAAATTCCCACTCCTTGACTTCTGTCGATGTTACATCGCCTTATAAAGATACAGAAGGGTCATCCAATTCATGAAGTGTGGATATATTTCGGACTTTTGCCCCGGCTGCGAGCCAAATGTGAACATGGAAACAAGATCGGAAATAGAAAGAGCAAGGAGGCTACGGAAATAGTAGCAGGTCCAAGCGTTGAGGAAGCTGGCACATCAATAGGAAAGTACAGACCTATAAGATCAAAAAAGAATGCAATAAATTCTTCCTGCTACTGCGGCGTAAGTTGGAAGCTCCCAAACTCGGAGGAAACAAGGATGTCACTTGCACCGGAGTAATGGTCAAGAATGGTGACTTCATACTCACCACCTTTACCTTCTTTAGACAGTTCCACTACCTGAGGAAAAGTATCAAGCTATGAACTTAGTTGGCAAGTTGTGGTTGTACTTTGATGAATCGCCAATGCCAGAAATAAAAGGTTAAGCGAGCGCTTCGGCGACAACTGTCATAGCAGCATGGACGGCTTCTTTCTCTCTTTCGACTCGTAAAATCTCCTAGCTCTTGAGCAGTGCCTTCTTAGATTCTTCATTATGGTAGGCGTCCTCCAACTCCTGCTCTATGTAGATGTCACCGCTATCATAAAAGAGGGACAAGATTTCTTCCCAGATCATAGTAATAGTGCGCGGGAATTTTGGATCCAAGTGGGCGAGACACCCCTGGTGCAACAGGGAGTTGACATAAAAATTAAGGATGGTCGCATCCAGCTTTTCCATCTTTTTCTCAAAAGCATTTTGAAGCTCTAGGTAATCCGCTCTAACGACAACCTTCTCAACTTTGGCGTTATACTTATCAACGTTAAGTTGTGCCAATTGATCCTACAGCCTACCAATTGTCTCAACCTGGTCGAAAATAGTCTTATTGTGCCCCTTAACAATAAGGTCATGATCAGCAATGGTTTTTTGTTGGGCCTTAATGGTCGTCTTTCAAGTTGTTGCCTCCTCTTTCATATTGGCCTCTTCTACAAAAGTCTTCTTAATTTCATCCTTGTAGATGATCTTGATTCTCGTTTTTGCGTCTTTCACTTCCTTCAGCAGGATGGCATTCTTTTTTCCTCTAGTACCGCTTCCTTCTCCTCCTAAAACCGTTTAATCTTGGCATCACGATCTACTAATTCCCTCTCAAAGTCATCCTTCCTTGACTCAAAAGAGAGGGTCTCCTAATAGTTATTATGAATTGTATCTTCCAGTTGTTTACACACTTTCTCCCATCCTTCGGTCTACTCTAAATTGCTTTGAATAGATAAAAGGTGTCACATATACGAATCTTTGCGAATCGGATGTAGATCATGGTCAAACTTAACTTTCCTTAAGAACCAAACGGAAAGTGTTGCCTCAAGTTTAGGAGGGCATGAAGGAAGAATATAAGAAAGTCTCCGATGGAGACATTAAGCACAAGGGGTAGGAACAATAGAAGATGGCAGGATGTAAGTTGAATGCAGAACAGAGGCAATAGTAATGGGGATTTCTTGACCCATCGAAGATTATGTCGAAGCAAAGGCTTCCTACTCTGAAGAGAGGGGACAGTGATCGAATTTGACCACTTCGATGGCTCTTCCCTCTCATCAAAAGTCCTCCTCTTCTCGTACCCGCCTTTGTATGACTGGCTTCAATCTCTTTCGTCTTGGCGATGGGCTTCAGCCTCTAAATCCTTCCTTCTTCTACGCTCCTCCATTTGTCGGGGTTGGTGATGGCTCAAGGAATGCTTGGACCTGCGCTAGGAGTCAGTAAATTCCTCAAAATCATTATAGAGGCCACGTCCTCTCATCATACCTGTCACAAAGAAGAAATAAAATATCTTAGTGAAGGGGAATAAAAATAAGTAGGATGTGCGAAAGTAAGTGTAATCCTAGTGAGATGTGCAATGAGTTTCAGAGAAAGTCCTAAAGGATCGTCACGAACCGGATTGGGCGATCATCTTAGGCGGAACCGAACTAACTTCAGGTGCGATTCTTCTTGACCTAGGGGGCACCTCCTCAAATTTGATGTCTTCCCTCATAAGCGCATCGAAATCGACATAAACATCACTCAAATCTCCAAACTCCAATCAACTTCCATATTAGACATTATATTTAATGCTTTATATTAGATAGTTTAGCATCCATCATGCTAGGATAGGCATGATTGTTACTTTTTGATGTTTGATCTTATATGTGCCGTTTAATGTTTGATTGTTGGCATTTGATACGAATACATATGTTATATGGTTGTTAGCCATATGGGATGTTTGTGGTTGCTATTTATGATTAGCATGCTTAAATAAACAATGATGTTACGGTAGTGTTTAATACTCTTTGTTGAGTACATGATCAAGTGCATGAAAGCAATTGGCTATTTGGATACTTACTCGTTTTATTCACATCTAAATGGTATGCTCTTGCTATAAAAGAGGTATGCAAGACCCGTAGCATCGATTTGGGTATATATGCTTGTATTTCCTTAGAAATAAGATGCCTTAGATATGGGACGCCTTAGATATTAGATGTGTATGCATGTATGTATATCTTTGTTGTTTAGGATTATTCAGATCTAATCACACAAATGAGATGTTGTTGAGTTTTTTCGAAATAAGAAGAACTTTGAAAGCTTATGGGTTAGGAGACATTTTCCTTGCTTTGAGAATTTTTAGGAAGAAACCCTTTTAAGTATAGGATGTAGTGACTCGTATTTTTAACGATGGGATATTTAAGGCATCATCTTTATCACTTATATCTGGGGGATATAAGCTCTGAAGGATATGACTCATGCATGGAGTCTCATCACACGATTCTGAATCCCCATTATCGGATTCAGCATAGAAGTCATCGCTAGAAGTGGACTCGTCGCTACTACTCTCGAGTTCCCCCTACTAGTTTACTAAGTCCTTTGCGACCTTGTCTTCCCTCTGTTTGAAGTGTTTTTCTCCTTTTTCTGGGTGGGAGGCATTCGGACAGGGCCACTAATTCCAGTCGCGGTAACATCTCTTCCCTCACGAGTCTCTTTAGTAGATTCCTTGGACAAGCCCTCTCTCTTGAGAAGTACCTTCTTCGGAACTGCAAGAAGTAGATCATGTGCGAACCTTGGATGGAGCGGGAGAAGGGACCTTAACTTGAATAGAAGATCTCCTTAGATGTGTAATCCATAACGGAGCAAGTTTTCATCGGTCAACAAAACTTTGATGGATCTTTTCTCAACATAAATTGCCTTAAAGGTCTGAAAAACTTCATCAAGAGACACGTCCCTATTTGGCCTTGGGATAACTGCAAGAAGTATGCACCTTGTTAGAAAATCCACAACTACACATCGGAACTCGATAAGTTGGGAAAGGTACTTATCCCATGTCATCCAAAGACAATTAAACCCTTGGGTATCTAATGAAGAAATACTATGTCTAGAACTGGGACAAGTTGCTCTATAGATGCAAAATGATTTTTTTGGTTTCTTTAAGCTTAAATTATGATCAAGGATAGACACTCATCTCTCCTCTTGAACGACAGAAAGTACCGCAACTAGTCAAAGCTTGGAGCATGGTAGAACATCCACATGAAATGGACATGCAAGCATGTTAAGATGACATAGCCATTGGGATGAATATGGAAGGAGGCAATGCCTAGGTTTGAAAGAGTCTCGTGCAGGAAGTCGTTAAAAGGAGGCATAAATCCATTCAGACACATATACCGATGGCAGTTGTATATCGCGAGGGAGGTATATGAGAAAACTTGTTCTTCTCTGCTAGACGTATGTCCTCTTCTGGTGACCATGTTGCATGCAAATATTGTGCAGGATTTAGCAGAAACCACCAAAGAAGCTCTCTGGAGAGTTGAGTAGAACCCTAAAATTAGGAGGCATTCAGTCTAAGATCGTACCAACTGGCCATATTCAGCTTGCAAAGAGGAAGTAGAAAAGTCGAAGTCGATGATTCGACTTCTGAAAGCATCGGGCTTCCTTCGCTTGACTTACACCGCGAAGATGGAAGCTTCACTCTAAACAACCGAATTCTTCTCCAAAACGAGTAGGTAATTCTATCATGAACTAATAGTTTCCCCTATCACACTTGAATTCTGGAGAGACATTAATTCATGTTAGCACAGCGTATTTCAAGCGTGAACTAGGGGCAAGTGTAATGTGTTGTCTATATGGGATAAGCTTGATGTCTGAAACACTACAAACACTCTATCCCATATAGATAGTTCACTCAGAGCGAAAGAGGAAAAGGACATCCCGCGTCGTTTTCTTTTTGTTTTTACTTCCTCTACGATTACTTGTTATTGATCAACGATCGATAATGGATCCATTGTCCAAAGCGACACGGAAGACTCTTTTCATTATTGGGACACCGAGTGTGCAAAAAGCATGCGAAATAAGTCCAAATTCCCGAGAAGAGCCAAGACCAATTCGCGGTGTATCATGCAGTATCAGCTATGGAATGTGGCACAAGTCAATCCTGGCTTAATGGTGAAGATAGCAAAACATGTCAAGCACCGGGATAAGGCCCAAATGACATCCGGAGTGAACTCAAAACTCAATTTACTTCTTCCTCCATTAAGCCGCAATCAACTTAAACTTCTCACGACCAATATCGCAAATGCAAACTCATCGCTAAATCAGTAAACGGATATTATGAGCAACAAAACCACCTCGGATTGAACTCCAAAACACAAAAATGATCAAAGACTTAGAATCAACGAGCTATGGTTGGATCAGTGGAAAGTTAAGTAAATGGATCAACGGTGATCTAATTCGGAGAGAGATGGCTGAGAATCACTAAAAAAGGTAACGACAAATTATTGGAAGGAATAATAGCGAACATCAATGCTAGATCGCTGGAAATGGATGGATCGAAGCACTAAGAAGAATCAAATCACCTAGGGTTTGGATCACACAAAGACTTGGGTCACGTAAAGTAAATGGATTAGCTTGGCTCGAATAGCTTATATAGGAAAACAAAAATGAAGCCGAAAATTGGCTATGTCATTGGGCCGCTTGTGATCAAGTGCATCAACTACGATCAGATAGGCCATTATAAGAATAAATGCAAAGAGTCTGCCATGGATGGAAAGGGTAAGGTGTATGTATTGGAGCCTTCCGCTTTGAAGCCAATAGCTTAGGAGAAAGGAAAGGCTGTTTTGAGAGGTACACTTCAGATTCACGGCATGTCTATTACTATTCTATTTGATACTGGTGCATCGCATTCTTTTATATCTAGATGTTTGGTAGATAAGCTTAACCTTGAACTCATGTATTTAGTTACTTCCTTACTGGTTGTGAATCCAATAGGAGCATAGCATTTATAGGGATGAGATTAATCGATTAGAGTTTGGCTTGTTAGGTAATACATTTGTTCGTAGTTTGCAGTTTGCATGTGTTTGATTTTGTGGGGCTTGGAATTATCCTTGGTAAGGACTAGTTAAGTGAGTACGATGCTAGCATATTTTTCCAAGACAGGGAAATATCAATTAAATGCCCAGATTATAGCGATCGAACTTTTTGTACCATAAAAGGTTCTAGCGGTGAGGTGAATGCTTTGTTGGGTTTTGTGGAGTCGAAAGATGAGCTGAATCGATTTTTCATGGTTAGAGAGTTTGCGGATGTTTTTGAGCCTATAGTAGGATTTCCATCGAAACAAGCCATTTAGTTTCAGATAGATTTGGTTCCGGGAGCAGAACCAGTGAGTCGGCCGCCAAGCAGGATGGCCCCTACAGAGATGAGCGAGTTGAAGGTGTAGTTGGTGGATTAGAAGGCAAGAGCTTTATCAGACCGAGTAGTTCATTTTGGGAAGCAACCGTAGTGTTTGCGAAGAAGCGAGAAAGATCGTCAAGGCTATTTACCGATTATAGTAAGTTGAATGAAAGGACGAAAATGATTCAATATCCATTGTCGAGAATTGACAATTTGATCAATCAACTGCGTGGAGCAAGGTATTTTCTCAGATGGATTTAGCAATGGGTTTCCATCAGTTCAAAGTAGCAGAGGATAGTATACCTTTGACGGCATTTAGGACTAGATATGGATCATGCGAATAGTTAGTTATGTCGTGAACTAATAATGCATCGGCATTCTTTATGGATTTGATGAACCGGAGTTCTCGAGGGAACTTGGATAGGTTCGTATTGGTTTTCATAGATGATATTATGATATATTTAAGGATGAAATAGAGCATGAAGTTCATCTTAGAGTGGTGTTTGAGACATTGAAGCAGTATCAGCTGAAGGCAAATTTTGCGAAGTATTGTTTCCAGAAGAAGGAAGTGAAGTTTCTTGGCCATGTATTCTCAGAGAAAGGGTTGTCAGCAGATTAAAGCGGTGAATAGTTGGAAGAGACCTGAGATATTGACTAAGATAAAGAGTTTCCTTGGATTAGCTGGTTATTATCGGAGGTTTGTTAATGATTTTTTACGGATAGTAGCGCCGATAACCAAGCTAACAAGAAAAGATGTGAAGTTTGTGTAGACCGATAAGTGTGTGGAAGCATTCCAGAGTTTGAAATACTTATTGACTCATGCACTTGCATTGGTTATTCCGGAAGAGAATGAGGATTTGGTGGTTTATACAGATGCTTGTTGAATGGGACTAGAAGCTATGCTAAGGTAGAGAGGTAAAGTGATTGCCTATGCTTCTAAACAGCTTACACCGCATGAGGTCAGATATCCAACGCATGATTTGGACTTAGCTATTGTGATTTTAGGAGAGAGGTTTGAGTTATATACAGATCATAAGTCATTGAAATATTTGTTCCCTCGGAAGGAGCTAAACATGAGACAACAGAGATTGTTAGAGTTTATTGCTGCTTATGATTTTGGAATTGAGTACACACCGAGGAAAAGCAATAAGATTGCAGATGCACTTAGCAAGAAGTATTATAATGTAGTGTTAACAATGATTGCTGAGTGGAAGGGTTTGGAAGCTTTGTCAGCTTGTAGAGTTCGATGGAGATCCGAGGCTGGGTCTAGTGGAGAAATTGTTGTATTGCCTTGTTTGGATGTTCGACCAGTGATGATAAAAAAGATTGGTTCTTAACAGAAGGAGGATCCAGTGTTAACTGCATGGATCAGAAAGTTAAGGGAAGGAACCAAGAGCGATGACTTGAAGGACTTTAGTCTTGACCAAAATGGGTGCTTGAGAAAGAAAGGGAGATTATGTGTTCCAAGCGTTGGAAACATAAGGAAAGAAGTCTTGGAGGAATGCCATCATTCGAAGTTCACTCTCCATCTAGGAGGAACTAAGATGTATCGTGATATGAAGTGAAATTTCTTCTAGGAAGGTATGAAACGGGATATTGGCTTACGGGTAAAGTAGTGCTTGAATTGCCAACAGGCAAAGGCTGAACACCAAAAGCCAGGTGGATTGCTTCAGCCGTTAGATATTTCGGTATGGAAGTAGGATTCTATTTCTATGCATTTTATTGATTGGTTGCCAAGATCTACTAGAGGAAATGAAAGTATATGGGTCATAACGAATAGATTGACCAAGAATGACCATTTCATTCCAGTTAAGTCAACTTGGATGACACATGTTATAGCGAGGTTGTTTATGACGAATAAAGCTTCCAAAGACGAGCAGGTGGCTAACGGAT
This sequence comes from Allium cepa, assembly GCA_030765085.1. Taxonomy (NCBI): domain Eukaryota; kingdom Viridiplantae; phylum Streptophyta; class Magnoliopsida; order Asparagales; family Amaryllidaceae; genus Allium; species Allium cepa. Next base: position 794,851,625 of record CM060938.1, on the reverse strand, counting down.
AGCTATTTAGGAGGTACATTTTATTTTGCTTTGATTCCACTGTGTATACAAGTCGGATATGACTATATTGACTCTGATCAACCAAAGGGCATCATCATATATCACTCTTGGCATATTATTGCACCATTATACTTGATCTTTACCTATGAAATGATTTTAGGATTAGGTAACTTGGATATGAATTGTTGTTTTGAAATGTAATCAAAAAAAATGATGTTTTTGAAATCTGTGAATTTGTTCATATTCAAGTGCTTCTGATATTATGGAACCAAGCATTACGGTATTGTCACCATAAGTTAATACTGCAGATGACTAGAGCATCTATAGAGCGTAGATTTTGGCCTCTAGATATGGGATGTTACATATTATATGCATGCCATGTTGTTTAGTAAATTTTCATAGGCTAATCATGACATTTTTTTAGGCGTAAAGGTTTTAAATTGCAATCACTAAAAGACCAATATCTTTATAATCTTCCGTGGGTTTAGTGCGGTTGACTCATGTCAAAAGGCCTTCCTTGCCCTTTATATCTGGTTTTATCCTTTTGGTATTCTTGTCACGGTTTTCACTTGTGCTTCCTAGCCAATCTATTGATGAAATCGTCGAGTCCCAAAAGTAAACCTTTCCGAATGAAATTGAGTGTTCGCCTTCTAGTTCATTAGGTAAGGTTTTTATTTTTAGTCTTGTATCATGTGCTTGATGAGGTGCAACGGAGGTTGTTTTGATAAGCCCTTCGCTATTTTGTTTTCAGTGTACCTTACTCCTAGCGGTATCCCTCGATGCATCCTAGTGTTTCATAAAAGGATGATAAAATGTCATGATTCCAAGACAATCAATTAGTGAATGTTCTCACTATTTTCATTTGTCAACTGAATCTTAATATGACAAGAAAAAATGAATTTTGGACTTGAATCGATGGTTAAGCATTGCATTTTCCTGTCGAATTATTAACTGGCTGTAGAGCATGCTGTGTCAAGTTGGGGGATGTCTCTAAGTTATTTAAATCCACATGCGGTTATGTTGGAAAATTATATGGACGCAATCGTCTGTTTATTATTCTATTATCCGGCAGACTAGAGATGCCCTCCATTGCCCATTCCATCGTATGATATTGAAATTCTTTTTCATAGAGAGATTTTTGATAAGTAAACTATCATGGGCATGGCATTAAATGTAATTCTTGTTTTTTGGTCTCGATGTTGGCCCTTTTAGTCAGAAAACCTCAAATGGGTAGTACAACCCCAACTATTTTTTGGTTTCCCCTTTTAGCATACCATTTTCCAAGTGAAGATGACCTCATTTTTTAATCCTTTTTTGTGGTTAGTTCTAATAATCATCGGATAAATTTTTTTATGAGCTATCATAAAAAAAGAATATAAAGAACTAGGAGCTGGTGCCTATGTAATAGATTTGATTCTTACCAAGCTATCTTGGCCCTCCATTTTAATTATTATTATTGAATTGACTTGTTATTAAGAAAACAACTCGCTATGAAAATAAAAGATGATCTAGAATCTACCTGTGAAGAAAGAGAGTCTTGCATATAAGAAATGATCAAAAATGGAGATAACAAAGTAACTGGGCAAAGGAATACTGATAGTAGGTTTGGGATATCCCCACCCTCCGAATCGAACGTGAGGGTCTCCTCTCATCCGTCTCTCCATAGGGGGAATCTCTACTTGCTGCTTCACTTAATATCCTCCTTTTACCAATTAATAGAACAGGATTTACAAAAGATCCCAAAGGCTCGGTCAGACTTTACCAAACATTATAACTAAACTATAAAGATATAAAAGACTTTAGTAGTCGCTATACTCACTATAGTAATCTGCTCGGCTGCTCTTGTTTAAATCAATTCTATTTTCCTACGCTTTAGCAATTGCGTTCCCTAGATTACTACCATTTAGGTTGGGACAATCAGTCCGTAGTTACCAGAATACTAGAATGAACGAGGATCCCTATCAATGGAAAAATTATGATTCTTATATAGAATCCATAGATATATTTGGTTTGAGAAGGCTCTATGAGAGGAATGCAATTTGGATGGATGGTAAGGGTTCTATGGGGACTTCGTTGCATGGGATGGATGGTAGAGGTAATGCAATAAGATGGATGGTAGATGGATCTACGGAGACCTCATGGCATACAACTGCCATGACTCCTACAATATAGCTGCCCCATTCTTTCGACTGCCTCACAAACGGATGAAAGTAGGAAAGTTACCGAACAGGGTAGTGAAGGCTTGCGAAGCAGACAGCAAGCCCACAACCTTTACTGTGTTAGTGCGCCCTACTTCAATAAGGTGTTTCTACTACACATATAGTGGTTGAAGTATATTGGATCTCTACCAGAGCTCCCTATCGCTAGAGAGAGGTGGCATGAATATACAGTAATGTACAACTACCTTTTGGTTGTCTATGTTTTGGCTAACAAAGCTCCCGATTGAATATACCGCTGACCATAATAATATAGGGTTAGTTTTCATCGTAATTAATATACCATCAATTTTATAGTACCTCTCGGGCCTAATTAATATACTGACCTCACTTTCTTTGAAGTTTGCTAGGGTATGGAAAATAGGTAAACCGACACTTGCATTTCTACTAGCACTATAAAAAATTTCGATCATAATGCCCCTAAAATTCTATGCAGTCTTTACTCAAGTTCATAGAGTTGGGTTTCTCATTTACCTACAGCAGAGGAGCCATGGAACAATCACCCTGAAATGATCCTAATTTTCGATCTAGAAAAGGGCCACCGAAATTAAACCCATTCCAAAGCTAGCTGTTAATTGGTAAAATTGATTTAAAGAACAATATACAAATTTATCTATCTAACATTTAGAATCTCACAGTGGGAGGATAGAATATAATTTCAGAAATCATAATTCATTTTATTTAAAGTTCAAATGTCCAAAAGATACAACATAATACCACATAAAAATGCCAAATATTCATAGTGCAGTATTTCAGAATAAATCATGTCTCAATGAGTACACTAGAATTATAAAAATAACACGGATAGCTAAATACTTCCAAAAGTCTACGGCTCCACCACCATCCCTGAAAATGTCCATCATCGTCACTAAACTGTGTTGTGATGAGGATGAAGTCGAAATAAGAATGTCAGGTGCATAAAAAAAATAGAGACTTTCTATTATAGTATTTGGGCATTGTAATTTAAACAAGAATATGTTTAACATATTTTAACCATATTATAAGTCTTCCAATTATAAGCCTAAAGCTTTCCCAGTCAAATTCTATAACCATTACACTTTCAACCGAATAACCCGTATCTATCATCAATAATATCCTAATAATGTAATATATATATATAGTACCTAAGCCATTTAATCCATTTTTAATAGAAATTAGGCAGACTGGTCGTTTAATAGATAGGCAGGTCCCTCTCTTTTATTACCTATCCTAAGGTGGACTCCTCTTCTGTACTATCTAGCAACATTACATGGAACCTCTTCAGGATACTTACTACTTCAAATTTGAAGCAGACCCTCCCCGAGATATCCTCTAACATGCCTAACCCTGACATTTAATACTTCTTTCATAGGGAATAGGCGAGCGCTCAACTAGCCACTTAATACTTTCAACCCCGAAGCAGGTCCTTAGTATTATGACCCATAACCCAACTGTGATGTCTCATAGTTCAACTATTTGTAGGTACTAGTAGCCAGATTAACTAGGCAGGTTTACTGTACAGAATTACGTATTAACCTCGCATCCTCCGTAGTTACTTATTATAGGCAATATCTTACATCAGCCATAAACTCACATTGATGGTGCCATATTAGCTGGGTAGACATATGTATGCTTTTGAGGTGCCATATCAGTTGGGTAGACTTTTGTTTTCTTTTAACTAACCTCGCATCCCTATAAATTAGTCATAATCTATAACACTCTCTTAACATATTATCTCACATCGCATTACATTTTAAGGCCTTATAAGAAAATTCTTGTTTCGCCCTTCTAGTTTAACTTCTCTCCTAAAGGGAATTTAATGACAATTAATATCCTGTTAACTATGTAATTAATATGTTATAACTATATGTCATTTATGCATACACACACGGAAACACATACGCGCTCTAAGATTTCTAGGCGTGCGAAGATTGCGCCCTAAACTATCGTTTAAATGTTAAAATTTCAAATTTATACTAGTACAATTCTATATCAACAAATATGCCATATATCCAATATCCATAATTTAAACAATAAACTTTATAAAACAGAACCTATACCAAAGTTATTTTACACTAAAATAGTGGAACCATCATGAATAAAAACTTACAATTCAAATACTTTTACACTCTATTCAATTTCATTGTATAAAATTGAAAAGGGAATATCTATTTATTTGTGGAAATAGGAGGTGCAAACTACGAATAAAAGGATATGTACCATACACATCATTTCCTAGTTTATTCTTTTCAAATCCCCTAATCTGATCCAAAGAAAAACATAAGAAGTGAAATAGAAGGTAAAACATTAAAATAGCAACATCTACTCAAATTCCGTTATTTTAATATGAAATATTTGAAATTCTAACATAAGAATTAACATTTTGCTTTAGGAAAATTTTGGAGGTTTTAATGCGATTTTTTCATAAACCAAAATTCTATAAAGGCATATGTCATATCCAAGTCATACAATATAATTACTAAAATAAGAAAGACTAAGATTTCCACTCACGATCAATCCTTAGCTCTTCCTTTCTTTAGATTTGATATGCTTGCTTTAGTCTCTACAAATCTCTTCTTGTGAAATATATAGGGGTATTGTATAAGAATTAGATTAAAAAAATTAGGTATTGGAGAAGAAAAAGATTAGAAATTGAATAATTAACATCTAAAATTTCTTACCTGAAACCCTAGAGTAATTTCTGAATCTTTGAGGAGAGAGAATGGCAGAGCTTTGCTTAGTTATCAGAATAAATTTTGAATAAAAGTAAGGGGAGCTCTTATTTACAGTGGCTAAAAAATGCCAAAACCATAGATTTAAATCAATTTCAAGTATTGAAATATGGACCATTCAATGAAAATCCTAGCCATCACTAACATTCATAGATCAACCGATCTACCCTAGGCAATCAACTGCTGGTGGTCAACCGCTCCTAGGAAGCGGTCGACCAGTCACTTATTTTTGGAACCATTTAATTTTTGTCGTTCCATATTTATTTAATTCCTTAATTAACTTTTGACGTTGATGTTAATTTTAGTGTTTACTTAACCCCCAAGCATAATTACTATTACTTTTTAAATTTCAAATTTAAGAACCGGTTATTCATTTGAATTAAATTCCATTTAAATTATTTGAATCTGAAAACTTCAACTGTCCACAACTTTTTTGGTTGAGCTCAGTTTTCAAAACATCATACATATGGAAATTGATCATAAAATCGCCACGAACACAACATCATAACTTCTATGTTCAAACTCTTACTTTTAAAAAATTTTGATTTTTAGCCTTATAATTAATTTATTAATATAATCCTTTTCTTATTAGTTATACATTCTCTCCCCTTAAAAAAATTCACCCTTGAAATCCCTAAAAGACGGACAATGTTATGCGCCCTAGGCATCCATATTATACAACCAACTTATCTACATAACCATCTACTCAAGCAATAATGCAATGTGACTATGTATGCAGAAATACTATAGGTGGGCTCAATTCAAGCGTGAATGCAAGTTTCATGACATATAGATATGTTTGCAACACCCTAAACATGCTAAAAAATTTCTGTATTGGTGCAAATATGACAATGAAAACTGTGGCAACCCATGTCTAACCATTTAATCTAATAACCATGGTATAACCCAAACCTAATTTCGAGGAGAAAATTTTACCTGAAAAGCATAGGATGAGATGTACTCATGCTTTCTACTGGATTTTCCCTCATTATACTCGAACCAGCCTAATTACTTTGTTGTGGAGCTTCTTAGTTCCAAGCTTCACAATGCTTGTGTTGGCATGGATGCTATTGGCTTCGTCTCAATGCCCCCTGATTGATCAATTTCTACCACAGTGGATGTGCTATGAAGGCATTTCCTCAAGTGTAAAACATGAAAAACATCATGGCTCCTGCAAATTTATTTAGTAGCTCCACACGATAAGTAAGTCTTCCTGTTATTTTTAAAATTGGAAAAGGCCCAACAAATCTTGGTGCCAACTTTCCTCACTTTTCAAATCTAACGACCTTCTTAAGTGGGGAAACTTTAACAAACTCCATGTCCCCTACTTCAAACACTAACTATTTTCTTTGTCTGCATAGGATTTCATACGATCTTGTATTGCTTTCATTCGCTGCTTTATCAATTCAATCCTTTTGAAATCTCGTAAATTAAACCTGGTCCGAGTAGGATTTTTTTGGTGGCTTCCCATATACAATTTGACGATTTGCATAGCCTCCTCTACAATGATTCATTTCCAAGTCAGAATTTCCAATGATAATTACAATCCTCTGGGCTTTCCTTACTCAGCCTTCATCTTTTGGCATGTCAAACATTTGAAAAATAATTTAGCTACCCTCTTCTTCATTCTTGGCTAATGGAAAGTTCTCTTCATATCTTTATACATCTTATCTCCTCTAGGGTGAATATTCATTTTAAATGGTAACACTCTACTAGCTAAAATTTATTTTACGTAACATCCTAAAATTGATTGAAGCTTTCTTTATTCCTAGTTACTATCCTGATTTCCTTACTAACTTCCAATCTTATCTACAGTTATCATTAGTTAAGTATCCCCATGAAAATTCCTTATTTACTTTATTTCTCAAAATATATATATTTTTATCTACCGGACTAATCCTAACCATTAAACCGTCCCAATGATAAAACAGGAACATATCATATACCATATCGCAGCTTTTATAATTGTAACGCCCGTATTTTTGATAATTAAAAAATATTAAATTAAATAAGATTTTGGAATTTAATATTTTCAGAAATTAAAATTTATGATTTTTAAATGAAAGAATTCAATATAATATGATTTAATAATATGGATTGAATGTTATCAACAACTATTTTAATGTAATTTTAATTAACTAAAATAATTGCAAAATTAATTTGGTTATAACTATAAATACGGAATAAATTAAATGTTGGATTTAATGTCGAAATTATATGTTATTAATTGAAACCTGATTACTATAGAATATGAAGTAAGTTAATTAGTACATAAATTTATTTGCTTCTGTTTGTAAACAATAAATTTAGAAATGTATTGGATTACTAATGTATAACAATTGTTTTATTTATCACCTTGTTATTTAATCAGTTGAATTAATTGAGAAATCAATAAGAATTAATGTAATTGAAATATTGCAATTAACATAGTAAAAGAAGTTAACCATAGAGTATGAGAATAACAAAATGGAAACTTAATTCTAATTAACTCATAAAGTCATTAATGATTTAATGATAAGAACGTAAATCAAAATGATAGAATTTGTTGAAGTTTGAAATATAATTAACAAGGATTTTATTACTGTTGTAATTTAACATTGAAATTTGTTTAATATTAAAATCTTGACTTTAACATTGAAATTTAAAATTTAAAAGGTTATTAATTTTGTTTGACGAAGAATAATGATAGAACACATTTAATTGCTAATTTAAAAGTGAATAAATTAAAATTTGGAATTATTTGTTTTAATTAACGAGTAAAAATATAGCCATTTTGGCCATTGCCTCGGATTTTGATGAAACCAATTTCATCGGAGCCGTAATAGTTAATTATTATACGATTCCAAGTACCATAGTGACGGAACTTATCATTTAATCATGCGAGCTCGAAACACGTAGAAATCAATTAAAGGAACTTAAATGGATATGATTTGATTTGAAAAGCTAACTTATATATACGATAGAATTTGGGTTTGAAACTAGTTCCATTGAGTCTTAAAATGTTGAAAACCTATATATCGATATATAGATGACCTACTTTTGTTTCGAGAACGAGACGGGCTTTTTGGTTCTTTGTTGTTGCGTCGACCCATTTGATCTGTTCCATCCATTCTTATCATCTCTGTCTATATAAATAGATCGTTCCTCTAACCCTAGCAATCAATTTCTTTACGTACTTATATTCTCATTGGTTCCTTCCTTCCTTCACAATGTCAGATGTATCAAAACCCTAATTCCCAATTCCAAATCAATTGAAAAATCCAAACTTCTCAAACCATATCAAATTATATACTGCCGGAATGCTCTTGATGATGTAATCCAGATCTGAGATTCATTTTTTGATTGGAGGTTCGGTTTGGGTAGAAATTAGTGAAATAGTTTTGACTGTGCATCCTAGGGTTTCGCGATCAACGGTGAATGGTCGACCAATCGACGATCAGGAGGCACTGGCGTGTAGAGGAGGCTGAGGTGAGTTCAACCATGTAGTTAAGTTGTCTAGATTGTAAGTGAAATTGCCAGAATGGAAAACTAACATAATGGCGGCATCTGTCAGTTCGTGGGGGAGACGTGGTCGCGTGGATGCCTGAGGGTGCACCTGGGCGTACGCAAGGCGACTGCGTGGTCAGATCTTGTCAATGGCGCATGTAGGCGGAGCACTTTGGAGTTGATCATCGATGGCTGGGTGTTGTTGTTCGAGCTTGTGTTGTTAGGATTTAGGTAGGAGAAGGTATTTTATGGTTTTGTCCTTTGTTTTATTTAATTAAATTTTATAATTTTGAACGTACTAACTAATATAACTTTTCTGTACGAGATCGGATTCGCATGCAGTTTCTTCCATTACGATCGTATCGAAATTCCGGACAGCATAAAACTAGTTTGGTTGGACTTGGAGACTGTTCCAATTTGCGCGTACTTTTGGATTTTAATTCGACTAAAATCAAAGGTGAGTGTTAAAAACATTCATGAAATACTAAAATATTTTTTGTTCATTAAATTGAAATTATGAAGTGGTTTAAATTTATTGATTGTTATTTGATGGTTTAAAATTGACATTTATATTGAAAATTGCATCGATGGTGTAATTTAATTTGAAAGTTAAACTGAAACTAAAATTGAAATTGACATTTCAATTGAAATTGGAATTTAATTTACTAGTTAAACACCCGAGAATTTATAACTAGCAATCTTTTATGATATGTGACTGTTTTGGATGTTGATTGTGATGGATGCCTAATGATTGATATGTTAGATATTTGGATTTTTATGCTGATTTATTCTTGTTATTCACCCTGGATGTTACAGGCATCAAATAAATCTGAAATTAAATAAATTAAGGAATATGTTGAAATGATATGTACCTATGACACCAAATTGAAATGATATATATCCATACCTAAAATTAAAATTAAAATTAACTGATCACTTGGCCATAGGATGGAAAAATATATACAAACATCGTTGGTCGATTTTAAATTATTTTATAAAATTGAAAGTATCTTTTGATTTAATAAATTTTATTTTAAAATTTAATTTAATGATTATCAGAAAAAATAATATTTGGAGAATAATTTGTTTTAAATGTTTTAAGGTATCAAATTATATGTTAATATATAATTTAAATTTAAATTTATGATTTTAACTTATAGTTTTACTTAGTTTTAAAATATATAATTTATATAATGTAATATAATAAGAACACTTTAAAATTTTAATCTAATAAAATATTCAATATAATTTTAAAAGATTTATTTAAAAATTTAATTTAAGATAATAAAAATACACTTTTGTAATAACTTTAATAAATAAAAGATTCTATAAAAGATTTTAGAATTTTGAAAAAGGTTTTGTAAGGAATTTATAAAATTTTTGTAGGATACTTTATAATGGATTTTTATAAAAGGATTTTTATAAAAGATTTTTATAAAGGATTTTTTATAATCGTTTTATAAAGAAGTTATAAAGGTTTTAAAGGATTTTTATAAAGGGTTTTATAAATGAACTTGTATAAGGGATTTGGAAACGTTTTAAAGGAATTTGTATAGAAGTTTATGAAAAGGGGAAGAGTTTGAAACCGTTTTGGAATTTATAAATAGCTTTATAAATGGTTCTAAAGCATATAAATATGTTATAAATGGTTTAAGAGAAATTTATACAAAAAATCGAAATTGATTGAAAGAAAGCTTCCTCGGTATTTATGAATACACTTATACTTTAGAACAAATATATGGATATCTTGATATGAAGGTATAAACTATTTTGGATTTATTATTTAAAATGTCTTATAAAATGACCACTGTGTGAAATAAGCGTTTGCTTGTTAAAGAGATGTAACGACCCAAATTTTCTAATATTAAATTTTGAATATTTAATGGTTTTAAATATTGGATTTGAAATGTAATATTGGATTTTCTAATATTAAGTTTATTGATCGTAGGTGGAGTAAGATTTAAATTTCAAATGTCGTAATACGGAAATGGTGAATAATTGAAACTGGAGTTGAATATGAATCGAAATGATTTCTAATGTTGGTATAAATTCTATTTGAATTAGAATTGAGTCGGTAAGTTATTAAAACTGGAATTTCAAGTAATTTCATCACTTTTTGAAATCGTCGATTAAATCAACGCGTTAAAATAGCGATCCAAGGTACAGTCTCAGAAATCAATGAAACTAGTTCCATTGGATCCATAATAGTGTATTATTATCAAATTTATAATTTTATAGCATTTGGAGTTGTTGTTTGGTCGTACGGGTAGAGAAGCGTTGAAATTTATATCGAAAGTTTAATTAATAATAGTCGACTCAAAAGGTTATCTTCTACATACGATCGAATTAGGCTGCGAGGCTTATTCTGTTTCGTTCGAAATAGGGGTACGACATTAGGAATGCCAAGTGCCACGTCTCCATAGGAGATCGGGATTTTAAGTTGCTAGGCATGATATTTTGAAATTAAATAATATTTTGAGGAGAACGGTTGTGTAGCACAGAACTACACAGCCGATTAATAATATATATATAATTACTAAGTTCGATCAACAGGCCTGATCGATGGTAAAAATACAAGCAGCATAATCAGGGTTAAAGGAACAAAGTAGCAAGCCAGCATGAAATTGCAGACCAGGAGTTTTCAAAAATATACAAAGTTAGATTTAATTTTACCAACAAAACCAAAAAGTACTACTGTGGAGAGAAATCCTAGAGAGTCGATGGCTAAAAAATAAGCGAACCTCTAGCTGCCGCCAGGATGATCAGTCGGTGCGACTGGCGTTGTACTGCCTACAGATTCAGGCGATAGAGACCGAGCTAGTGGAAGCCGAAGACTGAACGGTGTCGAGAAGGAAGAGCCTGTCCAATACGCAAATATATTAGAAATTTTATTGCATATGTTAAAAAACGAGTTGGTGGGTTTGTTGAAGACGAGGGCATTCCTCTCTTTCCAAATGACCCAGCTAAAGATCGCTAGCAGAATATCTAGGTGGTGGTTCGGTACACAGTATTGCCAGTGATCGAAAAAGTTCGTGATTGTGTATGTTTGTCCTAGGTTGTGTACACAAACCGAAACCCATATATAGTATGATAAATCACATTCAAAGAAAAGATGACGGATCGATTCAGCTTCAGTGTTACAGAAGGCACAATTCTGATCAGTTATGATGTTTAGGCACTGGAGACGATCTTTGGTATTTATGCGTCCGTGGATGAGACACCATTGAAAGAATTTGATACGAGGAGGGATGCGGCATTTCCAGACATGAGCAAAAGAGAATAATCTGCCAGGGTGGTTTAGAAAAGAGGAGAATTGGGATACTGAAAAGCCTCTTGAAGGAGATAGTGTCCATATATGTCTATCCGGCGTTGAGGGGTCCAGGGTTACAGATTGTAGCAGGCGGAGTACAGAAAGGATTTCCATAAAGGTGTCTTCGGCGAAAAGGGTTGGTGGACATGGACTAAGTAGGCCCAGGGAGACAGCATCCGACACAGTCAGGAGTGGTTTATTGGAGTAGGAAAAGAGGGATGGAAAGGATAGGTTTAGAGGGGAGAGGCTATGCCAATTGTCGAACCAGAAAAGATAATTTGATCCATTGCCTATGTTCATCTAGATAAGGGGTTTGATACGATCCATTGATGCTAGGACACCTGACCAGAATGGGGAGGGCTTGAGACGTGGAGCAAAATGAAGAGCACAGAATGGATCGTCGTTGTAATGGGATGCCAAGATCCAGTCTTTCCAAATGAACCGCCCTGGTGAGAAGAGACGCCAGAGCCATTTTGCTAGAAGTTCCTGGTTGAGGGATGACAGGTTGGTAATGCCTAGTCCACCATGATCCTCGTGCATACATACAATTTTCCAGTTGACAAGACATTTGGCTTTCCCCCCATTCCAGAGGAAGGAGCATCTAATAGTGTCGATATTTTTGGAAACCCGGCATGGAATCTTGTGGAACGAGAGCCAGTATAGAGGAAGCGCCGGGAGTACCACTTTAACTAAGACCAGTCTTCCTGAAGTCGATAGAGTGTTTTCTTTCCAACCTGCATGTCTTGATTAAAGTTTGAAGATGAGGGGTGTCCAGTCAGATCGGTGAAGCTTGGTGGGGCGCAGGATGAAGCCAAGGTAGGATAAAGGGAAGGTATCAAGGCGGCAGTTAAGGGAGGAGGAGATGTGGGGACCAAGGTGATCAGCATTTCCAAGCATGATGACGGAACTCTTACTAAAATTAATTAATAGGCCGGAGATGAGCTCGAAGGTGTAAAGGAGGACCTTAAGACAGTGAATGTGATCAGGAGAGGGAGAGACGAAAAGAATAGTATCATCTACAAACTGGATGTTGGAAATCATAAGGTTAGGGCGAGAGTTGGGACGAGGGTTGGTGGAACCGATACCAGCAAAGGAATTGCGAGATATTTCCAGTTTGATCATACGATTAAAAACATCTGTTACTAGTACAAAGATGAGTGGAGAGAGAGGATCACCCTGTCTGAGACCCCGGACGGATTTAATGAGCCCTCCAGGTGATCCGTCGATCTGAATCGATGAAAGGCTCGAGTTTAGAATGCATTTGATCCAGTTGCACCATGTAGATGGAAAACCTTTGTGTATAAGGAGCTCAATAATAAAGTTCCAATTCACTGAATCGAAAGCCTTGGAGAAATCTAGTTTTAACAGGACCCCAGGAGTGTTGTTCGAATGACAGGAGGATATTATTTCTTGTGTAGCCACAACGCAATCTAGGATGTTCCTACCTTGGATGAAGGCTGATTGCTCCACACCAACTAATGATTCCATGAATGTTTAAAGACGGTTGGCAAGGACTTTGGTGATCAGTTTAAACGTGGTATTCAGAAGGCTAATAGGTCAGAAGGCTAATAGGTCAGAAGGCTCCCTCGGATTTAGGCAGGAGGACAATATTGGCATAATTTAGTCGAGCAATGGCCATAGGATTAGCGTAGAATTCGGCACACATGTCTAGGATATCCCCCTTGACAACTCCCCAGAAATGTTTGAAGAAGAACGGGCCAAAGCCATCTGGTCCCGGAGATTTATCGTCATCCATGTCTTTAAGGGCGGCCAGGATTTCTTCTTCTATGAAGGGTGAATCAATAGGAATTGGCAAAGGGTTGGGATATAGGAGATTCCAATATATGGGAGGAAGGGGAGGCGAGGGCTTACCAAGCATGGAGTGGTAAAAGTCGGTAAAGAGGTTTGCAATTTCAGAGGGGTCGGTGATTGGGATGTTGTTCTGCATTATTTCAAGGATGGAAAGGGACCTGCGGCGACCATTTGCTAATTTGTGAAAGTAGGATGTATTTCTATCACCTTCTTTTATCCACTTGGCTTTGGACCGTTGTTTCCATCCAATCTCTTCTTGTTTGATAAGTCGTTCAAGCTCAGCTTCTAGATATGAGAGTTTGAGTGCGTCACGATTATCAAGGGGAAAAGATTCTTCCTGGATATTTAGGGCTAGAATTTCATTTTGAATGGCGGCTATGCGTTTGCGGAGGGAGCCCCAGATGGATTTCGCCCAAGGTTTGAGGATATTTCTTAAGGATCTGAGTTTACATACTACACGTGCGATGGCCGAGGGGGACTTGGTCGGCTGATCCCATACCAATTTGATAAAGTCCTCGAAAGAGGGTTCAAGTAGCCAGAGTCTTTCAAATCTAAAAGGACGTTTGAAGGTAGGAAGGGTGCCTGAGTCAAGACAGAGAGGACAGTGATCCGATATGATGGTAGCGAGGCCGATGCAGTTGGATAGAGGATGAATATCTTCCCAGGATGGATTGAAAAGGAAACGATCGAGCTTAGCGAGAGAAGGCGATTGACGCTTGTTGGTCCAGGTAAAATGTCGATTGTTAATTGGGGGCTCAATAAGTGAGCAGGAGTTAATGAAGGCATTGAAATCATCGGAGTCAAGTGAAAGATTTCCAGAGCTTCTCTCGTTTGGGTATCTAGTTGTATTAAAAACTCCTCCTACTATCCAGGGGCCGTATAAAGATGACGCAAATTCCATGCAGCCCGACCAAAGTTTTGATCTTTCTTGTAACATGTGGGGGCCATATACGTTTAAGAAAAAGTGAATAGTATCGAATTGTGTGTGTCTGAGCGCTACATGGAGTACAAAGGGATGGGATATAATTTGACAAAGGGACCAAAAAGATTCGTTCCACATGGTGATTAGGCCCCCCAGAGCCAATAGCGTTGGATTATGCATATCCTGCGAGATTGGGGCCACCTATTTGTCTAACTAGAGAAAGACTTGGATCAGACAGTTTAGATTTGAAGCAGAAGGATGTCTATGTTTAGGGGTGACAAGGCTAGATAGATTGAGTGTCTCTTAGAGGGGTCCCCTAGTCCACGAATATTCCATGATACAATTTTCATTTGGTAAAAGACAATCTCTCATGTTCTAGGGTTTGCATGGCAGTGTAATGTTCATCATGAATAGTTACCCCCATCCAACGTGCTAGCTTTCTGTTTAATTTAGAATTAGCAGAAGAAAAAACTACAGTTTTGTAAAAACAACCTGTATGGCCAGGTAATGATCTTGCATTCCGCGTGCTTCTTCTAACCCGCGCTGGAGTCAAATCATTCATCCTTGGTTGCATCAGCATCGAGGATGAGGGAGAGGCCAGATTGTGATCAAGCAAGGGGAGATGGATGGATGCTCGAGGATGGAGGTGGGTGGGGTCGGGAGCTAGGCGAAGATCATCCATAGGAACAGGTCGCAGAGGAGGAGCTTGGAGGTGGAGAGGCGTCGAAAGGTCGAGATCAAATATGGGTCCCAACGTTGAGGGGCGGGAACGGTAAGGGGACCGAGGAAGTTTTTTACTTCATCATCCGTGTTAGGTTGCATGGGGAGGGGGAAGGTGGGCGAGGTCGGTTCAAAGTTCATCGCATCAAAGCGATCCTCCAAAGCCAGCTCAGTTGATGGTATATCTAGTGGGTCATTAAAACATTTCAAATCTCTTTCATAGTCCAGGCCCAAAAGGTAATTCTACAGCGTGGTGCATGGATGAGCATGATCCCATCTAGAGACGGTAATGAGGTAATCTGCGTCATTAAGATGAACTCTATATGATGATGAGGAAGGTATCCCCACTAGGAATTGCATCTTGATATATAGGAGTTGGCGATCGAATTCGGACCAATCGCATCTGTCGAATTCTATGAATCTACCCACCGGGTTGATCACTTTTTGCACCACATCAGGGTTGTGTCTAAGGGATTCTAGGATTCCTTTGATCGTCGCCCAGCTTGGGGTTCGAGGACAATTAGAGCCGGCGTTTCATACTCTGGCCATGCTTCAAGGAAGATGGAACCCCCGGCTTTGGAAAGAATTTTTAGGTTAAGGGCCATATTTTTTATGGAAGCGGAAGGGCAAGCAATGAGGAAGATATTGTCGTCGAGGAACCAGATTGGCCATTCTCTGTGCCCGAAGGCGGATTGCAGGGTTCTACTGAGAGATTCAACAGACCAAGCGCCGTCGATGATTGCGGAGGTGATGTATAATGAGAAATCAGCCATTGGGAAGTGGCATACTGGTTCAGGAGGGGAAGAGGGAGAAGGATGATTGTCACAGTGTGTGAAGGGAGAGGGAGAAATTCGATTGGGTTCAGTATTTTTCTGGATGGGGCCAGAGTGTGGATGAGTGGACCGTTTGTCACGTGCGGCATTGGAGGCAGAAACGACAAAAGGTGGATTAGATGTATCACAACAGGCGATGAGTATTTGCAGAAACCGAAGGGTTTTTAGCCATTCCCAATGCAGAAGGTCTGGAAGGACAGTGGGAGTAGTAATGTCCAAAATATCCGCAGTAATAGCAAATCTTCGGTTCCCTACAGTTATTCGCCACGTGGCACTTGCCAGCACATCTGAAGCATCTTTTGTTTGATTTTAAAAAATCCAAAGTTTGACGGTAAGAGGCGGCGAAGAAGGGGACGGGACGCCTATGGTTGTATTGCCTGGGAGTTGGAAGAAGAGGCTCCTGAGTGGGAGTGGCTGCCACTTGCGCGTATGTTCTCACTTTGTTCTGGGTTGGCCGAGAGTAACCAGGTGGATTAACACTTACACCAGGGGAAGAGCTACGTCAAGTATTAGCATGGGAGGACGATGGGGAGACAGGAATTGGGATGGAAGGATAGTAAGGTGGACGAAGGTATTTGGGAGGGACAAAAGAGATGCCGGAGAATGATAGTGAAGGTACGAAGGGAATAGGAGGGTGGGAGGGTTCATCGGAAGCCATTTAAAATAATATTTTGATTTTGATTTTAAATAATATTTTAAAATTTTAAAAGTCAACTATTGAGCCATCCTACTCTGAGAAGCCAACCTATGAGCCCAATACACCCTTTTTACTCATATAATTCATGTCTTCTCCTTCTTCTTTTTTCAGCAACAAGAACGAAAAAAAGAAGAAGAAATCGATCGAATCGTGAATCGCAGGCCGAAATCGAGGCCCGGATAATGTGCACGCATGGGCATGTTAAGGCAGATGCACGAGGATGAGTCGCGATATTGGAACGGAGGTCGAGGCCTCAAGTGGCTAGAGTTAGGTGGCGTTTTGTCACCTCTGGGGATGGGATTCTGGCATTGAAGGGCTGCGCTCTGATGAAGACGAGGCTCGCGTGGTGGTTCATCGATGGAGAAGAGGGCAGTGGGTGGTTGAAAGCAGCGGCAATGGTGAGGATCTGGCTCTGTGCATGTATAGTTAACGCCTTGTGGAAGGTGAATAAATTAAAGGTAATGTAAAGTTAATGCGAGTAAGAAAATTATTAAATTATTTAAATTATAAAATCTTATTTTAGTCATAACTCTTTCGTTTTAGATCCAAATTCAACATGGTCAGTCGCATTGGATTCGTAATGACATAGGCTATGTAATGGAATCAATTTGGAATCGGACGAAAATAGTTGGAATTTCAGATTAGATTGAATGTTGTTCAATTTAATTTAAAATTGGAATGATCAGCAAATTAAAATCAACATGAGTTAATCTCACTCATTTTGGATTACTGAGTTTAATTTACAATAATAAAAAAATTAATATTTGTTGATTAGATGAATTTATAAATCATTATCGGTTGGATGTTATATTATATATAGTAATATGTGTGTATGTGTGTGTATTAGGATTTGGATATATTTCCCCCTGATTGGAGCGGATGAGACACAATGTGTCCCGCAAAATAGCTGATGACCTTATATTACCACGATATCCCTCCTCGAAACAGGATTGGTATTTTACGTTACATAACATCTACGGTTGAAGGAAACAGGTTGGAGGGATCCAACTAGATTCCTTAAAAATATATGGATTGTTTTCTATATATAACGATATATGATGTGATTGGATAATCTGTTTGGATTGTTGTGTGATTTAATTTATTTGATGCTACAGTAGCACTAACCTTATTTTGGTATTTTAAATACCCGAAAGAATATTTTTAAGTTTTAAAAAGAAATTAATAGGAAATTTGTGGAAATAAAATATTTATATTGATTTGGAATATTTGATAAGGAATGAAAGCAAATTAAATATGAAAGATCTGATTTTGAATTTGCATATCTATTTTACAAATTATTTTCAAATAAATATTTTGGAATTAATTTATATATAGAATTTGGAACAATAGATTGAATGATATTTTTAAATTTTAAAATGGAAGTTGAAATCGAGTTTTGAACGGATTTGGAATCAAATTGGTTTTATTAGAAATAAATTTTTAAATAGGTTTTAAAATAGAAATTGATTTATAAGAGAGATTTGCTTAATATAAATCTATTATTATCAGAGAACAACCAAAAATGAGTTTATAAATTTATAAACGTTATTTAAAAATAAAGTGAAACGATTATCATTTGATAAGTTAGAAATATAAATCCACCGTGGGGGTTTAAAGTGATATGGAAATCAGTTTAGGGGAAAGGTAGTGGATTCCGTTTTTAGAATTTGAAAGTAGTCATGGAATTAGAAATGAAAATCGATTAGAAATAATTCGAGAGGGGTTTATAAATATATGAATGGTCATGTTGAATTTTAAAACAAAAATCATCAAAAGATTAAAGTTGCTTTTAAATGGAACTTTTATTTATGAAATTATATATTTAAAGCTATTTAGCATTGAAATACTTCAGAAAGTGGATTTTTCAAATATCCAATATTAATTGAAAAAAAAAATTAATTTTTATAATAAGTCTTGTAAATTGATTTGTTTTATTTAAAATGAATTGGAAATGAGTTATCGATGTTTATTTAAAGTGTTTTAGCATTTTAAATAATTACTTAAACATGTTTTAAAAATAAATTATTTTTCCTCAAAAATACTTATAATATATATAGAGTTTTGAATTGATTGTAATTTATTTATAAATCCTCTCGAGATTTGTAAACAAGGTTTATTTAGCATATATGACTTCTATAAGAGAAATCTTATAACACAATTTCTAAAAATTAAGGAATTTTCGAAATGATTAGATAAGTGAACTTCAAAAAATGAATCTGAATTCATAAAAGAAGTTATAAATTGGTGAATGAGATTTTAAATAAGTAAGATTGATTTCGGAAATTGTAAAAGGGATTACGAAAATTTCAAAGATTTATGAAATGAATTATAATGAGTTGTGACTTTTCAAAAAGGGTTGTAAATGGTTTTATGAAGTTGTGATAAGGGGAGATTTCCTCATTTATGAATATACCTATAAAATCGATAAGATGTAAATATTTCCTAAGTGTTGAGAAGTAAGTGATTTTGAAAAATATATTTATAAATATTTCTAAGTATTAGAATAAATGTTTTGACTATGGGAAGGTTATATAGAAATATTTCTAAGAGTTAACAAGGTTTGAAAATATCCAGTCAAGGATATAAGGATTTGAATCTGTTTTTCGATATTGAAATACTGAAAGAAACTGAATATATATATATATATAAAGATATTTTGAAATACATGTTTGAAGGATTTAATCTATAAAAGAATTAACCATTTAGGGCTAGTGACTGCTTATGTGTGTTATTTGATAGTTAAATAACCGACTATCAAATCTGGCCAAATTGGTTGATCATCTTGAAGAGACCGAGATCAGATTTAATTATTCGAAAACTACTTCGATTCGATTTGTGCATTACGAATTGTGATATCGTGAAGATAATGAGACGGTGATTTTGGAGATTCGGTTTTTTCATACCTAGAACAACTTGTTTTGATGAATGCTATCATTTGCATCGTGGTCTGGAAGGCAGTGCTAGCATTCCAAGTATGAATGCTATTCTAAAGGTAAATGTAACCTCATCAACCAGGAATGACTTAAACATGGGAGATGCAGCAGGGCTAAGTGGGTCGCACCGAAGTAGGGTATGTTATCACTTTTTTAGATACCCTCGGATATATTATATTATAATTATGGATATAGTTGTGCATGAGAAAGAGAGTGCTCGATTAGGGTGGGAACAACCGAGGTGATAACGTATTCTATACTATCCAGTAAGGGTAAGTCGGTCCTATGTTGGCAGGGATTGTTAGGTACGATCTTGATACATTTTTCTAGAGATGTACTGTGGCGGGTGGTACCCAGTAGCCTAGTCATTGTATGGAATCCAATATCCACTATGAGCCTGTACGGTTTTGATTGTGCCTAACTATGCTGAAACGTGAGATGGAAGCATTTCAGCTATTTTCTAGTTTATTTTCTGTAGACACTATTATAATATCAGATGATTTTGATATAAAATGTTTTGGTTATCATAAGGTAAAAATCCGTCATATTTATGCGTGGCGTGGTCTTACGAAATACCTTTGGATTTCAAAGGATTTTAATAACAGTAATAATTCAAATTAAGTGTTTTTTCTTATGCTGGTTTTCCGGACTGACTCGAGTGTAATACTCGGGTCAGACCGAGTATTACAGATTCAGGTTAGGATGCTATGGTAGTCAAGAGACGAGCTAGAGGATTCTCAGCATATTATACGTACTTGGTTATTTCCGCTATGTGAGTAATGCTGTATTTTCAGTATTTGTGAGGACATGTTATTGTTACTATTCATATTGATTGTTGATTGTTGTACTCTGATGATTGTATGTAATTAATAGCTATAGATTCTTTTTTATAAAAATCCGTTATTATATATTATATTTTGTTCCGCTGCGATTGCGAGATTCTATATTATTATTTCTGTTCTTCTTCAACCCTAATGATCTGGTATTTCCGGCATTCGATTGCTCGGCATGCTATACATTAAACGTATTGACGTCGATTTTCGAGGGTCGAAAATCCATAGCTCATTACAAGAGACCGGGGTCAGCAATAGTCATACTCTGCCAATTTCGAAACCACTTTTAACAAGTGAGCACATGGTGGAGAATCCAGAACGGAGTAGGATTGTTTGGTGAACGCTACTGGTATGAGGTAAGAACGCAGCCCTCACTTTCGGGTCTGCTTGATTTGACTAAAACAGAAGCTATACCGGGCAAAGTGGTGTCGCTCCCCCTATCGAACACGCTTCTTCGATATCATATCTGTTACTTTGTGATTGATTGGTGACCACCCTCAATTTGATTATGGGAGTGTGTCTCGAGGTAGGAGGTAGTAGCTGCTATCGACTACCACCAGTCCGGGAGTGCAAAACGGTAGAATCCTACCCTGCGCATTTCCTCGCGTTTCTTATCATATGCCTTATCGAGCCCACCATGATTTCGGTTTGTGTCGTAGCTATGGAGTGCTCCCTGATAGCCCACCAATTTATAGTAGAGTTTACGCTACTGTATAAACTATGATGCTTGTACAAAATGTGTTAAGGGGTATATGGGTAATGCCTTAACGCTATTTTCAATATTTATTTTACTGATAGGCACTTCATATATAGCGTGTACTACTACATATAGATAGTTTGATGGATCCTTGAGAGATGGAAAAATCTCATAACATCTCTTAAGTTATTGTGCTCACATAATACATCGGATAGGAGATGAAAATGTTGTAACATCACTTACGCTATTACACTCATTTTCCACATGATATTGATTTAACTTACACGAGAATATTTTATTTATAACTTAAGTGTTTTGTCTTTCCATTGCGCTTAGGTCAGTCTGAGATTTTCAATGTTTTTAAGAAAAATTTATTTTGGAGGATGAAGACGGAGATTGGTACACTATTTATTATATTTATTCCAGTGAATCATGTTGTTCCGCTGCATAATCCTATTATACATGTTGTATGTTTAACCCTAATTATGTTGTGAAAGTGTGATGCCCCACTTCTATACTCACACTAGCCAAGGACATAATCTATCACAGAAGATGCGACATAATTTGTCATTTATAGAGAGATTCAAAAGATGCGACATAATCTATCACTGAAGATTCACCTTGAACAAGGTCAATAAAGTGTCGAGCTAAAGCTACTTTTTTAGCCTCCGAAACAAACTTTAACTCGAATCTTTCTCGAAATTGCTCCCAAGTAAGATCCGCTTCGATAATCTCAGAAACCCAAAGCTCATACCAATCTAATGCCCTCTCTTGGAGCATACTAGAAGCCATTTGGACACGATGTAGATCGATAAGATTCATGCAAGATAAGATGCGATCGCATGTTCTAAGCCAAGCTTGGACTTCTATAATTCTTATGGAACCCTTGAATGGCTTTCCACCCAAATTTGTATAATCGCTGCATAAGCGTACAAACCCAGATTTAGGGTGAGTAGGCTCAGGAATAGGTCCGACAGCTTGAGAATTCTTTACTAGATCTAAAAGCTATTGGACAGACATGAATACTCCATCCTGAGGAGCAACACTGGATTGACCCACGCTAAGATGGCCAGGTCTAACCATTTCTCTTCTTTAAAAAAGAAAAAAAGAAGAGGAAAAAGGTTATTATCAGAATGAATATCAAACAAACTTGATTGATAAAACAAGGCATAAAATAGGATAAAACGGGTCCTATGGCTCGGATAAATCCTAAGACATGATTCCTAAGAAAGACTTAGGACGATGATCCTTGCTAAATTATTCTATATTGTTTCGAAGTTTGGTTCTGATACCAAGTTGTGACGCCCTGCCTCTATACTCACACTAGCCAAGGACACTACGAGTAATGTCGTCAACTAGCATGAAGAATAAGGCTGTTGAGGAGCAATCATCTGTGTAATTCCTTTATGCGAGTACCGATATGTCAGATAGTATTACATGCATTTCGTTTCAATAGGAAATTTGACACATCACTTACAAACTCAAAACTACTACACAGTGGCTATGTGATCTTCGAAAACAAATATAAAGTAAGCATAACATAAATCAGTCACGGATATTCATATCACTAAGGCGGAAACATATATGAATATAACACATAAAAGTGTACATCAAAGTAATGGTCATGTAAGATCCACTACATCACAAAAGAATAGGTACAAGTGCTAGCCAAAAGAATATTTGTACATCAAGGGGTCTCTATCCCAAATGTATAAAAGCAAAAACTACAAAGCCAAGTAGTTAGCCGAAAGTCAAAAGCTAGTCCTAGCTACAAAGTCAAGTGGAAACACCTTTAATACCTCGGTCTGACCCGAGTAATATTTAAGAAGGAAATAATAAACGGCTCAGTCTAGCTATAAATATCATATAAAATGAGATAGGATAAGAGATATAACAAAAATGTATGATAACAATAATGCCATACTGTGACAAGTATACATTAAATAACAACAAAAATCATACAATATCTCAAGAATCCCAAAACAAAAAAAAAAGAATGTCATATTCTTTATTTTATTCACCAAACTATAAATATTGACAAAACATATCATTGCCAATCCCAAAAATTGGTAAAACACAAATTCTAGAAATCATCAATTAGAATTCCAGAAATCACAAAGGGGAGGACTATCACAAACGAGAGCATGAAAACTCACCAACACGTGCATCAAAACGGGTCGCTATCCTATGGTCGTTGACCATAGAGCCGGTGTAATGACGTAGTACAATAACAGTATGCCCAAGGAACCTGAAATTCGAATAATTCAAAACAACAACATAGTACAATAATGGTATGCCCGATGAACCTGATAAGCCGGAATAATGACGTAGTACAATAACGGTACGTTCGATGAGTCGAACTCCGTAAAAGAACATGGGTCGCTAGCCCATAAAAAAATGATTTGAAACTCCAAAGAACCTATAGGTCGTTAGCTTAGAAATGAAATGAGACGAAGCTCAATAAAATGAGTATAGTTCCCCACACGGACAAAGAGACATCGTATATCGCTAGTCTAGACCATAAAATGATCACCATTGATCAATAAAAGTGTGAATTACACTAAGCTAGTAAACAAACGAGTTTAGCTTCATGTCCCATAACCACTAGCTTAACTCAAGTATTTAGGAAGCAATTGTAGATTTCCACTCGAAAGTTGTCACAGGAGTTCAATCAAACAAGTCCAAGAATTAACCGACAAAGTAAACGCAAGCGTTTCATACCACTTGTTTTGGTAAGTCGTTTAATTAGATTTCTCGAACGAATGAGGTAAAGGTTTGTATAGTCTAATAGATTGAAAAACTGTTTTAAAAATGAGCTTTGTAATAAAGATAACGTTGAAATCATTTCTGTGAAAGAGCTTGGATTTTTACTACTAGTGTAGAAACCTTTGTATTTTAAAGTGACAAATCATAGAAAACGATGGTAAAAACAATCGATCACAAAACATTCACATTCGAAGACATGAATAAAATCGATAGATATCTAGACGTCTGGGGGTTAATCAGACGTCTGGATTTAGGTTTTGGAAATATTTCAAAACCCTCCCAGACGTCTGGGGTTTAATCTAGACGTCTGGATTTAGGTTTTGGAAATATTTCAAAACCCTCCCGGACGTCTGAACTCTAAGCAGACGTTTGAAAACTAACCAGGCATCTGGTAGGTTTGGACCAGACTTTTAGTCCAAGTCTCTGACATTTTTATTTTATGTCGTCTTATTTTTTTTCTCCAAGGACCATAACCAGACGTTTGAAATTAAAAACTAGACGTTTCGTTGGTTCAGCTAGGCAGAAATTTACTTAGACCAATGACGGCCAAATCTATTCGGAAGCGATCAGTAAAGCGACGGAGACTAGGGATTTATGCCAAGAGACAACCCAGCCTTATAGGCTCTTCGATACACCCCAAATAACTTGTCAAAACATCCAAAATAGGATTTTGAACGATTTTGACTTCAAAACAAAACATCGAAACTGGAAAATTCACCAAATCAATTCAAATCAAAAGCAAATGAACATGAATAGATGTTAGGAATTCATACCTAACAACAATGAAAGCTATAGACATAGATGTGAGTTCAAAAACTCACCATTAAAAATCAAAGACAACAAATGAGAGGCTTTAAAACAAAGCAAAACCAATTCCTCTTTAATACACCTCTAGAATCTTCAATCCATTATCAAATGTGAAGTTTTTCCTAAGTTATGATTTAGGAATTTCTGAAAATTGAAGAGAGATTGAGATGTAGAAGATGAAGAGGATGCTACCTTAGCTTCTCTTTGATTTTGGAGCTTGAATTTGAATTTCCTAGTAAACTAGGGCTTAGGAATTTTCTTTTCTTCTCTCCTCCCCCATTTTTCTTTAGTTTAAGCGTTAGGAAAATAATAGAATGAATGAAGAGGAGAGGGGGTGGAGTTAGGGTAATATGTTGGGTTAATGGGCTGAAACCCAAACCCAAAGTCTAATAGAAAAATAGCAAAATTCTAATCAACTCCAAACATATCGATGTTTATATTCAAAAAGGTCGCAAATGCTATTTAAAACTCAATGGAAATGGTCTCGAGTCCTAATTCGACTATTTT
This sequence comes from Allium cepa, assembly GCA_030765085.1. NCBI lineage: Eukaryota > Viridiplantae > Streptophyta > Magnoliopsida > Asparagales > Amaryllidaceae > Allium > Allium cepa. The sequence continues at coordinate 794,826,375 of CM060938.1, read as the reverse complement.
CAAAAAGTAGCATTTTAGACTTTAATCCGACTAACGATGCTATATTTAAATAAATCATTTAAATAAACAATTGTAAAATATGCGGGTCGTTACAGACTTCCCTCCTTAAAGAAATTGCGTCCTTGCAATTCTTAAGATGAAAACAAAGAGTAACAACAACAAAAGCATATCAACACAAAAGAAAATTTGAATAAGAAGTTCACCACAAAGGGCTCGAGAGAGTATGTCTGGATGTGTTCGCTCGATGAATTCTCTAGATTCCTAAGAACAATCCTTAGGATTTGAGGACCATTGAACTTTCACGAGTGGGACATCTTTATTACGAAGACATTTAACATCCATAATAATGATACGAATAGTATGTTGGTCATAAGTCAAATTAGGTGAAACTTCAATTTTCTCAATAACACTGGGCTCAAGAATAGAATCAGAATCCCTAAGGCATTTCTGTAGTTGAGAGACATGGAATACGTCATGAATAACAGAAAACTGAGCTGGTAATAAAAGGCGATAAGCCACGGAACCAATGCGTTCGGTGATAGAAAATGGACCAATATATCGAGATGCTAATTTTATCAATCGACGGAAACGCACAACACCCTTCATAGGTAATAATGGATAAATACCAAATCTCCCATAGAAAATTCTAATTTCCTTCTTCAGTTATCGGCATAGGATTTTTTTCTACTTTGAGCTTCTTTCATCCTATGACGAATAAGGTCAATCTTTCCTGTAGAATCACGAATAAAATCTTGACCTAAAACCAGCTTCTCACCGGCTTCAAGCCAACAAGAAGGAGATTGGCACGGCCTTCCGTAAAGTGCCTCAAAAGGTGCCATACCAATATTAGATTTGAAGCTAATACTGTAAGAAAAATCAACAGGGGAAATGTGATCTTCCCAACTTCCACCAAAATCAAGAACACACGCATTAAGAAGATCTTCAAGAGTTTGATTCACATGCTCGGTTTGTCCATCGGATTGAGGATGATAAGCAGTGCTAAAATTAAGCTTCGTTCCCAAAGATTTTTGAAGACTCTTCCAAAATCCACTAGTAAATAATGGATCACGATCACTAAAAATAGAAGTAGGAACTCCATGCAATTTAACAATTTATTTAACATACGGTCCGATTAGACAGAACATGAATAAAATGGGCAGATTTTGTAAGCCTATCAACAATCACCCATAAACTGTCATGGCCCGAATGAGAATGGGGAAGACCGCCAACAAAGTCCATGGAGACTTGATCCCACTTTCAAACGGGAATGTCTAAAATTTGCAATAACCCACTGGGCCTTTGATGTTCGGCCTTAGTGACTTGGAAAGTCATGCAACGCTTAATGAAGTTAGCAATATCAGATTTCATTCCATCCCAATAATAAAGTCATTTCATGTCAGCATGCATTTTACTACTACCGGGATGAATGGTAAATTTAGAACGATAAGGATCTTCTAAAATGTCTTTATGAAGATCACTAATATTTAGCAAAATAAGTCTACCAAATTTTCGAATACCGCCACGGGCATCGATTTCAAAGTCTTTCATACCATCAATATTTCTTTCCCTACTACTTTGGCTAAGATGAGCCAATTTGGGATCATGGTTTTGAGCATCAAGAATGCAATCTAAAAGAGACGGATGAGCCTCAAGGCTACATAAAACAAGAGATGGATATGAATTGGATTCACGATCTCAGATATCATAAGTAGACAAAGTCTCGAGATCATTCCATTCGGTATCATCATAGAAACAACCGCTTGTTGCTTATGACTAAGGGCATCGGCAACACGATTTCCCTTTCCAGGAGTATAAAGCATATTAAGATTATAAGATGCAAGGAACTCGAGCCAATGTTGTAAACGCAAATTAAGTTCCTTCTGAGAAAATATATACTTCAAAGATTTATGATTGGTGTAGAGAAAAAATTTCTCTCCCAAAAGATAATGACGCCAAATTCTAATGGCGAAAACAATAGCAGCGAGCTCTAAATCATGAATGGCATATCTAGTCTCGGCGGGCTTTAATTGGCTAGAAGTATAAGTGATAAAAACGTTCACTTTGCACGAGAACGGCTCCCAAACCAACACGGCTAGCATCAGTATAAACAATAAAGCCTTGGTTCCCCTCGGGAATCACAAGAATAGGAGCATCGGAAAGGAGTTCTTTTAATTTCTAAAAAGAAGCTTCATATTTGTTTGACCAAATGTACTTAACTCCCTTCTTTGTCAAACTAGTAACAGGCACGGAAATTTTAGAAAAGTCATCAGTATACCGACAGTAATAGCCTGCCAATCCAAGAAAGTTATGAATTTTCGTCACACTCCAGTTTCTTCTAATTTTGATTCGCTTCAATCTTTGAAAGATCCATGGAAATTTCGGATTCAGAAATAATATGTCTTAAAAATTTCATACGTGATTGTCAAAAGTGGCACTTAGAAAAATTTTCTATCAATTGATTGCCTCTAAGAGTTTCCAACACAATCCGAAGATGTTTTTCATGCTCTTCCTAGGTTTTAGAATAAAGAAGAATATCATCTATAAAGATGAGAACAAATCCATCGAGGAAGTCTTTGAAAACTTGATTCATAAGGTCAAAGAAATAAGCTGGAGTATTAGTTAAACCAAATGGCATAACAAGCCATTCGTAAGATCCATAACGAGTATGGAACGATGTCAAAGAAATGTTATCCTCTGCAATACGAAGTTGATGAAAGCCGGTTGCTAAGTCTAATTGTGAAAAGACTCTAGCACCGCAAAGTCGATCGAATAGATCATCAATCCAAGGTAAAGGATAGTTATTCTTGATGGTGAGGTCATTAAGCTTGCGGTAGTCAACACAAAGCCTAAGTGTACCATCGGATTTCTACACAAAAATAGCTAAAGCTCCCCAAGGAGAGGAAATAGAACGAATAAATTATTTGGTTTCCAATTCGGATAATTGTTTACGCATCACCTCATTTTCCTTGTTGGACATACGATAGGGAGGACGAGCGATACGTAGAGCTCCAAGGAATAAATTAATTCTGAACTCAATTGCTTGCTTAGGGGATAATCCTAAAACGGGCTCAAATATGTCGTAAAATTCACGAACAACGTGAATGAGGGAAATGACATCTTTCTCATCATCATCATCATCATCATCATGAGGGTTTAGAGAATATAAGAATGCCACCGAATTAGAATCTGAATCTTTAAGAACAATAAAAAATCTGCTTAACATATTTAGGATGTCGAAGATATATAGTCCTCCCAGGACATTGGATGTGAGCTTCATAACGGTTAAGCCAATCCATTTCTAAAATCATTCCGAAGCCTAAGCAGCACATGCCATGCAAATCAGCTCGGAAAGAATAATCACATAAAATAATCTCGACATCTTTACAAAGTAAACTAAGTGTTGCGGATCCACCAACCGGATTCGCAATTCTCAAAGAAGTCAACAAGACCATAACATTTAAAGAAAAAGTATCAATAAGTTCTTTTGACATAAAAGAGTGAGATGCACCTGTATCAAAAAGAACGCGAATAGAATGATCACAAAACATAATAATGCCATCAAGGATAGAATGAGAAATACCTTGACCAAGAGAAGTGTTACTAGGAGCTTGCATAACATTTAGCTTTCCCTCTTTCCTGCTTGGAAGTTTGGGACATGAAGATAAAAGATGACCTTAACTTTTGCAATAATGACAAAAAGGGGTTTCGGACACCTATTCACATAATGGTCCTTAGAACCACAATTGTAGCCTTGTCCATGACTAGAGGTAGGAGTCTTTGCTACCGAAGTTGCTTGCTTCCCTTTCTTGTTAGGATTAGGGCCTTTGAACTTAATAGGCCTCTTCTTGTTGATGTTGAAGTTCTGTTTGCCACCACAACTTCAACATTGCTTTCTTTATCGACCTCTTCATGTCAAAGAGCGATATCAACAAGCCTATCAAAAGTAAAGGCCTTTTGAGTTCTTATTCAACCCATAGACAAATCTTTGATTTTTCTTCAATGGGGTATTAATATACACGACCCCATATTTAGAGAGAGATTCAAAAGATGCGACATAATCTGTCACAGAAGATTCACCTTGAACAAGGTCAATAAAGCGCTGAGCTAAAGTTACTTTTTCAGCCTCCGGCACAAACTTTAACTCGAATCTTTCTCGGAATTGCTCTCAAGTAAGATCTGCTTCAATAATCTCAGAAACCAAAAGCTCATACCAATCTAATGCTCTCTCTTGGAGCATACTAGAAGCCATTTGGACACGATTTAGATCAATAAGATTCATGCAAGAAAAGATGTGATCGCATGTTCTAAGCCAAGCTTGGACTCCGATAAAGCTTTTGGAATCATTGAAGGGCTTTCCACCCAAATTGGTATAACCTGCACAAGCTTGTAAACCCATTTAGGGTGAGTAGGCTCAGGAATAGGTCCGACAGCTTGAGAATTCTTTACTAGATCTAAAAGCTATTGGGCAGACATGAATACTCCATCCTGAGGAGCAACACTAGATTGACCAGCGCTGGGACGACCAGGTCTAACCATTTCTCTTCTTTAAAATGGAAAAAAAGAAGAGGAAAAAGGTTATTCTCAGAATGAATATCAAAGAAACTTGATTGATAAAACAAGGCATAAAAGAAAATAGGATAAAACGGGTCATATGACTCGGATAAATCCTAAGACACGATTCCTAAGAAAGACTTAGGACAATGATCCTTGCTAAATTATTCTATATTGTTTCGAATTTTGGTTCTGATACCAAGCTGTGACGTCCTACCTCTATACTCACACTAGCCAAGGATACTACGGAGTAATGCCGTCAACTAGCATGAAGAATAAGGCTGTTGAGGAGCGACCATCTGTGTAATTGCTTTTTGCGAGTAATGATTTGTCAGATAGTATTACATGCATTTCGTTTCAAGAGAAAGTCTGACACATCAATTACAAACTCAAAACTACTACACGGTGGCTATGTGATCTTCGACAAAAATATAAAGTAAGCATAACATAAATCAGTCACAGATATTCATATCACTGAGGCGGAAACATATATGAATATAACACATAAAAGTATACATCAAAGTAATGGCCATGTAAGATCCACTACATCATAAAAGAATAGGTACAAGTCCTATATTTATACATCACGGAGTTTCTATCTCAAATGTATAAAAGCAAAAACTACTAAGCTAAGTAGTTAGCCAAAAGTCAAAAGCTAGTCCTAGCTAAGAATTCAAGTGGAAGCACCTATGATTCGGTCTGACCTAAGTATTATTTAAGAAGGAAATAATAAATGGATCGGCCTAACTATAAATATCATACAATAACAAAAATGTATGATAACAATAATGCCATACTATGACAAGTATACAATAAATAACAACAAAAATCATATATTATCTCAAGAATCTCAAAACACCAAAAAGAATGTCACATTCTTTATTTTATTCACCAAATCACAAATATTGATAAAACATATCATTGCCAATCTCAAAAATTGGTGAAACACAAATTCGAGAAATCATCAATTAAAAATACAGAAATCAAAAGGAGGGAGGCCTATCACAAATGGGAGCGTGAAAACTCACCAACACGTGCATCACAAATGGGTCGCTATCCCATGGTCGCTAACCATAGAGCCGGTGCAACGACGTAGTAAAACAAAGGTATGCCCGAGGAACCTAGAACTCGAATAATTCAGAATAACGACGTAGTACAATAATGGTATGCCCATTGAACCTGATAAGCCGGAAAAACGATGTAGTACAATAACGGTACGTCCGATGAACTGAACTGAGAGAGCGAACTAGAGGGAATGGCAAGTGGCTGAGGCGAAGAAAGGTGGAAGAGGTCACGTGTGCAGGTGGTGACGCTGCCTGCGTGTGATCTGAGTGCGGTGATGGGATGTCAGGCCGTGGGTTTTATTGGTGGAGAGAGGCGTGAGGTAGCGGAAGAGTTCTGGGCGGAGGCGAGAAGAGATATGTGGATTCGATGGTGGGGAGAGGAGAGAGAAGTGGTGCTATGCGATGATGGGAAGGAGACGATGTGCTTGAGGGGCGGGTTGGGGCAATATAATCAAATGGTGAGCAAGCTATAGTTTCAAAAAAAGAAAAAGTAGGAGAAGCATGGTTTCAGAATAATAAATATGAACTTTATATTACGCAAAAAAAATTAGAAAGAAGGAAGAAAATTGGAATAAGGAATAGAAAATGCAAGAATTAAATTCTGAGAATTATATTAAGGCTACTGACCATTGGTTTATCCCTGGTGGACAATTGAAAGGTTACAGGAAACCAAAAGGTTAAAATTGGGTAATGTTACGGCTAATCGTTTTGCTAATTTCGCCGTGTACCGGAGGCCGAAATGTACAAGTGAATATACTTTGAAGATCAACACAACGAGATGAACAGAATGGTACATAGATATGAGTGATACGACCCACCTATCAAAACTTGATATTCGGTGCCAAGCGTTACCCATATCCCTCTTAACATATTTTTATATATTCTCGTAGTTTATACAGATACTGTAAGCTCCACTAAACCGGTGGTTTACTCAGGGAGCACTCCATAGATACGATACAAACTAAACTCGTAGTAGGCGTGATAAGGCATGTGGCAAGGCATATGAGGCAATGCCCAGGGTATGATACTACCGTTTTGCACTCTCGGACTGGTGGTAACGCATAGCAGCTACTACCACCCACCTTGAGATACACTTCCAAATCAAAGATGCACCCAATCAAATCACAAAATAATATAATGGTATCGAAGAAATGTGCCCGATAGGGGAAGAGACCCCACTTGGCCCGATTTAGCTCCTGTTTTAGCCACATCACGCTGACTCGAGGGAGTTAGGGTTGCATTCTTACCCTATACAGATGTTGGAAAAACCATCCTACTTCATTCTGGAATCTCCACTACGTACACGGTTGTAAAAGTGATTTTTGGTATTAGCAGAGAGTATGGCAATATCCAATCCTGTTCTCTTTAACAACCAACCGCTCATTTCAAATCGTGGTCATTTTCATTTCAAAACAGTTCATACTTCATACCCAAATATCATATTCGTTTCAAAATCATATCATTTTCGAAATCTTATTCGCTTTCGAAATCATATCACTTTGGAGAACATATTCACTTCCAAAATTATAACCACAAAATAGTTTAAACCATTATATGAAAATATCGCATTTAAATCCATTAAATCTAAATCATAACAGTTCCAATATAAACAGTTAAAATATTGAAAATAGTTTATATATAATGAAATAGTTATAAATTAAAAATAGTTTATATATCTAAAAATAGGTTATAGATTTAAAATAGTTTATATATTAAAACTAGTTTATATATTAAATATATATATATATATATTAAATATAGTTTAAAATATGAATTGTTTCTTCCAAAATCAATTCAAATCAACTTTAGTTCCAAAATTCAACTTAAATCAATCTCGATTCAACAATTTCAACTGAAAGGGTTAAAGGTTCAATTCAAATTCTTATTAAACTATTAATTTATATTGATTTCAAATCCAGGTTTAAACAACAATTTTAAACCACTTCCAATTCAATGGGTTTATAAGTTTAAATATTCAAATATTTACAATAACTCAATTTGATAAATTTCATTTATATTTCAAAATTCAATTATAATTTAATTTAAATTTTCAAAATATTCACTTAATCTTTTTTAATAACATTTAAAGAAAATCCCAAATTACAAATTTATATCAAAATTAAATATTCATATTCAATTTTATTTAAATTTAAAAAAACATTCATTTAATCCTCTTTAATCAAAATCAAGTTATCATGGTATAAAAACATATCTTTAAAATCTCAAAATCAATAAGTTCAAAATCAATCCATTTTTTAAAAATTCAATCATTAACCAATTTAAATTTCAAGTCAACTTTAATTTATCTTTCCAACCCCTATTTATTCAAGTTAATACAAAAACCTATTTAAAATATTAATATAAATTTTAAATAAACCTTATATATTAGTTAAACTAATTTTTTTATTAAATTTATTATATTAAATCCTATTACTAAATCTAATTTAAATCTTAAACATATATTTAAAATAATAAAGTTATAAGTTAAATCTTAAAATTTATATTTTCAAACTTAACTTATAAATTTAAAATTTCCAAACATAAAATTTAAAAATCTAAATTTTCCATATATATTAAAATAAAATCTATATATTATATTTTAAAATCAATATTTATTAAAACTCGTATATTTCCTTTCAAAACATTGGAAATCGCTTTTAAAAATAGATAACGATGTTCGTATATAATTTTCTATCCTATGGTCAAGTGATATGGATATTTATCATTTTAATCCGCAATAATTTAAATTTATGGGTATATACCATTTTAACCCGCAATTTCAAAATTTCAAATCAATAAAATCGCTTGGTTTTATCATTTCAACCCATAACGATTTTCCCTAATCCGCAAGACCGTTCGAGTATGTATCATTTCATCCCATAGGGATTCCTAAACTAAGACGGAACTTGCAATGTGAGAAAAATAGAATAAAATAACATAACATATCAATTTCAAACATGGATCATAACTAATAATTTAAATATAATATATATATATATATATATATATATATATATATATATCTGATGGTGTCATATGTCACTTATCATAGGTTAACATACTCAAATAATAACATATCATTTAACGATTTTGTTACTAAACAATTCAAATTAACAACATATTCAATCGTCATTTCATGTGTAATAAATTTACTACTCATAATTTTTTTTTAACGTGAGTGATCGCTCACCTTTCGAGGCTAAAGAAACAACGAGAATATGCAAGCGAACACGAACACGCACACGGATAAAGACACGATAACTCGGATATCAATCTGGACTGCGGCAAAACAAGGCAAATCACGGTGAACTGGATTCGACGAACAAAGCGAAGCTAAAACTTAGAATAGATGAAAACATATCAAAGCTAGTCTGATATAGATGAAACAAAATATATATACGAAATATATATACCGCTTTTTTTCACAAGCACGAAGATGAATAAGAGCGGGATTCACAACTATATATATATAAGCAACTGATTTATATAAATTATATATTTTCCTCAGGAAAAAGTAGAAGATCGAGTAGCAGATATAATCAGAAAATATACGAAACTTCATATATATATATATATATATATATATATATATATATAAACATAGAGAAGTGCTATTGCTATGCTCGGGTTGGGAGGAGGGCGACTGGAAAAGGATGATTGCAGGTCTGTTCAGCAGCTATTGGCAAGGCTGTGGTGGCCAGGAAGAAGATTTGGAGGGGCTCGGTTATGGTAAAGCTTGTCTGAGCTGTCGGCTGTGGGCAGGCTTGAGTTCTGGGATGAGGATAGCAAGGTTGGTCGGAAATATTTGAGCAAGGGGAGAGCGAACTGGAGTAAATGGCAAGCGGCTGAGGCGAAGAAAGGCGGAGAAGGTCACGTGCGAGGATGATGAGGCTGGCTGCATGTGATCTGGGTGCGGTGATGGGATAACATACCATGGGTTTGTTGGAGGAGAGAGGCATGAGGTAGCGGAACAGTTCAGGGCGGAGGCGAGAAGAGATATGCAGATTTGACGGTGGAGAGAGGAGAAAGGGAAGTGGTGCTATGAGGCGATGGGAAGGAGACGATGTTCTTGAGAGGCGGATTAGAGCAAAATAATTAGATGACAAGCAAGCTACAGTTTCGGAAAAGAAAAGGTAGGAGAAGCATGGTTTCAGAATAATAAATATGAACTTTATACTATATAAAAAAATTCAGAAACAAGGAAGGAAATTGCAGAGACCGAAGGTAAATAAATGAACCAGCTTATCCTAAATTGAAATAGGGAATAGAAAAGGCCGGAGTTTGAATTCTGAGAATTATATTAAAGCTACTGACCATTGGTTTATCACTGGTGGACAATTGAAAAGCTACAGAAATTGAAAGGTTAAAATTAGGTACCGTTATGGCTAATCGTTTTGCAAATTTCACTGCGTATCGGACATCGAAATGAACAAATAAATATATTACGGAAATCAGCACGACGTGACAAACAGAATGGTGCATAGATATGAGTGATACGAACTACCTACCAAAACCTGATATTTGCTATCACAGTGTTGCTAAAACGTCGAAAATAATATAAACGGAGCTAGAGCAGTCTAAATTTGGCAAAACAAAGTATGACATATCTCTCTGGAAATGATAAATATTTTTATTATATATAAATATTCAGATTTCAAAAATATTTAATTTTCAACAATTAACTAATTTTAAATTTGAAACTAAAAATTTCACAACTAAACAAACTTAAATATTATCTAATGAAAATCTAACACTTGCTACGTTTAAATAGACATATTTTAGATATCAAACATTCATTGCTAAAATTTTATTATATATTTTCATGAAAAATTTAGTTAAGCACGTTATTAAAATCATTAAAATTTCTGGGTCGTTACATAATACCTTAAGAATGTATTCACTAATTATTTTAATATTGCATGGGAAATAAATTATGTAAATGAATGAATGTAATTAATAAAGGACGGTCTTGCATGAATGGATGAGAATTGAAAAATAAATAAAGGGTAAATGATGTGTTAAAGAAACCAATAGAATAAACTTAAATAATATTTAAAATTCTTTGTTGTGTGGCTTGTGGGATATTTGTGAAATGATACTTCAATGGGTTGAGGTTGTATGAATAATCTATTGAGTAATTACCAAAGACTGTTGAGCGTAAGATACACTTGGTAGTTTATTTATCACCCTTGTGCGATGCAAAGTGTCTGAAGCTGAATAAAATATTTGTTTTGATTGCTATGGATGTGTGATAGATTCTTTGATTTCATATAATGGTTGTACTATTTTGTTTGCATATGACTATTGTCATGTTGTGTTGTTTGCCTTATTAATCGAAACAGCTAATATATTACTCTTTTAAATAGTTTTAACTCTTTTGGATTATGTAAGTGAGATACAATTTTATGGAAGCAATAGCTATTGCTTTTGGTTTCATAAATAAAGTTTGTTTGCCCAACAAACAGATACTTTTTCGAATTATGATTTTGGAACGATATTTTATTATTTTCCTATGGTTTGGGATGTCTTATGATTGAAATATGATATATATATATATTGAAATTATTGATATGATTAATTTTCGGACCTAATCGCGCAAAGATGCAGAAATTTTTCAAAAAATTAGAACTTCGAAATTTTTTATGAAAGTGAAAATATTTCCAAACTTTTATTAAACTTAAATCTGAAGATTTATTTATTTATAAATTGATATATTTTATTTAAAATACTTAATTATGGAAGTTTAAAGTGTTTATAAATTGATTATTTTGAATAAAATATACCATATTTCTTGAATCCTTCTTGTTCCTTTTTGAGGACGAAAAGTTTTGAGTGGGAGAGATTGTAACGACCCGTATTTTTGATAATTCAAAAAATATATTAAATTAGATAAGATTTTGGAATTTCATATTGTTAGAAAATAAAATTTATGATTTTTAAATGAATTTTTTTATTAGAATATGATTTAATAATGTGGTTTGAATGTTATTTACAACTATTTTGATGTAATTTCAATCAATTGAAATAATTGTAAATTTAGTTTGGTTATAATTGTAAATAAGGAATAAATTAAATGTTGGATTTAATGTTGAAATTATATGTTATTAATTGAAATAGGATTATTATAGAATATGAAGTAAATCAATTAGTACGTAAATTTATTTGCTTCCGTTTGTAAACAATGGATTCAGAAATGTGTTGGATTACTGATGTATAACAATTGTTTTATTTATCACCTTATTATTTAATCAGTTGGAATTAATTGAGAAATCAATAAAAATTAATGTGATTGAAATATTGTAATTAACATGGTAAAAGACATTAGCTGTAGAGTATGAGAATAATAAAATGGAAACTTATGTCTAATTAATGTATAAGGTAATTGATGATCTAATGATTGTTAGGAACTAAGATGTTTGTTTTGATGACAACGACCTTTTTAACTTATCTTATTATAAAATATATAATAACACTATTGTTTGGAAAGTTATGTATATGTAGGATATATAGATATGCATGTATTGATTATTGAAGACTGATCAGTATAAAGACTCGGGACTCAAGATTGAAGATTCTAGAGTATCAAGATCAAAATTTCAAGATATGTGTCTAGTTTTTGTTAAAACTTCATAATAGCATGGAAATATTCATTCCGAATTTCATTTGGGATGGAACCCATTTCTACCTTCTTAGTGGCTTACAAACCCACGACAAGTAGCTTACAAACCTAAGATAAGTGGCTTACAAACCCATGAACATCCTGGTTTTGTACAAGTTCTCAAGTCCTGACGTGATGAGATATTCTACATGAAGAAGCTTGCAAAAATACTTCAAATGGTTTTTCGGAACTGCTTTTTAAAATGTTTTAGCCTTAAAACTATCTTTTCAAATGATTTCAAAAAGACATTTTAGCCTTAAAATATTCTTTGTTTTTGTGTTTTAAAACATAGTAAAATTAGTTTATTTTACCCTAGAGTCATTTCATTTTTTTTTCAATTCAATACCATTTTCAAAACAAATTTTACATTATTTTTAACAAGGGGATGTCGACATATGTGATACCCCTTGTCGTCATGGTGACCATTGAATTCGAAAGTTTAAATTTTCAAAAGAAGTGTCTATTCGTTTAAATCTCTTCACGAATGGTAATAACCATTGGTGCTTTATAAATAGGCTTCACAAACGAATTTTTTAATCATTTATTTTCATATTTTCTTCACTTCTTCTTCTCCACAAATCCATGTTCTGTAATTTTAATATTTTTAAGATCGTGCCGAAATTCTGCCAAATTTTCAAGTGAATCAAATTAGAATTTCATTCTTGTTTGATTCTCTGTCCTCTCTCGAAGATCAAAGTGCTATTCAGAGTCATATGATCAATTTGTAATCAAAAGTTTATCGAGTCTCTCTATAAGGTTTGGTTGTGCCTGGAAATCAATTGGGTAATCTTGTGGCCCGTAAATAAAGAGAGTTTTCCCCGAACTCGTGAGACGGAAGGGTACCCCAAGGACTTTATAAATTGAGGAGTGTAATCTCAACACTGGTTTAATAAAAATCTGTATGAGGTGGTTTGCCCTTGCATAAGACTGGATGTAGGGTAACTCCGAACCAGCATAAAATCCGATGTGTTCTTTTCCTTTACTGCTTTTTATTTACTTACTGCATCTGTGTTTGATTCTGTGATTAAGTTCTGCATTTGTTTGTGTTATAATTTCAATTTATTTCATATAAGTCTTAGAATTCATTGAACACTATTCTCCCCCTCTAGTGTTAAATTAGCCTTAAGATCCTTAAATCCGTTGTCCCTTTCAATTGGTATCAAAGCATAGGTTTCCATAGTTTTCATAATCTGAAACTTGAAAAGTGTTTTAATGGCTACCAACACAGGTAATGTCAACTCTGGCACTAGTTTTGTTATCACTAACACTAGTTCATTTGTAGAAGGTCAGTCTACTGTCATACCACCATTTTTCAATGGCAGTAATTATGCATATTGGTCTTGTAGAATGAAAATTCATTTACAGTCAGTTGGATAGACACTTGAAAATCACACAAACTGAGTATGTTGAACTAACTACCAATTTTGTCCAGTGGACTACTAAGAAAAAGGGTGTTGCACAAAATAACTCTAAGGTCATGAGTATATTATTTTGTTCATTAGATAGGAATGAGTTTAATGGAATGTCAGTTTGTAAGTCTGCATTTGAAATATGAAAAACTTTGCAAGTTACTCATGAAGGAACAAGCAAAGTTAAGCAGACTAAAATTTCCAAATTAACTAATCAATTTCAATTGTTTAAAATGCATGCAAATGAGTCCATTTCCGACATGTATTGTCGATTTCAAGATATTGTTCATTCACTAATTGCATTGGGAAAAAGCCTTTCGAAGGAAGACCAAGTCAGAAAAATTCTAAATTCACTCACTCCAGAATGGGATCAAAAGACACTTGCAATCAAAAAAGTGAATGATATCAGCCTCATGAAATAGAAGAATTGATTGGGAATACGATGTCTTATGAAGTTCAACTGCAAGGAAGAAGAGAAAACATGGCTACAGAAAAGAAGTCATTAGCATTCAATGCAACAACTGAAGATTCAGAACCAGACAGTGATGAGGAGATTGCTTTCATGACAAGAAACTTTCGAAAATTCCTAAAATAAAGAAAAATGAATAATTACAAAAGAAATGATCAAAAGAATTCAAGAAATAATGCGGAGAACGTCAACAATGATAAATGCTACAATTGCAATAAAGTCGAACATTATAGGAAAGACTGTCCATATTCAGATAAACAGTTATTCCCTCCAAACAATGATTCGTCGAGGAAAAGAAAGAAAGCATTCACAATAACTCTTGATGACTTAGACTCATTGTCCAGTGACGATGAAAAGAAGAAAGAAAATTCAAATTTGTATTTCACTGCTATTTATGGATCAGATAACGATGGGAGTATGGATCTAAAAATAGGTATGCATTTACATTATTTTTAATTTTTCTTGGTTGAATAGATTCTTGTTTTTTGCTTGATTTTATTAAATTCCTTGAATTTTAAATTCAAATTTATCCCTTGAAATTTGAATTTTAAATTCAAAAATAATATTATTTTAATATTTTAAATATTAAATTATTAATATTTAAGTATTATTATATTTAATGTTATCATAGGAATTATATGATTTTTTTTGAATATAGGATATAATATATATAGTTATTAGAAAACAGAATTAGACATTTGTCCTTTGAATCAATAGGTACATGTCGACATACAAGGATACCTCATGTCGTCATGCCCTTCAAAATTTGATTTCAAAATTTGGATTTAACTTTTGAATTTCCCTCTACCTTTTCGCCAACTTCAATGCTCTGAAAAGATGCCTCTTGACCAGAGAACATGACCATAGAATCTCTATTTATCTCACTCTCTTTATCATCACTTTTCACTTTCATTTCAAATTTCAAATTTATCTTCATTATCTTCAACTCCGCTCACACTTCTTCAATGGCTTCTTCAAGCGCTCCTAACACCATTAGGCTTCCAAAATCTGTCAAGAATTTTATTTTTAATGACCCGGAAGCTACCAAACTTACATTACCTATGTAAACTTTAGTAAAATTCATATGGAAAAATTTGCTATTTTTGAAGATTTTCCTTCTTATGAAATTGAAAAACTTTTTGAACAATGTTCTATTCTTAGTTTAGTTGATAACAAATAAAATGATTTTGTATGTTATCCAAACCTTTTAAGATGTTTTATGTGAATTTGAATCACGGTTTTATGATGGGGAAGAAGGACAAATTTAGAGTAATGTTAAAGGAACACAAATTGTTTTGGATTGTGAAATTTTGGAAAATATTTTGGGATGCAAGTATACCGGAATGAATCTCTCGAAATTTCAAATCAATGAAAATGATCGAGAGACATTTCATCACATTTTTGAAGGGAATGACAATTTTGAATTCAAAAATCGTTATTTTCGTCCAAAAGCAAGAATTGTTAATCTTCTTAGCCAACACACACTTATACCAAGATTGGGAAACTACAACAACCCGACTTTGAAAGTTTGGAAAGCTCTTTTTTGCAACTTTTGAAAATTATGATATTGATTGGGCTCAAGTTATTTTAGATGAGCTAAGGCCCAAGAACTTTACCATGGGTGAAAACACATTATACCGTAGAATTTATCTTACTCGAATTTTCAATTACTTTGGAGTTGATTTTAAAAGGGAAGAATTTACAACTAGAAAAAGTGTTCAACCATGGAACATTTCCCTTATGCAAATTCCATAAGTATTTCAATCATATGTAAAAACTTACTGAAAAGGAAGAAAGGCTTGCTCATAAAGAAATGGAAGAAATGAAGGAAGGAGAAAAAGAAGAGGAAGAGGAAGGAATGGAAATTGAGGAGGAGGAAGTGGAAGATCAAGAAACCACCTTAGAAAGTATAAAATATCCTACTAATCCCGCTAATCCATCCAACAAGACCATTCTCAATAATTAAAGGATTATAGTGGAAAATCAAAAGGCACTTAAAAGATCAACGAGTAAGAAAATGGATAAGATTTCCAGTAAAATCGACAAGTTCTTTGGAAAAATTAGTAGAAATCTTGGACTGTCATCTTCTTCGTCTTCATCTAACTAGTTTTATTTCATGTTATCTTAAGTTCTATCTTTGTATTTCCTTTATTTTAGTTAATATTATATTATCTTATGTAATGTTGACTAGAATTATTAATGGAATCTTTCATTTCTTATTGTTCTTATTCACTTGTCTCTGTAATTGCTTGTTTTTATATTATACAAATTATAGTTTAATAGATTTGTTAATATTATTCAAAACAACGCAAAATGTCACTTTAGGCAGAGGCATGTCGATATACACCATCCCCCCATGTCGACATCCAACGGGCAGAAACTAGTTACATTTTCAAATTTAAATTTCATGTAACTAACTTATGTCTATTCATTTCAAACGATTTATTATTCCTATTTATATCTGTTTCTTCCGAATAAATTGTCAAACTTCATTTCTAGTCATTTTCTTTCATAGTTCTTTCTATTTCTTGAATTATGGCTTCTCCGATTAAGAATCTAAGTGATAATCTTGAGGAAACTCTCACTTCCTTCAAGAATATTCTTACATTCATACTTCGTAATCAACGCCACTTAGAATTAAGTCAAATACAGATGATCAAGGAGCAAGAGAAACATTTCAATGCCCTTCGTTGGATGATCTCAGCCCTTAACAAGGACGATCTCGAAGGAATTCCACTAGTCACTCTCGAAAAGGTAAAGAAGAACGGGATTCCATTAAAGTAGACCTTATCTTTGGAGAAGATGGATGAGTGGAAGCACCAAGGAATTTCTAGTCATTATGTATGATATTTGTTTGATTTGATTGATGTGTTTTAAACTAATTAACTTAACTTATTTGATATGGTTTGTATATATGTTTGGATTGAATAATTACTGTAAATATGATTGGCTGATGATTTATTTGATTACACTTATGATCACACTTAGCACTTATTACACTTATATATGGTTTACTCTATTTTGTTATGGTTTATTATCTTATACCAAGTTTAGGGATTTTATTAGTTAGAAGGTTTTGTTGATGAAAAAGGGGGAGAAGTTATAAAATAGTAATTGGCTTGGAGTAAGGGGGAGTCATGGAGTAAGGGGGGGTTATGATAGGAGTTATAGTACAGTAGTATATTTTATAAATGCAGGTTGGCATCATCAAAAAGGGGGAGATTGTTAGGAACTAAGATGTTGGTTTTGATGACAACAACCTTTTTAACTTATCTTATTATAAAAAATATACTAACACTATTGTCTAGAAAGATATGTATATGCAGGATATATAGATATGCAGGTATTGATTACTGAAGACTGATCAGTATAAAGACTCAAGACTCAAGATTGAAGACTCTAGAGTATCAAGATCAAGATTTCAAGTTATGTGTCTAGTTTTTGTTAAAACTTCATAATAGCAAGGAAATCTTCATTCCGAATTTAGTTTGGGATGGAACTCATTTCTACCTTCTTAGTGGCTTACAAACCCACGATAAGTGGCTTATAAACCTACGACAAGTGGCTTACAAATCCACGAACATCCTGGTTTTATACAAGTTCTCGAGTCCTGATGTTATGAGATATTTTGCAGGAAGAAGCTTGCAAAACTACTTCAAAATGGTTTTCCAAAACGTTTTTCAAAACTGCTTTTCAAAATATTTTAGCCTTAAAGCTATCTTTTCAAATGATTTTCAAAAAGATGTTTTAGCCTTAAAATATTCTTTGTTTTTGTGTTTTAAAGCATAGTAAAATTAGTTTATTTTACTCTAGAGTCATCTCATTTTGTTTTCAATTCAATACCATGTTCAAAACAAATTTTACATTATTTTTAACAAGTGGATGTCGACATCATGGGATATCCCATGTCGACATGGTGGCCGTTAAATTCAATTGTTTCAATTTTCAAAAGAAGTGTCTATTCGTTTAAATCTCTTCACGAATGGTTATGACTGTTGGTGCTTTATAAATAGGCTTCATAAACAAATTTTTTAATCATCTATTTTCATATTTTCTTCACTTCTTCTTCTCCACAAATCCATGTTCTATAATTTTAATATTTTTAAGATCGTGCCGAAATTCTACCAAATTCTCAAGTGAATCAAATTAAAATTTCATTCTTGGTTGATTCTATGTCCTCTCTTGAAGATCAAAGTGCTATTCAGAGTTATAGGATCAAGTTGTAATCAAAAGTTTATCGAGTCTCTTTTGTGCCTGGAAATCAATTGGGTAATCATTTTGCCCGTAAATCAACGGAGTTTGCCCCAGACTCGCGAGACAGGAGGGTACCTCAAGGCCTTTATAAATTGAGGAGTGTAATCTCGAAACTGGTTTAATAAAAATCTGTATGAGGTGGTTTGCCTTGGTACAGGACTGGATGTAGGGTAACTTCGAACCAGTATAAAATTCGGTGTGTTCTTTCTCTTTACTGCTTTTTATTTACTTACTGCATCTGTATTTGTTTCTGTGATTGTTCTGTGATTAAGTTCTACATTTATTTGTGTCATAATTTCAATTTAGTTCATATAAGTCTTAGAATTCATTAAACATTATTCATCCCCTCTAGTGTTAAATTAGCCTTAAGATCGTTAATCCGTTGTCCATTCAATGATAAGAATGTAAATCAAAATGATAGGATTTGTTGAAATTTGAAATATAATGAACAGGGATTTTATTACTGTTGTAATTTAACATTGAAATTTGTTTAATATTTAAATCTTGACTTTAACATGGAAATCTAAATTTTAAAAGGTTATTAATTTCTGTTTGACTAAAAATAATGATAGAACACATTTAATTGGTAATTTAAAAGTGAAAAAATTAAAATTTGACTTACTTGTTTTTAATTACGAGTAAAAAATAGCCATTTGGCCACTGTCTCGGATTTTGACGAAACCAGTTTCATAAGATCCGTAATAGTGAATTATTACAGGATTTCAAGTTTCGTAGCGCTTGGACTTATCATTTGATCATGCAAGCTTGAAACACGTAGAAATCAATTAAAGGAATTTAAATGAATATAATTTGATTAAAAGTTAACTTCTATATACGATAGAATTTGGATTTGAAACTAGTTCCATTGAGTATTAAAATATTGAAAACCTATATTTTGATATATTGGATGACCTACTTTCGTTTCAAGAATGAAATGAGCCCTTCGGTTCTTTCTTATCACGTCGACCCATTCGATCTATTCCATTCATTTTTTTAGCAAAGCTAGCCGACTTTATAGTGGACCAGGCATTGTATATATAAGGAGAAAACATGTGTTCTATACAGGCATGGAAAAGCTAAAAGGGCAAAAACAGCCCAAAACACAAATCAAACAAAAAGCATAAGAGTTAGACTAAGGTGCCTAGACTACTAATACAACAGGACTACTCTCCCAGGGCAGAAGAGGAACAACCACGACCAACACCCGACGCCGAAGCAATAACATGAGAAAAGCCAGAGAAGAGAGTTGCATGATATGGATCGTATCCTTCGGAGTTTGGAGAGTAAATAAATTTCCTATCCTAGGAGATATCATAAAAGTGACTTTTGCTCTCCTCACTAATATAGCCGACCCTAGTAAGGCACATACACTCACCCTCAATATGGTAGATAAGATAATGACTCTCACCCTTAATATCTTAGTAGTCAATGCTCTGCTATTATCCTGCTATATCTCATAGCAGATTTCTACCGCTATGATTTTTTCATATAGCCTAAAATATAGCCTTTCCGCTTTAAGCCCCACCATTTCCGCTATATCCCGTTATTCCCGCTATATTTCGTTGTTCTCGCTAATTTATTTAATTGAATTTTTAATATATTTTCAAAAATGAAAATACTTTAATATTCTACTAAATTCAATTATGTTATATAATGTTTTACATTTATTTATAGTATATTCACACGTGTTTTTATATAAAATTATTTATGTATTAATTATAATTCAATTGAATGTTATTTTTTCATTTAATTACCATTTATATATTTGTAAAGACATTAAGTATGAGTTTTATATGCTATTTTATAGTCATCCGTTATATCCCGGTATATCCTCGCTGTATCCCCACTATGACTTTTTGCACCTTCGCCGCATTAAATCTGCCGAGTGCTTTAACTACACGGCTTAGTATCACTGATAATGGCATAAAATGTGTCAGTCTCAGGCGAGTACCTCATATCAGAAGGGGCATGAATCCAGGCTCGTTCCTTAGAATTCCAAATAATTGGATCCGACGGTGCAGCAGGAGAAACTTCAACTAGGGTCGCAGGAGAAATATTAGAAGGAGGTATGTTGGGCGAATTCTCACCCAGGAGATCTCGAGACCAAGAAGCATCAGTTCCATCTGGGATTGCCCACTCCATTCGTTCCATTCCATCCGGTACCAAGTGAGATAGCCGAACCGGATTCGCAATCAAGGGTGGCCGAACCAATCGTCCTTCGAGTGCCTGCCAAACCAACATTTCTCCCGTACGCGCCGAACCAGGCTCCATCCTTGTATAGCCGAGCCAAAGCCCCTCCAACTCATACACCACTTCCACCGGACCAACCACAGCCGGACCATAATCCACCTCCACCGGTCCATACACCAATGCCCATCCATACAAATACCGAACCAAGCACACCCCTTCGGCACCAGTCCAAACTCCACCGAACCAGCCTCCACCGGACCATACTACTACCGAACCAACCACATCTCCATGCTACTGCCGAATCAACCAACTACCGGTCCAAAAACCTCTCCATCTACCACCGGACCAGATCCACCAAGCACCCATGCCGAATGAAGCCTCGCCGAACCAAACTTCCCCCACACCATGCCGAACCAACATCTTTCCACTTCCCTGCCGAGCCAACCATCTTTCCACCCTCTACCGAATAGACCTCCGGATCAACCACTCCAAACACGGCCGAACCAAACTTCGCTGAACCAGAACGATGCCAGGCCAGATTGCTTCAGCCCAGGCCCACCGGCAGCTATATACATCCAGGACCTCTGACCCCAGCCTCGCTCTATAAATAGAGGGGCAGGGGTACAACAATGGCAGATAAGTTTGAGAGCTCAAGCACGGAAGGAACTTTCAAACTACTTTTATATACTTGTAATCAAGGCTTTGTACTTGTAATCTGAAGAATAAGAGGAGAATAATATATAAAGTGGACGTAGGCACGTTCTGGCCGAACCACTATAAATCTGTGTCTTTTACATTTTAGCCCCTGCTTTTTACATATTTGCATAACTCATCCAAATCACTAAGAATCACATAAATTCGAATAAATCACACGACTTGGAGGTGTTTGCCCATTTTTTGTGCAAACATTTTTGGTGCTTTCACTGAGAACTCGAGCTAGAAGCTACAGCTTCTCCTACTCAACCTTCTTCCTAACAGCCTTGTTCCTTGATCCAACAACATGACTTCCAGGAAGAGGAGAGATGTTAGCAAAGGAAAGAATGTCGCAACTAGCAGTCTTCCGGATCCAGTAGCCCCAGATCAAGAGAATCAATCCATTTCAACAGCAGTACCAGATGGAAATCAGGAAAATCCGACAGCCCCCGCCACGGAACGACCAATTACTAGGGCAGATCTGGATAGGGTTGTGGCTGAAGTAACTAACCGCTTCACATCCCAACAAGAAGATTTGGTGGACCAACTCATGTCACGCTTAAGAGATGCTGAAGAATCCAACCACAACACTGAATCATGGGGTGAATCCCAATCCGGAGGATCTGGGGGGCGACAAAGGTCTTCCCTCTTCGAAGAAGCTATCAACAGGAACAACAATGACAGGGGCCGCGCCCGGACTCAGCCCGAACTCCGACTCGAGGAAGCGCTTGGAACCGAACCCAATGGGGGAGGCACCAGGCGAGGGTCGGATGTAGCTGAGCCAGTCATGCCGCCTAATCATAGAAACCACGCTGAACGGAGCCGAGCTAGAGCCCAGCCCGAAGTTGACCCCATGGGAATGCTCGAAACAGAACCCAGCAGGGGAAGATCAAGGCAAGGGCCAACTATGGCTGACCCTAGCATGCATCCGAGCAGCCAAAGACAGCCACTGGATAACGTCAGAAGTGATAGACTATACCATCCCTACAGGTCATCTGGACGAGATCGATCCTGCAGGGAAGAACCAAGCTCATTTTTTTCGGCTCCAAATTCTGATGAAAGAATAGCACGATTATTCAGGGAATGCGTCCAACGGGACCAAAGAGATCGTGGGATAGGTGCTAGGGTAACCAGCCCTTTCACCCGCGATATTGAAATTGCCATCACTCCCCGAGAATGGAAAATGCCGGCAATGGAACCTTACAAGGGAACCTCTGACCCCATCGTACACTTATAGAGATATACCCAGCATATGCTCATGAGCGGAGCAACGGAAGGAGTGTTGTGTAAATGCTTTCCGTTATTCTTAGCAGACCTAGCTACCTCCTGGTTCTGCCATCTACCCCAAGGATCTATCAGCTCATGGGAGATGTTGAAAGAAAAGTTCATTAGCCAGTTTCGCATCCATGTGGAACAACCCATGTATGCTTATTCCCTATCTACTGTCAAACAGAAACCCGGAGAGACACTGCAGCAATACCTAACCCGGTTCAACGCCGCAACAGCAGTAGTTCAAGATGCCGATGAGAGACTTGCCCTGATGGCCCTCTGTAGTGGTGTGCATCCGGATACCAAGTTTGCTAGAAGACTAACTAAAGAAAAACCAGCTACCCTGCCCGATTTCTTCCATGAAGCTGGGAAGTACATGAGACTCGAAGAGGCTGCCACTGAAAGGCAGACAGGACCACAGGCTAAGACGGCTCATGGAAACGCCTCCGCCGCAGCGAAGGACATTCGGAGTAACGACTCCAGAGACAATGCAGGGGGCAAGAAGGGAGAAAAGCGCTTGTACCGACCAGGACCGAGATTTGACGCGTACACCCCCTTGAATGAAACAGTCGAGAACATCTTCCTGGCCACCCAGGACGAACTTACATACAAGCGCCCCCCGTACAAGAAAGAGTCAGATCGCGCAATCCAGTCCGGAAAATTCTGCCGTTTCCACGAGTCTCATGGGCACGACACCAATGAATGCCGCCATCTCCGAGACCTAATTGAAGAACACATCAGAAGGAAGAGGCTAAAGCGCTACGTGAAAAGTCAAAACATGACTCCAACTCCTACCAATGAGAACCCAGGGCTACCCCCCTCAGGGGTAGGAGGAGGAAATCGCAACACCAGCGGCTCTAGTCAGGAGAAAATAGTGGTCCATACAATATCAGGAGGACCACACATCGCCGACGGAAGTTGGACAGAGATGGAAAGATATGGAAGGTCGCTTAGAAACGATGAGGATTGCGTTCATTCTATTACAGAAGAACGCCACCCGAAAAGGAAAAAGAATGATGACATCACATTAAGTAGACGTGATCTAGAAGGAAGACAATACCCTCACATGGATCCTATGGTCATCTCTGCCTGGTTCGGTCCAGCCAAAATCTTCTAAACTCTAATAGACACAGGAAGCTCGGTAAATATCCTATTCAAGCATGCTTTCGACAAAATGAAGCTGTCAATGAAGGATGTATCTCCCTGCAACAAACCACTACATGGTTTCACTGGAGATGCAAAGTTACCCCTCGGGCAACTGGATATCTTTGTCGAAATAGGCAGTCATCCCCGCTCCGCTGTGCGAAAACAAACGTTCGTACTAATAGAGAACCATTCGGCCTACAACGCCTTCTTGGGAAGACTAGCCTTGTCTGACTTCCAAATTGTCCTAGCCCCGTGGTGCCTAAAGATGAAATTTCCAACAGACAATGGAGTAGGGGAAGTAGAAGGAGATCAAGACGCTGCTCGAGGCTGCTACGTAACTGAACTTCGCAATAACCGCAGAAGGGATAAAGGGAAAGATGCAGATACTACTCTCTGCATGAAAAGCTTGGAAGCATAGCAACTAAAGAAAGCCCCTCCTCTTCGATATGCCAGTGATCCTTTCAATGAACTAGACCCCAGGAACAAAGAGGAGGAGGCCACCACCGAGCCTGTAGAGGCTATGGAACTTGTACCTATAAACAAACACGACTCACAACATATCTAAAGAAGACTAAGTTGCTACTCAATCAATTGAATCAGGAGACCGACGAACTGACAAAGCAAGCTAGCATGAGGGACGACACCGCTTCCGGAACAATAAACCATCTCAAAGCAACTAGCCTCGAGTTTCGGGCAAGTGAATCTGATAGCTACAATCGAAGAGGAAACTTGAATGACTCCCATCCGGACATACTTACAAAGTGGCACACAGCCAAACAGGCGTAACGAAGCCAAGGAAATCTTATCCAACATTCATCAAGGAAGCTGCGGAGATCACACTGGGGGGCAGACTCTGGCAAGGAAGATACTCCGATACGGATATTTCTGGCCCGCCTTAAACAAAAACGCATTAGACTTCGTCAAAAGATGTGGCCGATGTCAGAAATTTGCTAAGGCTCATTGGCTACCAACAAATGAGATTATCCAAATGACCGGCCTTTCGCCCTTTGCAATATGGAGAATTGACGTGATTGGCAAACTGCCAATAGTCCGAGGCGAAGCCAAATATGCAGTAGTGACAGTCAATTATTTCACCAAATGGGTGGAAGCGGAACCTCTGAATAAAATATCTTCGGCATAAATTATCAACTTCTTGCAAAAATTATCAACTTATTGATCAAAAATACTCTATGCAGGTACAGAGTCCCACTCAGGATCATATCAGACAACGAACTCCAGTTTGACAACGAAGAATTCGCCGACTGGTGCTAAGAGCACGGAATTCACAAAAAGCTTCTCATCGGTAGCTTATCCTCAGGCAAATGGACAAGTCGAAGCTGTCAACAAAATTCTCAAAACCCTAATCAAGAAGAAAATTGAAAAGTCAAAAGGCGCTTGGGTGGATGAACTTCCTACGGCACTTTGGGCCTGCCACGCATCTTATAGAACATCAACGGGGCATACTCCTTTCTCTTTGGCATACGGATTGGAGGCCATACTCCCAGTCGAAACTGCAGTGCCCTCTCACCGTAGAATCCACTACAACCCAGAAGAGAACGAAGAACTCTTCCTCATGTCTTTGGATCTAATTGAGGAGAGAAGAAATGATGCAGCACTCAAAGCAGAAGCCCACAAGCAAAAAGTGGCAGCACAATACAACTCCAAAGTCAAGCACCGCAGCTTACAAGAGGGAGATCTTGTCCTCAAGCGGATCTTCCCGTGACACCGAATCGTGGGGTGAATCCCAATCTGGAGGATCTGGGAGACGACAAGGACCTTTCTTCTTCGAAGAGGTTAATAACAGAAGTAGCCATGGTAGGAGCCGAGCCCGGACTCAGCCCGAATTCCAACCCAAGGAAACACTTGGAACCGAACCCAACGGGGGAGGTGCCAGGCAGGGGTCGGATGTAGCTGAGCCTGTCATGCTACCTAACCATGAAAACACCAGTAGACGGACCATATGTAATTCATCAAGATCTTCACAACGGAGCTTATATTTTGTCAACAGTGGACGGAGTGGTGTTCCAGAGGGCTTGGAACATCCGACACTTTCGTCGATACTTTGCTTAGCATGTACTGCCCATATGAAGCGTATTAACAATGAGAATCGGGGAACGTAAGCATTTTCGTGCCGAACCACTTTGAAAATCTTGTCTCTTGTTAACTTGTGCCTTCATATCTTGGCTACTTGTTGAGTTTTATCCTTTTCTGTTGAACAAAATCCTATGGCATCTCCATTCAAGACGCATCACAGCGTGACTCCACCTGGACAAAATCTAACAGGTACGCTACGATCCTATGCCCTCGCCAATGAGACACTTTGCTCCGGTATCCCTCTACCGCGAGTTAACTCATTGTTTGCCTCAGCCCTTAAAGCCGACTGTAATGAGCCGAGTACAAGTCATCATAACGGCCGACTATAGCCGATGGCAGCTCATTACAGCGATTCGGCTCGCCGGCAACTGTGAACCGATTATAAGCCCCAACATAAGGTGTGGCCAGCCAGGGGCAGTTCACGGTTGACGATCGGTACCCACGCTAGCCGGCCACAGTAAATCGAATAATACCCACGATTACGGGCCATAATGGCCCGGGTAGTTACTGTGCGCGATCGGCTCCGATGTGTCTTAAGTGCGGCTGTGGTAAAAAAGAAAACTCCCCGCAGAGGCGTAAGATGGGTGACAAATGTCTCCAAGACCCACAGCTAGGGAAAGTGACTACGAAACCCGATTGCCACGAACTTAAGCACATCGACGGCCTTCCGTGACTGGAAGTTTTACTTTTCCTATATTTCCATTTCATTTAAAACTTTTCTCCCATTCTCCGTAACGGTGCTTGAAAGTACAGGACATGAAATAGGGAATGCCCGCCAATGGAAATAGGAACTCACAACTGGATGGCATAATACTCACCTGCAATCTATATCCAGTTGCGCAAGGCGTTCAAAGCTATCGTCTACAGCCGAAACATGAAGGGCGGTACCTTCTACTTTTATACATTAATGCATAGCTGCAGTTCATATTCACACATCACATTTACGTTGCAAAATGAGGAAGTTATACCTTAAACAAAAAAACTTGGCATCAGGCACAGTCAAGTCACTAGTAACATGCATAGTTACATCACTTACACAGCACAACAAAATAGTGATAACATTCCAACATAAAGGAATCAGCTTATGTTATGAAATTACATAAAGTCATTCACCACAAACAATATTCTTACAAACACATCAATGTTTTGGATTAACATAAACAGCGATAAAAGGAAATCAAAAGGTGACCGAATCCGGACAAGGAACCAGCTGCGTCCACACCTCACCCTCATCCTACCAGCTCTCCAAGCCTACTTAGCTGCAGGATCGAAACTCCCAGCGTGTTGACCAGAGGTCCCACCTGTCCAATTCAAGAAAGGAATCCATTAAACAAACAATAGACGACCGAGTTATGAAAAGCTGAGAAGGGAAAACTCACCAGCATCCGCTCCTTGGTTCTCATCCTCCAACTGCACGCCAACCTCCTCAGCAGCAAGCAGCCGCATGCCCTCCTTCACCGCCACTTTCTCCTCCTCAGTAAACTGGGCCATATCCATCCACTAGTAATCTCGGGATGGGTCCTGGTCGTCCCGGTCCTGGCTGGGCTGGGGGCACAACAGGGGACTCTCTTCCGTCTTTAAATTTCCTCTTATCTGATCAAGTTTCCACTCTTTGAGATATTTATCTGCAACTCAAGGAAGTACATCATTAAAACGGAAGGTATAAACATGCAAGTATCATAGTCAAAAATTTCGCCCGAACTCCTAGTGTCATTCGATAAAGCAAATATTAAAGTCCATCCGGTAAGGAGTTCATTTAACACTCGGGATCCCCAAGTTCATTCACCAAGGCCCAACCTAGAGCCCATTCGGCATTCAAACTTAAATCTCATTCGACATTCAAACTTAAATCTCATTCGGCATTTAAAACTCCAAATCTCATTCGGTAAATACAGGTTTGATTCGGCTATCCCAGAGAGTATGGCATGACAGAGGCATGAGTCCTCTACTTATAGGCGAGCGTATACACGCCCAGACCAATTGTTTCGACACTTGGGACCAGATGAGATTGCCTAGGCTGAATGATCTAAAACAAAGCGCGACATATGCGGGCATATGCCCCACTTTGGGGGGCAAATGTTGGGCGAATTCTCACCCAGGAGATCTCGAGACCAAGAAGCATCAGTTCCATCTGGGATTGCCCACTCCATTCGTTCCATTCCATCCGGTACCAAGTGAGATAGCCGAACCGGATTCGCAATCAAGGGTGGCCGAACCAATCGTCCTTCGAGTGCCTGCCAAACCAACATTTCTCCCGTACGCGCCGAACCAGGCTCCATCCTTGTATAGCCGAGCCAAAGCCCCTCCAACTCATACACCACTTCCACCGGACCAACCACAGCCGGACCATAATCCACCTCCACCGGTCCATACACCAATGCCCATCCATACAAATACCGAACCAAGCACACCCCTTCGGCACCGGTCCAAACTCCACCGAACCAGCCTCCACCGGACCATACTGCTACCGAACCAACCACATCTCCATGCTACTGCCGAATCAACCAACTACCGGTCCAAAAACCTCTCCATCTACCACCGGACCAGATCCACTAAGCACCCATGCCGAATGAAGCCTCGCCGAGCCAAACTTCCCCCACACCATGCCGAACCAGCATCTTTCCACTTCCCTACCGAGCCAACCATCTTTCCACCCTCTACCGAATAGACCTCCGGATCAACCACTCCAAACACGGCCGAACCAAACTTCGCCGAACCAGAACGCTGCCAGGCCAGATTGCTTCAGCCCAGGCCCACCGGCAGCTATATACATCCAGGACCTCTGCCCCCAGCCTCGCTCTATAAATAGAGGGGCAGGGGTACAACAATGGCAGACAAGTTTGAGAGCTCAAGCACGGAAGGAACTTTCAAACTACTTTTATATACTTGTAATCAAGGCTTTGTACTTGTAATCTGAAGAATAAGAGGAGAATAACATATAAAGTGGACGTAGGCACGTTCTGACCGAACCACTATAAATCTGTCTGTCTTTTACATTTTAGCTCATGTTTTTATATATTTGCATAACTCATCCAAATCACTAAGAATCACATAAATTCGACTAAATCACACGACTTGGAGGTGTTTGCCCATTTTTTGTGCAAACAAGGTACATTAGGAGAAGCGACAATGAGAGCAACACAAATTGGAGCGTTAAGAGAAGACGATACAGTTGTGGAAGGAGTAGCATTCGGAACACATTTCCGGGTAGGAGGCGAGGCAGAGGGACCTGATCAGGAAGGGAACCAATGCTTACAAAGGTCGGGCTAGCACGAACATCCGAAAGATGCCCAAAAGATTGACAAGATGTACAAATCTCATGTTTCCAACTGTAACGAACTCTGACCTCGACAAAATGGCCATCATCGAGTCTGGCTTTTATCACTGAAGGTAAGGATTTGGCAGGAGTAATTTCGATTAAGGTTTTGGCTTAAACTAATCTTTTTCTAGCCACAGTGTTAGCATCATAACATATCACCTTACCAACAAGACCTGCTAGCCAATAAATCTCGAGAAGAGGCTGAAGTACAGATGATATGTGAGAAAAGTGGGCCCAGACAGAAATTGATAAAACCTGATCATAAGCCCTATCGTAACAGTCCTGTTGTTAATTACCTAATTAATTAAATTTAATTATGGTTAATAATTTCTAACTTGTGATTTAACTATGCAATTAAATTTGGTTTTTAAACGATTAGTTTAATTAAATTAAAAGAAAGAAGTTACTATTTCTAACAGATGATTTTGGTTTAAATTAAGGTACTGTTAAACCGACTATTAGGAGTTTGATAATAAAATAAATTATTTATTTGAAAGTTAAATCAAGGAGATTTAAATTGATTTATTTAATTATCAAAAGCAATAAGATATTTTTAGAAATCGTTTAGAAATTTTCAAGTGATAAGAGAATGTGATTTTTTTTCTTTAGTTGTAAAACCAATTAGAAAGTATGAAAGATAATAAAGAATTAAAATTGTAAACAAATTTTAACTCTTAAAAAAACATTTTGAAATTTTGGGCCGAAATAATTTGTTCTTAAAATCATAGTTAACAAGGTTTAAATCCTTAAAAGAATAAAGAGAAGCCTTTAGGAAAAAAATAAATAAAAGAAGGGTGATTAGTCTAGTTGGGTTAAGCCCATTAACAAAGAAGGGTTTTTCGTCCCTTCAGCTTTTTGTTCATTCATACTGCAAAACTAAATAAGCAAAAGAAGGAAACCTTTAAGTTTTCATTTTTTTTTTTTTTTGAATTGCCTAGAGAACCAAGCTTCGTTTGTAAACTCTAGGGAAGTATGTGTCTGCCAAACACATACTTCGGTTACTTGTTACAGGGTTGTCAGTTTAAATAAAATCCTCAAAAATTAATTGGAGACAATCCCTAGAAATTTCGCCAAATTCAAGGTAACCACTTCCTCTCTTATTCCATATTTATGAACCTTCAATTTCAGATTTTGAATAGGGTTGTAACTTAATGTATGTTGTTTGTTAATTCTTTAGGGGTTTGCTAATTAGAGAAGGAAACCGTAATAATTTTGTTGTTAGCTAAGAAGAAAAAGAAATAAGGTGAGTTAAACCTCACTGGATCTATCTCTAAATTTCTTATGGCATGCATTTTCTTTTTATTGGTGAATTAAAATGATGATCCTTTGTCTGTATGGCTGCAAACTTCTGGTAACTTCTTTGTTAGATTTTTTTACTGTAACTTGGTAACCAAGATTATGTGCCCTGTTGTTTGATTTGTTGGCTGCTATTTTTGTACGTTCCTAACTGCCTTGAAAGCTTGATTGCGTAATGTCTGTAGCTCTGAGTTGAGTGCGTCCCTCCCCTTACCTTTTTATGGATACACGTTTTGCATTGGCCCCTAGTCCTTGCAAGCTTAAAAAAAAAGAATAAGAAGAAACGTCCTTGGTGCTTTGTTTAATTGTCATATGCTTTGGAAAACAATCACATAAGCAGGCATACTTGCTTTTGATCTTTTTACCTTACCTGTTACTAAAAGAAATATGAGTTGCCTTGACTTTTCATCGTTGCTTTTTACTTGTCTTGTGCCTTGGAATCCGGGCATGCATTTCTTTGTTAAAGCCTCGTTTTAAAACTTATTATCGCAAATAGCCCAGTTTTAAAACCAATATCAAATATAGCCCTGTTTTGACCAGCTCAGCGCTGAGCTGGCCAAAATGCACTGGCGACTTTTCAAAAGTCGCCAGTGTAAAAGAAAAAAAATTAAAATACATTGGCGACTTTTGAAAAGGAGCCAGTGTAAAAAAAAAAATTAAAAAAAAACACTGGCGACTTTTCAAAAGTCGCCAGAAAAAAATATTACACTGGCGACTTTTCAAAAGTCGCCAGTGCATTTTGACTAGTTACCATCGAGGTGTGCAAAACAGAGCTATATTTGATATTAGTTTTAAAACGAGACTGTTTGCGATAATAAGTTTTAAAACAATGCCAAATCGAAAAAAATCCTAAGAAAAAGTTATTTTATATCCTGTTGCCTTTAAAAAAAAAAAAAAAAGGCCATGTACTCTTGTATGACATGCCATCTTTTGTTTATTACTAGATTTGTGAATATGCTTTGCCTTTTTGTCCATCTTTGCTGAATGTTCATGCGTCCCTACCAATTACTAAATGCATGTACATAAATTTGTGAACGTGTGAATTTGCGTTTGTGCATCATTTGTTTGTCCTGTTGTCTGTGCATGTTTTAGTAGCTTAGTTTGACTTTGTACATATATCTTTGTTTATTTTCACTGTCCTTTACCTTAAAGTATGGTTGCTCTTTCAATCCTTGCTTTGATTTTCGTTCTTGTTCCATTGCCCATGAAACTTTTTTTTTTTTTACCTTGCTATGAAACTTAAACTATCACTTTATACATATTATACTACAGAGCCTAGCTATACATAATAGTTTCGAAATGCATTTCAACTCAGTGCACTACTAATTCGTACCTACTTCGATTAATAACCAAGCTTTGCATAAACAAAATGTATAATTTTCGAAATTTCCTATACATGTTTTTATTACAAAGCATCCTTGCTTTGATTTTCACCTTGTTGCTTTAATTTGAGAAAGCCTGTATAACATGTTCTAGTAGCCTTAACTTGACATCCCTTTATGTATGTGTGTGTAGATTTCAAAATTTTGCCTGTAGCTTAAGTTGCCATTTCACTTGCCTTGTCATTTAAAAAAAAAAAGATTTTTTTTAAAAAAAAAAACTCTTTTATTTTATTTATTATGGATTTTGGGATTTTATTGGAATTTGTGATTTTCTAAGAAACAATAAATTTTAATAAACGATTGAACTGTCGAAATGGTATTGGACATTTCATACATTTCTTTCGCTTAGAATTATAATTTGTTAAATAGAGTTTGAGTGAAATTTAATAGCTTTTAGTAGATACTAGAATTTCACTTTCTGGTATGGGATAGTTAGTTAAATTCTAGTGATTACTAAAGTGAAAGTAAGTTGCACTCAGAGTTGTATTATTTTAAGGCGTTCGGATTTCAAGCCAATAGATTCTTAAGAGGTACACTAATGGATTTTTGTTTTTCACGATCCTTGAGATCGGTCGAGATTTTGTTTTTCACGATCCTTGTGATCGGTCGGGATTATTGTTTTCACGGTCCTTGAGATCGGTCGTAATTTTGTTTTCCACAATCCTTGAGATTGGTCGAGATTTTGTTCTATGTTTCATGATTTAAATATTTTTATATCTTGAGATGGATTTCACGTTAAACTATTTTGATTGACATGTTTATATCTGAAACGTCTGTATTTATATCATAATGTCATATATCCTTGTGTTATGTCTAGTTCTCATCTTTTTGTGTATTTAAAGATAGTCTGACACGTTTTATTTTATAATACTCGAGCCAGGACGGGATTTCTTCAGGTTCTAGGATACGCAAGGTTTTGGGTAGGTGTGCTAATACGAAGTTAGACTATTTTTATTTTTCAGTTTATCTTCTATAGGATTATGGGATGTATATTTTGAGATAGTGACTTATTTTGTTTGTATATTATGTGGGTCTAGTATTGTATTTTGTAGACTCACGGTATATATCGTATATGGCGTATGTTATTCCACTGTGATCTGTGATTATAATTTCATATGATATATTGTTCTCATTCATAAAAGCCGGTGTGTTTATTACTATAGACTGAGATTGTACACGTCAAATTTTTTTTTAACTCCAGATAAAAAAAAGACCTTAAGTATGACGTGTCAGTGTTAGTTTAAACTTATATTCACATATGGTCACACTTAACAAGTTGTATTCTTCGTGTTATTAGACAACATTATTTATAATGTTTTTTAATAATATGGGTATAGCGTAGGCAGGGCCGGTTCTATACAATAAGTTGCCCTAGACGAGGAAATTTTTTTGTTGCCTTTCACAGAACAATAATAGTAGTAATAACGTTATGAACATCATTTCATTAATCTCACAAAAATGACAAAACACACTCAAAATACAAACGTAAACATCAATCCAAGGCTGTTGTAGCCTTCAATTGGAACAATCAGTTAACTCTTACAGTCTTGTTTACTAAAAAAATTATTTCTTTTAAGCTTTTAAGAGAGTCGGCAATCAAAATTTTGAGATATCAGCATTAGAATCGTTAATTCGTCATTACCTTTGAGCTACAGGCTATACCAGCCTTGGAATTGAAACTAAGCTGAACTGGTCCAATTGGAGTGGATTTCCAGAGGAGGAGGAGCTGTGAAGCGCCGTTGCCGTGGATGAGGTGCGGCCGTGCGGAGGCGATGGAGGCGGTCAGGTGGGTTAGCGTAGGTTTTTTTTGTTCGGTCGTCAGTGAGTGTTGCAATATCTCTGCGCGATTTCGATTTTGGAATTTGAACTAGGGATTTTTTTTGTTGCCCCCGATAGGGTGGGTTGCCCTATTCCGTAGCCTAGCCCGCCTAGCCCAATAACCGGGCCTGAGCGTAGGGTCGTTACACCTATCAACAGATGAACTCCAGGTTGTAATAATGAAAGGTTTTCCAACTATGAGAACTTAGTCGGCTGCTAGTATGCGTTATCTTTATCACTACTCAAGAATTTAAAATACAACATTTCATTATCATAACGAACACTCAACCCCCATCCCTCCCCCCCCCCCCCCCCCCCTCCACACCTGATTGCATCTAGCCTTAACAATATGATAGGGTGGACTGGAGTCAAGGAAAAATCCCACCAAATAATCTTTTCAAAAGCCAACGCCGACCTCAAGCACTTCTAAGGGTGGAATCATGAGTCCGTCAATCTTAATATCATCAAAACATCGAGGATTATACACACCTGCATTTTTTGGCAATTTGGAGAATAGGGACGACCACAAAGGGGCAAGCCTTAGAGGGAAGAGATTCAACAAGGGCAATGCGATTTACATCTGTCGAATTACCACTAGGAGTACTATTTAGGGGATTATTGGTTCGACATTTCCACAGGCACTTGGTGTGCATCCACTCTGAATTCCATTGATAGAAATTTTGGGATTAGCTATGGCAACTACAACAAAACGATCAGCATTGCCATCAATGGCGACAGCCAAGGAACCTAAAACACTTTCCTCGTGCTCACTTTCGACATTACCAGCAATATCTCCAACATTCAAACCAACGACATACTACGACCATGAAGAATTACCAATGGTAGCTAATAGCGAGGATAATGGGTGCTCACCTAGGACCATAGGACAGTCAGGTATATTTGATGCAGATGTTTGAAGAGAGATCATATCAGTGAGAAAACATGTAATAGGATTACCTCTAGCTGTCGTATTCTTTGCAGCAACTGTCGCATCATGATGAGAAACATTAAGCGGAAGAACTTTGATAGGCTTGTTAGTTGCAGAAGTAGCAGTAGCTGGAGAATGAGCTATCACGTTTAGCTGAGATTGCAGTAACCACTGGCAGGCGCAGGCAAATCCACAGACTCAGACACGGAAGCATCCACCATCTCAGACATGGATGCAGTCATCGGCAAGGAAGCGTCAAAATTGATACCAAAGCACAATTGGGAGCAACCACGCACGAGAACAGGCAACCGCTTCTTCTTAGGCATAACGGAGATGAAATTAGAAGAGAGAGACGTGACACAAATCGGAGCTAGCTCGCTCAGATGAGAGGAGAACGAGAAAAAGCGGAGGTCATAATCGCAGATCTAAAATTCGCAGTCGCCATTATTTATAACTAGCTAAACTATTAAGTATGAGCAATCACGGGTTATTTAATTTAATTCTAAGTTCCATCCATTCTTATCCATCTATGTCACTATAAATAGATTTTTCCTCTAACCCTAGTAGTAAATTTATGTACATTTTTGTATTCTCATATGTTCCTTCCTTCCTTTCCAATGTCAGACATATCAAAACCCTAATTTCATATTCCAAATCAATCAAAAAATCCAAAACTTCTCAAATCATATCAAATTATATACCGCCGAAAATCTCTCGACGAACTAATCTAGATCTTAGATTTGTTTTTGGATAGGAGGTTCGGTTTTGCCAAAAATCAGTAAAATAGTTTCAACCGTCCATTCTAGGGTTTCAACGGTGGATCATTGACCTATGGACGATCAGAAGGCACTGGCATGTAGATAAGGCTGAGGCGAGTTCATCCATGTGGTTAGATTGTCTAGATTGTCAATGAAATCTCCAGAAATAGCAAACTAACACAGCAACGGTGACTGTCAATTCATGGGGGAGACGTGGTCACGTGGATGTTGGAGGGTGCGCCTAGGCATGCGCAAGGCGATGGCATGGTAAGATCTTGTCAATGGTGCACATAGGAAAAGCGCTTTGGAGATGATCATCGGCGATTGGGTACTATTGTTTGAGCATGTACTGTCTGGATAGGAGAAGGTAATTTACCATTTTGCCCTTTGTTTTATTTAATTTACTTTTAAAATTTTGAACATTCTAATTGTCATAACTTTTCCATACGAGCTCGGATTCGCGTGCGTTTCTTCCATTTGGATCGTATCGAAATTCCAAACAACATGAACCTAGTTTGGTTGGATTTGGAGACTGTTCAAATTTGGGCATTCTTTTGGATCTTAATTCGACTAAATTCAAAGGTGAGTGCTCAAACTACTCACAAAATACTAAAATATTTTGATGTTCGTTAAACTAAAATCAGAAAGTGGTTTAGATTTATCGATTATTGTTTGATGGTTTACAATTGACATATATATTGAATTGCATTGATAGTGTAATTTAATTTGACGGTTAATTTAAAAATGAAATTACAATTGACATTTAAATTGAAATTGGAACTTAATTTTGCTAGTTGAACACCCGAGAATTTATAACTAATAATCTGTTATGATATGTGACTATTTTGGACGTTGATTGTGATGGATGTCTAATGATTGATATGTTGGATATTTGGATGTTTTATGCTGATTTATTCCTGTTATTCACCCTAGATGTTATGTGCATCAAGTAAATCTGAAATTAAATAAATTAAGAAATAGGTTGAAATGATGTATACCTATGACGCCTGATTTGGATTGAAATGATATATATCCATCTCTGAAATAAAAATTGAAATAAAAATTAACTGATCACTTGGGCATAGGATAGAAAATTATATATAGACACCGTTGGCCGATTTTAAATTATTTTCTAAAATGGTAAAGTATGTATTGATTTAATAAATTTAAGTTAAAGAATTTATTTAAAAAATTATATTTGGAAAATAATTTATTTTATATATTTTAAAGTTCCAAATTATAAGTTAATATATGGTTTTACATGTAAATTTAAGATTTTAACTTATAATTTTATTTAGTTTTAAAATATATAATTTAAATAATGTAATATAATAAAAACACTTTAAAATTTTAATTTAATAAAATATTCAATATGGTTTTAAAAGA
The DNA here is from genome assembly GCA_030765085.1 of Allium cepa. Taxonomy (NCBI): domain Eukaryota; kingdom Viridiplantae; phylum Streptophyta; class Magnoliopsida; order Asparagales; family Amaryllidaceae; genus Allium; species Allium cepa. The sequence goes on along the minus strand of CM060938.1, from coordinate 794,789,691 downwards.
GTTATTTGAAAATTTACTTTAAAATAATAAATATGGACCTTGATAAAAACTTCAATGGATAAAAGATTTTGTAAAATGGCGATTGGTGATTATTTTCCTCCGGTGATTGTTTTCATCTGCTTTTTCTACGGCATGTGATCATTCTATTTTGCTTCTGCTCCTGTCTACGTCGACTCTTTCCTATGTCGAAGCAGAAGCATGCCCAGTCCACCTCCGTTGATCTAGTTGGAAGATATGGTCTCTCGATTGTAGCGGCTGGAGTTTCCGTGGATCCTTCTGTGCTCGCTGCTTGCATCGCCAAGTTTTATGTTGGCGACCCAATCGCGACAGCAGCTCATGACAACCTAGTTTCAAATTTTCTCAACGAATTATGCTCCCCGCTTAGTGCTGACCCTAAAATGACTATCAGTAATCTTGGTTCGAATCCATTAACACCGCTATTATCAAATGAAGGTAATAAATCTTGGACTTAAACTACTATTGGATTGAATTTTGGTTCTGTAATAGGTGGAGCCAAGATAGGGCAGATCGATCTTGATCTTGCGGCTGTTGGTGTTGCGGTAAACGTTGACCGTGTGTATACTTTAAATGTTTATCTTTTAAAAATCTCTTTTAAAGATCTAATTATGTTTATAGGGGTTTAAGAGAAATGTTACTTAAATATTGTCACAACAATTTAAAACTATTTTATTGCTTTAAACATTATCATTTAAAATCTACTTTAAAGATTAATTATATTTATCAGGGTTGAAGACACGTGTTACTCAAACATTGTCCCTACCACCCAAAACTATTTTATTACTTTAAACATTTTCTTTAAAAATCTATTTTAAAGATTTAATTATATTATAAAGGTTTAAGACAAGTGTTACTTAAACATTATCTTTAAAGTATTCCTTAAAGTCCTAATTTTTTCCTAATTTTAATCCTAGTTATATTCCTAATTTTAATCTTAATTATATTTCTAATTATATTCTTAATTATAATCTTAAATATAATATTAATAATAATCTTAATTATATTTCAAATTATAATCTTTGTTATATTATTAATAATAATTAATAAGGGTAAAAAAAACTAGTGTTACTCAAAATATTGTTTATTACAACCCAAATCCATTTACATATTTTATATGTTTCATAAATTTAATACGTTTTTGACATTCCAACTTAATTATTACTCAATCAAAAGGGAATCCGGTAGGTTGGAGCGTTATCCATCATCCCTACTCGAACATCAACCTTGACTCTCACAAATAGAGAAGTCCTCCTCGCTCGGCTTTTAGTGTTAAGCATGGTATTACCAACATTCCATAAACAATTTAAACAAACACACATGCTTAAGCCTCTTAGCACTTTTGAATTTATAATTTATTTAAAAAGTAAAAGAAACATGTTTCCTTATTTATAAAAATAAACCACTTACTTTAGAAATTTATAATTAATTTTTAAAAATTCATAAAAGTTCCAAACCACTTCTAAAATACTCATTTGTAAAAGGATTGGAGAAGAAACTAAAGTTTGGAATCATTTTGAAGTATTTTAAGGAAAAAGGCAGAAACTGCAGCCTGTTAAAGGTACAATCTTTGAGTTCTATTATAGGTTCAAAAATTGTAGTTTTACACGCTTTAAGTTTTGTCGATTTTAGACCAGTTATCAATCTTTTGGGAGTATATTATTTTTTACAATAAGCAACCAACATATAATACATTATAAGTACGGTGATATACCCCTAATGATCTCTCTACAAAAATCATAGAAAATGTCGAACACAAAGTAATTTCAAAGTGCATTTATAGTGATTACCACTATAAAACCATAATCAAATCCAGTATGATTCAAATCAATCCCCTAGCAATCCTTACATGCTTTTTTCGAAGTCTATACAACAATCTAGAAGTCATACAAGTCCTAACAAAATCAATTACATATGTTATTTGCTTTCTAAATCAAAACAATTATCATAACATATTTAATAACATATTATATTTTCAATCAACAATATAAGCACTTCATTTTATTTGTACACTGAGATAACTCACCTTAAACCATGTACAAAACGGAGCACAAGTCACAACGAAGCTATCATCTTCCTACCTCAACCAAATAAATCACCAAAACCCTTCCTAACCTTCACATTTGCTCATAGCTTAGCCATCCACCCCTCATCTTTGCTAATGTCCTTGGGCCTTCTTAGGCTTAGTTGCTCCAATTCTTCCACTTTGAGTGGCTAGAATGTGTTGTAAATATATACTTTTGTTTGGTTTTTATTAAAGAAGGTTTAAGTATGTTTTAAAAGAGAGAAGAGGAGAAAGATGTGATCTTCTTATGAAACGAAGAGCAACCAAAAGAAAGGGCTAAAAGGATGTTTATATAGAGTTAGAAAATGTGGAAAATGACCTAAAATGCCTTTATATGCCCAGCCAAAAGTCTCCTCCCTCCCACCTTCCTTTCCATGAAACAAGCCTAGATTCCCTCCACTATCCATGTATTAAACCATGCCTTAAATTAAGGGCCTTTGTCCCCTTAATTAAACTCTTTTAACTGAATTAATTTGCTTAGGAAGTTAGGTGATTTAATACTCATAAATGTCTTCATATGTTACTATAAATGTTAAAGCGTTTGAAGGACGTTTATTGAGTAAAAGTTTGTTTATCGATAAAATGATTTTCGGTGACGTTATCGATATTTCTTTGAACTATTTATTTTTTTAAACAAATTTTAGAAATGAATTTCTTATTATTAGTTATTATTTAAAAGGGGGTTAACAAAATTATGAAATTGTATTTATTCACATTAAATCAAAGATTCAGATACATTAATAATTGAAATATTTAAACATGAAGTGTTCAAAATTTCGGGTCATTACATTCTCCCCCACATATAATATTTCATCCTCAAAATTCCAACAGAGCAATAAAAGCAGGATTCGCACATCAATAGGTAATAATATTACAATCATTAGCAAAAATAGCTTATGCTTTTCCTAGGTTCAAAATCTTTTCATCGTCCAATGATGATAAATAAACTACTAAGCATACCTTTCTCTCAACAGCCTAAAGTTATTACTTAGTCAATTATTCATACAAGCTCAAACAATTCAAAGAGTTATTCCCCAAACTCATCCTAGGCCAACGACATAAAATTTAATTACATGCAAGCCTGTATGATGTAAATGGCCCATCCGTACGCAATATCAATTTCAATCACTTGCCCGATCACAAGGATTTCTCTCCAAATTAGTACATACCACTTAACCTCTCTAATGCAGACTTTGATCCGGTTCCTTGATTAGACACCCATGTTCTCCTTTTATAGTCATGTACTATGATAGAAGACTTTAGAATCATATCAAGAATCTATATCAAGCGTTCGCTGTCAAGAACCTTGTGAAAAATTCTTTTTCGGACCGGTGTAAATCGCCTTGAAATTATGTGCTCGAATCGTAAATCAACTGTCATGTGCATAGAATGATCTACGTGCAATTCACGAACTTTATTCCATTGGTTTCATAACTACACCATTTACTTTTTAATTCATGTTTATTTTCTCATAAATAGTATTTCTCATTTAATATTAAAATCATTTATGAATCATTTCATAAAACATTACTCAAGTTTTTAAGCATTTTATAAAGACTTATATTAGTTGTAAAATATTTTAGTAAACCTTTTTTTTTTTTGAAAACCCAGGAGAACCCGGCGGACTGGTAAACTCCTGAGGAGGGTATAGTAAACCAAAATTTCATTGTAAAACATTTCAACACTTAAGTTCATTACTCGTATAATACTTCACTGCATCTTAAGAGCGCACACTACATTCATATTTATTTTATTTAAGAAGGCAGTTCTACAAATTTTAAACTTTCTTTAACTTATTATCTTCTAAAATTTATAAGTTACAAAAATTTGTCTTTCTAAATTTTAAAATTTTAAAATTATAAAAAGTCAGTTTTAATAATTTTACAAAAATGCTTAGCACCAATTTCTATATCCATTTGGAAGTTTCCAACCGTCCAAAATCATCAAAAATCCTATTTCATTCCAAAAATTGAAAATTACAAAATAACAATTCAAAATAAGATGCACAACCAAATTACCTTAATTCATAGGATACATACGTCCATAAAATAACTTAATAGAAAACTTCAAAACTAAATACAGACTTTTATTTCAAATCATTTTGAAAAAATTATATATACTTATAACCTTTGAATATCAAATCATATTTTCTATATTTAAATCAAAAATTGTTTTACCATAACAACTAGTATAAATCTACTATAGTAGCATCCCCACTTTGAAACTCGAAAATGAACGTCGATGATGCTGCAGTCATCACCGAGATCATTTTTCAAAGACAAAACTAAGTCCAGTACTTTCCATCTCCTTTAAAGTCCTTTTTAAAACATTTTCTATCCATAAATACTTTCAAATAATGCTAATGTTATTTTCTAAAAATTTTGAAAAACAATTTTCCTAAACAAATAGGATTTAAGTTGTCAAAATCTCAGTTTAAATCCTTTTTATTTATAAACCATACTTATTTAAAGTTACTTTCGTATATAAAATCATTTAACAAATGTTTATCCTTAAAAAATACCTTTCTTGTAGATTATAAATAACATCTTTTATTAAAGTAAACTTTTTAACCGACCATTATAAGCGAATGCCTTATAGTCAAATTGTGAAACTTAATAATCAAGAAATTCGTTTCAATGTACCCATAAACCACTATCTACCCAACGCATGTTGTAAAAAAAGAAACCTATTTATAAATACTCATAGACCGATCGAGCATAATTAAGCTAATCAGTAAGGGATAAATAAACATCATTAAGCCCTATATTAATCAACTACACCTCCAACATATACTAATATATTACTAATATATATCAAAATACATATACGCTCTCATATATATAATACTCTCAACTCATAGGGAATTCTATTACCCTATCTCTTGATGAGTTATACCCAACAAAAACCAAGGTTCTCGCTTAACCTTGCACTCTCACACCAAATTGGAACGATCATCCTTTTCAACCATCGAATGTTGACATTAATACTTCCATTGTATTCACGTGCCGAACACCCAAGTGCTGGAAGGACTGATTGTTAGGGTAAAAGAAAAAATGAAAAGAAAAATAACAAGAAAGAAGAGAACAAAAATATCAGAATCTCATAGTGGAATGGTAGCATATAATATCAAAAGATAGTACATGGTGTTACTCTACTATACATAGCATGTCGGAGTTACTAATCTAAGTGATATCATAAGTTGGACAGTTATAACTGCATGTCCTTATAATTTCTGGTATATAAACATAAAGCAATGCAATGAAAATAAGAATACTACAGTGGAACGTCTAGCTCCTTATCCAGAGCTCTAATGAATATCAATGAAAACCCATTTTCCTCAAATTTCTCTAAAGAGCAACCATGGAAATAAGAAAAATATATAATCACGAGTTAGACATAAATCTAGTATGAGAAACTCAAGAAATATATGTAACATACAAAAGTACCTTTTGAGACCGTCATAATCGTTATTCCCTCAAACGAGCCAACCTCTAATACGTACATATTGCGATATAATGGATAATGTCTAGGGTGTAGAATATAAGTTAAGAAAAATAGTCATGATACGTGAAGCGTACACCACAACAATAATAGTTAAACAATCAAAATGCTATGGTACTTCTGGAAAATTGTGTAGGATTTCCATTGAGACGACCATAGTACATCGAGGCAGATCTCCTGCACAAGGATCGAAGATATCCTTCAATACAATGTACATCTATAATGAATATACCATAGGAAAAACATAGCTGGCCTACTAAGACCGAGTGCAACGCTCCCGCATGCACATCCATAAGTATCTCTAGAATGGATTCATCTGAGCCTATGGGTTCGTAACCCTACCAGCTATGCCTTCTATCTTTAGTTTCAATCATTGCCGATGGTGAAGTCACGTTCATCATCTCAGCACACAAATCTTCATCACTAGAATAGAACTCAAATTCCCAAATAGATTCTAGCATCTCAAACAAATCAAAAATCTCTTCCAAAGCATAGAACACATATATAATTTTGAAGTGGTTATAGTTTCGAGTCACTACACATATGTATGCTCCCCCACTTACCAAGCACTCTGAAACCAATCGATAGATTTCCGGTTACCTTAACCGCAGTTTTTTCAAAAATAAACAAGCAATGCAAAAGGGTGGAGATCCTCTCCTATCAAGATGGATTTCTTTATCATTTATCCTAGAAGGCAAGACGAGTTTACACAAACATTGTTACTATAAACCCCTTCTCTCTTTTATATTTTAGAAACATACATTTTCTATCTTTTTTCCAAAAAATCGTACTTGCTATTATTTTTAAAATTCTATTATTAAAGATCTAAATATATTCATACTCATTTAATAATACTTTTCAACTTTAAAATATAATTCAAGGGTTTAAAAAAATGTTACTAAAACATTGTTTATTACTAAACCCTAATATTTTTATACTTTGTACGTTTATCTTTCAAAAATCTCATCCAAAGATCTAATTTTATTCATAAGGATTTAACATAAGTGCTAATTAAATATTGTCCGAACAACCCAAAACTATTTTACTAGTTTAAACATTGTATTTAAAAATCTCTCTTAAAGATTTAGTTATATTTATAGGGGTTTAAAACAAGAATTACCCAAACTGTGTAGTTAATGCCCCGCTATTACCCCGCCATATCTCATAGCGGATTTCTGCCGCTACGATTTTTCCATATAGCCCCAAAATATAGTCTTTCCGCTTTAAGCCCCGCTATTTCCGCTATATCCCATTATTCACGCTATATTTCACTATTTCCGCTATATCTTTTTTAATAAAATGAAATGAAAATTTGCATTTATACATTATAAAAATTATGAAACTAATTTATTTGATTTAATTTTTAATATATTTTCAGAAATGAACATACTCTAATATTCTACTAAATTTAATTATATTATATAACAGTTTTACGTTTATTTAAAGTATATTCGCACATGTTTTATTTAAAATTATTTATGTACTAATTATAATTCAATTTGAATGATAATTTTTCATTTAATTACCGTTTATATATTTGTAAAAACATTAAGTACAAGTTTTATAAGCTATTTTAGAGCTATCCGCTATATCCCACTATATCCTCGCTGTATCACTGCTATGACTTTTTGCACCTCCACCGCTTTGAATCTGCCGAGCGCTTTAACTGCACGGCCCAAACATTATCACAGCAACCTAAAATTATTTTATTACTTTAAACATTTATCTATAAAAATCTCTTTAAAGAATTTAATTATATTATAAGTGGTTAAGACAAGTGTTACTTAAACATTATCTTTAAAGTATTCCTTATTAAAATCTTGATCATTTTCCTAATAATAATCCTAACTATATTCCCAATTTTAATCTTAATTGTATTTCTAATTATAATCTTAATTATATTCTTAATTATAATCTTCATATTTCTGATTATAATCTTAATTACATTCTTAATTGTAACCTTAATAATAATTAACAAGGGTCAAAAACAAAAGTTACTAAAACATTATTTACTACAATCTAAGTTCATTTACTTTTTTATTTTGGTTAAGTTCGATAATTGACTAATCAACTATCTATTTCGAAAAACGATAACTTATAGAATTCAAGTTTATGTACGTAACATGTTTCCGACATTCCAAATTAACTATTCCTCAGCCAAGAGGGAAGCTGATAGGTTGGAGCGCTATTTCCCATCCCTGCTCAAATATCAATCACGACTCTCATAAACAGAGGAGTCTACTTGGTTTTCAGTGCTAAGCATAGTATTACCAACATTACATAAACAAGTTAAACAAAAACACACGCTTAAGCCTTTAAGCACTTCAAAACTACTTTATAAAACCTTTTTCCATAGTTTAAACCCTTTTAAGAATGACACACACACACACACACGTATATAAACTAATTTATTTATAAAATGAAATATTAAATAGTAAAAATAATTTAAAAGGACATCAAAATACATAAGCTTTAATTACTTTAGTAAAACATTTAACTAATTTTCTAAAAACTAGATATACTTAAAAATAACTATAATATGGTTCAAAATACTTGCTAAAAATATTAGTTAAAAACACATAGTTTATAAATTATTTAAAAAATAAATGAACATGTTTCCTTATTTATAAAAATAAACCGCTTTTTTACAAATTCATAATTAATTTTTAAAAATTCATAAAATTTTAAAACAACTTTTAAAATACTCCCATTTATGTTAGAAAAGAATTTTAAAAATATTAGAGAAGAATATTTAGGTTTGAAGTCATTTTGTAGCATTTTAAAGAGAAGGCGGAAACTACGGCATTTTAAAAGTGTTATCTTTAAGTGCTCTTATAGGTTTAAAAATTACTGTTCTAAGCGCATTAAAATTCATCGATTGTCAACAAGCTATGATCCTTTAGGGTCTAATTTTTTAAAGCAACGAACTAACACATAAAACATTATAACTATGGCAAGAAACCCCTAAGGCTCTCTACAAAATTCATTGAAAATGCCGAACACAAGGCAATTTCAAAGTGCGTTTGTAGCGGCTATAAAACTATAACCAAGTCGAGTCCGATTGAAATCAATCTCCTATTAATCCTTATATGCTTTGTTTTAAGGCTATACAAACAGCTATCGAAGTCATACAGGTCAAATACAATCCATTACATATGTCATTTTCCTTTTGAAGCAAAATCAAAACAATTATCACATAATATATTCAAAGCATACTATATTTTCAATCAACAATATAATCACTCACTTTGTATGTATGTGAGATAACTCACCCTAAACCATGTACAAAACCGAGCATTAGTCACCACCAAGCTATTGTCTTCCTACCTTAACAAAAGTGATCACCAAAACCCTTCCTAACCTTCACCTTTGATAACGGCCTAGCCTTCCACCCCTCATCTTTGATCACGGCCTTATAGGGCTTAGGTGCTTCAATTCTTCCACTTCGAGTGGCTAGAAGGTGTTGTGTGGTTGTTGTAAGGATATATTTATGTTTTTTTTTATTGAAAAAGGGTTTGAGTGTGTTTTGGAGGAGAGAAGAGGATGAAGAAGAGGTGAAAGAAGTTATTTTCTTATGAAATGAAGAGCAACCAAAAGAGAGGGCTAAAGGATGATTATATAGAGTTAGAAAATGTGGAAAATGACTAAAGATGCCCTATATGGCCAGCCAAAAGTCTCCTTCCACCCCCTTCTTTTCCATGAAACAAGGCTAGATTCCCTCCACTATCCATGAATTAAACCATGCCTTAAATTAGTTGATTTTGGCCCCATAATTAAACTCTTTTAACTTAATTAATTTTCTTAGGAAGTTAGGTGATCCAATACTTGTTAACATCTTCATATGTTACAATATAAGTGCCAAAGAATTCGAACAACTTTTATTGAGTAAAAGTCATTTATCGATAAAACGATTTTCGGTCACACTATCGATATTTCTTCAAAATGTTTATTTTTGTGAACAAAATTCAAAAATGAATTTCTTATCATTAGTTATTATTTAAAAGGGGTCAATCGTATTATAAAATCATGTTTATTCATATTAAATTCAAGATTCAAATGTCTAAATAATTCAGATATTTAAATATGAAGTGTTTGAAATTCCAGGCTCTTACAAATATATAAAGGTATCTATCTACTAATTCAGAATATGACAACGACATGATAAAATATAATATAAAAAACATTACCCATTTTATTTAAAATTCAAATGTCAGAAAAATACATCATGTCTCGATGGGTACATCAAAAATATAAAGATTACATAGATAACAAAATACATGCCACAAGTCTGTATCTCCATCGCCATCCTCGAAAATCTACATCATCATCTCTAACCTATGCTGTAATGAGGAGGGAGTCAGAACCAATAATGTCTAGCGAATAAAAATCTCGAGCCTTTCTATAATGGTACATAGGCAAAATAATTTAAATAAAAATATGTTCTACGTATCTCAACCATATTATAAGTTTCCAACTATAAGCCCCAAGTCTTTTCCAATCAAATTCCATAACCATTACTCTTTAAACGCAATAACCCGTATCTATTGTCAATAATGTCCTAATAATTGAAGAGATAATACCCAAGCCACTTAGTACCTTTTCAATGGGAACGAGGCAGACTCTGACCATTTAATACCTCATTTTTGGCAAGTACCCATCATTTACTACCCATTCCAAGACGGATTCCTCAATGTAATATCTAGCTGACGCTGCATGGAATCTCTTTAGGCCACTTACTACTTCAAATCTAAAGCGAACCCTCCCCGATATATCCTCTACCATTCCCAACCCTAACCATTTAATACTTCATTCATAGGGAAGATGCGGGCCCTCAACCAACAACTTAATACCTTCAACCCCAAAGCCAGGTCTTTGTATTATAACCTATAACCCAACCACGGTGTCTCACATTAGTCCCGCTATTCGTAGGTTCTGGTAGCTAGATTAACGAAGTAGGTATACCTTATAGATTTTGGGACTAACCTGATGCTCTCCTTGGTTACTTATTACAAGCGATGCCTCACATCACCCCCAAAATCACATTGCTGGTAGCCATATTAGATGGGAAAACTTCTGTGTGCTTTTAACTGTCCTCATGTCCCTATAACTTTGTCACTATCTTTACATATTATCCCACATCTCACCGCATTACATATCGAGGCCTTATAAGCAAATTATTACTTCGCAGTTACAAGTTAACTTCTTTCCTAAGGGGGGTTTAATAACAATGGATATCCTATTAACTACGTAATTAATACGTTATAATTATACGTCATTCATGCTAATATACATACACACATACACACACACACATACATACATACATACATACATACATACATACATACATACATACATACATACATATACATATATATGTGTGTGTGTGCGTGCATACCTTAAATATTTCTAAGCCTATGAAGATTGTGTCCACGCTACAGTTTAAATATCAAAACTTCAAATTTATGCAAGTACAATTTCTTATCAACAAATATACCATACATCCGGTATCCAAAATTTAATCAACGGATTTGTATAAAATTGAATCCATTCCAAACTTATTTTATACTAAAATAGTGGAATCATCATAAATAGAAATTTACAATTCAATACCTTACTCTCTATTCAACTATTTTATATAAAATTAAAAAAGGGAATTCCTATTAAAATTGCGAAAATATGCGACGCATCTGTACCTTACACACCATTTTAATATATATGTATGTATGTATGTATGTATGTATGTATATGCATGTATGTATACGTATGTATGTATATGCACCCTAAATATTTCTAAGCCTGTGAAGCTTGTGTCCACACTATAATTTAAATGTCAAAACTTCAAATTTATACAAGTCTAATTTCTTATCAACATGTATAACGTATATCCACTATCCAACATTTAATCAACAAATTTGTATAAAATAGAATCCATTCCAAACTTATTTCATATATTCAAATAGTGGAATCATCATCAATAAAAACTTACAATTCAATACTTTTACACTCTGTTTAACTATTTTGAATAAAACTAAAAAAGGGAACTTCTATTAAAATTGCGGAAATATGCGATGCAAACTATGAATAAAAGAATCTTACTTTACACACCATTTTCTAATTTAGTATTTTCAAATCCCTTAATCAGATCCAAAAAAAAAGTGAAATAGAATGTGAAATGTTAAAATTGAAATTTTTTCAAAAATTCCATTGTTTTAATATAAAATATTTGCAACTCTAACATAAGAATTGACATTTCGCTTTGGTGGAATTTTAAGGTTATAATATGATGTTTTCTTAGACCAAAATTCCTCAAAGCCATATATCAAATCCAAGTTATACTATATAATTACTGAACTAAGGAAAACTAAGATTTCCTCTCAAAATCTATCCTTATCTCTTCCCTTTTTAGATTTGATTCGCGTGCTTTAATCTCTTACAGATCTCTTCTTTTTGAAATATACAACATGAGTATTGTATACAAATTAGGTTCAAAAATTTTAGGGATTGGAGGAGAAAAGGATTTGAAATTGAATAATTTACATCAAAAATTTCTTACCTAAAACCCTAAAGTAATTTATGAATTTTTTAGGAGAGAGACTAGAAACGCTTTGATTGGTTATCAAAATAATTTGTGAATAAAAATGAGGGGGCTAAGTGTTATCCCATTTTTTGGTCAAAACTGGAATATCAACAAATTGGCAAGGAATGATGGATGTCGGGATTGGAAATCGATTGGAATCAAGGCTGCGATCGATATCGTCAAAATTTGGTTGAGCTTCGATCAGGACGAAAGTGATCGGAAATGATGATAAGGACTAGGAAAGGCTATGTTTCAGATTTCAGGTCAATCGGAGTTCGTATGAAGGAGATATGACCGATGCACGGTAAGTGTTGGGTGCGTTTCCACCACGACCGAACCAAGAAGAAGCAAGCAAGCGTATATAAGTCTGGGATTTCACTCGTGATTCAAGTACAAAGGTTCATTCGGTAAAGCAAGGCAAGAGTTCGACACTACACTCCCTGAGTTCATCCGGTAATAAGTGTCATCTGGTACTTAAAACCCCTCGGTTTCGTCCGGTAGTTCAAGTGTTTGAGTTCGTTCGGTATTCGAACTCCCCATGGTTCATTCGGCATTCTCAAATATGAAGGCTCATTCGGCATCCCCAACACAAGGGATCATTCGGCATTCTCAACCCACACCGGACCAACCTCCACCGGTCCAAACCCCATATAGCCGCTACCGAATCACCACCTCTCCACGCCAATGCCGAACCAACATCACCACCGAACCAAAATACTACACCTTCCACCAAGCCAAGACGCTGCCGAACCAGAATGCTGCCAAGCCAGATTGCATCAGCCCAGGCCCACCAGCAGCTATATACATCCAAGACCCCTGCCCCCAGCCTCACTCTATAAATAGAGGGGCAGGGGTACAACAATGGCAGACAAGTTTGAGAGCTCAAGCCTGGAAGGAACTTTCAAACAACTTTGATATACTTGTAATCAAAACTTTGTACTTGTAATCACCCAAATCACTACGAACAACATAAAATCAACTAAATCATACGACTTGGAGGTGTTTGCCCATTTTTTGTGCAAACATTTTTGGGATATTTGCTGAGATCTGTGATTTGTGTTTGAATATTGCTGAGTTGTATTCATACACTGGTGCTTTCACGGTATTTGGGGTTTGTGTCCAATTTTGGCGCAAACACTTTGGTGCTTTCACTGAGAAGAACCAGCACCCGCTACATCGGATAGAAGTTTGGATTTAGAAGACAATGTCTAGGCAAAATAGTAGAAGGCAAAGGGCTGAGAGAAGCCAACCGGTAGGAAGTCAACAAGCATCCTCCGGCGCTGAGGAAGGACCGGCTTCGATCTACATAATCCGGGAAGAAATGGAAGCCATAACAAATTCACTGCAAGAGAGGTTGTTGAAGAGTCAACAAGAGATGATGCAGACTTTCTTGGAGCAAATGAGAGATGCAGGGACCCTGAACTTAGGAACAACTACAGCGGTTATGGATGCAGGACAAGGAGCTAGGGTTATGGAACCCAATGGAGGAGCTAGGGTTATGGAAACCAATGGAGGACAGGATACAGAGCCAGAGGGCAATCGACAAGGGCTTGGGGGCAGGCCCGCAGGATCCAACACAGAAGGACCTTTGGAAGGAGTTCAACAGGCTAGAACCGACGTTGCTGCTAGCGAGCCACATGAAGAGTATGTACCGGAATACCCTCGGGGGCAACCCCCGACAGACAACGCTGGATTGGTAGATATAATCAGGAAGACTGTGCGAGGTGGTTTGACCAACGGAGACTTGGAAGGAGTGAACAGGAGTCCGTTCGCTCGAGAAATAAGGATAGCTCAGAATCCACCTAAGTTCAAGCTACCTAGCGTGGAGGTATACGATGGCAAGGCAGACCCTACGGATCACTTGATGAGGTACACCAGACACATGGAGGTGCTGGGGGCATCAGAGGAAGTGATGGCCCGATGCTTCCCTTTGTACTTGACGGACTTAGCTGCGATGTGGTTTAGGCAGCTGGAAGAAGGATCTATCAGGACTTGGAGGGAATTGGTGGAAAGGTTTTTGGGACAGTTTCGGGTTCATGTCAAGAGATCGAAGAACGTGATGACATTGACATCAGTAAAGCAAAGGATAGATGAATCGCTTAGAGCTTTTCTAACTCGATTCAGTGCCGCAGTTGCTTCGGTGGATCGGCCCGATCCATCGATGGTTTTAATGGCAGCAGTATCAGGAGTCAGTGAGAACTCGGATTTCAAGGTATCTCTGATATGAGATCCCCCACGGGATCTCGACGAATTCTTTCAAGAGGCAGAAAGGTTCCTTCGGCAAGAAGATGCGAGTACAGATTTAAAGTTGAAAAAGGTTAATGCAATTGAGGTTGGAGGACCATCCAGCAAAGGTTCGGATAAAGACAAAGGAAAAAGGAAGTTGGACGGTGATTCTGGAAATGCTAGGAAGCAATGGAAGGATCCAAGGTTTTCCACATACACAGGATTGAATGAGACACTGGAGCAGATATACCTGGATACTCGAAATCGCCTTCACTACCGGAGGCCGGCTAGGAGAGAACCAACAGAACGGGAAAGGACATCAGGAAGACACTGTCTCTTCCATGATTTGGACGGACACGACACCAACAGCTGCAGGCACTTAAAGGACATAATTGAGGAGCATGTAAGGAATGGACAGCTGCCACAATGTGTTGGACCTCGGAATGCAACGGCGAGGCAGGAGCAACCGCCGCCTACCTCAAGCTACGATGGTGGGAGGCCCAGGAATGATGGTCGGTTGATCATCCATTGACCAGGTTAGTATGAAATAAGTAGCAAATTATTGGCAAGCAACCAAGTCATTTACACATGTACGGGGACAGAGATAGCCCCTAGGCATGCTCTGAATGATAATAAACTGCAATGCTATGGTTTGTGAAATTTATCTTTTGCTTTTGGATTGGACACTGCTTTTCTTTTTGGTTTTCGGTTTTGGAGCTTGGATTGAGCTCCTGGTTTTTCTTGCTTTTTGATTTGGATTTTCCTTTGGATGATTGTTTTCGGTTTTGGATGCTGGTTTGGATTTCTGGTTTTCTGGTTTTGGATTTGGATTTTGGATTTGGATTCTGGATTTGGATTCTGGATTTGGATTTTGGATTTGGATTTTGGATTGTTTTTTGATTGGATTTTTATCTGATTTTTGATAAACGGTCGTCGGGTATGGATTATGCCTGGCAAGGGGTGAGTCGCTTTGCCTGAACGTGGTAAATTGACTCATTCAGGTCGTCGAGTATGGACTATGCTCGGCAAGGGTCCGGAGTGACCAGGATTCGGCCTAGGACTTAGGCCCTGTATTATCAATTGTTATTTTCAGGTCGTCGAGTATGGACTATGCTCGGCAAGGGTCCGGAGAGACCAGGATTCGGCTTAGGACTTAAGCCATGGCATTTTACAGCGTCCAGGGACACTGGACCAAGGTCGTCAAGTGTGGATTACGCATGGCAAGAACCCGGAGAGGTTAGCACAGCGCCCAGGGACACTGGGCCAAGGTCGTCAAGTGTAGATTGCGCTTGGCAAGAACCCGGAGAGGTTAGCTCAACGTCCAGGGACGCTGGACCAAGGTCGTCAAGTGTGGATTACGCTTGGCAAGAACCCGGAGAGGTTAGCACAGCGCCCAGGGACACTGGACCAAGGTCGTCATGTGTGGATTACGCTTGGCAAGAACCCGGAGAGGTTAGCTCAACGTCCAGGGACACTGGACCAAGGACATCAAGTATGGATTGCACTTGGAAAGAACCCGAAGAGGTTAGCTCAACGTCCAGGGACACTGGACCAAGATTCCAGGGACACTGGACCAAGATTCCAGGGACACTGGACCAAGGACATCAAGTATGGATTGCGCTTGGCAAGAACTCGGAGAGGTTAGCTCAACGTCCAGGGACACTGGACCAAGGACATCAAGTATGGATTGCGCTTGGAAAGAACCCGAAGAGGTTAGCTCAACGTCCAGGGACACTGGACCAAGATTCCAGGGACACTGGACCAAGGACATCAAGTATGGATTGCGCTTGGAAAGAACCCGAAGAGGTTAGCTCAACGTCCAGGGACACTGGACCAAGATTCCAGGGACACTGGACCAAGGTCGTCAAGTGTGGATTACGCTTGGCAAGAACCCGGAGAGGTTAGCTCAACGTCCAGGGACACTGGACCAAGATCATCAAGTGTGGATTAGCATGGCAAGAACCCGAAGAGGTTAGCTCAACATCCAGGGACACTGGATCACGGCCGTCAGGTGTGGATTGCGCTTGGCAAGAGCCCGAAGAGGTTATGGATTTGGATATCGATCCAGAGAGGTCCTGGATTCGGTTATTGGCTATTGGATAAGAATGGTTTGGGACTCGGTTGTCGAGTTCGGATGGACATGGAATTGGCTCAAGCTTAGGTTATTGGATTTGGAATTGGATATCGACTCGGAGCAGTCAAGAATGATCTACTCTGGCAATATGGCTATGGACTTTGGATATTGGATTTGGAACTATTCAAAACACGCCTTGTTATCACAAGGCATGTTTTGGGGGGCAAAGTGTTATCCCATTTTTTGGTCAAAACTGGAATATCAACAAATTAGCAAGGAATGATGGATGTCGGGATTGGAAATCGATTGGAATCAAGGCTGCGATCGATATCGTCAAAATTTGGTTGAGATCCGATCAGGACGAAAGTGATCGGAAATGATGATAAGGACTAGGAAAGGCTATGTTTCAGATTTCAGGTCAATCGGAGTTCGTATGAAGGAGATATGACCGATGCACGGTAAGTGTTGGGTGCATTTCCACCACGACCGAACTAAGAAGAAGCAAGCAAGCGTATATAAGTCTGGGATTTCACTCGTGATTCAAGTACAAAGGTTCATTCGGTAAAGCAAGGCAAGAGTTCGACACTACACTCCCCGAGTTCATCCGGTACTTAAAACCCCTCGGTTTCGTCCGGTAGTTCAAGTGTTTGAGTTCGTTCGGTATTCGAACTCCCCATGGTTCATTCGGCATTCTCAAATATGAAGGCTCATTCGGCATCCCCAACACAAGGGATCATTCGGCATTCTCAACCCACACCGGACCAACCTCCACCTGTCCAAACCCTATATAGCCGCTACCGAATCACCACCTCTCCACGCCAATGCCGAACCAACATCACCACCAAACCAAAATACTACACCTTCCACCAAGCCAAGACGCTGCCGAACCAGAATGCTGCCAAGCCAGATTGCATCAGCCCAGGCCCACCAGCAGCTATATACATCCAAGACCCCTGCCCCCGGCCTCACTCTATAAATAGAGGGGCAGGGGTACAACAATGGCAGACAAGTTTGAGAGCTCAAGCCTGGAAGGAACTTTCAAACAACTTTGATATACTTGTAATCAAAACTTTGTACTTGTAATCAGATCGGAAAAGGAGAATAACATATAAAGTGGACGTAGGCACACTCTGGCCGAACCACTATAAATCTGCATGTCTTTTACAGTTTAGTCCCTGCTTTTTACGTATTTACATAAACCACCCAAATCACTACGAACAACATAAAATCAACTAAATCATACGACTTGGAGGTGTTTACCCATTTTTTGTGCAAACATTTTTGGGATATTTGCTGAGATCTGTGATTTGTGTTTGAATATTGCTGAGTTGTATTCATACACTGGTGCTTTCACGGTATTTGGGGTTTGTGGCCAATTTTGGCGCAAACACTAAGCTTTTATATATATTGGTTATAAAGCACCAGAACCCTCGAATTTAAGTCGGTGTAAAATAATAAAATCTAGACCGTTCAAATACAAAAAACACTAGCTGTCACTAACATTCACAGGTCGACTGATCTGCCCTAAGCGGTCAATTGCTAGTGCTCAATCGGTCCTAGGGAGCGGTCGACCATTTCACTTATTTTGGAACCTTTTAGTTTTTCCTTCGTGTATTTATTTATTTCCTTAATTAACTTTTAACGTTAACGTTAATTTTAACATTTGCGTAATCACCAAGCCATTATTGTTATATTTTAAATTTCAAATACAAGTGTTAATAATTTATTTGGATTTTAATTCTATTTAAATTATTTTGGATCCAAAAACTTCAAACGTCCATAACTTTTTCGTGAGCTTCTTCTTTAAAACAATATATATGAAAACTAATTAGAAAATCACTACAAATGCAGTGGCATAACTTCTGTGGTCAAATTTTGACCTGTACAATTTTTTTTAAGCCTTATAATTAATTCTTTTCTTATTGGTTAATTTATTATTAATTTTTGCAGGGTGTTATAAGCCGCCTCTACCAAGTAAGTGGCAATGGTTCAAAATGCACACTTCACACAGCATATCCACTTTAAAGTTGACTTATTCGCTCGACCAATCATCGGAATGTGTATGAGATGCCATAAGGGCCCAATACTATTGAGTACCCTTGTCTAAAGCTCTGAATGAGATTAAACAACCAAAATGCAGGAATAATCTAATTAGAAAGTCATTCGAAACCTCATCGAAGAACCAACGTTTATTGAAGAAGCAATAAATTCGATTATGAAAAGTACTAGTTTGAATGGCTCATTGGAATAGACCCACCATAGGATTTACATAATACACAAGAGAAGCATCCGAAGCACTAAACATAATAGGTATTAACTTCTAATTGTTGGAGCTGCAAACTTGGATTTGACAAGAGTTTGATTTTCAGGTAGTATGAAGAGGGGATTGGCCTAAATATTGGATATGGGTAAAGATATAGTTGGGGGCTTACTTTGTTTCCCTTGAACCGAGAAAAAATTTGTCGTCTATTACATTGCTCACAAACTCAGCTTAAGGTGGGGATACCTATTATTTGTTAGCTATACAACCCACATAAGGCATCGGTTTACTACGTGGACTTCCTATGCATTCCCTGTAGAGTGCAATGGAATCCAGCTTCACCAAGCCAAAAGGAAAGAACATAAGCAATATAGTATAGCCAAAGGGCTTTCGTCATTTGTAAAAGATCTACACTTTAATACACTGACTGTGATCCAAATTGCACTGATATTTTTCATTTTTATTTAAGAACACGTCGACCTTACCCCCTCTATTGAGCTATTTCTATATGGAATCAACAAGATTGAACCAAGGCCCTAGGATTTGTAGGGAAGAGGGAGTCATCAACTCTTGCTTCACATTGTTCGACCCAAGATGTAACCGCAGATAGATAGCCCTCTTTTGATAAGAGTTGATCGCCACACCCGTGATGTTCGGTTAACTATGGCTCTTTCTTTTGGTACATGAACATAAGAAAGAATAGCCTCTTTCCTTGGGAGAGAACAAGTAAATGTAACATCACACGGTGAATATATCATATCCTTCTAGTTATTTTAAATATCTCATGTAAATATTAATTGTCCACAGAAGAATGGATCCCTAATTAGTTTACTTACTAAATAGATTCCTACTGAATCCCCACCCAGTTTACTAACTTCGCTTATGCAAAACTATCCCATTTTATCCTTGATTTTGGACTTTAAAAAGTTTGAAATGATATTTAAATTTGAGTATTTTGTTTCATTCTTTTTACAAGTGTTTACTAACCCATGTTAGAGTATTTCAAAAAGGGAATTTTTATGAATTTGGAAGAAACGGTTATGAATTTTTAAAGAAGGAATATTTTATTAAAATATATAGAAAACATGTGTTTTTTAAAGTTTCAAGGAAAATTGTAAAGTAGTTATTTTCAAGTAATACTTTAGATAAATATTTTAAAACCTGTAATAAGTATTTTCAAGTATTTTAGAAGTATATACAAGTGTTTTCGAAAAGTGGTTAGAATAGCTAAATGGACAAATAGTTAATTGCTTAATTACTTGTTCGAAAAGTAATTAACTATGCTTCACACTAAAAGATGACGAAGTAAGGCTTATCTATTTGTGAGAGTTAAGATTGGAGTCTAGTAGGGATGAAGCAATAGAGATCTAACCTACTGGTTTCCCTATTAGCTGAAGAATGGTAAGTCAAAAAAAATTTCAAAACGTGTTAATCATGTTGATTTCTTACTTGTTTATGGAAATCATTAATACTATACTTAACACTAAAAGCCGATGAGTTAGGCTTATCTATATGTGAGATTCAAGAATGAAGTGTCTAGGCAAGTCTTTGATGTAACCAATGCTCAAACTTACCTGGCTTCACTCTTGTACAAGGAATAGTCAAATTACAATGTCAGAAACAAGTTAAGTGTGTGAATTGTGATTTATATAAGCAATTGTTTTGACTAGATAATCGATTAGTCGATTATCGAACTTGACGGAAGATGACTTAATAAGTTATCGAAAGACTTCACGATTTGATGCCAATAAGATTAGCTCTGGCTTACTTCTAAGAGAACTGGAATATAGTTAACTGAAAATTCATCGATTAGTTTTGGGGAGTTCGATAAGCAGGAAGATTGTATTTATATGAGATGACTCAAATTCGTATCACTTCAAAACTATATACGTGATCTGTGTTCTGAAAACAGTTTTAAAGTGGAATGTTACGGAGTTGGACTGTCTATCATAAGGTTAAGTCCAAGGTAAAGGTCAATGTTAACATTTCAAACAATGCTATCATATGGAAATGTCTATCTTGAGGAGTATTCCAAGAGAGAGGATAGCCTTAGCATTTGTTGGAGGCCTTATGTGGGGAACCTATGTGAAGGTTCAAGAGCTGTTCGAGATGCTCAAATCCATATAGTTATTTGTGATCTATTGGAGTTAAAGGAATCCAATTGAGGATCTGTATGCTTTTTGAGTGACAAGGATTCATATGAAAGATGTCGATCACAACCTCAGCATCAAAAATGGCTAAAGTCAATGTGAGATGCATAATCTTAGGTTTAGCATAGCCATGAAGGTATATCAACTCCATATTTAGGGTTTGCTTATTGATATGTTACAAGAGGGAATTGTTGATACTTAGTGCCACAGTTCATCATTAGCTAGTTGTGTTTGCCTTAGAATATGTCCTTTCTAGAGATATAGAATACTTGGAAGAAAGTATTTGATCTTGGTTATGGAGTTCGGACTCGGCTTGATCCGAGGAGATCTCTATGGAAAAATCCTTTATGCGAACATGCTTTAGCGGTATTGATTGTATACCTATTATTGTTGTGGCATTCATGCAGTTGCTATTTGATATTATCTATGTGTTATACGCTAGACATTATCTATTATATCACTATATTTTAAACTTAACAAATGGTCGGTTTCATTTAAGGGGAAAATTATTGTAGTAATCTGTATGGTCTGAAAGGATGCTATTATAGTCATTCTTATTTCTCGAGTTTCTCACGTCAATTTACCAGATTGATCCGCGTGTTATTTTCTTATAATGCTTGGACCAGCCCCCTGTATGTTTTCAAATTTAGCTATGGACGTTTTGGAGCTTATAGAGAAGAGCTAGATGATTACCTACCATAATATTCTTATTTTTGCTGCATTTTTGTATTGTATATATCAGCATTGTAAGGACAAACAATTATAACTGTCTAGACTGATGATATTACTTAGGTTTTAGTAGCTCTGATATTTCTGTATTTAGAGTAACCATTTTGTACCGTTTCTTTGATATTGTATATTACAGTTCCTAGTGTATGCGTGGCACACGTGATAAGGGGTTCTCACACTGGTAAATGTATGACGAAGTCTTGTCTCCTACCCCTACATGGCCCTTTATGGGTTTGTTTAGAAGTCGAGAGGTTGGCTGTAAAATCAGGAATGGGGTTACCATTTGTAGTTATGCCCCAAAAAGGAGTAGTCATTACATTTGGTATCAGAGCTCAAGATTAAGTGAATGTCTTGGCTTCGCTTCGGTATGACTCATTAGAGATAGGGTAAGGGACACCCTAGAATGAGTCGTCACATGAGAGCGTATTTGTATTTTGAAAACTAGACTTTTAAAATATTCTTTAGGAAATCTTACCCTTGAATAACTCTATCATTTGGTTTTCTAAGGTTGTTTTTCTTTGATTAGGTAGTAAGAACTATGAGTACTAGAGCTACCATGCTAGAGGTGGTCGGAGTAGTACTATCATGAATGGAGGGAATCGATCACTGAGAAATGTTGCTCCAGTTGAGGAACCAATGGTGAATGTCACAAAGGATATCGGGCAGGTCGGGCCTAAGATGAGTGTTATTCGGTCTGCCAGGGTTATGAGAGATTGGGGGTAAGAGGTTTAGTGGGACAGAGAGTATTATAGAAGTCTAGCTTTAGCTCGGATTATGCGATCATATATCTGGAGATATGGAGCTAGATGATGCAATAAAGCATAGGTTGGTATCACGACATCTGACAGACGCAGTCATGGAATGGTGGAGTTTTGTTACAACTGATGTCCAAGAAAATGACTTTTCTAAGGCCCAATTAAAAGATGAGATTGAGATTAAGTTTGTTTCGGAAGCCGGAAATATTTTGTTATTTAGGAGCTTCTTGGACCTAAACAAGGTACCATAACCATAAAGAGTATGAGAATTAGTTCAGTTCATTGTCTCGGTTTGGGTTGGGGTTAGTAAACATGCCATTAAAGAAGAGCATGATGTTCATCGCAAGTATGCATCCTAAGTTCCAAAGGGACGTGACAAGTCACTTCGTGGGGTCTTTTGTGGGTTTGCTGAACATGGAGGCTTGAGAGCTCGGCTCCAAAGTCATCTACTTCTGCATCGACAGGGGACAACAAGCGTAAGTTTCAGTCATCAAATAATAAGTATGCCCTTGTTTGCTACAAGTGTGGGAAGAAGGGTCGCTTTTCTAATAAGTAGAGGTCGGATGGAGAAAAGCAGATGATTAAAGCATTGATCAAGAAGTTTCTGAAGCTTGAGGCCCAGTTTGCACCAAAAGGTTACTACGGTTGCCATCATCCTGGCCATTTTGTTGGAGATTGTCCTATGCTCAAGAAAGATGACAGCCTAGGGTTTTTTTCCATTTCTACAGCTGAGAAAGGGAAGTAGACTCTTGAGGTATACTATTTGTTTATGGTTTATCTATTCGTGTTTGGTTTGATATTAGTGCTTCTTATAGTTTAATATCCCAAGATCTTAATTGTTTATTCATGCTTGACAGGTTAGGAACATTAAGTATTATTTGTTATTGATTTATGCTCAACCACTTTATGAGAATTTTTGCCTTTCTACATCATGGTTAGGTAGATAGTACTTGTGGGTACACTGAACCAACACCTTATGAAATTAAGTTTCATGGTTTGACTATAATGTGTTATAAGGTGTTCGATGAAAATGTTGGTTAGAAGTTAAAGTTTAGTAAAAGTTGTTTACTATAAATAAAAAGGGAAAATAGAATATATTTTTCAATAAATATTTGTGAAAGGATTTATATAAGAAAGTGATTTTATATAAGTATAGTTTATAAAATGTGGTTTATAAACAAAAAGGATTTAAATAGAGACTTTGAGAACTTAAGTCCTGATATCTTTGAAATGTTTTCAAGATTTTGGAAATAGCATTATTTGAAAGTAAGTATTTGGGAAAATTGGTTTAGAAAATTAAGATCATGATAATTAGTATTATTATATGAAGTATTTGATACCGCTTTTGAATGATTTTGGTTAAATACCAAAATTATGGTTTGGATGTACTTAACTAACTTTTGTCGCTTGAAAATGATTTTGATGATAATTTCAGCATCATCGGCATTCATTTTTAGGTTTTTATATGGGATGCTACAAAGTTATTTATGTAAAATAGATTTTGATTCAGATCTCGAAAGTAGGAGTTAATATACGAAGGTTACATATTATATCGAAATGATTTGAAACGAAAATTGGTGTTTAGTTCTGAAGTTTTCTTGTTAAGTTATTTCATGGACACATGTAGCAGATGCATTAGAAAAGTATGTTATGTGCATCATGATATGATATTTTGTTTGGTAGTTCTCATTTATTAAAATGAAATGTATTTTTCGACGGTTTTGGATTGTCAGGAACTTCTAAATTGTTATAGAACTTGAAACTAAGTGTTTTGAAAATAAAAGGTTGAGTTTATATAACACTTCAATTAATAAGGCAGTAAGTTAAAATAAGTTTAAATTTGCTAAATGCACGTGTTAAATAAAAACAAAGTGATGTTCATTATATTCTCCTAGGATGAAATGGAATATTAAATGAGTATGAACTTAAGTTACAAAAGGTTTATAAACTTGAAATTTTGTTTTGTGAAAAGATTCGTAAATGATTTTAGTATTGAATGACATATTATTTGTACAAATGAATGTGATTAAAAAGGAATTGGTGTACTTCAGAAACCAATAGAATAAATACGTAAGTTTTACGTAGATCATTTTATTTGCATGACTGTTCTTGATCCAGTATTCGAATACGTTTCCAAGGTGGTTTACACTGGTCTGAGCAAGAATTTTTCACTCGATTCTTGACGGCGAACACTTGATTCCCTAGAGAGGTCAAGTGATTTATACTATTTGGGAAGTGAAAACTATATGATCGAGCAATTGATCAGATATTGCATACTGATGGTCTACATACATCGTACGGGCTTTAGTACATTTGTATAATCTGTTATGTTGACTTATAAGGAGTTTGGGGAATAACTCTTTGATTTGATATGAAGTAGCATGAATAATCGTCTAAGTAAGAACCTAAGGTTGTTGAGCAGAAGGTATGCTTAGTAGATTATTTATCATCCTTGGACGATGAGAGGGTTAGTACCTGAACAAACTGTGAGCTTTGTTTGCTGGTGACTGTGAATTCTATTTGAGTATTTATGTGCTTGTTCCTTTGATAAGGTTAAAATGTACCATGGAGTAAGGATGCTTGGGGAGGTACCATAGAAGACGAAGGACAGTTTGAAGAAGTTCTACCCAGAGTGTTTATGGAATAGGGGTTCCTTATCTTATTATCGTATATTTTTTGTAGTGTACTCACCGCTTAAGGTAGAGTCACTTAGTATGCATTCAGTTTGCAACTTAGTTTGTATATAGTTCCATCGGTACTCTATATATGTAACTTTTTTCATCTATCTTCTTTGAATATCGTTCTTATCAGAATCTCAAGGACAAAATGTTTTAAGTGGGGGAGAATATAGCAACCCTGAAATTCGAACAATTCGTCTTTGAATATCACAACATTTTGAAATATAATTAAGTGTTATAAATATGATTGTATACCTTGTTAGACATCATCGAATTAATGAATATTGATAAGAAAATTTTTTCTAAATTTTTTTTATAAAAATATATTCTTCAAAGAAAAATCGATAAATGTGACCAAAAATCGGTTTATCAATAAATACCTTTTCGATCGGTATAAGGTGTTCGAACTCTTATGTGTTTGTCTTACGATTAAATGAACACATCGGCAAACTAACACACACACCTCTTCATAAAGCATGGAATGTTCTAGAAGCTTCCATATGGATAAGGGATATTATCATTAGAGTGGTATAATGGTAATTAGCATAAAGGAGAAATAATGTAAAGGAGAAGTAATGAGAGGTGAAGCTTCCATGGCATGATGGAGGGAGGTGAGTGGAAGATTAAAGAACGCCTTATGAAACCTATAAAAGGTGGGATGTAATTTTGGAATTAATCATAAATTCACAAACCAAAACTAAGCTTTTCAAATGGCTTCTTTATCTTCTTTCTCTCTTATGTTGTAGAGTGAATTAGTTACAAGTCAATTCCAAATCACTTCAAACTTTTCCACAAGCCTTAGTACAATATTAGAACACTTTCCACCATGCTAAAACTTGAAGAATCAAAGCTATACTCCCACCCACTTGGAGGCTTTGAGCAAGTGTTAGGGGAGGAAGGCAAATTCAAGTGCAAAAATAGGAGGAGGAAGGAGGGAAAGATGATTGCAAGTTAGCTTTGGACTTGGTTTCTTGGATCTTAGTTGTAGTTTGGTTAGAGACGAGTTAGCACCTCCCTTTTAATGAAAATATGACACATAGATGTTTGTGTTTGATTATGTTTAAGTTGTTTCAATTGTTGTTGACATATGTTAAACCATTAGTTTGGATTCTTAATTTAAAGTAAATGACATATGTGACATGAATGCATTTGTATGACATAAGATTAGGCCTTGAACAAAGCACACAGGTTATAGATGGACTTCGATTTAGGTTGAATTCGGTTTGGAAGTGCACTGATAGCGATGGTTGCTATAGAAGCAGTTTGGAATTGTCTTGTTTTTTATGATTACTATGGAACTTTGTTGAGAGATCCTTGGGGGTTCTTACCATATTTATAATGTCTTGTATGTTTATTTCGATTAAAAGCTTATATAGTAAAAAGTTAAGAACATCTTGAAAACTGACCAAACTTCGCTTGTTCAAAACTGTCCCAATTAGACTTGATTTTGGACTTTAAAAGGTTTGAAAATATTTTTAAATTTAAGTATTTTGTTTCATTCCTTTTACAAGTGTTTACTAACTCGGAGTATTTAAAAAAAGGTTCGAGATGTGCATGAATTTCTAAGAATTAGTTGCGAATTTTTAACGAAGGGATATTCTGTTAAAATATATAGAAAACATGTTCTTTTTTCATATTAAGGAAAATTGTAGAGTTGTTATTTTCGGGTAATTTTTTTTAAATGTTTTAAAACGTATATAAGTTTTATCAAGCATTTTAGAATTATATACATATGTTTTTGAAAAAGGTTTATAATTTCTAAATGGCCAAATGGTTAGTTGTTTAATTACTTGTTTGAAAAGTAATTAACTATGCTTAACGCTAAAAGCCGTTGAAGCAAGGCTTATTTATTTGTGAGAGTTAAAATTAATATCCAGTAGGGATGGAGCAAGAAGCTCAAACCTACCCGTTTCCCTCTTGACCGAGGAATAATAAGTTGGAAAATGTCAAAAACGTGTTAATCATGTTGAGTTCTTACTTGTTTATGGAAATAGTTCATACTATACTTAACACTAAAAGCCGATGAGGCAGACTTATCTATTTGTGAGATTCAAGAATACGCAAGGCTTTGATGCAACCAGTGCTCTAACTTACTTGGCTACACCCTTGGATGAGAAATTGTTAAGTTGGAATGTCGGAAACAAGTTAAGTGTACGAATCGTGATTTGTATAAGTAATTGTTTTGACTAGATAATCGACTAGTCGATTATCGAAATTGACCAAATATAACTTAAGAGGTTATCGATAGACTTCGCGATTTCATCCCAGTAAGAACCCCTGGGGTGGAGTATTGGTATGAACATCTTTAGCTTTCGCTTACTTATGAGAGAACAGGAATTGAGTTAACCAAAAATTCATCGATTGGTTTTGAAGAGTCCATTGAGCGTGAAGAGTGTACTTATATGAGATGACCCAAACCCGTAATCACTTCAAAACATATACGCGATATGTGTTCTAGAAGCTGTTGTGAAGTGGAATGCTATGGAGTTGAACTGTCTATCATAAGGTTCAATCCAAAGGAAAGGTCAACGTTAACATTTCAAATGATGCCATCGTGTAGGACTGTCTATCTGAAGGAGTATTTCAAGAGAGAGGACAGTGTTAGCATTTGTCAAAGGACTTATGTGGGGAATATATGTAGAGGTTTGAGATCTGTTCGAGATGCTCAAACCCATGTAACAATTTGTTATCTATTATAGATAAAGGAATCCAATTGGGGATCCATGTGTTGTTCGAGTGATGAAGACTCGTGTGAAAGATGCTGAACATAGCCTCAACATCAAAAATAACTAAAACTAGAGAAAAATGAACAGTCTCCTGTTAAACTTACCCATGAAGGTATATCAATTCCATATATGGAGTATGCCTATCGATATGTTGCGCGCGAGAGTTGTTGATACTTGGTGCATGCAATTCATCGTTGGGCGGTTGCATTTACCTTAGAGTATATCCTATCTAAAGATATATGATGCTCGGAAGGAAGTTTCTGATCCTGATCATGGAGTTCGGACTCGGCTTGATCCGAGGAGATCTCCATGAAAAAATGATTATAAAAAGGCGCCTTAGTGGTATTGGTTGTATACCTTGTTGTGGCATTCACACAACCGCTATTTGATATGATTTATATGCTACACTTTAGATGTTATCTATCATATCATTATATATTAAAATTAACAAATGATTGATTTCATTTGAGGGGAAAACCGTTGGGGTAATCCGCATGGACCAAAAAATATGCTTTTATATACCAATCTTATTTCTTGAGTTTCTCACGTTGATTTACCATACTAATCCAAATGTTATTTTCTTATAATGCTTGGGTCAACCCCGCATATATTTTCATATTTAACTATGGGTGTTTTAGAGCTTATAGAGAAGAGCTAGATGATCATCGATCGTAGTATTCTTATTTCTGCTGCATTTCTTCATTGTATATATTAACATTGTGAGGATAAGTAGTTATAACTGTCCAAAATGATGATAGTACTTAAGTTTTAGTATTCTGATATTTCTATATGTAGAATAACCCTTTGTATTGTTCCTTTGATATTATTATCGTTCCATTGTGAGATTCCAATGTTGTTTTCTCTCTTTCTTGTTCTATTTTATTTTTTATTTTACTCTAACTTTTTGTCTTTCTGGCACTTAGTTGCTTGGCACGTCAATACCATGGATGTATTTAGTGTCGACATTCGAAGGTCAAAAAGTTTGGGCGTTGCACTTTGGAAATAGATTCTACAGGCATTTGAGATTATGCTCCCAAATGCACTTTTCCCTAGTATGCATCATGATCGCCCACACCCAGATCGTTACGCCATTCTATTAATATACCTAATTGGTCTATGCAAGCTAATTGTAACCTAAAAGCAAAAGAAAGGCAGCGAAGCTAATGGTTTCTACTAAAGAATGCCCGCCTAAGTCTTGCCTAATAGTTTAGTTGAATTGACTTAGCTGAATTCCCAAGTGGATTACTTCAAAGAAAGACTATTACTGAGTTTCTTCGATTTCTTTTAAGATTTTGGTTGCATAAGAGCCTTTTCATTAGATTTTATAAGGAGCAAGTGCGGAATTCATGGATATCAAGCTTGACATGGAGCATTCCCCTTATATGGTATGTGGGATATTTTCGTGAAGATGGTGGAATTCCAAGCCAGCATTCGAGCAATGACAGAATCAAGCTTCGAGCTGAAATAGATAGCAAACTTATGCAGATTCACTCCTAGATTGCTCAAAACTTCAAGGCGCACTTGAAATTTCACAGTTCTCTCCCCAGCTCAATAAGCAGTTGTCGATGAAAAGAAGTTGAGTGGTAGGGTAGGCGAGAGGAGAAGGCCGGTAGCCATATAAGGAAGCTTCCATCTGCCATCACTTAAGTTCAATTCAAGACGCATAGCAATTTTCGAGGAAGACTACATCGGGAGATAGGGACGTACCTGCCTTAAAGCCATAGCCGATTTCGATTGAATGCAGTGGAAGGGCAACTATTAACAAGAACTGAAAAGGAAGAGGGTATTGATCCATTTTATCACATTCTTTTATCTATTTCATTCACTTGCATCGAATTTAAATAGAATGAGGACTAATAGCATGAACTCTCCTTTTTTCATATCAATCTTTCTACCCACTGTCAGTTGCAGAGGCCTTCTCCATAGACTGTGCAAACTATAGAGCAAAGGTAACATTATCCGAGACAGACCCACTAGGGATAAAGGTGCCTTGCCTTAATGAAACCAATTCAAGGCTTCAATCTATTAATGTGAACTTAGCAATGAACCAATTGTTCTCCTCAACTCAAAAACCTATTTGGTTTCGTTACAAATATGAGTTGCTTTCTTTTCGTTATAGATTCTAAAGGCACCCTGGCCCACGTCAGGATTGGGATGTGGATCGGTTACCAACTAACTCTCTTAACTGTGATTCCCCAATGTATATGCTGTATCGGTCCCAGAATAGATTGGACAAGAGTATAAGTTCTTCGCCCCTCTTGAGTAGGGGATGTACTCTGATTATTATCCTATTTGAGAAGATAGGATCAAGTAAGGGTACGAAGGAGTTCAAAAGAAAGTGAAAGATGGCCATCAAGAAAAAGTTTGAGGTTGGTTGGCCCAAGCTACAAATAGTGCAACGATTATGGTTATCGGTCTTTTTCTTTCTAGGTTAACTATGAGATGAGAATCGATCGACTTTTCTTAGGTTTCTTCTTCTTAATTAATGGAAGGCTTTGTGCTATGTTAAGGGGTAAGACGGGTATAGTCAGGATTGGTTTAGGAACTGGCCTATAATCCGAACCGAGGACGGATTTTTAGAGCCTTTGCATGATCACGGCCCTTTGTCCTGCCCATTGTAGCACGTGCGTCTCCCAGGGCATAAGGGATATGATGACTTGACGTCATCCTCACATTCCTCCAGCTTATCACTGACAATCCGCTTAGGCTTCCACACTCAAGGTAGCAACTAAACACGAGGGTTGCGCTCATTGCAAGAATTAACCCAACACCTTATGGTGAGAGTTGAAGACCACCATGCACCAATTATGTCCGCATTCCCAAAGGCACCTCTTTCTTTAAAAATATCGTGGCATGTCAAGCCCGAGTAAGATTTTTTTTCTTTCTTTCCATCGAATGAAACTACATGCTCGACAGCTTGTGTGGGACCCTGTCAATTTTTTTGAGTTTCGTTCTTGTGAACGTATTCCCCGAATACTTAAGCGTTAGCTACAACATTGCATGGGCCCTCCCTTATTGGTTGTTACCTTTTTCTTGGAGCTATGCTACCACCATCCCCTTTCTAGTAAAAGGGGGCTCGCCGCCTCTAGAATCCTTGGTCCATATCCATGGCTTATGAAACTCAAAGTAAAGTGAGATAACTAATCCATGTCGAAAAAGTAATTTACCACATCCTTGTTAAGAAAAGTGCCATTTTTCTTATCTTTCTTTACCGCTACAAATACACACCTAATATACATGAAAGAGGAGAGAGATGTTGATGTGTCCTGATATGTTGATCATTCGATCAGCCATAGGCAGTTAATTGGTTGTAAGACTAAATAAATATTGTTGTTATAGTATTTAGGTTGCGAGGACCAATTAATATACTGTTGTCACGATCTCTATGGCAATCATAGTTGTCGTTCAGTACTAGATTTTGATCTTAAAAAATGTTACAGAGTTCAAGATTGTTGCTTCCTCCCGGAATAATATACTTGGCCTCTATAGGACAACGGAAAGGGAGTTTAACATTATTCTCCGTAGATGGGAGCACCACTACAAAAATAACCTATGATGCACATGAAAAATGCTATAAATCTTGCTATAGCGGTTCAAGAAATGCTACATATCGACACGTTATAAAAAAACAATGGCTTATTTATAGCACAAAATAAGCCATCTTAAAAAGTTCTTCTTTTATAGCGCTTTTTATCCGCTATTTTAAGATTTTAATAACATCTTAATAAACCATGTATATCAACATGTTATAATATATACTGAACTAGTTATAATATAAACAAGCGCTATAATTTTTTTTATTTTAATAACACTTTTTGCAAGCTTTATATAAGTGTTAGGGTTTAATTTTTTACATTTTTAAAATCTGATGCATCGCTATATATCACGATAGTCCGCTATATATATCACGATAGTCAATACATATTAAATGTTGCATTATGAATATTTCAAAAACATAAATATATTTATATATGGAAAATCCTAGAAAATATTAAACATAAAGATATAACATATTGTATCAATAACCAAACATTCATACACATAATATCCCGCAATTTTGACCATATATATTAATATTATAGATGTAAGCACAAACCACAAAATTGTAGCTAATGTTACATAGAAAACAAGCAGCTAGTTGTTTGTATTAAAAAGAAGAAATACACTAAATCTTTCATTCTCTCACCTGTAAATAAAACAAAGGTTTACATTAGAAATGAATATATATATATATATATATATATATATATATATATATATGTATGTATGTATATATATGAAAAAAATTGAAAAATGAAATGTTCACATTAGAAAAACTTTTTGCTAAAGAATTCTTATTAAAAATATTCTAAATGTCAAATTTTCTATTTTTTTCCACTTGAATCTCCTTTGCGTGGCTAGCACTGAGAAAAATCCCAAACACAAGAGATAGATACACACAATCGAAACATGATCGGCATCAAAATATATCAATCACAAACACTCGTACGGGTAAAATATCTAAATATTTACTTGTATACACACACCTTCTAAAGTGTGTACGCCACATAGCATACACACGTATTAAGCATTAAAACATACGTATTAGCAATATTAATGAGTTCGCTAGCATTTTCAAAGAAACATGAGCATGAAAAGAACCAGAAGCGAATTAAGAGCTAGTAGATACCTATATTTAACTCAAACAAGCATATGAGCGCATATATTTATGAGCTTATATAACTAAACCAGTAGAAGAAAGACTATGTTTTTAAACAACATTAATTTTGTAGGTAAAGAACAAAAATTATAAATAAGAATTAGTTTCATAAATAAAGAAGTAAATCAAAATGGTGGTGTGCATCATCATCTACTAAGCAAAGACTTAAAGGCGTTATTAACAACAATTCTTTCCCTAAAGGCATCAATATGAGATTTTACTATTTTAAGGAACTCCTTAAACTTTTTTTTTAACTAACTTATAGTTGGTGTTCGAAGTTATTAATATTATAACATAATTAATTTTGATTATCATTGCTGTCATCATCATCATCATTACTATTATGTGAACTTAGTTATTTTTATAAAACTTAGTTTATTTGGTTTATATTGTATCATTTATTATTATTATTATTATTATTATTATTATTATTAACTTAGTTAATTTCAATAAAATAGTTAATGTTTATAAACTTACATAACTTTTATTAAACTTAGTTAATAAACAAGGATAACAATAGCTTCCTGAATCAAATTCATTTTAAAACATTGTGGTAATTGATTATACTAAGCAACTCGTAGCGGTAGAAAGTAAAAAGATTAATAAGAATACCTCATTCGGTACCAATTCCCTTAAACCATCACTTACAAGAATGAGGAATTCAAGAGATCTATCAACCACCTCTTCTTGCCTTAGCACAAATCTCCATCCTCCTAGTTAGTATGAATGAGGGCAGTAGTCAACATCATATTCATGGTAGAAAGTAGAATGATATTTCCATCTTCCTACTCTTCTTTTCTATTGCCGGTGCTAATCCTGTGGGAAACTGCAGTTCATGTTAATATTAATTCAGTATATCTAATTTATAACATAGTCATAATTCATAATGTTTGTTTCTAGTATACGAAGAAGCATATGATTTCTTACTATTCCCATTGAAACCATTAGAATATTGCATCTTTGTAAAATCCTAAAAGGCGTGCAAGTCCAAGCCTTGTGAAGCAGCCTAAAGGAGCCTTGGGAGTTCCATTATGTTTTGTTTATAACATATTGATACAAACATGTAGTGATAAAAAATATGCAAGAAATAATTGAGAGTGCACAAAAAACTAACACCAAAGAAAAATGGAACTAACCATGCAGATCCACAATAGACAGACAAAAACATGCAAATATAATACTCTACCATATGCAGTAAAATAAATTATAGTAGTCTGGTTGTCTTCAGTGAAAATAGAAACTGTTTATGAACGAAACAGGTTACAACAACAACTAAGCCATAATTCCGGGTCGGCTAAAGATGGAATCCAAAACTAAATGACAAAGTCAATTTAAAATTTAAAAGTTATAATAACAATAATAATAATAATAAAATAAAGTCAAATAAGTAAATTAATAATAATAATAACTAAGTAAAATAAAATAAAGATAAAAATTTATATGTGAGTGTATATATATATATAAGAGAACTAATAATAATACTGATAGTGATAATGGTACTAATAGTAATATTGGTCAGAGACCAAACCTACGTCTTAGGCTTCTATTCGCTAGTCCTATAATCTAAAGCTTATAAAACTCAAAGCTCATGGTTTTGGTATGTGAATCACTAACTTCCACGCGCTCCGATCCGTCACCAGCTCTTCGGATATACTCAAATCATTCAAATCCCCTTTTACTACTTCCTCCCATGTCAACGTTGGTCGGCATTTACTTCTCTTTGAGCCTTTAACGTGGTCTATAATTCTAACACGCACAGGTGCCTCGGACGGCCTCCGTTGAAGATGTCCAAACCATCTTAAGCCATATTGAATTAGCTTCTCCTTAATTGGTGCTACTCCAAGTTTATCACCTATATCATCGTTTCTAATTCGGTCTCTTCTTGTATGACCGCAGCTCCATCGCAGCATACGCATCTCTGTTACGCTTATTTTTTGGACGTGTTGGCATTTGGTAGGTCAACATTCTACATCATACAACATCGCAGACCTGACTGCCATTCTGTAGAACTTTCCTTTAAGCTTTTGTGGGACCTTCCTATCACAGAGAATCCCAGATGTTTGTCGTCATTTCATCCATCCTGCCTGAATTCTAAAACTAACATCTTCATCGATCTTACCATTATACTGCAACATCGATCCTAGATATTGAAATGATTCCTTGAAAATTATTTGTTCGGCCATAGTGACATCTCCATCCCCCGACCTGACACTGTTGAACTCGCACTTCATATACTGTATTTTAGTTCTGCTAAGCTTAAATCCCTTTGATTCTAAAGTCTGTCTTCACAGCTCCAATTGTCTATCAACCACAATCCTACTTCCATCAACTAGTACAACTTCATTAGCAAATAACATACACCAATGAATCTTACCTTGTATATCCTTCGTAACCTCATGCATCACTAGAGCAAAAATGTAGGGACTCAAAGCTGACCCTTGATGTAATCCTGTGTTAACGGGAAAGTCACTGGTTTCATCATCGCATGCTCTGACACTAGTCACAACCTCATCGTATATATCCTTAATAAGGGTAATGAACTTTGTTGGGACTCTCTTCTTTTACAGGGCCCACCACATCACCTTTCGTGGTACCTTGTCATATTTTTTTCAAATCGATAAATACCATGTGCAGATCCTTTTTTGCTCTCTAAACCTCTCCATAAGTTGTCTTATAAAAAAAATCGTCTCCTTGGTCGACCTCCCAGGCGTGAAACCAAATTGGTACTTTAAAACACTTGTCATTCTTCTTAATCGATGTTCAATGACTCTCTCAAAGCTTCATTGTATGACTCATAAACTTAATTCCTCTGTTGTTTGTGCAACTTTGGATATCTCATTTATTCTTAAAAATTGAAACTAGTATTCTTCTCCTCCACTCATCTGGCATCTTGTTTGATTTAAAAATATTATTGAACAACTTATTTAGTCATGCTATCATTGCATCTCCAAGGCATCTCCACACGTAAATGGGGATGTCATCAGGCTCCAATACCTTGCCTGCTTTCATCCGTTTTAGCGTCTCCTTTACCTCGGACTCTTGAATTCTCCGAACAAAATGTCTACAGGTGTCATCAAAAGAGTCGTCTATCTCGATCGTAATGCTACCACCTTCTGTATTAAATAACTTGTCAAGTAATCTCTCCATCCATTTTTTATCCCATCGTCCTTCACCAAAAGTATTTCAATGAAACAGGTTGTTGAAGGAAAATGAAGATGAGGTGAGAGCTTTATTTCCATTCAAGATTATGCTCCACAACTTTACAATTCATGGTTTTAAGAGTGTCAAGGATTAGTGTAGACATAAGCATAAGTATACTGATAACTAATATCTAAATCCATGTCTCTGCACACTTACTACGTTAATGAATTATCTCAAGAATGAGATCATGAGTTAAGGCGTGATTCATTGCGGTAACTATGGATAATTTCCTATGTTCTAAAGGCTTTGTTTGATCTATTTTTTCCTACGTAACTACTTTTATATCATCACATTAGCATGCGGAATACATTAAAGACATTGGGGTTAGAAATGAATGAGTAGTATTGGAAAATATGAAGACATTAATTGCCTTGGAAGATGAACAGTCCCACAGCTTAGAATAAAATAAACTATTTTTGTTTATATACCAAGATCTGGACACTATTATAATTCTTATAGACAAAGAGAGACAAAAGCCATGACAGGTGGTGCTCTCAGCGCGCGCTCGGACGTGCATCTACGGCGCGGACGAATGGACGTTTGAGTCGTATTAGAGGTACTTTGTAGTTGAAAGTTGGCTTGGTGTGGCTGTTCAAACCGAACAGTTTTTATATCTGTCCATTTAAATTCAAACGGTCGCACCGTCTAGGAAAGGGTCGCAACATTTCCAACAGTAGCATCCGGCACCTGTTACCGAATAGGTGCACATCTCCGTGCCTATATATATGTGGACAGAAAACGGTGAAAACATAGTTAAATTTTTCTGCTTTTCTTTCTCCTCACAACACTGGTCTTAAAATACACTTTTAAGTTCGCTTTGCTCTGCGATTGTTGCGCAGCATTGCAGAGAATGCATGTTTCATCTTGAAAAACAATTGTTCGACATTCTTAAGCGCCTAGAGGGAGCAATATGGTTTCAAGAAAACAACTTTTAAACGCTGGACTCGGACATCACAATCGATATGCTGTTTACTGCTTTACTTGTTAACTGCACAGTTCTATTCGTAACATTTTTTGCGACGTGTCTGTGGCAGTTTGTTGTTGTTGCAATTTGCTATATAATTGTAACAGTTTCATATTGCTTTTCTAACGTTACTGTTAACAATTTTGTATACAGTTTCGTAATACTTTTCTGACGTTAGTCTACCAATTCCGCAACACTTTTTTGACTTTACGAATGACAATTGGTTGAGATCGATTTAGGCTGTTACACCTTGTGAAACATAAAAAAGTTGTAGCCTTATATATTTTTGTTGTTTTCTTTGTTAGGGATATGTGTTAATGTTGTCAAAAAAGCCCATTTCCACTGAAAATTTGCTTCAAGTTTTCTCTTTTCTTTTCTTTTCTAAAGTCTTAAGTTATTCCAGGGAAGCAAATAATAGAATTGCAAAATTTACTTAGACACGTTAACGTACAGGCTAAGCTTAGCACATTTTTACACAACAGTTTTCTGACATGATAAAAAAAAGGGCTATATTCAGTCTGGATGAGTAAGCAAGACCTTATGTCAAGATCTTAGCCAATATTGCAGCAAAGTAAGGTACTTGTAATATTTTTTCCATACAATAGTACATATGTTTAATAAATTAACTTTCCTACGAGCTCACACACGCATGCTTCATTAGTTCTCAATGTAGAACTATCATCATTTACCTGAGTCATGCTTTGGTTTAGATTGGGAAAAATTTATTGACCATGTCGAGTTAACTATACCCCAATAAGAATCTATTGCTGTCATTTTTTCAGGTACTCACATTTGTTTAAATTAAATGTGACTTTTATTCCCTTCTTACGTGAACTTTAAGAATATAAAATTATTTTCTTGACCAACTTTGAATCTAAGAAAAAAAAATGAAAGGATCTACAAGTGATATTTGACGACAAATCAATGTCCAATTGATCAGTTAAGGCGGTTTACTTTATAAATCTTCACCAAACCATTGACGTAATATTTCTAGATGACCATGTTTCATACACACGTATTTATATATGGATGGAAGTGTTCCGCTACGTCCATTTTTAGTATACTCCATCTACACACACTATGATTTTTCAAGCAATACAATTCGAAATCAAATGATAATTTGTTGACACGTTCTTACATGTTTCAATATCAACTTTGCAAAATTTTGGTAAAGCTAAATAATTTTAATATATTCAAAATAATATTTCGAGTTAGTGATTAAAACAAATAATGCAACCGTTTATTGAAATTACATTTTGAACATGAAACGATTTCAGTTTCGGCCACATGAAGTTCATAATGTAAATTGGATATATTTAAGTTTCATTTGATTTCTATAGCATAAAAAACAGTAAAGGAGTAGAATGAGGTGCAACGAATATTTTCTTGGTTAACCAAATAAGGATTAAGTGATAAGTTGTAATTGCAGAATGGAGGTTAATATGTGAAATGGTATCTCTTTTCTTCAAACTTATTAATCATGACACAATATGTTAGTCCAGCATCATATGTAAGTTGTGAGACAAGACTAAAACAGAACAAATTTTCTTACCGTTTGAATACAGATATTCTTCAAATGTGGATTAAAAGGAGCTATGGGATGCCTCTAAATGTTTTTGCCACATTATACAACATAATAGCCGAGGAATCCATCCATACGCCATCCAATCTAAAGATTTCTTATTCTTGTACTCATTTTTATTTTAATGCACATTGCATAAATTATTATTCCAGTTCAGATTAATTTATAAACTTTGGGTTTTGCTTAAAAAAATAAAAATAAAAAATAAAAAACCTTTTTCAATATATTGTGGACCTCTTTTGCTGCTTCACTACCTATTTCGTCCCACCACAACACAAATATTAACCTTATCATTCCCACCAAAAACCACATAGTAAAATTTATTCCACAACACCAAGTTTTATGGTTCCTCAATCACAACATCCTCTTCGCTCAACGTTGCATACTATGTTATCAACATACCATAAGAACACTAGACATAGTTTAATTTAGCACAAAGAATTCAATCCGGATATTGTTTGGTGACTGCACATATAAAAGACTTAACTGGCACAGAAGCTTAAAAATAATATGGATGTAGCTTGGTTTGAAAATATTATATGTTTATTGTAAACGAGTAACATAAGAATCCATTCTATCCACTAAACGAAATAAATCCATTATTTATACATATGTTTGTAGGCACTTATAAGCATATTTCCAGGGATATATATGATGCATATGACATGAGGTTCAAAAGAAAAATCACAGAACTTGAAATAGTTACAATGAACTGTCTAAAACAGTGAAGTTTGTAACTGGAAGACCCTCTTCATCGGGTACAAAGTATTAAGAGATCGAGCTTTGTTATATGTGAATTTCAGTTGATGTTTTCGATTCTATGAATTCATTTAATATCTTGAAACTATCACAAATGATTTGATCGCTCTATAGGCTTAAACTGGTTGTCCAGGTAAATGTACAAAATACTATGTGGATTTCATCTGTTATGCTATTATTAATGTTAATTGCATTTTTCTCAACTCCCCTATATTTTTCATGAATCCCAATTTCAATATCATTATCTTTTCTGGATTATTAACAATTCAAGCTAACATTGAACCTTTACTACTCCACTTAGAATCAAATTCTAATTAGATTCTTACAATTAAATATCTTTTAACGTTGTTTAAGTACCTATGTGCATGGTGTGCAACAATACACAAATACAGATAAAAGGAGAGTGCTACATGCTAACAGTAAAAATTGTAATCATCACATAGGTAAAGAATTAATAAAACATACCTCCAAACATATTGTATACGAATCAGCAATGGATGTTGTCGAATGCTGTTTCAATTGAGAAAGAAAATAGTTTCTCTCTCTTTTCCTATATGTTTTTTTATGTGTTTTCTGTATATCCTTTGTGATGAGCAAAGGTTAATATTTATAGGTAGAGAAAGGACCAAATTTTCAGATTTGTAGACTTAATATTGATCGTCCATCAAGATCAAGATAAGAGAAATTAACGCTCTAGATTGTAACCGTTTTATTTATTTAGCATATTAATAGGAAAAACCTTTTAGATTCTATTGACCACATAATGAGTAAGGAAACGTTTGAGAAAAAAACGGTCCATTAATGTACCACATAATGAGGAAGGAAACGGTCCATTAATGTACCACATAAATTTCCTTACAAAACGATCAAATTTCCTTACAGTCTCCCACTTGGTCAATAGTAAAATCTATTAATGTTTTCGTATTAAGGTCATAAGGCGCGCATGATATGCTAAATTTTTCTTTAGTCGGTTATCATAAGTGTCTTGGCTAATCTAGTGGTCAATGGAAGTCATGACGTGTACACGTTATTTTGCAACATGCTTACTTCCATGTACTATGACATTGACAACTTTCATAGCTAGACCGTAGATGAGCATAACTTAATGGTCACATAATGTCTTGAAGCAAAAGACTATTTCTGTTATCATTTATGTAAATATAAATGTGTACACATTATAAAACAGAAATAAAAGATGTCCAAATTATTAAGAGCTCAATAATTTTTATGTCTAGATAAGTACAAAATAAATGGCATAATAAGAAGATAATTAGGAACTATCTGCAAGACTCATGCTATCAGTATGTCTCTGAAAGGTCTTTGGAGGTAGTCCTTTCGTGAATATGTCTGCCACTTGTAAGTCTGTACTTATTGATTCAACAATAATTTTCTTTAGTTTAACATCTTGCTTCAGTAGTAGGTATTTAAGGTCCATGTGTTTGGAACCTTTGGTTATCCTATCATGCTTGGAGAAAAAGGTTGCAGCTTCATTGTCGCAGTAAACAATTAGTGGCTTAGAGATAAAACTTAAAGTGCCAAATTGTGAGACAAAATTACGCAGCCATGTTCCCTGAATTGAAGCCTCATAACATGCTACGTATTCAGCCATCATGGTGGATCCGAAAAGCATCTCAGATTTCTGGCTTCTCCATGATATTGCACCTCCACATAAGAGGTACACATAGCCAAGAGTGCAGATCCTAGTGTTAGGACATCCAACAAGGTCTGAATCAGAATAACCAGTTACCTGTAGGTAACTTGATTTTCTATAGGTGAGCATGTAATTCCTTGTTCCCTTTAGGTATCTTAGTACCTTCTTTGCAGCTTTCCAATGAGCGATTCCTGGGTTACTTTGAAATCTACCCAGCATACCAACTGCATGACTGATATCAGGTCTTGTACAGACCTGTGAATACATCAAACTCCCTACAAGAGATGCATAAGGATATTTGGTCATTTCTTCTCGTTCCATATGAGTCTTTGGGCATTGCTCAAGAACAGTTTGTCTCCTTTCTGCAGTGGGACAGGACTAGAGGAACAATTCGTCATGCCAAATCTCTCAAGAATTTTGTCAATATATGCTTTTTGAGACATTCCCAGAATTCCTTGTGATCTATCACGGAATATTTCTATTCCTATCACATATGATTCCTCACCCATATCTTTCATTTCAAAGTTCGTTGAGAGATAATCCTTAGTTTTACGTAATAAACCAAGGTCGCTGCTAGCTAATAATATGTCATCAACATACAGAATCAAAAATATGAACTTGCTCCCACTGAACTTGAGGTATATACAAGGGTCAACTATGTTTTCTGTGAAATCGAAAGCGGTAATGACTTCATGAAACTTTAGATACCATTGTCTAGAAGCTTGCTTCAGTCCATATATTGATTTCTTAAGTTTGTAGACCATGTCTTCCTGTCCTTCAATTATGAAGCCTTCAGGTTGATGCATGTAGACTTCTTCTTCCAAGTCTCCATTTAGAAAGGCTGTTTTCACATCCATTTGATGTAACTCGAGATCGTAATGAGCTACTAATGCCATGATAATTCTAAGAGAATCTTTCCTGGAAACAGGAGCAAAAGTTTCATTATAATCAATGCCTTCTTTCTGATTAAAACCTTTGAAAACAAGTCTAGCTTTATATCGTTCAATTTTACCATTGCAGTCACGTTTGGTCTTGAAAACCCACTTACAACCGACTGCTTTATGTCCTTGCGGTAATTGAACGATTTCCCAAACTTGATTATTGTCCATAGATTTCAGTTCATCTTTCATGGCATCAATCCATTTAATAGAATTAACATCCTTAATGGCTTGTGAATAAGAAATTGGGTCCGTAGTTCCTTCAGATTCTATTAGATAAAGCATGTAATCATCAGGAATAGCTGATCTTCTTTGTCTTTGAGATCTTCTTAATGTTAGTTCCTGTGGTACTTCATCAACATTATGATTGGTGATAATTTCATTATGGAGTTGTTGATCATTTATTGGGTTTTCCTCATTGTGAACATGTTCAACAATGGGATGATTCCCAATATCTTTCGAAATAGAGGGTAAGATAATGGGTACCCTTATTTCATTAATGACCACTTCTTGTTGTTTTGTACTCCCACTGATTTCACCATTCTCATAGAATTTGGCATTTCCGGTTTCAACAATTCTTGTACTATGGTTAGGACAATAAAATCTATATCCTTTAGATTTTTCTGGGTAACCTATAAAGTACCACTGACTGTCTTAAAATCCAATTTCTTTTCATTTGGATTGTACAGTCTAGCTTCAGCTGGGCAACCCCAAATTTGGAGATGTCTTAAACTAGGTTTCCATCCTTTCCAAAGTTCAAAAGGAGTCTTTGGAACGGCCTTACTTGGAACTCTATTTAAGATGTAGACAGCTGTTCGTAATGCATCCATCCATAATGATATAGGTAAATTTGCATGAATCATCATGGATCTAACCATTTCCATGTATGTACGATTTCGCCTTTCAGCTACACCATTCTGCCATGGAGATCCAGGCGTTGTGTATTGTGCAACAATTCCAAGTTTTTGAAGAAGTCTAGCAAAAGGTCCAGGATGTTGTCCCGTTTCATCATACCTTCCATAGAATTCACCAGCCCTATCTGACCTAATGATTTTCACTTTTCTTTCTAATTGCCTTTCGACTTCAGTAATGAACACTTGTACAGCGTCCACTGACTGAGACTTTTCATGCAACAGATAAAGAAAGCAATAACATGAAAAATCATCGATAAAAGTGATGAAATATTTCTCTCCACCAAAAGTTGAAACATCAAAAGGTCCACAAATATCTGTATGTATTATTTCAAGAAGTTG
The DNA here is from genome assembly GCA_030765085.1 of Allium cepa. NCBI lineage: Eukaryota > Viridiplantae > Streptophyta > Magnoliopsida > Asparagales > Amaryllidaceae > Allium > Allium cepa. The sequence continues at coordinate 794,746,885 of CM060938.1, read as the reverse complement.
TGTACTTCTTGTGGCTCCTTTCTTTGTGTTTTTTGTTGTTTTTTCTTTAATACAATCAACACATGCTGTAATGTTAGCGAAGTCTAGATCCGGTAGGACACCATCTTTCACTAACCTTTTGATTCTTTCACTGGATATATGACCCAGTTTTTTATGCCACAAGAAGTAAGAATCATTATTGGATGACTTTCTTTTATTTTCTTTTCCATGCAGGGTGAGTTGGATTTCAGCATTTTGTTTAAGATGAAGTTTATAAAGTCCATCAATTAATATTTCAGAACCAATAAGACTAGAATTTTTAAATAAACTAAAATTTCCATTTCCAACTTCAAAAAAATATCCAAATTTATCAAGTACACTTACAGAAATCAAATTACGGGAAATAGACGGAACATAAAGAGTTTGACATAAATCTAAATGATAACCGCTATCTAAAATAAGACGAAAAGTTCCAATAGCTTCAACTGGAGCTTTATCTTTATTCCCCATTAAAATGAAATTCTCACTTGGGTTTGTGGTTTGGATCGTAATGAATCCCTGCATAGAATTCGAAACATGAACGTTAGCAGCATTATAAATCCACCAAGTAGAAGAAGGTGCATTAGTAAGATTTGATTCGAAATGACTTACGAAACCCATTGGGTTACCTTTCTTTTCGAACCATGCTTTGCGCTTAATGCAATCTGCCTGGAAGTGTCCAGGTTTCTTGCAGAATTTGCAGACATCATCCTTCTTCTTTTTCTTGGATGGTTGAGTGGCGTCATCAGATTTGGGTGGTGCTCTTTTATGCTGTGATTTGTTCTTTTTGTCAGCTTGTTTTCCAACCCCTTGAGTGAAATAAGCAACTTTAATGCCTTGCGAGCCTTGCCTAGACTCCTCTTGAACCAGTTTGTTAGTCAATTCATTCAGACTCCACTTTTCCGTAATAGTGTTGTAATGAATTTTGAATGGTTCATACTGAGGAGGTAAGCTAGTGAGAATGAATTGGACGAGAAAAGCATCGTCCATAACCAATCCCAAGTTCTTAAGTTTGGCAGCAAGGTTAATCATTTCAATGACATGAGCGCTCATTGAGCGAGAACCATCAAACTTCATGGTTACAAGATCTGCCATAAGTTTCCCAGCAAGGGATTTGTCTGCAGTCTTGAACCGATTTTCAATGGATTGCAAATATTCTTTTGCGCTTTCAGTTTGGGGTAGGGAGGTTTTGATGTTGGTATCAATCACCATTCGTATAAACATCATGCTGAGCCTATTAGATCGTTTTCAATAATTATGGAGTTTGTTTTCCTAAGACGTACTTGTGTCAGTAAGTGGGGATGGCTTTTCCTTAAGGAGAGCCATGTCCAGTTCAAGTACGCCTAAAGAAAACTCAACTTGCTCTTTCCATTCTGAGTAGTTGGTTCCATTGAGTTTGACGATAGACATAGCGTACGAATTAAGGTTTGAGGGCATTGCAACTGCAGGTATAAAAGAAATGTAGGCTTCTTTATTAGAATAAAACACATGTCATAATAAGAGGTTAGGTTTAGCGCCTCCTGTGGGTAGGCAGTAGAACCATGCTATTGAAAGAATGATAAACATTAAACATTAATGTTTCATGCGTTATTGTGCAAGCAGCAGCCGCCTGTGGACGGGACTGCATGCAACAGACCAGAGGAAACAAGGAATTTAAGCACGGAAGCGTAAAATAAAACAAGAGATAAACATTAATGTTTTTTTTTTGCATAAACATTTGTCATTCTTTCAAGTAATCCACAGCAAGGATAATTAATGTCTAGTAACTCTAAGTAAATTCCATACATGAATTTAACATATAAATAATTATTTTGCAAATCATATATAGACAATTATCTTGCAAGTTCCAGGTTATGAATTTAATGTCAAACTAGAAAACAATTGTTTTCAATATGTATACTTTCTGAAAAGTATTCGCATACAATAAGTTGTTCCATATTATACAGTAGGTCAAATATTAAAGTAAAAAAAATCAACTTGTGACGACCCAAACTCGATGTCCAATAAACGACATCAAATTCGCATCGCCGGAGCTTATAACAACAATTAGATGAATATAAAACAGCGGAACAGAATCAATATCATAAATAATATCACTGTTACAACATCAACATAATATCCATACTATATCAGAGTACATAGTACATACGCCACAATCTCTAAATACAACATCATGATAATACAACAGTGAACATATATCCAAAAGTTCTCAAATGAGAGAGATGCTAACGAACTCCCAAAAGCTAACACCTGCAATCTCCAAAAGCTCCTAAGCTATCTCCAAGATAAGAGCTCCAAAATACTGCTACTCCAAAATACAGAAACCTGCTACTAGGCTGCCCGTGTGGAAATAATGGGCACCCAGAGTTTAGGAAAGAAACAATAAACTCCGGATCAGTCATGGGACTGGTATGAGTAAACAAAAATAGTTGCATTTAAATAAACAAGATTTATAAAAGAATTTTCGGAATGCTTTTAAAAATGGAACTACCATAAGACCTCCCGCCACACACACAATGCAAACGCATAATTGGAGGAGATTTCTTCTTATGATAGTTAAATATGCTTGATACGAGAAAGAATTCTTTGACATTATTACTAGTGCATAGTGAAGTAAATCCTTTCGAAAATAGAATATTAATCTTAGCCAACATACGACCATTATCGTATGCCTACTATAGCTATCATGTTTTGTGGCAGGTTACCGCCACGCTGCATGACAGGTTTTACAACTAAAATCGTACAGGGTTTCGTATTGTTTCTTTGGATTTCCAACAAATGGTCAGGCCAAGGAACTTCCCATTGCCACATGAGAACGCCTCTGGAAGGACGTCCCCGAGAACCAAACCGGATCTCTGCCAACACAAGGCCGGGTTACCCCTAACTGGGTAACTACTGACACGAGTATGCCATCTCCCGGTTGCAACCAACCTTTAACCGGGGCCCAGCAACAAATCACAAAATCATATATATATATATCTGCGATATCAACATAAGTTAAGTATCTGGGCTCCATACCATGATACCACTTCTATCCAGAAGGAAATGCACATACCCTAAGGGGTGCTACCCCCAATAACCTTGCTGCATCTTTCCTGTTTTGACCATTTCGGGGTGTGAGGCTCGACGAAGTCTTGTCCTCAAAAACACTCTTTATACAAAAGTTGTGCTTTGGGTCAACAAATGATCATAGAAATGATCACCTAGATAGACGGTCAAACAAATGATCCTATCACAAATAATCAACACAATGATCATTTCACAGCAACACTCAGCATGTCACATTACCAAATTGGGAATATATTGCTGATAACTTCAACTACATAACCTCTGAGCTCGTACGTCTCAGAGAAGGGTGTTAAGCTAAGAGAATAAATTCTCCGCCACCCACAGAAATATATTTGAAAGAAATCTGCTTTATATCTCAATTTGTAATGTCAGACACACAATCCATACAAGTCTGTTCTGGGTTCGAACAGAACCGAAGGCACTTCCAAAGAAGTCCTTGCAATCCGGATATCCACAATCCTGATCGGGTTCCCCATCACATATGGAGAATTCTATACCGGAGCAACTCGGTGCAGAGTCAATCGACAGGTCATCCTATCGCTCTCGCAAATATCCGGTCTTCAACACCGGTCTTCAAATGCTATCCAATTCGACGTATCACTATTCGGAATGGGTTATACGACACAAAGGTCATCTCCCGGTTTAAACCGAATAGTGAGCGTTAATTTAAAAACAATGTGGATGTCATTCATAACAATTCACAGGTTCGATGTGGGTTTCGGATAACAAACTGAAATCCGATTCCCTGTCGCATCGAAGTTTAAATGTCGTTTCACGGACAACAGGGTTTTCACATCAATACAGAACAAATCATAATCACAGTGCATCACATGGCAATTGCATCCTACAGAATTACAAACAGAACAGAGATATCACTGTAAATTAACAACAATAGTTAATTACTTTCCAATGTGATTTAAATACATGTGCCACTAAATTAATTAAATTTAATGATAAGAATTTGGATAAATAAATTAAATTTTGATTACTCAATTTATTGTTTCAAAATTTACAAATTCTTACTTACAAATTTATTTAAACACTTAATTGTTTATCAATCAATTTAATTACAAGTTTGTAAATCATTCTTAAAATTTCTTTTCAAAATCGTTGATTTATAACAATTATTCACTTTAATTATCATTTTAAACTACAATTTAATTAAATCTCAATTGACTATATAAATTTATTATTCCTTAATAAATTATCTTAATGTAATTATCAATTTTTGAATCAATCAACTTATATTATCAAATTAACGATTCTTAATTTACAATTTTAAATTTTTATTGCTTTTATTTATTTATTATTATAAATTACTAAGTAATTTTAAACCATAAATTATTTAATCATAGAGTTAACAAAATTCTAAAACATTGTTTAACTTGCAAATGCCAAAGTTTTATCTAACATGTGTTAACTTGAAATTTGGGCTTAGCCCAAACACGCAAGCAAGCCCATTTAAACAAAGTTCTTTCAGCCTTCTTCCCTGAGTCATCTCCTTTACCTCTCGTTCTCTCTTCTTTTTTTTTATTTTACTTTATACTGAAGTAACTAAATCACGGTCCCAAACCAATTGGAACAGATCGATTCATTATACACGAGCCCGAAGCGACAACCCGATCCTTTCGAAAACGACTCGAAGACAAATTAGAGTTCCCCGATACTTCGTCCCCTTCTCGAGTCAGACGTGCACGTGCACGTGTCCCAACGCCACCGCCCTCAGATGATCGTCGCGATGATGCTCCACGACCCCACGAACTCCCTCGAACACAAAATCGTACCCAGTTTCCATGAAAACCCATTGAGTCGAAATCGAGCTAAAATCTCGATCAAACAGCGTAGCCTTTGCCAGAACCTTGCCCCTCCCCATCGCCTCCGCTCTCGAAACCACCAGCCACCTTCACCGAAACTGCTACACACCTTCCCGCTGCCATTCCCCCACTCGCGATCCCTTCCGATGATCCCCTGAGGACCCGCGAACCCCAAAACATCAACATGAACTGAAGCACCACTAAACCCTAAATCTAACTCGTACTCCCAATTCACGCATTATAAAATTTAATTTGTATTTTTCCCAACATCATGAACGGTTTGGCTTGCTTCAACTCCAATTTCAGCAATTTAAATTGATTCACTTACAAGAAATTGATAAAAATTCAATTTTTATTCAAATGCAAATTTCCCTTTAAATACTAAACTAAAATTCTTCACTTTTGTTTTAAAAATCATGGATTGAAATATAGATTAAAATCTTGAATCAATGTTTTACAACCATTTATTTTTATCAAATTTCAACTTGAAAACCTGTAAAGCATGTTCCAGTGGATAACAATCTACTGTAGGTTAAAACAATCTTTACAAAACTTGTTTGAAGATTAGAACTACTAGATTTATTTGAAAAGAACCCCAGCATGTCAGTGATTAAAACAAATAGACTTTAGTTTTAATAACAAATGTATCCCTGCATAAATGACACAGAGCATAACTGTTATATTATCATACTGTAATATGAACAAAGCAGTTATAATGGAAGTTTAAACTGTTTTTAAATACACTTAATATCCTTTACAAATCATGTTTACTCACCTGGACAATATAGAAACAGAGAATACTTTTGTTTTGTTTTAACTGCAGTTTTGATTCTTCTCTTTTCTTCTTTAAGAAATTTGCCTTTCAACTTGTAATATATAAAGTGATGATCTTTTTCTTTTTAATTTCAGATCTTTGCAAACATTTGTTTGAATGATACTTGAGTTGTTTTTAACAAATGAATGTGAGGCTTTGTATACGTACACATATAGGAGAAAAATGGTGTACAGGATAAAGCATAAGCAAGTACAGTTTTTATTTCTCTGCTCAACCATGCTTTAAAGTTGCTGAAGTGATTTTTTCTTCTTACTGGAGAGTAAATGCATTAAATGAAAGTATGTTCCTTGTAGAGGCTTGCATTTAATGTAAGCATGTAGTGTTTCATGCTTTGTATATTTTCAGCATGCTATTTGATTTGCTTTTATTTTTCTTTATAAAAACAATGATGTTTTAAATATTTTCTTCCCATACTTTGCTATGTTCTTGTTCGAATGAACCAAAGCAAATATGCATGTATATTTAGAAGAGATAGTTTGTACAGGGTAGGGAAAATAGGCTTAGTCTACTAAAGCAGACTAGTACAAGTTAAAATATATAAAAGAACTAAAATCATACTTGTTAATAAATGTTAATGTGTGCTGAAAAGATTGTGTACATGCAATGCATTAAATGAAGTATGTTGTGAAATGTTTATTCGCTCCATTGCATACTTTCAGCACTTTATGTTTTGTTTTAGTTTCATACTCTTACCTGATTTGATTTAGTAACATGTTTATTTGTTTAATTGTTCTCTTATGTCTTCATATTGTTTACAGCAACTTGTTTTAATTAGTTTGCTAAATATAGAAAAAGTTGTTTTAGTTTTTTTTTTTTTACATTTAGTAACTTATGTAATTTAAATTCCAATATTTGTTTTTAATTCTATTTAAAGGTTTTAACTAAAAACACTATATTTTGTTCATATTGTATTTCTTTATAACTTTTCAATTTAAATTTCAAAAAGTTTCAAATATATTACTAAATTTTAAATTCAAAATTTTCGGGATGTTACAATATCCCCTTCTTAAGAAAATTTCGTCCTCGAAATTGAAAGAGAGAGAAACGTAAACAAATAATATACGAATTCAGAAATAAGGAAATGACTTACAGATTTAAGTCGAGATGTCAATTCTGCATTTGGGATACGATTTCTTCATATTATCTTCGGTCTCCCAAGTACAGTCCTTTGGATCGCCACTCCATTGAACTTTGACCAATTTCACGATCTTGTTTCTTAATCGCTTCTCATCACGATCTACAATTTTTATCGGTTCCCTTCTAACTGCCAAGTTAGGAGTGATCTCAAGATCCTGCTGAGCGGCTTCTTCAATAATATCATCTGGATCGTGTACATATTTCCGAAGATTAGAAATATGGAACACATCATGTACGCCAGACAACCAGCTGGGTAACTGCACTCTATATGCTAGAGGACCAATCCTTTCCAGAATAGGAAAAGGACCAATATAACGCGGTGCTAACTTTCCAGTTTTCTCGAATCTCAACACTCCCCGCATCGGAGATACTTTCAGAAATACAGAATCTCCAACTTGAAATTCCAAATTTCTCCTTCGACGGTCATAATAGCTCTTCTGTCGGCTTTGGGCAGTTAATAACTTCTTTCGAATAAAGTCTACCTTCTCAGTGGCTTCTTTTATCATATCTGGTCCAAGAACAAGTCTATCACCTGATTCGATCCAGCATGTAGGTGATCGACACGGACGACCATATAAAGCTTCGAAAGGAGCCATTTCTAAACTGGCCTGATAGCTGTTATTATATGAGAATTCAACCAGATGCAAATGGTCTTCCCAAGAACCACCAAAATCATGCACACAAGCACGCAGTAGGTCTTCTAGAATTCGGTTGACCCTTTCAGTCTGCCCATCAGATTGCGGGTGATAAGCAGTATTGAAATTTAATTTCGTTCCCAATGCATCCTGAAATGCTTCCCAAAATCTACTAGTGAAGATCGGATCACGATCACTCACTATACTACTGGGAATACCATGGAGGCGAACAATTTCCTTTATATAAATACCTGCCAAACTTGCCGCAGTCCGGGTGGATTTAACTGGAATGAAATGAGCATTTTTGGTTAGACGATCCACAATAACCCAAATCGCTTCATTGCCTTTCTTGGTACGAGGCAATCCATCAATGAAATCCATTGATACCTGATCCCATTTCCATTTCGGTACTTCCAAAGGTTGAAGTAAACCGGCCACTTTCCTTTGGTCGCTCTTGATCTGTTGACAAGTAGCACAACGACTCACATAAATAGATATGTCTCTCTTCATCGTTTTCCACCAGAATGTTCTTTTAACATCTCGATACATTTTGTTGACTCCGGGATGGATGCTGAATTTGGACTTGTGGCATTCGTCCAATACTTCACGTTTCAGATCAGGAATGTCAGGGACACAAATTCTGCCTTTTAATCTTATAACTCCTTTATTATCTATTTCAAAAGTAGTATCCTCTCCTCGATCTATTCTTCTACGCATTTCTCGAAGAAATTTGTCTTCGGTTTGTTTGCTCGCGATCTTCTCAAGGAGAGTAGGAGTGATAACAAGATATGCAAGAACAACATGTCTCCTACTTAAAGCATCCGCAACCACATTGGCTTTTCCCGGCGTATATTGGATATCTAGGTCATATGATGCTAGAAATTCCAACCAACGTTGTTGTCGCAAATTCAAATCCTTCTGGGTGAAAAGACATTTCAAGTTTTTATGATCGGTGAATAATTCGAATTTTTCACCTAAAACAAAGAGAGTTTATTAGGTATATTTCTTTAATCAAGTTAGTTTCATCAATTGTTAAGAAAGCTGAAAAGATTCTTACCCAGAAGATAGTGTCACCATATTTTCAAAGCGAAAACAATAGCCAAAAGTTCCAAATCATGCGTTGGGTAGTTCTTCTCATGCGGACGTAATTGTCTACTCGCGTAGGCAACTACCTTTCAATTTTGCATTAATACTGCACCTACCCCTTCACCACTTGCATCAGTATAGACAGATAAGCCTTGGTTCCCGTTAACAATAGTGAGAACAGGAGCAGTGGTCAATCTCTTTTTCAACTCTTGAAAAACTTCTTCACATTTTGAAGTCCAAATGAACTTTGCATTTTTCATTGTTAGCTTAGTCAGCGGACTAGCCAACTTAGAAAAATCTCGAACGAATTTCCGGTAATAGCCTGCTAAACCCAAAAAGCTTCGAACTTCTCTTGGAGTAGTGGGTTGTTTCCAATCAAGAATAGCAGAAATTTTGCTAGGATCTACTGAAATTCCTTCTTCATTAACAATATGGCCAAGGAATTTGACTTCATTGACCCAGAAATGGCATTTGGAAAATTTTGCATATAGAACATTTCTCCTCAAAATTTCTAAGACAATTCTAAGATGCTTGGCATGCTCATCTTCAGTTTTGGAGAAAATTAAGATGTCATCAATGAATACAAGCACAAATTTATTCAAAACTTCCCGAAACACACGAGTCATGAGATCTACGAAGTATGCTGGAGCATTGGTTAGTCCGAAAGGCATAACTAACCATTCATAGAACATATTAGGACCTCTGAAAGCGGTCAGATGGACACAATCTTCGGCGATTCGTAATTGATGGAATCCTTGGGCTAGATCCATTTTTGAAAAGAAACGAGCGCCTTGCAACTGATCAAATAAATCATCAATCCTGGGCAGTGGAAATTTATTCTTGAGAGTTTGTTTATTTAGATCGCGGTAATCTACACACAATCTCAAGGATCCGTCTGATTTGGCAGCAAATACGACGGCTGAGCCCCATTCAGAAACACTGGGTCGAATTAATCCTTTTGCTAGTAGCTCATTAGTTTGATGAACCAATTCAATCTTTTCCCTGGGTGCCATCCTGCGACTTGCGTGAACAACAGGACGAGTATTAGGTACAAGATCGATTCGGAATTCTATTTCTCGATGAGGAGGTAAAGATTTCACTTCTTCAAACACGTCGGAAAAATCCCGAACAACAGGTATAGACTGCAAAGTGGGTTCAAGATTTCCCAAAGTATATATCAATCTGTCGCTCCTTGGACTTGGATTCTCACAAGAGATTTCAATAAAATTTCCAAGACTTGTTTTGATTAAAACTGTCCGATTACTACACTCCAATATAGCATCGTATCTCGTTAACCAGTTCATACCGAGTAAGATCTCAAATTCATCAAACTCGAGGACATAAAGGTTGATAGGAAATTTATAGCTAGCATATGAAATAGGAACTCTCTTACAATATGAACAAAGATTTGCGGGACCTCCAACCGGATTTTTCACGCAAATAAGATCGTTGGCAAATTTAGTTTCAAGTCCTAATTCATTTACGGTTTGTTGGGAAATAAAGCTATGTGAAGCTCCTGTATCAAATAAAACTCTAACAGTTCTATTATTAATAGTAAGGTTACCTTCCAAAACGCTTTTCCCCTTATCAGCTTTAGAAGTCGAGGGGTCCTTCTTAATTGCATAAACTTTTGCCACCTGCGCTGGCTTCATCACTGGGCAATCTTTAAATAAATGTCCCGGTTTATGACAATTGTAACATTCTTTTGCTGGCTTCTTCGGTTTTGGGCAGTCATTTGAATAGTGGCCTTTTTCTTTGCAGTTATAACAAGTGACATTTTCTGCTGCGCTTCCCTGAATGCTCCTCTTCTTCTCATTGCCTTGCCAAGGTTTCTTGCCTCCGAATTTTCGCTTTTTACAATTCTGACTACCTGAATTACCTTTCTCCACAGTTGCCTCTTGTATATCTAGAGTAGCGTACCTATAACCCATATCTACTAAATCTGAGAAAGATTCTTTAACATGACCCGTCATTCTTCCATGATATTTCTGGTTCATACCACGGATAAACCTTTCGTTTTTCTTCAGAGGTGTATTTAGCAATTCCGGACCAAACCGAGATAGTTCACTGAATTTATTCAAGTATTCTTCAAACGACAAACTTCCTTGTTTCAAATCCAGAAATTCCTGATACATTCTAGAAACACCCGCCGATGGCATGTAACGTTTCTCAAACACTTCCTTGAAACGATCCCAAGTAAATTCTTCCTCGGGTTCATCTACAATGATGGTTTCCCACCAAGCTGAAGCTTCTCCTTGGAGTTGCCAAGAAGCTATAAGTCTTTTCTTCTCATCCTGCAGTTTTAGTCCTTTAAAAATCTTTTCACACGATCTTACCCAAGCTTGAGCGTCAATAATTGACTCCTTGCCAATGAACGGTTTTCCACCAAGCTTTTCAAACTTCTTATATAATTCAGCCAAGTCCGGCTGCTGCTGAATTTCTATTACTGCTTCTGCGGCTGTGGGAATTTGATTGGGTGCTGCAGCATTGCCTTGACCCCTAATTCTTCCTCTGCGTCCACTCATTTTCACTATCTGAGATTAGTAAGAAAATTGATTTAGATATGCAGACGAAATATCTTAAGGAATATCAGCAGTAAAAGGAAATAGACTAAGAAATTTCAAAGTTTCAATTTTTGATTATACTCATTCTAGGGTATACTTCACCCTATCTCTAATGAGTCATCTAATGTGTTATACTCCGTAGCTAAAGTTCTTACTCAACCAACAGCTCCGATACCACTTTGTGACGACCCAAACTCGATGTCCAATAAACGACATCAAATTCGCATCGCCGGAGCTTATAACAACAATTAGATGAATATAAAACAGCCGAACAGAATCAATATCATAAATAATATCACTGTTACAACATCAACATAATATCCATACTATATCAGAGTACATAGTACATACACCACAATCTCTAAATACAACATCATGATAATACAACAGTGAACATATATCCAAAAGTTCTCAAATGAGAGAGATGCTAACGAACTCCCAAAAGCTAACACCTGCAATCTCCAAAAGCTCCTAAGCTATCTCCAAGATAAGAGCTCCAAAATACTGCTACTCCAAAATACAGAAACCTGCTACTAGGCTGCCCGTGTGGAAATAATGGGCACCCAGAGTTTAGGAAAGAAACAATAAACTCCGGATCAGTCATGCGACTGGTATGAGTAAACAAAAACAATTGCATTTAAATAAACAAGATTTATAAAAGAATTTTCAGAATGCTTTTAAAAATGGAACTACCATAAGACCTCCCGCCACACACACAATGCAAACGCAGAATTGGAGGAGATTTCTTCTTATGATAGTTAAATATGCTTGATACGAGAAAAGAATTCTTTGATATTATTACTAGTGCATAGTGAAGTAAATCCTTTCAAAAATAGAATATTAATCTTAGCCAACATACGACCATTATCGTATGCCTACTATAGCTATCATGTTTTGTGGCAGGTTACCGCCACGCTGCATGACAGGTTTTACAACTAAAATCGTACAGGGTTTCGTATTGTTTCTTTGGATTTCCAACAAATGGTCAGGCCAAGGAACTTCCCATTTCCACATGAGAACGCCTCTGGAAGGACGTCCCCGAGAACCAAACCGGATCTCTGCCAACACAAGGCCGGGTTACCCCTAACTGGGTAACTACTGACACGAGTATGCCATCTCCCGGTTGCAACCAACCTTTAACCGGGGCCCCAGCAACAAATCACAAAATCATATATATATATCTGCGATATCAACATAAGTTAAGTATCTGGGCTCCATACCATGATACCACTTCTATCCAGAAGGAAATGCACATACCCTAAGGGGTGCTACCCCCAATAACCTTGCTGCATCTTTCCTGTTTTGACCATTTCGGGGTGTGAGGCTCGACGAAGTCTTGTCCTCAAAAACACTCTTTATACAAAAGCTGTGCTTTGGGTCAACAAATGATCATAGAAATGATCACCTAGATAAACGGTCAAACAAATGATCCTATCACAAATAATCAACACAATGATCATTTCACAGCAACACTCAGCATGTCACATTACCAAATTGGGAATATATTGCTGATAACTTCAACTACATAACCTCTGAGCTCGTACGTCTCAGAGAAGGGTGTTAAGCTAAGAGAATAAATTCTCCGCCACCCACAGAAATATATTTGAAAGAAATCTGCTTTATATCTCAATTTGTAATGTCAGACACACAATCCATACAAGTCTGTTCTGGGTTCGAACAGAACCGAAGGCACTTCCAAAGAAGTCCTTGCAATCCGAATATCCACAATCCTGATCGGATTCCCCATCACATATGGAGAACTCAATACCGGAGCAACTCGGTGCAGAGTCAATCGACAGGTCATCCTATCGCTCTCGCAAATATCCGGTCTTCAACACCGGTCTTCAAATGTTATCCAATTCGACGTATCACTATTCGGAATGGGTTATACGACACAAAGGTCATCTCCCGGTTTAAACCGAATAGTGAGCTTTAATTGAAAAACAATGTGGATGTCATTCATAACAATTCACAGGTTCGATGTGGGTTTCGGATAACAAACTGAAATCCGATTCCCTGTCGCATCGAAGTTTAAATGCCGTTTCACGGACAACAGGGTTTTCACATCAATACAGAACAAATCATAATCACAGTGCATCACATGGCAATTGCATCCTACAGAATTACAAACAGAACAGAGATATCACTGTAAATTAACAACAATAGTTAATTACTTTCCAATGTGATTTAAATACATGTGCCACTAAATTAATTAAATTTAATGATAAGAATTTGGATAAATAAATTAAATTTTGATTACTCAATTTATTGTTTCAAAATTTACAAATTCTTACTTACAAATTTATTTAAACACTTAATTGTTTATCAATCAATTTAATTACAAGTTTGTAAATCATTCTTAAAATTTCTTTTCAAAATCGTTGATTTATAACAATTATTCACTTTAATTATCATTTTAAACTACAATTTAATTAAATCTCAATTGACTATATAAATTTATTATTCCTTAATAAATCATCTTAATGTAATTATCAATTTTTGAATCAATCAACTTATATTATCAAATTAACGATTCTTAATTTACAATTTTAAATTTTTGTTGCTTTTATTTATTTATTATTATAAATTACTAAGTAATTTTAAACCATAAATTATTTAATCATAGAGTTAACAAAATTCTAAAACATTGTTTAACTTGCAAATGCCAAAGTTTTATCTAACATGTGTTAACTTGAAATTTGGGCTTAGCCCAAACACGCAAGCAAGCCCATTTAAACAAAGTTCTTTCAGCCTTCTTCCCTGAGTCATCTCCTTTACCTCTCGTTCTCTCTTTTTTTTTTATTTTACTTTATACTGAAGTAACTAAATCACGGTCCCAAACCAATTGGAACAGATCGATTCATTATACACGAGCCCGAAGCGACAACCCGATCCTTTCGATAACGACTCGAAGACAAATTAGAGTTCCCCGATACTTCGTCCCCTTCTCGAGTCAGACGTTCACGTGCACGTGTCCCAACGCCACCGCCCTCAGATGATCGTCGCGATGATGCTCCACGACCCCACGAACTCCCTCGAACACAAAATCGTACCCAGTTTCCATGAAAACCCATTGAGTCGAAATCGAGCTAAAATCTCGATCAAACAGCGTAGCCTTTGCCAGAACCTTGCCCCTCCCCATCGCCTCCGCTCTCGAAACCACCAGCCACCTTCACCGAAACTGCTACACACCTTCCCGCTGCCATTCCCCCACTCGCGATCCCTTCCGATGATCCCCTGAGGACCCGCGAACCCCAAAACATCAACATGAACTGAAGCACCACTAAACCCTAAATCTAACTCGTACTCCCAATTCACGCATTATAAAATTTAATTTGTATTTTTCCCAACATCATGAACGGTTTGGCTTGCTTCAACTCCAATTTCAGCAATTTAAATTGATTCACTTACAAGAAATTGATAAAAATTCAATTTTTATTCAAATGCAAATTTCCCTTTAAATACTAAACTAAAATTCTTCACTTTTGTTTTAAAAATCATGGATTGAAATATAGATTAAAATCTTGAATCAATGTTTTACAACCATTTATTTTTATCAAATTTCAACTTGAAAACCTGTAAAGCATGTTCCAGTGGATAACAATCTACTGTAGGTTAAAACAATCTTTACAAAACTTGTTTGAAGATTAGAACTACTAGATTTATTTGAAAAGAACCCCAGCATGTCAGTGATTAAAACAAATAGACTTTAGTTTTAATAACAAATGTATCCCTGCATAAATGACACAGAGCATAACTGTTATATTATCATACTGTAATATGAACAAAGCAGTTATAATGGAAGTTTAAACTGTTTTTAAATACACTTAATATCCTTTACAAATCATGTTTACTCACCTGGACAATATAGAAACAGAGAATACTTTTGTTTTGTTTTAACTGCAGTTTTGATTCTTCTCTTTTCTTCTTTAAGAAATTTGCCTTTCAACTTGTAATATATAAAGTGATGATCTTTTTCTTTTTAATTTCAGATCTTTGCAAACATTTGTTTGAATGATACTTGAGTTGTTTTTAACAAATGAATGTGAGGCTTTGTATACGTACACATATAGGAGAAAAATGGTGTACATGATAAAGCATAAGCAAGTACAGTTTTTATTTCTCTGCTCAACCATGCTTTAAAGTTGCTGAAGTGATTTTTTCTTCTTACTGGAGAGTAAATGCATTAAATGAAAGTATGTTCCTTGTAGAGGCTTGCATTTAATGTAAGCATGTAGTGTTTCATGCTTTGTATATTTTCAGCATGCTATTTGATTTGCTTTTATTTTTCTTTATAAAAACAATGATGTTTTAAATATTTTCTTCCCAGACTTTGCTATGTTCTTGTTCGAGTGAACCAAAGCAAATATGCATGTATATTTAGAAGAGATAGTTTGTACAGGGTAGGGAAAATAGGCTTAGTCTACTAAAGCAGACTAGTACAAGTTAAAATATATAAAAGAACTAAAATCATACTTGTTAATAAATGTTAGTGTGTGCTAAAAAGATTGTGTACATGCAATGCATTAAATGAAGTATGTTGTGAAATGTTTATTCGCTCCATTGCATACTTTCAGCACTTTATGTTTTGTTTTAGTTTCATACTCTTACCTGATTTGATTTAGTAACATGTTTATTTGTTTAATTGTTCTCTTATGTCTTCATATTGTTTACAGCAACTTGTTTTAATTAGTTTGCTAAATATAGAAAAAGTTGTTTTAGTTTTTTTTTTACATTTAGTAACTTATGTAATTTAAATTCCAATATTTGTTTTTAATTCTATTTAAAGGTTTTAACTAAAAACACTATATTTTGTTCATATTGTATTTCTTTATAACTTTTCAATTTAAATTTCAAAAAGTTTCAAATATATTACTAAATTTTAAATTCAAAATTTTCGGGATGTTACACAACTTTTGCGGAAATATAAACTTTCCAGATCCAGAATACAATAAATAGAACAATATTGATAATCTTGATTACTGTAGCAACTTAAATAATACGAATATTAAACTTGAATCATATTAACATTAATAATCATTATCATTATCATAGTAAAATTACAAACATCATATCGAAGATCTATGGTAGTTTCGTTTTATATATTGATGGATAATCATGAATTCTAAAACCATGCTCTGATACCACATGTAATCTATATCTTGCGAATAACATAAACCCTAAGATCTAGAATTACATGATTATCACATATGTAAAGAATTAATAAAACATACCTCCAGACATATTGTATACGAATCAGCAATGGATGTTGTCGAACGCTGTTTCAATTGAGAAAGAAAATGGTTTCTCTCTCTTTTCCTATATGTTTCCTTATGTGTTTTCTGTATATCCTTTGTGATGGGCAAAGGTTAATATTTATAGGTAGAGAGAGGACCAAATTTCCAGATTTGTAGACTTAATATTGATCGTCCATCAAGATCAAGATAAGAGAAATTAACGCTCTAGATTGTAACCGTTTTATTTATTTAGCATATTAATAGGAAAAACCTTTTAGATTCTATTGACCACATAATGAGAAAGGAAACGTTTGAGAAAAGAAACGGTCCATTAACGTACCACATAATGAGGAAGGAAACGGTCCATTAATGTACCACATAAATTTCCTTACAAAACGATCAAATTTCCTTACAAAAATGTGGTAGAATTTCTTTTCCTGCCAGAAATATTGTATTTTGTAGATATTTCCATGCCAAAATATTTCATTCAAATGAATAACATTCCAAGCTACATGACCTATGAGTGGACCAATTGCTAAAGCTACAATGTAATAAGGGCTTTAAAATTAATCATGCGAAGGATTTGAGAAAAAATTGCAAATCAAAGGGGATAAAATGAGAAAAAAAGCGGGGGAAAAGCATGATCACTTATAGACGAGAGAACAACCGAGTAGATCGACGCAGTCCAGCGAGAGAATATGTCGTATATGATTACATGTGACGGAATACTAGAAGAGATCGATGGAGTGTTGCATATGATTGGGCACATCAGTGATTTGCAGGAGGTTGCGACTTGATAGTGCCCTAAATGTTTGGGGTTGGAGGCAACGAGGTCAGAGACGACTAGTAGGAGATTGACAGGCTTGAGGTAAGCTAAGGTTGGCAGCAGGCGGTGGGTATGAGGAGTTATGGGCAGAGGCGGTGACAAGGGAGGAGAGTTGTGGTTTAAGGATCTGAGGAAATAACTTAAAGGTAATCTTGGGGCTCGGGTTGTTAAACTCCGTACTTTCTCTTCGGCCCCTTTCAAAATTTAAAATTTTGATTTCAATTATTCCCTTTTATAATTAAATACTTATTCAATTTAATATGTCTATTCATCTTCATTTATTTGTTGAAATTATCATATATGATACGAGCAGTACGTCCATTACAGATGACCGCGTACAACAAAACCAGGTATGCTTTCTTTATAGCTACTACTATACAAAGAACTAACATAATCATAGTGCCATATACACTAGAAGTTGCTCAAAACCTAGTTTACCGTACAGTAAGAAGTGATGAAAACATCATTCTTTAAATATTATGTCCTTTTTTTATTTTTTAGATTGGATGAATGGCCGAAGAAGTTGAAGAAATTGTTATGGATTATAGTAATGAGTTCACAACATATTATATATGTTATTTATTTTACTATTATGTAAATTACCTCATTTCTAAATTGAAACTTTCTCACTTTTTTTTATTGTATGAAGATATTTTCAAATAGATATAAAATGAAAGAATGGATTGATTCCATGGCTAGAAGGAATGCAATAGTAGTGGTAGTCTTAAAATCGGATATTAACGGTAGCGATAGAAATCCAAGAATTATATTTAGATGTGAGAGAAGTGGACCATATAAAGTGTACAAAGGCAAGAAATCTAACAATATTAGATTAACAAGTACAAAAAGTGCAATTGTCCATTTCGTTTGAAAGGTGTTAAACTTCATAGTTTAGATAATTGAAGATTAGAAGTAATATGTGGTGTTCATAATCATTCTGCTCTTTACAGTTCGGAAAGCCATTCATTTCTTGGTCGACTAACGGGGGACGAAAAAAATTAGTCGTTGAAATGTACAAAAAAAAGGTGAAGCTAAAAGCCATTTTGTACACTATAAAGATCTATCCAATAGTACAACAATCAAAACGGTATATAATGTTCTTTCTAGGCACAAGAAAATGGATAGAGCGGTTCGTTTTCAAATACAATATCTTTGAAGCAAGCTTAAAAAAAAGTTATTTCGAATGGCATCGTAATATCTTATATGGAAGTGATGTAATTACTGACATATTTTAGCTCATCCTACGAGTATAGATTTGCTAAGTATGTTTCAACATCTTCTTATTATGGGCTGTACTTACAAAACAAACAAATATAGAATGTTGTTGTTGGAGATTATCGTTGTCACATCAACTAATTAAACCTTTTGCGTTGTTATTGCATATCCCGTATCTGAACGTAAAAATTACTATATTTGGGCCTTAAATCGTCTTCAATTGGTAATGATTGATTATGATGTTGAAATGTCAAGTGTCATTGTCACAGATAGAGAGATAGCATTGGTTAATGCCATTAACATTGTTTTTCCTCAAGCAACTCATATTCTATGCAAGTGGCATATCGAAAAAAATATTCTTGCTTTTATTTCAAAGAAGAGTTATGAAAAAAGAAGTAATAAAACAATTTTTTCAAGATTGGACCAATTTATGTGAGTTTGGAAATGTTGAGCAATATAACAATAATCTACAAGATTTGCATGTCCAGTATGGTGAGCATATAAAGTTAATAAAATATATTATTGAAAATTGGTTTGAGACATATAAAGATCGATTTGTACATGCTTAGATCGACAATTTTATGCACTTTGGAAACAACATATCAAATAGGTAAGACACTTACTATTATATTTATTTAATTATTTTAGAATTAGTTATAACAATATCTATTTTCTTTTAGAGCCGAGGCCGCACATGCTAAATTGAAAAAACATTTGGCCACAAGCCAATGCAACTTCGAAAGAGCACGGAAGAGCATGCCTTCATGCTTGAACTATCTTTTACCAAACTAAAAGCTTCATTTGAAACAAGTCTATTAAAAGTAGCTTATGTTTGTCATAAAAAAGAATTTAAAAATTTACGTGGTGTTGTTTTACTTTCGACATTGGAGCTAATTCATTTCGAGCTTCTACAGATAAATTCTTATGAAATTGTAGATGATGACTTATGTGGATGTGTTGTTCATAAGATACACGGCTTCCATGCTTTCATGCGTTAGCAAAACTCAGTCGAAATATAGAAATACCTTTGGATTTGATTCATGTTCATTGGTCTAGATTGCATATTATAAAATGGGTATATTATAAAAATGGGAGAGAAAAGAGACTTTAATATGAAGAAAAAGCTTGAAGAAATGTTAAAGTTATGAAATTGGAATTACCGCATCAAATGCAAGTCTATAAGAAAATAAAAGAGATTGTTTATTCGCAAACGTCAACTCTTGCATCTCTGATTGGCAAAGTCAAAATCCGTGAAAGATCTCATTATAAAATTGATACTTCAACAAAAAGGTTGCCATCTGCATTTGAGCTAGGTGAATATGCTTTAATCCAATGTAACATAGCTAAAAAACAAAAAGTTGATCCTTGTATTTCAGTGAAGAAGGAAAAATTGATTGTTCGTAGACCTAAAAATATAAATTTAGGTGTATGAAAATTGCATACCGAAAGAGTGGAAGCCATATAGAAAGAATTGTAGACATGAGTATGGATGGTAGTTGTGGATTTAGATGTGTTCCTTCTTTTTTAGGATTAGGAGAAGATCGATGGTGGAGTGTCCATAAGGAATTAATGGAAGAATTTGAAGAGCATCAAGAGATACATGAACAAGTGTTTATTGAAAAGGTAGAACCACATATTTGCTGAATGTGCTTAATCACGAATATTGCCGTGTCGAACCAAGTAAATGGATGATTATGCCCGAGATTGGGTACATAACAGCTACGAAATATAATATTGTCGTTTTAGTATCAGTGAGAGTTTGAGTTTGACTATACCACCTTTAAGAGGAAAAATTCCATCTCAATTGCAACGTTCATGAATTAAGGATCCTTCATGTAAATAATGACCATATTGTCCAGGTATTGTGCATTATTCGTTTTATTTTTAATGAATAGATGAAGGATTTGCACTTACAATGAAATGGTTTTATTTGTGTAGGTTGTTTTACAAGCGAAACATCCAGTACAACCAGTATATATCAAGTGGTATACTAATCGTCATGTTGAAGCTGAACAATGGGAGCTACGAGATAGAAGAGAAGAATGGGAAAGGGTAGAAACTTGTGATAATATGGCTTGATGGGATTTGTTGAATATTATGTAGTTGTTAAATTTTTAAGAAGTATTGTCAAGTCTGAGCTAATGTAGTGACAATGTTACTTGAAGTTAAATTACAGTCTGAAACTGAATTTATTGGATATCATTGGTAAATATCATTTTTTGAATCATTCTTGTTTGAAATTGTTGAAGCATTCAGTATTTGTTGTTGTTACGGTATTTGATCATTATATCTAAATCACTAGTAAATGGTATGCGGTGAAGTAAAATAGTATTTCTTTGCTTCAGGAATGCATAGGATAACGCAATACTCTGTACATAGTCTCCTAATAAATATAGTTTGATGTTAACGTTGAATATATGCAAATCACACTAAATCTGGACGAGATATATAGAAAATTTCCCATGTCTTAACGTGGTCGTTTAAATTGACCACTTTCGCTCGTATGAGGTTGACAGGGCAATTTAGCTTATGCCAAATGTTATTTGCACGTTATCTTTGTTGTGTATAGGGTCATGATATTCAACTTAACCCGATAATTTTAAATAGTAGAAAATAAGTCGTGCACGAGGTCTATATGAAAATAACGCTAGTAGGAGATGTTGTTTCCATATTTCCCCCATTCTATCTTAACTTGGTCGTTTATAGTGACCACCTTCCAGTCGCATGAGATTGACAAGGGAATGTCAGTTATATCAAACGTTAATTGCATGACATCCTCGTTGTTTATAGGGTTGACAACAAGCAGAAGCAACAATTGTATCAGATAGTAAACACTGTCATTACTTACCTGATGCACATATACTTTCCAACCGAATCAATCTAATTTCACCAACCGATTCACATATAATTTCTCCAAAAGAAACAATAATAATGTTAACAAACATCCATTTGAACACAAGAATAGAATCACAAACATAAGCACTAACAAAATAACAATCTTTTTTAACAACATAACCATTCTTACATTACAAAATAACCACCCTATTTAACAACGAAAAAAGTAGAAGTAGATCCACAACAAGAAATACACTAACTAAAAACTACTAGCAAAAACTAATCATCCTTTTAACAAAACAAGCACAAATATTTTTAGATTTAGTGAGAGTTTTGCGGATTCTACTAAGATGAGCCAAATATGAAGTCTCCGGTTGTGATGAAGCCAAGATTATGCCTTCATTAATCACATCATTAAGCTCTTCATAGCTCTATAATGTAAATTGATAATATGTTATTATTGCAAAAGCAAATATAAAAAAATATTGACTTTTACTGTGTATAAATCATCATAAGAAAGTCGACTGTTACGTTGAATAATATGTTCATTAACCCGATGGACTTTTAACACAGTGCGAGAGTAATACCAATCAAAATAATCACTTATCACCGTTTCAGTTGATTCATGTAGAGGAATTGAATGATATTGCGCACTAACAACATGATTTGGCCACTCATTCCGAATACTTTCCACAAACTCGTAAAGTACTTTATACGCTGAAGTCGTAGCACCTCGATGAGTGTTTTTACTTGATGATTGAATAATAGGTCGTGGAATTTTTTTGAACCTTACCGAATTGCTGCAAAACACGGGTGGAGTAATATGGTTCTACCTAATTAAGCATAATAAACAACTCGAATACCAAGCAATGTGCAAAAAAAGGATGGAATTGTCTTGCATGCATGTAAGGGTCAATGACTACCTAAAGGAATATTTAAAAGAAAATAATGAGGTAATTATAACTTAAATAAATAAAATACACTATTCAAATGATTCAAGCCTATAACATACCTCGTGTTCTTGAATATTATCAAGATACAGTCTTAGTTCCTTATAAGATACACGATAATCATTTGTTGGATCCCAACTAGCCGCTTTTGGTAAACTTTCATGGTAAATTTTGGTTGATGGATGAAAATGTAGAAAATGTTCATATATCCATGATTCCAACAATCCAAGAAAACAAGAAACTTGTTTCACTTCTATTCTACTCGCAAGACCTAGTTGTCTATATAGTCAATATAGACTTGTCGAACCCTAAAAATAATTATGAACTTCATCCAAATTACCAATTTGGTTTAAAAAATGTACGGACACATGAGATTTACTTTTATGTATGAATAATGTATTGTCCATTAAATGCAATAGATACACACGAGAAGCTTGTTTGGATTTTTCTTCTTTCCAATCATCGCAAACTCCATCAAATATTTCATACAATTTGCATAAAAAAATTTATATCCAACACTGTCAATTCATGATATTTTTTGCTTCGGTATCACTTACCCCCAAATTATTGACAATCAAATTAGTTATATCATTTCGGGAATAATTATATGTTTGTATTGGCAATCCTTCAACTGGAATATGTAGTAGAGAGGCAACATCGTCTAATGTTATAGTCATCTCACCGAATGGTAGGTGAAATGTATTTGATTCAAAATGCCAATGCTAAATAAAACAAGATATAAGTACTTTATTAACCGAGCTATAACAGGTCTCTTCTAGAGAAAATAATCCCAAAGATT
The DNA here is from genome assembly GCA_030765085.1 of Allium cepa. Lineage (NCBI taxonomy): Eukaryota > Viridiplantae > Streptophyta > Magnoliopsida > Asparagales > Amaryllidaceae > Allium > Allium cepa. Next base: position 794,723,865 of record CM060938.1, on the reverse strand, counting down.
CCAAATATCCTTTAAATTTGTTGCATAGCTTGGAATTTTCCAATTTTAAATTTTTGTACCATGGTTTACACATAAAAGAGTGTCTCGTTCTTAAAAAATAACTTAACATTAGATTAAACTATTTTGATAAATAATTTATTTAACAGAATTTTGTAAGATATACCTTGCCATCTCGTATCAATGAAGCAAGGTGAGCATCGTAGCTACTAATCTCATCGGTAATTCTTGGTCCACTGAAAGGTGTATTTTGTGTGCCACTAGAAGCATAAATATCATCATGCGTTAGATGCTCTTCAACATATTGTGGATGTTGCTCTTGAACATGCTGTGGAGGTAGACAATATGCTTTAAAGGGTGCTCTTCGATATACTCCTCTAAATTTTTCCCTTGAATAAGATGCTCAATAGTTCGCTCTTGAATAACATGTTCATCTCGGTTTTGTCCCTATGCTTGATTTTAGTGCCCGGATTTCTCGCTTTTACACGTCGATTTCTTCCGAAAGCCGTTAGGGGATTGCGCGTTGGTTTTTTTAGAACTTTCTACAATGAAAAAACAAGTTTAGAAAATAATATAGTGTGCAAGAGTTAAAAACTGATGATATATGTCAATGATAGAAATGTATGGTTCTTATGGTTCTAAGACATGATATATGCCAGTGACAAAAATGATGCAAGCATATCGACCACGTTCTCCACGAATGAGGTTGTGGAACCAACCTCGTCCACCTAAAACGCGATTGTAGTCACAACCACGTTCGTGGTGGACGAGGTTGGTTTAATAACCTCGTTCGTGGCGAATCTGGGTCTCCCTGAGGTTTTTCACATTGCCCTCGTGTACTTCGAGCGCGTAATACGAGCAATCTTCGAACGCTATATATATCATCAATTCGATAGCAAAATCATTTACCTGTGAGAAATGCGGATTACGGATCTTAAGGCTAGGATTAACATTAGAGGGGGGTGAATAGTGTTTATAAAGAATTACTAAATCATTTGGATTTATGTTAATTTAAACACAAATGTGTGCAATATACAGACACAGATATGATCACAGAAACAAGCACTGATGCAGAAATAAAATAAAAAGTGGTAAAGGAAAGAACACACCGGATTTTATACTGGTTCGGAGTTACCCTACATCTAGTCCCGCAACACAAGTACGGATTCCTTTCAAAAGCAATCTTTACAATTACACCCTCGATTTCAAGGCTACGAGGTACACCCTCCAGAATCATAATCCTTTGGGTAGAGATACTTGATTTTCCAGGCCACAAGTTCACCCACTTGATTTTACGGGCAACAAGTTCACCCAATTGATTTTCCAAGGCTACAATCACACCTTATCACGCTTTATTGATTTTCAAGGCTACAATCACACCTTTCCTCGCTAAGTTGATTACAAAAAGCCTATAACTCTGAATAACACTAAGGATCTTGTTGAGATAGTGATAGAGAATCAAACTACGAATGATCGAGTTCGATTCAATGTTGATTTCGGCAGAGTAATGGTAAGAATATGTATTAAGAAAAGTGAAAGAAGAAGAGGAGTGAAAAACCAAAAAATCTAATATAAAATTCATTGAAACTAACCCCTGGTTATAGAAGAACAATAACCATATCCATTCGTGAAGAGTTATGGCGAATAGACACTTCTTTTGAAATTTGAATTTTGAACTTAACTGACACTATGTTGACATGGTCACCATGGGTATGTCGACATCAAAAAGCATTTTTTGATGATTTGATTTTCTTTAAAAATAACGTTTATCTTGTATTAAAACTATTTTATACTTTATAAATATACTTGACTATAGTTAAATTTCATAAGTAAATATAGAGAATACTATATATAGAATTTAACTATAATTTTATATTTAAATTTAAGTAAAAATATTTAAAGTTAAATATATTATACTAAAAGATAGTTTAAAATCAAGAGTAATTTGACTTTGAAATTAAAAATGATTTTGAGGCTAAGATTATCTAAAATCAGGATAGAGGTTTTTGAATCTTTTAAAAGGAAAGTTTTGAAATTATTTTGAAAACAAGATATAATTTTGAAAAATCATTTTGAATAAAAGGTTGGCGGATACAAAACAATGTTCCACTAGATTTTTCGTAGGTTCCATCCTACTTAGGGTTCCATCCCTTTAACAGGCTCGAAGTGGATTCCATTCCATGAATAAATTGGATTTTAAGATGCCAGTGCTTTTCTATGATTTTTAACAAAATTTATAATTAAATTATAAATTAATTGAATTCTTGAACTCTTGATAATCTTGATACTCACGAGTCTTCTATCTCAATATCTTGAATCTCTATATTGTACAGTCTTCATTCTTGGTACCTGCATGGTTAAATCCTGCATATACATATATATCTAAACTTACAATGTTAGTATTTATATTTTATAATCTATTCTAAGGTTGTTGTCATCAAAACCATCATCTCATGGACTAACAATCTCCCCCCTTTTGATGATGACAACCTTTGTTTATAAAATATTATTTCTATCTTAATAACTCCCCCTTAATCTATGCCTAACTACACTATTTTATATTTCTCCCCCTTTGTCATCAACAAAAACTAACTCCAAACTATATAACTCCCCCTTAATCTAATACTATATGACATGTGATTATAATGATAGTGTTATCATAAATAATCAACACTTAACTCTAAAAACTAAAACTTAATCCTAAATTACTAACTATCCTAACTAAGAATCTATTATAATACTTATAATAGTTAGAAAAATATAAGAACATAAATTATTTATTAAGTATATTTCAACACACTCATCAAAACTAATCATGTCAGAGAAGTCAAACAAATCAATCAAGTCAAACAAGTCAATCAAGTCAAATAAGTCAATCAAAACATACCAAACAAATCAAAAACTAATAATCATATATTATAAAACAATACTACAAACTCCTCCTAAATAAAATACACTCGTTATGTATACATGTATGCAATATGTAGTTTGTAATGCAGTATGAAATGTATGACATATGCAATGTAGCATGAGATAATATGTAGAATGAAGTGCAACTTGTGATGCAAATAATTATGATATGCATTGAAATTTATGATGTAATATGCAATAAAATGAGATATGAAATAGGATGCATAATGATATGTAATATGAAACAAAATGATAATGAAGTAAAAATAATAATATGTAGAATGATATGATGATGTACATACTACGTTAAGTGACATCCAGATTATAAGATAAACATGAGTAATATGTAATATCTAATTGACAAGCATATATATATATATATTTATATCAAATTATTTATTATAAATTACTTCAACCAAACAAAGGTAATACACACCAATTACTAGACTTAGGTTAAGGAAACTAATGAATGAGACTGACACAGTAGTAAAGAAAAAGTTTAAAGATAATAAATGGTATTAAAATTATAACATATTTATGAAAGGTAGTAATCAAACTCAATATCGAAATTAAATTGCTAAGAAATATGGACGTAAACTATATATATATATATATATATATATATATATATGATCAAATATATTTTTATAAAAATTAATAGCATACTTATTTAATTTAAAATAATTATTTTAACTTGGTTGTTTTTATTTTTTATTTTTATTTTTAAGAATCCAAACTTCCATGTTTATAAAATACTTAACTTACTAATTAAAACCTTTATATTACAGTTTTATTGATTAAAATATTTAGAAACATGTTTAAACATCTTTTAAATTTAAAAAATATCATAATGAAATATTAAATAAAATGATAAAGATTGAAAAACTAAAATAAACATGTGTTATATCAAGGCCTCTTTTTTAAAAATAATAATGATTAATTATAAAGAATAAATTTAAACATGAAATTTATTTTAAAATATTCTAATATAAGTTAGAAAATAACTTCTAAAAAGAATAGAGAAAAATTCTTAATTTAAATATTATTTTTACATAGTTTAAAGTTTCATAAAGAAAAAAAATAGTATTTAAAGAATGTTATAAAAAGTTTTTGTAGTAAAAAATATTCAAAACTTTATAAAACTGAAATTGTAGCTTTTGCCAAATGCTGTGTAAAGTTTCTGAAACTCTATAGCATTTCAAAGCACAGAAATGCTATAAAAACGAATTTGTAGTACTTACAAAACATTATAGAAGAAAAGAAGCATTTTAGAAATGCTACCTAAAATTCCGGTCATGTGATGTGGTGCTATCTTATTTATTGAAGAAATATATAAATTGAGCCTTATTCTAACATTCTAAATTCATTCTATTAATTTCTTAAAGATATAAAATTAGTATCTTAAAAGAAATAGAGTATGAGAAGTAAAAATAACATTAGAAAAGTTAAAATCATGAATGAAGGTATGCTTTTCTACTTAGTATAGTTGTAATAAATTAGTTGTAGATTTTATTTGAAAGAAAACACATTTTAAAAGACTTTTAAAAAAAAAATTAGACTTGTACATCGATATTTATACTATGGTGTGTTGATATATGGACCAATATATCAAAACTTATAAAAGAGATAAATTTCTGTACCTAAGTAAATGCATAGATATATATATTCCTAAAGGCAACAATAAAGATGAATTAATAGTAAAGCATATCAATTTTTGCACTCCATCTTTCTAACTTTGTTGTTCTTCCATTGTCGTGAGTCACACATTTATATCTTTTAGAATTTGATGACGAGATCTGCTCTATTGCGGCGGACTTGTTTTTTTTATCATCGTAGTATATGCATTTGCTGATATTGGAGACCGTATGAGAAAGATATAGATGATTTAGTAGATCGACCAACTTGGCGCCAAAACTTTGAATTTGAATTTTGAATGAACGGACACTTCAACCACGATAAATAGGCCCAACGGTCACCACTTTTCATTTTAATTGCTCTTCTTCTTCTTCTTCTTCTCGTCTTTCTATACACTATCAAACTTCTAGAGGGCATATCTCCTTTGTCTCCACCGAATGACGCATCATTAATAAGAAAGAAAGGGATAGAAAAGAGAAAAGAAAGAAGAGAAAGAAGAAACAACATCAGAATCTAAACAGGGGAGCGAAAAAAATTATATTGATAACATAAATATTACATAGTTTACAACCATTATCAGAGTTACACAGATTACACATCACATACTAGACAGTTATAAACACCTGTCTAGTTATACAACTCAATACAGTACACAAGAACAATTCAGGGAAATCTACACAGCGGAATACTATATATCTACTCGCAGAAGCCTCCTGCTTCATTGCTCCTCCGTAATTCGTCAAGGCTAACCTGAATCCCTTGGCTACTCGTAAAAATTTGAGTACTCAAGAGTTTAAGAAAACAGAAGATAAACTCCGGGTTAGACATGGGTCTGGTGTGAGTAACACGTTAAGATTGCTTAACTTTCAAAAACCTTTTGAAAAGAAAGGTATCACGTAAGACTTCCCACACATAAACATGAAAAAGTTTTTACCTTACGCCGACCAAAACATTTGATAGGAAATTCAGCGATATTATAATAGGTCTAGGGTTCTCAAATAAAAATGAAATAGCCGAAATTGTTACATCTATTAAATTCCAGCTACTAGCCACAAAAGTGGGTAATACAATCAAAACCGTTGGCACTTATTGGATTTTGGATTCCATACAATGGCAGGGCTATTGGGGTACCGCCCGTCACAGTACGTGGCCTAGATCAACGTACCGAGGAGTACGCCCGCTCCCCTGCAACACAAGGCCGGAACCATTCCTTACCGAACAGTTCCGAACAAGACAACCCCGATAGTTGGAGCTCACAACCATCCACACAACCGTAATAAAAGGGACCTCTAGATAGGGGTAAATCTCACTCTCCAGTGGGGGCTACCCACGAAGCCTTGCTGCACCTCCTCTGTTTTAACCATTCCCGGTTGATGAGGCTTGAGGCTACGATTAACTTTAGTGAACACATCACTTAGAATGCTCATCGTCCACTTGACGATGTTTTGAAAGCATTCAATTCATACAAGTTCGTTCTAGATTCGAACGAAACCGAAGGCACTATCTCGTTGCACTCATTATTGGAATCACCCTCAGAGTCAACGACCATAGCCCTTGCACTCTAAATCACCATTTCGAACCTTTAAGTACTATTTTTGTCAAACTCATCACGGAATCACCCCCAGAGTTATACTGACGAATAGTCCTTACACCTCGAGTCTTCACTCTTCACAAGAGATTCACGACCTATCGTTAATTTGGATCGATGTGGTTTTCGGATATCCAAATAAGGAAAGCCGATCCCGGTCTCATCGAAATCCAAAGCGTGTCCTTTAGGTCCAAGTTGTTTTAAAGTTTAAAACAATTCAATTATCTATATACACACAGATAGATAACTCACAAATCACAATTGATAATCAACATTATCAAAATAAACAGATGATCCACATTATCAATATCAAAATAGATAATCCATATATCACCATCACAATAGATAATCTATGTTATCATCACAATGCAACCAAGCATTCATACCACACAAAATTAATTATCCCATTTCTGAGATCTCAAAGCATTCAAGACAATCAATGTCATCCATACGTACATAAGCAATGATTTATTTCATCACAATATAATTAATTTAAAATGAATTAAATTAACTATCTGTATCTCTAATTAATTTAAAGTGAATTAAATTAATTATTCCATCTTTAATTAATTTAAATAAATTAAATTAATTACTTCACCAATATAAATCTTGCTTACTTAACCATTTAATTGATTACAATCAATTAATTAATCATTCAAAATAAATCACCTTAATCAATCACTCTTGATTAATTATCCTTAATTACATTCATGTAATTATCTTTAATTAATTTCACAAATTAATTTTTCTCAACCAAAACAGTAATTAACCTTTAATTTCTTCAATTAATTAATTAACTATAATTAATTACCTTAATCCTTAATTAATTACCTTCAATTACTTATCATTGTTTAATTAATCATAATTAATCAACTTTTAATTACATCATTAATGATCCTTAATTATATTTAAATAAATTATCTTCCTAAATTAATTACCTTGAGTAATTAACTCATAATTATTAATCTCCCAGATTTAATTACATTCAGTAATTAACTAGCTTAATTACTTTATTAAACCAAATTAATTATCCCTTAATTCATTTCTTAATTAATCCCTTGATTAATTACTAAGTAATTTAATCCAAATTACTTCATTCTTAAACATCTTCGATTAATTACAACCTGTAATTATTAATCAATTACTTCACCAAGTAATTTCCCAATCCATTTATTTTTATACAGTATTTATCTTTAAAACCTAAGTGTTTAAAATTTAATTAAACTTAATTAATTAAATTAAACAATCACATTAAACTAAATTAATTACATTAAGTAATTAATTTCTTAATTACTTCATTAAGTAATTATACTCATCAATTCACAAATGATTATTATTAAATTAATTAATCCAATTAATTATAAAAATTAATCACATTAATTAATTATTTAAATAATCCTGGTTAATGACCTTCATTAACCCTTCTCTAATTATCTTCATTAAGTTATTAACTAAGATTAATTACAAATTTAATTATCTTTAATCATCCATTAATTAAGTCTAATTATTTAATTAATTAACCTTGATTAAAGCTTAATTACATAATTAATAACTCATTAATCATTAATTAATAATCTAATTAATGATCTTAATTTTAAATTGATTAACCCCTAATCACCATTAATTAAATCTTAATAAATTAATTAATTATTCCTTAATTACCTTTTTAATAAATTAATTTCAAAACATTAATTCTTAACTTAATTTTAAGTTAAAACATTCCTTAATTATGTTTTAAAAACAATTTATTTAAAACAAAGTACTTAGAAATTACTTTTAAATTTCATTTCAAATATTAGATTTAAAATGAATTTAATTTAAACTTAATCAAAGTTTAATCAATTTAAAACATTTTTTTTGAAATTTGAGGACAAACAAGTGTTTGTCTTAGAAATGAATTTCATAAAAATTTTGAAATCTAATTCATTTTAAAATTCCAATAACTTCAATTTATATTTAGTTTAAATTTTCAAATTTTAATCTTCTTCAAATTTTAAAAACTGAAATTCGTTTTTAAATTTCCAGATTTTAAATTGAATTTCAAATCTTGCTCATATTTTAACAAAACTTCATTTTGAAAAAGTTCAAACTACTTTTACCAAAATAAGTGGTTAAACAAGTTTAACTTTAAAACTTTATTTTATTTAAAACTAAGATTTTAGATTTTAAACTTGGATTCAAAAATTCAAACTTGAATCTAAACTAGGTTTAAAATTTCCGAAACATTTTAAAAAAAACTTTCAGGTTTTAAAAGTGTTAAAACAGGAACTACGGGTTTTTGGTAAAACTTGAAACAAACCATTCAACCCGAGACTTAAACTAATTTACTTCGGGTTTCCTACCTAACCTCCCCGAGCCAAATGCCTTACTGGTTCGGGAAAAACTCAAAAACTCCCCTGCCATCAAACTTACCCAACCCTATCATCAGAAACTACATCACCGTGCATATGCACGGCGACCATTGCCTCCTCTGATCATCAGAGATGATCATACTACACCCAGAAATACCCCTACACCCATATGGGATCATCAGTTCGAACAATTTTTCCAGGAATCAAAATCGAACTCCTAAAAGCAAAACTTGGAAAACCATAAGTAGGTGTCCTACAAAACTTGTCAACGGCAAAAACACGCCGCTCCGACCACCTGGAGATCAACCCTTCCGGCCTCAACTTCAACTACGACCTAACAATCAAACCCCAAAACAACAAAACACTCGGTCACTTATTCAGATCGAAATGTTCGATTCTTAAACCACCTTAAAACTAGGGTTTAAAAAAAATGAATCTTTAAATTTACAACCTCTCTGATAATTTATCACCATCCCTGATTTTTAGTAGCTTCTCCTATTCCTTCACCATCACCCAAAAGAAACTCAAGATTCCCAAATTCAAAAATCATCAGAATTTGCTAAAAATTCAATATCAGTTAAAAACCCAACTGCAACTTCATCTAACACCCTAAAATCCTAATTCTTGATCTAAAAATCAAGTTATAGTTAATGCTTTATATTTATGAAACTGCATTACAAGATTAACATATTTTAATTTTGGTTAAAATTATCATGTACTGATGTTCTTTGTGTTTTCCAGAGACAAATACTTATATTTTTACTTACTTAAATGTTTAAGTATTGACTTAAGAAAATCAAACAACATTCCTTTATAGTTTCATTTTATCAGATACTTAATTAATGATAAAGGTTGGAATCAAAGTTCTTCTTGAAAAACAGAACAGAACAAATGATTTACAGCATGCACACAAAAATATATCACATCAGACTTTAAACAATACTTATTTATATCAAACAAACTAGTATGCAACCTAAGTAAGAATTTTAAGATTTTAAAGTTACTCACCTGATCCAATAGGAAAAACAGAGCACCCAGATAAAATGCCTTTGAACTTGAAGAAGAAAACATTTGATAACTAAAATGTTGAAGCTTGAAAAACAAGGCTAGATACAGGTTGAAGTGAGATGCAGTTTTGATTCCAGAGAAAGAAATGCAGTTGCTTTATTTCCAGATTGCAAGCAGATTTGTTTTTCTTCCAGGTTGCATGCAGAGTTTATTTCATTTCCAGATTTTATAAAAAAGAATGCAGACCTTTTGAATATAAGGAAGTTGAATATGCAGGCTTTTTGATCTTTTTGAGGATGTTCAGATTTGAACATGCAGGGTTTTATTTTGCATTGAACATGATTTTCAGATCTAAGGAATGCAGATTTTCATGTTTTGGATTTAGACAGGTAACTGAATATGCAGGGTTTGAACTGCTTTGATTTTGAAGAGGAGTTACTGATTTTTAGATCATGGGGGTTTTGATTTTTGAAGAGGTGTTTTGAAGATTTCTTTTGAATTTAGGAAACGAGAAAAAGAATGGGAATGAATGAATGTATACTTATATAGGTTAATTTCAGATTTTACTAAATAAAAGAAAATTAAAAACAAAGTGAGCCACTTGTAAAAATTACAACATTTGTCAACTTAATGTTTAATCTTATAACACTTGTCCTTTTATTTAAAAGTAATTTGCATTTTATTTACAAGTTAACATATGTATTAAGCTAAATTTTAATTTGTTAGTTTAATATGTATATAAACTTATAAAAGAACTAAAAACAATTTGTACTTATAAATAAAGCTTATACATATGGAAATTAGAATAATTAAAATTTATACTTTAGGATTTAAATTCAAAGCCAATTATTTAAAAATCAAGTTATAAATATAAACTTAATTTGAAATAACAATTGCAAATTTTATTCCAAATTTATTTGTAAATCAATACACTATTAATATTATTTTTTATAAATATCTTATTATTATATTTAAAATAATTGTAATAGAAATTATTCTTTTATTAATAAATTACTTATTCAATTAAGTTATAAAACTCTTTTGTCAATTTAATTAAATTTAAAACTCAAGGTAAAATAATTTTAAACATTTAAACATTTTTCTTAACAATTTAAAAATCATATATTTATTTATTAAATAGCTTTGAAAACTTTATATTTAATTAAAATCAAAATTTCCAAATTATTAATGTATATATTAGAATTTTAAATCATGATTCATTTATTAATTTAAACCAAGATCATTTATTTTATAACTTTGAAAAGCTATTATTAAATAAAAACTAATTTCCAAATTACTAAAATATTGGAATAAGAAAATATGCTTTATTTTTTAAATTTAAAACAATGCTGATCTATTTAAAATATAAACCATACATTTATATTATAAATAGAAACTAATTTATTATTTTTAAAAGATAAAATAACCAATTTAAATAATTATTTAAGAAGATTGTTAAATCAATTTGAATTATTATTATCAAAAATATCAATATCAATTTAATTTTTAATACAGATTATTAAATTGATATTGTTAAAAATTTCGGGATGTTACAATCCTTCCCCCTTAAAAGTATTTCGTCCTCGAAATTTAAAACAAAGGTAATTTAATAATCTTATTAAAGATTTAAATTTTAAACATAAGCATATATCAAACATATGCTAACAATCATAGCAACCAATTCAACCAATCAAACAGATCTAATTATCCAGACAAAATTCTGGATAAAATTTCTTCGAGTTTCCCAAGTGTGTATATATATACCGGGACACTCGCTCTATAGAATTCAAACAATCAATACTATGAAGCTACGAAATTTCCATTCTTCTATATCTATAACACTAGACCAGATATCAGACTACAGACGAGTCTGACTCAACAACCAATTCCACAATCAGAGATAGATCATACACGTACTCCCTCAGAGATACGTGAACTCATCGAATCCTAGTTATCCAAACTGGCAATCCAATCCTATAGATCAATCACTTAACCTCCAAGATCACAGAAAGATCCAAAACTCTTCATAGCTAGCTTTCCATCCTTACTCAATCTTATAACTCCTTTACGATCGGAGAAAACTTATCCAAAATCAAATCTCTGATTCCGGAATCCAAATTCCTTCGCCTCTTATCCATAAAAATCTTCGGACGATCCTGGGCTGCCTACACCCTCACTGATCAGCTCATCCCTTTGCTGATGCCTCTAGAAACAAACTAGACCAATCAACTCAGCAAAATGATCTCCTCAAGATCAACCAGAATCAAGAAACACAAAATCTACTCCTCAATATCAGAAGACTACACTCACTTCTCCGGTCCAGAAAAGAAAAGCAGATACACTTCCCAACTGCTTCCGCTACTCAACTCTGATCCGAAGTAGAAGAGAATGCTGAAGAAGAACACGAGCACAAACTGGACAACACCTCCCAGAAATATGGTTCAACAGTTCCATAAGAAAACTCAGAAGCTTCTCCAAAACTTGAGCTGCTTCACCAACTCAATCTCCTAGAACCATTCTTCCATTAAGCTGAACCACCAGTAGTACTCTTGGAATTCCAGTTGATAAGGAAACTCAATCTCCAGATGCAAACAAAACTTTGACCTCTCTGAAGACAGCCAGAAAAAATCTGATAATCCAAGAGAACACTCAAACAATCGCAAGTCACTTTTGCAATCAATCCAAACTAATTCCAAGGAAAACTGTTCTCCCTTTACCAAATAGAACAGCTTACTCTTAACTAGCCAATCCACCCAAAAAGGGGACCACTCTGCTGCTTCTGAACACCATTTCAGAAAACTGCTATGCCAGAAGACTCCTTGCCGACACACAGAACACTCCGAGCTGCACTGCTGCCACAGATGCCAAAGACTCCTAATCCCAAGCTCTTCGAGAAACTCGGACTTCAAATCAACAGAAACACCGGCTGAAAACAGCCACAACACCGAAGCAGACTCACTTCCTTACTCTTGTTCCAAAGAAACATCTTCGGAAACATCCATAGTCACTGCATCTCATCACACAGCTACTACTTCCTGATGTATCAAAATACCATCACTTGCTTCTGCCTAACCGACAGATCCAAATTCTCAAATATCCGCTCACACGAGCACGTTCAAACTTACACTTCAAATTTGAAATCCGAACCTTAACAGTTTTCCTTCAGAGATCGATGAAATCCTTCATCACTACAAAATTCACTCGAGATGATATTAGGTCTACAGTCTCGACATATACACTTCCAACCTCAAACATTCAAACTCCAACCATTGATAGTCGTGCTATACACACCACTATCTCTCCTACTTCTAGAACTTATGTTGGCAAAACCGAACAAGTAACCCAACAAAATAGGTAGGAATAAATAATTATATATATAGTCAAAATTACAAATACGCTCTCTCAAGATAGACACCACTACAGAGCCTAGGTATTCACTCAACCTAAAGCTCTGATACCACTGTAATGACCGGCCATCCGTCTCCACCGAATGGCGCATCATTAATAAGAAAGAAAGGGATAGAAAAGAGAAGAGAAAGAAGAGAAAGAAGAAACAACATCAGAATCTAAACAGCAGAACGAAAAAAATTATATTGATAACATAAATTTTACATAGTTTACAACCATTATCAGAGTTACACAGATTACACATCACATACTAGACAGTTATAAACACCTGTCTAGTTATACAACTCAATACAGTACACTAGAACAATTCAGAGAAATCTACATAGCAGAATACTATATATCTACTCGCAGAAGCCTCCTGCTCCATTGCTCCTCCATAATTCGTCAAGGCTAACCTGAATCCCTTGGCTACTCATAAAAATTTGAGTACCCAAGAGTTTAAGAAAACAGAAGATAAACTCCGGGTCAGACATGGGTCTGGTGTGAGTAACAGGTTAAGGTTGCTTAACTTTCAAAAACCTTTTGAAAAGAAAGGTATCACGTAAGACTTCCCACGCATAAACATGGAAAAGTTTTTACCTTACGCTAACCAAAACATTTGATAGGAAATTCAGCGATATTATAATAGGTCTAGGGTTTTCAAATAAAAATGAAATAGCCGAAATTGTCACATATACTAAATTCCAGCTGCTAGCCACAAAAGTGGGTAATACAATCAAAACTGTTGGCACTTATTGGATTTTGGATTCCATACAATGGCAGGGCTATTGGGGTACCGCCCGTCACAGTACGTGGCCTAGATCAACGTACCGAGAAGTACGCCCACTCCCCTGCAACACAAGGCCAGAACCATTCCTTACTGAACAGTTTCGAACAAGATAACCCCGATAGTTGGAGCTCACAACCATCCACACAGCCGAAATAAAAGGGACCTCTAGACTGGGGTAAATCTCACTCTCCAGTGGGGGCTACCCACGAAGCCTTGCTGCACCTCCCATGTTTTAGCCATTCCCGGTTGATGAGGCTTGAGGCTACAATTAACTTTAGTGAACACATCACTTAGAATGCTCATCGTCCACTTGACGATGTTCTGAAAGCATTCAATTCATACAAGTTCGTTCCAGATTCGAACGAAACCGAAGGCACTATCTCGTTGCACTCATTATTGGAATCACCCTCAGAGTCAACGACCATAGCCCTTGCACTCTAAATCACCATCTCGAACCTATAAGTACTATTTTTGTCAAATTCATCATGGAATCACCCCCAGAGTTATACTGACGAATAGTCCTTACACCTCGAGTCTTCACTCTTCACAAGAGATTCACGACCTATCGTTAATTTGGATCGATGTGGTTTTCAGATATCCAAATATGGAAAGCCGATCCCGATCTCATCGAAATCCAAAGCGTGTCTTTTAGGTCCAAGTTGTTTTAAAGTTCAAAACAATTCAATTATTTATATACACACAGATAGATAACTCACAAATCACAATTGATAATCAACATTATCAAAATAAACAGATGATCCACATTATCAATATCAAAATAGATAATCCATTTATCACCATCACAATAGATAATCTATGTTATCATCACAACGCAACCAAGCATTCATACCACACAACATTACTTATCCCATTTCTGAGATCTCAAAGCATTCAAGACAATCAATGTCATCCATTCATACATAAGTAATGATTTATTTCATCACAATATAATTAATTTAAAATGAATTAAATTAACTATCTCTATATCTAATTAATTTAAAGTGAATTAAATTAATTATTCCATCTTTAATTAATTTAAAATAAATTAAATTAATTACTTCACCAATATAAATCTTGCTTACTTAACCATTTAATTGATTACAATCAATCAATTAATCGTTCAAAATAAATCACCTTAATTAATCACTCTTGATTAATTATCCTTAATTACATTCATGTAATTATCTTTAATTAATTTCACAAATTAATTTTTCTCAACCAAAACAGTAATTAACCTTTAATTTCTTCAATTAATTAATTAACTATAATTAATTACCTTAATCCTTAATTAATTACATTAATTAATTACCTTCAATTACTTATCATTGATTAATTAATCATAATCAATCAACTTTTAATTGCATCATTGATTATAATAATTAATGATCCTTAATTATATTTAAATAAATTATCTTCCTAAATTAATTACCTTGAGTAATTAACTCATAATTATTAATCTCCCAGATTTAATTACATTCAGTAATTAACTAACTTAATTACTTTATTAAACCAAATTAATTATCCCTTAATTCATTTCTTAATTAATCCCTTGGTTAATTACTAAGTAATTTAATCCAAATTACTTCATTCTTAAACATCTTCGATTAATTACAACCTGTAATTATTAATCAATCACTTTACCAAGTAATTTCCCAATCCATTTATTTCATACAGTATTTATCTTTAAAACCTAAGTGTTTAAAATTTAATTAAACTTAATTAATTAAATTAAACAATCACATTAAACTAAATTAATTAAATTAAGTAATTAATTTCTTAATTACGTCATTAAGTAATTATACTCATCAATTCACAAATGATTATTATTAAATTAATTAATCTAATTAATTATAAAAATTAATCACATTAATTAATTATTTAAATAATCCTGGTTAATGACCTTCATTAACCCTTCTCTAATTATCTTCATTAATTAATTAACTGAGATTAATTACAAATTTAATTATCTTTAATCATCCATTAATTAAGTCTAATTATTTAATTAATTAACCTTGATTAAAGCTTAATTACATAATTAATAACTCATTAATCATTAATTAATAATCTAATTAATGATCTTAATTTTAAATTGATTAACCCCTAATCACTATTCATTAAATCTTAATAAATTAAATAAATAAATAAATTAATTATTCCTTAATTACCTTTTTAATAAATTAATTTCAAAACATTAATTCTTAACTTAATTTTAAGTTAAAACATTCCTTAATTATGTTTTAAAAACAATTTATTTAAAACAAAGTACTTTAGAAATTACTTTTAAATTTCATTTCAAATACAAGATTTAAAATGAATTTAATTTAAACTTAATCAAAGTTTAATCAATTTAAAACTTTTTTTTTAACATTTCAGGACAAACAAGTGTTTGTCTTAGAAACCAATTTCATAAAAATTTTGAAATCTAATTCATTTTCAAATTCCAATAACTTCAATTTATATTTAGTTTAAATTTTCAAATTTAAATCTTCTTCAAATTTTAAAAAGTGAAATTCATTTTTAAATTTCCAAATTTTAAATTGAATTTCAAATCTTGCTCATATTTTAACAAAACTTCATTTTGAAAAAGTTCAAACTAATTTTACCAAAATAAGTGGCTAAACAAGTTTAACTTTAAAACTTTATTTTATTT
This sequence comes from Allium cepa, assembly GCA_030765085.1. Taxonomy (NCBI): domain Eukaryota; kingdom Viridiplantae; phylum Streptophyta; class Magnoliopsida; order Asparagales; family Amaryllidaceae; genus Allium; species Allium cepa. Next base: position 794,707,549 of record CM060938.1, on the reverse strand, counting down.
AAAACTGAGATTTTAGATTTTAAACTTGGATTCAAAAATTCAAACTTGAATCTAAACTAGGCTTAAAATTTCCTAAACATTTTAAAAAAACTTTCAGGTTTTAAAAGTGTTAAAACAGGAACTACAGGTTTTTGGTAAAACCTGAAACAAACCATTCAACCTCAGACTTAAACTAATTTACTTCGGGTTTCCTACCTAACCTCCCCGAGCCAAATGCCTTACTGCTTCGGGCAAAACTCAAAAACTCCACTGCCACCAAACTTACCCAACCCTATCATCAGAAACTACATCACCGTGCATATGCACGGCGACCACCGCCTCCTCTGATCATCAGAGATGATCATACTACACCCAGAAACACCCATACACCCATACGCGATCATCAGTTCGAACAATTTTTCCAGGAATCAAAATCGGACTCCTAAAAACAAAACCTGGAAAACCATAAACAAGTTTCCTTCAAAACCTGTCAACGACGAAAACACGCCGCTCCGACCACCTGGAGATCAACCCTTCCGGCCTCAACTTCAACTACGACCTAACAATCAAAACCCAAAACAACAAAACACTCGGTCACTTATTCAGATCGAAATGTTTGATTCTTAAACCACCTTAAAACTAGGGTTTAAAAAAATGAATCTTCAAATTTACAACCTATCTGATAATTTATCACCATCCCTGATTTTTAATAGCTTCTCCTATTCCTTCACCATCACCCAGAAGAAACTCAAGATTCCCAAATTCAAAAATCATCAGAATTTGCTAAAAATTCAATATCAGTTAAAAACCCAACTGCAACGTCATCTAACACCCTAAAATCCTAATTCTTGATCTAAAAATCAAGTTATAGTTAATGCTTTATATTTATGAAACTGCATTACAAGATTAACATATTTTAATTTTGGTTAAAATTATCGTGTACTGGTGTTCTTTGTGTTTTCCAGAGACAAACACTTATATTTTTACTTACTTAAATTTTTAAGTATTGACTTAAGAAAATCAAACAACATTCCTTTATAATTTCATTTTATCAGATACTTAATTAATGATAAAGATTGGAATCAAAGTTCTTCTTGAAAAACAGAACATAACAAATGATTTACAACATGCACCCAAAAATATATCACATCATACTTTAAACAATACTTATTTATATCAAACAAACTAGCATGCAACCTAAATAAGAATTTTAAGATTTTAAAGTTACTCACCTGATCCAATAGGAAAAACAGAGCACCCAGATAAAATGCCTTTGAACTTGAAGAAAACATTTGATAACTAAAATGTTGAAGCTTGAAAAACAAGGCTAGATACAGGTTGAAGTGAGGTGCAGTTTTGATTCCAGAGAAAGAAATGCAGTTGCTTTATTTCCAGATTGCAAGCAGATTTGTTTTGCTTCCAGGTTGCATGCAGAGTTTATTTCATTTCTGGGTTTTATAAAAAAGAATGCAGACCTTTTGAATATGAGGAAGTTGAATATGCAGGATTTTTGATCTTTTTGAGGATGTTCAGATTTGAACATGTAGGGTTTTATTTTGCATTGAACATGATTTTCAGATCTAAGTAATGTAGATTTTCTTGTTTTGGATTTAGACGGGTATTTGAATATGCAGGGTTTGAACTGCTTTGATTTTGAAGAGGAGTTACTGATTTTTAGATCATGGGGGTTTTGATTTTTGAAGAGGTGTTTTGAAGATTTCTTTTGATTTTAGGAAATGAGAAAAAGAATGGGAATGAATGAATGTATACTTATATAGGTTAATTTCAGATTTTACTAAATAAAAGAAAATTAAAAACAAAGTGAGCCACTTGTAAAAATTACAACATTTGTCAACTTAATGTTTAATCTTATAACACTTGTCCATTTATTTAAAAGTAATTTGCATTTGATTTACAAGTTAACATATGTATTAAGCTAAATTTTAATTTGTTAGTTTAATATGTATATAAACTTATAAAAGTACTAAAAACAATTTGTACTTATAAATAAAGCTTATACATATGGAAATTAAAACAATTAAAATTTATACTTTAGGATTTAAATTCAAATTAAATTCAAAAACAATTATCTAAAAATCAAGTTATAAATATAAATTTAATTTGAAATAACAATTGCAAATTTTATTCAAAATTTATTTGTAAATCAATACACTATTAATATTATTTATATAAATGTCTTATTATTATATTTAAAATAATTATAAAAGAAAATATTCTTTTATTAATAAATTACTTATTTAATTAAGTTATAAAACTCTTTTGTCAATTTAATTAAATTTGAAACTCAAGCTAAAACTATTTTGAACATTTAAACATTTTTCTTAACAATTTAAAAATCATATATTTACTTATTAAATAGCTTTGAAAACTTTATATTTAATTAAAATCAAAATTTCCAAATTATTAATGTATATATTAGAATTTTAAATCATGATTCATTTATTAACTTAAACCAAGATCATTTATTTTATAACTTTGAAAAGCTATTATTAAATAAAAACTAATTTCCAAATTACTAAAATACTGGAATAAGAAAATATGCTTTATTTTTTAAATTTAAAACAATGCTGATCTATTTAAAATATAAACCATACATTTATATTATAAATAGAAACCAATTTATTATTTTTAAAAGTTAAAATAACCAATTTAAATAATTATTGAAGAAGATCATTAAATCAATTTGAATTATTATTATCAAAAATATCAATATCAATTTAGTTTTTAATACAGATTATTAAATTGATATTGTTAAAAATTCCAGGATGTTAAAACCCATCAAAACGAACGCGAGAATAAGAACTACAATCTGGAGAAGGAGTGGGAACAAAATACTCAAATATCTAGATGCAATTTGAAGAATAACTTTGACAGTTTTGCCTTCTTTTTCTCATTGTTCACCAAAATTCTTTGACCACAACTTGGTCATTTCTTGACGGATTAGCACGAAACCAGTGGCATTGCAAAGCAGATGGAGAGAAATACAGTATCAAATAAAGTTGTAGATGAGAACCAAAAGTTTTGAATTTATCCTGTACCCATTTCTTTGTCGATTTCGATTATATATCCATTTCTTCTTCTTGATCGATGAATGATTATCTGGTATCTTTTAACCAACAGTCATTAGACATAATTCTTCTCCTGCAAAACAACATAACTTCTTAAAGAATTCGAAATAATTAAATATAGTTTTAAACAAAAATATCATGATGATTCTGTGACATATTCATATGAAAATAGTGTTAATAAAATCCATAAAATAGCCATTTTAATTTTTTTTTCAAAATTCAGATTATGAAACTTTGAAAACCTTTCTATGATACCAATTGTGAGAAATGCAGATTACGGATCTTAAGACTAGGATTAACACTAGAAGGGGGTGAATAGTGTTATAAAGAATTACTAAATCTTTTGGATTTATGTTAATTTAAACACAGATGTGTGCAATATACAGACACAGATATGATCACAGAAACAAATGCAGATGCAGAAATAAAATAAAAAGTAGTAAAGGAAAGAACACACCGGATTTTATACTGGTTCGGAGTTACCCTACATCCAGTCCCACAACACTAGTACGGATTCCTTTCAAAATCAATCTTTACAATTACACCCTCGATTTCAAGGCTACGAGGTACACCCTCCAGAATCACAATCCTCTGGGTAGAGGTACTTGATTTTTTGGGCCACAAGTTCACCCACTTTATTTTACGGGCAACAAGTTCACCCAATTGATTTCCCAAGGCTACAATCACACCTTATCACGCTTGATTGATTTTCAAGGCTATAATCACACAGTTTCTCGCTAAGTTGATTACAAAAATCCTATAACTCTGAAAAGCACTGAGGATCTTATTGAGATAGTGATAGTGAATCAAACTACGAATGATCGAGTTCGATTCAATGTTGATTTCGGCAGAGTAATGGTAAGAATATGTATTAAGAAAAGTGGAATAAGAAGAGGAGTGAAAAACCAGAAAATCTGATATAAAATTCGTTGAAACTAACCCCTAGTTATAGAAGAACAATAGCCATGTCCATTCGTGAAGAGTTATGGCGAATAGACACTTCTTTTGATATTTGAATTTTGAATTTAACTGACACTATGTCGACATGGTCACCATGGGTATGTCGACATCCCAAAGCATTTTTTGATGATTTGATTTTCTTTGAAAATAACATTTATCTTATATTAAAACTATTTTAAACTTTATAAATATACTTGACTATAGTTAAATTTCATAAGTAAATATAGAGAATAATATATTTAGAATTTAACTATAATTTTATATTTCAATTTAAGTATAAATATTTAAAAGTTAAATATATTATATTAAAGGATCGTTCAAAATCGGGAGTAGTTTGACTTTGAAATTAAAGATGATTTTGAGGCTAAAATTATTTAAAATCAGGATAGAGGTTTTTGAATCTTTTAAAATGAAAGTTTTGAAATCATTTTGAAAACAAGATATAATTTTGATAAATCATTTTGAATAAAAGGTTAGCGGATACAAAACATGTTGCACTAGATTTTTCGTAGGTTCCATCTTACTTAGGGTTCCATCCCTTTAACAGACTCGAAGTGGATTCCATTCCACGAATAAATTGGATTTTAAGATGCCAGTGCTTTTCTATGAGTTTTAAAAAAAATTCTAATTAAAGAATAAATTACTTGAATTCTTGAACTCTTGATAATCTTGATACTCATGAGTCTTCTATCTCGATATCTTGAATCTCTATACTGTACAGTCTTCATTCTTGGTACCTGCATAGTTAAATCCTGCATATACATATATATCTAAACTTACAATGTTAGTATTTATATTTTATAATCTATTCTAAGGTTGTTGTCATCAAAACCATCATCTCACGGACTAACATTACCATGGTGATATTTGCTTCTTCTTTCCTTCTCCATGGCGACGGCGGCTGGAATGAATGTGAGGGAGCGGAAGAAAATATGGTTTTGGTTGAGATATGATTTATTATTTTTTACTATATTTGAGAACACAAAATTCATGTAGAAGAAGATATGCTTTAACTTTTTTTTGTTTGACAAAGGAAAGAGGTAGTTTTGAAAGTGGATGGGGGTGGAAAGAGTAAAAGATAGGGTGGATATTAATTTTTAAAACAGTGGGGTGGGAGTAGACGGACCCTAATTTGTGAGCCCACCTCTTTTTTTAGGGGGAAACTAGAATAAAGGGCTCCATACAGATCCGTGGCACATCAGTTAAAGTAATTAGTTTGCATGAAAAATTAAAGTAAATTACGTCCTTACCTTTAATATTTATCTAATGCATTGTCAAATTTCATTGTGTGTTGCTATTCATACTCATATTTCCTCTTATGTCCACCTCAACTAAAGACCACCCCACATTTAACCTTCTCTGCTTCCTTACACCATCCATTATTTTCAAAACTAATGCAGCACCCCAAAATTCATTTGAATTCCTTTGTTCTCTTATCCTTCTCGTTCGTGACATTGTCCATTCTCTCTCGTCCTCATGCGTATCTAATTTTGCTTCTTTTGTGAGCGATTGAACTGAGTTGCGAACGTAAACCATGGAAGAAAGCCAGAAGTCATCCCAGTTGAGTAAGTCTCTAACCCTAATTTTAAATCTATTTTTTCTGAAATCGATGCAAGCTGTACTTTGCTTTTCTATTCGATTAATCGCTAGTTTGGTCACTATAGGTTTAGAGATTGGTACTGGCATCGAATTGTTAATCATGTTCATTTTTATGTCCATTTGGTGACGACCGACCATTCCCCCTAAGCAACCTTCGGCCATATATAACTGACTAAAATAGTTTCTGTGTACATAGTTATAAATCACGGTGCTGTTTAACCATACAACAATTAGGTGATCGGTGGCTGTCTGTAACGACCCTGGATTTTGAATAATTTAATTTGAAAATAATTAATTAATTTTAAATATTTGAATGATGGGTTAGATTGAATTTTCAATATAACTTTGAATTTGACGATTAAATTATAGAATTTAATCTAATTGAGTGTTGAATAAATATTTGAATCTTAAATTTTAGGCCAATTAAAAATATTTCAAAGGCTTGTAAAATTTGTATTGATAATATTGAAGATAATAGAAGCTTCAGAATTGAAATTGAAAGTGAATCGTTCAGTTTTGAAATTTATATCGTTTGAATCGATATTTAAAAATAGTCGTCCGAGGCACAGTCTCAGAATTCGACGAAACCAGTTCCATTGGGTCCGTAATATTGAATTATTGCCGGATTTCAAATTTCGTATTTTTTGGAGTTGATATGTGAGCACACGACACCTTAACGCGTTGAGAATTTGTATTGAAACAAATTTAATTTAAATTTAAATTTAAAATTAAAATAGCGACAGCATCCCGTTCAATACGCCTAAAATCATGCCAATAAATCACGAAATGGATCGTGTAGAACATACTTCGTTCCCTTTTTAAAATACCATCTCCTCAGATTCAAAACGCAGATTCGAACGAAACAAAAACAAAGGAGAAATCAATGCCGAGCATTCATCTTATATTCTTTGATTTCCTCTCCACTTCTATTTTAAATCGCGAGTGAAATTAAACCCCAAATCGAATTCACTTCAGGAAAAAAAAAATATAATCAATGGCCGCAGCCCTCCCTTATGAAAATCAAGCTATTTCGATCGAATCAAAATCAAGTGGCCGACGTAGCTTCGAAGTGGGAATAAGAGGGGTCGGCGCGAGGTGAGGCGGTGGGCCGCGATTAGCTTCATCGAGTCGCGGTCGTAAGCAAGGGTTGGAATCTGTTGGGTTCGATAGTGAAGAGGGGTGGCTCGTTCGCGAAGAATGGTCGCGTGTTGGTGACGACAGGTCGTGGGGGGGACGGGTTCGAGGTTAGGGTTTCTACTCAAAGTGGGTTTCGCTCGTCGCAATCGAATTGGAACGCAAGCGCAGCGGAAGCATGGTGATGTCGAACTCGAGCTAGGTGAAGGTTGATGATAGCCTGGGTTCATCTATTATCTAGGAGGTATTCGCAGATAATTTATTAATATTAATTTTCAATTGTTTTCAGTGAAGGATAAATGAGTAATAAGCATACATTCTCATATATCCATATTTAAATTTATATGTATATACACATATAGGTTGTCAATAAAATATATAGGGATTATAATGTTTAAAATAAAGATATGTTTTACAGTATTTATAAATAATAAAAAGAAATATATGTAAAGTTTTAAATTTATAAAACAGAAAAGAAAAAAAATTTAAAATACAGTAAGGAAATTTTTGCTAGTATTTAGAGAAAAAAAAACATATTTTTAAGTAAAGTTGAATAAAGTGATAATAATAATAAATATAAGTTTTTAAAATTTGTTTTCAAAGGATTGAAACATGGGTATTCAAAGAAAATTTTTATTCAAGGAAAAGAATAAAGTAAATATACATACCCATATTTGTTTTTGTATTTCAAAAATATATAGTTAGAGTGGTTCATTTGTTTAACAAATTTATTTAATTATCTTTTTAGTTTAAAACTAAATTATTAGTCGACTGAATTTATTAAAGAAGAAAATTTGTTTAAAATTTAATTATTTGTTTAAAACTAAATTATTAGTTAAATATAGATTTAGTTTCAAATGGAAAATATTTATTAAAGAAAATTTGTTAAGAATTCAAATTTATTTGATAAAATGATTTATTTAAGGAAATTTGATTTTTAAGTTAAATAAAGAAATAAATTAATTAAGTTATAAAAGGGTAAGTGATTTTTCACTTAGTTCAAATATTCTATTTAAAAGGAAAAATTTATTTATAACAAAATTAATAGTTAAAACCAAATTGTGTTAGTTGATTTAATTTATCAAAAGGAAATTTAGTTCAATTGAAAATTTCTAGTTAGAATTACTTTAAAAGTAAAATAATTAGTTAAAATAAATTATTAAACAAGAAATTGGTTAATTTAACTATTAAAGGAGAAAACCGATGAATTAAAATAATCAAGAACAAAAATTTATTATTCGATTTTTTCGAACATTAATAAATTGTGTAAATATTTATACAAGGTATAAATCAAGGAAATCGAGTCAAGATGGGAAATGGATTGCTAATTAAAGCAAAGGTGAGAACTTCTCACTCAAAAGGATTTATTTAAATTTTAAATAGTTAGATTTAAAATTGTTTGACTGTGTTGATTGAATGACTGAATGATGATTGTTATATATATATATTGGATGTGAATAGACCCTATACGCCGTTAGTAAGCGGAGGTTATTTATTACACACATATACCGCGATATTCCACCTCGAAGTGGAATTGGTATTATATTATATATATAGAAATATATATATATATATTGGTATATGTATATATTGCAGTTGATTGATTTCCCGCATTTTCTTTTAGCGGATGAGACCCTATTGCGCCGTTAGTAAGCGGATAATATTTATAAAATCCCATATACCGCGATATTCCGTCTTGAAACGGAATTGGTATTGTGCTAATGTCTGTGAATGCAGGGAAACAGGTTGGAGGGATCCAACTGGATTCCTCACAAATATTTATTTGATTTCATATATTGTGATATTTGATTGTTTATCATGGATGATATATGATGTTTGAAAGTCGTGATTGACTATTTGATGTGTTGCATCATCGGATCCAATTTTTGGAGTTTAAAAATAACGATTTTCATTTTAAGAGATTTCTAAAGTATTTTTGAAAATATACGCTTTATAAATATTTTTGGAATTGATCCATTAGGGATAAACAAACGTTATAATTTTTAATGTCATAAAAATTATGATTTTTTGAGAAATGTAGTTAAAAGTTGATTTTTAAAAATATGGGATTAATGATTTTATAAAATAGTTTAAATCGGGATTTTTTGAAGTTATTGAAAAAAGTTTAAATATAGGATTTATAAAATTTGACTATTTTATAAATCAAAGAAAATGGTGAAATTATAAAGGAGTTTAAAGATGCTTTAAAAGAATAGTATAAATTGATTTATATTAAAGGATTTACAAACGGATATTTGTAAACTAAAAATATGGGAATTACAAAACGAACTCTTATAAGTGTTAGAATAAATTGTAAATGAATTTCATAAATAGAAATGGAATTATAGGATTATAACGATGAAGTTATAAATAGAATTTTATAAGCAGTAGGTTTATAAAATTTGTGAAGGAAAACAAAATAAAATTTGTGAAGATATTTAAAAGAATAGATTTTGGATAAATAAATGAATCTTATAAGTTATAAGATTTATAGATTTATGAAGTTTAAAGGAACGATTTTATAAATAAATAAATTATAAGTATTTAACTTAAATATGAATGTTTAGTTTATAATTGAGTTATAAATTGAATAGGTTAATAAAAGAAATTTATAAAAGGAGTTCATATAAAATAAATGGAAATAGAATTTATAAACATTATTTTATAAATCCGCAAACTACTTATTTTTAATAAGTAAGTTGTCAAAATTTATTTATGGAGTCATATTCACGTGTTAGATAGTGAATAATCCTTTAAAATAAAATGAATAGAAAGATGAAATTTGTTAACAAGGTATATTCACATTTTTGAATAGTGAATATTATGTTAAAGAAATTGTTTTGAATATGATGTTTTAAATAGAATTAAAACGATCTAAAGATGTTTTAAAAGGTGTTGAGGTTCGAAATCATAGATTTCAACATTTATTGTTGAAATAGATGTTTTCGAGAAATAAAAGGAAATAGTAGATTATAACACTGTTGTTATAATAGATGATTTCCGAAAGGAAATGTTTTGTATAGTATTGGGATTTATATATTTATTTTAATTTCGAATCCCTATACTAGTGATTTTGGGTTGTCGTAACGATGTTTTACGCAACATTCGTTTTGGCCCAAATAAATATGTTAAAGAGAATGATTTCCTTAAAGAATGAAATATATACTTAATTTCGATTAGAGTATATTAAATATTTTCTAAGCGTAGAAAATAAAAAGACTTGTGAATTACTTATTTAATAAGTATGGAAATGTTTTCCAATATAAAGTGAATATGTCGAGAATTTATCTTTTTGAAGATAAATTGAAAATGAATATTTGAAATCGTATATTCATAAATATTTTGGAAATATAAATTCAATATGGAATTTATAAATGGAATTGGGAAAATGGGTTTTAAAAATAAATATTGATTTATTTTTGAAGTATGGAAAGTTTATATCTTCTAAAGATATTTTTTGAAAATTAAATAATTTGGAAAATTATTTGGATTCTGGTGATGTTGGCATATCTATTGATAGTTCAATAACCGACTATCAATATTTACCTTTAAATAGGTATTTGTTGTGAATTTGCTTGAAATTGAATGCCACACTTATTTTTTTTAAAATAAGCGCTCACTATTCGGGTTAACCGGGAAAGGACCTGGGGGTCGTATAACCCATTCCGAATATGTGATACGTCGTTATGAATTGCATTCGAAGACCGGTGTTGAAGACCGGATATTTTCGAAAACGTAAGGGTTTCTTGTTGATTGTCTCTGCACTGGCTGATCCCCGGTATAGAGATCTCCATAAGTGATGGGAAAATCCGAACGTGATTAGAGATTATTCGGATTGCAAGGACTTCTTTGTAAGTGCCTTCGGTTCTGTTCGAGCCCGGAACAGACTTGTATGGATTGTGTGTCTGACATTACAAATTGAGTTATAAAGCCGATTTCTTTCAAATATATTTCTGTGGTGGCGGAGAATTTATTCTCTTAGCTTAACACCCTTCTCTGAGACGTACGAGCTCAGAGGTTATATAGTTGAAGTTATCAGCGATATATTCCCAATTTTGGTAATGTGACATGCTGAGTGTAGCTGTAAATGATCATTGTGTTGATTATTTGTGATAGGATCATTTGTTTGATCGTCTATCTTGGTGATCATTTCTATGATCATTTGTTGACCCAAAGCATGGCTTTTGTATAAAGTATGTTTTTGTGGACGAGACTTCGTCGAGCCTCACATCCCGGAAATGGTCAAAACAGGAAAGATGCGGCAAGGTTATGAGGGGTAGCGTCCTTTAGGATATGTGCATTTCCTTCTGGAAAAGGGTGGTATCATGGTATGGAGTCCAGATACTTACTCATGTTGAAACACTTTATTATTATGATTGTGTGAATTGATTAGAGAGCTCTCGGATAAAGGTCCCAAAGGACCGGGGGATGGCATATTCGGTCAGTTGTTACTCAGTTAGGGGTAACCCGGCCTTGTGTTGGCAGAGATCCGGTTTGGTTCTTGGGGATGTCCATCCAGAGGCATTCTCATGTGGCAATGGGAAGTTCCTTGGCCTGACCATTTGTTGGAAATCCAAAGAAACAATACGAAACTTGTACGGTATTAGTTGTAGAACCTGCCATGGAATGTGGCGGTAACCTGCTATTGAACATGGTAGCTATAGTAGGCATAAGTGCGGAATGTCTATGCTGGCTAAGATTTATATCTTTATTTTCGGAATGATTTTCCTACACTATGCACTAGTAATAATATCAAATGTTATTTTAAATGCGTATCAAACATCTTTGACTATCATAAGGAGAAATCTCCTCCGATTCTGCGTTTGCATGTGTGTGTGTGCGGGAGGCCTTATGGTAGTCTCATTTTTAAAAGCATTGCGAATTGAATTTAAAAATATTCCTCTATTTTGATTTTTTTAAAGTAAATAAACTGTTTTGAGTTCTCACACCAGTCACATGACTGACTCGGAGTTTATTGTTTTCCTTCCTAAACTCTGGGTGCCCACCAATTTCCACACGGGCAGTCAGGAGTTAAGGTTTATCAGGATATTCTGGATATTCAGGAGTTGCTGGAGGCAAGCTGGATGGCATGGCATATTACTAGTATATAGTATTTCTTTTCCGCTGTTTAAAATTGTTTGTTGTTGTACACTCTGATGTAATGAATTTAAGGTGATGTAATGTAATAACTGATATAGTTGTTTGTTTAAAGATTATTCATTTATTATTATATGTTGTTCCGCTGCGAATTGTGAGATTCTGATGTTGTTCTGTTGTTTATTTCAGTTCTGTTTTTTCTTTCTCTCTTCTTCTACCTCTTTCTTCTTTCTTAAAACCATAATGGTTCGGTTTTTCGGCAACGAAAAATCGCTTCCGTTACATTTGGTATCAAAGCTGTTGGTTAAGCGACAACCATGGTTCTGTTGGGTATTACTCGTTAGAGATAGAGTCAGCAGTACTCTAGAATGAGTTTGAGTGTAATAATAGATATGAGCGCGTATTTGTTAGTGAATATAAAATTTGTTTTTGAATTGGGTAAATAAGATATTTTGCCCAAAACTATTTTTGGTATAGAAAAGAAATGATTTTCTATGAATTATTATAATATATGGTTGCATGGTTGTTAGGAAGTGATAATATTGAATTATTATCATTAGTATATGAAATTAAATAAAATGGATTGGATTCAAGTAAATTAACTTGATAATTTATTCATTTGTGAAATAATTTCAAATGGAATGAATATGAAATTTGAAATGCAAAAAAATTGAATTGAGTAATTAAGTAAAATCGAGATGGAAATTGAAAATTTAAATGAATTAGTGGATGAAACTAATTGAAAGTAGTAATATGAATTACTAAATGAAAGTTAATCGATAGAATTCAATATTTAGAATTGAAAATTAAATTTGAATGAAATTTAAATTGTGAATTGAATTTAAATGTAAAATTAAATGAAATTGGATATGTAACTTCAACAGTGAAGTAAAAACGTATAAGAAGTATATGTTGGAAATTTTGTAATAGAAATTAGCAAAATGGTTTGAATGTTGGATTTGGATGCTACTACTAGCAGGTTATACAGGTGTATAAAGGAATTGAGATTTTGATTTCAAAGATAAAAATTGAATTGCTCGACAAAAAGGTACGTATTTCAATTTCAGTATGAGATTTGATGACTTTCTTCTCCAGCCACTTGGCTTTTCTCTTTTCTTTTTGATTCTGAGAGGCCGTGGTGCCATTTTGTAGTCGTACCGAGCTAGCCGCGCAAAGGAAACGCTGGCGAAATTTTTCGAAAATTTAGGGTGTTAGAAAATTTTTGAGAAATTTTGAAAGTTTGAAATTTGAATTTGAATTTAAATTTGAATTGTTAGGAAAACAATGTTGTTTGAAACCTATAATTGAAGTTGGAAAGCTAGTTGAAATGAAAATGAATCTCTAGTAAAAAGATTTGTTTTAGAAAGATGATAAAACTATTTGGATTATGAAAAATAATAAACGGGATAAGGGCATTCTTCTTAACTTGTAATTTCGAGACGAAATTCTTTTAAGGAGGAAAGATTGTAACGACCCTGGATTTTGAATAATTAAATTTGAAAATATTTAATTAATTTTAAATATTTGAATGATGGGTTAGAATGAATTTTCAATATAACTTTGAATTTGACGATTAAATTATAGAATTTAATCTAATTGAGTGTTGAATAAATATTTGAATCTTAAATTTTAGGCCAATTAAAAATATTTCAAAGGCTTGTAAAATTTGTATTGATAATATTGAAGATAATAGAAGCTTCAGAATTGAAATTGAAAGTGAATCGTTCAGTTTTGAAATTTATATCGTTTGAATCGATATTTAAAAATAGTCGTCCGAGGCACAGTCTCGGAATTCGACGAAACCAGTTCCATTGGGTCCGTAATATTGAATTATTGCCGGATTTCAAATTTCGTATTTTTTGGAGTTGATATGTGAGCACACGACACCTTAACGCGTTGAGAATTTGTATTGAAACAAATTTAATTTAAATTTAAATTTAAATTTAAAATAGCGACAGCATCCCGTTCAATACGCCTAAAATCATGCCGATAAATCACGAAATGGATCGTGCAGAACATACTTCGTTCCCTTTTTAAAATACCATCTCCTCAGATTCAAAACGCAGATTCGAACGAAACAAAAACAAAGGAGAAATCAATGCCGAGCATTCATCTTATATTCTTTGATTTCCTCTCCACTTCTATTTTAAATCGCGAGTGAAATTAAACCCCAAATCGAATTCACTTCAGGAAAAAAAATATATATATAATCAATGGCCGCAGCCCTCCCTTATGAAAATCAAGCTATTTTCGATCGAATCAAAATCAAGTGGCCGACGTAGCTTCGAAGTGGGAATAAGAGGGGTCGGCGCGAGGTGAGGCGGTGGGTCGCGATTAGCTTCATCGAGTCGCGGTCGTAAGCAAGGGTTGGAATCTGTTGGGTTCGATAGTGAAGAGGGGTGGCTCGTTCGCGAAGAATGGTCGCGTGTTGGTGACGACAGGTCGTGGGGGGGACGGGTTCGAGGTTAGGGTTTCTACTCGAAGTGGGTTTCGCTCGTCGCAATCGAATTGGAACGCGAGCGCAACGGAAGCATGGTGATGTCGAACTCGAGCTAGGTGAAGGTTGATGATAGCCTGGGTTCATCTATTATCTAGGAGGTATTCGCAGATAATTTATTAATATTAATTTGCAATTGTTTTCAGTGAAGGATAAATGAGTAATAAGCATACATTCTCATATATCCATATTTAAATTTATATGTATACACATATAGGTTGTCAATAGAATATATAGGGATTATAATGTTTAAAATAAAGATATGTTTTACAGTATTTATAAATAATAAAAAGAAATATATGTAAAGTTTTAAATTTATAAAACAGAAAAAAAAAAAAAATTAAAATACAGTAAGGAAATTTTTGCTAGTATTTAGAGAAAAAAAAACATATTTTTAAGTAAAGTTGAATAAAGTGATAATAATAATAAATATAAGTTTTTAAAATTTGTTTTCAAAGGATTGAAACATGGGTATTCAAAGAAAAATTTTATTCAAGGAAAATAATAAAGTAAATATACATACCCATATTTGTTTTTGTATTTCAAAAATATATAGTTAGAGTGGTTCATTTGTTTAACAAATTTATTTAATTATCTTTTTAGTTTAAAACTAAATTATTAGTCGACTGAATTTATTAAAGAAGAAAATTTGTTTAAAATTTAATTATTTGTTTAAAACTAAATTATTAGTTAAATATAGATTTAGTTTCAAATGGAAAATATTTATTAAAGAAAATTTGTTAAGAATTCAAATTTATTTGATAAAATGATTTATTTAAGGAAATTTGATTTTTAAGTTAAATAAAGAAATAAATTAATTAAGTTATAAAAGGGTAAGTGATTTTTCACTTAGTTCAAATATTCTATTTAAAAGGAAAAATTTATTTATAACAAAATTAATAGTTAAAACCAAATTGTGTTAGTTGATTTAATTTATCAAAAGGAAATTTAGTTCAATTGAAAATTTCTAGTTAGAATTATTTTAAAAGTAAAATAATTAGTTAAAATAAATTATTAAACAAGAAATTGGTTAATTTAACTATTAAAGGAGAAAACCGATGAATTAAAATAATCAAGAACAAAAATTTATTATTCGATTTTTTCGAACATTAATAAATTGTGTAAATATTTATACAAGGTATAAATCAAGGAAATCGAGTCAAGATGGGAAATGGATTGCTAATTAAAGCAAAGGTGAGAACTTCTCACTCAAAAGGATTTATTTAAATTTTAAATAGTTAGATTTAAAATTGTTTGACTGTGTTGATTGAATGACTGAATGATGATTGTTATATATATATTGGATGTGAATAGACCTTATACGCCGTTAGTAAGCGGAGGTTATTTATTACACACATATACCGCGATATTCCACCTCGAAGTGGAATTGGTATTATATTATATATATAGCAATATATATATATTGGTATATGTATATATTGCAGTTGATTGATTTCCCGCATTTTCTTTTAGCGGATGAGACCCTATTGCGCCGTTAGTAAGCGGATAATATTTATAAAATCCCATATACCGCGATATTCCGTCTTGAAACGGAATTGGTATTGTGCTAATGTCTGTGAATGCAGGGAAACAGGTTGGAGGGATCCAACTGGATTCCTCACAAATATTTATTTGATTTCATATATTGTGATATTTGATTGTTTATCACGGATGATATATGATGTTTGAAAGTCGTGATTGACTATTTGATGTGTTGCATCATCGGATCCAATTTTTGGAGTTTAAAAATAACGATTTTTATTTTAAGAGATTTCTAAAGTATTTTTGAAAATATACGCTTTATAAATATTTTTGGAATTGATCCATTAGGGATAAACAAACGTTATAATTTTTAATGTCATAAAAATTATGATTTTTTGAGAAATGTAGTTAAAAGTTGATTTTTAAAAATATGGGATTAATGATTTTATAAAATAGTTTAAATCGGGATTTTTTGAAGTTATTGAAAAAAAGTTTAAATATAGGATTTATAAAATTTGACTATTTTATAAATCAAAGAAAATGGTGAAATTATAAAGGAGTTTAAAGATGCTTTAAAAGAATAGTATAAATTGATTTATATTAAAGGATTTACAAACGGATATTTGTAAATTAAAAATATGGGAATTATAAAACGAACTCTTATAAGTGTTAGAATAAATTGTAAATGAATTTCATAAATAGAAATGGAATTATAGGATTATAACGATGAAGTTATAAATAGAATTTTATAAGCAGTAGGTTTATAAAATTTGTGAAGGAAAACAAAATAAAATTTGTGAAGATATTTAAAAGAATAGATTTTGGATAAATAAATGAATCTTATAAGTTATAAGATTTATAGATTTATGAAGTTTAAAGGAACGATTTTATAAATAAATAAATTATAAGTATTTAACTTAAATATGAATGTTTAGTTTATAATTGAGTTATAAATTGAATAGGTTAATAAAAGAAATTTATAAAAGGAGTTCATATAAAATAAATGGAAATAGAATTTATAAACATTATTTTATAAATCCGCAAACTACTTATTTTTAATAAGTAAGTTGTCAAAATTTATTTATGGAGTCATATTCACGTGTTAGATAGTGAATAATCCTTTAAAATAAAATGAATAGAAGGATGAAATTTGTTAACAAGGTATATTCACATTTTTGAATAGTGAATATTATGTTAAAGAAATTGTTTTGAATATGATGTTTTAAATAGAATTAAAACGATCTAAAGATGTTTTAAAAGGTGTTGAGGTTCGAAATCATAGATTTCAACATTTATTGTTGAAATAGATGTTTTCGAGAAATAAAAGGAAATAGTAGATTATAACACTGTTGTTATAATAGATGATTTCCGAAAGGAAATGTTTTGTATAGTATTGGGATTTATATATTTATTTTAATTTCGAATCCCTATACTAGTGATTTTGGGTTGTCGTAACGATGTTTTACGCAACATTCGTTTTGGCCCAAATAAATATGTTAAAGAGAATGATTTCCTTAAAGAATGAAATATATACTTAATTTCGATTAGAGTATATTAAATATTTTCTAAGCGTAGAAAATAAAAAGACTTGTGAATTACTTATTTAATAAGTATGGAAATGTTTTCCAATATAAAGTGAATATGTTAAGAATTTATCTTTTTGAAGATAAATTGAAAATGAATATTTGAAATCGTATATTCATAAATATTTTGGAAATATAAATTCAATATGGAATTTGTAAATGGAATTGGGAAAATGGGTTTTAAAAATAAATATTGATTTATTTTTGAAGTATGGAAAGTTTATATCTTCTAAAGATATTTTTTGGAAATTAAATAATTTGGAAAATTATTTGGATTCTGGTGATGTTGGCATATCTATTGATAGTTCAATAACTGACTATCAATATTTACCTTTAAATAGGTATTTGTTGTGAATTTGCTTAAAATTGAATGCTACGCTTATTTTTTTTAAAATAAGCGCTCACTATTCGGGTTAACCGGGAAAGGACCTGGGGGTCGTATAACCCATTCCGAATATGTGATACGTCGTTATGAATTGCATTCGAAGACCGGTGTTGAAGACCGGATATTTTCGAAAACGTAAGGGTTTCTTGTTGATTGTCTCTGCACTGGCTGATCCCCGGTATAGAGATCTCCATAAGTGATGGGAAATCCGAACGTGATTAGAGATTATTCGGATTGCAAGGACTTCTTTGTAAGTGCCTTCGATTCTGCTCGAACCCGGAACAGACTTGTATGGATTGTGTGTCTGACATTACAAATTGAGTTATAAAGCCGATTTCTTTCAAATATATTTCTGTGGTGGCGGAGAATTTATTCTCTTAGCTTAACACCCTTCTCTGAGACGTACGAGCTCAGAGGTTATATAGTTGAAGTTATCAGCGATATATTCCCAATTTTGGTAATGTGACATGCTGAGTGTAGCTGTAAATGATCATTGTGTTGATTATTTGTGATAGGATCATTTGTTTGATCGTCTATCTTGGTGATCATTTCTATGATCATTTGTTGACCCAAAGCATGGCTTTTGTATAAAGTATGTTTTTGTGGACGAGACTTCGTCGAGCCTCACATCCCGGAAATGGTCAAAACAGGAAAGATGCGGCAAGGTTATGAGGGGTAGCTCCCTTTAGGATATGTGCATTTCCTTCTGGAAAAGGGTGGTATCATGGTATGGAGTCCAGATACTTACTCATGTTGAAACACTTTATTATTATGATTGTGTGAATTGATTAGAGAGCTCTCGGATAAAGGTCCCAAAGGACCGGGGGATGGCATATTCGGTCAGTTGTTACTCAGTTAGGGGTAACCCGGCCTTGTGTTGGCAGAGATCCGGTTTGGTTCTCGGGGATGTCCATCCAGAGGCATTCTCATGTGGCAATGGGAAGTTCCTTGGCCTGACGATTTGTTGGAAATCCAAAGAAACAATACGAAACTTGTACGGTATTAGTTGTAGAACCTGCCATGGAATGTGGCGGTAACCTGCTATTGAACATGGTAGCTATAGTAGGCATAAGTGCGGAATGTCTATGCTGGCTAAGATTTATATCTTTATTTTCGGAATGATTTTCCTACACTATGCACTAGTAATAATATCAAATGTTATTTTAAATGCGTATCAAACATCTTTGACTATCATAAGGAGAAATCTCCTCCGATTCTGCGTTTGCATGTGTGTGCGTGCGGGAGGCCTTATGGTAGTCTCATTTTTAAAAGCATTGCGAATTGAATTTAAAAATATTCCTCTATTTTGATTTTTTTAAAGTAAATAAACTGTTTTGAGTTTTCACACCAGTCACATGACTTACTCGGAGTTTATTGTTTTCCTTCCTAAACTCTGGGTGCCCACCAATTTCCACACGGGCAGTCAGGAGTTAAGGTTTATCAGGATATTCAGGAGTTGCTGGAGGCAAGCTGGATGGCATGGCATATTACTAGTATATAGTATTTCTTTTCCGCTGTTTAAAATTGTTTGTTGTTGTACACTCTGATGTAATGAATTTAAGGTGATGTAATATAATAACTGATATAGTTGTTTGTTTAAAGATTATTCATTTATTATTATACGTTGTTCCGCTGCGAATTGTGAGATTCTGATGTTGTTCTGTTGTTTATTTCAGTTCTGTTTTTTCTTTCTCTCTTCTTCTACCTCTTTCTTCTTTCTTAAAACCATAATGGTTCGGTTTTTCGGCAACGAAAAATCGCTTCCGTTACACTGTCCATCGTGTAGTTTCTAAAAATAGTTGAAAATGGAAATCAATGTCTGTTCGGCTACTTGTACAACCGTACGGCTATTAACCGCCATTGGTTAAGCGACATACTCGGCTCTATACAACCGTCCTCCTATCACAGAAACCTTATTTTTGTTGGTTTTATTTTCCTTTTAAGATACCTTTTTATTGTTGGTTTCTAGTCTATTTATTCACCTTATTTTAACCTTTTTATTGTTGTTGTTAGTTCTGTTTACATGCAAGTTTGTTCGATTGTATTAACATAAAAAATATCGTACATTGGATAAAATGAGTCTACGTTAAGTTGAATTTTTAGACTTATTGTTCGAACATTCTTAAGTAAACAATTAATCTACATTTCGAACATTTGAGCTTAAATAAATTTTGATTGACTTTTTATAATTTCGTATGTAGTATGTAAATATATTTGCACACTTCTTTGCAGTTTATTGAATATGTATAAGATATATTATTTTGTTCATAGGAAAAGATCGAGAAGCCATGACTGCTTCATTAAGACAGACATGGGCAGTAGAGCTAGAGAAGAAGAGGAAAATGGATGATATAGAAGAAGCTGGGAATGAAGAAAAAAATAGAGAAGATGATGATTTGGGGGTCGACTCTAGTGAACATGGTTAGGGAGATGGTTCTAGTGGCTTGGGGGATGGTTCTAGTGTGTCGGGGGATGGTTCTAGGGAAGGAGCATTTGAAAGTGGTCCGGGTGAGAAATCAAATGATGATGATGCATGTAACGAAGAAGCAGACTTGCATGTAGTTTTTCGTCCTTCGAGCGTGCCCTCTTCTAGCAAATCTGTTAATTATATGCCAGTCAATACTTCTTTAGTATCGAGTCCCACATTGCATTTGCTATTTGAAATAACCACGAGGTAAGTTGGTTATTATTATGTTCAGTTTATCAAATAAAAATCTCAGTTTGTATGACAATATTTGCTATTTTGTTTCTGTAGGAGCGAGGTACATTAAAATGCATTTTCCATACAACGAAGTTGAAAGAATGGAGTATTGATGATATGCCGAATGCAGTTGCTTAGAAAATTAAAAATTCTGGTTTGTACACTTTGGCACAGTTCTCATACAAGCATGTTGACTACGTGACTATTTCAGCATTCATTGAGAAATGGCATACCAAAACAAATTCTTTTCATTTGCCTTTTGGAGAAATGACGATAACATTGGATCAAGTCGCCCAAATTCTAAAAATACCTGTCATCGGTAGTTGTATTTATGCGAAAGCGGATGATCTTATTTGACTCAACTGTTAGTTGACTATCTTGGTGTTGACGGGGCTGTAGCGAAGGAACAACTCAATGATTCTACTTCAGTTAAGCTAAACTTACTACTCGAAACATTTAAAGAAAAGGCAAATAAAGAGGATGCAAATGAAGATGATTATGTAGTCGTTGCACGTGCATATATCCTATATTTATCGAATTGCACTTTATTCTGTGATAAGTCGGGAGCGAAGGTTTCCGTGCAGTATTTGAGATGTTTAGAGAACGTAAATCATCTTAATGAACAAGCCAAAGGAATGGGTAGCCTTTTCGTACTGTCAATTGGGTTGGGCTTCAAGACGGGATGTAAAGCAAATGGCTGGGTACTTGACATTGTTAACGGTAATTTGTTTCCACTTTTGTTCTCCAAATATTCTCAATAGTAAAATAAGTACTAATTAAAATTGCTCTAGGCTTGGATTTACGATCATTTCCTACGCTTCCTAATGTTGTTCCTAGTAAAGATTACTATGACACGATGCCAAGGATGTGTAGATAGCAACTAATAAATCAATCTGGAGATACGACTTCGGCCATCATATGGCTTCGAGAACAGTTAAATGTTTTTTCGCCACAAAACGTAAGTTAAATAATTATTGTTTACTTTGCTTTGCAACTCATATAAACGTAAATGGTATGTTTATTTTTAGGTATGTTGGGATCCATACCATACTATGAGATCTCGTTACCCCTTGCCTAAAGTTGCATTTTACAATGGCGTGATTTTGTGTTTTAATATTGCGGAACCATACTATCCCAACAGAGTGCTATGTCAATTTAGCATTGCACAACGTATCCCCACAAATTTAATGGTTCTGAGCAAATGTCATAGAGGTCGAAATGCTAATCAATATAAAGTTTTATTTGACAATGGATTGGTATTCATAAAATTAGCAAGATCATATACTTTTTGTGAAATCATGGTCTACTCTAGTAGTTGATCCTTGGGATTGTACGGCTAAGTACATGCTATGGTATTTGTGTGTGTCGCATCCCATTATTCAACACCCGAATGTGAGGAGAAGTGGCTCAAGGAAAGTTAACAATAATGAGAAATTGGTGACCACGTACAATCTTTACCTGTTTTGTGTGTGCTTGAATTTTATGTTTGTTTGTATAATGCAGAGAATTTCTACTGGGAAAGCTGTGGAGAAACTAAAGGAAAATATCAAAGTAACTCGCGCAAGAACCGTTAATTGCTGTCTAGCTGTGGAATGTGAAGCAATTGACATGTTGGAGGAAGCATTGGACGAACCAGATAAATGGGAGAAACATGCAAAAGCAAAGAATGATCATAAAATGTAGATGATTATTTTGAATGTTGGTCGTTTGAAAAGAATGGTTGTTCTATATATGGGTTTGGAAGCAATGGATATTATGTATTTGGTTTGTTGTAAACAATGGTTATGCTGTATGTGGGTTATGTGGACATGGAAATGGGAATTTTGCTTGTTTGTGGATTATGTTGAATGAAATGAAGTTGTTGTTCTGACTTGAAATGAAATGAAATTGTATTTTTGCTTGTTTTGTGCCAGTATTTCAATTTGCGCTCAAATGAAATGAATTGCATTATGCAGATTAACTGATATTGACCGATACTGAATGAAATGAATGTACCTCTATAATTGAATGAAATGCATCGTGCAGTATTTTTATTGATTGATATTGAACGAACTGCCTGCGGATTAACTGATATTGACCGACATTGTGCATTCGGTCCCACCGTTCGGCTATCAACAGTCGTCCATCACGTTATGGCTTTGAATATTACAAACCGAGTGTTCTGTCGATGTTTTCAACTTAGAAATTTTGTTTCACTGCTCGGTGGACAGCATAACCGTACAGCCTTTACACAACGTTTGTTGTTTTATTACTTAAGTTAGTGATGGTCGACCTACTGTTGTTAATTTCATTTCAAAAACCCGGTTTCTTTGTTCAGTTGTTATCATCACCTTACGGCTTAAACATGCCGGTTGATGTTTTATTCCTGCAGTTATTGTTGACCGACCTTCAACTGTTGATTTCAATTCAAAAAACTGGTATCTCTGTCCGGTTGTTAACACCACCGTGCGGCTTACAAATGTCGTTTGGTGTTTTAGTCATTCGGTTATTGGTTGCCGACCTTCTGTTGTTGATTTCAATTCAAAAATTGGTTTCTCTATTCGGTTACTAACACCACCGTGCGGCATACACATGCCGTTTGATGTTTTATTCATTCGGTTATTGCGACTGACCTTCTATTGTTGATTTTCAATCCAAAGACCTGTTTTCTCTGTTTGGTTGTTAACACCACCATGCGGCTTACACATGCCATCTGTTGTTTAGTTCATTCGGTTATTGCTCGTCGACCTTCTGTTGTTGATTTCAATTCAAAAAACTAGTTTCTCTGTTCGATTGTTAACATCACCATGCGTTATGTTGAGGCCGTTTGTTTGCTGAATACTTCGGTCATTCATTGCCGAACTGCTGTTGTATTTTTCAAGTACAACAAAAGGTTTCTTTGTTCGTTCACATACACCACCGTCCAGCTAAAAGTAGTCGTCACTTGCATTGATTCTTTAGTGGTGGTACGTTGTTCATTGAGGAGTTAGTATAAATATTTATATGTTTCGGTGGTGGTACGCCGAATGAACCACAAAGTTGGTGGTTGTTACTAACCGTTTGCAGTGTCTGTTCTATTTGTAGATCAAGTTCTATATTACTTATATGTTTACTTGTCTCGGCGGTGTCACTTGTTTGGTTATTTATATATCAAGTTCTATATCAACACGTTCATATATTTTCATTGTCTATGCACATGAATCTATATTACTTAAATTTAAACTTGCTACTAAGCATAACAAGTTGATATCAAGTTTTATATATTTTCAGTGTATATCAAGTTGTATATCAACATGCTACTAACCATATTATATAAACTTGTTTGTTTATTACATAAAGTTGAATCATTCATTACACAAAATTTCAACCAAATCAATGCATATAAGTCAACACAAGTATAAAATTAACTAGCATTCAACATGAGTCGTACGACAAAATTTTCAAGTTTATATTTCATTACATTAGTGATCATCCTTTATGGCCATATCCAGCGGGTACAGCTTAACAAACTCTATTTGCCGATCAACATGTCGTTCGCTCCATACTTTAGCTTCTTTTGCCAACCTATTCCAAAAACTAGCGACCGGTGGGATCGGTGCATTTTCTCTAAGCTTTAATTTGATAAAGTGGCAGTTTAGAATATTTGCAAAAACAGTAGACCGTTGCTCGTGTCCAAACCTGGCCCTCTTTCATGTGAAAAAAATGTCAAACTTTGACGATTGAATATATAAACCACAACACTATTGAATGCATTTGCAACCAAGTATCCAGTTTCAGGCATTATCATCCAGTTAGCTTTAAAACAAGGACTGGTGTTGCAATTGGTAGCAGATTTTAATTCTTCGCAGTTTATTATGTCAAAATGTCAAACATATAAATCCCAATTTTTCATCAATTCGGCTAATATCGACTTTCATGCTTCTCTCCAATCGCAATTTAATTCGACAACTAGTTCAGCAACGCAATGAAATTCACAGTTTCCATCTCCAATAACATCTTCAACGTTATCAACATATTGGTGTAGAAAAGCCGGTAGGTGAGCCAAATACTTGAAATCTGAATTTGTTGTCTGTACATCACAATTATCAAACTTCACAACGAGGTTTTTCCGTTTAGGAGGCGGTTTCTTGTTCACGCTAGCTTGAGAAAGAATTTCATTATAATTTTTTGCATTCTCAAAAGTAGAGGGATCCCGTTTTGTAGATTTTTGACGTTTGCCTTGTTTGTCAATTGATTTGTTCTTACTTCCGCTTGATCTTCCTCTGTGTTTCTCTATTTTTGGTTCCAAAATAGATGTCGTGGCTAGTAATGCAATTTCTCTTAACTTTAGTAGCAAAACATTTGTAACGACCCGTATTTTACGTGTCGATGTATCGTAGAATTTACAGGTTGTTAGTGTTGTTTGCGTTATCTCTAGCTTGAGTCGTTTAGGAGTTGACCCGAGTGCAAGTGATGAGTCGTGGCCGACTTAAGGTAGTGGCCGACTCATAGGTTGGAGCGACTTATAGTGGTTGCCGACTTAAGGAGTTATGACTTAGAGAGACTGACCGACTTAAGAGTTGGGCCGACTCATGGGTGGTTGAGTCGTATGGCCGAGTTAAGGGGTAGACTACCTAAGGCTTGGGTCGTGTTAGCCGAGTTGAAGGGTCACCGGGACAAGTAGTGACCGACCTAAGGAAGTGGCCGAGCTATAGGAGTTAACTGGTTAGGGGTTGACCGACTTAGTGGTGGTCGACTTAGTGGAGATGCCGAGCTAGCATGGTTACCGAGATAACAGGTTAAAGGGGGATACCGACTTAGAGTGTGACCGAGATAGGTTGTAGGTCGTTGGCTCGGTTTGGTGTTAGGTCGTAGTTGTTAGCTCGGTAGGATTTGGGTCGGTAGGCCATGTTTTTTAGGTTGTTGTCTCGGAGCTGTTGTGTAGGTCTTAGGTCGAAGGTCTTTGGGTCGGCATAGGGTTAGGTCGTATGGCCGTGTTGTTATGTCGCTTGAGTTTTTAGGTCGGCATTGGTTGAGTCGGCTAGGGATTAGGTCGGCAGGAACTAGGTCGTGTAACCCTGTGTGTGTGCTGTGTAGTTGGGTCGGCGTCTTGAGGTTGAGTCGGCGGAGTGTTAGGCCGGCGAAGTTAGGTCGGCGGCGACTTAGGGACGGCCGAGATAAAGGGTTTTCCAGCCTATAAATAGAGGGGTTTGGCTCACTTTTTGGCACCGGATTTCGAAGCGACGAAGTGCTGCCATTTTGGAAACTCGACTACAGTATTTTCTTCACTTCTTTCTCTACTTCCATCAAGTGCTAACATCCATTGAAGATTGAAGATCAAGATCAAAGATCAAGAGCCAAAGTTGAAGATTTTCATCCGAAGAAGCTAGATTTCACCGTTTCAAGTGAAATTTCTCCGGATCAAGCTCAAGTCCTTGCTGTCCAGATCTGAAGTTGATTGATTTTAGGTTGTTTTGGTGATTTGGTGAGTGGTAGTTATCTCTCACGCGGATCCAAGGGAGTATATTGGATTGGTGGCTTGTTTGAGTGTTAAAGTTAGAGATTTCATGCGTTTTTCTTAGATCCAAGTCTAGATCCATGGTTTTTGAAGATGTTTGCTTATGCAAGTTTATTTAATAAGTGTTAGAGACAAAACCCATGTTTTATATTTGATAGATCTATGCTAAAAACCATGATTTCACATACGTTGGACTTTTGCTCATTTAATTACGAAATTGCCATTATAGTTGATATTGCTTATTAGATCTTGTTTGAATGATTGATTATTTGAATGTATGATTGATTTGATTGTTTCCAAGTTAGCTAGTAGTTGATTTGGAACAAGATGATGGAAGAGGATTCAAAAGCTACGGAAGAAGGCTCTTGAATGGTGAAAGCTGCTTAAGGCATATGTAGCGGGTGTTGAAGCTCATATGTATAGATTGGATGATGTTGAGATGGAACTTTGCCATGATTCGATGAGGCAAACCATGTTGTTGAGTTGAGACTTTGCTTTGATGCGATGAAGCGAAGTATGATGTGAGTCTTGGCTTAATCCAAGCAGGGATCATTCCAAGCATATTGATAACTTGAAGGGTAGTTCAAGTTGGTTGATAATGGATTGTTCAAGAGGTAGCTTGAGCTTGTATGAGGATAGTCGTCAAGAAGGATGGCTAGGAGGCTTGGATCTCGTCGTTGTTGAAGGTTCTAGCATGCTCAAAAGCAAGAGTACATGGGGCGCCCATAACGACTACAGGAAGGTAGTCGGGACACCCAAAAGACTACAGGTAGGTAGTTGAGTACTCTGGGCAAAGTAGATAAGTCCTAGGCACAAGGCAGTGTGCGGAGTTATGGTTAGAACCGGGGTTACCATTAGCCCTTGATAGATGGTCATTCAACTAACGGTGAAATCGAGGCAAGGATAACAGTGATAGCCAGAGTCATGGATGTTTGGTTGTATTATCATTCGGCTTCAAGAGCGGTGTTTTCTGGGTGCTTATCTGATCTTGGTTTAGGCCTTGGGGGTTTGTATTTGGAAAACATCGTCCTTGACTCGAGTGGTATTTGCTTTACCTTAATTGTCTATGTTGTTATGCTTGCTTCTCCTTAGTGTATGTCTGGGGCTATCACTGTAGAAAGAGGTGGAGTGGGATGGTTTGGTTCCTATTCCTTTTATCCTTTATGCTCTTTTGGTATGTTTGATAGTTAATTTACTGCTCACTAAGACTTTGTCTGACTCAAGGTTTTATGTCTCCTCTTATTACCTTGGGCTGTTCATCCATGTTGGGATGGGCAGACTAGGTAGCAGGTGACAGGTGCTGTGCTAGGAGTTCTACGATGAAGATGACGAAGACGAGCAGGAGGCTTTGCATATTAGTTTTCTTACTATATGTACTGGGTATCCGCTGCTGTATTTGGTTGAGTGATTTGTAGTGAGGCTTTCATGTATGGATTTGAGTAGATGATTGTATAAAACTACTGTGATGCTTATATGATGATGTTCTGTTCTATGGAGCTTCACTATATTATATTTCTCTATTGTATTTTATCCATGCGCTGTGAGTTGTACGATAGAGATTCTTTTGTTTTGTTTTACCCTGACTATCGTCCATGGCTGCCTGGCACGCCTTTCAGCGCATTATTTCCTTGTTTTGGTGCGGGAGTCATGGGCGGTCGTCACATTTGGTATCAAAGCTTTGGTTAATCGATTTTAGCCAACGCTCGCTGATGTAACTACGTAAGAGAGACGTAATTGTAATTTGATGGATGATTACTATATATAATATAGTAGTTTAGAAGGGTTTGAACTCCTTATGCAGTTGTTTCTTAAGGTGTTCTAATCATTCCTTTTTACAGATATTAAGGATGAGTAGAAGTGAGAGACAAGCTGCGAGGGATAGCCGTGCTGCTAGAGAAGCTGTTGATTATGCTCCTATGTTTGAGGCCATGATGACTTCAATCATGAGGAGGATACCAGCTTCAGGATCATCTGTGGATGTGGGAGTTCAAGTCCAAGCTCCAAGACCAGTGGATTTTGCCAAGCTCTGTAAGGATTTTACTGCTCTTGGAGGGAAAGTTTTCTTGGGGACAGAGTCGACTATTGAGGTGCAGAGGTGGATAGATGCTTGCAAAAGGATCTTTGGTGACTTAGGGATTGAGGATGCAACTAAGAGGAAGCTTGCATCGAGACAGCTTCAGGGAAGAGCTGCTGATTGGTGGAATTCTATCACCATAGATACACCAGAAGAAGAGATTACTTGGGAGCAATTCCAAGTTAGATTTGAAGCTAAGTTCATCTCTACTTCCCAGAAATCTGTCTTGTTTAAGAGGTTTGTGGAGCTCAAGCAAGGGGGAAGGCCTGTTCTTGAGTATATTTCGGAGTTTGAAGCTTTGTCTAAGTATGCCAGATCATATATTGATTCTCCCTACCAGAAGAATGAAAAGTTTGTGACTGGTCTGGATGCTTATCTTGGGAGGCAGTTAGTGGATCATCTGGACGATCCATTTGAGAAGCTTGTGGAAAAAGCTCTTAGGCATGAGAGTTTGTTTCCTAGGGAAAGTTCTGTTATTGCTGTAGCTAGGGAAGGATCTAAACCACAGCAGAGTGGCAATAGGAAGAGGAAGCAGCAGCAACAGAAGGGTAGGGATGGCCAGAAGAAGCCGAAAAGTGAAGTGACTTGCTATAACTGCCAGCAGAAGGGCCATCTTTACAAAGACTGTAAGAATCCCAGAGTGCCGGGAAAGTGTTACAACTGTGATAAGTTGGGACATATCAAGAAGGACTGTCCAGAACCGAGGAAAGATAGGCAGGTTGTGCAAGCCTTTGCTTTGGGGGCTGTTCCATCGTCTTCGAAAGCTCCTACTGCTGAAGAGAAGGGGAAGAGTGTGGTTGTTCAAGGTACTCTTTCTATTTGTGGTGTTCCAGTTAGAGTGTTGTTTGATACTGGAGCGTCGCATTCTTTTGTTTGTGATGATTTGGTATGCCGGTTAGGTATGAAACCGGATATTGTTGATAGGCCATTGGTTGTGACTAATCCGGTTGGGGGTTCGTCATGTTTGTGTATGATATGCCGTGGTCTAGTTGTGTCGAGTCATGATTGCTCGTTTGTTTGTGATTTCTTTGTTCTGAACTTTGCGGGGTTCGGAATTATTTTGGGTATGGACTGGCTTAGGAAGTATGCGGCTAGGATTGATTGTGAGAGGCTTGAGGTGACAGTCGGGAATGTGGAAGGGCGAAAGGTTGTGATACGATGTAAGCATGAAGAAGGCGTCTTCATGAGCTTCATGTATTCGCTGGTTGTTCCACGGGATGGACTGTCATCGGTGCCTATTGTGAATGAGTTTGAGAATGTCTTTGAGGAAGTCAAAGGGTTGCCGCCGCATAGGGAGATCGAGTTTCGTATCGATCTAGTTGAGGGAGCCAGACCTGTTGTGATGCCTCTTAGGCGGATGGCACCGAGGGAGCAGCAAGAGCTGAAGGTGCAAGTTGATGACCTTTTGCAGAAAGGATTCATTCGGAGAAGTGTGTCCGAATGGGGTGCGCCAGTTGTGTTCGCAACCAAAGCGGATGGATCGTTGAGGTTGTGTGTGGATTATCGTGAGCTGAATAAGGTGACTAAGAAGAACAAGTATCCATTGCCGAGAATAGATGACTTGTTTGATCAGCTTCACGAGGCTAAGGTGTTTTCTCAGATGGATTTGGCAACGGGATTTCACCAGTTGAGAGTGGCGAAGGATAGTGTGCCGAAGACTGCTTTCAGGACACCATCCGGGTTTTATGAGTGGCTGGTAATGCCGTTTGGATTGACTAACGCGCCAGCATATTTTGTGGATCTTATGAATAGAGTGTTCAGAGATCAGTTGAATAAGTTCGTGCTTGTGTTCGTGGATGATATTCTGATTTATTCCAGAACTGAGGGAGAGCACAAGACGCACTTGAGGATTGTTTTGGAAATTTTGCGGAAACATCAGCTGAAGGCTAAGTTTTCGAAGTGTCACTTCTGGAAGAGTGAAGTGAGGTTCTTAGGCCATGTTATCTCTGGAAATGGAATAGCGGTTGACCCCGCTAAGGTGGCAGTGATCCAGGATTGGGTTAGACCTAAGAATGCATCTGATGTGAGAAGTTTTCTTGGATTAGCAGGATATTATCGTCGGTTTATCAAAGACTTTTCCAAGATAGCTGCACCGTTAACAGGATTGACAAAGAAGAACCAGGTGTTCAGATGGGATGATAAGTGTGAGCAAGCTTTTGTAATCCTGAAAGAGCGATTGACGAGTGCTCCTGTTTTGACTATTCCAAGTGGGAATGATGAGATGGTGGTTTACACCGATGCATGTGGCACTGGACTAGGAGCGGTGCTAATGCAGAAGGATAAAGTTGTTGCGTATGCAAGTCGACAACTGAAGCCGCATGAAAGGAATTATCCGACTCATGATTTGGAGTTAGCGGCGATTGTGTTTGCTTTGAAGATGTGGAGACACTATCTATTGGGAGTTAGATTTGAGTTGTTTACAGATCATAAGTCGTTGAAGTATCTGTTCTCCCAAAAGGATTTAAATCTTCGACAGCAACGGTGGCTAGAGTTCCTAGCATCTTATGATTTTGGTATAGCCTATACTCCGGGGAAAGGTAACGCAGTGGCTGATGCGTTAAGTCGAAGACATGCAGGATTGGGAGCCATGTTTTCAGAGTGGAAGAGTCTCGAGTATTTGGCTGAGTTTGACTTCAGGCCAAGGTGTGAATTGGAACCTGAGATGTTGGCAAACTTATCGATAAGGCCTACTCTTGTGGAAAGAGTTGGCGAGAGCCAAAGGAGAGATGATAAGCTTGTCAAGATTATCCGTGATTTGGAATCCGGATTGGACCCGGAGAAGGATAAAGGATTCGAGGTCGATCGAGAGGGTTGGCTTCGAAAGCAAGGACGACTAGTTGTTCCCGATGTAGATGGATTGAGAGATGAAGTTCTAAGGGAGAGTCATCACTCGAAGTTGACAATTCATCCAGGTGGAAATAAGATGTATCGGGATATGAAGAGAACCTACTACTGGGAAGGTATGAAGAAGGATGTTGGAAATTTTATTTCCAAGTGTATGAATTGCCAGTTGGTGAAAGCTGAGCAGAAGAAGCCCAGTGGATTACTTCAGCCATTAGAGGTTCCTGCATGGAAGTGGGAGCAAGTGTCGATGGATTTTATCGATGGTCTACCTAGAACTAGGGCAGGAAATGAAGGGATTTGGGTCACAGTAGATCGTTTGACCAAGAGTGCAAGGTTCATTCCTGTTCGATCGACTAGGACTGCATCGAAGTTGGCTGAGCTATATGTGAAGTGGATTGTTCGATTCCATGGTGTTCCGAAGAGTATAGTAAGCGATCGAGATCCGTTGTTCACTAGTGGATTTTGGAAGAGCTTCCAGGAAGTTTTGGGAACCGAGTTGTGTTTGAGTACAGCTTATCACCCTCAAACAGATGGTCAGACTGAGAGAGTCAACCGAGTTTTGGAAGATCTTCTTAGAGCATGTGTTTTGGACTTCGGAGGGTCATGGGAAGATCACCTTCATTTGGTGGAGTTTGCTTATAACAACAGTTATCAGTCGAGTATTGGTATGGCACCATATGAGGCATTGTATGGAAGACCGTGTAACTCCCCGACATGTTGGTTGGAAACTGGAGAAAAGCTGATACTTGGGCCAGAGATGATTCGACAGACTTCGGATTGTATAGAGATCATTCGGCAAAGAATGAAGGCAGCCCAGGATCGTCAGAAAAGTTATGCAGATAATCGTCGAAAGGATTTGGAATTCGACGTAGGTGATATGGTTTTTGTGAAGATTTCTCCATTAAAGAATGTTATTAGATTCGGAAAGAAAGGAAAGTTAACTCCGAGATTTGTTGGACCATTCCCGATTATCGAGCATATTGGAAAGCTCGCTTATAGATTGGAGTTACCGGAAAGGATGGCGGGTGTGCACAATGTTTTTCACGTATCCTATCTACGGAAGTATGTGCATGACCCGAGTACGGTGGTTTCTGCTGATAGCTGTGAAGACTTAGAGATTGATCCCGTGGGTACGAGACCTCGTGAGCCGCTTCGTATTGTTGAAACCGATACGAAACAGCTTAGGAGCAAGACGATTACGTTGCTCAAGGTACAATGGAGTGACGATGTTAACGACTGTACATGGGAGGAGGAAGAGAGGATGAAGGCAGCTCATCCCGGACTCTTCAAGGTATGGCCCTAAAGTGTCGTGACATCTCATGAATTTGTAGCTTGTTCTAAGTCTTAGAATTCTGCATGCTAGGTTAGAATTGGATGCATGGTTTGTTGATTGCTATGGATGGTAGGCATGCGGAATAATTGTGATTGCTGTTGTTTGCTTGGAATTTCGGGGGCGAAATTCCTAAGGGGGAGAGAATGTAACGACCCGTATTTTACGTGTCGATGTATCGTAGAATTTACAGGTTGTTAGTGTTGTTTGCGTTATCTCTAGCTTGAGTCGTTTAGGAGTTGACCCGAGTGCAAGTGATGAGTCGTGGCCGACTTAAGGTAGTGGCCGACTCATAGGTTGGAGCGACTTATAGTGGTTGCCGACTTAAGGAGTTATGACTTAGAGAGACTGACCG
This sequence comes from Allium cepa, assembly GCA_030765085.1. NCBI lineage: Eukaryota > Viridiplantae > Streptophyta > Magnoliopsida > Asparagales > Amaryllidaceae > Allium > Allium cepa. The sequence continues at coordinate 794,674,964 of CM060938.1, read as the reverse complement.
ACTTAAGAGTTGGGCCGACTCATGGGTGGTTGAGTCGTATGGCCGAGTTAAGGGGTAGACTACCTAAGGCTTGGGTCGTGTTAGCCGAGTTGAAGGGTCACCGGGACAAGTAGTGACCGACCTAAGGAAGTGGCCGAGCTATAGGAGTTAACTGGTTAGGGGTTGACCGACTTAGTGGTGGTCGACTTAGTGGAGATGCCGAGCTAGCATGGTTACCGAGATAACAGGTTAAAGGGGGATACCGACTTAGAGTGTGACCGAGATAGGTTGTAGGTCGTTGGCTCGGTTTGGTGTTAGGTCGTAGTTGTTAGCTCGGTAGGATTTGGGTCGGTAGGCCATGTTTTTTAGGTTGTTGTCTCGGAGCTGTTGTGTAGGTCTTAGGTCGAAGGTCTTTGGGTCGGCATAGGGTTAGGTCGTATGGCCGTGTTGTTATGTCGCTTGAGTTTTTAGGTCGGCATTGGTTGAGTCGGCTAGGGATTAGGTCGGCAGGAACTAGGTCGTGTAACCCTGTGTGTGTGCTGTGTAGTTGGGTCGGCGTCTTGAGGTTGAGTCGGCGGAGTGTTAGGCCGGCGAAGTTAGGTCGGCGGCGACTTAGGGACGGCCGAGATAAAGGGTTTTCCAGCCTATAAATAGAGGGGTTTGGCTCACTTTTTGGCACCGGATTTCGAAGCGACGAAGTGCTGCCATTTTGGAAACTCGACTACAGTATTTTCTTCACTTCTTTCTCTACTTCCATCAAGTGCTAACATCCATTGAAGATTGAAGATCAAGATCAAAGATCAAGAGCCAAAGTTGAAGATTTTCATCCGAAGAAGCTAGATTTCACCGTTTCAAGTGAAATTTCTCCGGATCAAGCTCAAGTCCTTGCTGTCCAGATCTGAAGTTGATTGATTTTAGGTTGTTTTGGTGATTTGGTGAGTGGTAGTTATCTCTCACGCGGATCCAAGGGAGTATATTGGATTGGTGGCTTGTTTGAGTGTTAAAGTTAGAGATTTCATGCGTTTTTCTTAGATCCAAGTCTAGATCCATGGTTTTTGAAGATGTTTGCTTATGCAAGTTTATTTAATAAGTGTTAGAGACAAAACCCATGTTTTATATTTGATAGATCTATGCTAAAAACCATGATTTCACATACGTTGGACTTTTGCTCATTTAATTACGAAATTGCCATTATAGTTGATATTGCTTATTAGATCTTGTTTGAATGATTGATTATTTGAATGTATGATTGATTTGATTGTTTCCAAGTTAGCTAGTAGTTGATTTGGAACAAGATGATGGAAGAGGATTCAAAAGCTACGGAAGAAGGCTCTTGAATGGTGAAAGCTGCTTAAGGCATATGTAGCGGGTGTTGAAGCTCATATGTATAGATTGGATGATGTTGAGATGGAACTTTGCCATGATTCGATGAGGCAAACCATGTTGTTGAGTTGAGACTTTGCTTTGATGCGATGAAGCGAAGTATGATGTGAGTCTTGGCTTAATCCAAGCAGGGATCATTCCAAGCATATTGATAACTTGAAGGGTAGTTCAAGTTGGTTGATAATGGATTGTTCAAGAGGTAGCTTGAGCTTGTATGAGGATAGTCGTCAAGAAGGATGGCTAGGAGGCTTGGATCTCGTCGTTGTTGAAGGTTCTAGCATGCTCAAAAGCAAGAGTACATGGGGCGCCCATAACGACTACAGGAAGGTAGTCGGGACACCCAAAAGACTACAGGTAGGTAGTTGAGTACTCTGGGCAAAGTAGATAAGTCCTAGGCACAAGGCAGTGTGCGGAGTTATGGTTAGAACCGGGGTTACCATTAGCCCTTGATAGATGGTCATTCAACTAACGGTGAAATCGAGGCAAGGATAACAGTGATAGCCAGAGTCATGGATGTTTGGTTGTATTATCATTCGGCTTCAAGAGCGGTGTTTTCTGGGTGCTTATCTGATCTTGGTTTAGGCCTTGGGGGTTTGTATTTGGAAAACATCGTCCTTGACTCGAGTGGTATTTGCTTTACCTTAATTGTCTATGTTGTTATGCTTGCTTCTCCTTAGTGTATGTCTGGGGCTATCACTGTAGAAAGAGGTGGAGTGGGATGGTTTGGTTCCTATTCCTTTTATCCTTTATGCTCTTTTGGTATGTTTGATAGTTAATTTACTGCTCACTAAGACTTTGTCTGACTCAAGGTTTTATGTCTCCTCTTATTACCTTGGGCTGTTCATCCATGTTGGGATGGGCAGACTAGGTAGCAGGTGACAGGTGCTGTGCTAGGAGTTCTACGATGAAGATGACGAAGACGAGCAGGAGGCTTTGCATATTAGTTTTCTTACTATATGTACTGGGTATCCGCTGCTGTATTTGGTTGAGTGATTTGTAGTGAGGCTTTCATGTATGGATTTGAGTAGATGATTGTATAAAACTACTGTGATGCTTATATGATGATGTTCTGTTCTATGGAGCTTCACTATATTATATTTCTCTATTGTATTTTATCCATGCGCTGTGAGTTGTACGATAGAGATTCTTTTGTTTTGTTTTACCCTGACTATCGTCCATGGCTGCCTGGCACGCCTTTCAGCGCATTATTTCCTTGTTTTGGTGCGGGAGTCATGGGCGGTCGTCACAACATTCCTCTCCTCAGTAGTCCTTGAATCAAATAATTTTTTAACGTATTCATACTATGTTATATGGACAAACTCGAGTGATTCTTCAACTTGTGGAATATAATTTAACTGTCTTCAATGACCATCTACGATTTCAATTGGGATTGGAGGGCCATCACTGTGATATTTGTATATCTCATGTGCACATGGAAGACCATACACAAGTCGAATCAAATGATTGCAAACTGATGCGTCCAAAGCAACACAACTAACTTTTCCCATTTCTTTCACAATCAAATCTAATGCAAAAAAGATGTCTTACCTCGTAGTTGTCTTAACAACGGAACTTGATATGCAATTCGTACGGCTCCCAAGCTTCTTTCAAAAGTGGATTTTATTTCAGTATGTTGTAGACACAACATATTATCCATTTTTGACCATAATACAGCAAATGTTGCTCTAGATGTACTGAATTTTTTTCTCAATTGAGTATGGGAAGACTCAGCACGAGTTGTTGTTCTATTATCGCGGTGTTTAATTTTATTTGTCCATGCAAAATCATAATACTCTCTTTATTCCAAACATTGGTTACGAATGTACGTCAAGCTTTTGGGATAGTCTACCCAATCTTTTTGAAAATCATTGCAGTATATCCAAAATTCATCTTTAGTCGGTGCATGAACCACCATCTTCCAACTTTGCAGAAACATCTCGAAAACTTCATTTGTTTTAAACTCCAGTTTGCAATTCGTAATGACATTATTTCTCATGTGCCATAAATACATCATCAACTTTGCCTGTGGAATTTTTTTCTGATTCCATTTATCAATGCCCATTCTCTATAGGAAACTATTACCTCGGGTTGTTTATCGGGTAAATAAAAATGTTCTCAACTTCGTTAGCACCCATTCGTAGTTCTCCTTCCTCTTGTGTGCTAAAAATACATTAGCAATACTAAATATACGGCCTGTAGAAGTCATACTAACCATTTCCAACAAATGCATATTATACCGGTTCGTTTTATATGTACAATCAAGCAAAAAGATTGATGGAAAACACTTACACAATATGGATGATTCTGGATGAGACCACATTATATTTATCAAATGATCGATTTCCGCATCAGCCCGGTCAAAATACACATAATGCTTCTTTGTAAGCAATTTCGTTAAATAGTGCATTGCGGATCTACACTCCATCGCTGATAGTTGCATTTTATATTTAGCGTTGTAGATAGTCTTCAAAGTTGAGGAATTTTCTGAAAAGGACTTTTTAATGGTAACTAATACCTCGCTTGGAGGAACGCCTGCAATACTCGTGTCTTCTAAGATTTTTTTTCACCATATTCATTAATCGTGCCACGTACGGATGTTCTTCTGAAGAGTGAGGAAATTCATGATTATGCATTCCATTAATTACAGATGTTTCTCATTTATCTTCGTCTGCATACATACCCTTTAATCAAAATGGACAATTGCATTTCCTAGTAGCGTTAGCTCTAGGTCGTTTCATAGTGTTTTCCTTTTTTGCTGCCTTTGGCTGATGACTACGATAAACTCCAGCTCTTTCATACCCCAATTGTAACCTTGGTTTTCGTGTCGGCCTTAATTTATCAGACTTTAGAATCATGACAACGGTATTCAACTTTTTCCATGCTATTTTACACCATTGGATCAATGTGCCATACGAATCAAATACCTGAAATCACATAATTTAACAACAAAAAATTAACGTACTTCATTTTTATAAGTACATAAGCGATTGTAAATTAAGTAGTAAATGAATACTTCATCGGTTGTAAAATGATTTGTCAAATCAACTTTTATGTCTTCTGAGTCATTTAATCGATCATCTTGCATCGTATTGCTATCATCCACATAGTTCTCATCTGAAATAATAAGAGCACTCTCAACTTTATTGTCGTTCAAATTCTCCATCTATGAAATGAAAAATACAACTTAACTGCAAAATTTTGTAAAACATAACATATACGTTATACGATTGGAAGAAAACCCTAAAATTCACATTCTCTATTACAATATCATCAAATTTAATGTCCTTCAGGCTTGAAATAATCAGAGGATTGGAATAAATCTTCTACAAAAATCAATACAAAACCCTAAGCAATAGAAAATCCAAAACAAAATTTTCTAAACAACAATATAATACAATATACAGCATGATAGAAAAAACTGGTCTCTTTTTTCTCTTCATTTTCCATACTTTATTCAGCAAATAGTTTTTTTTCGTCTTTGTTTCTTAGGGTCCAGGGTTTGGTATGTGAGGATACATAGAGAAAAAAAGAAAAATGGCTGAGTGAAAAAAAAAATTGAATTGGTGGCCGGAAGTTGTAAAAAATTTCGCACAATTCCATTTTAGACGGCATACCCGAAAAACTAGGGTTTTGTCTTCCTTTTCAATCTCAATTTGTGCTGTTCAATTGAAGTTCTATCAGCTCAATTTATTTTCGTATTACTTTGTGTCATTAAGTTCAGTTTAAGGCATCAACTCCAGAATCGCATCAACTCGGTTCAGCTCAAAACCGCATCATCTCACTTCAGTTCAGTTCAGAATCGCATCAGCTCAGTTCAGTTTTTTATTAATTAATTTGTGTCGTTTAGTTCGGTTTAACACATCAACTCTAAAATCGCGACAAACTATAAATTAAGGTATTGTAAATATCGATCTTCGAGTTATTTCCTATAAAAGCTTTATTTATGAGATTTGTTGTTTAAATCATTGTATTCTTTTGTTTAAATGGTATTTTCGGTTTGAATCTTTGTTATTTGTTCGTATGTATGCAAATAATGAATTTACAAATAATTGCAGCCAAATGTTTTCAGGTAATGAAAATTGTTTAACTTGGTCATAGCTTAATCAATCATTAGATTTAACAATACTAAATTGAATCCCAGTTGAAAGAAGAGGGGAACATGAACAATTATCAGATAAATTGAAGTAAAAAGGAGTAGGGGAGGCGATCATCCCAAACCCATAACGCCAATGACTTATTGTGCATGTTCTTTCCTTTGGCCTTACCTTTGATTGCTTTTACTCTTCTTTCCTTTTTCTTTTTAGTTTCCTGCAAGCCTAGTTTCAACTAGTTTTACTCTGTTTAACTCTCATCTTTCCTTTGTTCTGCATATTACATAACTTGGTAACTATCCTACAATGAGAGCCGAGGTTAGCTATTTTCTTCTCTTTAGTGAAACAGACTTCCACTGGCCACAAATAAAGTGTTATGTTAGTTTATCATGTTAGTGGATTCCCAATACATGGTTACGGTTGTTTCATGAATTCAGTGGTACCGAAGTAGTTTTTTCTGATCTTTTACTCTTTAATTTATGAAATTGATTCTCTCATCTGCTTAATATATTTATTCCATAAAATGAGCTATTGACATATTTTTATGTTTTAGCTTGGATTTTTTCCGAAAACAAAATATAACCATTGTCATATGACGCTTTGCCTTTTTTTCAAATGGCCATCATGAGTTCTCTCTCCTATCTGTCTACATATGAGAACTGTATAAGTTTCCGCGATCAATTTTTATTTCACTTATTGTTTCTCAGTAGGTAAAAATATTTTTCTTTTCCTTGAGATAAATAGATCACTGAACTTTATTGACCATTTTATTCTTTACCATCTTAAATAAATTATAACCAACTTAGGAAACCCTATTATTCCACTATTTATGCAAATAAAAGGACTGTTTGATATAATGAAATCAAGGTTTAACATTCGTGTTGTTGGTCAAATTTTGAAGCGAGAACTTTTCTTAAAGACCCTTTTAAAGTTTCAAAATACACAACCATCCCTCCTAAAAAAAAAAATTTAAGAAACACCTTTCATTGTTAGTTTTAGCCAAAATGCAAATATTCACACTTTTGAAAATGACAAATATTTGCTGTTTAAAGTGCAGATATTTGCATTTTTTTACTGCAAATATCTGTAGTTTCTTTGGAAGTGCAAATATTTTCAGTTTAAAATGCAAATATTTACAATCAAAAGTGTAAATATTGCAGTAAACAGTGCAAATATTTGTAGTGAAATAAGTGCAAATATTTCAGTAAAAAGTGAAATATTTCAGTAAAAATTGCAAATATTTGCAATTTCTCATAAAATATTCAAAAGAAAAAAATAAAAATAATACTGACTTTTATCGTTTATATTTTATCTTTTGTCGTAATTTGTCTTTTATCGTTTATATTTTATCATAATTAGTTTGTTTTTTATAGTTTATATTTTTTCGTAATTTGACTTTTATCTTTTATATTGTATATGTTATTTTTTATCTTTTATCATAATTAGTTTGTCTTTTATCATACTTTTCATGAAAAACTTAATAACATCTATGTGTTTGGTGCTACAGAGTTTGTCTTTTATCTTTTCACTACAAAAGATACACTGTTTAGCGACGGCAAAAAGCCGTTGGCGGCCGTCGCTAGTCGTCACGAGCCGTCGCTAAATGTCGTTGCAAAATACCTCGTTGCAACTAAAGAAAGCGACGACCTTAGCGACGGCTTCATTGTTCTTTTTGCAACGGCTTGTAACAGCTAAGTGTTCACGTGGAAACAACCGTTGGGTTGTTGGTTTTCCGGCTTGTTGATGCAAACCGTTGCAAATCGTTGCAAATTGGCCGTCGCTAGTCGTCGCTAGCCGTCGCTTATTTTGACCATATGGCCATCGCTAGCCGTTGCAAACCTAGAATATTTTTCCAGCCAATTTCCAGCACCTTCAACCCTCAATCTCAATCAATTCAAATAATATAATTTCATCATTCTACACATATAATACCATTCCATCATACCATATAATCAATATCAACACAACCAAATCATCAAATATTGCATATTCTAACATATATTTACAAAATCATATAAGAAAATCAACATGACCAAATATAAAAATCCACTAAACCAAACCACATTGTCCAAGTATCAATCACAACAACCAAAATACCAAACCCACCAAAACACTAAGTATCAATCACAACATCCATAATACCAAACGTCAAACCCATCATAATATGTACACACACACACATATAAAGCGTACCCATCAAAACAAACCAGCTAAGCATCATCATCATCTGCACCTCCTTCCCAGGCATTGACACATGCTCCTGATGGAACGCAGCAATACGCTCATCTATCTGCATCGCTGTTTGCGCAAAAAATGGGCAAACACCCAATGTCGTGTAATTTAGTTGATTTTATATGATTATTAGTGATTCGGATGAGTTATGCAAATATGTAAAAAGCAGGGACTAAACTGTAAAAGACACACAGATTTATAGTGGTTCGGCCAGAACGTGCCTACGTCCACTTTATATGTTATTCTCCTTTTTCTCTTCAGATTACAAGTACAAAGCTTTGATTACAAGTATCTAAAGTTGTTTGAAAGTTCCTTCCAGGCTTGAGCTCTCAAACTTGTCTGCCATTGTTGTACCCCTGCCCCTCTATTTATAGAGTGAGGCTGGGGGCAGGGGTCTTGGACGTTTATAGCTGCTGGTGGGCCTGCGCTGATGCAATCTGGACTGGCAACTTTGGTTCGGCATTCCTTGGTTCGGCCGTGCTTGGAGAAGATTGGATCGGTAGAAGGAGCAGGGAGTTGGACACATGTTGGTTCGGCTGTGCTATGGACCGGTGTTGGTGGAGTTGGTCCGGTGGTAGCATGGCTCGGTGGTATGTGGTTTGGTGGAGCATGGAAGTGGAGCTTGGTTCGGCTATGCAAGGAGGGAGGTATCCGGTCTGGCATGAGCTGGTTCGGCTGTGGTTTGGGGGGAAGGTTGGTTTTGGATCGGTACTACCGAATGAATTGGGAAAGCCGAATAAGGAGAGTGCCGGACGAGCTCTTGGAGGTTCAATTCCGAATGGGCTATGCCGAATGAGATACGTGGTGTACTACCGAATCAACCTTTAAACCTTTGATACCGAATGGACTTTTATACTTGAATCATGAGTGAAATCCCTGACTTATATACGCTTGCTTGCTTCTTTTTGCTCCGGTCGTGGTGGAAACGCACACAACATTGATATTCCAGTTTTGTCCAAAAAATGGGATAACACTTTGCCCCCCAAAACATGCCTTGCGGTAGGAAGGCGTGTTTTGTGATGCCATGAGCCGGATGTTCATATCCTGTCATCAACCTGTAAAGAACTTGATAGTTTATATGGCCCCAAATGACGACCGTTCGGGATCGAGCTATTTGGGATGAAGCGCGGCCGTGCATGGTCAAGCGCCTAACTTCAAATGACGATCGTTCGTGATCGAGTCATTTGAGGTGAAGTGCGACCGTGCGCAGTCAAGCGTATAAATTCATGCGTCGATCGTTTGAGACCGAGTCATTTGCGGTGGAATGTGACCGTTCATGGTCAAGCGCTTTACTTCAAATGACGATCGTTCGTGATCGAGTCATTCGAGGTAAAGTGCGACAGCGCGTGGTCAAGTGGCGGGCCTCAAATGACGACCGTTCGCGATCGAGCCATTTGAGGTAAGGTGAATTGTGCCGTTCGGGGCGAGTTGTGCCGTTCGAGGCGAGTTGTGCCGTTCGAGGCGAGTCGTGACCGTTCGAGGTCGGGTGCCGTTCGAGGCGAATTGTGACTGTTTGAAGTCGGGTGCCTTTCGAGGCGAATTGTGACTGTTCGTAGTCGGGTGCCGTTCGAGACGAGTTGTGACCGTTCGAGGTCGGGTGCCGTTCGAGGCAAGTTGTGACCGTTCGCGATCGGGTGCCGTTCGAGGCGATTTGTGACCGTTCGAGGTCGGGTGCCGTTCGAGGCGATTTGTGACCGTTCGCGATCGGGTGCCGTTCGAGGCGATTTGTGACCGTTCGAGGTCGGGTGCCGTTCGAGGCGATTTGTGACCATTCGCGATCGGGTGCCGTTCGAGGCGATTTGAGTGTGCCCGGGGGGGACTTAATATTATCAGTGCCAGAGTTATTGTTTGGGGGAGTTTTCGAATCAAAGACTTTGGCAGTTCGCTGCCATGCAAGAGGTGCTCGTGGACCGTTCGCGATCCAACGGGCATACAAGTAAATTTTTCCATAGAATTGTAAATGTTAAAGCAATAGTTATATGAACCTTACAGCAGAAATGTCCAAACAGGAAGAATTTAAATGTTCAAATGTCGAAATCAAAACGAAACAAAAGCAAAGCAAGGATGTCAAAGTGTAAGTTCCCACTACGAAACAGTCAATGGTCATTCAGAGCATGCCTGGAGATCGTTCGCGATCTCGTACATGTGTAAATGATTTAATTGTGTTAGTGGAAGCTTACGACTTGTTCATCGTTATTTCAATCTAGCAATCAATGGATAATCAAACGGTGCCCCGATCCAGGGTCACCTCTAGCCGATGTAGACGGTGGTCGCTCTGGCTCCACTGTTGGAGTTCGCCTCCTCACATACTGAAGGAGCATACCGTTCCTGATATGCCCTTCCACCTCGTCCTTCAAATGCCTACAATCATTAGTGTTATGACCGTTTAATTCGTGGAATACACAAAATTTATCTGATTTTCTTTCGTCAGAGGTTGGATCCCTTCGCATTGGTCTACGATACGGAACCTGCTCCTTGGTATCCTGATAAATTCGTTCCAAACTTTCATTCAGCTCTGAATAGGTGGTGAATCGTGGCTCTCTTCGTAGCCGCTTTGTCCTGTCATCATTATCTTCAGCCTTTCTTTTTCCTCTACTAGTATCCGCGCCTTTCTCAGAGGGATTTCCTCCTTTGATCGCATAAATATCAAGTTCTTCTTCTCTTTCGGCGTTCGCATCCTCCAATCGTAGGAACTTTTCCGCCTCATGATAGAATTCTCCTAGATCCATTGGTGGATCCTTAGTTAATGAATTTTTGAACTCTGTTCCGTTAGCTATCCCGGACACAGCCGCTATCATAACCATGGATGGATCTGGTCGATCCACTGAAGCTGCTGCCGCATTGAATCGCATTAGGTAACTCCTCAAAGTCTCTCCGGTTTTCTGCTTCAGGGTTGCCAAAGTCATCACATTCTTGGGTCTTGTAATGTGGACCCTGAATTGCCTCATAAATCTCTCAATTAAATCATTCCACGTTCCGATGGATCCATTCTCCAATTGTCTAAACCACAATGCTGCAATATCCGTCAAGTACAATGGAAAGCACCAGGCCATGACCTCCTCTGATGCCCCCAGCACTTCCGTATGTCTCATATACTTCGTTAGATGAACCGTGGGGTCCGTTTTTCCATCGTACATCTCTACCGATGGCAGCTTGAATTCTGGTGGGTTCCTAGCCATCCTAATTGCAGAAGAAAAAGGACTCCTGTTTACATATTCCAAGTCTCTGTTTACTAAACCGCCTCTCATAGCTCTTCTAACCATCTCTGTTAATCTGTCATTGTCTCCAAGCTGTAGTTCTCGTTCACTGCCTTCGACCTGCCCCCCGAGTCCGCGGGAGTTTTCATGTGTATGCCTCCCTGGCTGAACGTTCATTCCTCTATTGCTACCAGGTGGTTCGGATGCCCCCATCTCTCTTCCCGGGGTCGGATCAACATGCTCTGCGTGAGTGCCCCCAAGCTTTGGTGCTGCGCCAGATGGTCCTGCTCCGTTCTGAACTCCAGTTGCTCCTTGGATTTGTGCTCCAATTTGCCCAATTTGTTGAAGTAAGTTCTGGATCATCTCTTCTTGTCTTCTCATCATGGCCTCCATCTCATCCCTAGTGATGAAGATCGACGCTTGATTCCCTCCTGAGGAAGCCTCTTGACTTCCTTGGTGTTCACTTCTCTCTGGCCTTTGCCTTCTACTTGTTTGTCTCGTCATAACTCTTAGATCTGAACTCTTAGATTTTCAAATTCAACTTCTATCCGATGTAGCGGGAGCTGGTTCCCTCTCAATGAAAGCACCAAAATGTTTGCGCAAAAAATGGGCAAACACCCAATGTCGTGTAATTTAGTTGATTTTATATGATTATTAGTGATTCGGATGAGTTATGCAAATATGTAAAAAGCAGGGACTAAACTGTAAAAGACACAGATTTATAGTGGTTCGGCCAGAACGTGCCTACGTCCACTTTATATGTTATTCTCCTTTTTCTCTTCAGATTACAAGTACAAAGCTTTGATTACAAGTATCTAAAGTTGTTTGAAAGTTCCTTCCAGGCTTGAGCTCTTAAACTTGTCTGCCATTGTTGTACCCCTGCCTCTCTATTTATAGAGTGAGGCTGGGGGCAGGGGTCTTGGACGTTTATAGCTGCTGGTGGGCCTGGGCTGATGCAATCTGGACTGGCAACTTTGGTTCGACATTCCTTGATTCGGCCGTGCTTGGAGAAGATTGGATCGGTAGAAGGAGCAAGGAGTTGGACACGTGTTGGTTCGGCTGTGCTATGGACCGGTGTTGGTGGAGTTGGTCCGGTGGTAGCATGGCTCGGTGGTATGTGGTTTGGTGGAGCATGGAAGTGGAACTTGGTTCGGCTATGCAAGGAAGGAGGTATCCGGTCCGGCATGAGCTGGTTCGGCTGTGGTTTGGGGGGAAGGTTGGTTTTGGATCGGTACTACCGAATGAATTGGGAAAGCCGAATGAGGGGAGTGCCGGACGAGCTCTTGGAGGTTCAATTCCGAATGGGCTATGCCGAATGAGATACGTGGTGTACTACCGAATCAACATTTAAACCTTTGATACCGAATGGACTTTTATACTTGAATCATGAGTGAAATCCCTGACTTATATACGCTTGCTTGCTTCTTTTTGCTCCGGTCGTGGTGGAAACGCACACAACATTGATATTCCAGTTTTGTCCAAAAAATGGGATAACAGTCGCCAACTGACTCTTCCGTCAATCATTGAGCTCATCCAATTGTGTTTGCATCCGAGCAATCTCTTCCTCATCCATGGATCTCTTATATAACCTTTGGAAATTAAGAGCCTGTGAAATAATTCAAGTGAATAAGAAGTTCATGGCATAGAATAACAATAAGAAAACTCAAGTTATTTGTAATAAACTCAAGTGAATAAGAAGTTCATGGCATACAGGTTTCTACTGTGTAAACGTTGAGTACATATCATATTGCCGAAACTGTAACGCCTATTTTGACTTGCCGGTTCAATGATTGAATCCCATATCCGATTAGACTCATCAACCGTAAGCGACTCCCGTCCACTCGCTTGTATCGCTCGTGCATACTCTGTGTTATATCTCTCCTACAATTATGAACAGATATTTGACACAGTTGCTATACAATTTACTTATTTACTGTGAAATAAACGAATATGAAATATTTTCATGACAGAAATAAACATATTTACCATTACAGAAGCAGCCTTGTCGTCCGACCAATCATATGAAACATTCCCATCCTTATCTGTATGCTCCACTGCATGCGTGACTCTGAAAATCTCAGCCGCTGTGGGCTTCCTACCATACTTTGCCCACTGAATATATACAAGAATAGGTTATATTGATAATTAGCATGAGTATATATAAGAATAGATTATATACAAGAATAGTATATATGGTAAAGAGACACTAGTAAATATATACATGCATAACATAAATATTGGTTAATTTATTTACCAATTCCCTCCCATGTTGTTGGAAGGATTTCGAGCCACCACGATGTAAAGCGGGATTTTTGTTCCTATTAGCCTTGTTTCTTTCCGACAATTCCTATTAATTTATACACACTATTAAGTAAAATAATTCAACACATTTAAATGTAAATATATTGACAATATAACTTACTCTGAATGCTTCAGATTCCCAATATTGTTGGAATCCAGCCCAAATATCATTCTCCATCCAACATGGCTTTTTCCGTGAACCCTTAGCCCTTGACAGAGTTTCTCTGTAATTTTTCCGCATCTTTTTATTCCAATGATTTACAAAAACATTCATATCCTGCGAATCCACACGTACAGCTGCCTACATATTGAATTATCATACGTGTTATGTAAATGAGATTGTATAATTAAAAAACAATCAGCAGAACAGAATACGTAAAACTGATATCATAAGGCATGATGTCATATTGTTTTTGGTTTCATATAAGGCATAATTATATATTACAAAATTGTATTTACCATAAGATCAGCCCATATTGCGTTTTTATATGTGTTGGGATGTTATCCCACTATGACCAACACCCGGACATCCTACTCTTGTATGCCTCCTTCGATACTTGTAAAATGAAATCGGACAGCTCCACCTCGAACCCTCTGTAGAAATGTTGATGTATATATTCAATATATTTCATGTAATATAATTCAAATAAGTTTGATACATACCCAGTACTTTTCGGAACTATCTCCGCAACTCGACGGAGATCTGGCTCAGAGGTACTCGGACCTGCTCCAAGTAAAGGTGACCGAGATGTACTATGTCGATCACGTCGTCTATCAGACATAACTGACAAACATATATATGATATCATACATTGCTTAGAAAAGAGCACCGATAACATAAGAATCACATAATCATCAATCAATATCACATAATCATTAATCATCGCATAATCATCACATAATTATTAATCAAGTGATAATCAGCACATAAGCATACTCTGCACATAATCATCGAAAAAAGCATACATGAAAAGAATAATGAATAACTCAGAATGATACAGATCATATATAGTCATCATTATTATTACATAGCTCAGAATATTACAGAACATAGTCATTATTGTTAATACATAGCTCACACTTATACAACAAGCGATGCCATTTGTGATCAGTCTTCGTCATATTCTGATTCAGACTCGATCTCGTACTCTATATCATTTTCTTCGGTACTTACAAATGCATCTATTAAAACATTCGATTCATCAGTCAACGACCCTACATCAATGTCATCGGTTATCACTATTTCAGTATTTGGCTCGAGATCCGCTTGATATGCTGCTTCATCTGGAATAATATTTCCATCAAATGTATATCTTGCCTTCGTTTTAAAAACAGCCCACCGGTCTGCTTTATCTTTTTTTAAGGACGGATATGGAGCAAAATAAACTTGTAAAGCTTGCTTAGCCAATACAAAACGATCATACTTATAGTAATGCGACGTATGCCTTATTTCATTTAGCTTATAATCTTTGTGCACGTTAATTCCAGAGCCAGGAACATTGCTAAACCAGTTGCATTTGAATAAAAAAACTTTCTCTGCAGGTTGTATACAATATGTCAACTCTAAAACTTGTGTTAAATATGCTTCTCTGGATCATCACTTCCTTTGACAAATACACCACTGTTATATGTTAATTTTTCAGCCCCGTAATCTTTGGTGTTGAATTTAAATCCATTGACGAAGAATATTGGATAAGTCTTGACATTTCGTTTTGGTCCGATAGCAAGATGTCGTAATCCTTCGTCAACAACACGGTTTTCTGTATCATGAATGTAGTTTGAAAACCATCCAGCAAATTGTTTACTGAGATCGCCAGATGGATGTTGTGATTCGTATATGCTACAAATATGTATTATATTCCTTTATAATTAATATATACATGTATAATTGAATTATATATGAATTCATAATTACCTGACAAATGGTGCAACTTCAGCACAATTTAGAAGAACATATTTGTGTGCCACATGGTAATCTCTATCATCTAACCATATTTCCATACATTTTTTAGCAGGTCTTCCATGTTGTCTAAAAATAGATAACATTGTTTGAGAAGAATCCTGCTCAATAGTTTCTTCATTATGGAGAACACTTACGAACGGTAAGTTCACATCGTTACTAAAGTAATGTGAGAAAAAAATGAAGCTTCTTCTTCAAGGTATGATTTGCAAATCGAACCTTCTACTCGTGCTTTTTGTCTAATTTTGTCTTCAAATGATTCAGTACCTAAAACAAAATTAATTGAATTCATATAGTGGTACAAAAACCAAAATTAATTAAATTACCTCTCAAATGGATACATCCATCCATATTGCACAGGACCACGAAGGAGTGCTTCAGATGGAAGATGAACAGGTAAATGCTCCATTACATTAAAAAAACCAGGCGGAAATATTTTCTCCAGTTTGCATAGAAGTACAGGGATTTCTGCTTGAAGTTTACGTATACGATCTACCTTTAACGTCGTAGAACAAAGCTGTTTATAAAACATACTTAATTCTGTTATAACACTCTATATTTTTGCAGGCAGCAGTTCTTTGAAAATCACGGGAAAAAATACTCCATCATAATGTGACAATCGTGACTTTTTATCCCACTCAATTTGCTGTTTTTAAAGTCAACACATCTACGGAGGTTAGAAGAAATCCCATCAGGACATCTAAGTCCTTCCACACACTTTAGAACGAGTTTTACTTGTTTATTGTCTAGCTCATAGCATGCTTTGGTTTTCTTATTATCGTTGTATAATTAAAGTTCGGGCCGCTTACGAAAGTGTAATATATCACGTCTTGAATTCGCATTGTTAACGGTAAAAATGGCTTTAACGCTAACACCCGGTGTAAGTCGTGATGAAGTGAAAGCACCACCCGTTTGCGTGGGAATCAGAGTAAAAAGAAAATAGCAGGAAAGTAAAAGAGACAGAGATTTTTATAGTGGTTCGGCTTCTAATAAGCCTACATCCACTTTACATCTTCCATTATGTTTTTCAAGCACACTTTACAAGATTACAACACTTCTACAACACGATCTCTTGATTACAACACTTTTACAGCACGATCTTACAGTTACTACACGATTAGAGAAAGAAGTTTGGACTTTGATGAAGGATTGTTCTTTTGATTCATATTGAATGAAGTAGATCTCTTGATGAAGATTCTTTGGTGTTTGAAGTGCTTGGAGAGTCCAGAAATCAGCAGAGTATAGGCGCCTTGAAATCCGGAAAAGTCCCCCTTCTAAGTGGAGTAGATGGAGTATTTATAGGTGAAATCGGAGTTAGGTCGGCAGGGGCGACGTAAGGAGTTAGGTCGGCAGGGGCGACTTAAGGAGTTACTGGGCATAAGTCGTGAACGGCTTAGGGTAAGTCGTAGATCGTTCCACATAGCTAAGTCGTTAGGTCATGGCATCTTTAGGTCGGACCTTTTGGTGAGTTGTTAACTCGTTTAGTCTTAGGTCGTTGAGCCGTTTCTCCTGTTAGCTCGTTAACTCGGTTGAGCCGCTTTACGCCTTAAGTCACTGATAGGTTATCCCGTTAGGTCGCTGACCTTTGGCCCAGCTTAGGTCGCTCCACGTGTTAAGCCGCTAGGTCGCTTAACTTGATCACGTCTTAGGTCGCGAGGTCTTCTTAGGTTGTAGGCGCTGGCCTCGAGTAGAAGATAGGTCGCTTCATTCTTTAAGTCGTATACCGTTTTGGACGGGGCGCTGCCCCCTGGACCCCTGCGACTTGACCGGTCAGGTCGAACACTGTAGCGGTGGCGTTGCCTCCGCACCCCCACCTTGGGGGGTTGGCACCCCCCCGGACCCCCCCTCCGTAGGGGATCTTAGATGAAAAATCATTCAACATAACTTGCTTTGTAGAGATGTTGAGTTGACCAATCTTTGAGACGAGCTATCTTGCTTTTCTCGGTCGATCTTTTGATATCACGGCCTTGCTGAAAAAGGCGGGATAACACGCATCGTCCTTGGTTTTCCCCTTAACATTCAAAATTGTATTAAACACGTTGTCAAACACGTTTTTTTCATTGTGCATGACGTCAATGTTATGTCGGAGTAGGAGATTTTTCCAGTACGGTAACTCCCAGAATATACTTTGCTTGCACCAGTTAAGAATGTCCGGTTTACATGGAATCTCAACCTATACCCCAGTTTCATGTATCTTGGGTAGTCTTTTACAATTTCATATACCTCTTCACTTGTCCAAACCTTAGGTGGTAGCATACTCTCTACTCTGTTAGCTTTAAAGTTCTTTTTATCCGTTCTAAATTTATGATTGATATGTAGAAAACACCGATGACAGTCAAATCAAGAAATTTTCTTTCCATACTTTAATGAAAATGCTCGTGTTTCATCCATACAATAAGGACAAGCTAGACGTCCAGATGTGCTCCAACCTGAAAGCATACCATACGCTGGAAAATCACTAATAGTCCATAATAAAGAAGCAAACATACGAAAATTCCTTTTTCTCGAAATGTCGTACGTTTCAGCTCCTTCATGCCACAGTGTTTTCAACTCGTCGATTAGTGGTTGTAGATAAACATCAATTTCTTGTGTCGGATCATCGAGACCGGGAACGACAATCGTTAGAAACATATATGGAGTTTTCATACACATCCATAGTGGTAAATTATAAGGAGTAATAATAATAGGCCATGATGAATATTTACTACCAAACTGAGAAAATGGCGAAAATCCATTCGTACATAAGCCAAGTCTAACATTACGGCTCTCAGCCGCAAATTCAGGATAAGTCTTATCGAAATGTTTCCATGCTTCTCCATCAGATGGATGTATCATAGTTCCTTCTTCTGGTGTTCTCACACTGTGCCATCGCATATGACATGCTGTAGCAGAAGATGCATATGACCGTTGAAGTCTGGGAGTGATGGGTAAATAATGCATCCTCTTATATGGAACTTCTTTTCCTTTCTTTTTTCTTGGTTTGTATCTTTCCTCGTTATATATTCTGCATTTAGTAAGATGAGCGTCTTCTTTCCAATACAACATGCAACCTTTTACACATGTATCTATCTTCTAGTACGGCAATCCAAAAGCAGACATAAGTTTTTTTTACTTTATAACGACTATCACACATCAAATTATTAGGTGGCATGTGTCGTTTTGCAGTTTGTACAACTGCTGTAAATGTAGCTTCTATAAGATTAAATTTCGATTTCATAGTGATGTACTCGGCGGTTACAGATAATTCGGTTCCGCTTGTACATCCATCCCACAATGGCCTCTTAGCAGAATCCAATAAATCATAAAAAAATTTAGCTTCCGCGGTCGGCTCTTCGTCAACATTTTCGTTCCCATCATCACCTTGGTCAAAGGTAGGAAGCATTGATCGTGCAACATCTTGCACCATGCTTTCTATAGGATTGGTCATGGTATTATCGTCCTCTAACACTGCAGGATTAGGTGTAGGTTGAACAAGTTCTCCATGACGATCCCATAAGTAATAATTCGGCACAAAACCAAATTTATACAAATGTACTTCTACTACATCTGGTTTCCAATGCTTCAGATGTTTGCACTTACTACACGGACAACGAATGTCTACATTGTTTCGATTATTAGATTGAGCAAATCTAATAAATACGTGTACACCATTACAGAAACGTTTTTTTATTGATCCTTTCATATCTTTTCGAGGTTCATACATCCAACTATGATCGAGAAAATAATCGAACATATTTTCTGATTTGTAAAATGTAGGTTAGAAGATTGAATAAAACACTTCGTATTAAATTCTTGCAAAAATTCATATATAACCCTTTACTATTTTAACAAATTCAAATAAATACTGCATTAAAATTTTCAATTCTTAAGTTTATTGTTTTTTTACTTTGACAGCCGGTTGTCCTACTTCCCATTACAAACACAATAACGTAATCATATTTTATAAATCATTTCAGGTTAAACGATTCTAAAAAAATTCGGCAGCACTTCCCTTTTTCCCCTGTATCGTACACAAATGCGTGTACACCGGGAAAAAAGAAAGTGCCATCGAAATTTTCCGAACCTTTTAAACTGAAATGATTTACAAAATATGATTACTTTATTGTGTTTGTAACTTGTCCAAATACTTGGACAAATCCAACAAATGTTGTATCAGATGAATATAGATGTCCGTTCTGTGGAAAAACGAATATCCATATAACGATCATATACAACACTTGTTAGACGGGGCCAAAAATTCTCTAAGGAGTTCACATAAATAAAGCACAAATTAAAAAATATTAGTGTTGAAGTGTTAGTGGTCTGTAATTAGATAATGATCTTAATTTTTTTTAGTAATGTAGCCAAATAGAATTCATTTAATTATGAATCAAAATCCATGGGAACTATCAGTAACTCGGAAAATATTGCTTATCTCACAAATGAGAACTATGAGTTATCATTTTAATAACTACAAAAACTATTTTATATTTCATTTAAATATTTAAATATTTATTAATTAAATCTAAAATTTTAAAACGTATTTTAACTTTTGTTTAACTACATAAATTTTAATTAATGATTTTGCGAACTAAACAAGTAGTTAGCGCTTACAACAGTATAACAAACATTCTTGTAAACTTATCAATAAACATATTATTCAATGATCATGTATTATTTTTTGGATTTTAAAGTTGCCATAATTTTTAACAACAAAGTGAACAATAAATTCACTAATTAATACCACCAAATCAACACTAATTATCATCACCTAATACGCAATAATCACTATTTTCAAACACATAATCAACTAATTTTCTAAATTAGGTTTACCATTATATACCCAATTCAAATAATAAAGTATATATCGTAAACTAATAACATATATTCATCAATTCCAAAACCCTAAATCATCCAATTCCAAATTCCTAAATCATCAACTAATTTAATTTAAACCTAAATTAAACAAAGATAATGGAAAATAGGAGATACCGGCAAGTGTGTAGAGGTTCAAATTAGCGACGGAAGGTTGCGACGGCTTCTGGTGGCGGATAGCGGCGGCTGGTTGCGGGAGGGAGGCGAATGAGCTGAGAGAATGGAAGGAAGGAAATGAAATATTTCTCTTGGCTGCAGATCTGTATATTCGCGACAAGCGACGGCTAGCGACTGCCGCCTTTTTTAGCCGTCACTAGGCGCCGTCGCTTTAGAAGCCGTTCCTAGTAATGTTTATTATATTTTATCTATTATCTTTTATCTTTTATCATAATTAGTTTATCTTTTATCTTTTATCATCCTTTTGTTGTTTATATTATATATTTTATCATAATTTGTCTTTTATCGTTTATATTTTATATTTACCTTTTAGTATATGTTGTTTGCTTTTTATCTTTTATTACATAGTTTTCTTTTATCTTTTATTATACTTTTATCTTTCGTATTTTATATTTTATCTTTTATTATAAGTAGATTGTCTTTTGTCTTTTATTATATTATATTTCTATCTTTTATATTTATCTTTTATCATAGTTTGTCTTTTATCTTTTATACTTTATCTTCTGTCTTTTATCATAATTTATCTTTTATCATAATTTATCATTTATCATAATTTATTGTTTCACATGAAAAATCAATCTAATTTTAAAGTCCTAGAAAGCTATGTGTTTACCATAAACATAAGATATGACATAAAAATTGATCTAATTTTATGTACAGTAAACACGACAGTCATGTATTTATCAATATATAACATAAAGAATCTGTTATTTTTATTGATGTCATCTCCTAAGTATCTCCATTGCTACTTAAATAGAAATATTAGTATGAACTACAGCTCATGATCTTTTCTATTTTAATACAATTCTTAGCTTGTAGTAGATGTACTTTATGATAACTCAAATTATTCATGTTTTTAATAAAAAGGATCAGATGTCAATCTCCATATAAATTGCATTATGTAAATTTAAAATAGATTCTTTTGCTACGATAATATATACTTCATTTTTGTCTATTGTTGAGGTATAGCATAGTACTTTATAACCATGAATTGATAATACATAGCCGATTCTTCTTGGAGACCGTTAATTTTTTCTGGTCAAAAGTGCAACAGATATTGTATTTTTTAAGAAATTTGAGCATAAATACAAATTGCCTTTTATAAATGTCAACATACAATGTTTTATTTTCAACGTTAACAAATACTATTTAAATTTATTTATTTTCTTAAAATTTAATAACTTATATTTTCTCTTTATAATATATTTTAGGGTTGATTGTGGAATATATATATGATGATTGCTTTGAAAAGAAGAACGGAAGGAACAGATGTCAATGAGCAAATCACTGAACAAAAGACAAAAAAGTTGTGAGCTGAGTTAGCTTATGAAATACTTTCGGAAAAACAAAATGATTGAGTGAAATAATTTTGCCTTTTCAGATCATTATAAGTTGTAATAAAGTTCTATGGTGTTCAGATCAGTTGATATTGAAAGAAGTTTTAGCTTTAACTAGAATATTTCTTTATAATGTTAGTAAATGTATGTTTTGTATTCTACTAGTATGTTATGGAAGGTGAACAATTTTTTTTTGGTAGCTTCAAATATGTTTGATTATTAGGCAAGGGAAACTGAGATTCTTCTTTCCTTTACAAGTGGATGTTCTTTGAAGTCTAAGAATGTTTAGGTTCATGTTTCTTTCTTGTCTAAATTTTTTTTACAGTAACAATGAAATTGTGGACTGTAAATTTTTTGTATCTCAGATATAGTAAAGTTTATACCTTATAGAAGCTTCCTTATATTTGTACTTGGTATGTTAATAATATTGCTTTTGTAATCTTCAGTCTGATTTGACAAACAAGGAACAAAGTGGATGACTTGAGGATGTATCCAGCTAGCCCAATGCATTTAGCGAAGTTCTCTGTGCTCTTGTACTTTGGTTAATGATGCAAACACCCAATTTATAATCATGCATCAATCAGTTTTTGTTGATTCTAGAGTACATCTGATTAAGTTTGTGCTTGGTAATTACATAAATTGAATGTCAGACTTTCTCTTTTCCACAAAAGTGAAGTTTCTTATTCTACTACTTTGTGGGAAAAAGAAGTAGGCCATGTCAAGATGTGTGCAAGCTCATTATCTGTTTTCTAGCTTGGTGGAATGTTTTGATATTTTGTATATTAGAAGAATGAAAACAACCGTATGATTATGTATATATATACCCCCACTATCAAGGGCAAAATTGTAATTCATTTTGCAACAGCTGGCAAAGGGTTGCATTTGCTTTGAATAAGTCAACATAGAAACTATATATATATGAATGCCAGTACTATATTATGTACATGAAATACTATTTGAAATAAAGATCATAACCAATTATTCTTCTTTATCATTTTCGAACTTGGTATCAGAGCCATCAACCACCACCTCAGTGATCATCAGCTGAGGCATCACACCATCAGTGGATGATTGTTGCAGTAATATTCTTAGAGAATTCCCATCATCGGAGATTCTTTCTTGTCTTTTGACCAAGATCTAGTAAAATCTGTTCAAGAATCATCACTTACCCCACATCAGATCATTGCCTCATCAGAAAGTGATCAGAAAAATATCATCATATCACTTTGGCTACAACAGATTGAGATCATCAGAGATAGTCTCTTCATTTGATCAAGAAAATGGTCGGAACAACTGATAATACATCAGATGCATCATCAGTTGCTCAGGCTACCAATCAGACCCTTAAATGGAGGATATATCCAAGAAAATCATCAATCCAAGAAGTGAAATAATCAGTATTCGGTTAGATAAGGGCAACTTGCTCTGGAAATATCAAATTTCCACTGCCATAAGGAGATATGGACTGGAAGGATATATCCTTGGAACTACACCTATTCCTGCAAGATACATTACCATCAGTGAAGGATAAGTTGCTGACAATAAAGAATACATGATACATCAGAGGCAAGATAGTCTTCTAAGTGCATGGCTACAATCTTCAATCAGTGCAAATTTACTGCGTCAGATTATAGGATGTAATACTGCTCATGAAATCTGGAGCATGGTCGAGCAAATTTTCAATACGCAATCATCAACGAGAGTGATGCATTAGAAAAGGCAAATGCAAAACTTAAGAAATGATAATATGTCTATGAGAGAATATCTAACCAAAATGAAATCATTATGTGACTTATTATGTTTTGTAGGATACAATGTTGCAGAAACTGAACAGATCTTGGCAATTTTAATGGATTAGATGAAGAATATGAGTCAATTATTGCAATTATTTCATCAAAACAAAGTCTTCCAAGTTTACAATATGTTCATTCTACCTTACTGGAAGATTGGATCAAAGAAAAGTAACAAGTTCAAATTACAGTATCAATTATGCTTCAAATGAAGTAAACTCTAAAAGCAACAATCAATCAAGGAATGCAAATCCAAGAAATGAGCAGGGCAATAAAGAAACAATCAAACTTATAAAGGCAAAGGAAGAGGTAAATGAAGCAACAACAATAAAATTAGATGCCAAATCTATGAGAAATATGGTCACACCGCAAGAAGGTGGTATTTTAGATTTGATCAGAATTACACAACAAATCAATAAGGCAATTACAATCAAAGAAACTACCAACCCGATGCTAATCTTGCTCACACAAGTCATGAATTCAAGGATCAAGGTGATGCATCAAGAACTCAGAATGACAATGAAGTTCTGACTGGGTCAGAAGACATACAACATGATGACTGGTACCCAGACTCAGTTGCAACTGATCATAGTACTAACAATTTACAAAACCTGAATTTGGGCAACAAAGAGTATAAAGGCAATTAAGCATTCTGTCTTTATGGGCAATGGTAAACCAATACAAATAACTCATACAGTAAAAGAAATTATCAAGGGAAAGAAAGAGTTACATCTCAATAACTTGTTGATGGTACCACAAATTAAAAGGAATTTAATGAGTGTATCTCAGTTTGCTCTTGATAATCAGGTTTACTTTGAATTTTACCCAAAAATGTGTACCGTTAGGGACTTGCTAAGCAAGGAAATTTTACTACAAGATGGAGTCCACAATGGCTTCAATATTTTCAACCTGATGAAGCATCATAAGAAAGCTGATGATAAGAAATGGTGTAATTACTCTGGCATTAATAACAATGCAAATAAACTATTTTGACTTTTGGCACTGTAAATTGGGACACCCAAGTGTCATTGTTGTAAAACATATATTGAGAAATAATAATATCAATTTTAGGGATTTATCATTGCCATATTTATGTGCTTTTTGTCAAATGGGAAAAGGACACAAATTACCATTTTCTAATTCTATGACTGAATATCATGAACCATTGCAGTTAGTAGTGATGATCTGTGGAGACCAGCATCAGTAAACTCAAATTATGGTTATAACTATTATTTATCTTTTGTTAATGCATATTGTAGATATAAATGGTTTATTTTCTTAAATCAAAGGTAAAAACAAGAAGTGCATTGTTATAGTTTGCTAATGAGGCTGAGAAACAAACCAAAAAACAGCTAAAAGTCGTACCAACTGGTGGTGTGCCTGAGTTTAAGCCACTAAAAGAATACTTTATAAGGAAAGGAATAATTCATAGAGTTACCTGTCCACATACCTCTGAACAGAATGGCTTGATTGAGAGGAAGCACATACATGTTGTTGAGATAGGACTCACTCTTCTGGTACAAGCAAGTCTGTCACTAAAATTTTGGCCTGATGCATTTTCCACCTCTATGTATCTCATCAACAGGATTCCATCAAAGATTCTAAAGCTCAGAACCCCAAATAAAATCTGTTTAATGTCAAAACTGACTATACAAATTTAAAAATCTTTGGGTGCCTTTGTTTTCCATGGTTAAGACCATATAACACTCATAAATTAAGTTTCATATCTAAACCCTGTACTTTTTTGGGTTATGCATTTCATCTGAAAGGCTACAAGTGCCTAACAGCCAACGGTAAAATTATAATATTCAGACATGTTTCTTTTAATAAGCATGTTTTTCCTTTTGCAGCAAAAGACAAGAAAATTAGTCAAAAGGTATATAATGCCAAAGTATCAATACCTTCAATACCTATTTATAATGAAGAGATTAAAGAAACATTCAATGATTAGCCTGATACTACTATGCAACAATCTGAGTTACTATTCAATGCAATGCATGAATCAATGGGTCATGATTCACCAAGAATACTCAGATAGTCAGAAGAACAGTCTCTTGATAATGAGTAGTTACCCATCAGAGAACATGAGCTTCATGAAGATATAAATCAACATGAAGCACTTTAATCTCAAGAGCAACCACCAAAGAAACCTGGACATCACATGATAACCAGATCAAAAAGTGGAATATTCAAACCCAAGGCATATATAGCTACAACTGAACTAGAAGAACCAACCACATATGATCAAGCAATTAAAGATAAGAATTGGAAAGTTACAATGGATGAGGAATATCATGCTTTAATGGAGAATAACACTTGGGATCTAGCTAAACAACCAGAAGATAAAAATATCTTAAGTTGTAAATGGACTTATAGGCTGAAGAAAAACCCTAATGGAACAATATCTAAGTACAAAGCAAGGTGGGTTGCAAAAGGCTACAGTCAGCAATATGATTTGACTTCAAAGAGACATTCTCACCAGTGGTCACGCCAACTACTATCAAAATTGTATTAACTATAACACTTCATGACAACTGGAAAATAAGACAACTAGATGTCGATAATGCTTTTTTAAATGGTGAACTTTAGGAAGAAGTTTATATGGAGCAATCGCATGGTTACAAAGCATGCAACAATGATCAAAGAATATGCAAACTTCATAAAGCTACATATGGTTTAAAGCAGGTTTCAAGGGTCTCGAGTGATAAACTAAAAGCAACTCTAATTCAGCTGAATTATAGGGCAACAAAATCAGACAATTCTCTATATTTTAAAATCAATAATAATTGAATAACTTATATATTTTTATGTTGATGACTTTATAATTATAGGTAACAATGAAGTAGAGATTGACCAAGTGATTCATCATCTAAACAAAATATTCTCTATTAAAAATATGGGAGACTTAAACTATTTCCTAGGAACTGAAGCTATCAAAAAATCAGACACATAACTTGTTCTTTGTCGAAATAGTACATTATAGAAATACTGCTCAAAGCTAAGATGGATCAAGCCAAGGGACTACCTACACTAATGCTCAGCAATCTTCCCTTATCCAAAGACAAGGGCGTATCTATTGGATTAATTCAACATAACAGGGTCACATATTTTAATGTTTGAATGTGTGGACTATCTTGTAATTAAGTCTAATTACATGATCTATTTTGGAATATAGATATTAAGACTTGAGGGGTATATTCGTCATGTAAAATTATAAGGTGTGGATACCAAAGTGATAATTTTAGTTTCTTGAAGGGCCGAACTAAAAGAAAGTCACACACTATATATATGAGGTTATGGTCCCTAAATTATACAAGCCTTATCATATTCTCTCTACCCTCTTCTAAAGAAAATTTATAGATCTAAGCTTGTATCAATTTTGAAGATTTAATTCAAATTAATCTTTTCATAAATTAAGAATCGATGGATTCAGGTACGCCTTCCGCTGTTAATTTCTTATACTTGTTTCTCAATTGAATCAATATGAGTTATATGTATTCAGATCTAATATAGATTAACTACCAACAAGTGGTATCAGAGCCACCCATCATTGATTTTGTCGAGAAATTTCCTGATTTTAAGTCTATATGAAATTAGGGTTCTGAGATTTATAATTTTTGTTGATTCATATGATGCCTTTTTTTCAGATCTATATAAATAATTCATGAATTATTTCCGCTTGTTCGGTTTTGATGCCTTTACTTGTTGCTACTTTTATTATTTATATTTTATTGTCAGTAGTATTGCGACTGTACTATTTTTATGTAAATGGTTACCATATTAAGTTTGGTTTCATTCGCACGTATAGAAGCATCTTCATGCCTTTTAATGTTCTGTAATACGTATTGGGCCACATAACGGTCAATTGCTTTTTTATATCATAATTGCATTAAATGTGGTTGTTATAGTTATAAATAAATAAATTTATTATCATAAATGTAGTAAATGCGTCAGTTGCAATAAATTTAATGATGCATCATATTTTTATTTAGAATAAGAAAAGACATTTTTTTATTTAATGCATTTATATTTTATAGATACAAATATTTTATATGTATGGCCCGCTCATTAAAAATAATTTTCACTTTTGTAATATTATAACACATGTATCATATTTTCTTATTCAAATAAGCACCTGCCACACTGATATAATAGGCTATTTTGTCATGGATTATTTATTTTCGTTGCTTCCCACTATGTTTAGGATCAGCCACCGCTACAGTTTTCAACTATTCATTTTCTTGGAATATCACATGTATGGACCATGCTATGTTAAAATTTATTTTATCTGAATATTGACGATTACAATATTTTATCGTTAATTTTATTGCAAATACCATTTGTTATGTATTGTTACAGTTTTTAGTTGATGTCAATTTTTTTTACGGCTATAAAACCATATTTTTACTATGTATAAAATTGAAAATTGAAATTTATGGAATACGTATAAATGAATGAGTTAAAAT
Organism: Allium cepa; assembly: GCA_030765085.1. Lineage (NCBI taxonomy): Eukaryota > Viridiplantae > Streptophyta > Magnoliopsida > Asparagales > Amaryllidaceae > Allium > Allium cepa. The sequence goes on along the minus strand of CM060938.1, from coordinate 794,647,197 downwards.
AAACCAATTCAAATATTATTTGGCGTCTCTTTGCAAACTAACTGTAAATATCCTACATTACAAGTTAACTAATTGAAATAACATGTTACCAAAGTGATTTCTCTTATTTTAGTTAGTCATGGAAATTTTTTTTTGATGTATGTGCATATTTATTCATACGGATATTAGCCGGTTCAAAGGAAGACTAATATTTGGCTGAATCATTTATACATGTGTGATGATAAATATGTGACATTCATATAGTTTTACAAGTGAATATTTAATTGGCCATAAAAGATTGATATTTGACATTTCAATGTTTGATCATTACAACAATACAATTAATATTACTGTCCAAAGACTTGATATTGATGTTGTGCTAGGTGTCTAATTGAGAAGAGATTTACAAATAATTTGAATTTACTTCAGTTTTTTATTTTTCAATGTGAGCATATTTGATTGATTTTTATGTTAAAATTACAGCTAATTTGACTAAGGTATCTGCCAATCTTAACAACATTCATATTCTTGTTGGAACAAAATTTAAGGATTGGAAAGAGAACATATCGCTTGTTTTTAGATGCATTGATCTTGAGCTTGCACTCAGGATGGATGCACCCACCCTCTTGCGGATGAAAGTTCTTCTGATGTTATAAAGAATTTGAGAGGTAGGACCGTTCAGATCGCATGAGTATAATGATCATAAAGTGCGGCATTCCATAGGCATTTAGGGGTGCGGTATCTGAAAAGATAACCAATGCTAAAGATTTCCTTGCTGAGATTGAAAAATGTTTTGCTAAAAACGATAAGGCGGAAACAAGCATGCTTTTCCTGCACTTGATTTCCATGAAGTATCAAAGAAAAGGGAACATAAGGGAGTACATTATGGAAATGTCTAATATTGCTTCAAAACTTAAGACATTTAAGCTTGAGCTTTCGGATGATTTGCTTGTGCATTTGGTACTAATCTCTCTTCCTTCACAATACAACCAGTTTAAGATCAGTTATAACTGTCAAAAGGAGAAATGGACTCTTAATGAGCTCATTTCATATTGTGTACAAGAAGAAGAGAGACTGAAGCATGATAAGACTGAAAGTGCTCATTTGGCATACACCTCTAAGGGAAAAGACAAAACGAGAAAGATGGATAAGGAAACTGTTAAGGGTCCAACGAAAAAGAAACAACATAAGGAGGCTGATGGTTGTTACTTTTGTAAGAAGGCTAGACATTTAAAGAAAGATTGTACCAAATATCACGCATAGCATGTTAAGGAAGGTACATCCTTTGCTTTGGTCTGTTCTGAAGTAAATTTAGCTATAGTACCTAGAAACACTTGATGGTTAGATTCTGGTGCTTCTACTCACATAAGTGTTTCTATGCAGGGTTGCCTGAGCTACCGAAATCCAACTGATGCTGAAAGATACATCTATGTAGGTAATGGAAAATCGATTAAATTGGAGGCTATTGGGAATTTTAAGTTGTTGTTGAGAACTCAGTTTTATTTGGATTTATTTGATACTTTTTTTATACCGTCATTTAGACGGAATCTGGTTTCTATTTCGAAGTTGGACAAATCTGGTTATTCTTGTTCATTTAGGAATGATATTTTTAGTTTATCAATAAATTCAAATCTTGTTAGTACTGGTTCTCTCGATGTTTATGATAACTTATATATTCTCACTACTACGAAATACGTATGTTGCTTCGCCTCATTTGCATCGGTTGTGGTAACAACCGATGCAAATAGAAGTATTTGCATCAATTACGTTTTAACAACCGATGCATTTGGTATGTGGAAAGCAGTAGATAGCACAAAAATACAATTTGCATCGGTTATCGTCAACAACCGAACAAAATACACCGATGCAAATAGTATTAGTTGCATCAGTTTTCTTTACAACCGGTGCAACTACCTTTATTTGCATTAATTTTTTTATTGCCGATGCTAATGGTTGTTTGCCGCCCTCTTATTTTCATTTCCCCCTTCCCATCTTTCCTTAAGCCTAAATTCCAAATCCAAAAGCTAATCCATATACGCAACTCCTCATACTTCACCTCCAGATTCACATGCTTCCAAATCCAAATTTTACCGTAAAATGCCAAATCAAAATCGATCCAACTGAAACCTTGGATCTGTAACCGAACTGCTACAAATACATATTTTGCTTCATGTAGCTTGGTAGCATCCAGTAGTTCTTAATTGTCGTATTGATTAAGGTGGTTTGAAGTTGGAGCCAAACGTCGAGTCGCCGATTTAAACTTTGGCAAGTTTATCGAGAGCAACATGGATAAGTATTCTTGAATCTAGCTCTTTATCGTAATATGTAGATTTAGGTAGAAGTATCTTGCATTTGTAGATTATTAATATAATTTTTATTTAGAGTTGTTCTTGCTTCAAATAATTGATTGTTTCATTCTTGCCACAAATGCCATATCACTGTAGTTAATCCAACGTCAGTTAATTCTTAAACAAATCATTTGTTAATTGTTTGTTCAAGTTTCTATTTTAGAATTGTGTTTGTATTGATGTTCAACTGCATTCCTACTCCGCTTACTATCTGTTTTAGAGTTGTGTGATGCACGACAACAAAGTTTGAAATTTCTTTGAGCAGGCTATGATTGAAGCAAATATCACACGTGAAGGACAAGGGTGCTCTTACTGAAGGAAATGAAGAAAATCAAAATGAGTTTCAAACAAATGTAATGAATTTTGATTCACTAACATTGCTACTTGTGTTGATTGTACTATTTTAGTTGTGGGTCTGGACTCTAGATAGATAGTAGATTAATTTAAATCGGTAACAGTAACGTTGTCTCTCTATCTTTTGTACAGCCGAATTAAGGGAAAACAATGGTTATGTGGCTAATCTCACTGGATTTCAGTCACCTGCTTTGTTGAATTAACAAGTGTGGTATATATAAATACAAGGGTGGTGGTACTCACTTTACTAAGAGTAACTTGCTTGGGTAATTACTAGAGCAGGATATCCAAATCCAATCTCAATTATTTATGAAAAAGACAAGGATAAATGGTATACAATAGTAGCCCTTTTCTTTTTGTATTCTTATGTAATAGTAAAGGTGATTTTGATCGTTTAATGTACCATATTTTGTCAAGGAGGACTGGGCTGCTTGAAAAAGTAGCTTAAAAGCAACTGTGATTTATACTTGCTGTCTGATTGGTTCACTAGTAGTTAGTGGTTATTAATGTATGGTAAGTGGATTAATTGCTTGGAAATTAATAGTTTTAGATTAATATATGTGTGAGAAAAATTGCTTGGAAATTAATTCCTTGGTTGATTGTGCGGTTTCAAGGAGAGGTTGAACTATGCTCAAAGTTTTTTTTGGAGGTTCAGTTGCAACAATTGGTTTTTTTTTGGTCAGTGGGAAGTTGCAGTGGGAAGTAGCAGTGAAGTAAATGGAGAAGATGGCCGTTGAGCAGATGTATGTGTGTCAATAAACAATCAGTCAATGTAAGAAACGATATTCATTTCTATTTTTCATAGTTTTAGAAATTCTGCAAAAATGTCTTCCAAAATTTTCTCTAGAATATTCATATGTTGCTTCATTTTCTCAGCGGTTTCAGCCTCTTATGACAATAAGTGCTCTTCCATTGTTCAGAAACCACTTAATGACACAAGGTGTCTTCCTCCTGATTCCGTACAATTACCATATATCTACGGTTTTAGCAAAGGAAAAGATCGAGTCCAAGAATCGAAGTTAAAATTCATGCCCTATTACATATCAGAAACAAACGCTGCTAACATTCTTCATGTCGAGGCCTATTTGATTCTCAATTCTCACTCTTATGTTTCCATCAAGAAACAGATGTTCCAGGTTTTCGGTTACTGGTCGCAGACTGACAGTAAACTGTGCATGGTCGAAACTAAACCCAAAATTCAGGTACAGTCCTTGGCTTTATTACTTAATCTCACCAAAAGTTCCATACCAATACATATAAAGAAAATGAAAAAAAAGATATATTCAGATATGTTTTGTGTTAGCTTTTAGTTTTTATTCGAATTCTCTTACATTCTCCGATCTTTGCTAATTTTGCACTACAAGTTGTTATATATTTTACATTCTCTGTTCAGATATACTCGGACATTAAAAAAAATTTGCATTGAAATTTTATTTTTACATTCCCTGATTACATTTCATCTCAACCAAAATGACTACCACTGCCACTGATTTTGTTTTTACATTCACTGGTTACATTCTATTTCAAAATATATCTGTCATTTTTGTTTTTTCATTCTCTGATTAAATTTCATCCCAAAACCACTGCCACTCATCTCAATCTGCGCTGCCACCTCCACCACCCGAAACTGCTGCCATCACCCTAAACCTCTTTACTGCCAACCAAAACTGCTACAAGCTACCAGTTAGCACATTCCTCTACTTTCCTAAATCACTGCAACTTCACCTCAAACTGCTACAAGCTACCATCTGTTTCCATAAACCATCCAAGTTCAACTTCACCCAAGTGCACTACAACTTCACCCAAGTGCAACTTCACCCAACTGCAACTTCGCCCAAGTGTACAAGCTTGCATTAACCATCCATCTCCCAGCCTTACACCGCCTTTATTCCCAATCTACCATCACCACTGCATCTTTCCTCTGCTACAACACTCCCTGTCAAATACCATAATAGTTCCTCCTCCATTGCCTTTTGTTGATACGCGAAGATTTTGATCAATGACAATGTGCTTTAAAGAAATATATGCAAATGCTAAAGGAAGAAAGATGAAGACCAAACAAACTTAAAGTATGTTTTTTACATGTGTCTTAGTCTAGATATATTGTTAAAATCTATCCTCAAGAAGCTTGCTCGAACACTAGAATTTTTTTTATAAACTTCATGTTTCAATTAAGTTTTAACTATGCAGGTTTTATGAGTTCAGTCGACTAAACAGGAACATCCAGTCGACTGAAACTGGAACAAACTTATACACATGCACAGTTTCAGTCGACTGAATTTCCTGCACAGTCGACTGAATTTGGTCCCAAATATTTTACTTCATATTTTCAGTTGACTGAATTCCCTGCTCAGTCGACTGAATTTGAACCTGCGAATTTTCTCTAAAAAGACACCTTCTTCCTCCCAAGAGTTGCAACCTTTCATCAATAGAAATGGAAGCATCTCTTGTTTGCAACCTTTGACAACATTTGCATCTATTCTACAAGTATATATACATGATTCTAACATCATTTAAGACACCGAATTCTCTTGCTTTAATCTTACTATTCTCTTGTTCATATTCTCTAGATATTCTCAAAGCAATCACCAATCTATTGCTTGAATCACTGTTTTTGTTTATAACATTCTTTTGATTCATAGCAATTCACATTTCCTAAATCTTCACAAACACATTGCATACTCTCGAGGATAAGATTATAGGAATATTGTACTACATTAGACTCATTAGTGTTGACAAGAACACAACAAGTCGGATATTGTATTTTAGTAATTGAGTTGAAGTACTCTTCGGTAGTTGAGGCAAGAAATCCCGTTCGGTTGTTCGGGTAAGTTGTAAACCTATTCCTCCGGGTGAAGTGAGAGTGTTAGTTAGTGAAGTTCCTAAGTGAAGCTTAGGGACTGGACGTAGTACGAGAGGTCCGAACCAGTATAAAATCCTGGTGTCTCCTTGCATTTACTTACTTTATCTACCTAGACCATTCCGTTATTCCATATTACACGATCCTACCGCACCCCGCATAGCCCCATCTTTCAATTGGTATCAGAGTTTGGCCGTCCTATAACCATAACACCGTTATTAGACATATTGATAATATGGAAAATAACGCAAGTACAAGCACAACATCTGCCTATAGTTCTACATTTGGGGAAGGACAATCTACCCAAAGACCTCCTCTATTCAATGGATTATACTATAACTATTAGGCTACAAGGATGAGGATTTATATGCAAGCAACAAGTTTCGAAGCCTGGAATGCTACTCAAGCAGAGTTCGTTGTACCCACAACCGATTATCCTAAATGGACACAAATTCAAAAGAATGAAGCTAGTGCAAATGCCAAAGCTATGAATATGCTTTTTTATGCCCTCGATAGAAATGAATTCAACCGTGTTAGCATATGTACTACTGCATATCAGATATGGGAAACTCTTAAAGTCACACATGAAGGAACAAACAAGGTTAAACAAATAAAGATATCCATGCTGAAGAATCAATTCCAAAACTTTGGAATGCGACAAAATGAATCCATTAATGACATGTACTCAAGATTTCAAGACATTCATCATGCTCTAATCGGACTAGGAGAAAGATACACGGACTTTGACATTGTGTCTAAAGTTCTAAATTCACTCACTGATGAATGAGAGAGAAAAATACTATCAATCGAGGAAGCAAATGATTTATCTACAATGAAACCAGAAGAATTGATTGGAAATCTTATGTCGTATGAAGTAAATATGCAAGCTAAAAAGGATCAAGCTCAAGAAAGAAAGAATATTGCTTTTCATGCAGAAAAGGAAGAATCAGAGTCTGAAGATGAGGATCTAGCATTTATAGCCAAAAATTTCAAGAAATTCCTAAAGTATAGAAAAGGAAACAAAAACGGATTCAAAAAGAATTTCTTGAACAAACCATCATCCTCAAATATAGAATGCTTCAATTGTCATAAGAAATGACATATGCAAAAAGATTGTCAAGAACAAATGAAGGAAAATCAGAAAAACTTCAAAAACAAGAAGGATAAATTCAAAAAGAAGGCATTTTCTGTAACATGGGACGATTCAGATTCATCATCATCCGAAAATGATAGTGATAGCGACAATGAACAGGCAAATGTATGCTTCATGGCTCAAGAATCTGAGGTAAATAATTTTACTTTTGACGATTTAATTGAAGTAAACACTGAACTTTTGAACACAATAAAAACTCTTAAAAAGAATCTCAAAGAAACTCGTGAAAATCAAAACAAAGCTGAATTTGAAAGAGATATGTTTAATGATGAAAAGAAAATTCTTGAAGAAGAACTTGAAAAAGTTCAAGAATCTTATTCGAATTCAGAAACTCAATTATCACTTTTAAGTCAAGAAATTGAAACTCAAAAGATAAAGAATGATATGATTGTTTCTGAAAATCATGAGTTAAAAACTAAGATTAGACAAGTTGAGTTAGAAAATAACAGTCTTCAAGCTAGATTAGATAACATCACAAAAAATGTTTCTAACTTCAACAAAGGAAGAGAAAATTTATCTAAGATTTTAGAAAATTCTCAATCCTCTTCAAGTAAACACGGATTAGGATACAAAAATGAGTCAAAAATTCCTAAAAAGAAAAATACACATTTTAAGTGGAATATGGATTCAAAACACAAATATTAATAAAGAAACCTATTAAAACGAAAGTAGAAAACAAGGTAGTTACAATTTGGGTACCAAAAACTAACAATGTATTAATAAGAAATAAATATATTAAAACATTTATGGATAATGTTCATCATAATAAAAACTATATTTATAAAAAGGACACTAAACCAAATTGGGTTTGGTTTCCTAAAACTCTAACTTCTTAGGACCCTATTAAAAAGTGGGTACCAATAATTTCATATCTATTTTCAGGTCCCACTTAAAAAGAAGAAATGGATATTAGTCAGTGGTTGTTCAAAACACATGACCGGAGACAAAGATATGCTTACAAACATCACATACTTTGATGGTGGCTCGGTTACCTTCGGAGACAATTCAAAAGGCTATATCATTGGCAAAGGAGATGTGAACAATTACGGTACATCAAATTTACCTTTTATAACAAATGTTTCATTAGTTGAAAATTTAAAACATAATCTACTTAGCATAAGTCAACTGTGTGACAAAGGTTTTAAAATAACTTTCTCGAATAATAAATGTAGTATTTTTGATCAAAACCAAAATCTTATTTTGAAGGAAATAGAGATAGAAATATTTATGTTTTAAATATGAATATTAATCATAATTCAAGTATGTGTTTACTTGCCAAAGATAATGATCCTTGGTTATGGCACAAAAGATTTTGTCATATAAATTTTAAAACTATTGGAAAACTTTCTAAAAATGAATTAGTAAGAGGATTACCCAAAATAAATTTTGAAATAAATAATTTTTGTGATGATTGTCAAAAAGGAAAATTAACGAAATCATCTTTTAAATCTAAGAAAAATATTTCAACTTTACAACCATTAGAATTACTACATATGGATTTATTCGGACCAACACAAGTTCAATCCATTAATCATAGTCGATACGTATTTGTAATTGTTGATGATTTTTTAAGATATACATGGACTATTTTTATGAAAAATAAAAGCGACACTTTTGAGCATTTTAAAACATTTGTCAAAAGAATTCAAAACATTAAAGATTTGAAAATTAAAAATATTCGAAGCGATCATGGAGGCGAATTCGAAAATGAAGTTTTTGAAATGTTTTGTAAAAAGAAAGGAATTGATCATAATTTTTCTTTTCCTAGAACTCCTCAACAAAATGGATTTGTAGAAAGAAAGAAAGAATAGAACATTACAAGAATGCGCAAGAACATTGTTAAATGGGTGTTCTCTACCAAAACATTTTTGGGCAGAAGCCGTTGCTACTGCATGTTATGTATTAAATAGAATTTCAATTAGACCTTTAACTAAAAATACTTCTTATGAACTATTCAATAATAAAAAACCAAATATATCTTATTTTAAAATATTTGGATCAAAATGTTTTATTTTAAATACAAAAGATCAACTAGGAAAATTCGATTCAAAAGCTGATGAAGGAATTTTCGTAGGATATTCTGAACGAAGTAAAGCATATCGAGTATTTAATAAACGAACAAACTTAATTGAAGAAACTTTGCATATATCTTTTGATGAAAATTTTAATAAAAATGTAAATATAAAAGATGATGAAGAATTGATAAATATAGAAGAAATAAACCTTGAAAATAATAATGAACTAAGATCTCCTCCTAGAATATTACGAGATCATCCAACTCAAAATATAATAGGAGAAATAAATTCTCAAGTTAGAATAAGAAATCAACTAAATCAAATGGGTCATGTAGCTTTCATTTCATCTATAGAACCTAAAAATCCAAAAGAAGCATCAACAGATGATTATTGGATTATCGCAATGCAAGAAGAATTAAATCAATTTGAACGTAACAATGTTTGGGAATTAGTTCCCCGTCCTAATAATCAATCAGTAATTGGAACAAAATGGATTTACAAAAATAAAGTAGATGAACAAGGTAATATAACAAGGAATAAAGCAAGACTAGTAGCACAAGGGTATAATCAAGAAGAAGGTATTGATTTTGAAGAAACATTTGCTCCCGTTGCAAGATTGGAAGCAATACGTATACTATTAGCTTTACTTGTTTTCACAATTTTAAACTTTATTAAATGGATGTTAAAAGTGCATTTTTAAATGATTTTATTAAAGAAAATGTATATATGTAGAACAACCTCCGTTATTTATACATGAAAAATATCCGGATCATGTATTTAAATTAAAGAAAGCGCTATATGGTCTTAAACAAGCTCCTCGTGCTTGGTATGAAAGACTTAAAAGTTATTTATTAAACTCAGGATTTAAAATTGGAAAAGTAGATCAAACACTTTTTATTAAAAATACTGCCAAAGATATTTTAATAATTCAAATATATGTAGATGATATTATTTTTGGTTCAACAAATGAAAATTTGTGTAAAGAATTTTCAAATATAATGACAATGAGTTCGAAATGTCTCATATGGGAGAACTATCATATTTTCTCGGACTTCAAATCAAACAATTAACAAATGGAATTTTTATAAACCAAGAAAAATATTGTGATAATTTAATAAGATTCAGCATGGAAAACACTTCTGCTAAACCTACTCCTATGAGTACCACTACACATCTCGATCGAGATGAAAATGGCAAAAGTGTAGATCAAAAATTGTTTAGAAGTATGATAGGTTCTTTGCTCTATTTAAACGCTAGTAGACCTGACATAATGATGAGTGTTTGTTTATGTGCACGTTTTCAATCCGATCCTAAAGATTCACACTTAAGAGCAGTAAAACGAATAATGCGATATCTTAACCAAACTAAAGATTTCGGTCTTTTCTATCCAAAGGAATGTTCGTTTGAGTTAGTATCATTCAGTGATGCTGATTTTGGTGGATCCCGAACGGATAGAAAAAGTACAAGTGGTACTTGCCATTTTATTGGAAAATCACTTGTATCTTGGTTTAGTAAGAAACAAAATTGTGTCTCGCTTTCCACATGCGAAGCGGAGTATATATCAGCTGCTTTAGCTTGCACTCAAGTTATATACATGCAACAAACACTTAAAGATTTTAATATAAATTTAACAAATTCTACAATATATTGTGATAATATAAGTACAATAAACTTATCTAAAAATCCGGTTAATCACTCTCGTACAAAACATATAGATATTCGTCACCATTTTTTACGTGACAATATCGAAAAAAGAATAATTAATTTAGAACATATTTCTACCGAAAATCAAATTGCCGATATATTTACCAAACCTCTATTAGAAAACTCCTTTATAAAACTTCGACGAGAATTAGGTATAATATCCTTTAAAGATATCAATTAGAGATGCATTTGAAATATTCACTCATTTCAGTCGACTAAAACAATCTGTTCAGTCGACTGAATGGACATATCAAATATTTTTCGGAAATGTTATATGCTACATTATATAATTTATAGACCACACATTTAAAAAAAAAAACTGAATTTTTAATAAGAACCATACTTTTCTAACAAAATTCTCCTAACCATTAAATCATTATGCGGTTAAAAATCTAAATAAATTATAACCATTAGTTGTTTAGTAAAATTCTACAATAAATAAATTAGAAAAAAAATTTATTTTCACATCTCAATTTTACGATTAAAAGCTTAAATAATTTCAATATAAAATGTCGTCAAACAACTCCTTCTCTCCGATCAATATCACCTCGTCAGTTGATAACACTCCAACATCGCCAAAACTTCCCACACCAACACCAGCACATGAGCCGGTTTACAAATGGGAAAATTATCGTACTGGTTTCACACCAGAATCGAAAAAGGAGAAAAGTGGACTCTTTACTTCACTTGACACAAAAAGAAAGATTGATGAAATTCATCACTTTCAACAACAACAGATAGATCTTCAACGAGAGCTATACTTCGAGCAAAAAGTTACGGCTAGAAGGTTAAGCTTTTTAGAGCAAATTGGTTTACGCTTATGTGGATCAAAGAAGAACGAAGTGGCTGAACCTCTACCTCGCCCTGTTAGCTCACTTGATCCGTCTTCATTTTATCGTACACCAGTTGATCCTGTGAATCCTTGGATGTCTCCTAAGACTCCTCAATATAGTCCGAATTCATGGGATATAAATTACATGAAGAATGAAGGAAAGAAAACTCCAAGTCCATCCCCAAAGAAATAGTTGAATTTTGGAATATTTATATCAATATTTTTGTAACTATTCCTTTAAATAAATTATTTAAATTTCAAAAATTAACTGAAACAACAAAAATGCATGTTTCAGTCGACTGAAAGCTCCTGCTTAGTCGACTGAAAATATGACAGAAAACAATATTTACGAAGTTCAGTCGACTGAAATGATCTGCACAGTCGACTAAACTTTCAAACAGATAATTTCAGCAACAAAAATTCAGTCGACTAAATATACTGCTCAGTCGACTAAATCTATAACAGAATACTTCGGCCTTTGATTCAGTCGACTGAACAGCATATTCAGTCGACTGAACGCTACTTCCCAGGCAAAATTTCCCCTTTTTACCATCAGATTTTACCCTACCAACTCACTTTTACCTCCTAAAAACCTTCTTCCCAAATAAATTTCTAAACCCTAGCCCCCAAATTCCTCAAAATCAAATCAATTCTCATCCAAATGGCACCAAAAAGAGCAAGAGCCTCTTCTTCTTCATCCTCCGAGCCAATTGATGCTCAAATAGCACAATGGCTTTATGATGGAACCGCTGTCACTCGATGGAACAAGATGAAGAATTCTCGAATTTTTGAGCATTCTTTCGTTGATTTTCAAAGCTTTCAAACCTACAACCTTCAAGCGTTAACAGATCCGGCAGGTTTGACTCCACTTCTAGATTTGAAAAGAAATGATCATGCCATTAATCATTTAATGGTAAAATTATTTTATGCTAATCTTAATCTTGGACACCAAACTCCAAGAAATCCAAACAATAGTGTTTGGAGTATGGTGTGTGGAAAGAAAGTTTGGTTCTCCTTGGATAGAATAGCACACATTTTAGAGTCCCCAAATGTTGGGAGAAAGCTCGAGGAGATAGAATTCAATCCACACATTCGTGACAACATCAACCATCGATTTATGGATGATAACATCAACTTTAGGGATTTTAAGTCCACCTCCCTTCGATCTATGGCAAGAATCCTCCATAAATCCCTAATGAGAACGATTACTCCTCGCACGGGCTCATACGAAATTGTCTACCCAAATAACTATCGAGCTTTATATGCTATTTTTGGCAATATACAAGTTAATTGGGTACAGCTTATTCTTGATGAGTTTCTCACTTTCAACAATGGCAAAATACGCACTATTTACTTTGGAGAGTACATCATGTGACTTCTCCTAAATGTCGATACGCCATTACCTGAATCAGAGAATACAATGGTCCGTCAGATTAACCATCGGACCATAAGCCTAATGCAACTCCCATCTTGACCTCCTCGCATAATATCACTTGCCGAATGGGAAGCAAGGAATCAAGAACTACAACAACAACAGCAACACCAACCTCCTCAACCTCGCCACGAACAACATCTCGAGCAAGATGATGAAATTCGTCTTGTTGACCCAAGCTTCACTACCAACCAATCCTTGGGGATATTGTCAAGAAATCAACAAATTCTTGACACACGTCTTAAAAAGGTAGATCATAAGCTTGACAAAATAAAAGGATTCTTCAACAAGCTTTGGGATGCAATCTCAAGCTCAAGCACCACTACTGCTTCAACATCACACGGCAAACGTCCGGCACCTACATTTACATGGACGACATCCGAAGAGCATACAAGTAGTAGTGCAAGTGGAGCTAGTTGTGGCCAAGGAGGAAGAGCATATAGACCACCAACAGGAGGACCCGTCATACGTGAACCAACAGGAAGAGAAGGTTCATATGACTGAGATAAGGATGAGTAATTTTTGTTGTTTTGATGTGTATTTTTATCTTTCTAATGGCTTGTATAAATAGCCATTTTATGCTTGTCTGTCACAATATTTTTTATCTTCAGTCATGATTATGCAAATATTCTCTATGCTTCAGTGATTGTTTTGAATAATTATTACTTCTGTTAATTCTTCCTTTTTGTCGATGACAAAGGGGGAGAAAATATATGGTACTAACTTTGTTTTGTAGGAAAGACAGTGCATACATTCAGGGGGAGAAAACAAGTAAAACATCTCTAGAATAAATCAGTATTGTCATCAATCAAAAAGGGGGAGAATGTTGATACGCGAAGATTTTGATCAATGACAATGTGCTTTAAAGAAATATATGCAAATGCTAAAGGAAGAAAGATGAAGACCAAACAAACTTAAAGTATGTTTTTTACATGTGTCTTAGTCTAGATATATTGTTAAAATCTATCCTCAAGAAGCTTGCTCGAACACTAGAATTTTTTTTATAAACTTCATGTTTCAATTAAATTTTAACTATGCAGGTTTTATGAGTTCAGTCGACTAAACAGGAACATCCAGTCGACTGAAACTGGAACAAACTTAAACACATGCACAGTTTCAGTCGACTGAATTTCCTGCACAGTCGACTGAATTTGGTCCCGAATATTTTACTTCATATTTTTAGTTGACTGAATTCCCTGCTCAGTCGACTGAATTTGAACCTGCGAATTTTCTCTGAAAAGACACCTTCTTCCTCCCAAGAGTTGCAACCTTTCATCAATAGAAATGGAAGCATCTCTTGTTTCAACCTTTGACAACATATGCATCTATTCTACAAGTATATATACATGATTCTAACATCATTTAAGACACTGAATTCTCTTGCTTTAATCTTACTATTCTCTTGTTCATATTCTCTAGATATTCTCAAAGCAATCACCAATCTATTGCTTGAATCACTGTTTTTGTTTATAACATTCTTTTGATTCATAGCAATTCACATTTCCTAAATCTTCACAAACACATTGCATACTCTCGAGGATAAGATTATAGGAATATTGTACTACATTAGACTCATTAGTGTTGACAAGAACACAACAAGTCGAATATTGTATTTTAGTAATTGAGTTGAAGTCCTCTTTGGTAGTTGAGGCAAGAAATCCCGTTCGGTTGTTCGGGTAAGTTGTAAACCTATTCCTTCGGGTGAAGTGAGGGTGTTAGTTAGTGAAATTCCTAAGTGAAGCTTAGGGACTGGACATAGGACGAGAGGTCCGAACCGGTATAAAATCCTGGTGTCTCCTTGCATTTACTTACTTTATCTACCTAGACCATTCCGTTATTCCATATTACACGATCCTACCGCACCCCGCATAGCCCCATCTTTCACCTTTAAATCACAAACACTCTACAAACCTAACATCAACCTCCCACTATCACCCTCCACTGTTATAAACCACCTAGTTCATCAACTCCATTTCCAACAAAAAACTATTACTTCCCCAGAATCACTACTTGCTATTAAATACCATAATAAAAATTTAAGTATTTTGTCTTAAATGAGCTTGAGAGAATTAAAATAGTCAATACTCAATAGACATATGACCTGTTGATTTAACTTTAACCTTATTCATATATTTTCAACCATCATTCCAGATGGTTAACAATGAGAATCATTTTTTTTATATATCATATCAATAATCAGAATGCATAGAATATTTAGCTGCCTTGTTTGAGTTGCATGCTTGGCAATATTTTGGTAAGGACTTAAGATTCTTTTGATAATTTCTTATTAGCAATTCAGCATTGTTATCTTGTTGCATACCTGTGTGACATTTCTTTCATACATGATACAAATTCATTGAACTGGTAATCTGGTACAAAATTTTAAAATAAATAAATAATATTTTAGTTATGTTTCTCTTTGATGTTCTAGCTTATTCATTTGATTAACTTAGTTTTTCTACACTTATAAGGCAATGATACATGTTAAGTCCAAAATGAAGCAGTAAATCATAGAAAAATCAGCCATGCATCATATAGCTTAGAACAAAACTTGCATGTATCCACTCTGTCAAAGGCTCAATTATCTACTTCATTTTATTAGATCACATTTTCTCCCAAGGATACTGATGTAACTGAATGGAAAGGAGATATACTTGCAATTGCTGTAACCGATAAAGACTTATCAAAGGATTCAAATTCCAAATTTGAGAATCCAATCTTGAGAAAGCTTGATGAACAGCTCGGTGGTCTTTTAGCTGAAAATTCAACAGAAACAGATTTTACTGGGAAACTGGGACGATCAACAATGCTCAGATTACCAGGTTATAGTTTCAAAAGAGTTGGTCTGGTTGGGCTTGGTTCATCTAAGTCATCATCCATGTCAGCTCCGTATAAAGGACTCGGGGAGATTATTGCTTTAGTTGCAAAGGCCATGCATGCTAGCAACGCTGCTGTTGTTCTTGCTACTGCAATCTCAGAAGAGTTCAAGCTTAATGCTGCTTCAGCTATTGCATTAGGTACATGTCAGAATATTAACATATAAATTATGTAGCCCAAACCTAAAGAATTTCCAATTCAAAAGGCTCAAGTTACATTGTTTTCCTATCATAATTTGACTCTTAACCCCCAGGTTATAAATATTATCTTATTTATCACTCCTAAAAAATTCCAGATCGAAGTGATTTTATATGGATATGTTATGTTAATTAGCAAGATTGCCTATTCAAATGGTGTTATGATATTGGTAGTTATGGTGTTCATTTTTCTACCTGTTAAATACCTTAAATATCCATGCTTAGGTACTCTGCTTGGAGTATTTGAAGACAACAGATTCAAATCTGAAGCCAAGAAGACAACTCTAAGTTCTGTTGATATTATTGGTCTGGGTACTGGTACAGAACTGGAGCGAAAAATCTAGTATGCAAGTGACGTTTGCTCTGGTATCATTTTCGGAAGAGAGTTGGTTAATGCACCAACTAATGTACTAACACCTGGTAATAAGAATGGAAGATTCATATGTAGCGGTTCTATATATTTTTCTATACATGTTTTCAACTTTTAACAACATCCTCCAAACATAGATTGTCCTCATGTAGACACATCTCCAAAAATAGTAGTAATATCCATTTACAGAAGCAAAACAACTCTTTGCTATCATATCATAGTTGATTGTTTATCTGTTGAGTACAATACTTGCAGAGGTGCTGGCTGAAGAGGCTACAAACATAGCTTCTATGTATGGTGATGTTTTAACTGCAAATATTTTAGATGTAAAACAGTGCGAAGAATTGAAAATGGGCTCATACTTGGCTGTTGGAGCTGCATCTTCTAATCCTCCCCCTTTCATTCATTTATGCTATAAACCTCCCAATAATGGTGATGTGAAAAGAAAACTGGCAATTGTTGGAAAAGGATTGACCTTTGATAGGTAAAATTGTTTTACCATGAACCCTGTAGAATGCAATACTGTATTTTTTCCTTTTTCCAGTATTTCTGTGCATTCAAGAGAAACCCGGCCTTACAGAGAACACCCATGCTCCAAGTCCAAATTTGATAGTAAAATAGTTTATCAAACTTTTGTGTGTGCTCACGCGTGCGTCTGTGCATACCATATCAACTTATATGCGTGTGTGTAAAGTTTAATTTGTAATTAGTACAATAGTATATCAAGCTGGTATAGACACGCAAAAAGGCCCTAGGCTCCAAAAAGCTCAAGGCTCATGGTTTGCGCCTTAGCTACTTTGACATATATGATGATTGTGTATTATTCCAAACTCTGTTTGGAAGACAGTAGACAAAATATATCCATATTCTATGATAAATCGATGCATGGGTCTCGTTTATTCGGCAAAAAGTTACCTTTTTGGGTAATGCTTCAGTTGTAATTTCGCTATACGGTATTAGTTTAATTAATTTCACTTGTCAAGTCTTATTTTAATCTAGATCAATGACATAGGGATCTTAATATGCCATTTATGTTTTCGCTGGACTGTATGTTTCATTACCACTCGATAAACTTGATTTTTATTAATGATAAATAGTAACAGATAAAGTGAAATTCATTTTATTTTATTTTTACTTCTTGTTTATAACAGTGGTGGCTGCAACATCAAGGTTGGTGCAGGAACATCTATTGATATCATGAAATTCGATATAGGTGGCTCTACAGCAACACTTGGGGCTGCAAAAGCAATTGGACAAATCAAGCCTGCTGGAGTTGAGGCAAGTATTGCTTATGGCTTACTTAAAAAATAGAATTTAAAGAAAGAAAAAAGGTTCTGATAAGTGCTTGATGTGCTGAAATTATGATTGTTGATTTCTTGCATTCAGGTTCATTTTGTCGTGGCTGCATGTGAAAATATGATAAGTGGTACAGCAATGAGGCCAGGTGACATAGTCACCGCTTCTAATGGGAAAACCATAGGTTTTTGATTGGATAGGCGTCGCATAGGTTTTACTACCATAGGTTTTTCCCATATTGCTAATTGATTTGTGTGTAACTGTGAAGTGTTATCTTATTATGGTATCAAAAATTATACCAGTCTAAATTTGAGGAAATACTGAAACTCGTTAACTATGTTACAGATCAAGTCAATACAAATCTCATGGTACCAAAAATCATCTTAACTCGTACATTTGGTATTCACTAATAACTAATTTACATGTAGCTTCCATGCTGGAAACTTGGAATACAAAATTTATACTAAAGCCATGTCAAAAAGTTTCAAGAACTTGAAACTGCGCAAGAATTATTAGCAGCGGGGGTGTTCGGGTTTGTGACAGTGAGTTAGAGGATGTGCAACCATGTGTTTGGAAATGGGGGGAGTATGGATGTAATAGAGGGGAGGTAGCAGTTGATGTAACAGCGGTGTAATGTTGACAACAGAGGTAAGTGTGATGTGTAGTGGTTTGAAATGGTAATGTTTATTGATATGCAGAGGTTGTTATGTGTTATGCAGGCAGGGATGGTGAGTGTGGTATTGGCTGCTGTGATTTATGTTAGTTAATGTTGATGGAGGAGGTCAGGTGTAGCAGGGGTGTAGGTGAAGGCAAGAAGCAGTGGTTGTGTGGATTTGGTGTGGTGGTTTGTTGGCAGTAGTTTGTCAGGGAGGCAGAAATGGTAGAGGTAAAGTGGTGATGTTGTATTGTGTACTTGATAAGTGGTGAATGTTTTACAGAGCGGTGATGGCAATGCAGGTGGTTCAGTCATCAGTGATGGAGGGGAGGGTGTTGCTGTTGGTTGTATTTGATGAAGTGTGATATGGTAATGATGCTAATGTTGAACTGGCGGTTGTGATCAGTAAAGTATGGTTTGTAGATAATGCAGTGGAGGGATGGAGGAGGTTTGATAGCAAGTGTATGTTCAGTGTATTGGCGTGTATACTGAGGTGAGTTCAATGTTTGTTGTACTGGTGGTTTGGTTTGAAAAGGAAGAGGCAATGTGAACTGTGAATGCAGGTTTTGTGGTGGTCTGATGATGTTTGAAGTATGGTAGTTGAAGTAGTGGAGAAGTGAGTGAGTAGCTGAACTGTGGTGAAGTTGATAGTGAGGAGGAGTTTAAAGGGGAAATTGACAGGTTGATGGCTGGAGAGTGGAGACTGTGCAGTGATATGTGGTCACTGGGCAGTATGATGTAACAGTATAGTGCTGATATGTGGTCAATGGGCAGTATGATGGAGCAGTTATATGTGGATGGTTGAGAGATGGGTGAAGTGGTGATCAAGGAAGGTGGAACTGCTGTAGATTAATGTACAAGTTTATGGGTGATGTAAGGAGGGTGTGCAGGGAAGTGATTTTGATGCAATGTTGTGGTGATTACAATGTATTAACCCGTGCACTTATGCTATTTATTAAATCTGACTATGTATTTTCCATCAAATTTAATTTTGAATGATTGTAATATTGCATGTAATAATTGTTTGTTATAATCAATTATATATATATATATATAGTCTAATTGAGTGCTGTAATAATGGTTTTTGAGAATGGTTTTTTTGCATTAGGTATAAATAACTGATGCAATAGAGGGATTAGTTTGCATCGGTTGTTATAAAAAACCGATGCAATAGAAGGATTAGTTTGCATCGGCTTTCGACAACAACCTATGCAACAAGTTCCTTCGTTGCATCGGTTTTCATTACAACCGATGCAACATGGAGGCTGTGTCAAGCAATCAACCATGATATTTTGCATCAGTTGTTAGTAACAACCGATGCAAAAATGACTTTTTTGCATCGGTTTCAGAACTGATGCAAAAGTGTTAAGCCTGTTGCATCGGTTGCATATGCATCGGCTGTTGAACTGATGCAAAAGGGGGGTAAACAACCGATGCAAATGGCCTGTTTTGTAGTAGTGTCTTGATGTTAATACCTCTTATTATGAAGCCTTGCATGTGGAATCGCATGGTACTAAAAGAAATGCCAATAAGGAAAATTCAGCCACATTATGGCACAAGCGCTTAGGTCATATATCTAAAACTAGAATTCAAAGGCTTGTGTCAGGTGGAATTTTGGAATATGTTGATTTTTCAAACTTTGATGTCTGTGTAGAGTGTATCATGGGAATACATACCAAAAATAAGAAAATAGGTGCCAATAGAGCAACTAACGTCTAAGAATTGATACATACAGACATTTGTGGACCTTTCCCCGTGGCATCATGGAATGGTCAACAATATTTTATCACATTCTTAGACAGCTACTCAAGATATGGATACATATATCTTACACATAAAAATCAGTTTCCTTAGACATGTTCAAGAAATTTAAGATAGAAGCGGAGAACCAACTCAACAAAGAATTAAAGCTGTTAGATCTGACCGTGGAGGTGAATATTATGTAAATATGATGGATCAGGTGAACAATGTCTAGGACCATTTGCCAAATTCCTAGAGGAATGTGGAATAGTCCCACAGTACACCATGCTACGTTCACCTAGCATGAGTGATGTTGTTGAGAGATGAAACAGAACTCTTAAAGACACGACGAGGAGTAGGATTAGTCATTCAACCTTACCAAAACCACTCTGGAGGGAGGCATTAAAGATTGCAGTTTATATCCTTAATAGGGTACCCATTAAAGCAGTTCATAAGACACCTTATGAGCTTTGGATAGGCAAATAGCCCACTCTAAGCATTTTCATATTTGGGGATGTCAGAGCCAAGGAAAGGCCTTATAGGCCTAATGAAAGATAATTGGACTCTAAAACAGTAAGCAGCTATATTGGTTATTCTGAGTGATCTAGGGGATATAAATTTAATGATCCCACACTAATGACATTTTATGAGATGTGAACTGCAACATTTTTTGAGGATGTTGAGTTAAGGGGAAGAAATGAAGTAAGGAACATTGTTTTTGAGGAGGAATCATCATCTATGATTCCTACTGTAGTTACTTCTTCCGACAATGTACAGATTATCATTCTTGTCATTAATGAAGAAGTTAATCTGAAACCACAACAAAACAATTGTAACGACCCGAAATTTTCGAACCCGAAAATTCCAGATAGTTATGTAAAGAAGAAAGAGATAGAAGAGGAAGTAGAAGAAGAAGAAGAAGTAGAACATCAACAACTCACATTCGTAGCGGATAAAATATAATAATAAATAATAACAGTTTACAAAAGAATACTATATCTGTCGATTACATTTAATATACATCAGAGTTTTCACATTTTATACAGTCACTGAATATATACAATCACCATGTCTCACATACACAGCAATATAATACAGCGGAAGTATTTGTACGCTATAGCCATCCATCTCGTCTCCTGAGCTCCAGAACGTACCTACCTGAAAATCTGTAATACTCGGTCTGACCCGAGCATTACACCAAAGTAACACCCGGGTCAGGCTGGAAACCAGCATGAGTAAACCCGTCTAACATGGAATACTAAAGCCAACAACTTATATAAAACCCGGGGTAACTTATATCAATTTAGCAAATTCACATTTCGCTATAGACAACACTTATTTCAACTATCAGTTTCTAAGTACCAAACTTAGATAAATATTCCAGTCTGCTTAAATCATTTCAACCCAGCCTATTGATTTCACAAATCAATATATAAATATTCGAAGTGGTTTCGGGTATTTCCCAAATACCCGACTCCGGTCTGTTCGAAACTCATGTTATCCTAATCCAAGTTATTCAAATGAAATTCACAACATTTCATATTAGAGATATCAACTCATTCAAAACATCCAATACCACTCAATCATCCATAAGCAGCTTAATCACCTACAAATCAATTCAATTGATTTAATTGAAATTTCAAACCTCAATCACTTAGATTCCTTCATTTAACGTTAATTAATTCCAAATAAATTAATTTTATCAACTTTTCATTATTCATTTTAATTAATCACACTGGATTAACCATCTTTCAATTGTATTCAAGTAATTATCTCCAATTAATTACACGATATTAATTATTCTTAACCCAAAATCAATAAGTAATCTTAATTACTTCATAAATTGAATTAATTCCATATTAATTTCATTTATCCTTAATTATTTATTAATTCATTTCACCTAAGTCACTTATTATGGATTTGTCAATCTGAATTAATCGATCATTAATCTCATCATTAATTATATAAACTGAGGATTCCAATTATATTTTAACTTATCCTAATCAGATTAAATTACTTTAATTTAAACCACCGTATTTACCATTTCGATTAATCCCAAACTATAATTTACTATCTTTTATTTATTCCATTAAATAAATCAATTATTCCTTAATTATTCCTCTTAATCAATCTCTTGATCCGTTTCGCAAAATGATTATATTTTTATTAATTACATTTAGTAATTACTTAACTTAACAAACTATTCAATAATTATTCTGTATTACCTACACTTCATAAATTAATTAATTTAACCATTTGATTTCTAAATTCAATGATTAGAGTTTAAAACTATTCAAACCCGAATATTTCGGGTCACAACAATCAATTCACAAATCATCCAAAACCAAGGTCACCCAAACATCAGTTCACAGTGCATATCAATCAATTCAGTCATTTCATCCATTATCTCGATTAACCATTAAAATTTAAATAAAATACAACTGAGTGAGATTTACTCACCTTTTGCTTTTAGTTGCAATCCACATCAAATTGGCCTCGGTTTCTTCGATTTGACCTTGAATAAATAATTATATGATTTTGTTAATATTTGAATAAAATCAAATAATTAAATTTTTGCTTCATAAGTTTAATTAATTAACAATTAAATTTTAACCGATGATTTACTTTCATATACGGATTTAATTTAACTAAGTTGAACATGATTGAAATTGAGATGTATATATTTATGTATATATTTTATTTTATTTTATTTTATTTTCTGTTTCACTATACATATTTATGCAGATATATTAAATTGAAATGAATAAATTGAATATACCACACTATTTTCTGCACTCGTCTGGATCATCTCGACAAAGCTCACGCTGCTCGCAACTCCCCCTTCGAAACGTCGCTACCACGCTCAAGATCGACCAAAACCCTACATCGCCCTAACTGCAAACCCCAGGTCGCCCCAGCCTCACTAATCTCCGCCCTTTCTTGCGTCGCCGACCGAAGATTTGCCGCGACCCTACTTCGCGCACGAGCTCGCCCCCTCACCGAACAAACGCGAGCGCCAATACTTCCCTCCTCGAGATCGCCTCGCCCAAATCAACCACTGCACGCGGTGATTCACTCAAGATAACTGAACCCTATCCCTTCAATCAATCCCGACTGTGCTTCGTCCCCCCTTTTGAGTTTGAACTCGATTTCGACCGCGTCACCATTTTATTCTTTTTTTTATGTGAACAGCTATGGTTTTCGAATTGAGGAGAAGGGATTTGAAGAAAATATGAGCTCGGGCATTTATTTTGATTCTTTTCGATTGTTAGTTCCATTCCTCTGAAAGCAACGGGGAAGATATTCCTAAAAGTGGCTTCGGGTGCAAGCCAGAGCGAAATCACGTGAGTGGAGTGATGCAATTTACTTTAATTAAGTTTATATAATCGAATATTGAAAATATTTCGTTTAGCATTCTCAAAATCTCGAACTCCGAATCAGATATGCCTTCAGGCATTTATAAGGTTTTACCCGCATTCCGAACACAATGGAACAGGTTTCGCAAGCTAGTTCGATCGTATGTGCGAGTTACAGAAGAAAACGATCAAATTTTAATTGAATCGATTAAAATAATTTCGAAGCGTTTTGAGCTGCCAGGGTCAAACGACAACTCCGATTGCCACGAAATTTGAAATCCGATAATAACTAACGATTTTGGATCCAATGGAACTGGTTTCGTCCAATTCCGAGACTGTACCTCGGAAGGCTATTTTTAAATTCAATTGAAACGATATATTACTAAAATTGAACAAATTACCTTCAAATTAGATTCGGACCATTCTATTATCTCCAGTATTATCATTATAAATTTCGTAAGCCTTCAAATTATTTAAACAGGCTTAGAAATTTCAGATTCAATAATTTACCCAATTTTCAATTATTAAATTCAATATTTAAACTATACAATTCAATGGTTTCATTATCAATTAAATATTGATATCTTGAATTCAAGTTAAAATTAACTTTTAAATAGTTTAAAATTAATTAATTATTCCAATTTAATTTGTCAAAATTTCCGGGTCGTCACATTCCTCCCCCCTTAAAAGAATTTCGTCCTCGAAATTACTAGTTAGGAAGAATGATTCCAAATCCGTTTACCTTTCCCAAAACTCCCAATTCAACATCCTACCAACTATCTTTTATTAAAGACCCACTATCAGTTGGTACTAACTTCCCAAACTCTTCCACAGTTTCCCAACAATACTCTTTTCCTCAAATATTCAAATTTCAATTTAAAACCAAATTTTGAAATTATCAAAATTTTCTCAAAATTTTTCTAACTCCCTAAATTTCCGAGAAATTTTGCCAGCGTCTCCTTTGCGCGGCTAGCTCGGTACAACTACAAAAGGCCTCTACGGGCTCCCAAATTCCAAAAAGAAAACAAAAGCCAAGTGGCTACATCCAAAAACCCAATCCCATTTCATACAGAAATTAAAATACATACCTTTTTGTCGAGCAATTCACATTTATCTTTTGGAATCAAATCCAATTTCTTTTCCTCTTTTTAATACCTGCATATCTTGTTTAGCAACAATATTCAATCGTAACTTTACAAGTCATTTTATACCTTCTCTTATATAGGTTTTCATAATTACTTCTATTCAAATTCGTTTTTTCCCGTTTTAATATGAATTCAACTTATTTCAATTTTGAATATTAAATTTTTATTTTCCATTTATAACTGAGTCTTATTAGTTCCATCTCCTAATCTATTTCAGTTTCATATTTAAAATCGTATAATTGCTTAACAAAAATTTTCCAAAATTTTTCCAACTCCCGAAATTTTGGAAATTTTTTGGCAGAATCTCCTTTGTACAGAGGAGCTTTTGCAATTTGACGAGAGATATAAATATATATACATCGACCCACCCGGTCGGAAAAAGCAAAAACAGTTCATATTTCCTATTTTTATTGCGTAGGCGTACCTTATTTAGCATTTTAAGCAAGCAGCTTATTTATTTTAGCAATTAGCATGCCCAATTCTAGCCAGATGGCTTCCCTGTACATGTACTTACTCAATTTAAATATGTGAGTGCCATATATAGAAATTTTATTAGCATTCACTACTTTCAGTAGCTTTTCAATAGCTAAACAATTGCTTACATTCAACTCATTTTTAAGCGAAACAATCTCATATTCGCTACAATTGCTCTTAAAATCAAATTATTTGCTTTCACTCGCTTCTCTTATCCTTGCATTCAATTTAAGTAATGTACTTACCTTCAATTCATTTATAATTCCAAACAACTCATGTTCATATCAATTGATTCAAAAATCAATTATATTTGCTTCCATTAATTCATAGAATTTAATTAAATCTCGTTTACATTAAACAACAATCATTTCTACGAAATTTGGTGATATCCATGTGAATAAATAATTACTTAAGTTTTATAACCAATTTAGATTGATTTCGACTCAATTTATTTAATTCAATCCACGCTTTTATTTAATGGGCTTTTATCCTTATTCGAAGCCAAGCGTCCATAAATTTAAACTTAAGTTAATTACTTTAATTTATTCCAACATCAACTTAAGTTCATTTCCATTCAAGTTGATTCTCATCACATCAAATTCTATTTAATTCAGTTAGCCCATTTCTTTCATTTTAATTCACCTCCACAATTTATCAAAATAATATCCAAGCACCTACTAACTTATTTATACTTCAAATTAATATGCCACTGAACTTAAGTCTAGTCTAATAATCCAATTCCAATCACATCTTTGATTTAGTTCTTATTAATCAGAGTTCATCCATTTATTATCCAACTCAATTAACCCATTTTAACTTTATAATTTACCCACTTAATTCATTATCGAATTTATTTTATTAATACAAGGCCATTCTCAATTATTTCTACTCACCTGGGTTTTGGTTGCAACCCAAACCATTTCTATTATACCTCACTTTCATTAAATTCGACAACACTTCCATTATATCAAATTTAATTGCAAATTACATTAAATATTATTCAAATCACTTGAATTTTATTTGCAATTCAAACCATCACTTTTTTTTTCAATCCAACTCAAATTTTTTTTTTCAACATCTCTTCTTATTTAATCCATTATCAAACCCAAGCCGAATTCCATTTATAATTCGAATTCATTTCCAAACTCCATTATCAACTTACAATCCATTTTACTTATCTGAGTTAAATTTTATCAACATACTCTATTAAATAATTTATTTAGCTGATTAGCTTACTTCCACTTTTAATTTAATATTCTATTTATTATAAAGAATTGCTTCATTTAAATTTCCCGAGCCCAATTTTATTTTGTAATTTCAATTGGATTTTACCTTCATTTCCAAAAATTTCAACTCTTTTAAATTTTAAAAATTTAGAAATGCTTTTAAATCCACTTTATACTATTAAAATAGTTTTTATAAAAATATTTCTTATAAGTCGATGTCTCAACCAGTCCATCCTTGTTCTCACAGAAATTCAGTCATACGTTGATCAGGCGTAGGACTGAAAATCTATAAGTACTTGGTAAACCCGTTTTCAACATCCAGTGAAAATACTTGGAAAATAATTTTATTGAAAATATAGAAATCGGTTTTTTTTTTGAAAATAGAGGAAATATCTTTGGTGACAATGCTCTGAAAATCATCACCCCCATCCATGGTCACAGTTACATCCAGGGTTACGTTGCCATCGCAGCAAAAGTCCATGTAACTGCAGGCTCTCCGCGGCCTCTCAATTACGCCATGGATCCCACACAACAGATCACGGTTACATCCAGGGTTATGTTGCTGTCGCAGCAAAAGTCCATGTAACTGCAGTCTCTCCGCGGCTTCTGATTTCGCTGTTGAAATGAAGCCTCTCCACTCCTACATAGGTCGCAGTCTGCCGATATAAAATCAAATGCAGACTGTTGGCTCTCCGCAACACACACGACCTTCACTATGTTATACCATAGGTCGCAATCTACCGATATAAAATCAAACGCAGACTGTTGGCTCTCAGCAGCACACACGACCTTCACTATGGTATACTCAAATCATAATCCTCAGGAACTAGTTTTGTCCGGACTCCTCACAGGATCAGCTTTAGAACCCCCCTGGGCTCAAGGCAGCACCACCCGGTGGCACTCCTGAGAAGTCCATTTCAAGGAACCGCCTCTTTCCCCAAAG
Source organism: Allium cepa (assembly GCA_030765085.1). Taxonomy (NCBI): domain Eukaryota; kingdom Viridiplantae; phylum Streptophyta; class Magnoliopsida; order Asparagales; family Amaryllidaceae; genus Allium; species Allium cepa. The sequence continues at coordinate 794,620,241 of CM060938.1, read as the reverse complement.
CCATCATCAAAACACTTTATACTACACACATATAGTATCTTTAAAATCATACACCTAGTATGAATTTTATCAAAGCTCCTTTACACAAAATCGATTATCCCCAAAATCGATAATTCTCAAAATAGGCTTTCCAAATTCCAATATTGATTTTACCCAAAAATCAAAAGCCTTTCCAAATCCAAGGGTTCCCAAAACCTTTTCCAAAATCCTCATAAGATCCTTTATATATATACAGATATATATAATTTTTTTAAAACTTTAGATCATTTCAAACTTGTATAAAACCCTTTTATACTTTAAACACTTTCAAAAACCATTTTCTTCCGTCAATAGATTCAACAAGGGAATATTCTTATATAACAAAGATATATAACTTTGTTTATTATTCAAAATAAAATATTCAAATTCGATTACTCCTTCCAATATCAATTTCATTTAAATCCGTACGATGTATACATATCATCTGTACGCTATACCAATCTGATCGCTCACTCGATCACACAATTTCACTTCCGAACTAGTATCGTCCACCCGACTTCCTAGTGCGGACTCAGATCTGGTTTCTTGATCAGAAACCGTTATTCTCCTTGCATAGCTATAACTATAATAGAGAATATCAGAACCAATCAACAATCCATATTCAGGTTCGCCGTCGAAAATCGAGTGAAAAATTCCAACCCGGATCGATATATCTATCTCGAAATTCTGTGCTCGAATCTGGATCAAATCACTATGCGATTAGAACAATATATGTACATCCTACGTATTTAACTTCAGTGGTTATTAACCAAATCAATTTCCTTTCTATTCACATTCACTTATTCACATTTGCCTTAATCCCCATTTGGATTATTACCTCAATTTTATCCCAGTTGGGTATTTAATCAATAACAGTTTGAACTCCGACCAGTTTATTTTTAGGAAATAGCTTGAAATTTTCAAAAATAGATAAGTAGTCAAAAAGTAATTATTAGTTTGCAAAATAGCTGTAAAATAGTTAAATAGTTTCAAAAATTTAGATAATCGCAAAATATTTGTAAATTAGTAATTAATTTGTAACATAGTTAAAATATAGTAATGAGTTTAGAAAACAGCTGAAAAATGGTTAAATAGCTCCAAAATAATTATAAAACAAGTATAAATAATTTGGCTTTAAGAAAGAAAAGTTGTATATATTTAATAGCTTAGAAAAATAAGTTTATACTAAGACATTTTATATTGAAAATAGTCTAGAGTCAAAACTGTTCACTTCCCCAACATTTCAATTTAAATTTCCACTCCCATTTAAATTAACCCAATCCCAATTTAATTGATTCCAATTTCCATTGGACTTGATTCATTCCCAATTCAAATTAAATTGATTCTCAATTTCCTTCCAACTTCAAATCAAATTCCATTTGATCTTAAGCCAATTCCACTTTAATTACAATTCCAAATTATTCAGATAAATCTGGACTAATATAAATTGAACTCTCTTCGAGTTAATCCAATACAAATTTCCCATTTGAATTTTAAACTTGTACAACTTTAATTATAATTTAAATTTTACAACTTCTATTTATAATCAAGTACATTCACATTTTGCTTTTAACTTGGAGTTATACATTTTATTTAACCAATATATTTTATTATTCCATAAACATTTTAAACCAAGATTCTAGAGTTTAAACAATTTTCCAAAACTTAAATATCACCTTAGAATTCAACTATATCCAAAATTCTTTGGCAAATTCAATTATCCCGTTGAATTTCAAAACCAAACCCAGTTCACAAACAATTCCGATTTAAAACAATTTGGTAGCAATTTCTCTTCTAGAAACTCGAAAATAATCATCGATAATGATGCAGTCATCACCGACGTTATTTTCCAGTGACCGAAAGAGTTCAATGCTTTTATCTCTTTAAAAACATTTCAAATATTTTTAATTTCAAATCTCCCAGATTTCAAATTCAACACAAAAATATTTTTGAAATAATACTATTATTTTTCCAAAACCTTTAGAAACCACTTCCAAATCCAAAGGAATTTTTAAATTTTCCCAAAAATTCCAAATTCCCAATCCATCCAATTCATATTTAAACATTACTCTGGCATTTTCATCTTACAAATATTCTCTGGAATTCTATTTCAAATTATAATCTCATTTATTTATGGAGTTTATTTTAATTTATAAATTACATTTACAATCTATATTTCAAATTCTATTTTGTTATATAAGTTTATTCTTCAACTTTGGTTATAAGTTTCAGTTGGTCGTATTTTATATTACTTCTAAACTTAATTCCCATAATTTAACAATCAATCACCTAAATATTCATTAGAAGGAAATATTGCTATATATATGAAAATATATTTTTATATAAAATCATTTAAAATCTTTATAAGCAAATAACAAGTACGCTCTCATATATATATATATATATATATATATATATATATACACTCAACTCATACTAGAGTACTATGGACTCTATTAAATGAGTAGTCCCCACCAGAGCCAAGGTTCTGGCTTAACCTTTCAGCTCTGATACCAACTGTAACGACCCGAAATTTTCAGATAGTTATGTAAAGAAGAAAGAGATAGAAGAGGAAGTAGAAGAAGAAGAAGAAGAACATCAACAACTCACATTCGCAACGGATAAAATATAATAATAAATAATAACAGTTTACAAAAGAGTACTATATCTGTCGATTATATTTAATATACATCAGAGTTTTCACATTTTATACAGTCACTGAATATATACAATCATCATGTCTCACATACACAGCAATATAATACAGCGGAAGCATTTATACGCTATAGCCATCCATCTCGTCTCCTGAGCTCCAGAACGTACCTACCTGAAAATCTGTAATACTCGGTCTGACCCGAGCATTACACCAAAGTAACACCCGAGTCAGGCTGGAAATCAGCGTGAGTAAACCTGTCTAACATGGAATACTAAAGCAAACAACTTATATAAAACCCGGGGTAACTTATATCAATTTAGCAATTCACATTTCGCTATAGACAACACTTATTTCAACTATCACTTTCTAAGTACCAAACTTAGATAAATATTCCAGTCCGCTTAAATCATTTCAACCCAACCTATTGATTTCACAAATCAATATATAAATATTCGAAGTGGTTTCGGGTATTTCCCAAATACCCGACTCCGGTCTCTTCGAAACTCATGTTATCATAATCCAAGTTATTCAAATGAAATTCACAACATTTCATATTAGAGATATCAACTCATTCAAAACATCCAATACCACTCAATCATCCATAAGCAGCTTAATCACCTACAAATCAATTCAATTGATTTAATTGAAATTTCAAACCTCAATCACTTAGATTCCTTCATTTAACGTTAATTAATTCCAAATCAATTAATTTTATCAACTTTTCATTATTCATTTTAATTAATCACACTGGATTAATTATCTTTCAATTGTATTCAAGTAATTATCTCCAATTAATTACACGATATTAATTATTCTTAACCCAAAATCAATAAGTAATCTTAATTACTTCATAAATTGAATTAATTCAATATTAATTTCATTTATCCTTAATTATTTATTAGTTCATTTCACCCAAGTCACTTATTATGGATTTGTCAATCTGAATTAATCGATCATTAATCTCGTCATTAATTATATAAACTGAGGATTCCAATTATATTTTAACTTATCCTAATCAGATTAAATTACTTTAATTTAAACCACCGTACTTACCATTTCGATTAATCCCAAACTATAATTAACTATCTTTTATTTATTCCATTAAATAAATCAATTATTCCTTAATTATTCCTCTTAATCAATCTCTTGATCCGTTTTGCAAAATGATTATATTTTTATTAATTACATTTAGTAATTACTTAACTTAATAAACTATTCAATAATTATTCTGTATTACCTACACTTCATAAATTAATTAATTCAACCATTTGATTTCTAAATTCAATGATTAGAGTTTAAAACTATTCAAACCCGAATATTTCGGGTCACAACAATCAATTCACGAATCATCCAAAACCAAGGTCACCCAAACATCAGTTCACAGTGCATATCAATCAATTCAATCATTTCATCCATTATCTAGATTAACCATTAAAATTAAAATAAAACACAGCTGAGTGAGATTTACTCACCTTTTGCTTTTAGTTGCAATCCACATCAAATTGGCCTCGGTTTCTTCGATTTGACCTTGAATAAATAATTATATGATTTTGTTAATATTTGAATAAAATCAAATAATTAAATTTTTGCTTCATAAGTTTAATTAATTAACAATTAAATTTTAACCGATGATTTACTTTCAAATACGGATTTAATTTAACTAAGTTGAACATGATTGAAATTGAGATGTATATATTTATGTATATAGTCTATTTTATTTTATTTTATTTTCTGTTTCACTATACATATTTATGCAGATATATTAAATTGAAATGAATAAATTGAATATACCTCACTATTTTCTGCACTCGTCTGGATCATCTCGACAAAGCTCACGCTGCTCGCAACTCCCCCTTCGAAACGCCGCTACCACGCTCAAGATCGACCAAAACCCTACATCGCCCTAACTGCAAACCCCAGGTCGCCCCAGCCTCGCCAATCTCCGCCCTTCCTTGCGTTGCCGACCGAAGATTTGCCGCGACCTTACTTCGCGCACGAGCTCGCCCCCTCACCAAACAAACGCGAGCGCCAATACTTCCCTCCTCGAGATCGCCTCGCCCAAATCAACCACTGCACGCGGTGATTTACTCAAGACAACCGAACCCTATCCCTTCAATCAATAGCGACTGCACTTCGTCCCCCCCCTTTCGAGTTCGAACTCGATTTCGACCGCGTCTATGACGACCGCCCATGACTCCTGCACCAAACAAGGAAATAGTGCGCTGAAAGGTGTGCCAGGCCGCCATGGACGATCATCAAGGTAAGGTAAACACAGAATAGTCTATCGTATTACTCACAGCGCATGGATAAAATACAATGGAAAAGTATACATAGTTAAGCTCCATAGAACAGAATCTCATCATATAAACTCATAATAGTTTGGTACAACAATCAAATAAAAAACAATACATCAAGCCTCACTACATAACACTTAGAGAATCATACAAACAGCGGAACATCCAATACAAATAGTAAGAAAACAATATGCAAAAGCCTCCAGCTCGTCTTCGTCATCAACAGCGTTGGTCACTAAGAACAACACCTGTCACCTGCTACCTAGTCTGCCCATCCCAAAACGGATGAACAGCCCAAGGTAATAAGAATTGAACATAAAAACTTGAGTCAGACAAAAGTCCTAGTGAGCAGTAAATCAACTATCAAACATACTAAAAGAGCATAAAGGGTAAAAAAGGAATAGGAACCCAACCATCCCACTCCACCTCTTTCTACAGTGATAGCCCCCAGACACACTAAGCAGAAACAAACATGACAAAGCAGACAATTAAAGTAAAGAAATTATCACTCGAGTCAAGGTCGATGTTTTCCAAGTACAAACCCCCAAGGCCTAAACCAAGATCAGATAAGCACCCACAAAACATCGCTGTTGAGACCGAGTGATGATACAACCAAACATCCAAACATTCATGACTCTGGCTATCACTGTTATCATTGCCTCGATATCACCGTTAATTGAATGACCGGCTCATTATTTCATCCATCCGTCAAGGGTTAATGGTAACCCCGGTTCTAGACATAACTCCGCACGTCATCGTGACCCGTGCCTAGGACTATCGAATCTTCCCAGAGTACTAGACCATTAACTATTAGTCTTGGGACTATCGAATCTGCCCAGCGTACTCTTGGTTTGAGCATGCTAGAACCTTCAACAACGATGAGATCTCAGCCTTCTAGTCATCCTCCTCGACGACTATTTCCATACTAGCTCAAGCGCCTCTCAAGCCAACCATTATCCACCAACTCGAACCATATCACCGAGTTATCAACATGCTTGGAATGATCCCGTCTGGATTAAACCAAGGCTATCTCATATCATGCTTTGCTTCATCGCATCATAGCAAAGTCCCATATCAACATCATGCTTTGCCTCATCGCATCATAGCAAAGTCCCATTTCAACATCATAATCAAATCTATCCATATGAGCTTTATCATCCGCTTCATATGCCACGAGCAGCTTTCCTTATTCAAGAGCCTTTCCACTTAGCTTTTGAATCATCTTTGACCAACTTGTCCAAATTCAAATCATCAATCAAATAATCAATCAAATCAATCATTAATCCAAGTAATCAATCATTCAAACAAGATCTAAATAATTAGTTATAACAATAATGGCAATTTCGTAAATAAAGAGTCCAAATCTAACAAGCATGAATTCTAAGTAATATCTTGATGAATGAACTAGCATAGGTTAACATGTAGTAAAGTGAATATCAAAACTTTATGAACAATGGATCTACATGCAGACTTAAGGAAAATGCATGAAATCACTATCTTTAACGCGCAAACAAGCCACCGATCCAATATACTCCTTTGGGACCGTGTGAGAGATAACCACCACTCACCGAATCACCTAAACACCTCAAAGGCAACAAACTTCAGATCTGGACAGCAAAGGATCTAGCTCGATCCGCCAAAACTCCGCTTCAAACGATGAAATCTCTCTTCAATGGATGGAGATCTTCAACTTTGCCTCTAGGATCTTCGATTTGATCTTCAATCTTGGATGGAAGGAAGCACTAGATTAAAGTGGAGAAAAGAAGTAAAGAAGTGTTGAACTCGAGCTCTCAAAATAGAAGCATTTCGTCGCTTCAAAATTCGGTGCCCAAAAGTGATGCAAACCCTTCTATTTATAGGCCAACCTATGAGTCGTTCGCCCCCCATAAATCGTCTACGACTTAACAATCCACGACCTACGACTCAAGCCTCTGTGCGACTTAACTCAAACACGGCTCAACACTAAGTCGTTTGGACGACTTAACAACCTACCACTCACGACTCAACGACTCACACGGCATAGCATGCACACGACCTAACTGGGCACGACCTAAGACTCAACATGATACGACTTAGCGACCTAACACACTGCCGCTTTTCTACCCAAGTCCTAAGTCGTTTGAACGACTCAACGACCTAACGACTTAACGACTCAACCCCAAGACCTAAGCCTTATCTCGTCCACGACCTAAGCCGCCAACTACCTTAAGTCGCCTCGCCGACTCATCTCCCTTAGGTCGTAACTCGTACAACCGACTCATCTCCTAAACCACTATCCCTTAGGTCGGTCCAACCCATAACTCGCTAACTCCTAAGTCGTTAACCCTTAAGTCGTTAACTCCTATAAGTCGGCCATTACCTTAAGTCGCTTACTCTTTAAGTCGGTCACCTTCCTTAAGTCGTTCCATCCTCTAAGTCGCTCTACCGACTCATGCTACAACTCGACCCAACCCTGGACGACTCATCTCTGGACGACTTAAGCTCCAAACGACTTAAATTCTAAACGACTTAAAAACACTATCAACCTAATGACAACAGTTCTACGATTCTTCGATCCGTAAAAATACGGGTCGTTACATTCTTTCCCCCTTAGGAATTTTCGCCCCTGAGATTCAAATAAACAAGAGCAACCAAAACTATTATGCATGCCTACCATCCATAGCAATCAACAAACCATGCATCCAATTACTAACCTAGCATGCAGAATTCTAAGACTAGAACAAGTTACAAATTCATGAGATGTCATGACACCTTAGGGCCATACCTCGAAGAGTTCAGGATGAGCTGCCTTCATCCTCTCTTCCTCCTCATCACTCCATTGTACCTTGAGCAACCTGACTATCTTCCTCCTAAGCTGTTTCGTGTCAGTTCCTACAACACGAAGCGGCTTACGAGGTCTTCTAACAACTGGATCAACCTCAAAATCTTCATAGCTATCAGCAGAAACCACTATATTCAAGTCGTGCACATACTTCCGTAGATGTGATACATGAAAAACATTGTGCACACCCGACATCTTTTCTGGTAATTCCAATTTATACGCGAGCTTTCCAATTCGCTCGATGATCGGGAATGGTCCAACAAATCTCGGAGTCAATTTCCCTTTCTTCCCGAATCGAATAACATTCTTCAGTGGAGAAATCTTCACAAAAACCATATCACCTATGTCGAATTCCAAATCCTTACGACGCTTATCGGCATAGCTTTTCTGACGGTCTTGGGCTGCCTTCATTCGTCGCCGAATGATCTCTATATAATCAGAAGTCTGTTGAATCATTTCTGGCCCAAGTATCAACTTTTCTCCTGTTTCCAACCAACATGTCGGAGAGTTACATGGTCTTCCATACAATGCTTCATATGGTGCCATACCAATGCTTGACTGGTAACTGTTATTATACGAGAACTCCACCAAGTGAAGATGATCTTCCCATGATCCTCCGAAAGTCCAAAACACATGCTCTGAGGAGATCTTCCAAAACTCGGTTGACTCTCTCGGTCTGACCATCTGTTTGGGGATGATAAGCTGTACTCAAACACAACTCGGTTCCCAAAACTTCCTAGAAGCTCTTCCAAAATCCACTAGTGAACAATGGGTCTCGATCGCTCACTATACTTTTCGGAATACCATGGAATCGAACTATCCACTTAACATATAGCTCAGCCAATTTCGATGCAGTCCTAGTTGATCGAACAGGAATGAATCTTGCACTCTTAGTCAAACGATCTACAATGACCCAAATCCCTTCATTTCCTGCTCTGGTTCTAGGTAGCCCATCGATAAAATCCATCGATATTTGCTCCCACTTCCATGTAGAAACTTCTAACGGCTGAAGTAATCCACTTGGCTTCTTCTGTTCGGCTTTTACCAACTGGCAGTTCATGCATTTGGAAATAAAATTTCCAACATCCTTCTTCATACCTTCCCAGTAATAGGTTCTCTTCATATCCCGGTACATCTTATTTCCACCTGGATGAATTGTCAGCTTCGAGTGATGACTTTCCTTCAGAACTTCATCTCTCAATTTATCTATATCGGGAACAACTAGTCGTCCTTGCTTCCGAAGCCAACCCTCTCGATCGACCTCGAATCCTTTATCCTTCTCTGGATCCAATCTAGATTCCAAATCACGGATAATCTTGACAAGCTTATCGTCTCTCTTTTGGCTCTCGCCAATTCTTTCCACAAGAGTATGTCTTATCGATAAGTTTGCCAACATCTCAGGTTCCAATTCACATCTAGGCCTGAAGTCAAATCCAGCCAAATACTCAAGACTCTTCCATTCTGAAAACATGGCTCCCAGTCCTGCATGTCTTCGAATTAACGCATCTGCCACTGCGTTACCCTTTCCCGGAGTATAGGCTATACCAAAATCATATGATGCTAAAAATTCTAGCCATCGTTGCTGTCGAAGATTCAAATCCTTTAGGGAGAAAAGATACTTCAACGACTTATGATCTGTAAACAACTCGAATCGAACTCCCAATAGGTAATGTCTCCACATCTTCAGAGCAAATACAATCGCTGCTAACTCCAAATCATGAGTCGGATAATTCCTTTCATGCGGCTTTAGTTGTCGACTTGCATATGCAACAACTTTATCCTTCTGCATTAAAACTGCTCCAAGTCCAGTACCACATGCATCGGTGTAAACCACCATTTCATCATTTCCACTTGGAATAGTCAAAACAGGAGCACTTGTTAGTCTCTCTTTCAGGATTCCGAAAGCTTGTTCACACTTAGCATCCCATTTGAATACTTGATCCTTTTTCGTCAATCCTGTTAATGGTGCAGCTATCTTGGAAAAGTCTTTGATAAACCGATGATAGTATCCTGCTAATCCAAGAAAACTTCTCATATCAGATGCATTCTTAGGTCTAACCCAATCCTGGATCGCTGCCACCTTAGCGGGATCAATCGCTATTCCATATCCAGAGATAACATGGCCTAAGAACCTCACTTCGCTCTTCCAGAAGTGACACTTCGAAAACTTAGCCCTCAGCTGTTGTTTTCGCAGGATTTCCAAAACAATACGCAAGTGCGTCTTGTGCTCTTCTTCAGTTATGGAGTAAATCATAATATCATCCACGAACACAAGTACGAACTTGTTCAACTGATCCCTGAACACTCTATTCATAAGATCCACAAAATATGCTGGTGCATTGGTCAATCCAAACGGCATTACCAGCCACTTATAGAAACCGGATGGTGTCCTAAAAGCAGTCTTCGGCACACTATCCTTTGCCACTCTCAACTGGTGAAATCTCGTTGCCAAATCCTTCTGAGAAAACACCTTAGCTTCGTGAAGCTGATCAAACAAGCCATCTATTCTCTGTAATGGATACTTGTTCTTCTTAGTCACTTTATTCAGCTCACGATAATCCATACACAACCTCAACGATCCATCCGCTTTGGTTGCAAACTCAACTGATGCACCCCATTCGGACACACTACGCCGAATGAATCCTTTATGCAAAAGGTCATCAACTTGCACCTTCAACTCTTGCTTTTCCCTAGGCGCCATTCGCCTAAGAGGCCTCACAACAGGTCTGGCTCCCTCAACTAGATCGATACGAAACTCGATCTCTCTATGCGGCGGTAACCCTTTGACTTCGTCAAAGACATCATCAAATCCATTCACAATAGGCACCGATGACAGTCCATCTCGTGGAACAACCAGCGAATACATGAAGCTCATGAAGACGCCTTCTTCATGCTTACATCGTATCACAACCTTTCGCCCCTCCACATTCTCGACTGTCACCTCCAGCCTCTTACAGTCAACCCTTGCCGCATACTTCCTAAGCCAGTCCATACCCAAAATAATTCCGAACCCTACAAAGTTCAGAACAAAACAATCACAAACAAAAGAGCAATCATGAATCGATACAACCAGACCACGGCATACCATACACAAACAAGACGAACCCCTAACTGGATTAGTCACAACCAATGGTCTATCAACAATACCCGGTTCCAAACCCAACCGGCCTACTAGTTCATTACAAACAAAAGAATGCGACGCCCCAGTATCAAATAACACTCTAACTGGAACACCACAAATGGAAAGAGTACCTTGAACCACCACACTCTTTCCTTTCTCTTTCGCCATAGGAGCTTTTGAAGACGATGGCACAACCCCTAAAGCATAAGCTTACACAATCTGTTTGTCCTTCCTCGGTTCCGGACAATTCTTCCTGATATGCCCCAGCTTGTCACAGTTGTGGCACTTCACCGGCACTCTCGGATTCTTACAATCTCTAGACAAATGGCCCTTCTGCTGACAATTGTAGCAGGTCACTTCACCCTTCGGCTTCTTCTGGCCATCCTTACCCTTCTGTTGCTGCTGCTTCCTCTTCTTGTTTCCACCCTGTTGTGGTTTAAACCCTTCCTTGGTTACAACAACAACAGATTCTTCCTTAGGAAACAGATTCTCATGCCTGAGAGCCTTCTCCACAAGCTTCTCAAATGGATCGTCCAGATGATCCACCAACTGTCTCCCAAGATAAGTGTCCAAACCCGTCATAAACTTCTCATTCTTCTGATAGGGAGATTCAATATATGACCGAGCATACTTGGACAAAGCTTCAAACTCAGAAACATACTCAAGAACTGGTCTTCCACCTTGCATGAGTTCCACAAACTTCTTGAACAGAACAGATTTCTGAGCTGTAGAAATGAACTTAGCCTCAAATCTGGCTTGGAATTGCTCCCAAATGATTTCTTCCTCCGGAGTATCAATGGTGATAGAATTCCACCAATCAGAAGCTCTTCCCTGAAGCTGTCTTGATGCAAGCTTCCTCTTAGTTGCATCCTCAATTCCCAAGTCACCAAAGATCCTTCTACAAGCATCTATCCATCTCTGGACTTCTATGGTTGATTCTGTTCCCAAGAAAACCTTTCCTCCAAGAGCAGTATAGTCTTTACACAACTTAGCAAAATCCACTGGTTTTGGGGCTTGAACCTGAACTCCAACATCTACTGATGGCCCTGGAGCTGGTATTCTTCTCATGATCGAAGTCATCATAGCCTCGAACATAGAAGCATAATCAACAACTCCCTCAGAAGCACGGCCTTCCCTAGCAGCTTGTCTCTCTCTTCGACTCATTCCGAATATCTATAAGAAAATGATTAGTACACCTTGAGAAACAACTGCATAAGAAGTTCTAATACTTCTAAGCTACTATATTATATATAGCAATCAACCATCAAAATACAATTACGTCTCTCATACGTAGTTACGTCAGCGAGCGTTGGCTAAAATCGATTAACCAAAGCTCTGATACCAAATGTGACGACCGCCCATGACTCCTACACCAAACAAGGAAATAGTGCGCTGAAAGGTGTGCCAGGCCGCCATGGACGATCATCAGGGTAAGGTAAACATAGAATAGTATATCGTAGTACTCACAACGCATGGATAAAATACAATAGAAAAGTATACATAGTGAAGCTCCATAGAACAGAATCTCATCATATAAACTCATAATAGTTTGGTACAACAATCAAATAAAAAACAATACATCAAGCCTCACTACATAACACTTAGAGAATCATACAAACAGCGGAACATCCAATACATATAGTAAGAAAACAATATGCAAAAGCCTCCAGCTCGTCTTCGTCATCAACAGCGTTGGTCACTAAGAACAACACCTGTCACCTGCTACCTAGTCTGCCCATCCCAAAACGGATGAACAGCCCAAGGTAATAAGAATTGAACATAAAAACTTGAGTCAGACAAAAGTCCTAGTGAGCAGTAAATCAACTATCAAACATACCAAAAGAGCATAAAGGGTAAAAAAGGAATAGGAACCTAACCATCCCACTCCACCTCTTTCTACAGTGATAGCCCCCAAACACACTAAGCAGAAACAAACATGACAAAGCAGACAATTAAAGTAAAGCAATTATCACTCGAGTCAAGGTCGATGTTTTCCAAGTACAAACCCCAAGGCCTAAACCAAGATCAGATAAGCACCCACAAAACATCGCTCTTGAGACCGACGGACGATACAACCAAACATCCAAACATTCATGACTCTGGCTATCACTGTTATCATTGCCCCGATATCACCGTTAATTGAATGACCGGCTCATTGTTTCATCCGTCCGTCAAGGGCTAATGGTAACCCCGGTTTTAGACATAACTCCGCACGTCATCGTGACCCGTGCCTAGGACTATCGAATCTTCCCAGAGTACTAGACCATTAACTATTAGTCTTGGGACTATCGAATCTGCCCAGCTTACTCTTGCTTTGAGCATGCTAGAACCTTCAACAACGATGAGATCTCAGCCTTCTAGTCATCCTCCTCGACGACTATTTCCATACTAGCTCAAGCGCCTCTCAAGCCAACCATTATCCACCAACTCGAACCATATCACCGAGTTATCAACATGCTTGGAATGATCCCGTCTGGATTAAACCAAGGCTATCTCATATCATGCTTTGCTTCATCGCATCATAGCAAAGTCCCATCTCAACATCATGCTTTGCCTCATCGCATCATAGCAAAGTCCCATTTCAACATCATAATGAAATCTATCCATATGAGCTTTATCATCCGCTTCATATGCCACGAGCAGCTTTCCTTATTCAAGAGCCTTTCCACTTAGCTTTTGAATCATCTTTGACCAACTTGTCCAAATTCAAATCATCAATCAAATAATCAATCAAATCAATCATTAATCCAAGTAATCAATCATTCAAACAAGATATAAATAATTAGTTATAACAATAATGGCAATTTCGTAAATAAAGAGTCCAAATCTAACAAGCATGAATTCTAAGTAATATCTTGATGAATGAACTAGCATAGGTTAACATGTAGTAAAGTGAATATCAAAACTTTATGAACAATGGATCTACATGTAGACTTAAGGAAAATGCATGAAGTCACTATCTTTAACGCACAAACAAGCCACCGATCCAATATACTCCTTTGGGTCCGTGTGAGAGATAACCACCACTCACCGAATCACCTAAACACCTCAAAAACAACAAACTTCAGATATGGACAACAAAGGATCTAGCTCGATCCGCCAAAACTCCGCTTCAAACGATGAAATCTCTTTTCAATGGATGGAGATCTTCAACTTTGGCTCTAGGATCTTCGATTTGATCTTCAATCTTGGATGGAAGGAAGCACTAGATTAAAGTGGAGAAAAGAAGTGAAGAAGTGTTGAACTCGAGCTCTCAAAATAGCAGCACTTCGTCGCTTCAAAATCCGATGCCCAAAAGTGATGCAAACCCTTCTATTTATAGGCCAACCTATGAGTCGTTCGCCCCCCATAAGTCGTCTACGACTTAACAATCCACGACCTACGACTCAAGCCTCTGTGCGACTTAACTCAAACACGGCTCAACACTAAGTCGTCTGGACGACTTAACAACCTACCACTCACGACTCAACGACTCACACGGCATAGCATGCACACGACCTAACTGGGCACGACCTAAGACTCAACAGGATACGACTTAGCGACCTAACACACTACCGCATTTCTACCCAAGTCCTAAGTCGTTTGAACGACTCAACGACCTAACGACTCAACGACTCAACGCCAAGACCTAAGCCTTATCTCGTTCACGACCTAAGCCGCCAACTACCTTAAGTCGCCTCGCCGACTCATCTCCCTTAGGTCGTAACTTGTACAACCGACTCATCTCCTAAACCACTATCCCTTAGGTCGGTCCAACCCATAACTCGCTAACTCCTAACTCGTTAACCCTTAAGTCGTTAACTCCTATAAGTCGGCCATTACCTTAAGTCGCTTACTCTTTAAGTCGGTCACCTTCCTTAAGTCGTTCCATCCTCTAAGTCGCTCCACCGACTCATGCTACAACTCGACCCAACCCTGGACGACTCATCTCTGGACGACTTAAGCTCCAAACGACTTAAATTCTAAACGACTTAACAACACTATCAACCTAATGACGACAGTTCTACGATTCTTCGATCCGTAAAAATACGGGTCATTACAGCGTCACCATTTTATTCTTTTTTTTTATGTGAACAGCTATGGTTTTCGAATTGAGGAGAAGGGATTTGAAGAAAATCTGAGCTCGGGCATTTATTTTGATTCTTTTAGATTGTTAGTTCCATTCCTCTGAAAGCAACGAGGAAGATATTCCTAAAAGTGGCTTCGGGTGCAAGCCAGAGAGAAATCACGTGAGTGGAGTGATGCAATTTACTTTAATTAAGTTTATATAATCGAATATTGAAAATATTTCGTTTAGCATTCTCAAAATCTCGTACTCCGAATCAGATATGCCATCAGGCATTTATAAGGTTTTACCCGCATTCCAAACACAATGGAACAGGTTTCGCAAGCTAATTCGATCGTATGTGCGAGTTACAGAAGAAAACGATCAAATTTTAATTGAATCGATTAAAATAATTTCAATGCGTTTTGAGCTGCCAGGGTCAAACGACAACTCCGATTGCCACGAAATTTGAAATCCGATAATAACTAACGATTTTGGATCCAATGGAACAGGTTTCGTCCAATTTCGAGACTGTGCCTTGGAAGGCTATTTTTAAATTCAATTGAAACGATATATTACTAAAATTGAACAAATTACCTTTAAATTAGATTCAGACCATTCTATTATCTCCAGTATTATCATTATAAATTTCATAAGCCTTCAAATTATTTAAACAGGCTTAGAAATTTCAGATTCAACAATTTACCCAATTTTCAATTATTAAATTCAATATTTAAACTATACAATTCAATGATTTCATTATCAAGTAAATATTGATATCTTGAATTCAAGTTAAAATTAACTTTTAAATAGTTTAAAATCAATTAATTATTCCAATTTAATTTGTCAAAATTTCCGGGTCGTCACAACAATATTGAAGAAAACCCTCTTCAAGATGAGGACAATGTTCCACAAGAACAAACTTAACAACTTCAAAATGAATTGCCACTAAGGAGATCCATTATAGAGAGGAAAGATGCCATTCTGGATGATTATGTGGTATTTCTTCAAGAAATAAAGAACAGTAGTGGGAAAATTGATCCTATCAACTTTCATCAAGCCATGCAAGATGCTAATTCTCAAAAGTGGATTGAACCTATTAATGAAGAGTATAAATCCATGCAAGGCAATAAAATTTAGGACCTTGTCTCTTTACCTGAAGGTAAGAAACCAATTGGTTGCAAGTGGACATTTAAAACCAAGAGGGATGGAAAAAGGTAACGTGGAAAGATATAAGGCTCGTTTTGTAGGAAAAGGTTTTACTTAGAAGGAAGACATCGATTCTAAAGAAATTTTCTCTCCAGTTTCGTCGAAAGACTTTTTTAGAATAATTTTGACGCCTGTCGCACATTTTGACCTTGAATTACATCAAATGGATGTTAAAACTGCATTTCTCAATGGAGACATTGATGAAACAATTATATGCTGCAACCAGAAAACTTTTTGTTCAGAGATCCAAAGAAGATGGTTTGCAAACTATAGAAATCCATTTATGGGCTCAAACAAGCTTCTCGTCAATGGTGCCACAAGTTTCATAAAGTAGTTACCCCATTTGGTTTCTAGGCAAACATAATTGATAACTGTGTGTATCACAAGTTAAGTGGGAGAAAATTCATATTTTTGATTTTATATGTTGATGATATATTGCTTGCCTGCAATAATTTACATATTTTGCATAAAACTAAGAGATTTCTTTCAAATAATTTTAAAACGAAAGATTTTGGAGATGCTTATTTTGTATTAGGAATTCAAATTGCTTATGGGGTATTCTTGGATTGTCACAAATGAACTATACAGAAACAATGCTCAAAAGGTTTGGCATGCAAGATAGTAAAATGGATGATACCCCTGTTGTTAAAGGAGATAAATTTTGTCTCAAACAATGCCCTAATAACATACTTGAAGCAAAAGAAATGCAGAAGATCCCTTATGCATCTGCTATAGGGAGTCTAATGTATGCTCAAGTATGTACGCGTTCAGATATTGTATACATTATAGGAGTCTTAGGCAGGTATCTTAGTAACCCTGGAATGGATCATTAGAAAGAAGCAAAAAGGGTTATGAGGTATCTTCAGAGAATAAAGGACTATATACTTACATATAGAAGATCGGATCAGTTGGAGATCATTAGGTATTCTGATTCTGATTTTGCTGGATACCCAAATAGTAGAAAATTCACTTCAGGATACATATTTCTATTAAGTGAAGGGGATATATCATGGAAAAACGTTAAACAAATGCTCATAGATTTTTCCAGCATGGAAGCAGAGTTTGTGGTTATGAGGCATCTAACCATGCGAAATGGCTGTGGAATTTTATCACTCGGCTGCGCATTATTGATAATATTGAAAGACCGTTAATGTTATATTATGACAACAGATCTGCAGTATTATATTCTAATAACAATTGAAGCTCAACTAAGTCAAATTATATTGACATCAAGTTTCTAGTTGTAAAGGAGAGAGTGAAGAATAAGTTAAAGAGCATATTGGGACAATTTCCATGCTAGCGGATCCGCTTACAAAAGGAGTACCACCCAAGGTCTTTCATATGCATGTTGCTAAAATGGGTGTATCTTTTATATAAGGATATTTTGATTTAGGGGGAGTTTGTACTTAGTCGCTTATTTCGCGACACTGCTTTATATTTTGATTATGGACATGTGTTGGTTTTTCTAATCAGAAATAAAGTTTTCTTTTGCACTTCAATTGTTTAATATATTATTTGGAATTTTGATCTCATTAAAGTAAAGTAAGACCAGTTGGAAATAGACATGTAAAAACCACATTTCATGTAACTTCCATGCTGCACATACATGATTGATCTATGTCACTTGATTGTGTTAATATCTATGACCATTGATGGGTTTAGTTACAAAAAAGGGTAATGAAAGCCACTTTGGTTCTATGTTAACACAATCAATGGAAGAGATTGTTTTGAATATACCATATTATCAAGATAGCTAATTAAGAGCTCATAAAGTTGAATACATTCTATAAAGTTACATATGTGGTCCAGGGGAAGATTGTTGGAATAATTCAACATAATGGGGCCACATATTTTAATGTTTGAATGTGTAAGATATCTTGTAATTAAGTCTAATTACGTGATATATTTTGTAATAAACATATTATGACTTAAGTGGTATATCCGTTATGTAAAACTATAACGTGTGGATACCGGAGTGACAATTTTAGTTTGTTGAAGGGCCGAACTAAAAAAAGTCACACATTATATACATGGGGTTATGGTTTCCAAATTATACAAGTCTTATCATATTCTTTCCACCCTCTTCTAAATAGAAGTTATAGATCTAAGCTTGTGTCAATTTGGAAGATCTAATCAAAATTAATCTTCACATCAATTAAGAATCGATGGATTCAGGTACGCGTTCCTCTGTTAATTTCATATATTTGTTTTTCAATTGAATCAGTATGGGTTATATGTATTCAGATCTAATATAGATTAATCACCAACAGAACCTATTGACAATGTGAAGCAATATGGGAGCATAGTTGGTGCACTACAATATGTCAAGGTAACAAGACTAGATATAGCATTCAGTGTCAATAAAGTACGTCAATTCATGCAGAGACCATTAATTGATCACTGAAAGGTGTAAAGCGTATACTAAGATACTTGAAGCAAACAATAAATCAAGGCACAAATTTAAAAGCATGCAAAACAATAGAAATTCAAGGATACTCAGATGCCGATTGAGCAACCGACATAGACGATCGGCAGTCTACATCTGGCTATTGCATATATTTAGGAGCAAATCCAGTGTATTGGTGTTCCATGAAGCAACCAACTGTCTCTAGATCTAGTACTAAAGTCGAGTATCACAGTGTAGCAAGCACGAGTGCTGAAATAGCATGGATCGAAACTCTCCTCAGTGAAATAGGAATTCAACTGAAGACAAGGCCGAGTATCTGGTGCGACAACCTCATTACAATCTCACCGACCGCTAACCTCATACTTCACTCTCGAACGAAGCACATTAAAATTAACTTGTACTTCGTTCGCGAGAGAGTGCTGGAGGGAAAATTCACATCAATCACTTGCCAGCATGCTATCAACATACAGATATACTCATTAAGCCTTTATCAACAAAAAATTTCACAAGATTAAATCAAATCTGAAGATTGATGAAGGCGACGGAAGAGAAAAGGGATGAATAAACCATAGCTCGAATTGTGGGAGGGTATTAGAAGAATGAAAACAACCGTATGATTGTTTATACATATACCCCCACTATTAAGGGCAAAATTGTAATTCATTTTTTAACAGCTGGCAAAGGGTTGTATTTGCTCTGAATAAGTCAGCATAGAAACTGTATATATACGAACGCCGGTACTGTATTATGTACATGAAATATTGTCTGAATTAAGGATCAAAACCACTTATTCTTCTTTATCATTTTCTAACTTTGTAGTTAAACTTTATTAACATCTAAATCTTATTTATTTTTTCTTTTTGTGTTCCAGTCACTTTAGGGAGTCATGGACAAATACTTGGGTCTTACAATTGGATTAATTTTTTTGGAAAAGATCACATTCTGTATGTGGTAAGCCAATTGTATGATTTTTCATCAGGAAATCTTGCAAAGTTGGCTTGAATCAACTGCTCCATCTTCTAATATGTTGACCCAACCTGGTTCCTAGGCCTACCTAGCATTCATGTTTGGATTTGTTGTAGTATTCTAATACAAGCATAGATAAATATGAGCAATCATGTTCACGAGAGGATCCTAAAAATTCATAGCCATCATATATGTTAGCTTTTTAATGGATTTGCACTTGTTACCACGTCAAATAGTCTGATGCATATACATACATCATTATCAAAGCATGCACGTTCATCCATGCATCATATATTTCAGTTTCAAAAAATCATTCAAATGCTAAATTCACGTAAGTTTCAAAATCAAACCATCAGATGGGAGCTTTAAGCATATCATCAGCATGTAATTCTCAATGAGTACAGTATCAGTATTTACTGGAATACCACCTTTATATAGATTCTAGAGGATCAAATAGTTCACTAGATTAATATGCACATGAACACAATATGCACAGTTATTCACAGCTCCTTTAACTGATGTTAATTTAATATATTTATTGTCAGGAGTCCAAAGAAATCAGTAGAACAAAGTACATGTAGCTAATAAATTTCTTTAACTGAAACAATCTTCAGCTCAAAACAAAACCACGAGAAACAAACTCCCTTAATTGAAATAATTATTGGAATTCCTTAAGAAATCAAGTGAATGAAAAATACATAAAGTCCCACATCGCCAATTTGTTGAGAGATATATTAATTTATATATGCCTTTCTCATGAGGAGGTTGGGGGCCTGGGGCTCCCAAATGTATGCTTTGTTGTGAGGAGGGAGATTATGCATCACCACCACACACGCGCGCGCGCCGCCATCCGACCGACCGGGCTCGGATAAGGAATGACCATTCTTTTGCTGGGCCATTGTTAATAGTTTTTTGGGCTTCGGCTGAAACTGGGCTGGTCCTGGAATATGAAGAGAAGCAGCAGGCGGGTAAAAACGGACGCGGGACTGAAGAGACACGACTTCTGAAGCGCGCGCAAACGAACAGGTGCGGCCCATGTGAGGAGACGCGGCCGAACAGCAGGCAGGTGCGATGAAAAAGCAAACGGCGCGACCGTTTGGACAAACGGGTGCAGTCGCGACCGTTCGAAGGGATACAGACCAATTATAAATAAGGAGGAAAACTGATCACTTTCCTCACCGTTTTTAATTTAACTTATCTCTTCTCTTCTAAACACAACTGCTGTTCTAATATTCAAATCACAGAGTGATATACTCATTACAATTTCGTGCAGAATTCGTCTGTTGTATCTTGGGAGAATTTTGAAATAAAATTCTTAAGGAAATCGTTACGACGAGCCTCAGACGTAATCCGGTTAGAATTCTAGTCTGATTGTATATTTATATACATTGTTCTATATTTCTATCCATTATTCTGGTTATACTGTTTATTCAAAATAGTGTAACGCTGTTGTCGTAATTTATTTACAAACGTAACTTATTGTTACATTTATCTAATACAGAATTCCAGCGTAGTGGAATTCTAATTAATAAACTTGTGCGATGAGTTTATTGTAGCGTGCTATCTGTTTTAGTATACTAGCCAACTAACATCTTAAGAATTTTACTATTTTACACTAAAACAGAGATGGCAACAGTTGACAACATAAAAATGGATAAGTCCACCTTTTCAGCGGTTATTTCTGAATGCAATTTGGTTCAGAACCCTAACCAATGGTGGGTTGACACAGGAGCTACTCGTCATGTTTGCTCTGAAAAATCCATGTTTTCAACATACCAGAAATTCGATCAGAAAGAAAGACTCTACATGGGTAATTCTGCAGTTTCCATGATCGAAGGCAGTGGCACAGTTATCCTCAAATTCACTTCTGGAAAAACTGTCAAATTGAATGACGTGCTTCACGTTCCAGACATACGCAAGAATCTGATCTCCGGCTCAGTGCTATCAAAGAAAGGATTCAAAATTGTGTTCGAATCAGACAAGATGGTTCTGTTCAAAGCTGGAATGTATATCGGAAGGGGTTATTTATGTGATGGCCTATTTAAGGCAAACATAGCCGTTATCGGCAATAAATCTATGTATTCTGATCGTGCTATTAATAAAATTGAAGTTTCTTACTTGCTTGAGCACAAAATTTTACTATGGCACGATAGATTAGGACACATAAACTTCCGAAAAATGAAGAAATTATCAAACTTGGGATTAATTCCAAAATTTCAAGTAGATAAGAACTACAAATGTGAGACATGTGTAGAAGCAAAAATGGTCAAACAACCATTTAAATCTGTTGACAGAAGCACTGAACCATTAAGTTTGGTACATACAGATTTATGTGATTTTAAATCACTACCTACAAGAGGTGGGAAAAAGTATTTCATTACTTTTATTGACGATTATACGCGATATTGCTATGTATATCTTTTAAATAGTAAAGATGAAGCAATAACAGCGTTTATAAAATACAGGGCTGAGGTAGAAAATCAGTTAAATAAAAAGATCAAGATACTAAGATCTGATCGAGGTGGAGAATATGAATCACCATTTGAACAGTTCTGTGCCGAAAATGGTATAATTCATCAAACAATAGCTCCATATTCACCACAACAAAATTGTATAGCCGAGAGGAAGAACAGAACGTTAAAAGACATGATTACTGCCATGCTTTTAACTTCTGGTCTACCGACGAACTTGTGAGGGGAAGCCTTAAATATGTCTAATCACATATTAAACAAAATTCCTCACAATAAAACGGGAACAATTCCATATGAGATATGGAAAGGACACAAACCAAGCTTTAAATACCTCAAAGTGTGGGGGTGCTTGGCAAAAGTTCCAGTTCCGCCTTCCAAGAGAGTCAAACTTGGACCAAAAACAGTAGATTGTTATTATCTTGGGCCAGCCCAAAATAGTAGTGCCTACAGATTTTTGGTATTCAAGTCTGATATAAATGATATTCATGTAAATACAATCATGGAATCAAGAGATGCCTCGTTCTTTGAAGATGTGTTCCCGCATAAAAGAAACGATGGAAATCCTGTCCCGAAAAGGACAAGAGATAACAGAGATGAGACATGTGAAGATGAAACTCATCAGGACAACGAGGAGGATGAACCAAGAAGAAGCGTAAGGGCAAGAACTTCCAAAACATTTGGTTCGGATTTTTTAACTTATATGTTAGAACACGAACCTCAAACGTACAAGGAAGCAATGTCATCTTCTGAATCTTCATGTTGGAAAGAAGCAATCCAAAGTGAGATTGATTCAATTCTAAGTAATAAAATTTGGGAAATAGTTGATATTCCACCTGGAATAAAGCCAATTGGCTGTAAATGGATTTTCAAGAAGAAATTGAAATCAGACGGCTCTATATAAAGCCAGATTGGTAGCCAAAGGATATCGTCAAAAAGAAGGAGTAGACTTCTTTGATACCTATTCAACGGTTACACGAATAAACTCTATAAGAATGTTAATAGCAATTGCTTCCATATATAATCTAGAAATTCATCAGATGGATGTCAAAACAACATTCTTAAATGGAGATCTCGATGAGGAGATTTACATGGAGAAACCTGAGGGTTTTATTTCCAAAGGAAATGAAAACAAAGTATGTCGTTTAGTTAAATCACTATACGGACTAAAACAAGCTCCAAAACAATGACATGAAAAATTTGATAGTGTCATGATGAAAAATGGTTTTCGTATAAATGAATGTGATAAATGTGTTTATTACAAACAGGTTGGACAATCATATGTGATGATTTGTCTATATGTAGACGATATGCTAATCTTTGGTCCTAATACTACAGTAATAGAGACTATAAAGAAGATGTTAATCAACAATTTCGATGTGAAAGACTTAGGAGTTGCGGACGTTATTTTGGGAATCAAAATAATAAGAACACCTAATGGAATTTAACTATCTCAGTCACACTATGTAGACAAAGTGATTGAAAAATTCCAAGAGTATGGAATTAAAGGAGTGAGGACACCTTTTAATCCATCGGAAGTACTGCATAAAAACACTGATGAGAGTGTAATGCAACTTGAATACTCTCGTGTAATAGGATGCTTAATGTATCTGATGAATTGCACCAGACCAGATATTGCTTACGCGGTAAGTCGACTAAGAAGGTATACAAGTAATCCAGGGAAGGAACACTGGAAAGCACTAATGAGAGTGTTGAGATATTTAAAGAATACCACTAATTTTTCCTTACATTATGGAAAATATCCTGCCGTCTTAGAAGGATATAGTCATGCAAACTGGATTGCAGATTCAGAGGAATCAAAATCAACGAGTGGTTATGTCTTTACCCTAGCAGGGGCAGCAGTGTCATGGAAATCTACTAAACAAGCATGCATAGCTCGATCCACTATGGAATCAGAGTTCATTGCATTAGATAAAGAAGGCGAAGAAGCAGAATGGCTTCGTCACTTTTTAGAAGATATTCCGTTTTGGCCTAAACCTGTACCGGCCATATGTATACACTGTGATAACCAAGCTGCGCTAAGTAGAGCGCACAATTTTGTGTATAATGGAAAGTCACGACATATTCGTCTACGCCATAACACAGTTAGGCAGTTACTCTCTAATGGAACTATTTTCATTGATTATGTGAAGACAAATGATAACCTAGCGGATGCATTTACTAAAGGTTTATCAAGAGAGAAAATTGACTGCGCATCGAGGGGAATGGGCTTAAAAGCATAAACCATCAAGAGTTATCTTATACGGAAACCTATCCTAGCGACTGGAGATCCCACGGACTAGGATCAATAGGCAAACCAGTTCTGAATAACTCAAGACGTAATGCATTTACGTGGACATAGTCCAACTCCATTCCTATGGTGCAAAATATAAATACATGCCTATAGAGGTGTTTAAAGGTTAAAACTATGTTTTTTAATGATGACCATATCTTGACAATAACAAGTGGGGTATATGTAGGATACTCTTAATGGTTGCGATCACCTATGTTAGTGTGAGCTGGGTCGGCTCTATGAGAATATTCAAAGGCTTTTATTCTCTAAAAACACTCGCAGAACCAAAAATTGTTCAGGACCAAAATGAACACAACCAAGAGATTGGATGAGAAGGGAATCAATGCTTCGTAAAGCTTATTGTCTGGATATACAATGAAGGCCGACGGTTCAAGATGAAATAATTCACCGATTAGCTAAGTAGATCCGATAAGTTTTAACTAGGGAAAGTTCAAAGTGAAATATCTACTTATCCACGACAAAGCATTATTCCATATGTACTCTGTGATATTTCGCTTTGCGTGGGGATATGTATATTACCATTCATGTGGGGAATTGTTGGAATTCCTTAAGAAATCAAGTGAATGAAAAATACATAAATTCCCACATCGCCAATTTGTTGAGAGGTATATTAATTTATATATGCCTTTCTCATGAGGAGGTCGGGGGCCTGGGGCTCCCAAATGTATGCTTCGTTGTGAGGAGGGAGATTATGCATCACCACCACACACGCGCGCGCGCCGCCCTCCGTCCGTCCGACCGACCGAAGCGAACCGGGCCGGGCTCGGGTACGGGTCTAAAATGACCATTCTTTTTTGGGCTTCGGCTGAAACTGGGCTGGTCCTGGAATATGAAGAGAAGCAGCAGGTGGGTAAAAACGGACACGGGACTGAAGAGACACAACTTCTGAAGCGCGCGCAAACGAACAGGTGCGGCCCATGTGAGGAGACGCGGCCGAACAGCAGGTAGGTGCGATGAAAAAGCAAACCGCGCGACCGTTTGGACAAACGGGCGCAGTCGCGACCGTTCGAAGGGATACAGACCAATTATAAATAAGGAGAAAAACTGATCACTTTCCTCACCGAATTTTTAATCTAATTATCTCTTCTCTTCTAAACACAACTACTGTTCTAATATTCAAATCACAGAGTGATATACTCATTACAATTTCGTGCAGAATTCGTCTGTTGTATCTTGGGAGAATTTTGAAATAAAATTCTTAAGGAAATCGTTACGACGAGCCTCAGACGTAATCCGGTTAGAATTTTAGTCTGATTGTATATTTATATACATTGTTCTATATTTCTATCCATTATTCTGGTTATACTGTTTATTCAAAATAGTGTAACGCTGTTGTCGTAATTTATTTACAAACGTAACTTATTGTTACATTTATCTAATACAGAATTCCAGCGTAGTGGAATTCTAATTAATAAACTTGTGCGATGAGTTTATTGTAGCGTGCTATCTGTTTTAGTATACTAGCCAACTAACAATAATCTTATAATCATTGACTAAGTACACTAAGAAAGAAAAGAAAGAAGAAGAAAACGCAGCCTTCTAATTTTTAGCAACAAATCCTACAAGGAGTACAAAACCCTACACTAAGACGGTTACTACGAAATTTGAATCTTCATTAAACATCTATAGCCTACAAATCTTTTTTTCATGAAATGCCACATCTCTTGCAATCACAGCTGCATTTTGAAAGCAATAGATTTTCAAATCATAGTACTCCAACATCTCACTACAAGAGATACCAGATATTCCAACGGCTCTCAGCCATTGACGGTCGTTGACAGCCGTTCGAAAAGTCATTGGAATAGCGTTCACGCTTTCCAACGGCTTTCAACGGAAGCTACAGGGTTATTCCAACGGCTACCAATGGCAATTAGCCGATGGAGGCCGTTGGAAGCCATTGCAATAAAATGACCAAATAGCCGTTTGTAGCCGTTGCTAATCTGGGTGAATTTTTTTTATAACAACGAGTCATTCACCTTCCAGCCGCACATAATAAATATATATTCATTTCCACTGAATTTCACCTATATATATATATATTACATATCCAACACATTATACCACAAACAATATAAACAACCAAAAATTAACATCAAACATTACATTTCAAACCAAACTCCAAGTCAATATGTATATAAACAACAAAACCCTCACCAACACCAACTCGAATTCATATTCAAGTCAAAATATACAATGCAAACACTTAAACCTCACCACCTCAAAGTCAATATATACACAATAACCATCAAACACAATCTTCACCACCTCAAAGTCAATATATACAATAACCAACCACAAAGACAATAATCATCACGCCTCTCAAGCATCATCCTCACCTCCGGAAGCACCAGACAACGAAGGGAAGGAACATGCCTATGTGCGTACTCCGCTAAACGTTGATTCAGCTGCTCCATTTGTATAACACGAAGACGGTTCTGCTGTTGTAGCTGCTCAACCATGTCTCTAAGTTCTTTTATTTCTGCTTTGTCATACGCGTTTTGAGCTGTTCAAACCTGCAAATAGAATGTGAGATGTTCAATTTGTATTATAATCATTTTCTTAAGCAATGCAGATTTTAAAATATAGAAACATAAATGACGTGATCTTAAGAAATGTATATACCACAAGGAAATACATATTTTATTAAATGATAATGGTGCAGGATGGTAAATCACGTATATGTTAGATTTAACTCAGGTAGAAATCATCATATGTATAGTGTATCTATAGGTTAATTTATTAAATGTAATATTGCAATGTTTATAAGATTACCGCTTGGTTTCCATAGCCATAGCGCCTATTCCGATGCGTCAGATCCATGATAACATCGAAAATATTACATTGCTACTCTACCGTCAACTCATCGCGATCTGATTCTGAAAGCAGCTCTGCCCATGCCTTCTGAAACTTTGCCTAAAATAAAAAACAATCATAGGTTAAAAGTAGTAGAATATGATTTAAACTTATCGATATTAATAAAATAAGGTTTAAAATATGCATACATATGCAGCCGTCGCCTTATCATCATCATCCCACTGATATGTAATATTGCCAGCATTGTCTGCTTGTCTTGCTGCGTGGGTGTGGGTAAATACCTCCATCATAGACACGGGACGTCCAAGCGATCTTTTCTGTAATAAATAATTTATATATTTTAATTTTTCATAGCTAATTACTGAACTGATTAATATACAAAATGTAATAACGGTTTAGATTCGTAATTGATAAATTTATCAAGTCCTCAAGGTGATGCTAAAAAGACTTGGATCCGCCACGATGCGTTACAGTATTCCTACTTTTATTGGCGGAGTTCCTCTCCGATTCCATCTGCAATTTAAATTGAATATTATATTTACTAATTGTGAAATAATTAACTATATATTTGGTAGATTTATCTTGAACTCATCGGTCTCCCACCAACTCATCCAAGAATCCCATATGGAAGCACCCATCCAGTTCGGTTTCTTCCCCGATTTTTTAAGAGCCGACGTTGCCTCCCTCTAATTTTTGGCGACCTTCCAATTCCAGTGGCGCTGAACCATGGAGACATCGGGCTCCTCCAAGTCCACTTGCCCATGTACAAAGAGAAAATATTACTAATTGTTCATTTATACTTATTCATATAGTAAAGTGGTATAAATTCACCAGAAAATCCTGCCAGATGGCCTCGCAGGCTTGGTCAGGGATCTTACTCCACTTAGGCCAGCAATCTGTCATCCTGCTCATATATGATTGCTTGGAAAGGCCAAACACAACTCCTGAGGGCTCCAAATCAAATCCCTTGTGTTAAATATAAAACAAAGCTTTAGACAAGTGTGTGTGTGTGTGTGTGTGAACAAATTTATATTGTTATCATTTTAATTTTGATACTTTCTTGATTACATATTTTACATTTCCGAAGAATGACATCATCTTTTCAAACAATATGCAACCATTTAGACATGTATTAATTTTTTGATACGGCCAACCGAAAGATGACATAAGTTTTTCACTTCATAATAATTTCGCACATTAAAT
Organism: Allium cepa; assembly: GCA_030765085.1. Taxonomy (NCBI): domain Eukaryota; kingdom Viridiplantae; phylum Streptophyta; class Magnoliopsida; order Asparagales; family Amaryllidaceae; genus Allium; species Allium cepa. Next base: position 794,591,905 of record CM060938.1, on the reverse strand, counting down.
TATCTGATGGCATATGGCGTTTAGCAGCTTGTACAACAGCCGTAAATGGCTTCTGTGATGTTGTACTTTGATTTCATTGTAATGTACTCTGCAGTTGCGAATAATTGAGTGCCGCTAGTACATCCATTCCAAAGAGGTTTCTTAACAGCATCCAATAAATCATATATTTTTTCCCTCCAACATTTGGTTCCTCTTCGACGTTAACATCGTCGTTATTAATTTCAACAGTAGGAAACATTGATCGTGCTGCATCTTCAACCATATGTTCTATGAGATTCGTCATACTAACTTCTTCACTAATGACCTTTATTGACTGTTCGTCGTTACGCGTTATAATTTCTCCCTGACGATCCCACACCAAATAATTGGTTACGAAACCATATTGGCGCAAATGAATCCTAACCATATTCGGTACTAAATGCTTCAATAATTTGCACCTACTACATGGATAACGAATTCCTATGTCGTTTCTAATAAAGCAAATTCGACAAACACATTTACTCCGTTAAGAAAATGTTTACTTATTGAGCCTCCCATTTCTCTTCTTTGATAGATCCAGCTCCGATCAATAAAATAATTGACCATTTTCCTACTATAAAACCTATAATCAATAGTAAAAAAATTTATTAATCAAATTCGATAAACACATTTAGATTTTACTGTTTTTTATAATCCATTTTCGTTTATATACAAAGTTATATTTCTTGATATTTTATTCATATTTTTGTACCTTTTGTGATGGTCGGTCATCCTACTTCCCATTACAAACACAATAGTAATTACATTTCTTAAATCATATCATTATAAACGATTTTTCAAAATTTCGGCAGCACTTCCTCCGTGTTCCTTGTATCGTACGCATATGCATGCACACAAGGAACGAAAAGGAAATGCCATCGAAATTTTATGAACCATTTATAACGATATGATCTACGAAACGTAATTACTTTATAGTTTTTGTAACTTGTCCAATACAGGGACAAATCCAACAGATATTGTATCAGATGAATATGAATATCCGTTTTGCAATAAAAATGAATATTCATACAACGATCATATACAACACTTGTCAGACGGGGCCAAAAATTCACTAAGGGATTTAAATTTTGTTTATATGTTACGTTTTATTAAATATATAAAATAAAGCATACTATGAATTATTTTATTTATATTCTACTATTTTACTAAATATATAGTAAATTAAATGATTTTTACTATTTCACAAAATATATAATTCATGTATATATATATATATACTAAATTATATACTTATCTAATGCTAATATATTTTGTAAAAGATATAATTCATGTTCGTAAAATATTCGACTAATTCATGTTTGCTTAATATTTTACAAAACATACACAAAATAATTTAAATCAATCATAACTAATCTAACGCTAACTCAAATGCACATTTACACTAAATTATCAACATACGTATATATGTGCATAATATGTATACACAAACAATTTGGACATTTGGATGGTAATAATTGTTATTAGCACTTAGTTTGGTATAATAAACAATCAATAGGCCATTAGATACAACTATAACAACAAATTAACACAAAATTAGAAAAACTTAAAATTTTAGGGTTTTAGGCAAAACCTGATTTTGGAGATGTATGTGGATGGAGAGAGGCTGCTGGCGTTGATTGATGGCGTCGGAGTGGCTACCGGTTGCATGGGGAAGTTGGGAGCAAGAAAAGAGGAGTGGAGGAGGGTTTTGGTGTTTTTAGGGAGGAAAAGGATAATGATTCAACTCTCGGCCTCGCTGCAGGTTTACACGAATATTTCCAATGGTTTCCAACGGCAGCAAACGACTGTTTTTCCAACGGTTACCAACAGCTAGCAATGGCATGTTAAAAAATAATGAGCCATTGGTAGCCGTTGGAAAATCCCGTTAGCGGCCGTTGGAAACTTTTCGTGGCTATATACTGTAGTTCTAGTAGTGTCCATGTTCCGTCTTCATGTATAGCAATAGCTTCCCATTATGAATTGCAATGAGTTGACAAACTCAGCAATGTACGCGTGGGTGGTTCCGGCAGTGACGGTTCAGAGTCCACCAAGCACCATCAAATCAAAATAGTAAGCAACCAAACCTTTCAAAAATTTCATCAACAAAAATGGCAATGAATACTTCATGCATATACCAGGTATAAGTTTACAGGCTCCAAGCAAACTGATAAGCATCCTTCAACAGTAGTACGACTTCCAAGGCATGTTTTCAAATAAACATCATTAAATCAACTAACCATCAACCCTACTTATTTATCAACTTCCATTCAGTACCTCCACATCAAACTCCAATGATACCAAATAATTCGGATCATCGCTCGACACTTTTTTCATCGCTTGAGTTCAACAAATATGGCAACTACAGTTTGTAGAGCTTTAACCAGCATTGATCATGAAGCTAAGGATGAACACAATGAGGTCCAACTCATGCATCGACTTCATCCAGGAAGCACATATTTGGATGTTAGAATCTCATTGTCTATATCGTTTTCAACAGGGTTTCATCCCTAGGTGCCAGCAAGGCGAAACTTCATCCAAGCTTCTGAAATGCCTCATATGATTTAGCTCAAAGATTTGTGGAAACTTGTAATTTATAAAATTGAACACGTGTTTGATATATTTGCTGTGTTAGACGTTGTCGGACACAAGGAACCACTAGTGTTTAGCATGTGTTAAACACAAGAAATTGCTAGTTGTGACAACTCGCATATTTTACGATTATATATATTTAAATGTTCTATTTAAATATAGCATCATTAGTTGGATTGAATTCCAAAATGTGATTTTTTTGTAAACAGACAAATTTGGATTCGGGACCACTTCCATTGATTTTAAAACAACGTTTAAACTTGTTTGTGTATAAACATCGATATGTTTGGAGTTGATTAGGATTTTGGTATTTTCATTTGGACTTTGGGTTGGGTTCTATCCCACTAACCCAACAAAAGCCCCCAAACTCATCTACCAAATACCCTAGCTCCTCCACCTTTCATTCATTCTACTCATAATAATTCCTAGCACTAAAGCTATAGGAAAAATGGGGGAAAGAGAGGAGATTAGAAATTCCTAAGCCCTAGTTCTCTTAGGAAATCCAAATTCAAGTTCCAAAATCGAGGAGAAGCTTAGATTGAAGACACTAGTGGTGTAGTGAAGAGGAGTTGGTCTTGCTTTGTTTTAGAGCTTTTCATTTACTTGTTTTTGAGTTTAAAGGTGAGTTCTTGAACTCACATCTATGTCTATAGCTTTCATTGTGGTTAGATATATACCTAACATCTATTTCATGTTCGTTTGCTTTTAATTTGAATTGATTTGGTGAATTTTTCAATTTTGGTGTTTTGAAGTCAAAATCTTTAAAGGTCCTATCTTGGATGTTTGGACATGTTATTTGGAGTGTACCGAAGAGCCTATAAGGCTGGGTTGTCGCTTGGCATAATTCCCTAGCCTTTGTAGCTCGTTTGATCGCTTCCGAACTGAATTGGCCATCAATGGCCTAGGCAAAATGTTGCCCAATACAGGCAACCGGGTGTCTGGTTGAAGAACTCGGACTTTGCTTAGGGCACCAGAAGAAAAAAAAGATATGACAGAAGAAAAAATGGCAGAGCCTAGGACCAGACGTCTAGTCCAAACCAACCAAACCTCTGGTCCAAACCAACTAGACATCTAAGAGGCTTCTAAAATTAAAAAGAAAACGAAAAAAAGAAAAATAAATTTCCCGAACCCCAGGTCAAATGTCTGGCCAATCCAACCAGACGTCTGGTTCTATGCAATTTTGGCTATTCGTCTATTTTTGAGTGGATTTTCAATTTTTATAGATTTTTGTTGCTCCGGTTAGTTATTGTCAATTATTGTCGACATTGATGAATTATTTTTGGGATTTTTGGGTATATCCATTTGATGGATTTGACATTTATTTTCATGGTTTTAATTCACGTCGTCGAATGTGGATTTTTAGTGATAGATTATTTTTACAATCATTTCTGTGATTTATCACTTTTAAATACAAAGGTTTCTATACGGGTTGTTATCTCGCCTTTTGGCAAGGCCATGACCCCAAGAACTTAACTGGAAATCGAGGACAGTCCGTCCCGAAGATTGGTTATACACTAGTTCACTATGGACGTCAACAAATTTTTTCCGAGTCCGGATCGAGCTACAATTGACAAGGCCCAACAAGCAAAGCTATAGAAGCTAGTGTTCAAAATTTCAAGTCAATCCGAGTCCGTATGCTCAAGATATGACCAATGCAATTCAAGTGATCACCTTGTTCGTATCCATCAAGCAACCTGGTAAAACCTTCCTTCGCATCGATCTGGTTCGTATCCATCAGATGCGCATGGTTTCGTATTGATCAGGAAAGCAGCATTCTTCGTGTCCATCCTTCCTCATACTGCTTCGCATCAATCATCTCCAACTTGTTCGTATCGATCAACCAACGTCCACTTCATATTCGTCCGTAGCTGTCTACTTCGTATCCATCAGTAAGTAACACATGAGTCTATTTCATATCAGTCTATTTTCAACATAATTCATATCAGTCGACCATAGGTCGATACAAAATCAATATCTCCCATTGATACGATAGCAACTACTCTGTGATCGATACGAAGAAATCGTCCATCTATCGATACGAGGTGACCATTAAGCGATCGATATGAAATAGCTGCAGTGGATCGATATGAACAAGACCAAGCCGGGACGATACGAACGAGGCGCATTCATAGGAAAGACTCGTCGTTCGGCATAAATGTGGATCGATCCTAAAAACAAGTGACACATCATCAGACATCACGTGCAGAACTATCGATACGAACATCATCGATACGAATTAAGCAACCTTCAGAAAACCCAAACTTGCATCGATCATAACTAAAAATCTACAGTTCCAAATGTTACCAGTAAGCAAAAGTGAATAATAATCAACCATTTCACAGTGGACGTAGGCCATACGCCGAACCACTCTAAATCTTTATGTTTCTCTTCTGTTTTTCTTATTATTGTCTGGAGTGTTTGTTAGATAATCTTAATTTTACATTTGTTTTCTTCATTTTATCTCTTCAAACACTTTCGAAGAGTGTTGTGTCCAATTTTGGTGCAAACACATTAGTGCTTTCATTGAAAAAACCCAGTTTTTCTCCTTCTCGTTGGATCAACTATCGATATCGGATTGCACAAATCTAAGAAGAAGATCCAAATTTCAAAGTTTAAAGTTCTTCCATCCTATTCGAAATTGCATCAAGTCTAGGAAAGAGCTTCGCTATCCATCATGGTTAACATTAGGACTACTTCAGCTACCGCAGATCCAGAAGGACAGGACGGACAAAATCCCGTATAGCCACCTCCTGTCGATCAGAGTGCTGCTGGACCATCAGATCCGCAAGGCTCTGTCACCAGGGACGCCGGGTCGGCAGCAACTGCGTGCCAACGCAGAATTAACTAGTCAAATGAACTGTCAAAGACGAAGGAGATCCAGGAGGGACCGGGCTTCTTATTTATCCATTGAGAGTTCAGCCTCTTCTGACTACCATCATAGATCCACGCATCCATAGCTGGATAGGAGTTATACTCAATCTACTGGACATCAGCACACACTAAATATTAGGCGACTGAGAGTTGGCCCATCAACCAGCTATTAGACTGGACCCTCCTCCCGGAGAGGTACTGTTCCTCATCATGTTACAGACAACCGCACTACCACTGCTGCTACTGAATTGGGAGTTGATGCTCGAAATCGGACAGATCCGAACCGTCACTAACATGAATGCACTCCCGAGCCTTATGTTCCAGAGAACTTAGAACCAAGGAGGCGAGACATGGACCGTTGACCACGTCCGGCCCATCCTCGCATTGTGGAACCTGACTACAGCTTGGCCCAGCAGGCCCAAAACGTCCAGATGCCGAACATCCCAATGATAATCCATCAGATGATCTGAGAAAATCAAGCCCTCACTAATGATGACTGGAGAATCTCCCGGAGTCATACTCCTTTTACCGTTGAGATACTCTATGCTGAATCATCTTGGCGATTCAGAATGCCGACTTTGCCAATTTATAAAGGGAGCTATGATCCTAATCAGCATATCTTAAAGTATGAATGGTTAATGAATGCTGCACGAGTTGATGATGCAATTAAGTGCCAAAGTTTTCCGATCTCTCTAGAAGGCATAGCGACAATGTGGTTCATCCGTTTACCATCTCGATCTATCTCTTGTTTTGATCAGTTGGCGATGAAGTTTGTTGAGCAGTTTCACATGCATGTAACAAGGTTGAAGGATGTTAATAATTTATCTAGTGTCACCCAAGCCCCTAGAGAAACGCTTAGGCATTATTTGGAGAGATTTCATGCTGCATGCACTGAGATCAGCGATCCCAATGATGACTCCATTCTGATGGCACTGACTAAGGGGATTGATCCCAATTTTGAGTTCGGCAACTAGTTGATCGGAAAATCTCCTACGTCATTGGACCGTTTCTATTCCAAGGCAGCCCAATTCTTGAGAAGGGCGGATGCGAAACCGTTTAGGAAAAATGATGACATAGGACTTAGTGTGGAAGGAATTCAGAGCAATGTTATTGTTAAACAAACCGGGGAGAGCTCCGGAAAAGTGCATTTGAACATTCAGAATAAACAAAATCAATAGAAAGTCTTCTATGTTTGATAATTATAGGAAATGGGATCAGAATCATGGTCCATGACGTAGGGCTTCTATGTTTGATAATCATACTCCTCTAACATGTCACTGGAAAATGTATATTTACAGACCTGCAATACCATTCAGTATAAGAAACCTACTTCGAAGCAATCGTCGGAAAAACAAATTTAGACAGGAAAGTTTTGTAGATTCCATGAAAGTTACGGCCATAACACAAACGAATGCCGTCATTTGCAGGATGTCATTGGGAAGTTGATACGTGAGAGAAAGTAAGAGCAATTCGTGCGAGCACCGCGGTCTAGTAATGCGGGCCCATCAAATCAGAACCATGTACCGAATCAAGTGAGACTGGAGGAACCCGCTCGTACCGGCAGGAGGTTGGTGATAAATACTATTAGTGGCGGTCCTTATCTAGCAGACCGAAGCTGGAAGGAAATGGAGTCGTATGCCAGTTCTGTTAGGCATGCGAACTTCAAGTATTGTAGCTGTTTGGAAGATGGAGCTCCGGCCAAGCAACAGAAGACGTTGACTGACAACATCGTCTTTTGAGACAGAGATGCCGATAGGTTGAAGCCCCAACCATCGATCTACTTGTCATATTAGCTCAAATAGGTCCTGCTTGGATGAAGAGAATCTTGATAGACAGTGGAAGTTCTGTGAATACTTTGTTTAAGCGAGCCTATGACCAAATGAAAATGGAGACTAAAGATTTGAAGCCTTGTAAGTCCCATATTCATGGCTTCAACGGGAGTGCAACCATACCCATTGGAGTGGTGGAACTACCAGTGGAGTTAGGAATTGGAGAATGCCGGAGAGTATGGATACTTCAATTTGTTGTGCTGGATATAGACTCGCCATATAATGCTTTCTTGGACCGACTGGCCCTGGTTGAATTTAGGGTTGTCATTAGCCCTTGCATTTGACTTTAAAATTCCCTACCGACAATGGAGTTGGAGTCGTTCTGGGAGACCAGGCTACTGAGCGAGCCTGTTATGTAGCTGAGCTGCGAGAGGTGCAGCCAAAAAAAAGAGGAAAGGGAGTAGAGGAATCTCTCTGCATCCGCTTTATTAAAAATTGACAATTGATGCCTAGGTCCAGGCCCGGGCACCACAACCAATTCCCAAGGGATCTTAACCCTAGGATACTGAAAGCAAAGACGAAGTAGAAACAGTCAAGCTTCCTCGGCCGAGCTGACAATCGATGTCCCAACCAATGATGACGACGATTCTAAAATGATAAAGATTGGATCTCAGTTAAGCCAACAAATGTAAGAGGAATTAGTTGAATTTCTCAAGGCAAACCTCGACGTATTTGCTTGGACACATTCTGACATGTGTGGAATCTCCCCGGACATCGTGAGCCACATGTTGAATATTGACCCATGGTATATCCCTGTCAAACAAAAAATCATGGTGTGGATCCACATCTGCCGCCCTTAAGAAGAGGTAGATAAGCTAAAATCGAAAGGGTTTATTTGAGATGTGTTATACCCAGAATGGGTGTCAAATCCTGTACATGTCCGAAATCCAAATGGAAAATGGGTAACGTGCATTGATTACTCAGACTTGAACAATGCTTGCCCTAAAGACCTTTTCCACTCCTTCGAATCGATCAGCTCGTAGACTCAACAGCTAGAGATAAACTTTTGTCCTTCATGGATGCGTATTCTGGCTACAACCAGATACCTATGCACTTACTCGACAGGAGCATACCGGCTTCATGACCGATATGGGACTAGACTGCTACAAAGTTATGTCATTCGGACTCAAGAACGCCGGTGCAACTCACCAACGATTTGTTAATCGGATGTTCGCCAACCAGATTGGAAAAACCATGGAGGTATACGTGAACGACATGCTAATGAAGTCACGATTCTCCACTGATCATACCGGAGACTGGAATTAGTGTTTTACATTCTTCAAGAATATAGAACGAAGCTCAATCCGTTGAAATGTCATTTTGGGGTCGCATCAGGAAAATTCCTTGGGTTTATCATCAATGCTCAAGGAATTGAAGTAATCCCAAAAAATTCTGGGAAATTAGAAATCTTGAAACTCCAAGAACTATAAAGCAGGTCTAGATCCTCAACAAGAAAGTGGAAGCACTGAGCAGGTTCATTTCAAAATCCACTTACAAATGCATTCTTTTCTTCGATCTGATCAGAAAAGGTAAATAGAACTTTGAATGGACTATGGAATATGAGGGTGCATTCCAAGTGCTAATTCAACACCTCTCCACACCGCCTATTCTGTCAAAGCCTATTAATCACGAGAAATTGTAAATTTACTTGGCAGTGTCAGAAAAACGCAATCAGTGCTGCCCTGATTTGGGAGGAAGACCGAATAAAAAAGTTGGTCTACTATATTAGCAAACGACTAACCGGAGCTGAGAGAAATTATCCAAAGCTAGAGAAGTTGGCTTATTGTCTTGTTATTTCCTCAAGGAGGCTCCGTCCGTATTTCCAGGCTTATCCTATCACGGTTTACACCGACCAGCCGTTACGATAGGTCTTTACGTGACCTGAGACGTCTGGTAGGTTACTCAAATGAAATATTGAGCTAAGTCAGTTTGATATTACTTACACTCCAAGGCGAGCCATTCAAGGATAAGTCCTAGAAGATTTCATAGCTGAATTCACCATCCCAAAGGACTTGCCTGAAACCAGTTAATCTCCTAAATATATCTGGAAGCTGCACACCGATGGTGCATCAAATGACCGTTGCTCAGATGCTGGGGTCGTACTTGAAACTCCTGAAGGTTGTTCTATATGTTATGCTTTAAAGTTCAACTTTCATGTGACTAACAAAGAAGCCGAATACGAAGCCCTGCTAGCGGGATTGAGACTCACCCGGGATTTAAAAATCATTGTTATAGAGATTTATTGTGATTCACAATTGGTCGTGTGTTAAGTTCGGGTGGAATACTGGGCCAAGGACCGAAGACTGGCTGCTTACCTTGCTTGGGTTCAAAAGATATTAAATTAGTTTGATTATTATGCCATCTACTGCGTACCCCGAGAGCGCAATCAGAAAGCCGATTAGTTAGCAAAGTTAGCCAGTATAGGTGAAGCACAACAAATGGGACTCGTTCCTGTGGAAACATTATCTTCCTCGAGCATCGATCAAACGGAGACAGACTGTGTATTTGAGGTTATTCCCGATAAGGAGTCATGAATGACTCCTTTCAGAAATTATCTCGAGCATGGGACCATGCTAGAGCAAGAGTCTAAAGAAACAAATTCTTTGAAAAGCTTCACGGTTCACTGTTCAGAATGGAGTCAATTATAAAAGAGGATACTCTGTTCCTTTACTCCGGTGTATCACTCACGATGAAATCAAATCGTATTGCATGATGTGCACGAAGTGGAATGTGGTGATCACACCGGGGGACAAGCTCTTGCCAAGAAAGTGCTCCGATATGGATACTATTGGCCGACTGTAAATCGCGATGCATCAGATTACGCCATAAAATGTGACAGATGTCAAAAACCCGCTCGAATCCCTAGATCATCGCCTACCGAAATAACTCAGATGGTTAGTTCATGCTTGTTTGCCGTATGGGGCATCGATATTATTGGCTCTCTACCTGTAGCTAAAGGTGGTGCGAAGTACCCATCGTCGCAGTTGATTACTTACCAAGTGAGTGGAAACTAAGCCCTTTGCTACAATCACAACGAAGAAGGTGATCAACTTTGTAGCCCACAACATTATCTGTCGATTTGGTCTCCCACATACTATCATCACTAATAATGGAACCCAATTCGATAGTGTTGAATTTAAGAATTTCAATCAACGATTCCACATTTAGAAGAAATTCTCCGCAGGTACACACCCTCAAGCGAATGGACAGGTTGAGGCTGTGAATAAAGTTATAAAGTCTATTCTGAAGAAATTACTGGAAAAGGTCGAGAGCAAGTAGATCAACTAACTTCCTATGTCTTTATGGGCCTACTGAACAACAGACAAGTCCGCGGTCGGCCACACACCATTCCCTCTTTCCTACGGTTCAGTAGCCGTTGTTCCAATCAAGATGGAAGTACCTTCTCATCATGTGGCTTATTATGATCCGAAAGCGGACGCCATATTACTTGCCAAATCTTTGGATTTATTGGATGAGAAGCGTGAAGAGGCTGACTTGAGGGCAGCCGCATATCAAAGTCGAGTCGCTCGATTATACAATGCCAATGTTCGACCCCGAACCTTCAAACTCGGTGATCTAGTCCTCAAAAGAATCTATCCAGTTCCTTCGCATATGAAACTAATGTAGGAAGGGCCGTATATCATCGAACAAAAGCTCGGAGATGGCATATTCAAATTATCGACCGTTGATGGTCTTACTCTGCCGAGAGCCTGGAACAGGGAAAGCCTTTGTCGCTACTACACATGACAGGCATTGATTATTCAATTTACTTCTCATTTGTAATTTGTTTATGCATTTCGAAATTTGAATTTGTAATAAGGCTACCGACTATGCAGTGTTTTCTTACTTCAGCAATAAAAAGCCATCTCTTCGAGCCATAGCCGTGATTTTTTGAAATGCATCATACAACTATCACTATGCATGGAGCGCTAAATTCCACCAGACAGTGGGGTTTATTCAAATAGGGAGTAACTGTGATACGATCTGTTACTCGCTAAGTCAAACCCGAGCTCGGGGGCAAGTCATCACACCGAAGTCAAAGAAGTATTGAATACGACAATCCTTTAACCAACTCCAAATTCCCAGAGTGCGCTGGAGTATAAACTTATAAATACAAGCTCGAAAAGAGTAGATCCATCCTCCTAACGACTTTTCCCGTATCTTTACCAAGTTTGAGGAGGATGGATCCTTCCATCTAACGATCGCGCTTGTTAACTCAGGGTGGATGTGAACCGACCATCCATGATCCTGATAGATTCTTCATTCCCGGAGTGCGAATGAAATCCTAAAGCATGAGAAAATACAACTGACCATCTATCAGCCAACTCCAAATTCCCGAAGTGTGAACTGGAGTAATAACGTCAACTAACTCCGGATTCCCGGAGTGCGAAACGGAATATCGATGGCAATTGACTCTAAGTCCCTGGAGCGTGGATTGGAGTATAAACACCGACTGACTCTAAAATCTCTAGAGTGCAGATTGGAGTTTAAAAATAAACTGGATACGAATCGATCATGTGTAACATAACTCTGAGTCCCCAGAATGCGGCTAGAGTATAAACATGACCCGGGTGTGACTAACCACCCACGAATCAATCTAAAGTCCCTAGAGTGTGGACATAGTTATAAATATTAAACAGGCGTGACTGACCGCCTTTGAAAATAAATTAAGTCCTCGGAGCGTGGACATATCACTAAAACTTAAGCGGGAATGACCGGCCGCGACGAACATGTGCAATCCCTAGAGTGTGGACATGATCACCAACTAATGAGCGAGTGTGATTCAACTACCCAAACTCGTCATGTTTCAGCGTCGTTTCATAAAGATTAAGACCAATGTGTTAAAGGCAAATAACGATTGCTGAATGATCTTTCCAATGTTTCCCTCGAATCTAAGGGGCATAACTTAAGTACCAACCGGTGATTGAAATAGTGCGAATCGGAATTCAACTTAACACTCGATTGAGACCCGAAATAGTAGCCCCAAAACTTAGCAAACAAATTCATGTGCGAATTAAAGAAGTAAAGTTTCACAAGTACATCGAAGGAAAGTTTGAGTGCTGAAACACTTAAAAGAATTAACACAAGTTGTACATAAGACAAAATGAAATTTTATTTCAATCATTCTTTGGAAGAAAAAGGTTAAGTACAAAGTTATACCAAAAGTCGTACTAGCAGGGGTTGAACCCACATCTATAAACAACCTACAAAAAGAAAGGAATAATAAATTGCTGTCTATCTACCAAAATGAACCGAAGAGACATGTCTACTCGTTCTTTTTTCTTGGTTTCTTCTTCGATGTGGACCTGCCGGAGCTGCTACTTGGTTTTCTCTTTGAGCCCTTGCCTTTCGACGGCCGATCTCCAATCGAGGTCATTATATCAATTTCCTCTTCCAAACTCAAATGTATTGGAATGCTTCCTGATGGCGGATTCGGAGGGACAGGATCAACAATAGGAGGTGGGATAGGCACACTGGTCTCGGTGACCGTACCACCAGGTGAAATCATTCGTAACGGGGATGGACCAGGGCTCGCCATTCCACCTCCAAAGCCGCTAGCCCTGGCGGCTGCTTCCATTTCGGCATTTATCTCAGATTCTTAGTGGGTTGTCTGAGCCTTGCCAGGTACGTTAATGGTTGGGCCCAAGGAGCTGGTTGTAGGTGCGCTTCCACTCATGACAAATGGCAGGTCAGCAAAGGGGTCACTATAATGATCGAGAAGTTCCTCCATCATCTGTTCGTCGAAAGTAAGTGTGCTCCCTTATACCCCATCCATAGACGCAGTTGCCGCATCATGGTTGCTTCCATAATGATAGCCTCCTGCTCGTGATGCAACTCTTAGGTTGTAGGTGGCATAGCAGATGTCCCTCCAATCACTATATAGAGACAAAGAGAAAGCTGTCAATAATTACTTCAAGTTAAACTTCTGATTTTGAGGAAGCACATGAAATGTTCGGAGTACCTTCCTCAATTTGACTTGTGGCCGACGGTGCAGCTTTGGATACTTGCTCTTGGACTGAAGGCAACTGCGGTTGATCGGGATAGTATGCAGGAATAGACTGGGGATTAACCATAGATGAAGTTTTAGGCTGGGTTGGTATAAGAGTTTCAGGACTTGTATCACGGTGCTCGACACTAGAACTTTCTCCGACCTTCGAAAGCTGAGCGCCAGGCTTCTCCTTTTCATATGAGATCATTGCATCATGGAGAACTTTCCATTCACCTTCGCTCAACACCCAGTTCTCAAGCTCGAACTCATCAATCGATTCTACTTGGTGGACAGCCTTTTCATCTCCTACTAATCGGCCCCAAGCATTGAACATGTGTGTTGGATAGTTATCAAACTAGGTCAGGTTTCTGTGCTTCAAAACATTAGCATTGTAAGTGATGAGAATGTCTTTAATATCTGCCTCTAACCTGGCTTCAGTTATTTTAACTTCACCCTCAACCTTGGCCTCAACCTCTTGGATTTTCATTGATGCCGCATCCTGTTCACCCAGAAGCACCACAACATGTTCATATGACTCCTGAGCTTCTTTATTTGCATCATCCTTCTCCTTAATGATTTGGGAAAGTTTGGCTTTAAGCTCATTAAGTTCTTTCAAAGCAGCGTCCCTTTCGGCTGTGATGGTGGTGTTCTGGTGGCCCATCTCCTCCACCAACGCGAAATGCATTTGTCGCATTCTTTCCGTAGATTGAGTTGCCTCGTCTGCTTTTTTGGTGGCCTCTATTTCAGATTGCCGAGAAGATTTAGTTTCATCATTAAGCACTTGAATAAAACGATCCTTCTGAGTCAGATCGGTCTCTAACATCTTGATTATTTTGGCTCGTTCAAAAGCCACCGCCGACGCTTTATCCGCGGCTTTCATCCACTCCTTGTAGAGTATAAATATAATGAATGTAATCATGCATTGTTTGTTCCGCCTTGGATGGAATTTTCTTTAAATGAAGAGGAAAGATAAATTCGTCGAAGATATGTTCATAAAATCTTTTCTCAACTGGGCAATTTTAATTGCCTCTTCGCCGGTAGGCTTAGTAATGGCTTGTTCGGTGACAAGGGGAGTTTCAGCCTTGGTTCTACGACGTTGCGGAATGGGCCTGGGAGCTTGAGAAGATGGTTTTTGATGTGGAGGCTCTATTGGATATTTTCCATGACCAGTGGTTTGTGTGGGAGCTCGAGGAGGTGGAGAACGTGATCGAGAGCGATATTTGTATTCTCTTTCTCTATCTCTCTCGTAACATTCTTGGCTAGAATAACCGCGATCATGATTTCTACCATCCTCCCTCCGACGGGATTCACAATATGAACTCGATGACTGACGCACTGAACGGAGACTTCCAAGCGTAGAATCTTGCCTAGTCATTGTATCTGAAAAGTTAAGGAAAAGTAGAGTTAGTGATCTCTAGAAGTGAACATCTCAAGATTGGAAATCGTGTATGTCACAGCTCAAATTTCAGCGTTCGAAAATCGACACCCGTACTTCACTTTTACTCGAATGCCATAGATTCAACCGTTGAAATTCAACTCGTGCCGGAGCTTATAACACATTAAGTATAACAACATAGCAGAAGAATGAATAATATATCATTGATACACAATAGATACAATATCTGATACAATATGATACAACAGGATATCAATACAAATCAAAGCCAAAAGATATACAACAGCGGAAGATGACACAAGAAGATGGTCTAGATTTTTCAACCATCGATAGAGGAAAGATATCTCCAAAAGATAATCTCTTCAGAACTCAACAAGATAGATACTCCAACATATAGAGACTCCATTGCTAAAGCTCCAAAGCTAGAAAGACTCCAATCCAAAAATCGAGAACCACCATCAATGCTAAAGTGAAGCAACTCGATCCAAATACGATTGCTAATATCTAGAGATTGAATGCTATCGAATCTACATCTACTATTTGGTTATCTGAAAAACCTAACTCTAGACTGCCCGTGTGAAAAATTGTGGGCACCCAGAGTTTAGGAAGGGAATAATAAACTCAGGGTCACTCATGGGACTGGTATAAGCAAACAAAAACAGTTTATCTTTAAAAAAACAACAAAAGAATTTAAAATTTGAAATCCGCAATGCTTTTTGGAAAATGAAACTGCCATAAGGCCTCCCGCCACACACACAATGCAAGCGCACACTTGGAGGATATTTCTCCTTATGACAATCAAAAATACTTGATACATGAAAACCATTTGATATTATTATTAGTGCATAGTGAAGAAAACATTTCGAAAGTATAATATTAATCTTAGCCAGCATAGAAATTTCGAACTATGCCAACTATAACTACCATCTAAACAGTGAGGCGCCACCATAAGCAGATGGAAGGTTATACAACTAAAACCGTAAAGGGCTCGTATTGGATGATTGGATTTCCAACAAATGGTCAGGCTAAGGAACTTCCTTAAAAATGGAATGCCTCTGGAGGGAAGCCCCCAAGAACCAAAATGGTTCCCTACCGACACAAGGCCGGGTTACCATTCCAGGAAGTAAACCCTCAAGATATGCCATCCTCGGTCGTAAACAACCTTTATCCGAGAGCTCGACACTAACAACCACACAGCAATAAGTATGCAGCAACCACATAGGTAAATATCTGAGATCCATACCATGATACCACCTTTTATCCCGAAGAGATGGACATACCCTAGGGGTGCGACCCCTGCAACCTTGCCGCAAAATTCCTGTTTCGACCATTTTGAGTTGTGAGGCTCGACAAAGTCTCATACACAAAGCTACGCTTTACACAAAGCCATGCTTTGATCAACAAATGATCAGCAACAATTCGTATGCCACATTACCAAATTGGGAATGTATCATTAGTAACCATCAACTACATAACCTCTGAGCTCGTACGTGTGACAGCCCAATATTTATTTAATATTTAATTCTTATATTTGTGGACTTTGGGGTTTTATATTTTTCCAAGAGTTGAATTTTAAATTTTATTATAAATAAACACCTAAAGGTTATTAATATATGAAATTATATGATTCTTATTTTGGTTAAGTTTAACGTTTTGGAAGTAGGATGGTGGTGACGTTTTCTTTGGGGTAAATACGTGGACCCGACTCCCGTGAGTTGATATAAGGTGGCTAAAACAAGAGCGATTCTCGGATTAATGAGGTAGCACCTCTGATCGGACACAATTCTTCGTATACCATTCTATTACATTTGTGATTACTTTGGTGCGCACCTTTGATTTGAGAGTGTTGTTCGAGGTGGGCGGTAGTAGCAGCTACGCGTTTCCACCGGTCCGAATGCGTAACTGGTATATCTACCCTGACATTGCCTAGTTGTGTCGTGTCACCTACCCTAGCGAGCCCCATACGAGTTTGATTTGTGTCGTACCTATGGAGTATCCTTTGGTAGCCTCCCGATCAGGAGGTATTACGATACTGTATAGACTATTGGCACTATTACGTGTTAAGGGCTATATGGGTAACCCCTTAACGCTATTTTGAAGTAAGTTTATTTTACTAATAGACAATATTATAATAGCGAAGTATTACTACATAGTAACTAGTTTAACGGATCCTTAAAGGATGGGCGGTCCCAAGCATCCTTTAAGTTACTTGCTCTATATTACAGTACACTTGAATTATTTTACACTGTATAAGTATGTATGTCCTGACTCGAGTGTTAATGTTTTATTTTACGCTCGGGTTAGCCTGAGTTGCAGTTCATTCTTCATTTTGGAGCTAGGACTTCTGTAGATCACTTTTCAAGATGCCGGCAACTTTCTTTTCAGTTCTTTAACTTATGAAATCAAGACTATTGGATATTGAGATTTTCTATTGTTGATTTAAACTATATTTGGATTTAAAGACTATGTAAACTTTATTTGTTTGAGACTATTAATGGTGGCTTCATGAACCACTAAGTTATTTTAATTCCGCTGCGAGTATTCTGATTTCTGTGTCTGTGATTCTGTGATTTGATTTCATTTGCTCCTAATTTATTTACAATCTACTATTTTGTACCATTCAAATCGAAGCTTTGGTTTAACCATAGCCTGAGGAGCAAAACTTATTAGAGATAGAGTAGCAATACCCTCGAATGAGTGAAGTCAAATCTTAGAATCCTTCCTTTGTAAGAGAACGTATTTTAAAATATAAAATAAATTTTTAAAAGGTTTTCCAAAGAGGTATTTTTATATAAAAACTTTCTTATTTTAAAAATAAAAATTTCCAACTACTTTCTCCACCTTATATAAATTAGGTCCTTGTTGAATACCTTTCTAGTGAACTTTATCTTATCTAATCTATATTTGCCTCTATATTTTTCCTCTGTCCTTAAATTCATTCTTGGTTTCTCAAGATGAATCGAGGAAATACCAGAGGTAGGGGACGAGCTGATGCCCCAGCTCCTCCACCCGCGGCCCTGTTAGATTTACTAAGCTATGCAAAGATTATACCGAGCTTGGTGGCACCAAGTTTACGGGGTTTGAATCCATAATAGAAGCTCAACAATGGTTGAGAGACTTGTAGAGAATCTTCTCCTGTCTCGAAATCACAAATGCCCAGCAGAGGCAATTGGCGGCCTGGCAGATGAAAGGAGCCGCTTTGAATTGGTGGTTGTCAGTTACTGCTCACACCAATGAGGCTGACATCACCTGGGAGCAATTTAGGTATCTTCTTCGGTTGTTCAAATTTAGGTTAAATTTCCCCATTTTCGAAATTTGTCTTATCCCTCTTATCGTGCTTTAGGGAGGCCTTTCTCGTCAAATGGATGCCCGAAGCGGGCAAGTCTCAGCTATATCGAGACTTTATGGATTTGAAGCAGGGAGATATTTCCTTCACGGAATACGAGAGAAAATTTAATGAGCTCTCACAATATGGCCTGAATTTGATAGACACCCCGCTTAAGAAGAACGAGAAATTTATCGCTGGTGCTCGCCCCGAGTTTTACGATCGTCTCATTACCCACGTGCATGGTACGTTTACAGCTCTGATGGACATGGCTCTCCGGTAGAGAACCCTACCTCTAGGGCCACTCCAGCTGCTCAATCTGCACCGGCTCAGTCTTTTGGAAATTCTAAGAAAAGGAAGTCAAATTTCTACCGTCATAAGAGGAATAGGACTCCAGGGCTAGGATCATCGTCTTCTGCATCTCAGAGGCCGACGGTAGATCTTTCTGCCATTACTTGATACCGATGTGACCAGAAAGGACACTACGCTAATAGTTGTCCTACTTTGGGCGCTGCTATTCCACCTCCTTCTCAGTTGGCTAGACGAGACCTCTACCACATCTGCCTTCAGCCGGGACACTTCAAGAGAGACTGCCCTACCCAGAAGAAGGGTACGACATCAAGAATTTTCGCTGTTACTTCTGCATCCTCCCCAGCCCTACAGCCTGCACCTGCACCCGCTCCAGTTCCTAGCGACTCTCAAGGTACACTTCAAGGTTCTTTTACTTTGTTTAAATCACTTGTTCGTGTTTTATTCGATACCGGAGCTTCACACAGCTTCATTTCTTTGGACCTTTGTAATAAATTCGAGCATTGCCTTTTTCCTGAAATTACTTCTGTGCCTTTATGTACTCCTGCAAATCTTAGTAGGATTTGTAAGCAAGTGAAGCTTATATATCTCGATCATCGTTTCACTGGTGACTTCTATGTTTTGGGGTTTGACGCTTTTGATTTTTTGCTTGGGGGTGATTGGTTAGATAGGCATGATGCACATATCTCTTGTAGTTCTCGTACTATTGCCTTTAGAGATGATTTTGGAAATCCATTAGAACTCCAGTGTAGTTCGCCTCAGGCGTTTGCGGGGAGCTTCATTTATTCTCTCGATACTTTCCATGGTAATATTGAGTCCACTCCAGTTGTTAGATTATTTCCCGACGTATTTGGTAAAGTCACTTCCTTACCTCCGAAGCGGGAGATTGATTTCCGCATCGACCTCATTCCTAGAGCTCGACCTGTAGTTCTTACACCCAGAAGAATGGCACCACGGGAGAAGATCGAATTAAGGAATCAAATTCAAGACTTGTCCTCTAAAGGTCTGATCAGACCTAGTTTCTCAGAATGGGGAGCAGCCGTAGTTTTCGTCACAAAATCTGACGGTTCTCTTAGGATGTGTGTTTATTATAGGGAGCTGAACAAGCTCACTATGAAAAACAGATATCCTATGCCCCGCATCAATGATATGTTCGATCAGCTTTATGGAGCGACTATTTTCTCTCAGCTTGATTTAGCCACATGTTTCCACCAGCTTAGAGTTGCCGAGGAGAGCATCTCCAAAACTGCTTTCCATACTGAGAATGGTTTCTTCGAATGGCTAGTTATGCCTTTTGGATTGAATAACGCTCCTGCCTTCTTTGTCGACTTGATGAATCGGGTCTTTCGCGATGTGCTCAATAAATTTGTCCTAGTCTTTATTGATGATATCCTGGTGTTCTCCAAGTCTGAGGAAGAGAATAGGGCCCATTTGCAGTATGTTTTAGAGACTCTAAGAAATCACCAATTAAAGGCCAAGTTCTCTAAATGTCATTTTTGGGAAAAGGAAGTCCGATTCCTCGGACATATTGTCTCTAGTTAAGGAGTTTCTGTTGATCCAGTCAAAATCGCTGCGATCAAAGATTGGGAAGAACCTAAGACTCCAACTGATATTCGCAGTTTCCTAGGCCTTGCCGGTTACTATCGGAGGTTCATTGAGAACTTTGCTCGGATTTCTACACCTCTCACTTCTCTAACTCGGAAGAATGCTAAGTTTATTTGGAGCAATAAGTGTAAAGCAGCATTCCAAGAGTTGAAGGACAAGCTTACTTCCGCACCAGTGCTTATCGTCCCGAATGGAAATGAGAGATTAACGGTATTTACCGATGCTTGTCGAGAGGGTTTGGGAGTAGTATTAATGCAAGATGGGAAGGTAATTGCTTATGCTAGTCATCAGTTGATGACCCATGAGGCTAATTATGCTGCTCACGATTTAGAATTGCTGGTTGTTGTCTTTGCTCTGAAGCTTTGGAGACATCATCTCTTGGGGGCTAAATTTAACCTCTTCACCGATCATCAGTCTTTGAAATACGTCTTTACCCAGAAAGATTTGAATCAGAGACAAGTACGGTGGCTCGAGTTCCTTGCTTCTTACGATCTCGACATAAACTATACTCCTGGGAAAGCAAATGTAGTGGAGGATGCGTTGAGTAGGAAGAAATCTTTGTTGTGTCAGCTTATTGTTTCTACTCCTCTTGTGGATCGTATCAAGGTTAAGCAGGATGAAGACGAGATGCTTAGGCGTATGAAAGAAAGTGTCCTTAGCAGAGATGGAAGGAATAGTAGTCTTGATTATAGTGGAGCTCAGATTGATGATAAAGGGATTCTAAGGATTAATAATCGGATTTGTGTCCCGAATGTTGATGGTTTGAGGCAGGAGCTACTTCGGGAACATCATCAATCCCGACTTTCCATTCATCCTGGCGTAGCGAAGATGTATCAGGATTTAAATAAACTTTATTGGTGGAAGGGTATGAAGCGCGATGTCTCTATCTTTGTTAGTAGGTATGCGACTTGTCAGCAAGTCAAGGCAGATCATCAGAAGACACCGGGTTTGTTACAGCCTCTGGAGATTCCAAATTGGAAGTGGGAGCAAGTTTCTATGGATTTCATCGATGGATTACCGAGATCTAGGGGGAAATGAGAGCATCTGGGTTATTATGGATAGACTGACTAAGTCCGCCAATTTTATTCTAGTCAGGTCTACCCGTACGGCTTCGAGCTTATCTGAGATTTATATGAGGGAGATTGTTCGCCTCCATGGCGTTCCCTTTAGCATAGTGTGCGATCGAGACCCTATCTTCACTAGTCAATTTTGGAAAGCATTCCAAGAATCCTTGGGTACTCGTCTGAATCTGAGCACCGCTTACCACCCACAGACTGACGGTCAAACGGAAAGGGTGTATCAGATTCTAGAGGATCTTCTCCGTGCATGCATTTTGGATTATGGAGGATCTTGGGAAGATCATCTCCATCTTGTGGAATTCACCTATAACAATAGCTATCAGGTATAAATTCCAATCCTCTGTTCTTATCTTATCTTATTCC
The DNA here is from genome assembly GCA_030765085.1 of Allium cepa. Taxonomy (NCBI): domain Eukaryota; kingdom Viridiplantae; phylum Streptophyta; class Magnoliopsida; order Asparagales; family Amaryllidaceae; genus Allium; species Allium cepa. Next base: position 794,570,532 of record CM060938.1, on the reverse strand, counting down.
CTATCTATCTCATTCTATCTTTTCAGGCTAGTCTTGAGATTTCCCCATTTGCTGCTCTTTACGGGCAACCCTGTAGAACTCCATCCTGCTGGATTGAATCCGGTGATCTCTTAGTTCTTGGTCCCGAAATGATTTTGGAAGCTTCGGAGAAGGTTGAGGAAATTAAGAGAAGGTTAAGGATTGCTCAGGATAGGCAGAAGAAGTACGCGGATCGTCGTAGAAGAAGCTTGGAATTCGCTGTCGGTGATTTGGTTTTTCTTAAGGTCTCTCCCTTAAGAAGTGTGGTTCGGTTTGGGCGTAGAGGGAAGCTTGCTCCTAGGTTCATCGGTCCATTCCGCATCTTGGAAAGGATTGGGTCTCTTACTTATCGACTGGATTTGCCCGAGAAATTCGCTGGAATACACAATGTGTTCCATGTATCCCACCTTCGTCGCTGTCTTCACGATCCATCTCTTATTATCCAACCTACTTCTCTTGATGGTTTGGACATCGAGCCTGACCTAACTATTGAAAGGAAGCCGCTTCGTATCATCGATCGAGGTATGAAACAGCTAAGAAGAAAACCTGTCCGCCTGGTAAAAGTGCAATGGAGCACTGATGAACGGGATTGCACCTGGGAAACGGAGGAGAGCATTCGTGCTTCGAATCCAGAATTATTCGTTTCAGGTACTTTGCTTTATCATCCTATCTTCCCTTGTTTTTTTCTCTTTTCATTCCTTTTCGAGGATGAAAAGTTCTGAGTGGGGGAGAGTGTAACAGCCTAATATTTATTTAATATTTAATTCTTATATTTATGGACTTTGGGGTTTTGTATTTTTCCAAGAGTTGAATTTTAAATTTTATTATAAATAAACACCCAAAGGTTATTAATATATGAAATTATATGATTCTTATTTTGGTTAAGTTTAACGTTTTGGAAGTTAAATCTTTGAATTCTAATTTTAATATTTTAATTTAACAAAATATATTAGTAACAACGTTTTATTTCACTTTCGTTCTTTTTAAAAATGATTTTTTTTTAAATTCTTGGGAGATGGTAGGAAAATCCGAAGAATGTAAACAAAATTTATTTTTAGTTAAGTAATAACTTTTAAAATTTACAGCGTATTAATAAAATGTTTAATTTCGCGTTTAAAAAGGCGCGTTATTTGATGGAATAAATAACGTGTATATATATAAGAAAAGTAACAAAAAAATTTAAATCCGTAATTTTCGTCATATTTTAGGGATAAGTGTTGGCGTCCGTTGTACGCATTCTAAATATATTCACCTTCCTTTTGCTTTTTTGATTTAATAAGAACAATATTCACAAAATTCCATAACCGTTCACATCTTTATCCTTGCCATAGTTCCCAAATTAACGCAAGCTTTATTTACAAAACGCGTTTATAATTTGTTTAGATTTTGGGTATATAATATTTATTTCAGAACGTTCCAAAATCTTTGCCAATAAATTTCTAGCCGTTTCTTTGCCAATATTTGTTGCCCACCTTTTCTTTCCAGCCTTTGCCTAAAACTTTCCACTGTGATTTCATGGGTACATATATAGGTAGGTTTACGCTGATGAACCTTGAGAACGTGGTCGAGTCGAGTAGTGGAAGTGGTCGATTCAAATTTGATTCTATTCGTCCATCTTATTTCGAAATTTCGTGTTAAATTTTTTACTTAGTTTGATTTTGAATTTATTCTTTTCCTTTTCAAGAATTAAATCCGGACGTCGACTCCGCAACAATTTGATCGTGCTTCTGTGCATTTTCTTTTTCAAGGGTTACCATCGTTCTTGAATCAAATCTTTGACGGCAATAATGTTAGTATTCTCACCTGACAAACATACCTATATATTTGTAGATTGATAACAAGTGTAATTGTAAATTTATTTTATTTAATTTTATCCGCTTGTGGTATAAACTTATGGTGTTAAAACCCCATTATTTAATTGACACATATCAGTTGTATTATCAATTGTTATAATTTGCAGTTATACTATTTATCATTATTTACTGTTTAATAACACTGCAAGTTCCCTGTTAAAATAGAGATCATTACAGGCTGAAATGATAGGCCTGAACATCATTTATTTCATTTATTTATTTAGTCATTTTAACTTGGGATTGCGGGTTTGAAATGATAGAACCCGGTTTTCTTGGAAATTTACGGATTAAAATGATATAGTATCCGTATCACTTAACCTAGGTTAGGAAATATTATACAGACCCGTGGATATATATAAATATATATATATGTATGTATGTATTTTTGGAAATATTAAATGTCTAAATAATTCTTTATTTAAAATTTGATTTAAATAATTTTTATATGTATAATATTATACTAGTAAAATATATAAATAATATTTTAATTTAAAGCATAGGTTTAGCTTGAAATTTGGATTTGTAAAATAAGTGGAATTTAAGTTAAGAAATAATTTATGAAATTTGGTATAACTTGAATATAAAGAGGATAAATATAAGTTAAGTCTTCTATGAATTAAATAGTTAGAATTGTGAAATATGGAAATTGAAATTTAACTTGATTTAGAAATGGAAGGCTGTTTTTTTAAATAAGGGCAAGGTAAGAAATTAATTGGAAGTTAGTTTATTTTGGATATGGGAATTTAACTAAATTATAAATTTTGCATCTTATTTTATTAAGTAAATTATAAGAGAAGTTAGATATTTATTTATAAAATATACTTTATAAAAATCATAATTTATCAAGAAATTTAATGACTGATTAAAGATGGAAATTTTGATTTTTATAAGTTAAATTTGCTTAAATAAAGGTTTAAATGTTGTTGAAATTGATTCAAATGAACTAAGGTATAACCTTGGGATATATATTGGATTTTTATTTTAACTTCACCTTTTTCAATATAGTATTTGATTCAAATATATTTTGGAATTTATAAGCCACGGGTAATAATAACGTGGGTTGTTAAAGAGATCGAGATCGGATATGGGCATACTCCCTGTCGATACCGAAAACCACTTTGATAACCGTGTACGCGGTGGAGATTCCAGAATGAAGTAGGATAGTGGTGACATTTTCTTTGGGGTAAATACGTGGACCCGACACCCGTGAGTTGGCATAAGGTGGCTAAAACAGGAGCGATTCTCGGATTAATGAGGTAGCACCTCTAATCGAACGCACTTCTTCGTATGCCATTCTATTACTTTTGTGATTGCTTTGGTGCACACATTTGATTTGGGAGTGTTGTTCGAGGTGGGCGGTAGTAGCAGGTACGCGTTTCCACCGGTCCGGATGCGTAAGTGGTATATCTACCCTGGCATTGCCTAGTTATGCCGTGTCACCTACCCTAGCGAGCCCCATACGAGTTTGATTTGTGTCGTACCTATGGAGTATCCTCTGGTAGCCTCCCGATCAGGAGGTATTACGGTACTGTATAGACTATTAGCACTATTACGTGTTAAGGGCTATATGAGTAACCCCTTAACGCTATTTTAAAGTAAGTTTATTTTACTAATAGACACTATTATAATAGCGAAATATTACTACATAGTAAATAGTTTAACGGATCCTTAAAGGATGGGCGGTCCCAAGCATCCTTTAAGTTACTTGCTCTATATTATAGTACACTTGAATTATTTTACACTGTATAAGTATGTATGTCCTGACTCGAGTGTTTATGTTTTATTTTACGCTCGGGTCAGCCTGAGTTGCAGTTCATTCTTCATTCCGGAGCTAGGACTTCTATAGACCACTTTTTAAGATGCCGGCAACTTTCTTTTCAGTTCTTTATCTTATGAAATCAAGACTATTGGATATTGAGATTTTCTATTGTCGATTTTAACTATATTTGGATTTAAAGACTATGTAAACTTTATTTGTTTGAGACTATTAATGGTGGCTTCATGAACCACTAAGTTATTTTAATTCCACTGCGAGTATTCTGATTTCTGTGTCTGTGATTCTGTGATTTGATTTTCATTTGATCCTAATTTATTTACAATCTATTATTTTGAACTATTCAAGCTTGACATGTTTTTAATTTATTGTCGAATTTGAATGATACAAAATAGTGGGTCGTTACAGTACGTCTCAGAGAAGGGTGTTAAGCTAAGAGAATAAATTCTCTGCCACCAAATAGAAATGTATTTGATAGAAATTGGTTTTACATCTCAAAGTGTAATGTCAGATACACATCCATACAAGTCTGTTCCGGGTTCGAATAGAACCAAAGGCACTTCAAAAGAAGCCCTTGCAAATCCGGATAATCCCTAATCACGTCCGGACTTCCCATCACATATGGAGATCTCTATACCGGGGACCAGTCGGTGCAGAGACATTCGACGAGTTATCCTTTCGCTTTCGAAAATATCCAGTCTTCACCACCGGTCGTCAAATGCTATCCATAACGTCGTATCATTATTCAAAATGGGTTATATGACACAAGGTCCTCTCCCGGCTAAACTGAATAATGAGCGCTCAATTTAAAATCATATGGATACAAAAAGATTTACTTCACAAAGATCACCAATCTTTCACAAAGATTCATTTATAGCCTTTCAAAACAATTCCATTTCAAATTGGATTAACTCTTTCAGTCTTTAAATTAAAGATTCAATTCATAGCTTTCAAAACCATTTCCAAAGATTCATTGCTTTCAAAACAATTTTCATTTCAAATCTTTTATATATATAAAAGATACACCATTTAAAATCCTCTTCAATTTCAAACAAGGTTCAATAATCTTTCGCAAAGATTTATTCATAGCTTCCAAATATTTCTATTTCAAACTTGAAATCATTTCAACACAATTTGGAAATCCTTTCTTTATATGAAAGCTTTTATTGTTTGAAAACAAATAGTTTTCGTTTCGGAATAATCCATTACATTTGCACAAATTAAAGCCCTTCAAGTATAAAACCTAGGTTAGATTCAAATTTCTAAAATAATATATTTTAAAATGGTTTAGAACCCATATAAACACATTATATAACTTGTTCAACCATAATTCAAATCTTGAATTCAAATTAAAATCAAACTATTTAAATTTCAAAACTTTATCAAGTTATTCAAAATAACTTCTATTTTAAAAACTCCTTTTCAAAAGCTTTTCGACCCAATTCCATATCCAAAACCATTTAGATTCAAAATAATTTAACTTCTAAAACCATTTCAAAAAAATCTGTGACTTGACCAATTTCCTCGTGCAATCCATATTTGTGTGTGTATGGTGTAGTCCAGGGGTTTTACACAGTAGTGCAACATCATCAATCATCACAGATTCAAACACATCAATATCGATAAGCAGTATAATATATAACGCTTATCTTCATTCACAGATAAATAATATAAATTCATCACATATATATAAATTACATTTATCACAGATAAATAAATTACATTCATCACAGCTCAAATTAAAACAATTCACATCACACAACATCACACATCAGGGATATCAAACAATTCATGATATTCAATGTAAACCAAACATTCATAAGTAAGGTCAAATAATTTTCTAATTAATCATATTAATTACTTATGAATAAATCACTAATCCTGGTTAATTAACACTAATTGATTAAAAATCATTTTGATTAATTATTCTTTAATCATTAATTAATTAACCATTAATCATAAACTAATTAATCTTTAATTAATAATTAATCAATCTTTAATCATTTAATAATTAACCTTTAATTATTTAATTTACCATTAAATTAAATATCTTTAATTTATTAATAACCCTTAATAAGTTACCATTAAATTAATTATCCTTAATTAATTACAAATTTAATTATCCTTAAGTTAATTACAAAATTAATTATCCTTAAGTTAATTATCATTAAATTAATTATCCTTAATTAATTACAAAATTAATTATCCTTAAGTTAATTACCAAATTAATTAACCCTAAATTAATTATCGTTAAATTAATTATCCTTAATTAATTTTAAATTTATTATCCTTAATTAATTATAAAATTAATTATCCTTAAGTTAATTACGAAATTAATTAACCCTAAATTAATTATCGTTAAATTAATAAAATTGTAATAAGTGATTATCCTTAATCACTTTCAATAATTAATTAACTATCCCCAAATTAATTACTCACCTTAATTAATTACGATAAGTGATTATCTATAAATTAATTACGTTGAGTAATTATCCTTGAATCACTTGATTAATCCACTTTAATCATTAATCAATCACTCTTAATTAAGTGATTATCTTTAAGCAAGTAATTCCCTTCAATTACTTATCATAAATTAATCAACCTTTTATAAATTAATAATGTTAACAAATTAACCCCAAATTATATTAACTAATTAATCACATTAATTAATTTTCCTTAAAGGTAATTATATAAAGTATCAATTTTACTTTAATTACAAAAAGTAATTATTCTTATTTAATCACTTAATTATATTTTTAAATCCTATTAAATAAGGTAAATATCATTAAAAAAATTTAAAACCTTTAAATCTTGTTTAAAACTTGTTTTAAGTAAATTTTACTTGGAAAACTAAATTCATATTTATTTTACTTAAAACTTAGTTAACTTATATTTATAAAAACTTATAAATTTCCATTTGGCTTTGAACTTGTTTAACAGTTTTATTATGCTTATTAAAACCTGATTTTAAAAACTTTTCCAAGCTTCATACAAAAATTTGGAAAACAAATTATTACTGCACAAATAGAACACTCGAGCAAATATCGAATCAAACCCTAGACCAAACACAATATCCTCGAGCAAACTCATTCTTACATCTGCTTCGAGTTATTTCTTGAACCCCTTCGAGTTCGTCCCCGATAAACTTCATCTTCCCCGACTTTTTAATCAACACAGACACACAATATCGCGCGTGCACGTGCACCGGAGTCCTGTGGAATTCCAGTCGACCTCGCTGCCTTCCCAAGTCGACGACGACAAACTCCATGCTTTTGACCACCCAGATTCTTGAATTCGACTGGGAATCAAAATCGAAGCAGTTCGAGTATCCACTATAACCCATCCACCATCCAAAAATTCCCTCGACACCGATGATCTAGGCTACCATCAACCACGTCAGTCCACCCCGAGCTATCACACAACCTTACACAACAATCCCCCTTGGACCGATCACTTACGATCGACCGTGGATAACGTACGAACCCAATAATCACCGATCACCAAAACTACCATTTAAACCCTAAAAATTCATCGACTGGCTTCCATGGTGAACAAAAAAATTCAGATCATTTTTCCTATCACCTCCATTCTTCCAGCTATCTTCACAAAAAATTTCGACCAATCCGGTTTTGCCGATCGCCAAGAATTGAACGAAACCCAAAATTCGATCATCTTAACATATCTCGTGATTTACAAAGTTAGAAATCATGATTTTAATCTCAAAAATCATAGTTTTTGTATTCGAATCCGACAATGCAAACACAATCTGAAATTTTAATACTTGATTTTTCTGATTTAAAATACTCATTACTGTAATTCCCAATTTTCAAAATATTTATTCAATAACTATACTTGTGATCATTTTTAAAATTGGTATTACAACATTACAACCACTTTTCATTTTGAGATTATAGCCTAGAATTGATTGGTTTAAGTAATATGAATCATTGAATTTGTTTTCAAAACCTGGAACCTTAACAGAGATATATATACACAATCATATCCATATATACACATGCAAACAAATTTCATCCATACAACATATTTAATAACATAGATCCAAATCATGAAAACCAGAATTAAATATATAGGTTTAAAGGTTTGCTCACCTGGAACAAAGCAGAGAACAGAGAAGTTTTGCCTGGAATTTCTTTTTTTTTTTGGAATTTAAAACTAGAAGTAGGTTTTTGAACTTGAAACTGATCTAATTGCCTCGGATTTAGATGCTCCAACTTGTAATTGTTTGCTTGATTTTCTTACCTGTTTTTGTTTTTGGGTTTCCAGGTTAAAGCCGAAGCTTTAAGTTGCTTTTTGATTTATAGTTTTTAAATAGGTTTTGATCTGAGTTAAATCAGCTGCCTTGCTTGAGATTTCTAGATTTTTTTTGTTTGTAGGTTGTAGTTTGATTTGGATTAATGGCTTCATATTTTCAGTTTGAATTTTTTTGAAAACTAAAGAGATTATTCTTCTTAGGCTTGCTTGAAAATAGGTTTTGAATTTAAGAGGTTGTGGTTGTTTTGTTTTTCTCTTTTTCTGGTGTGTACATATTTTTTTCTCAGGTTTTATAAAGTTTGGTTTTTTGAATCAAAGAAAATGAGGAATGAAAAGGTTAGTGATATTTATAACTTTGATTCCCTCTTATTATTATTAAATCTAAAATAAAAAGAAAATTCAAAGGTATGTGACACTTGTACTATTTGTATCTCTATAAGCCAACGCTTGTTAATGTCACATTTCAATTTGCTTACACATGTCTTTTTACATTAAAAAATGTTTGCATGCATTAATAAGAATTTTATATAATAAGTATATTAGTTTACTTTTAGTAATATATATATATATATATATATATATATATATATATTCTCTAAAGAAATATGATTGAAAATTAAATTATACGTTAACATATATTTTATATGTACTTATTCCATTTTGAATCCTAATTAATACATTTCCTTATGTATACATATCTAAAGCTTTTATTCATTTTTATTTCAAATTTTAAATTCAAGTTATTATACTTTTAAATAAATGAACACACATATGCACATTATAGAATTTAGCTTTAACAATTGCTTTGAAAATCATTTGTATTTAATTCAAAATATAACTTTCAAATTATATGTATATTAAAATTAGAAAACAAATTCTTATTAATTTTTAAAATATAGTTTTAAATCCAATTTATATTTGAATTTCAAATCCAAATTTCAATTTATTTTCAATATATTTATTAAATTTCAAAATCATATTGTATTTATTATGGAATTTTTTTCCAATTAATTCATCATTTAACCAAAATTTTATATTAATTTCCAAATTAACTAGGCTTAAAAATCAGGAATGTTACAGATTCCCCCTGAGGAAATTTCGTCCTTGAAATTTGCTAGACAGGGAGACAACATAGAATAGATGGACACACAAAGATAGAGAATCGACTCATCATATCAAACTGAAATATTTATTCTATGTTTGGCTTACCAAATCAGAATCAACAATAAATTCAAGTACAACTTGTTCAAGACTTCACAAGATACTCGGGTCACCAGATTTACGAAGATATACAGGGAATTGATTAATTCAAAGGGATAACTAACCACTCGTAGAATATATCTGGGCCCAACAGAACAAATAAATGTATTTAATCTTCCGCAATTCTCAAACACTCGGTATGGATTCCGAATTCAGGTCGGAATACTTCAAAGTATACATCAGCTTGTCCCTCTTCGGACTTTGATCCTTATAAGAAATTATGACAAAATTTCAAACTTTGGTTTTAACTGAAATCGTTTTATCGATACAAGTTAATTTTAACTTTATATTTTATTAACCAATTTATTTCAATTTAAAATTTCCATTTCGTTGGAGTTAAAAACGGAAAGCTGATAAGAATCCGATGAAATACGAAGTAAGGATTTTCTACAACGATTTGTAGGGCCACTATCACACCAAAAATTCTTTCTGGAGCTTCCACGAAGCAATCAAAGAATTTGAAACTGGATCAAAGGAGATTGAGAAAAGTTGTTTCCTTGTTGTTACAAGGTATTGACCATTTGCAGTGGTATTCCCCTGTCCCCTATCTCGTCCTTTTCTTGCACTCATACTCACTATAAGTGGACAACAAGGGAAATTACTGAGGCATACGAACGGATATCTTAGGGATATACTCATTTTAGGGTATTTGTTACCCTATCTCTAATGAGCTACCTAATGTTTTATACTCCTGAGCTAAAGTTTCAACCTTAAGCTTTGATACCAAGTTATCACGGCTCAAATTTCAGCGTTCGAAAATCGACACCCGTACTTCACTTGTACTCGAATGCCGCAGATTCAACCGTTGAAATTCGACTCGTGCCGGAGCTTATAACACATAAAGTATAACAACACAGCGGAAGAATGAATAATATATCATTGATACACAATAGATACAATATCTGATACAATATGATACAATATGATACAACATGATATCAATACAAATCAGAGCCAAAAGGTATACAACAACGGAAGACAACACAAGAAGATGGTCTAGACTTTTCAAACATCGATTACAGAAAGATATCTCCAAAAGATAATCTCTTCAGAACTCAACAAGATAGATACTCCAACATATAGCGACTCCATTGCTAAAGCTCCAAAGCTAGAAAGACTCCAATCCAAAAAGCGAGAACCACCATCAATGCTGAAGTGAAGCAACTCGATCCAAATGTGATTGCTAATATCTAGAGATTGAATGCTATCGAATCTACATCTACTATTTGGTTATCTGAAAAACCTAACTCTAGACTGTCCGTGTGGAAAATTGTGGGCACCCAGAGTTTAGGAAGGGAACAATAAACTCCGGGTCAGTCATGGGACTGGTATGAGCAAACAAAAACAGTTTATCTTTAAAACAACAACAAAAGAATTTAAAATTTGAAATCCGCAATTCTTTTTTAAAAATGAAACTGCCATAAGGCCTCCCGCCACACACACAATGCAAGCACACACTTGTAGGAGATTTCTCCTTATGATAGTTAAAAATGCTTGATACGCGAAAACCATTTGATATTATTATTAGTGCATAGTGCAGAAAACATTTCGAAAGTATAATATTAATCTTAGCCAGCATAGACATTTCGAACTATGCCTACTAAAGCTACCATCTAAACAGTGGGACGCCACCATAAGTAGATGGTAGGTTATACAACTAAAACCGTAAAGGGCTCGTATTGGATGATTGGATTTCCACCAAATGGTCAGGCTAAGGAACTTCCTTAAAAATGAAACGCCTCTGGAGGGACGCCCCCAAGAACCAAAATGGATCCCTACCGACACATGGCCGGGTTACCCCTTCCCGGAAGTAAACCCTCAAGATATGCCATCCCCGGTCGTATCCAACCTTTATCCAAGTGCTCGACACCAACAACCATACAACAATAAGTATGCAGCAACCACATAGGTAAATATCTGGACTCCATACCATGATACCACCTTTTATCCAGAAGAGATGGACATACCCTAGGGGCACGACCCCTGCAACCTTGCCGCAAAATTCCTGTTTCCACCATTTCCGGGTTGTGAGGCTCGACGAAGTCTCGTCCACAAAGCTACGCTTTTCACAAAGTCATGCTTTGATCAACAAATGATCAGTAGCACTTCGTATGCCACATTACCAAATTGGGAATGTACCACTAGTAACCATCAACTACATAACCTCTGAGCTCGTACGTCTCAGAGAAGGGTGTTAAGCTAAGAGAATAAATTCTCCGCCACCAAACAGAAATGTATTTGATAGAAACTGGTTTTATATCTCAAAGTGTAATGTCAGACACACATCCATACAAGTCTGTTCCAGTTTCGAACAGAACTGAAGGCACTTCAAAAGAAGCCCTTGCAAATCCGGATAATCCCTAATCATGTCTGGACTCCCCATCACATATGGAGATCTCTATACCGGGGACAAGTCGATGCAGAGACATTCAACGAGTTATCCTTTCGCTTTCGAAAATATTCGGTCTTCACCATTGGTCTTCAAATGCTATCCATAACGTCGTATCATTATTCAGAATGAGTTATATGACACAAGGTCCTCTCCCAGCTAAACCGAATAATAAGCGCTCAATTTTAAATACATACAGATATTGGGATTTTAGTTAAGTCGCAACTTATTGCCCAAAACAAATGGTTTAAACAAATTACCATTTTTAAATCTTTTTAAACAAAAAGATTTAATTCACAAAGATCACCAATATTTCACAAAGATTCATTCATAGCCTTTCAAAACAATTCCATTTCAAATTGGATTAACTCTTTCAATCTTTAAATTAAAGATTCAATTCATAGCTTTCAAAACCATTTCCAAAGATTTATTGCTTTCAAAACAATTTTCATTTCAAATCTTTTATATATATAAAAGATACACCATTTAAAATCGTCTTAAATTTCAAAACAAGGTTCAATAATCTTTTGTAAAGATTTATTCATAGCCTCCAAATAATTCTATTTCAAACTTGAAATCTTTTCTACACAATTTGGAAATCCTATCTTTATATGAAAGCTTTTATTATTTGAAAACAAATAGTTTTCGTTTCGAAAAAATCCGATTACATTTGCACAAATTAAAGCCCTTCAAGTATAAAACCTAGGTTAGATTCAAATTTCGAAAATAATATATTTTAAAATGGTTTAAAACCCATATAAACACATTATATAACTTGTTCAACCATAATTCAAATCCTGAATTCAAATTCAAATCAAACTATTTAAATTTCAAAACTTTATCAAGTTATTCAAAATAACTTTTATTTTTAAAACTCCTTTTCAAAAGCTTTTCGACCCAATTCCATTTCCAAAACCATTTAGATTCAAAATAATTTAACTTCTAAAACCATTTCAAAAAAATCTGTGACTTAACCAATTTCCACGTGCAATCCAAATTTGTGTGTATATGGTGTAGTCCAAGGGTTTTACACAATAGTGCAACATCATCAATCATCACAGATTCAAACACATCAATATCGATAAGCGGTATAATCTATAACGCTTATCTTCATTCACATATTCACAGATAAATGAATTACATTTGTCACAGATAAATAAATTACATTCATCACAGCTCAAATCAAAACAATTCATATCACACAGCATCACACATCAAGGATATCAAACACTTTAAGGTATTCAACGTAAACCAAACATTCATAAGTAAGGTCAAATAATTTTCTGATTAATCAGATTAATTACTTATGAATAAATCACTAATCCTGGTTAATTAACATTAATCAATTACAAATCATTTTGATTAATTATTTTTTAATCGTTAATTAATTAACCATTAATAATAAATTAATTAACCTTTAATTAATAATTAATCAATCTTTAATCATTTAATAATTAACCTTTAATTATTTAATTTACCATTAAATTAATTATCTTTAATTTATTTATTAACCCTTAATTAATTACCATTAAATTAATTATCCTTAATTAATTACAAAATTAAATATACTTAAGTTAATTACAAAATTAATTATCCTTAAGTTAATTACAAAATTAATTAACCCTAAATTAATTATCATTAAATCAATTATCCTTAATTAATTACAAAATTAATTATCCTTAAGTTAATTACAAAATTAATTAACCCTAAATTAATTATCATTAAATTAATTATCCTTAATTAATTACAAAATTAATTATCCTTAAGTTAATTACAAATAAATTAACCCCAAATTAATTATCATTAAATTAATAAAATTATAATAAGTGATTATCCTTAATCACTTTCATTAATTAATTAATTATCCTCAAATTAATTAATCACCTTAATTAATTTCGATAAGTGAATATCCATAAATTAATTACACCGAGTAATTATCCTTGAATCACTTGAGTAATTATTTTTGAATCACTTGATTAATCCACTTTAATAATTAATCAATCACTCTTAATTAAGTGAGTATCTTTAAGCAATTAATTCCCTTTAATTACTTATCATAAATTAATCAACCTTTTATTAATTAATAATATTAACAAATTAACCTCAAATTATATTAATTAATTATATTAATTAATTTTCCTTAAAGGTAATTATCTAAAGTATCAACTTTACTTTAATTACAAAAAGTAATTATTCTTATTTAATCCCTTAATTATATTTTTAAACCCTATTAAATAAGGTAAAATATCATTAAAAAAAATTTAAAACCTTTAAATCTTGTTTAAAACTTGTTTTAAATAAATTTTATTTTGAAAACTAAATTCATATTTATTTTACTTCTAAAACTTAGTTAACTTATATTTATAAAAACTTATAAATTTCCATTTGGCTTTGAACTTGTTTAACATTTTTATTATGCTTATTAAAACTTGATTTTAAAAACTTTTCCAAGATTCATACAAAAATTTGGAAAACAAATTATTACTGCACAAATAGAGCGCTTGACCTAATATCGAATCAAACCTAAGACCAAACACAGTATCCTCAAGCAAACTCATTCTTACATCTGCTTCGAGTTATTTCTTGAATCCCTACGAGTTCGTCCCCAATAAACTTCATCTTCCAAAACTTTTTAATTAACATAGACATGCAATATCGTGTGTACAGTGCACTGGAGTTCTAAGGAATTCCAGTAGACCTCGCCGCCTTCCCAAGTCGACGACGACCAACTCCATGCTTTTGACCACCCAAATTCTTGAATTCGACTAAGAATCAATATCGAACCAGTTCGAGTATCCACCGTAACCCATCCACCATCCAAAAATTCCCCCGACGCCGATGATCTAGGCCACCATCAACCATGTCAGTCCACCCCGAGCTACCACACATCCTTACACAACAATCCCCCTTGGACCGATCACTTACAATCGACTGTGGATAACGTACGAACTCAATAATCACCGACGACCAAAACTACCATTTAAACCCTAAAAATTCATCAACTAGCTTCCACGGTGAACAAAAAAATTCCAATCGTTTTTCCTATCACCTCCGTTCTTCCTGCTATCTTCACAACAAATTTCGACCAACCCGGTATTGCCGATCGCCAGGAATTCAACGAAACCCAAAATCCGATCATCTTAACATATCTTGTGATTTACATAGTTAGAAATCATGATATTAATCTCAAAAATCATAGTTTTTGTATTCGAATCCGATGATATAAACACAATCTGAATTTTTAATACTTGATTTTTTCTGGTTTACAATACTCATTACTGTAATTCACAATTTTCAAAATATTTATTCAATAATTATGCTTGTGATCATTTTTAAAATTGGTATTACAACATTACAATCACTTTTCTTTTTGAGATCATAGCCTAGTATTGATTGGTTTAAGTAATATGAATCTTTGAATTCGTTTTCCAAAACTGGAACCTTAACAGAGATATATATACACAATCATATCCATATATACACATGTAAACAAATTTCATCCATACAACATATTTAACAACATGGATCCAAATCATGCAAACCAGAATTAAATATATAGGTTTAAAAGGTTTGCGCACCTGGAACAAAGCAGAGAACAGAGAAGTTTTGCTTGGAATTTTTTTTTGAATTAGAACTAGAAGTAGGTTTTTCAACTTGACACCGATCTAATTGCCTCAGATTTAGATGCTCCAACCTGTAAATTTTCTTATCTGTTTTTGTTTTTGGGTTTCCAGGTTGAAGCTGAAGCTTTAAATTGCTTTTTGATTTATAGTTTTTGAACATGTTTTGATCTGGGTTAAATCGGCTGCCTTGCTTGAGATTTCTAGATTTTTTTTGTTTGCAGGTTGTAGTTTGATTTGGATTAATGGCTTCAGATTTTCAGTTTGATTTTTTTTGAAAACTAAAGAGATTATTCTTCTTAGGCTTGCTTGAAAATAGGTTTTGAATTTAAGAGGTTGTGGTTGTTTTGTTTTTCTCTTTTTGTGGTGTGTACATATTTTTCTCTCAGGTTTTATAAAGTTTGGTTTTTTGAATCAAAGAAGATGAGGAATGAAAAGGTTAGTGATATTTATAACTTTGATTCCCTCTTATTATTATTAAATCTAAAATAAAAAGAAAATTCAATGGTATGTGACACTTGTACTATTCGTATCTCTATAAGCCTACACATGTCTTTTTACATTAAAAAATGTTTGCATGCATCAATAAGAATTTTATACAATAAGTATATTAGTTTATTTTTAGTAATATATATATATATATATATATATATATTTATATTCTCTAAAGAAATATGATTAAAAATTAAATTATACGTTAACACATATATTTTATATGTACTTATTCAATTTTGAATCCTAATTAATACATTTCCTTATGTATACATATCTAAAGCTTTTATTCATTTTTATTTCAAATTTTAAATTCAAGTTATTATGCTTTTAAATAAATGAACACACATATGCACATTATAGAATTTAGCTTTAACAATTGCTTTGAAAATCATTTGTATTTAATTCAAAATATAAATTTCAAATTATATGTATATTAAAATTAGAAAACAAATTCTTATTAATTTTTAAAATATAGTTTTAAATCCAATTTATATTTGAATTTCAAATTCAAATTTCAATTTATTTTCAATATATTTATTAAATTTCAAAATCATATTGTATTTATTATGGAATTTTTTTCTAATTAATTCATCATTTAACCAAATTTTATATTAATTTCCAAATTAACTAGGCTTGAAAATCAGGAATGTTACAGATTTCCCCCTTAGGAAATTTCGTCCTCGAAATTTGCTAGACAGGGAGACAACATAGAATAAATGGACACACAAAGATAGAGAATCGACTCATCATATCAAACTGAAATATTTATTCTATGTTTGGCTTACCAAATAAGAATATCAACAATAAATTCAAGTACAACTTGTTCAAGACTTCACAAGATACCCGGGTCACCAGATCTACGAAGATATACAGGGAATTAATTAATTCAAAGGGATAACTAACCACTCGTAGAATATATCTGGGCCCAACAGAACAAATAAATGGCTTCAATCTTCCATAATTCTCAAACACTCGGTATGGATTCCGAATTCAGGTCGGAATACTTCAAAGTATACATCAGCTTGTCCCTCTTCGGACTTTGATCCTTATAAGAAATTATGACAAAATTTCAAACTTTGGTTTTAACTGAAATCGTTTTATCGATACAAGTTAATTTTAACCTTATATTTTATTAACCAATTTATTTCAGTTTAAAATTTCCATTTCGTTGGAGTTAAAAACGGAAAGCTGATAAGAATCCGATGAAATACGAAGTAAGGATTTTCTACAACGATTTGTAGGGCCACTATCACACCAAAACTTCTTTCTAGAGCTGCCACGAAGCAATCAAAGAATTTGAAACTGGATCAAAGGAGATTGAGAAAAGTTGTTTCCTTGTTGTTACAGGGTATTGACCATTTGCAGTGGTATTCCCCTGTCCCCTATCTCGTCCTCTTCTTGCACTCATACTCACTATAAGTGGATAGCAAGGGAAATTACTGAGGCATACGAACGGATATCTTAGGGATATACTCATTCTAGGGTATTTGTTACCCTATCTCCAATGAGCTACCTAATGTTTTATACTTATTCCATTTTGAATCCTAATTAATACATTTCCTTATGTATACATATCTAAAGCTTTTATTCATTTTTATTTTAAATTTTAAATTCAAGTTATTATACTTTTAAATAAATAAACACACATATGCACATCATAGAATTTAGCTTTAAACAATTGCTTTGAAAATCATTTGTATTTAATTCAAAATATAACTTTCAAATTATATGTATATTAAAATTAGAAAGCAAATTCTTATTAATTTTTAAAATATAGTTTTAAATCCAGTTTATATTTGAATTTAAAATCTAAATTTCAATTATTTTCAATATATTTATTAAATTTCAAAATCACATTGTATTTATTATGGAATTTCTTCCAATTAATTCATCATTTAACCAAAATTTTATATTAATTTCCAAATTACTTAGGCTTAAAAATCAGGAATGTTACAGTGTAGTGCCGTGAAGTACGTATGCATGTGTTATACCCTCCGACCAACCGGATATGTCGTCCACACTTGTAGGAAGTGGCTCGCTTAAATCTAAGGCACTTTGAAGGCCTTCCAATCCGGTGTCGTATTGGAGCGACACATAGTCCGGAATTGGGATGTCGACAAGCCCTTCAAATAGACTCCCCACTTGCGAGATAGGAGCCTCCTAAATTTTAACATCGAGACTGGCAGAGACACAATTGCAGATTTTCATCTCGAAGATTTACGACACTTATGTGCTACTACCTTGCCTTTCCTCCTTCCCTTAAGATCCTGAAAGCTGTCAGAAGGCTACGCTACGGGTTTATCATCGACGGGAGAATTTTCTTCAACACCCTCTTCAGCTATTACGATCCCGGGTGCTGTACACTTAGCTCGTCTCACTGGAGCCGTCCTCAGCGATCCCTCAAGTCTTATGCTTTGGTTTCGTTCGATTAGCCCAACAATTCTCAAGTTTCTATCTATAAGCACCGACTCAATTTCCCTCATTTCACTTGGCACTTCTTGAAGGACCCGTACAATTTCTTTAAAGTGTGCACCTTCAGGTCGTGGAATTGCGGCTATAAAGGAAAGAAGATATTAGTTTCGGTGTCAGTTTCGACTATTCTGCTAGTTACCGAAAAAATTGTAGCACTTATATCCGACTAACCACCGACTGGCAAACCCGGAGGGCATCGGACATTAAACCATTCAGTTTTGAAGTAGTTCAATCTTTCCAGGCACTAGTCATAACTTGGCAGTTCCTGACCACCTCTAAGAACGTGAAAGAAGGGCTATCTCCCCGACTTTTGATATTGAACAAGTATCTGTTTCTTTCAAAGTCGGGGGACGAAGGAGATGTTCCATGAAAACGACGAACAAACTGTTCAGTAGTGCATATCCATTGGGACGTAATTACGAAGGGGCAATTCCAAAGAAAGCCAACACTTCTCTAATATGCTGGTTAAATGGAGGAAGCGTTCCCGCTGTGCACGAATGGCGATTAAAGGCAGTAAACCCTTCTGGAGGAGAATGTTGTCTATCATTCTGTCCCGGTAATAAAAAGTCGTCCAATGGAAAATTGTGCCTTAAGAATAATCGCCCCAACATTTCTTCAGAGATGTTGGACGGCACAGAATCTTACGGATTCTTGATAAACCTGGCTCCTGGCAGCTCGTTCGGAGCTGGATCTATAACTTCGGCCGCAATGGCCGGTATCTCTATTACCAAGGGAGGTGAGCTTTGAGGCTCCTGCTTCTGTGAACTTATGGATTCCTTAACTAGTCAACTTATCAAAAACCACCATTAGATGATAATAAGCTCGTGTATTCCCCAATGTGAAGTGCATGATTGTATTGTGGAGTGATACGTAATACTTAAGAAATTCTATAAAATTTTAAGGAATGCTCAAACGACAAGACCTCGAGATTCAACCGGAGTGACCGTAATAGCGGACTGTCACAGCCATTCCAGCCTGACTTTGAAGAACAATCCATGTTAGAGTTTGTTAAGTTTGTCAAATTGCAATTCCATCGATGAGCTTCAAAGAGTAGTCAAATATGTAGTTTGATGGTCAAGTCCAATTATGCAGGGCCAAAGCTCGACAGAGTCAAGGGTTCGAATGTTCAATAGTTTTGTATCTATCAAAGTTCAACATTGATCGCTCCTCCCAAAAGCTTGGCTTCATATCGATCTCCCCCACAAGATTTTGTATCGATCGATATCCAGAGCTTCGCATCGATCGTCGGTCAAGATTTCATATCGATCGATATCCAGAGCTTCATATCGATCACCGGTGAAGATTTCGTATCGATCGATATCCAGAGCTTCATATCGATCGCTAGTTAAGATTTCGTATCAATCGACACCCAATGCTCCCATGATTTGGGAGGAAGACCGAATACAAATGTCGATCTACTATATTACCAAACAACTAACTAAAGCTGAGAGAAATTATTCGAAGCTAGAGAAGTTGGCTTATTGTCTTCTTATTGCCTCAAGGAAGCTCCGTCAGCATTTCCAGGCTCATTCTATTACAGTTTACACCGCGCAGTCGTTACGACAGGTCCTTATGCGGCCTGAGACGTTTGGTAGGTTACTCAAATGGAATATTGAGCTAAGTCAGTTTCATATTACTTACACTCTAAGGCGAGCCATTCGAGGACAAGTCCTAGCAGATTTCATAGCTGAATTTACCATCCCAAAGGACTTGCCCGTAATCAGTGAATCTCCCAAGTATAACTGGAAGCTACATACCGATGGTGCATCAAATGACCATTGCCCAGGTGCCGAGGTTGTACTTGAAACTCTTCAAGGTCGATCTATATGCTATGCTTCAAAGTTCAAATTTCATATGACTAACAAAGAAGCCGAATATGAAACCCTGCTAGCGGGATTGAGACTTGCCCGAGATTTAAAAATCATTGCCGTGGAGTTATTGTGATTCGCAATTGGTCGTGTGTCAAGTTCAAGGGGAATACCAGGCCAAGGACCGAGACTGGCTGCTTACCCTTCTCGGGTTCAGGAGATATTAAATCAATTCGATTATTATGCCATCTACTGCATACCCCGAGAGCGCAATCAGAAAGCTGATTTGTTAGCAAAGTTAGCAAGTATGGGTGAAGCACAACAAATGCGACTCATTCATGTGGAAAGTTATCTTCCTCGAGAATCAATCAAATGGAGACAAACTAGGTATTTGAGGTTGTTCCCAATAAGGAGTCATGGATGACTCCGTTCAGAAATTATCTCGAGCATGGGACCATGCCAGGACACAGGAGTGAAAAGAGAAAAATTCTTCAAAAAGCTTCGCTATTCACTATCTAGAATGGAGTCATGTATAGAAGATGACACTTTGTTCCTTTATTCTGGTGTATCGCTCATGATGAAATCAAATGCATATTGCATGATGTGCATGAAGGGGAATGCAATGATTACACCGGGGGACAAACTTTTGCCAAGAAAGTGCTCCGATAGGAATACTATTGGGCGACTGTAAATCGCGATGCATCAGATTATGCCAGATAATGTTATAGATGTCAAAAACATGCTCGAATCCCTTGATCACCGCCTACTGAAATAAATCAAATGGTCAGTCCATAGCCGTTAGCCGTATGAGGCATCAATATTATTGGCTCTCTACCTCTAGCTAATGGTGGTGCGAAGTACGCCATCGTCGCAGTTGATTACTTTACCAAGTGGGTGGACACCGAGCCCCTTGCCATAATCACAATGAAGAAGGTGATAAAATTTGTAGTCCGCAACATTATCGGCCGATTTGGTCTCCCACATACCATCATTACTGCTAACGGAACCCAATTCGATAGTGTTGAATTTAAGAATTTCTGTCAATGATTCCACATTCAGAAGAAATTCTCCGTAGTTCCACACCGTCAAGCGAATGGATAGGTTGAAGATGTGAATAAAGTTATAAAGTCTATTCTGAAGAAATGACTGGAAAAGGTTAGGGGTAAGAAGGTCGATGAACTTCCTATGGCTCTATGGGTTTACCGAATAATCCACACGTCCGCGACCGGCCACACACCATTCTCTCTTTCCTATGGTTCAGAAGTCGTTGTTCCAATTGAGATGGAAGTACCTTCTCATCGTGTGGCTTATTATGATCCGAAAACGAACTCCATATTACTTGCCGAATCTTTGGATTTATTGGATGAGAAGCGTGAAGAGGCTAACTTGAGGGCAGCCGCATATCGAAGTCGAGTCGCTCGATTATATAATGCCAATGGCCGACCCCGAACCTTCGAACTCGGCGATCTCATTCTCAAAAGAATCTATCAGTTCCTGCGCATATGAAACCAACGTTGCAAGGGCCGTATGTCATCAAACAAAAGCTTAGAGACGACACATTCAAATTATTGACCATTAATGGTCTTACTCTGCCGAGAGCCTGGAACAGGGAAAGCCTTCTTCGTTACCACACATGATAGGCTTTGATTATTCAATTTACTTCTCATTTGCAATTTGTTTATGCATTTCGAAATTTTAATTTGTAATAAGGCCACTGACTGTGCCGTATTTTCTTATTTCAGCAATAAAATGTCATCTCTTCGAGCCAGAGTTGTGATTTTTTGAAATGCATCATACAACCATCACTATGCACGGAGAGCTAAATTCCATCTGACAACGGGGTTTATTCAAATAGGAAGTAACTATGATACGGCCGGTTACTCGCTAAGTGAAACCCGAGCTCAGGGGCAAGTCATCACACCGAAGTCAAAAAAGGATTGATACACTACAATCCTTTAACTAACTCTAAATTCTCAGAGTGCGAGTTGGAGTATAAACTTATAAATACAGTTTCGAAAAGAGTGGATCCGTCCACCTAATGACTTCGCCCATATATTGACCAAGATTAAGGAGGATGGATCCGTCTATCTAACATTCTCACTTGTTAACTCTGGGTGGATGTGAACCAACCATCCACATTCCTGATAGATTCGTCGTTCCCAGAGTGCGAACGATATCCTAAAGCCTGAGCAGATATGACTGACCATCTATCGGCCAACTCTAGATTCCCAAAGTACGAACTGGAGTAACAACATCAACTAACTCTAGATTCCCAGAGTGCGAATCGGAATAACGATGGCAATTGACTCTAAGTCCCCGGAGCGTGGATTGGAGTATAAACACCGACTGACTCTAAAATACCCAGAGCGTAGATTGGAGTTTAAACATAAATTGGATACGAATCGATCATCAGTAACACAACTCTAAGTCCCTAGAATGGGTCAGATTATAACATAACTCGGGTGTGACTGACCATCCATGAATTAATCTAAAGTCCCCAGAGCGTGGATGTAGTTATAAATACTAAACAGGCGTGACTGACCACCCATGAAAATAACTTAAGTCTCTGGAGCGTAGACATATCACTAAAACTTAAGCGGGTATGTCCGGCCACCGAAGAACAGGTGCAATCCCCCGGGTTGGAAATGATCACCAACTAATGAGCGAGTGCGGTTCAACTACCCAAACTCATCATGTTTGAGCGTCGTTTCATAAAGATTAAGACCGATGTGTTAAAGGAAAACAACGATTGCTGACTGATCTTTTCAATGTTTCCCACGAATCTGGGGGCAGAACTTAAGTACCAACCGCTGATTGAAATAGTGTGATATCAGAATTCAATTTAACACTTGATTGCGACCCGAAATAGTAGCCCCAAGACTTAGCAAATAAATCTGGGTCCAAAATAAAGAACTAAAGTGTCACAAGTATATCGAAGGAAAGTTCGAGTGCTGAAACACTTAAGAAAATTAACACAAGTTGTACAGAAGGCAAAATTAAATTTTATTTCAATCATTCTTTAGAAGAAAAAGGTTAAGTACAAAGCTATATCAAAAGTCATACTAGCAGGGGTCGAACCCGCATCTATACATGGCCTACAAAAAGAAAGCAAGAATAGATTCCGATCTATCTACAAAAAATGAGCCGAACAGATATGTCTACTCTTTCTTTTTTCTCGGTTTCTTCTTCGTTGTGGACCCGTTGGAGCTGTTACTTGGTTTTCACTTTGAGCCCTTGCCTTTCGACGGCCGATCTCCAATCGAGGGCATTATATCAATTTCCTCTTCCGAACTCAAATGTATTGGAACGCTTCATGAAGGCGGAGTCGAAGGGACAGGATCAACAGTAGGAGGCGGGATAGGCACACTGGTCTCGATGACCGTACCATTAGGAGAAACCATTCGTAACAGGGCTGGACCAGGGCCGACCATTACACCTCCAAAGTCGCTAGCCCGGGCAGCTGCTTCCATTTCGGCATTTATCTTAGCAATTATTTCTTCTTGATGGTTTGTTTGAGCCTCGCCAGGTACGTTAACGGTTGGGTCCAAGGAGCTGGTTGCAGGTGCGCTACTACTCATGACAAATGACAGGTTAGCAAAGGGGTCACTATGATGACCGAGAAGTTCCTCCATTATCTATTTGTCGAAAGTAAGTGTGCTCCTTTGTACACCATCTGTAGATGTAGTAGCCACTGTCGTGGTTGCTTCCATAATGATAGCCTGCTTATGATGCAACTCTTGGGTTGTAGGAGGCATAGCAGATGTTGCTTCAGTCATTGCATAGAGACAAAGAGAAAGCTATCAACAATTACTTCAAGTAAAACTTCTGATTTTGAGCAAGCATATGAAATGTTCAAAGTACCTTCCTCAATTTGACTTGTGGTTGACAGAGCAGCTTCAGATACTTGCTCTTGGATTGAAGACAACTGCGGTTGATCGGGATCGTACGCAAGAATAGACTGGGGATCAATCGTAGATGAAGTTTCAGGCTGGGTTGGTACAAGAGTTTCAGGACTTGTATAATGGTGGTCGACACTGGAACTTTCTCAGACCTCAGAATGCTGAGCGTGAAGCTTCTCCTTTTCATATGAGATCATTGCATGGGGAGAACTTTCTGTTCATCTTCGCTCAATACCCGATTCTTGAGCTCGAACTCATCAATCGATTCAGCTAAGTTGGCATCCTTTTCATCTCCTACTAATCGGCCCCAAGCATTGAATATGTGTATTGGATAGTTATCAAGCCAGGTCAGGTTTCTGTGCTTCAAAACACTGGCATTGTAATTGATGAGAAGGTCTTCAATATCTTCCTCTAACCTAGCTTTAGCTATTTTAACTCCATCCTCAACCTTGGCCTCAACCTCCCGGATTTTAAGTGATGCCACATCCCATTCACCTAGAAGCACCACAACCTGTTCACATGCCTCCTGGGCTGGTTTATTTGCATCATCCTTTTCCTTGATGATTTTGGAAAGTTTAGCTTTAAGCTCATTATGTTCTTTCAGAGCAGCGTCCCTTTCGGTTGTGATGGTGGTGTTCCGGTAGCCCATCTCCTCCACTAAAGATAAATGCGTTTGTCACATTCTATCCATAGATTGAGTTGCCTCATCAGCTTTTTTGGTGGCCTCTTTTTTAGATTGCGGAGAAGATTCGGCTTCATCACCAAGCACTTGAATAATACAATCCTTTTGAGCGAGATGAGTCTCTAACTTCTTGATTGTTTTGGCTCGCTCAAAAGCCACCACCGATGCTTCATCCATGGCTTTCATTGACTCCTTGTATTGAGTATAAATATCATGAATGTAATCGTGCATTGTTTGTTCCACCTCGGATGGAATTTTCTTTATATGAGGAAGGAAGATAAAACCATCGAAGCAAATTTTCGAAAAATCTTTTCTCAACTGGGCAATTTTAATTTCTCCTTCCCCAGTAGGCTGAGTAATGGCTTGTTCGGTGATAAGGGGAGTTTCAGCCTTGGTTCTACGACATTGCGGATCGGGCCTGGGAGCTTGAGAAGATAGTTTTTTACGTGAAGGCTCTACTGGTTGTTTTCCATGATCTGAGGGTTGTGTGTGAGGAGGTGGAGAACGTGATCGAAAGCGATACCTGTATTCTCTGTCTCTATCCCACTCCCTCTCGTAATATTCTTGGCTAGAATAACCGCGATCATGATTTCTACCATCCTCTCTCCGATGAGACACATAGTATGAACTCGATGACTGGAACATTGAACAGAGAATTCCAAGCATAGAATCTCTCCTAGTCATTGTATCTGAAAAGTAAAGGAAAAATAGAGTTAGTGATCTCTAGAAGTGAACATCTCAAGATTGGAAATCGTGTAGTGCCGTGAAGTATGTATGCATGTGCTAAACCCCCCGACCAACCGGATATGTAGGCCACATTTGTAGGAAGTGGCTCGCTTAAATATAAGGAACTTTGAAGCCCTTCCAATCCGTGGTCATGTTGGAGCGATACGTAGTCCGGAATTGGAATGTCAGCAAGCCCTTCAAAAAGATTCTCCACTTGCAAGGAAGGAGGCTCCGAAATTCTGATGTCGAGGCTAGCAGAGACACAACTGCAGATTTCCATCTCGATTTATGACGCTTATGTGCTACTACCTTGCCTTTCCTCCTTCTCTCAAGATCCTGAAAGCTGTCAAAAGGCCGCGCTACGGGTTCGTCATTAGCGGGCGTATTTTCTTCATCATCCTCTTCAACTATTATGATCTTGGGTGCTCTACGCATAGCCCGTCTCATTGGGGCCGCCCTGAGCGATCCCTCAAGTCGGATGCTTTGGTTTCGTTCGATTAGCCCAACAATTCTCATATTTCTCTCTGCAAGAACTGACTCGATTTCCCTCATTTCACTTGGCACTTCCTTAAGGACCCGTACTATTTCTTTAAAGTGTGCGCCTTCAGGTCGTGGAATTGCGGCTGTAAAGGAAATAAGATATTAGTTTTAGTGTCAGTTACGACTATTCTGCTAGTTACTGGAAAAATTGTAGCACTTACATCTGACTAACCATGGACTGGCAAACCCTAGAGGGCATCAGACATGGAACTACTCAGTTGTGAAGTAGCTCAATCTGGACCAGGCACCAGTCACAACTTGGCAGTTCCTAACCACCTCTAAGAATGTGAAAGAAGGGCTATCTCTCCGACTTTAGATAATGAACAAGTATCTGATTTCTTCCGGAGTCGGGGGATGAAGGAGATGTTCCATGAAAATGATGAACAAACTGTTCAGCAGTGCATATCCATTGGGACGTAATTGCGAGGGGGCAATTCCAAAGAAAGCTAACACCTCTCTAATATACTGGGTAAACAGAGGAAGCGTTCCAGCTGTGCATGAATGGCAATTAAAGGCAGTAAACCCTTCTGGGGGAGCATGTGGTCTATCATTCATTTCCAGTAATAAGACATCGTCCAATGGCAAATCGTGCCTTAAGCATATCCGCCCCAACATATCTTCGGAGACATTGGACGGCACAGAATCATGCGGATTCCCGATAAACCTGGCTCCTGGCAGCTCGTTCAAAGTTGGATTTATAACTTCGATTGCAATGGCCGGTATCTCTATTACCAAGGGAGGTGAGCTTTGAGGCTCCTATTGCTGTGAACTTATGGATTCCATAACTATCAACTTATCAAAAACCAACATTAGATGATAATAAGCCCGCTATTCCACAGTGTGAAGTGCATGAATGTGTAGTGTAGTGCTACGTAATACTTAAGAAATTCTACAAAAGTTTAAGGAATGCTCAAACGACGAGACCTCGAGATTCAACCGGAGTGACCGTCATAGCTGACTATCACAGCCGTGCCAGTCAGACTTTGAAGAACAATCCATGTTAGAGCTTGTTAAGTTTGTCAAATTGCAATTCCATCGATGAGCTTCAAAGAGTAGTCAAAAATGCAGTTTAATGGTCAAGTCCAATTATGCAAACGTTCGATATAAAAAAAAACTTGACAACGACTCGTGAACATACAGACGTAGACAGGAGTCAGGTTAACATACATGCACACATGACAGACTAACATTCACTTTTCAAAATTTACAGGAATTGAATGTTCACCTATTGACCATTACAACAACGAATGATTGATTACTATCAAACAACACCCAGCTACAACAGTACATGATACAATAATTGGCAGTTAACAGTTCATAATTTATATTTCTAAAGATCAATCAAAAGCCACAACTTTCAACGAAAAGACAACAACCGTTCAGATGAGTCAGATAAAACTGTTCAGGATGAAGATTACAACTTTTCAAAGCATGTCATGTTCTCGTAAGACGTACTTTGGGAGGCAAATGTTATCCCACCTTTTAGCAAGGCCGTGACACAGAGAACTTAACTGGAAACCGAAGAAAGTCCGTCTCGAAGATTGGTTGTACATTGGTTCAATACGGATGCCGTTGAATTTTGTCTGAGTCCGGATCGAGCTACAATTGATAAGGCACAACAAGCAAAGCTATAGAAGACAGTATTCCAAATTTCAAGTCAATCCGAGTTCGTATGCTCAAGATATGACTAATGCAATTCAAGTGATCACCTTGCTCGTATCCTTCAAACAACCAGGGAAAACCTTCTTCGTATCGATCTGGCTCGAATCCATCAGATACACATGGTTTCGTATCAATCAGGAGAGCAGCATTCTTCCTGTCCATCCTTCCTCATACTGCTTCACATCGATCATCTCCAACTTGTTCGTATCGATCAACCAATGTCCACTTCATATACGTTTATGACTGTCTACTTCGTATCCATCGGTATGTAACACGGGAGACTATTTCATATCGATCCATTTTCAACATAATTCGTATCGATCGGCCATAGGTTGATACGAAATCAATATCTTCCTTCGATATGAAAGTGACTACTCTGTGATCGATATGAAGAAATCTGCCATCTATCGATACGAAGTAACCATTAAGCGATCGATACGAAATAGCTGCAGTGGATCAATACGAACGAGGCCAAGTCGGGTCGATACGAATAAGGCGCATTCATAGGAAAGACTCGATCATTCGGCATAAAATGTGGATCGATCCTAAAAGCAAGCGGCATGTCATCAGACATCATGTGTAGAACAATCGATACGAGGCTATTGATATGAACAACATCGATATGAATTAAGCAGCCTTTAGAAAACCCAAACTTACATCGATTATAACGAAAAATCCACAGGTTCAAATGTTACCAAATTTTCACAGGAGCTGGCGTACATTCTCAAGAACGTTCATGATCGATCTAGACTCGATTAGATGAAATATTGATCGATACGAAGTTCGTTCATATCGATCACGGGTCGAGTACAAACCGCATGGGATCGATCATGTAGGCCCACCCATATGAGAGAATAGACCTTCCGAGATCTGAGCGAGATATTTGCAACCTATGCCTATAAATAGCAGCCCAGGACCTATAGAAAAGAGGACTTCTGGCTCTTCTACATCCATACTTTGCCGAAATCACTGTTATACTCACGTTTTACTGTTGTAATTCGTTGTAACCAGCAAGCAAAAGTGAATAAAAACCAACCATTTCATAGTGGATGTAGGCCATACGCCGAACCACTCTAAATCTTTGTGTTTCTCTGTTGTTTTTCTGATTATTGTCTGGAGTGTTTGCTAGATAATATTCATCATCTTACATTTATTTTCTTCATTTTATCTCTTCAAACACTTCCGAAGAGTGTTGTGTCCAATTTTGGTACAAATACTAGTAGTAAATACTCAAACTCTTTCAAAAAAACGATTTCAACATTACTTTTAATACAAAGCTCGTTTTTAAAATCTTTTTCTAATCTATTAGTATATACAAACCTTTACCTTGTTCGTATGAGAAATCTAATTAAACGACTTAGCAAAACAAGTGGTACAAAATGCTTGCGTTTACTTCGTCGGTTAATTCTTGGACTTGTTTGATTAAAATCTTGTGTTAATTTTTGAGACAATTTGTTAAATATTTAAGTTAAGCCAGTGGTTATGGGACGTGAAACTAAACTCATCTATTTACTAGCTTAGTTTAATTTACACTTCTTATTGATTAATGATGATCATTTTATGGTTTGGACTAGCGATATGCGCTGTCTCTTTGTCCGGGTGGGAGACTATACCCCGATTTATGGAGCTTCGTCTCATTTTTATGGGCTAATGACCCATGGACTTTTGACCATTTTATGGAATTCGGTTCATCGGGCGTATCGCTGTACTACGTTGTTGTTCTAGCTTATTTGAGTTTCAAGTTCATCGGGCGTGCCATTGTACTATGTCGTTGTTTCGGCTTATTTGAGTTTCAGGTTCATCGGGCGTATCGTTGTACTACGTCGTTGTTACGACTTATTTGATTTTCAGGTTCCTCGGGCATATCGCTGTACTATGTCGTTACATCGGCTCTATGGATTAGCGACCCATGGGATAACATATCGTTTATGATACACGTGTTCGTGAGTTTTCATGCTTCCGTTTGTGATAGGCCTCCCCCTTTATGTATTTTGGATTTCTAATTATTGATTTATGGAATTTTTTGTGTTTCACCTATTTTTGTGATTTGTATTGATAAGCTTTATCAATATTTGAGGTATGGTGCATAAGCAAAAGAATATGACATTCTTTTTGGTGTTTTTGAGAAAATATGGGATATTGTATTATTTTCATTGTTATCATATACATTTGTTACTGTCTCATCCTATCTCATCTTATATGATATTTATAGCTAGATTGGTCCGTTTATTATTTTCTTTCTTAAATAATACTCGGGTCGGACCGACGTGTTTCAGGTGCTTCCACTTGACTTCTTAGCAGGGACTAGGTTCTGACTTTTGGTTAACTACTTTAGCTTAGTAGTTTTTGCTTTTATACGTTCGACTCCTTGATGTATACATATTCTTTTGTTTAGCACTTGTACCTATTCTTTTGTGATGTAGTGGATTTTGTATAACCACTACTTTGATGTTCACTTCTGTGTGATATATTCATATCTGTTTCCGCCTTTGTGATATGAATATTTTTGATTTGTTTGTTTAATGCTTATTTTATATTTGTTCCGAAGGCCATATATCCTCTGTGTAGTAGCTTTGAGTTTGTATCTGATATGTCTAATTTCCTTTTGAAATGAAATGCACGACCTTCTATTTGGCATATAGGTACTCACACAAATCAATTACACAGATGGTCGCTCCTCAATAGCCTTATTCTTCATGCTAGTTGACGGCAACACCTCGAAGTGTCCTTGGCTAGTGTGATTATAGAGGTGGGGCATCAAATCTTATTATCAGAGCCAAACTTCGAAACAATGTAGAATAATCTAGCAAGGATCATCGTCCTAAGTCTCTCTTTGGAATCATGCCTTAAGATTTAATTCGAGTCATAGGACCCGTTTTATCCTATTTTCTTTTATGATTCCTTGATTTATCAATCAAATTTATTTGATATTCATTCTGAGTATAACCTTTTTCCTCTTCTTTCTTTCTTTCTTTCTTAAAGAAGAGAAATGGAAAGACCTAGCCATCCCAGCATCGTCAATCCAGTGCTACGCCTTAGTATGGCGTATTTATGTCTGCCCAACAACTTTTGGATCTTGTAAAGAATGCCCAAGCTATCGGACCTATTCTAGAGCCTACTCATCCTAAATCCAGGTTTGCAAGCTTGTGCAGTGCTAATTTGGGTAGAAGGCCATTTAAGGGTTCCGAAAGCGTTATAGAAGTCCAAGCCTAGCTTACAACATGCGATCGTATCTTTTCTCGCATGAATCTTGTGGATCTACATCGATTCTAAGTGGCTTCTAGCATGCTCCAGGAGAGAGCATTAGATTGGTATGAGCTTTTGGTTTTTGAAATTATTGAAGCAGATCTTACTTGGGAGCAATTCCGGGAAAGGTTCGAGTTGAAGTTTTTGCCGAAAGCTGAAAAGGTAACTTTAGCTCAATGCTTTATTGACCTTTTTCAAGGTGAATCTTCTATGATGGATTATGTCGCATCTTTTGAACCCCTCTCTAAATATGGGCTCAAGGATATTAATACCCCATTAAAGAAAAATCAAAAGTTTGTCTATTGGTTGAATAACAATCTCTAAAATTCTTTGCTTTTGAAATTAGAAGTTCATTTTGATCAGTTTGTAGATAGCGCTCTTCGAACTGAAGAAGTCGATAAAGAAAGTGATGTTGAAGTTGTGGGTGCCAAGAAGAACTTCAACAACAATAAGAAGAGGTATGTTAAGTTCAAAGGCCCTAATCCCAACAAGAAAGGGAAATGAACAACTTGGTAGCAAAGACTCCTACCTCAAATCGAGGACAATGCTACAATTGTGGTTCTAAGGACCATTATGCAAATAGTTGTCCAAAACCCCTTTATTATCGCTGTTGCAAAAGTTCGGGTCATCTTATATCTTTATGTCTCATACTTCAAAGAAGGAAAGAGGGAAAGTTGAATGTTGTGCAAGCCCCTAGCAACACTTCTGTTGGTCAAGGTATTTCTCATTGTATCCTTGTTGACATTATTATATTTTATGATCATCCTATTCAAGTTTTTTTGATACGGGTGCATCTCACTCTTTTATAACAAAAGAACTTGTTGATACTTTGTCTTTAAATGTTACGGGCTTGATGACTTCATTAAGAATTGCGAATCCAGTTAGTGGATCCGCAACACTTATTTTATTTTGTAAGGATGTTGAAATTATTTTATGTGATTATGCTTTCCATGCCAATTTGCATGTTATGCGTTACCTAGGTTTTGGAATGATTTTGGGAACGGATTGGCTTAGCCGTTATGAAGCCCACCTCCTATGTTCTAAGAGGGCTATCCATCTTCGATATTCCCAATCTGTTAAGCAGATTTCTATTTTTCTAAAGATTCAAATTCCAATTTTGTAGCATCCTTATATTCTCTAAATCCACATGGTGACGATAATGATGATAAGGAAGATGTCATTTCCCTCATTCACGTTGTTTGTGAATTTCCTGATATATTTGAGACCATTTTAGGGTTACCACCTAAGCAAGCAATTGAGTTCAGGATTAATCTAATCCCTGGAGCTCTACCAATCACTCGTCCTCCTTATCGTATGTCCAATAAGGAAAATGAGGAGATGCATAAATAATTATCCGAATTCGAAGCAAAATAGTTTATTCGTTCTAGTTCCTCTTTATGGTGTGCTTCCGCTATTTTTGTGAAGAAATCTGATGGTACACTTGGGCTTTGCGTTGATTACCGCAAACTTAATGATCTCACCATCAAGAATAAATATCCCTTACCTCGGATAGATGATCTATTCGATCAACTTAGCGGTGCTAGAGTCTTTTCACGGTTAGACTTAGCAGCAGATTTTCATTAGCTTCGTATTGTAGAGGTTAGTATTCCTTTCACATCGTTCCGTACTCATTATGGATATTATGAATGGCTTGTTATGCCATTTGGTTTAACGAATGCTCCAGCTTATTTCGTTGACCTTATGAATCGAATTTTCAAAGACTTCAGGTGATATTCTTGTTTATTCTAAAATCAAGGAAGAGCATCTTCGGATTGTGTTAGAAACTCTTAGGAGCAATCAATTGAAAGAAAAAATTTCTAAGTGCCACTTTTGGCAATCCCGTGTGAAATTTTTAGGACATATTATTTCCAAATTCGGAATTTCCATGGATTCTTCAAAGATTCTGGTGATTCAAAATTGGAAGAGACAAGAGAGTGTGACGAAAATTTGTTTCTTTCTTGGATTGGCAGGCTATTACCATCGTTTCATAAAAGACATTTCTAAAATTTTCGTGCCTCTTACTAGTTTAATAAAGAAGGAAGTTGAGTACATTTGGTCCGACAAATGTGAAGCTACTTTTTAGAAATTAAAAGAACTCCTTTCCGATGTTCCTATTCTTGTGATTCCCGAAGGGAAAGACTTTATTGTTTATACCGATGCTAATCATGTTGGTTGGGGAGCGGTTCTCATGCAAAGGGAACGTGTCATCGTTTATGCTTCTAGACAATTAAAGCCTGCCGAGACTAGATACGCCACCCACGATTTAGAGCTTGCGGCCATTGTTTTTGCCTTTATAATTTGGCATCATTATCTTTTAGGAGAGAAATTTGTTCTCTACACCGATCATAAGTCTTTTAAGTATTTATTTTCTCAAAAGTAACTTAATTTGCGTCAGCAATGTTGGCTCGAATTCCTTGCATCTTATGATCCTGATATTCTCTATACTCCCGGAAAGGAAAATCGTGTTGCAGATGCCCTTTGTCGTAAGCAACAAGTGGTTGTTTCCATCGATGATATCCGAATGGATTGATCTTGAGACTGTGTCCATTTGTGAGATTCGAGATCGTGAATCTGATTCATGTTCATCTCTTGTTTTATATAGCGTTGAGGCTCATCCTTCTCATTTAGACCGCATCCTTAAAGCTCAAAAGCAAGATCCCAAATTGGCTTTTCTTAGCCAAAGTTGTAGGGATAAAAATAAGGTTGATGGTTTGAAAGATTTTGATAATGATGCTTGCGGAGGCATTCAAAAATTTGGTGTACTTATTGTGCCAAATATTAGTGATCTTCGTAAATATATTTTAGAAGATTCTCATCATTTTAAATTTATCATTCATCTCTGTAGTAGTAAAATATATGCGGACATGAAACGACTTTATTATTGGGATGGAATGAAATATGATATTGCTAACTTCATTAAGCATTGCATAACTTGCCAACTCGTAAAGGCTGAGCATCAAAGGCCCGGTGGGTTATTGCAACCTTTAGACATTCCCGTTTGGAAGTGGGATCAAATTTCCATGGACTTTATTGACGGTCTTCCCAGTTCTTACTCGGGTCATGACAGTTTATGGGTGATTGTAGATAGACTTACAAAATCCCCTATTTAATTCCCATTTAATCCAATCGGACCGTACCGCTTTTGGCCAACCTCTATGTTAAAGAAATTGTTAAATTGCATGGAGTTCCTACTTCTATTATTAGCGATCGTGATCCATTATTTACCAGTGGATTTTGGAAGGGTCTTCAAAAAGCTTTGGGAACGAAGCTTAATTTTAGCACCGCTTATCATCCTCAGTCCGATGGAGAAGTGGAGCGTGTGAATCAAACTCTTGAAGACCTCCTTCATGCATGTGTTCTTGATTTTGGTGGAATTTGGAAAGATCATATTTCTCATGTTGAGATTTCCTACAATAATTGCTGCAAATCTAGTATTGGTATGGCACCTTTTGAGGCACTCTACGGAAGGCCATGCTGATCTCCTTCGTGTTGGCTTGAAGCCGGTGAGAAGCTGGTTTTAGGTCTAGATTTTATTCGTGATGCCACAGAAAATATTGACCTTATTAGTCATAGGAAGAAAGAATCTCAAAGTAGACAAAAATCCTATGCCGATAACTAAAGAAGGAATTTGGAATTTTCTGTGGGAGATTTGGTATTCATTCGTGTTTCACCTATGAAGAATGTTGTCCGTTGTAGTCGATCGGGAAAATCAGCATCTCGATATATTGGCCCATTTCCCATCACCAAACGCATCGGTTCCGTGGCTTATCGCCTTTTATTACCGGCTCAATTTTCTGCTATTCATGACGTTTTTCACGTTTCTCAACTACAGAAATGCCTTAGAGATTCCGATTCTATTCTTGAGCCCGGCGTTTTTGAAGAAATTGAAGTTTCACCTAATTTGACTTATGAGAAACATCTTACTCGCATCATTGCTACGGAGGTTAAATTCCTCCGTAATAAGGATGTTCCGCCTGTGAAAGTTCAGCGGTTCGCAAATCCTAAGGATTGTTCTTAGGAATCCAGCGAACACATCCGGACTTAATCTTTCGTGTTCTTTAAGGTGAACTTTTCACTTCAAAATTTTCTTTTGTATTGTTATGCCTTAAAGCGGTTGTTACTCTTTATATTCTTCTTAAGTATTACGAGGACGCAATTTCTTTAAGGAGGGGAGTCTATAATAACCCGCATATTTTATGATTATATATTTAAGTGTTTTATTTAAATATGGCATCTTTAGTTGGATTAAATTCCAAAATGCGACTTTTTGTAAACAGTCGAATTTGGATTCGGGACCACTTCAATTGATTTTAAAACAATGTTTATAACTTGTTTGAGTATAAACATCAATATGTTTGGAGTTGATTAGAATTTTGGTATTTTCATTTGGGCTTTGGGTTGGGTTCTAGCCCATTAACCCAATAAGCGAACCCAAACTCCTCTACCAAATACTCTAACCCCTCTCCCCTTCATTCATTCTACTCATAATAATTCCTAAAACTCAAGCTATAGGAAAAATAGGGGAAAGAGAGAAGATTAGAAATTCCTAAGCCTTAGTTCTCTTAGGAAATCCAAATTCAAGTTCCAAAATCGAGGAGAAGCTTAGATTGAAGACTCTAGTGGTGCAGTAAAGAGGAGTTGGTCTTGCTTTGTTTTAGAGCTTCTCATTTCTTTGTTTTGAGTTTAAAGGTGAGTTCTTGAACTCACATCTATGTCTATAGCTTTCATTGTGGTTAGATATGAATTCCTAACATCTATTTCATGTTCATTTGCCAGTGAATATGGGACATGAAGCTAAACTCATCTATTTACTAGCTTTATGTAATTTACACTTCTTATTGATTAATGATGATCATTTTATGGTTTGGACTAGCGATATGCGTTGTCTCTTTGTCCGCGTGGGGGACTATACCTCGATTTATGGAGCTTCGTCTCATTTTTATGGGCTAACGATCCATGGTCTTTTAACCGTTTTATGGAATCGGTTCATCGGGCGTATCGCTATAGTACATCATTGTTCTGGCTTATTTGAGTTTCAGGTTCATCAGGTATACCGTTGTACTACTTCGTTGTTCCGGCTTATTTGAGTTTCAGGTTCATCTGGCATATCGTTGTACTATGTCATTGTTTCGGCTTGTTTGAGTTTCAGGTTCCTCGGGCATATCGTTGTACTATGTTGTTGCACCGGCTCTATGGGTTAGTGACCCATGGGATGGCATCTCCTTTGTGATACACGTGTTGGTGAGTTTTCATGCTCTCGTTTGTGATAGGCCTCCCCCTTTATGTCTTGTGGATTTCTAATTATTGATTTCTGGAATTTTTTGTGTTTCACCTATTTTTGTGATTTGTATTGATAAGCTTTATAAATGTTTGAGGTATGGTGAATAAGCAAAAGAATATGACATTCTTTTTGACGTGTTTGAGAAAATTTGGGATATTGTATGATTTTCGTTGTTATCATATACATTTGTTATATCTCTTATCCTATCTCATCTTATATGAATTTTATAGCTAGATTGATTCGTTTATTATTTTCCATCTTAAATAATACTCGTTTCAGACCAAGATGTTTAAGGTGCTTCCACTTGACTTCTTAGCATGGACTAGCTTCTGACTTTTGGCTAACTACTTTAGCTTAGTAGTTTTTGCTTTTATACATTCGAGATAGACACTCCTTGATGTATACATATTCTTTTGTCTAACACTTGTACCTATTCTTTTGTGATGTAGTGGATCTTTTATAACCACTACTTTGATGTTAACTTCTATGTGATATATTCATATCTATTTCCGCCTTAGTGATATGAATATCTGTGACTGCTTTGAGTTATGCTTATTTTATGTTTGTTTCCGAAGGCCACATAGCCGCTGTGTAGTAGCTTTGAATTTGTATTTAATATGTCTGATTTCCTCTTGAAATGAAATTCATGACCTTCTATCTAGCATATCGATACTCACACAAATTAATTACACAGATGGTCGCTCCTCAATATCCTTATTCTTCGTGCTAGTTGACGGCATTAACCCGTAATGTCCTTGGCTAGTGTAAGTATAGTGGTGGAGCGTCAAACTAGTGTTCAACATATGGAAAATTTTACATTCGACATATTATCATAGATCCATCAACTATAAAGCTTACATCAACTTTTCGAATGAGTAATATTTGACCTTTGAAAAAGGAAAGTTTTCTCCAATTTAAATTCATCTTACATTCAACTTAGACAAGCTTATATACCAGATCATACTTTGCTATTACTTCTTTATTATAACTTTTGTCATTCACTAAAATTTGGTTTATCGGTGCTTATATCCCATTACTTCTGAAAATGAGCATTCCAAAAAGAGAAAAATATATTAGAAACCTATTTAAAATATCACGATTAACCAAGATGATTATACAAAAAGTCAAAATAACATAGATCATAAAATAAAGTTGAATCTATATCAGTTTCTAATCAAACATCACAGTAATAGAGTGTAAAATACATGTGAAAATTCAAATAATGCTCCTAAACCTATGGTAAAATTTGAGACAAATTATCTATTTCTACACTAAAATTGTGTGTTAGTTTTTGTATGAATGCATACCTACTATTATCTTTATCGAAGTATTCACATGCCTTATACAAATGTTCTTACCTTTTTTATCTGTGTTTATTCATTGTTATCGTAATGAACTTGAGGTAACCTATGGACCTGTTGCCATCAACATTAGCCTAAATACAAACAAAAGCAATCTAATATAAGAAGCTATATCTATTTTAGTCATTCCGTAATAGTTCAGAGCATAGTTTTAATGAGCATGTCATGCCTCGAACTGTTATGACTGAAGGTTTAAGGTTTTGATGGTTCAATTGGTCGAACCGTTAGAATCATGATTTCTTTTTTTTTTTTTAAAGTTTACATATTTAACTACAAACTGTATACAAAAATATTGAAATAATAATGTTATGTACACAAGCTTTCGATGGTCTTCAAGATGTGCCACCGAAATTGTGTGTTGTTGCAGTGCACAACTACAGTTGTGTTCGCAGTAGAGTAGTACATAACAATAGAAGTTTAATGATGACAAACTCATGAATCTTGTAGTTGTATTAGAGGAGTTTGTAGCAGTGAAGAATGAAGTGGTGGAGTTAGTGGCTTAGATTTTGGAATGATTATAATTTTTGGAATGTACATTCACTTGCTTTCTTTAAAGCAATGCAAAAGATGGAAATCCGAGAGAACTACATGAAGAGAAAGTGGGAAAGAATAAAAGAACCAAGGTTCAACAAGGTAAAATTGATGGTTGGATCGCTGGTTTGAAGTCCGACCAAGGTTCATAGATGATTGAGGTCAAATTGAGTTCCGGACCGTGGTGATCCAAGGCTCAAGGTTATTCGAGGTTAGACCAAGGAAGGATAGGTCATGAAAACACTAGTTCACAGTCAGAAACACTAGGTAAAGTCTAAAGATTTACATGTCATAGCTGCGTTGCTTTGTTGTTATGCAAGTGCATAAAATAGTTACCTACAACATAATCTGATTGCCTCCACATGAGTTTGCACTGTTTTATTATGAATTTTTTTAATTAATTTGCACTAACTACAAAAATGCAACGGAATATTAAGGAGCGGAAGCAACCAAAAGGTGAATCTATCTTGTTGATTAATTATCAACCACCAATTCAATGAAAAATAATCACCAAACAATGAGAAACAGACGAGTAGAGAACACTAAAATTTAATGTGGTTCGGCTAGATTGCCTTCATCCAGAGACCTAACAACTATTCTTTATGTCACAGATGAAAGACGACA
Organism: Allium cepa; assembly: GCA_030765085.1. NCBI lineage: Eukaryota > Viridiplantae > Streptophyta > Magnoliopsida > Asparagales > Amaryllidaceae > Allium > Allium cepa. The sequence goes on along the minus strand of CM060938.1, from coordinate 794,532,019 downwards.
CAAGAGGGAGATTACAAAATTATAGGTATCAAAGTGGAGAGACTAATCTATAATTACAAATTGAATAATCAATTTCTCAAAATACTTATTTGCGCTGAAAATGCTAATTTGATTTGACTACAGAAATTAGGGTTTATTGAAGAAGTGGATAATGGTGTATGCTCTCTCTATTCACATATGAAGATGAATTTCCTTCATTTAATAGGCTTGAGAATGAAGGATTACTAGATATTAAGAAAATTAATTGCCCAATTGTCTTGAAACCTTTCCAAATGTCCATGATTTGATTTCTATGTAAATGGATAATGATGATTTTGATTTCCATAATTTAGCTCAATTGTTTAGATCTCTATATATAAACTTTTCTATCTCTATATAACAAATCTTTTGACTAATTAATTGATTAGCTAACTAGTTTCCTTTCTTCAAAAGCAATCACACATAACTTTCCTTTTTTCTTTCCATCTATAACCTAATTGACTGATAATATTAATTAGCTAATTTTTTTTCTTCTTTGGAAAATGTTTGAATCACCTAAATTTAAAACTCTACCATGATTCAAATATAACAATCTTCCTTCATTGCCACATCTTAACAAATTGTTGGGTCTACGCCACATGACATCGAACTCAAAATGAACAAATCTGGACATTATTGTGAGAAATGCGGATTACGGATCTTAAGGCTAGAATTAACACTAGAGGAGGTAGGGTGAATAGTGTTAATTAAGAATTACTAAATCTTTTTCGATTTATGTTAATTTAGACACCGATGTATGCAATATACAGACACAGATATGATCATAGAAACAAACACAGATGCATAAATAAAATAAAAGCAGTAAAGGAAAGAACACACCGGATTTTATACTGGTTCGGAGTTACCCTACATCCAGTCCCTCAACACAAGTACGGATTTCCTTTCAAAAGCAATTGTACAATTACACCCTTGGTTTCAAGGCTACGAGGTACACCCTCCATAATTTCGATCCTCTGGGTAGAGATACTTGATTTCCAGGCCACAAGTTTACCCAATTGATTTACCAAGGCTACAATCACACCTTTTCTTTCTTGATTGATTTTCAAGGCTACAATCACACCTTTTCTCGCTTAATAGATTACAAAGAAGTCTATAACTCTGAATAGCACTGAGAATCTTGTAGAGAGAGTGATAGAGAATCAAACTAGAAGTAATCGAGTTCGATTCAATATTGATTTCGGCTGAGTAATGATAAGAATATGTATTAAGAAAAGTGGAAGAAGAAGAGGAGTGAAAAACCAGAAAATCTGATGTAAAATTCATTGAAACTAACCCCTATTTATAGAAGAACAACAACCATGTCCATTCGTGAAGATTATGGCGAATAGACACTTCTTTTGAAATTTAAATTTTGAACTCAACTGACACTATGTCGACATGGGGTATATAGGCATGTCGACATCCCAAAGCATTTTTTGATGTTTTGATTTTCTTTGAAAATAACCTTTATCTTATATTAAAACTAATTTAAACTTTATAAATATACTTGAATATAGTTAAAATTCATAAGTAAATATAAAGAATAATATATATATATATATATGTAGAATTTAACTCTAATTTTATATTTTAAATCTAAGTATATATATTTAAAAAGTTAAATATATTATATTAAAAGATAGTTTAAAATCAGGAGTAATTTGGCTTTGAAATTAAAGATAATTTTGAGGCTAAAATTATTTAAAATCAGGATAGGGTGTTTTGAATCTTTTAAAAGGAAAGTTTTGAAATTTTTTTGAAAACAGGATATAATTTTGAAAAAATCATTTTGAATAAAAAGTTAGCGGATACAAAACAATGTTCCACTAGATTTTTCGTAGGTTCCATCCTACTTAGTGTTCCATCCCTTTAACAGGCTCGAAGTGGATTTCATTCCATGAATAAATTGGATTTTAAGATGCCAGTGCTTTTCAATGAGTTTTAACAAAATTCCTAATGATAATAAAAAATACTTAACTTTGAAATCTTGAACTCTTGATAATCTTGATACTCATGAGTCTTCTACCTTGATATCTTGAATCTCTATACTGTACAGTCTTCTTTCTTAGTACCTGCATGGTTAAATCCTGCATATACATATATATCTAAACTTATGATGTTAGTATTTATATTTTATAAACTATTCTAAGGTTGTTGTCATCAAAACCATCATTTCACGGACTAACAATCTCCTCCTTTTTGATGATGACAACCTTTGTTTATAAAATTTTACTTCTATCCTAATAACTCCCCCTTATCTATGCCTAACTACCCTATTTTATATTTCTCCCCCTTTGTCATCAACAAAAAAAATTCACTCCCCCTCATTCTTAAGTACCTGCATTGATAAACTATACAACGGAATATATAGATTAAGAAATAATTATACTTATGAACATGATAACTAATAAAAGTCTATATACATTTCAATGTACATATATGTTTTATACAACAAATTTCAAACCAATATCAAGAAATCAATCCACACAGAGTATCAATCCAAACCAAATCAATTCAAGCAAATCAAACAAAGCAAACAAATAAAAATCAAATGTTACGTGGCACTTCCACCCATCCTTCTTCTCCAAAGATTGGGTTTACCTTAATAGCATCCCAATTATCATTGTCGTTGGTGAGAGAGACAGGAGGATGTGCTTCGTTATCATCCTTGTGCAGAGAGGAGATCATCCACCGTATCGCATCGAAGTGCCTTTCTTGTTCCTTGATCATCTGCATTTGACTCAATTCTAAGTGACGCTGGTTTCGTAGAATAAACGAGAGAATATTCTTGAATGAATTAAGAGTTTCTTCAAGATTTTCGGATAGATTGTGAATAGGATTAGCCATAGTTGAATCTATGAAAGAAATAAAGGATATAGATGACAAGAAATGAATTTCAGTGAAGAATTCAGGAAGAAACAGGTATTTATAGGTGTAGAAATTCGTTTGAAATGAATAGACATTTGATAGTTATTCAAATTTCAAATTCAAAATCAATTGTCATTTCTGACCAGTACATATCTACATGGTCATATCAGGGATGTCGACATGGGTCAGTGAAAAATTATGACTAATTTGATTTTGTGAATAATTGTGTGTGTATATATATATATATTTATATAATATACTAACATTTATTCTGGAGATAAGATAAGGTAGATAATAGAAAGGAAATTTCATTTCATTGCATACTACGATAATACAACGATTAATCACACAACAAACTACATGAACATTTGAAATAAAGCAAACTAAAACAAATACAACAAGATACGAAAAGATAAAACTAGTTAGAGGATGATGAAGATGAAGATAGTCCAAGTTTCTTGCTGACTTTGGAAATGAACTTGTTCATCTTGGATGAAATTTTGTCCAACTTCTTACTAACGGATCTTTTAAGAATACGCTGATTCTCAACAATCGCCTTTTGGTTTTCGAGAAGGGTTTTGGTGGATGGATTAGGAGGATAGTCAATGCTTTCCGAAGAGGTTTCACCTTCTTCTTCTTCAATTTCCATTTCATCCCCTTCTTCTTCTTCTTCTTCCTCTTCCTCTTCCTCTTCTTCCATTTCCTCATGAGCCAAACGCTCTTCTTTTTCGGTAAGGGTCTTAAAAGGTTGAAAAACAAAAGGAATTTTCATAAGCGAAATGTTGGAATGGTTGAAAACTTTTCTAGAAACAAATTCTTCGCCTTTGAAATCCACTCCAAAATAGTTAAAAATCCAAGTGAGATAAATTCCATGGTATAAGGTATTCTCACCAATTTCAAGATTTTCAGGACGAAGTTCATCCAAATAACTTGCGCCCAATTTATGTCATAATTTTCGAAAATAGAAAAAAGAGCTTTGCAAACTTTTGAAGTAGAATTGTTAAAATTCCCCGATCTTGGGGTCAAAGTATGTTGCAAAAGAAGATTGACAATTCTTGCCTTTGGTCGAAAATTTCGATTTTTGAATTCAAAATTATCAACCCTTCGAAAATGCGATGAAATGTCTCACGATCATTTTCATCGATTTTAAAATTAGAAAGATCCATTCCCGTACAGTTGCAATTGAGAATGGCACCCAAAAGATCACAATTCAAAACAATTCTAGTGCCTTTGACACTACTCCAAATTTCATCCTCATTTCCATGATAAAATCCACGGTTTAAATTAGCATAGAAAATATTGACAAGATTTGGATAGCAAACAAAATTATTTTGAGAAGCATCAATAAGACTAAGAACTCCATTGTTTGCAAAAAGCGAATCAAGTTCATAAGATGAAAAATGTTGAAAAATAGCAAATTTTCCGGGATGGACTTTGGCATAGTTAGCATAATTGATGTATGCTTTTATTGCCTCCGGATCATTGAATAATTGCTCTTTGATTTTTCTAGAAATTCTCATGGTGGAGGGGTTGCTTGAAGAAGCCATTAAAGTTGAGAGTAGAGACTTTGAAGTTATGAAGAGAGAGTTTGAATTTCAAAATGAAAGTGAAAAGATATTATAAAAGATAGTGAATAAATAGATTCTCAAAGGACATATTCTCTGGTCAAAAAGTAGCTTTTGAGAGAATTGAATGAAGTGAAAAGGTAGAGGGAAATTCAAACATTTGAATTCAAATTTTAAAATTCAAATTCAGATACCCATGTCGACATGTTCCTCTGAATTTTCATGAATTGATTTTTCTTATGTTCTATAATATATATAAATATTATTATTATTATTAATGCCTATATATATATCTGAAATATTATTAAACTTCAAGTATATTTCAGAAAATATTATTATACTATTAAAAAATAATAAAAATAATAATGAAATAATGAAATAATAAAAAATAGAAAATAAATTTTAAAATTTAAACAACACACCAATTCAAAACCAATCAAACAAACAATCAAGCAACTAATTCTAAGCAAGCAATTTCAACCAATTGTATTGTAAACGTGTACCTTTTTCTGAGTCCATTTCTTTGAATTCGTCTGAGTCATGGACAGCTGTGAAACACAAATTCAAATTATCTGTTTTCTGATCATCATCACTTGAGGATGAGTCTGAGTCATCTAGAGTAGTAGTAATTGCACGCTTCCGTTTCTTTACTGGATCATTGATCATAGGAGAATTTTGTCTATCTGGATACAGACAGTCTCTTTTGAAATAGCCTGGTTTATCACAGTTGTAACATTTGTCATTATTTGACACTACATTCTGATTTCCAGAATTCTTATAGTTGTTTCTCTTGAGATTATTCATCTTTCTGTATTTCAGGAATTTCCTAAAATTTCTGGTCATAAAGGCCATCTCTTCAGCATTATCGCTGTTTGAGTCTAATCCATCGGTTAATGCATTGAATGCCATTGATTTCTTTTCAGATGCTTTACTTTCTCTTCTCCCGATCATTTGAACTTCATACGACAATATATTTCTAATTAATTCTTCTATCTTTGAAGTACTGAAGTCATTTGTCTCTTCGATCGCAAGTGTCTTTTGATCCCATTCCGGAGTTAGAGAATTTAAAATTTTCTGACTTGATCTTCTTCAGAAAATTCCTTTCCCAAGGATATTAGAGAATGCACAATATCCTAAAATCTACTATACATATCTGAAATAGACTCATTAGGACTTAATTTAAATAATTGAAACTGATTTGTGGGCATGGAAATTTTGGTCTGTTTAACTTTGCTTGTTCCTTCGTGAGTAACTTGCAAAGTTTTCCAGATTTCATATGCAGACTTACAGACCGACACTCTATTGAATTCATTTCTCTCTAGTGAACAAGACAGAATATTCATTGCCTTAGAATTTTTTTGTGCAATAGTCTTTTGCTCAGTAGTCCACTGTGCAAAATTAGTTGTGGGTTCAGAATATTCAGTTTGTGTGATATTCCAAGTGTCTAATCCTATAGATTGTAAATATATTTTCATCCTACATGCCCAATATGCATAGTTACTGCTATTAAAAAGTGGTGGTCTAACAGTAGACTGCCCTCTACAAATGAACTAGTGACACGGATACCAGTGTTAGTAACAGTATCAGTGTTGGTAGCCATTTTGAAAAATTTTCAAAAATCAGATTATGAAACTTTGAAAACCTTGCTCTGATACCAATTGTGAGAAACGCGGATTACGGATCTTAAGGATAGAATTAACACTAGAGGGGGGGAATAATGTTAATTAATAATTACTAAATCTTTTTCGATTTATGTTAATTTAGACACTGATGTATGCAATATACAGACACAGATATTATAACAGAAACAAACGCAGATGCAGAAATAAAATAAAAACAGTAAAGGAAAGAACACACCGGATTTTATACTGGTTCGGAGTTAGCCTACATCCAGTCCCGCAACACAATTATGGATTTCCTTTCAAAAGCAATTGTACAATTACCCCTCGGTTTCAAGGCTACGAGGTACACCCTCCAGAATTTCGATCCTCTGGGTAGAGATACTTGATTTCCGGGCCACAAGTTTACCCAATTGATTTACCAAGGCTACAATCACACCTTTTCTTTCTTGATTGATTTTCAAGGCTACAATCACACCTTTGCTCGCTTAATAGATTACAAAGAAGTCTATAATTCTGAATAGCACTGAGAATCTTGTAGAGAGAGTGATAGAGAATCAAACTAGAAGTAATCGAGTTCGATTCAATGTTGATTTCGGCAGAGTAATGATAAGAATATGTATTAAGAAAAGTGGAAGAAGAAGAGGAGTGAAAAACCAGAAAATCTGATGTAAAATTCGTTGAAACTAACCCCTATTTATAGAAGAACAACAACCATGTCCATTCGTGAAGAGTTATGGCGAATAGACACTTCTTTTGAAATTTAAATTTTGAACTCAACTGACACTATGTCGACATGGGGTATATAGGCATGTCGACATCGCAAAGCATTTTTTGATGTTTTGATTTTCTTTGAAAATAACCTTTATCTTATATTAAAACTAATTTAAACTTTATAAATATACTTGAATATAGTTAAAATTCATAAGTAAATATAAAGAATGATATATATATATATAGAATTTAACTCTAATTTTATATTTTAAATCTAAGTATAAATATTTAAAAAGTTAAATATATTATATTAAAAGATAGTTTAAAATCAGGAGTAATTTGACTTTGAAATTAAAGATAATTTTGAGGCTAAAATTATTTAAAATCAGGATAGAGGGTTTTGAATCTTTTAAAAGGAAAGTTTTGAAAACATTTTGAAAACAGGATATAATTTTGAAAAATCATTTTGAATAAAAAGTTAGCGGATACAAAACAATGTCCTACTAGATTTTTCGTAGGTTCCATCCTACTTAGGGTTCCATCTCTTTAACAGGCTCGAAGTGGTTTCCATTCCATGAATAAATTGGATTTTAAGATGCCAGTGCTTTTCAATGAGTTTCAATAAAATTCCTAATAATAATAAAAAATACTTAACTTTGAAATCTTGAACTCTTGATAATCTTGATACTCATGAGTCTTCTACCTTGATATCTTGAATCTCTTTACTGTACAGTCTTCCTTCTTAGTACCTACATGGTTAAATCCTGCATATACATATATATCTAAACTTATAATGTTAGTATTTATATTTTATAAACTATTCTAAGGTTGTTGTCATCAAAACCATCATTTCACGGACTAACAATTGTTGCCCAAATAGAACTTAAAAATCTTTCCCAAGCATAAGAAATATAATATGCACATCAACAAATAAAATGCATATGAGAAAATACCAAAATTCTTTAATATATCCCATGTAGGAGATGATCATGTAGATATTAAACTTCAAGAGACAAATGGAGATTTAATAGCACGCTTCATCTTCTTCATTCCAAATTGAGTGAGGATATACTTGACCATATCTACTCCAATCTTCTCCATAAGAATCTTGCTAGACTTTCCTAAGCCAACAACAACAAACTCGCCAGCAAGCTCCACAATATTGAAAGCACAAGATGAAGAACCATTGACAAATATGCTTATGAATATGGCCAACTGAACCAAAAGGCCTTTCCTGCAACTGAGCTCCACCTAGAGTCTAAACCTATGTAATCTTCTCATCAATCATGGTACCATCGGAAATAATAATATCTCTTCGAATATGGAAACAATCTGATGAGTCCAAATGTGTTTGAAAATCTTTTGTCCTCCCAATTCATCACTTAATAGAGGCTTCACCTTCAACAAAGACCTCTCATCAAATATCGCATGTTTTCTAGTTACAATTCTCTTAGTTTTTTTACACCACGACCTATACCTCCTTACTTCTTCTCTATAGCTTATCAAAATTCACTTGCTTTCCCTAGGCTTCAACTTATCATGTCTCTCATCTTCTAAATAAGATGAACTACCAAACACTTTAAGGAATGAATAATAACCTGATTTCTTTTGCATATATCTTTTGTGATCTTCATATCTATAGCAATAGAAGGTGTATGGTTGATGAGAAATACTGTCATAGATAAGGCTTCTTCCAAAATCCCTTTTCTGGACCAGTAGTCGTTCTTAAGCTCATATCTCTCTTCCATAATGTCCGACACATGCTCTCCACCACTCCATAACCATGTGACTCAACGGAAACAGAAAAATATTTAACTACATGCTCGGATGCACAATAGCTCATGAATTCTCATGACATAAATTCACTACTATTTCCAACTTTGAGAACCTTTAAACGCTTTCTCAACTACTTCTCTACCAAGGTCTTTCATTTAAAAAACTGGGCAAATATTTTGTCTTTGGCCTTTATGAAATAGAGCTTGGTCTTACGTGACAAATCATCTACAAATAAGACGAAGTAACTGGCTCCACTAAAAGATGAAACTAGAGTGGGTCACCACATATAAGAGTGAACATACTCTATAAACTCTGTAGCTCTATGTCTCCAAACATCGAATGTGACACGCTTCTACTTTCCAAAAAAACAATATCCATAAGAGCTAGATTTCGACTGATAAACACCATCAATCATCCCTTGCTTCTTTCATACTTCAAGACTCTCCTCATCAATATGACCTAAATGAAGATGCCATAATATAGTATAACCTAGAATGTTGGAATCAGTAGAAACTACTGACCCTCCTAAGACCGTCTCTTCATGAAGCACATATATATCATCAACTCGCACCTCTTTCATCACTATTAAGGAATCTTTCTTCGCTCTCAAATTCTTTCCATCTATTATTATCCTCATTCAAGTCTACTCAAAGCTCCAAATGACAACATACTTTTACGCAGCATTGGAACAAGTCTAACATCCGTGATAGAACACTGTCGTGCATCTTAATCCTCACACTTCTGACGCCCACAAAATGATAAGACGTGTCATTCCTCATATGAACTGCTTGGCCGTTGATTTTCTTGTAACCAACAAAATAGCTCCTATCCGATGTCATACAATAAGAGGCTCTAGAATTAATCACTCTACTTGTACTATCTAAAGATGAAATACTGGCTAAAAATAATGATGTATTACCACCCCTTCTACCTGCATTTGATCTAACTGCTATTGAACCTGAAGCTTTCTCCTTCTTCTCTCTCTTCTTTCTAATAGCTGGACAATCTCATATGAAATGTCCCTTCTTCTTTTAATAGTAGCAAGCACCCCTTCTAGGACCCTTGAAGTGGGACCTATGCATATATCTTCTACCTTCAAGGTGCTTTTGGCTTTTATCTCTTCCTCTAAATGAAGGAAGTTGTTGCTGAAGAACACCATCATTTGTTTTCACCTTCCATGTCTCAAAAACTCCGTTTCTAACAAATTTGGTGACGCCATGACCACTCCTAAAAGAATTTTTCATTGATAACTAATCTAAAACAAGACAGCTGCCTTTGATACCAATCTCAATTGATTGAATCTCAATTGCTAAAAGAATTGGCATCAAAAGAGCTTCGTTCAGTAGTCTTGCATCTTCTAGACTAAATGAAGTGTGCGCATAACGGAAGATGAGAGGGGTGCAGAAAATTACAACATGGTATTAGAGTCGATGGTTCGAGGGGACAAATATGATGCAGCGCTGACCTAAGTATGCTCCAATATGTGGTTTGACCTCAGGATTCTCATTAATTTGGAATTATAAGTTAGAACGCAGCTTGCTCCAACCGTTTAAAAGAGAACACTTTGTAAAAGAGCTTGGCCAACTTGCTGAACTATTGTAGCGACCTAATCTAAATTCCTGGAAGTGTTAGCAACCTTATCCAAGTGTTTGAGGACTGTATAACTTCAAGCTGAATTGAGAAAATGCTCACCAAGGCCGGGATCTGTTAGGTGTGGCTTACATTGCATTAGAGTGGATGCATATATATTGAATCACGGTTAGTCCCATACTGCAAGATATTCTAAAAGAGTTGAGCATATATATAGGATTGGTAACATGTAGCAAAACAGGATTCTTTTTGTTATAATAAATGTTGCCATGGGAATATGTGACTCTAAGGAGGATGTAGTGACATCCAATCATGACAATGACACCAAAAGAGCTTCGTTAAGTGGACTTGCCTCTTCGACACTAAATGGAGTGTACGCATATTGGAAAATGCGAGGGGGTGTTGAAAATTTCAACAGGTTGTTGTCTTAGAATAGTTGATTTTTAAGCACTTCTAACTTTGCCCGCTGCTACTATTACATCATACGTGTACCTGCTAAATGAAAACACAACATTGTAAATGATATTGTAAAGCTAAAAATGGAGCAGCGAGAAAATTTATTATGCAAGATAAATATAGTAAAGCAACTCATAAATATGAAGCAGACAAGTATATATAAATAAACATTGACACAAAAATGGATGTATAATTTTAGTCTCTAGGTTTTAATTTCATAAATCTAGCAACGATAATTATGGATTGTAAGTCTTGCCTATACCTTTGTATAATAACTCTACTAGTAGTTCATCATTTACTGCTTCATCTATATTGCTCACAAACACGTTCAAACCATCAAAAATCACAGTGTTTCCTACAACATCATCTGATTGCCTCCATCATCACATAAGATAAGTGAGCATATGCACTACTATTTTTGATCACATTCATGATTGTGTGATCTATCTTTAAGTACTAAGAAATACTATTAACAATTAACATATTAATTATAAATATGTTAAATAATAATAAATTGAAATGCGATGATATAAAATACCAACAATAACTATTTCTAAGTACGAAGAAACATAAAAAAAAAATAAAAAAATAAAAAAAAATAAAATTTTAAAAATTCAAATGAAAATAATGTTACAAACAAATTTAAATGGACCATATATCTCTCCGTTACAAACTAAGAAAACATACAATTTTTTTACCAACATCCGTCAGACACCCACTTTGATTATGCCCTAATTTCTTGCACTTTCCACATTTTTTTGGTTTCAATAAAGAACTTCAGGACCACCTAATCTATTAACTTTAGGCCTACCAGCTTCTCGAACAGGTTTGGGAGGATGAATCACCGAAGAATCTTTGGCTACAACAAGCTCTTTGTCAACTGTAGGAATTATCATCTCTGATAAGGAAGTTTGGCATGGTAAAATGAAAGACGTTGGAAATGTGGATTATGGATCTTAAGGATGGATTAACACTAGAGAGGGGAGGGGTGAATAGTGTTTAATGAATTTTATGGAATTTATGAAATCTTTTCAAATTAAACAAACAGATGCAATTCACAAACGCAGAGACAATCACATAACCAAACATAGATGCAAATAGTAAATAAAAGCAGTAAAGGAAAGAACACACCGGAGTTTTATACTGGTTCGGAGTTACCCTACATCCACTTCCACACAATTTCTTCTACAGATTTATTTTCAAATATAATATCGATATTACAATGTGACGACCCAGAAATTTGGACAATTTAGATTGAAATATTTAATTGATTTTAAATATTTGAAAGGTTAATGTTAACTTAAATTCCAAATATCACTATTTACTTGATAATTAAATTATTGAACTATATAATTTGAAATTGGGTAAAATGTTGAATCTGGAGTTTTAAGTTTGTTAAAAATAATTTGAAGGCTTGTAAAATTTATATTGATAGTGTTGATGATAATAAAAGTTTTAAAATTGAATTTAACACTGATTTGTTCAGTTTTGAAATTTTATCGTTTAAATTGAATTTAAAAATAAACCTTCCGAGGCACAGTCTCGGAATTTGACGAAAATAGTTCCATTGGATCCGTAATATTGTATTATTATCGGATTACAATTTTTGTAGCATTTGGAGGTGTTGTGTGGGCTTACGATATATAAATGCACTGAAATTTATATCGAAAATTTAGTATAATATATTGATTGGCTAGTCAAATTTCCTTCAGCTAAAATCCTTTTCCATCAAAACTTTTTCAAAATCACTGTAGCTATTCCTTCTTCAACACGCCAACATCCCATCTTACATAAAAACAGAGCTCGACATCTCTTTTTTTGCAATCAAACAGCCGAAAGGATAAAAATCTCAAATGAAAAAAAAGAGGGGTCGAGCTCCTCATAAATTTAAATTCCAAAATCAAAATAGATCGCTCCCTTCCTCTCCCTAAATTCGCGATTTGGTGTCCAGCTTTGGGTAGCATGCGCGACTCTGGTTGCGACGTGGTGGCGAGGGTGTGCGGTGGCAGGTATGCACGTGCGGAGGCGATGTAGGGGTTGCGTCTCCTATTTGCCGAATGTGAGCTCGCGAATGACTCGAAGGCGAGTCACGTTGTCGACAGGTAGCGCAATCGATGGTGGGAAGGGTCTCGACCTGGAAGAGGCTAGCGAATGCAACTAGAAGCGATCGAAGTCGTGTTTCAGGGTGGGTGCATGCTAGGGTTTGATTACAGTAAGGTAATTAATTTTTATTTTAGTTAAACAAGTTTAAAAATCTTTGCATTCGATTTGTTCATTATTAATTATCAGGATATATATATATATGTATGTATGTATGTATGTATATATAACTCAGTATATTGTTTTTCAGTAAAGTATGTTTACTATTTAGTTTTTAAGTGCCAGAGTTTAAATTTATATATATATATATATATATATATAAAGGTACAAGAATTTATATAAGATTTTGGAAGAAAATTATATAAGGGATTTGGTAATAAAATTGTATGACTGCCCTATTTAATTCATTTTAGTTACTAATGATTTCTAAAAGGGAATTATTGGTTTAAATTAAATTAAATTATTAGTAAATTAAATTTTGTTAATGGTAATAAAATGCGTAGTTTCAAAAGAAAAAGAAATATACACATATACGGTTGAAAGTTACTAATTTGCTTTAGAATAAAGTTTTGTGATGACTAGCTTGTTTAGTTAACCTATTTAATTAATATAGGTACTAAAATATTTTTTATGGGAAATTTTTTAGTTTAAGTTAAGGTGGTAGTTAATTAAATTTATTAAAAAAAGTAACAGATTGTTTGATTATTTCAAATATTGATAAACCGTATAAATGTTTATACAAGGTCAAAGATAAAGAAACAAGACTGAATGGGAATGGATTGCGAAAACAAATCAAAGGTGAGTTAATCTCACTCAACTGTTTTTTATTTAAATTTCAATGGGTAAATTTAAATGATTGGTTGAATGTTTGAATTGAATTGATGTGCTATATTATATATAGTAGTATATACTATATATTAGAATAATTGATTTCCCGTATTTTATAGCGGATGAGACCTTATGCGCCGCATAATAGGGGATGATATTATATAAATCCCATATACCACGATATTCCACCTCGAAGTAGAATTGGTATTGTGCTAACATTTGTGGATGCAGGGAAGCAGGTTGGAGGGATCCAACTAGATTCCTCACAATATAGAAACTATTTTCATAATTGATGATGCATTTTATTTATATACTGTGAAAGATTAATTTGGGAATTAAATTGTGCTGTGTATGATTAGATAAGTATAATTTGGGATTCTAAAATATAAATGGAATAAATTAGGTGGTTTGATAGGTAATTACTTAATGTAATTAATAAAATATAATTACGTAGGAAAGTAATTAATAAATAATTATTGGATTTAATTAGTTGAATCATGATTTGTTAATAGAAGTAAATTGGGTATAATTACTTGTGTAATTAATTAAGAGATTAATTAAGATAATAAATTAAGAAGTAATTAAATTATTTAATGAAGTAAATAAAAAGGTAGATAATTATAGGATGAGATAAATCAATGGTGATTAACATTTGTGGTATAATTAATGATTAATTATTTAATGTAATTAAATTAGATTAGGATAAATTGAAATGTAAATGGGAAATCATTAATTTATATAATCAATGACGTAAGTAAAGATTGATTAATTAAGATTAATTAATCAATACTAAGTGATTTATGAGAAACTGATTAATATAAGTAATTAAGGATTAATGTAATTAATTATAGTTAATCAATTTATGAAATAATTAAAGATTAATTACCGCTTTTGGTTAAGAATAATTAATTTGTGTAATTAATTAAAGATAATTACTTAAATGTAATTGAAGGATAATTAATCCAGGGTGATTAATTAAAATGGATAATTAAGTGATGATTAATAAATTGATTTGAAATTAATTAATGTTAAATGAAGGAATCTAAGCTATTGAGGTTAGTAATTCAATTGGAATTAATTAAATAAATTAGGAAGTGATCAAGCTTTGCTTATGGATGATTGAATGGTATTGGATGCTTTGAATGAGTTGATACCTCTGATATGAAATGTTGTGTATTTCATTTGGATAACTTGAGTTAGGATGACATGAGCTCGAAGAGACCGGGGTCGGGTATTGGAAAATATCTGAAACCACTTTGAATTTTTATAGATTGATATGTGAAATCAATAGGCTGGAATGAAATGATTTAAGTGAATTGGATTATTTAATCTAAATTTCGGTACTTAGAAAATTGATGTGTGAAATAAGTGATGTCTATAACAAAATGTGAATTTGTAAATTAATACGAGTTACCCCGGGTTTTTTTAAGTTGTATGTTTTGTATTCCATGTTGGATGAGTTTACTCACGCTAGTTTCCAGCCTGACCCGTGTGTTACTTTAATGTAATGCTCGGGTTAGACCGAGTATTACAGATTTTTAGGTAAGGACGTTCTGGAGCTTAGGAGGCGAGCTGGATGGCAGGAACGTATAGAGTGTTTCCGGTGTAATATATTTCTGATTATCTGAGACATGTTGATTTGTATATGTCCAGTGTTTGAGCATGAGTGTAACTCTGATGTATTAAAATGTAATCGACAGATATACTATTCCTTTGTAAACTGTTATTATTTGTTATTATATTTTATCCGCTGCGAATTTGAGATGTTGGTGTTTCTGATCTTCTTATCTTCTATCTCTTTCTTCTTTTTCCTAACTATCTGGAATTTTCGAGATCGAAATTCCAGGTCATTACAGTTGGTATCAGAGCTGAAAGTTAAGCGAGAACCTTGGCTCTGTTGGGATTACTCATTAAGGATAGGGTCAATGGTACCCTAGAATGAGTTGAGTGTATATATATGAGAGCGTACTTGTTATTTATTTATATAAAAATTTTAAATGATTTTATATAAGCTTATATTTTAATATTTAAAGCAATAATTTTTCTAATATTAAGTTTATTGGTTGTTAAATCATTGGAATTGAATAGAAACAAAGAGAACTAAGTGATAATAGAAATACAACCAAATTAAAATTAAATGAAGATAAATTTGAAATGGATTTAGAATTAAATGGTTTAAAGAGATAAGTTGATTTGATTTAAAGGATTGAATCAACATTTAAAAATTTAACTCGAAATTATATAATTCGGGATGGTTTAAATTTGAAATTTGAATTGAATTCGTTCAAATTGAATCTGATTTAAATTAATTGGATTTGTGATTGAAGATGTATAAGTTTAAAAATTTAAATGGAAAATTTGTCTTGAAATGATTTGAAATTGGGGTGGGTTCAATTGATATTAGTCCAAATTGATTTGGAATAATTTGGAATTGTAATTAAAGTTGAATAGGTTTAAAATCAAATGGAATTTGATTTGAATTTGAAAAGAAATTCAAGATTGATTCAACTTGAATTGGGTTTAAATTAGTTTCAATGGAAATTAAAGTAATTTAAATTGGAGTTGGGTTAATTTAGATGAAAGTGGAAATTTAAATTGTGTTGATGAGAATGGAGATTTGGAAATTGAACAGTTTGGCTCTGGACTATTTTTAGAATAAATTATTTTAGTACAAACTTATTTTTCCAAGCTATTTAATATATACAACCTTTCTTATTAAACCTAAAACTATCTTATACTTATTTTATAACTACTGTTGGAATTATTTAACTATTTTGTAACTGTTTTATAAACTAATTACCGTTTTTCAACTGTTTTATAAACTAATTACTATTTTTCAACTATTTTACAAATTAATTATTATTTTACAACTATTTTGCAATTATCTGAAATTTCTGAAACTATTTAACTATTTTCCCACTATTTTACAATTAGTTAATTATTTTACAGCTATTTTGCAAACTAATAATTATTTTTCAAATGCTTATCTATTTTTAAAATTTCAAGTTATTTTCTAAATATAAACTGGTCGGAGTTCAAACTGTTATTGATTGAATACCCAACTGAGACAAGAATTGAAGCGAATAAAATCAAAGTAAGGATGAATAGAATGGAAATTGATTTGGCTAATAATTAATGAAGTTAAATACGTAGGATGTACATATATTATTCTGTTTGCATAGTGATTTGATCCAGATTCGAGCACAGAATTTCGAGATAGTTTATCGATCCAAGTTGTGATTTTTCCACTCGATTTTTGACGGCGAGCCTGGATATGAATTGTTGATTGGTTCGGGATATTCTCTATCATAGTTATGGCTATGGAAGGGAATGACGGTTTTTGATCATGAAACCAGATCTGAGTCCGCGCTAGAAAGTCTGGTGGACGATACTAGTTCAGAAGTGAAATTGTGTGATCGAGTGAGCGATCAGATTGGTATACCGTACGGATGATATGTGTGCATCGTACGGGTTTGAATGAAATTGATACTGGGAATTTATGAATAAGAAATGTGAAATGAGAAGAATATTTCGTGAAATATACAATGAATAAAGATGGAAATTGGATATTTCTATCGTAAAAAATTACTTATTGGAAGTGAGTAAATTTGGTAAGTGACTTTATAAAAGATTGGTCAAATTTGAATATTTGATTTTGAATAAAAAAAGTTATATATCTTTGTTATATAAGGTAAAATCTCCCCTTGTTGAACCTATTGCCGGAAGGAAAGGATTTTGAAAGTGTTTGAAGTATAAAAAGGAGTTTTATACAAGTTTTAAATGATCCAATGTTTAAAAAAATATATTATATATATCTATATATATATGTGAAGGATCTTATGAGAATTTTGGAAAAAGGTTTTGGGAACCTTTGGGTTTGGAAAGGCTTTTGATTTTTGGGTAAAATCAATATTGGAATTTGGAAAGCCTAGTTAGAGAATTATCGATTTTTGGATAATTGATTTTGAGAAAAGGAGATCTATATGAGATTCATACTAGGTGTATGATTTGGAATATACTATATGTGTATAGTATAAAGTGATTTGATAATGGCTCTAGGGAAAAAGGCGCTCCCTTGAAATGAACTTCTCAGGAGTGCCACCGAGTGGTGCTGCCTTGAACCCTAAGGGGGGGGGGTTCTAAAGTTGATCCTATGAGGAGTCCGGACAAAACTAGTTCCTGAGGATTATGAGTAGTGTGTAGCGAAAGTCGGGGGCCCTGATCCTACAGAGGCATTTGGGTTATGCTGTAACAACCCAGAATTTTTGAACAATTTAAATTGTGAATATTTAATTAATTTTACATATTTGAATGATGATTTAAATTGAATTCCAATAAAACTATGAAATTTGACGATTAAATTTTAGAATTTAATCTATTTAAAGTTGAATAGAATTTGAATTTAACTTTGAAGTTGAAATTGAATATTGAATGTGTATTTGAAAATTCGAGTTAATGACTAGAAATAATAAATTTGGATACAAGAATTATTTATTTAATTTAATAATGGATGGTTAGTTTAATAACATTTTTCTTGAACTTAAATAAAGGAATAAAATTTTAATCAATATAAAATAAATTGAGAAACACGTTAATATAAATTTGTGCTTGATAATTGAATTTCAAAACGTTTCTATGTTTATTAAAGAAAACAATTTACAAAACAAATTGAATTTATAAACTTTGAAAAAATATAATGTAACTACACTTAGTTAAAGTTTTAACAATAAAAATAATACAAAACAATTGGATTTAAAACAAGAAAGAAAATATAATATAAAAATAAACATAAAATAAATAAATATAAAAAAAAGAAAAAAAAATATAAAAGAAAAGAAGTATACACTGCCTTAATCTATGCCGTAACAATTGCCTTGATTCACGCCTTCCTCCATGCCTAAATCACGTCTTCTCTGTTCTTTTATACCCGACCCCTTCCTCCATCAGTTCATACGAAAAAAAATAAAAAGGAAAAGAAAAAAATGGCGGCCTCGATTCTTCGTTCAATCCAAGATTAGGGCTTCATGGCGTTCGTCGCCGCCTCTGATTGCTCGAAGATTTCTGCTTCGATCGATTCCTCCTCTCCGAAACTAGGGCTTTCGTTCGTCTTCGATTCTTGCTTCGACTCGCGTGCTCTTCACTTCGTTTGCAAAGGTGAGTTTTTTTACTCACGATTGATTTTAATTCAAGTGTTTGAATTTGTTTGAATTGGTTGCTTGGTTGCATGTTATGAATTGGTGTTATTTGGCTTCCATTTGCTCGGTTAATTTGCATGTATGGTTGTTGGGGTTATTTACTATCGTTTGCTTTGATAATTCGATTTTAAACTGATAAGAACAGATACTATCTGATATTTGTTTTTAAACTAATAAGAACAGATGCTATTTAATATATTTGATATTTTGTTTTAAACTGTTAAGAACAGATTCTACCCAATATTTGTTTTTTTTTAAATTAAAAAGAACAAATGCTATTTGATATTTTGTTTTGAACTGTTAAGAACAGATGCTGTTAAATTTGTTTTAAACTGATGAGAGCAGATGCTACCCAATATTTGTTTTTAAATAAATAAGAACAAATGCTATTTGATATTTGTTTTTTTTTAAAACTAATAAGAACAGATGCTATCAAATTGTGATTTGTTTTAAATTGATAAGAACAGATGCTATTGATTTCACTTGCTGATAATTTGATTTTATTTTTAAATTGATAAGAACAGATGCTATTGAATCTTTATATTTAAACTTGCTTATTTGTTGTTGCTGCATGCGATGGATTTTTGAATATGGTTAAGGAAAATGAAGTAGAGAAAATGAATACTTGTGAGTAAACTTTGTTTTCTCAACCTTTTGATTGCTGTGTGTATGCTTGGGTTACATAGGAAATTTAACTTGTTTGTATGGAAGGATGTTTGTATATGATTGTAGTTGATTATGCATGTTGATGTTTTCAAAATACTAGTCCCTGTCAAACTTCAGGGAAGCAAAAAGAAAAAAAATCATAGGCAAACTCAAGTTTGATTTGTGCTAGTTTGAATAGATTAAGAATGTTGAAAAGTAGATGGTTCAGATGTATGAATTAAACCCAAGAATGCATGTTGGAAATGAGATTGCTCTTTCTTGTTTTGTTAACCCTCTGATTTACAGTAATCCTGCCTAAGGCCAACCCAAATCTTTCTCTTTCCTATCTCCTGTAAATGAATTGGAAAAATAAGTTGAAGTCTTGTACTTGCACTTGCAATAGGTTCCAGTAACAAACCAAAAGCTGGTGATTTTCTTTTTCTTTTTACTAGAAAAAAAAACTGTGTTACAATCAAATATCAGGTTTGCAAAGCAAACCACATTAAGAATTTTAAATCTCACTATGCCTTTGGAAAAATTGTAAACAAGTTAAAGTTTTGATTTAAACTTGTATTTTATCCCAGGTAAGAACTAAAGAAAATTTTATAAAGATTTTCTTCCTGGAAACTGTGAACAAAATTTTCATGTAGTTTTTGTTTACAAGATTAAAGCATATCACATCCATCCCAACCTTTCTCTTCTTTATTCCTTCTGAAATAAATTTGTAACAAGTTGAAGTTTTATGTCTGGACTGGCACCATGCTCAGAAAATGAATTGAAATAAGTTTAAGCTTTGTTTAAAACCCTGTTAAATTCTGGAAACAATGGAGCACTGTCACAATGCAATTTTTCCTAGAAATATTCGAACTTCATGCATTTCAGTTTCAATAATACCAGGTGAATCTACTATAACAATGATGATTTTAGAAACAAAAAAAATCAAAATTTTTCATTCACTCTTCACTGAGAAATGAAACTGGAAGTGTTTTATTCAGTCCATTGTTGGCTCATGACCTCTGTTTTGAGTTTCTCAATCCAATGTTTGTTTTTAAAAATCATTCTCTCTTGATATATTTATTGTTTGAGCTTGTCCCTGTTGTCACCCTGGATCCGGTGCCTGTAGTGTTGTTGCCATTTACTTGAATTCGAATTGTACTTCATGCTAGCATTTTTTTTCCTGCATATACTCAGTTTGGGACTGACTTCGTGTCTGTCTTAATGTTATGGTCTTTGATTTGTGAAATGTTTTGAGCTTGTTTGCTTACTGTTTTTGTTCAAGTTGGCACTAGTTGCTTTGAGCACTTCTTTGTGGTCTTATGGCTGCATATGTACATGCTTCGAGTTGTGTTATTCGCTTGCCCCTTGCTTAGTTGTAGCTGAACAGTTCATATTGCTGTTGACACGCCTTGTACTTGTAGTTGTATTCACTGTTGCACTTGAGATTGCGGCCTGTACATGTATTACTAGCTCTGGTTCATTTTGTTGCTTCACCACAGTTTGCATTTGCCACACTTGTGTTCCCTGTTATCAACTGGCCCTGATTATGTTTTGATTCAAAACTTCTATTCACCTGCATGTATTGTTGGTTCATTGAGATATTTGTTCATTTGTGTTTCACTGGTAGTACTTGGTTACTGGTCGAGTTCATTTGTACATTTGTTCACCTGCACTCTTCGTTTGGTCTACTTGCATTGTTCTGACTTCATCTGTAGTCTTGTTCATTGATGGTTTTGGTCGTTGTATTTGCTGGGTACACAGTCTTGACCTGTTGCAGTCCTGTAGTTGCATTCATTGGTCATTTAGCCTTGTCCTGTAGTTGTACTGCATTGTGTAAATTCATAATACATGTATTGCTGTTGGCTTCGGGTAACTTCGACACTTTCATCTCGAGCTTGTGTAATTTGAACCTGGTTTGGTGTACATTGTGCCTTGTACTTGCAGTTTGGTCCATTGAGTTGAGTCAAGTTTGCAGTGGTTATTGGAGGTTGTATGCTTCATGCTTGATGCACACGTGTTGGCGAGGCAGTGCACATGTGTGCAAAGTATACGTGTGTACTGCAGCCACACAGGATTGACAGATTTTAAAATATTGAAGTTGTTAATATGAAAATCCATAATAGATTTTAAATTGATTCATGTGATTCGTCATTCTGTTACCATTTTATTCAATTCATTGCAAATTTAATCACTTGAATTAAGATTAATCCTGACTCGAGTGTTTTTGTGTTTTGCAATAAATACTCGGGTCAGACCGAGTATTTTTACAGCTTGAAGATTTTCAGGCCGCGAAGTTAGAGAGAGAGGGGAAAGCACTCCACTAAAGTTTTTCTAGAAAAAATTTTCTTGTACTCAATGAAAATAAATTGTTCCGCTGTATAAAAATTCAAATATATTGTATAAACTCTGATATTTGTATATAAAAGAAAAATTCATTTATGAATAATATTGTGATTATTCTGTGATTCTGTGGCCGATTCTGTTTAAACTCTATAAACTGACTAACAATCCGTCATTTTGAACGTTTCTAGCTGGTTTAATTACCGACTAGAGGCGGTCAGAGCGGCGGGTCGTTACAAAAGTGGTATCAGAGCTTTGGTTTACTCAAAGCTCAGTTTATGATGTTTAATATGAATAGTTACTAGAACCACTTTAAAGAAAGTGCTTTTCAAATTTAAAGAAGTATGAAATTGTTTTCTTTAAAATAAAAAGTATTTTGGAAATTAAAATTATTTTGAAATTCCCCTCTCTAAATTTTAAGTTTGCGTTAGTTCTCTTCGGTAAGAACTCATTAGATTTGAGTTTCAATCGTTCGGAAACTCATTATCGAATTTTTGAGATTTATGAAAAATGAAATATGAGTTAAGTGAATTAATGAATTGGTTTAAATTGGTTTAAATCAAATATTGTGAATATCTCCAAAGTAATAATTGGGAAATAAAATGATATGTTAATTTGGTTATAATCAAGTGGATCATTGAACTAGAACTCGAGGAATTTGACTCTGAATTCTTTTGAAAATTGATTTCAAATGTCGTGAAGGATTAGTTAGTAAATGAATGGATTATAAGTATTTAACTTATAATATGGATTTTGGGTATATAACTGAGTTATATAAATTGAATTGAATTGAATTAATAAGAAGATTTGTAAATCGAAGTTTTATAAATAGAAAAGGAATTTATGAAGATTGTTTATAAATTCGAAATCAATTGAATTTGATAAGTAATTTGTTATAGCTTATTAAAGGAGTTATATCCACGATTTTGGACAGTGGGTAATCCTTTAAAAATAAATAATAAGTTGTAGAAATGATGAAATTTGTTGACAAAGCATATTCACGATTTTGGACAGTGAATATATTATTGAATAAAACAGATATGTTTTAGGGAAGTGATATTATGGAAGGAAATTTAATTGTTGATTTAACTGTATGAATCAAACTGAGTTTGATGTAAAGTTTATAATTCAAGTTTAAAACTATTGCCTAAAATGGTTAATGTGGAAATATGAATTTAATGAAACTAAATTGATGAATAATTTACTAAAGAACTAGTTGACTATTTTTGAAATAGAAAGTAAATGCAAAGTTCAAATAGAATTTAAATTTCAAATTTGAAGTTGTCAACATGATAATCCATTATAGGTTTAATAAATTCAGTGATGAATTTAAAATTAAACGTGCAGAGAATTAAATTAAGTGAAAAACTTAATATTGGAAAGTTTGAAATCAGTTTGAAACCAATATTGTGAAAAGTATGAGGGATTCAAACTTTGAATTAAATGAAGTTGAAAAAGTTAATAGTTTTAAAGATATTTTAAAATGCATTAACTATCGAATACATAGATTTCAACATTCAATTGTTGAAATAGACGTTTTCGAGGGAAATAAGGAAATGGTGGACTATAACACTTTGTTATAGTAAATGGTTTTCGGAAGGAAATGTTGTTTATAGTTTTGGGATTTATATATCTATCTTAAATCCGAATCCCTATACTAGTGATTTTGAGTTGTCGTAACGATGTTTTACGCAACATTCGTTTTAACTCAAATAAATGTGTTTAAAAGAATGATTTCCTTAAAGAATGGAATATATACTTAATTTTGATTCAAGTATATTGAATATTTTCAAAGTGTTGAAAATAAAAGAATTTGTGAATTACTTATTATTGAATAAGTATGGAAATGTTTTCCAATATGAAATGAAAGGTTTGAAATTTTATCTTTTAAAGATAAATTGAAAAATGAATATTTGAAATTGGTTTCAAATGATTAAGTGTGAAAATTATATATCTTGTAAAGATATTATTTTGAGAAATTTGAACAATTAGTTCAGTTTGGAAATTTTTCAAAAAAGGATTGAATCTTGAGTTAAATTGAGTTTAACTTTGACACCAAAAACAATATAAGTTGAGCTTTGAATTTTGGATAGTCGATTGGGATTGTATGTCCAGCATTGTAAATTGATGACATATCATTTGATCTCTATTAAATATATATCTGTGGTGGCGGAGAATTTATTCTTTTAGCTTAACACCCTTCTCTGAGACGTACGAGCTTAGAGGTTATATATCGATAGACATCAATTATGTGTTGAGAATTGACGATGTAACGTGAAATCCAAATCAAATGTGAAGTCGATAATGAATTGGATTATGAATGTGAATTAGGTTTGAGATAACCTTAAATTTTCAAATCGATATAGAGGAAAATTTTAAACGTGATGGAAAATTTGGAATCCTCTATTTGTTGTGAATGTGAATTGAGTTTTCGTAACTTATATATGTAAATATAATTCGAAAACTATCAGTTTGGAAAGTCATTATTATGAAAATCCTGTGTAGGTTTACATAGGTATGATATGTACGAAATGTGAAATGAAGTACTATATGTATATGACATATGTTTTCTAAAAACTGAGGATATGGAAATGTACCTTCCATTTATTATGTGTGAAGGTGATTGGAACTCGGTGGAGTGTCCATTGGAAATCGTAGCTACGTAGAATTCCATTAGTGGAATGTCCATTGGGACTGATATGATATCCCCCACGATGGATCATCGTGTTTGGGATAATGTGATTGATGCTGGCGTAATTCGTGGGGCGTGATGCCTACAGTTACAAGCGATTCCACTGAGATAGTGGCGCAACCGCCGAGTAAACTGCGATCTGGAAACCGAAGCGAAATTCGAGGGGCGTGATGCCTAAGGCCACGAGCGATTCTACTGAGATAGTAGCGTAACCGCCGTGTGGACCGCGATCTAAGGCGACAACCATGGCGAAATTCAGGAGTGATGAGAAATCTGAGATTACAAGCGATTCTACTGAGATAGTAGCGTAACCGCCGGGTAAACTGTGATCCATGGGGGAACGGGCTTTCCATATCCATTTTTAAAAGAATTTTTAAAAAGTATTTTCACTGGGAGTTGAAGCAAGTATGTTTAGTACTTGGAGATTTTTAGTCTTGCGCTTGGCCAGCGTATGCCTAAAGTCTGTGAGAACGACGATGGACTTGTTAAACTTTGAGTTATCAAGTATTTTCAAAACTTTGAATAGAAAATCAATAATCTGAAATTAGAATTACATAATTCTAACTTAATGAATTAAGGAAGAAGATCTTTAAAATATCTTGAAAGTCCACAGTTTTGGATAAGATATATTATGCAAATATTTAGCATGAAAGATTTCAAGTTTAAAAATCAATTTTGTAAGTCCAAAATTTAGTAAAAGACTTTTGTGTCTTGATGATTGAAATTGATGAACAAAACTAGTGAAATGAAATAAATGGAATGAATCCTATATTTATTTATGAGTTTGAAACTTGGTAAAATTATGTAGGGTATAAATATTGGTGAGATTTTAGCAATCGTTTTTCCTAACTTATAATTTCGGGACGAAATTCTTTTAAGGAGGGAAGATTGTAACAACCCAGAATTTTTGAACAATTTAAATTGTGAATATTTAATTAATTTTAAATATTTGAATGACGATTTAAATTGAATTCCAATAAAACTATGAAATTTGACGATTAAATTTTAGAATTTAATCTATTTAAAGTTGAATAGAATTTGAATTTAACTTTGAAGTTGAAATTGAATATTGAATGTGTATTTAAAAATTCGAGTTAATGACTAGAAATAATAAATTTGGATACAAGAATTATTTATTTAAATTAATAATGGATGGTTAGTTTAATAACATTTTTCTTTAACTTAAATAAAGGAATAAAATTTTAATCAATATAAAATAAATTGAGAAACACGTTAATATAAATTTGTGCTTGATAATTGAATTTCAAAACGTTTCTATGTTTATTAAAGAAAACAATTTACAAAACAAATTGAATTTATAAACTTTGAAAAAATATAATGTAACTACACTTAGTTAAAGTTTTAACAATAAAAATAATACAAAACAATTGGATTTAAAACAAGAAAGAAAATATAATATAAAAATAAACATAAAATAAATAAATATAAAAAAAAGAAAAAAAAATATAAAAGAAAAGAAGTATACACTGCCTTAATCTATGCCGTAACAATTGCCTTGAGTCACGCCTTCCTCCATGCCTAAATCACGTCTTCTCTGTTCTTTTATACCCGACCCCTTCCTCCATCAGTTCATACGAAAAAAAATAAAAAGGAAAAGAAAAAAATGGCGGCCTCGATTCTTCGTTCAATCCAAGATTAGGGCTTCATGGCGTTCGTCGCCGCCTCTGATTGCTCGAAGATTTCTGCTTCGATCGATTCCTCCTCTCCGAAACTAGGGCTTTCGTTCGTCTTCGATTCTTGCTTCGACTCGCGTGCTCTTCACTTCGTTTGCAAAGGTGAGTTTTTTTACTCACGATTGATTTTAATTCAAGTGTTTGAATTTGTTTGAATTGGTTGCTTGGTTGCATGCTATGAATTGGTGTTATTTGGCTTCCATTTGCTCGGTTAATTTGCATGTATGGTTGTTGGGGTTATTTACTATCATTTGCTCTGATAATTCGATTTTAAACTGATAAGAACAGATACCATGTGATATTTGTTTTTAAACTAATAAGAACAGATGCTATTTAATATATTTGATATTTTGTTTTAAACTGTTAAGAATAGATTCTACCCAATATTTGTTTTTTTAAAATTAAAAAGAACAAATGCTATTTGATATTTTGTTTTGAACTGTTAAGAACAGATGCTGTTAAATTTGTTTTAAACTAATGAGAGCAGATGCTACCCAATATTTGTTTTTAAATAAATAAGAACAAATGCTATTTGATATTTGTTTTTTTTTAAAACTAATAAGAACAGATGCTATCAAATTGTGATTTGTTTTAAATTGATAAGAACAGATGCTATTGATTTCACTTGCTGATAATTTGATTTTATTTTTAAATTGATAAGAACAGATGCTATTGAATCTTTATTTATAAACTGATGAGGTTGCTGCATGTGATGGATGTGAATTTATCTATTTTGTGATGGATGCATGCTTGTGTATATGTATATATATGCCACCTCTGTTATGATATACAGTTTCAAGAAAAAAATTTATAATACTGTGAGTAAAGTCAGAAATTAATCAAGAAATTTACAAGTTTATTATTGGTAGATGTATGAACATATGCTTGCTGTTGAAAAAAATGCTCTTGCATGTTCACTTGAGTTTTGAAATTGTTGTCTCATTTTGAAAACAATGCAGTCCCTTTGTTTTTGAGATATATGCATATTGACTAGTTCACTTGCTCATTTGTGTTGGCTCTGTTAGCTTTGGGTTCACTGATCAGTACATGTACATGTTGAGTCTCATGACTTTGTCTCTATTTTGACCCTTGATCATTTCATGTTGGCATTTACTCCACTTTGCATTTGTGCATTGCTGTCATTTAAGTTGGTCACTGTTGCATTACTTATGGCAGTTGCTATGTTCACACGTTTTCCCATTCACTGTCACACTGTACTTGTTTCACTTGAGTTTTTGTAACTTGTACATGATGTGTTCATTCGAGTTGCTTCACCATTGAGTGTTTCATTTCATGAACATTTGGGTCTAGTTGTGCACTTGAATTTGAGTACTGTGATGCAGTTTCCTTCACTGTGGTATCTATAGGAGTCTGCACTGCTTCATGTTGAATTCATTTGAGTTGTTGCAATTTAGTTCAAGTTTCTCTGTAACTTCGCCTTTTGCCTTGCATTGACCATGGCTTTGCTTGGTGGTGCATTTTGTTGCGGCCTGTACATGTATTACTAGCTCTGGTTCATCTTTGTTGCTTCACCACAGTTTGCATTTGCCACACTTGTGTTCCCTGTTATCAACTGGCCCTGATTATGTTTTGATTCAAAACTTCTGTTCACCTGCATGTATTGTTGGTTCATTGAGATATTTGTTCATTTGTGTTTCACTGGTAGTACTTGGTTACTGGTCGAGTTCATTTGTACATTTGATCACCTGCACTCTTCGTTTGGTCTACTTGCATTGTTTTGACTTCATCTGTAGTCTTGTTCATTGATGGTTTTGGTCGTTGTATTTGCTGGGTACACAGTCTTGACCTGTTGCAGTCCTGTAGTTGCATTCATTGGTCATTTAGCCTTGTCCTGTAGTTGTACTGCATTGTGTAAATTCATAATACATGTATTGCTGTTGGCTTCGGGTAACTTCGACACTTTCATCTCGAGCTTGTGTAATTTGAACTTGGTTTGGTGTACATTGTGCCTTGTACTTGCAGTTTGGTCCATTGAGTTGAGTCGAGTTTGCAGTGGTTATTGGAGGTTGTATGCTTCATGCTTGATGCACACGTGTTGGCGAGGCAGTGCACATGTGTGCAAAGTATACGTGTGTACTGCAGCCACACAAGATTGACAGATTTTAAAATATTGAAGTTGTTAATATGAAAATCCATAATAGATTTTAAATTGATTCATGTGATTCGTCATCTCTGTTACCATTTTATTCAATTCATTGCAAATTTAATTACTTGAATTAAGATTAATCCTGACTCGAGTGTTTTTGTGTTTTGCAATAAATACTCGGGTCAGACCGAGTATTTTTACAGCTTGAAGATTTTCAAGCCGCGAAGTTAGAGAGAGAGGGGAAAGCACTCCACTAAAGTTTTTCTAGAAAAAATTTTCTTGTACTCAATGAAAATAAATTGTTCCGCTGTATAAAAATTCAAATATATTGTATAAACTCTGATATTTGTATATAAAAGAAAAATTTATTTATGAATAATATTGTGATTATTCTGTGATTCTGTGGCCGATTCTGTTTAAACTCTATAAACTGACTAACAATCCGTCATTTTGAACGTTTCTAGCTGGTTTAATTACCGACTAGAGGCGGTCAGAGCGGCGGGTCGTTACATATGCTGTGACGATAGTGTAACTCGATGTCACTGCCATCTACTGCAGACCATAGCGAAAGTCGCGTATGCCGCTGAGAGAAAACAGTCTACGTTTGATTTTATATCGGTAGACTACGACCTATGGTAACATAGCGAAAGTCGCGTGTGTCGCTGAGAGCCAACGGTCTACGTTTTATTTTACATCGGTAGACTGCGACCTATATGGGAGTGGAGAAATTTCATTTTTGACAGTGAAAATCGAGGGCGCTGATGCCTGCAGTTACATGGACTTTTGCTGCAATGGCAATGTAACCCTGGATTGTAACTGCGGTCTGTTGTGGGTTCGATGGCGTAATCGTGGGGCGCGGAGTGCCTACAGTTACATGGACTTTTGCTGCGATGCCAACGTAACCTAGGATGTAACTGCGACCATGGATGGGGGTGATGATTTCCAGAGCATTCTCACCAAAGATATTTCCTCTATTTTCAAAACTGTTTTTAATATTTTCAATAAAATTACTTTCCCAAGTATTTTAACTGGGTGTCAAAACGGGTTTACCAAGTACTTATAGATTTTTAGTCCTACGCCTGATCAACGTATGACCGAATTTCTGTGAGAACAACGATGGACTGGTTGAGACATCGACTTTTAAGAAGTATTTTTATAAAAGGTTATTTTTATAGTATTAGGTGAATTTAAAAGCATTTCTAAAATTTTAAAATAAAAGTGTTAGAATTTTGGAAAATGAAAGAAAATCCAAACTGGAATTATAAAAAAAAATTGAACTCAACAAAATTTAATAAGGTGATTTTTGTAATAAAATCATATATTGGTATAAAAGTTGGAAGTAAGCTAATTAGCTAAATAAATTATTTGATAGAGTATATTAATAAAATTTAACTCGGTTAAATAAATGGATTGTAAGTTAATAATGGAGTTTGGAAATGAACTCGAATTATAAATAGAATTCGACTTGGATTTGATAATGAATTAAAATAAGTGGAGATGTTGTAAAATAAAATGGAATTAAATACAGAATGTGTTGAAATTAATTTGAAGTAGTTATAAACTAAAATGAATACTCTATTAAGTGAATATCGCCGAATTTGCATAAAAATTAGTTGTCGTTTGACGTAAATGAAAGTAAAGAAATTCTATGAATTAATAGAAGCAAATAAAATTGATTTTTGAATCATTTGAAGTGAATGTGAGCTGTTGGGTTAAAATAAATTAAACATAAGCAATTAAGTTGTAAACCAATAAAATTGAAGGAAATGGTATATGAATTGGTTGAAAGCAATTGAATTAGTGTTGAAATCATATAAATTGCTCGTGAAAGTTATTTAGAATGCATTTCTTTTAGAATTGATGTGTTGTAGTTGTTTAAGTAAGAGAAATGTTATAAACTTCATATATACAGTGCTTACATGTTAAAATTGAGTAAGTACAGGTACCGGGAAGCTGTTTGACTGGATTTGGTTGCGCTAATTGCTAAAATAATAAGCCGCTTGCTTTAAAATGCTAAATAAAGGTACGCCTGCGCAATAAAAATAGGAAATATGAACTGCTTTTGATTTTTCGACCATGTGGGTCGATGTATATATATTTATATCTCTTGTCAAATTGCAAAAGCTCCTCCGTACAAAGGAGAATCTGCCAAAATTTTCTGAAAATTTTGGGAGTTAGAAAATTTTTGAAAATTTTTCCGTTAGCGACAAAATGATTTCACATTGGAAATTGAAATAAGTTAGTGGATGAAACTAAATTAAAATAATGATATGAGTCAGTTATAAATGAAAGATAAAATTCAATGTTCAGAATTGAAAATAAATTGAATTCATATGAAAATGGGGGAAACTATTTTTTTTTGGCAAGGCCAGCTGGTTTTATAGTGGACCGTCCACTTTTTATTACAAACGTAATAAAGATTTGAAGTACAGGAGTAAGGCAGAGGAACCTTAACTACTAAAAAGAAAGAAGAAAATACAGCACAAGAGTGTGACAGCATGTCACAGCTACTAAAAAAGACAAACAAGACTAGGCCTCCTCCGAAGAGGTAGAGTCACCAGCGTCAACATCAACCTGGGGAGAAACCACTGAGACATTCCCAATAAGACCAAAGTAAGGGCGAAACAGCACTGCAAGGGAGGGATCATAAATCTCAGCATCAGATGAGTAAATAAAAGTTCGATCCCAAGTAGTATCAGCTAACACTACGGAATTAACCCCACCATACGAACCGTCCAAGTCAAGGACCAAGGAATCACCAGACGGAATATAGTAAAGGCATCGAAGGTCCAATAGATTGTCGGAAACTAATCTAAAATAGGAATTATCCACCGGGTTGTAACGCATATCAGATCGGCAATCAACCCAACAACGCTTAGACTCAGCCCAAACAACATGAGGCAGAGGAAGATCCGAAACATCAAGGGCAACATCAGAAGTATCATCAGGTACAATGGAAGAGGGCCGAGCAAGAGAAAGCGGCGGACCAGGGTCAGATAAAGGATCAACGGGAGGAGGAGCAACCAGAACTTTGGGAACCCATTTCCTGAGCGGAGGCCGTGGCAGAGTGATCTTAGGTGGAATAGGGGAAGCAGTAGAATGCGAACAAAAAGAATCTAAGTGACCAAATGAGTGACAGGTGGAACAAATGTCAGGGAACCAACCATATCGTACACGAACATCCACCATATGGCCAACAGCTAGCTGAACAGGAATAGATGATGGGAGAGGCTTAAAGGGATAAATCTCAATCAGAGCTTTAGCATACACCCGCTTATCACGCGCAACGGTATTAGAATCAAAACATTTTAGTTTACCAACGTTACAAGCGAGCCAGTTCAAACCAAGCAGCGGTTGAAGAGCAGAAGGAATTTGGGAAAAATAAACCCAAACGGTGGTAGAGAGAACCTGCTCACGGGCACTTGCCACCGTAGGAGGCCAGGGAGTAATAATAAACGGTTTCCCATCGAAAAAAGAAGGCTCAGCCTCAAGAACACGACTATGTTCCTCAGGGGAGGAGAACAACAGGAAGTACATGGAGTCAACCAACTTAACACGTAGATTACCGCGCAGCTGCCAGGCCCTACGACAAACTGCAGACGCATCATGAAGGCGATCCTTAGGGTCCAAAAAGAATCCAACCAAATATTCTGACCAAAAGTCGATACCAGCTTGCATAACATTTGGAGGAGGGATCATCACTCCATTTTCTTCAACGATATCAAACTCAACTGGTTCATAAACACCAACATTACAGGGTAGAGATGTAAAAAGAGAAGATCAACTTTTGGAACCAATCGGGGAAAGAGCACCAGGACGACAAGCCTCAACACAATCAGTTGCCGCAATAATGGGACCAAGAGGGGGATAAGCCACAAGCAAAGAACCACCAGAACTCGAAACAGAGAGATTGGGAACAAGGTTTTCAAGAGCATTCTGTCGAACAACTGATGTGCATCGTTCACTATACATATTACCAGTAGGAGAATGATGCATTAGCTCACAACCCGACGCTACAGAATCACCACCATTAGCAACAGTAACAACTCCTATGCCTCCACAAACAGTATTGACAACACCAACACCCGAAGGCGCAGAACCACATGAGTCAACACCAGCCAATTTACTCAACAAATCAGGTCGCATGCCAGGACATACGACAGAAGCAAGGTTCGACGTCTTAATAGAAGGCAGAGGTGGAAATTCGACATCAGAAAACGAGGTAGGCATCGTACACATAGACACAGATTGGTTGAAGATCCTGCCAGATCTGGTAGATGAGGTTGAAGAGAGAGGAGCATCGGGGAGGATAGGGAGAAGCAGGGGAGGGCTAGGCATAGAAAGAAGAGGGGGGAGAACGAAAGTAGTGACGTACGAGGAAGAAGGAAGCTACCGAGATCTGGGAAAAACAAAATAACAGTACAATGAAAAGAGGAACACCATTAACAGTTACAGGACCGGTGATTTTTGTGGGGAAAACTAATTTGAATAGAAGTAGATATGAAAAATTCTGTAAGAGAATGTATAAAATGATTTTAAAAGCTATGATTGGATATTATTGCTAAATAGGATATGCATGTATTATAAAAGGAAAGGAAAATTGGAATTGATTTCAGAAGATAAATTTGAATTGCTCGACAAAAAGGTATGTGTTTAAATTTCTGTATGAAATTTGATTGGGTTTTTGATCTAGCCACTTGGCCTTTTGTTTTCTTTTGAAATTAGGGGGCCCGTAGAGGCATTTTGTACTTGTGCCGAGCTAGCCGCGCAAAGGAAATGCTGGCAAAAAATTTTGGAAATTTAGAGAGTTAGAAAATTTTTGACAAAATTTTGAGAATTCAAAATTTGATTTTAAATTGAAATTTGAATGATGGAGCAAAAAGGGTATTGTTTGAAAACCGTGGGAGAGTTTGGGAAGTTAGTAAGAATGATAATGGGTCTTTTATAAAAGATAGTTGGTAGGATGTTGAACTGTTGGTTTTGGGGGGAAAAGTAAATGGGTATTGGACCATTCTTCCTAACTAGCAATTTCTGGGACGAAATTCTTTTAAGGGGTAGGAATGTGACGACCCAGAATTTTGGACAATTTAGACTGAAATATTTAATTGATTTTAAATATTTGAAAGGTTAATTTTAACTTAAATTCCAAATATCACTATTTACTTGGTAACTAAATTAATTGAATTATATAATTTGAAATTGGGTAAAATGTTGAATTTGGAGTTTCAAGCTTGTTAAAAATAATTTGAAGGCTCGTAAAATTTATATTGATAGTGTTGCGGATAATAAAAGTTTTAAAATTGAATTTAACACTGATTTGTTCAGTTTTGAAATTTTATCGTTTAAATTGAATTTAAAAATAAACATTCCAAGGCACGGTCTCAGAATCCGATGAAAACAGTTTTAATGGATTCGTAATGTTGTATTATTATCGGATTTCAATTTTCGTAGCATTTGGAGTTGTTGTGTGAGCGTACGATATATAAACGCGTTGAAATTTATATCGAAAATTTAATATAATATATTGATTGGCTAGTCAAATTTCCTTCAGCTGAAATCCTTTTCCATCAAAACTTTTTCAAAATCACTATAGCTATTCCTTCAACACGCCTACATCCCATCTAACATAAAAACAGAGATCGACATCTCTTTTTTTCAATCAAACAGCCGAAAGGATAAAAATCTCAAACGAAAAAGGGGGGAGGGCACGAGCTCCTCGCAAATTTAAATTCCAAAATCAAAATAGATCGCTCCCTTCCTCTCCCTAAATTCATGATATGGTGTCCAGCTTTGGGTAGCATGCGCGACTCTGGTTGCGATATGGTGGCGAGGGTGTGCGGTGGCAGGTATGCGCGTGCGGAGGCGATGTAGAGGTTGTGTCTCCTATTTGCCGAGCGCGAGCTCGCGAACGACTCGGAGGCGAGTCACGTTGTCTACAAGAAGCGCAATCGATGGTGGGAAGGGTCTCGACCTGGAAGAGGCTAGCGGATGCAACTCGAAGTGATCGAAGTCGAGTTTCAGGGTGGGTGCGTGATAGGGTTTGATCACAGTAAGGTAATTAATTTTTATTTTAGTTAAACAAGTTTAAAACTCTTTGAATTCGATTTGTTCATTATTAATTATCAGGATATATATATATATATGTATGTATGTATATAACTCAGTATATTGTTTTTCAGTAAAGTATGTTTACTGTTTAGTTTTTAAATGCCAGAGTTTAAATTTATATATATATATATATATATATAAAGGTACAAGAAATTTATATAAGATTTTGGAAGAATATTATATAAGGGATTTGGTAATAAAATTGTACGATTGCCCTATTTAATTTATTTTAGTTACTAATGATTTTTAAAAGGGAATTATTGGTTTAAATTAAATTAAATTAAATTAAATTATTAGTAAATTAAATTTTGTTAATGGTAATAAAATGTGTAGTTTCAAAGAAAAATAAATATACACATATATGGTTGAAAGTTACTAATTTGCTTTAGAATAAAGTTTTGTGATGACTAGCTTATTTAATTAACCTATTTAATTATTATAGTTACTAAAATATTTTTTATGGGAATATTTTTAGTTTAAGTTAAGGTGGTAGTTAATTAAATTTAGTAAAAAAAAGTAACAGATTGTTTGATTATTTCAAATATTGATAAACCGTATAAATGTTTATACAAGGTCAAAGATAAAGAAATAAGCCAGACTGGGAATGGATTGCGAAAACAAATCAAAGGTGAGTTAATCTCACTCAACTGGGTTTTTATTTAAATTTAAATGGTTAAATTTAAATGATTGGTTGAATGGTTGAATTTAATTGATGTGCTATATTATATATAGTAGTATATAATATATATTGGAATAATTGATTTCCCGCATTTTATAGCGGATGAGACCCTATGCGCCGCATAATAGCGGATGATATTATATAAATCCCATATACCACGATATTCCACCTCGAAGTGGATTGGTATTGTGCTAACATCTGTGGATGCAGGGAAGCAGGTTGGAGGGATCCAACTAGATTCCTCACAATATAGAAATTATTTTCATAATTGATGATGCATTTTATTTATATACTATGAAAGATTAATTTAGGAATTAAATTGTGCTGTGTATGATTGGATAAGTATAATTTGGGATTCTAACATATAAATAGAATAAATTGGGTGGTTTGATAGGTAATTACTTAATGTAATTAATAAAATATAATTATGTAGGAAAGTAATTAATAAATAATTACTGGATGTAATTAGCTGAATCATGATTTGTTAATAGAAGTAAATTGGGTATAATTACGTGTGTAATTAATTAAGAGATTAATTAAGATAATAAATTAAGAAGTAATTAAAATATTTAATGAAGTAAATAAAAGGTAGATAATTACAAGATGAGATAAATCAAGAGCGATTAATATTTTTGGTTTAATTAATGATTAATTATTTAATGTAATTAAATTAGATAGGATAAATTGAAATGTAAATAGGAAATCATTAATTTATATAATCAATGACGTAATTAAAGATTGATTAATTAAGATTAATTAATCAATACTAAGTGATTTATGAGAAATTGATTAATATAAGTAATTAAGGATTAATGTAATTAATTATAGTTAATCATTGTGAAATAATTAAGTATTAATTACCGCTTTTGGTTAAGAATAATTAATATGTGTGATTAACTAAAGATAATTACTTGAATGTAATTGAAGGATAATTAATCCAGGGTGATTAATTAAGAGGATAATTAAGGGATGATTAATAAATTGATTTGAAATTAATTAATGTTAAATGAAGGAATCTAAGCTATTGAGGTTAGTAATTCAATTGGAATTAATTAAATAAATTAGGAAGTGATCAAGCTTTGCTTATGGATGATTGAATGGTATTGGATGCTTTGAATGAGTTGATACCTCTGATATGAAATGTTGTGTACTTCATTTGGATAACTTGAGTTAGGATGACATGAGACTCGAAGAGACCGGAGACGGGTATTGGAAAATATCCGAAACCACTTTGAATTTTTATAGATTGATATGTGAATTCAATTGGCTAGAATGAAATGATTTAAGTGAATTGGATTATTTAATCTAAATTTCGGTACTTAGAAAATTGATGTGTGAAATAAGTGATGTCTATAACAAATTGTGAATTTGTAAATTAATACGAGTTACCCTGGGTTTTATTTAAGTTGTATGTTTTATATTCCATGTTAGATGGGTTTACTCACGCTGGTTTCCAGCCTGACTCGGGTGTTACTTTAATGTAATGCTTGGGTCAGACCGAGTACTACAGATTTTCAAGTAAGGACGTTCTAGAGTTCAGGAGGCGAGCTGGATGACAGGAACGTATGGAGTGTTTCCGCTGTAATATATTTCTGATTATCTGAGACATGTTGATTTGTATATGTCCAATGTTTGAGTATGTGTGTAACTCTGATGTATTAAAATGTAATCGGCAGATATAGTATTATTTTGTAAACTGTTATTATTTGTTGTTATACTTTATCCGCTGCGAATGTGAGATGTTGGTGTTTTTGATCTTCTTATTCTTCTATCTCTTTCTTCTTTTTCCTAACTATCCGGAATTTTCGGGATCGAAAATTCCGGGTCGTTACATACAACTTCGATTTCAAGGCCACGAGATACACCCTCTATTATTGTGCCCTGTGGCAAGGTCGTGACACCAAAAAATTAACTAACAACTGAAGATAATTTGTCATAAAGATCGGTTATAATTGGTTTGCTATGGATACTAACAGAATTTTCCCCAATCCGGATCGAGCTACAATTGATATGGTATGACAAGTAAAGCTATAGCATTCAACATTTCAAATTTATAGTCAATCGGAGTTCTTATGCTCAAGATATGGTCTATGCAAATTAAGGAAGACAGCTACAATTCGCATCCATGGAGGGAGTAAAACTCATTCGTGTCCATGGCCAAGCAGTGCTCTCATTCATATCCATCATTTCAACAACCACCTCCTTCGTATCCACGTCATTCGAATCCATCTAGAAAGCCTCAGTCATATCCATCACACCAACCACTGTCCTATCCATCTCGTTCGTAACCATCAAGTCTCAAGCAAAATGCGACTAGTTCGTATCCTTGGATAGAAGCATCACATTCGTATCCATCTAATTTGTAACCATAGTTGCACAACAATCTCGTTCGTATCCATAAAGTTTCAAGTAAAATGCAGCTATTTCGTATCCATGAAGAAACCTTGTTTCGTATCCATTGCGTGAGAATCCTTCGTATCGCTTACCCAATTCGTATCGACTATAAACAATCAATACGAAACATTAGCTAGAAAGCATCGATACGAGTTAGGGTGACAGCTATCGATACGAAGGAGGAATGGAAACGATCGATATAAAACAACACTTAGGAACATCGATACAAAGTCAAAATCAACACGAAGAGCCTTTGTTCATATCGATACAAATTGAAGTAGAAATTATCGATACGAAGTAGTCTCAAATGTCGATACAAAATAAAATTGAAACCATCGACGCGAAAAGAATATGCATGGATCGATACGAAATGGGGTGTAATGGGTGGTTACGAACGAGGCTAAACTGGTGGATACAAACGAGGCACATCTAAGAGAAAGACTCGGTCACGCGGCATGAAAAGTGGATCGATCGTAGAAGATAGCGCCACATCATCTGGTTAGCACGTGCATTTCATCGATACGAAGTAAAGCGATTCGAATGGAAGCGATAAGATTTCAGCAAAATGCTGCAAACACAAACTTGCATCGATCATATCTCACAGTCTACAAGTCCAAATGCTACCAAATTTTTATAGGAGCTTGCGTACAACCTCAGAAATGTTCATGATCGATTTCGGCTCGATTGGATGAGATTTGGATCGATACGAATCTCATTCTTATTGATCATGGATCGAGTCAAAATGGCCAGGATCGATCATGTGGGCCCACCCACTTGAGAGAAGGAGTCTACCGAGATCTGAGCGAGATATTTGTAGCCCACACCTATAAATAGCAGTCCAAGAGCTTTAGAAAAGGGATATTTTGGCTCTTCTACGTTGTTACTCTGCTGAATTCCATTGTATTTCAGATATTATCAATTGTACTCTTGTAAATAAGTTGAGAATCATCAGTAAAACAGAAACTCTTCAAAGTGGACGTAGGATACAATGCCGAACCACTATAAATTATGTATTTCTACTACTTTCCTATTAAATTTTGAGTGCTCTTCACACTTATATTCTCTATAAACTTGCTATCTGTTATATGTGATTGTAAACGGGAGCTTTTATCGAAAATTGGACGTTTGTGACCAATTTTGGCACAAACATTTTGATGTTTTCACTGAGAATTGAACTCAGGGATTCTACAGCTTGGATTTTGGATCTGAAGGATTAAGGACTTAGATCTGGAAAGCAATGGTGAAGAAATCAGTAAGGTGACCAAGAGCAGAAAGGAGCCAGCATGAAGGAAGTCAGGAGGCTACCTATCACCACCCGATTTTTTCGACGGCCAAAAGTCAACATCAATACATCCACTGTATTAAATGCCGAACAATTGAATGCCGAAAAACCAAACCGTAAGGGAAAGGAGAAGGGGGTAGAAGAAGAAATAGAAAAAAACATCAGAATCTCACAAATGCAGCGGATCAATACATATAATAGATAAATGGCTGATCTTTAAAAAGACCTATATCTGTTTATACATTACATCATAAGAGTGCAACACAATCAACAGAAAAATACAGGACAATTATACTAATTTTTCCCCACAACTGAATACACAGCTTATACTGCACAACGGAGTATACATCAAGTATGTGTGATACGTCTCGCCATCTAGCTCGTTCCTTGAGCTCCACAGCATCCTATCCTGTATCCTATAATACTCGGTCTGACCTAAGCATTATAGTAAAATAACACCCGAGTAATTCTGGAAAACCAGCGTGAGAAAACACGCTCAATTGATATATTAAAGTTTCAAAACCCTTTGAAATCAAAGGTATCTCGTAAGACACGTCACAAATAAACACGTCGGGTTTTTACCTTACGATAACCAAAACATTTTTATCAAATCCGTATGATATTATAATACTGTCTATAGAAAGTAAAATAGAATATAGCTGAAATGCCTGCATCTCACGTTCCAACATAGTTGGGCATAATCAAAACCGTACAGGCGCTTATTGGAGATTGGTTTTCATACAATGGCAGGGATATTGAGGTACCGCCTGTCATAGTACCTAGCCTAGATTAGCGTACCGAGGACCCCTCCCGATCCCCTGTAATATAATACCGGAGCTACATCTTACTGGATAGTCCAAATAAGATGACCCCATGGTTGGGATCAACAACAGCTCACACAGCCGAATAAAAGGGACATCTAGACAGGGATGACCTTACCCTAATTGGTTGCTAGCCACTTAGCCTTGCTACACCTCCCCTATTTTAGCCATTCTCGGTTGATGAGGCTTGCGACTATGCATTAACCTTTTAGAATACATTCACTTAGAATGCCCATCGTCCTCCTGACGATGTTCTGAAAGAGTTCATCCATTCAAGTTGCCCTAGGTCTGAACAAACCGAATCACCATCTTCATTCATCTTTACGGTATTCATTTGCTACATTCAAACCGGATCGAAGTGGTATTCGGATAATTAAACCCGATCCCGGTCTATTCAAAACGATTAGCGTATTGGCCAATATTAATAGTCGGTTATTTAACTATCAAATTATATCCACAAACAACCATCAAGCCTTAAGAATTTGCCAAATTATTTATTTAAAAATATCTTCATAAGAAATTTTTCTACACTTCAAACGTTTGAAAATATTTTTCAAATCACTTTTACTTTCACGGAATAATTTCCAAACAATTGTTTATTTCCACTGAAAACGCCAAATCTGACTGAATTTAGATTTTAAAACAAATTAAATCACTTTACCCAAAAATATACACTTAAATTTTTTAAATCATAATACTAATTTAGCCAAAAACTGTTTTTAAATAAAAACTTGAGCCAAAAACTGTTTTTAAATAAAACTATTATATAAAGTATAAATACTTATAATTATCCTTTGAATCATAATACTAATTTAACCTTTAAAAAAATACTACTAAGATTAATTTAATAAATATATTTACTTTATTTTTTTTTTAAATTTGAATAATAAATATTTCTCTAAAAACATTCTTCTTTTAAAACATCTTTTAAAACTTCTATTTTTATAATTAAGACCTTCTTTTGAAAATATACTTAGCTTTCCAGGAAAATACACTTTCCATTTCAACGTAGTCCATCTAACCATTTATAAATCCTTCTCAATTTATTTCGGTTTAATTTACTTCCCAACCCGTAAATTCTTTTCCACTCTTTAAAAATAAACCACTATTCAATTTTTAAACCAATCACCCTTCCTTATAAATCCCCACTGTGAATTTATGCTTTCAAATTATCCACTGATAAATATTTCACTTTATTTATAAACCCTGTTTATAAATTTCATAATCTCATTTCCCTTTCAATCACCATTTTCAAACATTTAATCGATCTTTCAAATCGATTCTCTGAATTAAATTCCCTTTAAATTTGCTTCTCGATTTACCCAAATCAATTTCCAAAATCCATTAACTCCAGATTTACCCTTTTATTATGGTTTAAACCCGTATTTAAATCTGAAATATCCATTTCATACTTTATTTCAAAATTACCTTTCTTATGTTTTCCCAACATTTAAATTTTGAATTTTAAAAAAATAAATCCCTTATTTCTTAAAACAGTATCACTTATGTTTCAAAATTCATTTATTCCCATTTATTCAAAAACTCTTTCCCCATATTCAGAATTTATTCGATAGGATTTTAAAATCAAAACTTTTTTATTCTTTTCCAAATTCATTCCTTTGATTTATCTAAAATTATTTTACTTAATTTTTTGTATATCTCCTTCAAAATCAAATATTTTATATTTTTTATATCTTCAAATACCTAAAATATGTTCAGCAAAAACCCATACCATTTATTACTTCAATTTTCAATATAATCGATCATAGATAATCAATCATAACATAGATTATGAAAACAAATTTCAATATTTTGAGTAATCCAGTTGGACCCCTCCAACCTGTTTCCCTGCATCCATGGATGTTAGCACAATAAAAAATACCAATCCTACTTCGAGGGGGATATCGCGGTATAAAGGTCATACGCTATTATGCGGGACGCATAGGGTCTCATCCGCTATATAATGCGGTAATATCAATCACTCTAATATATATACTACTATATAATATCACATCCAATCTGATAATAAATCACAAATTCAAGCAATCAACCAATAATTTAAATTTTAACTATTAACAGCAATCCAAATGAGTGAGATTAACTCACCTTTTCTTTTTAATTTGCAATCCAATCCATCTCGACTTGTTTCTTCCTGATTTTAGACCTTGTATAAATATTTATACAGTTTATTAATATTCGTAAAAATCGAATAATCCATTGCCATTTAATAATTTAATTAACTAATATTTTGATTTAACAAATAATTTTCCTCTTTTTTATTTTTTTATAAATATTTTAGTAACTATAATTATTAAATTAAAAGTTTAAACTTCCGTATCATAAAATCAAAATGTTATAAAATTAAATTACCACAAGATATATTCTTAAAATCGAAGGGTAAGTTGATGTATGCATTTTATATAGTTTCTTATCTACATATATATTTATCGAACCTGTATGTGTATATATATATATATTGTACATATTTTATATCTTAAACAGGTAAGTAGATGTATTATATTTTTTTAAATCTCTGTATACCTTATTAAATTTAAAAAGAAGCTATACCTTACTACCTCCACTCATGAACGTCAACTCGGGTTTGCGAAACCCACAAGAGTACCGACGCACTCGAACTACCTAACATCGGCAATCCCAAGCCCTAGATCGCTCCTCCACAACCAGATCCCAAAATTAGACGTCGCAACTTCGAGCCTACGACCACAACTTCAAACCTCTCCCCCCTCGTGCACGCGTGCTTAGCTGCACGCTCCTCCAAATCGGTACAACCTCGCCCACGCGACCAACCTAGATAACAGCGCGATTCACTCTTCAAATTGCTCACAACTCTAAACCGCACGTACTTGACATTCGATCTCGAACGTTTTGAGGAGGACGAGATTTCATTGATTTTCGAATGGAAAGAAGAAGAGGAGGGCGATTCGAAATGGAGTTGCGGCCATGATTTTTCAAAAGAGGGAAACTTGATTGAATATAAAATGCTCGGCCATTTATTTATTTCGAAGCAGCATTGATTTTCTTTTTTAAAAGAAACGAAGGGGGACATCTATACGGGAGTTGAAAAGGTAGGAGATACGTTCTATTACCAGGAGGTGGCGTGGAAAGAAAGCTACAGTGATTGAAAAAAATGCAGAAGTGATTGAATTTTGGCCGACGGTTGACTGAAATATACAAATATATATTAATTCAAATTAAAATTCACTTTAATTGTCTCGATAAATGCAACTTAAAATTTCAAACCCCTATCGAGGCATGCCGCCAGATGTACACAAACTTATACCCCTATTCTGAACGTAATGGAAAAGGTTTCGTGTCCTAATTCGATCGTAAGGAGAAGATAGCTTTTTGGACCAGCTATTATATTGAATTTTCGATATAAATTTCTGCGCATTTATACACCGTATGACCACACAACAACTCCAAACGCTATGAAATTTGGAATCTGATAATAATACATTATTATGGACTCAATGGAACTGGTTTCGTCGAATTCCGAGATTGTGCTATGGAAGGCTATTTTTAAATATCGATTTAAACGATAAAATTCTAAAACTGAACAAAACACTTTCAAACTCAAATTTAAAACTTCCATTATCTTCAATATTATCAATATGAATTTTACAAGCCTTCAAATTATTTTTTAACAGGCTTAAAAACCAAGATTTCGTATCCTACCTAATTTCCAATTATTAAATTCAACAATTTAATTATCCAATAATTAGTTGTATTTGAAATTCAAGTTAAGAATAAACTTTTTAATATTTAAAATCAACTAAATATCCCAATTTCAAATGTCCAAAATTCTGGATCGTCACATTCCTCCCCCTTAAAAGAATTTCGTCCCCGAAATTACTTGTTAAGAAGAATGGTGCAATACCCATTATTATTTTCCAATCCAACAGTTTTTGACAACCCTCCCAAACATTCTTTTATTAAAGGCACACTATCACCCTTACTAACTTTCCCAAACTAAACCATAGATTACAATCAATATTATTGACTCAATCATTTCAAATTATAACTTAAAATCAAATTTCTAATTATCAAAATTTTCTAACTCTCTAAATTTTTGAAATTTTTTGTCAGCGTCTCTTTTGCGCTACTAGATCAGTACAATTACAAAATGCCTCTATGGGCCCTTAAATTTCAAAAGAAAACAAAAGCCAAGTGGCCAGATCAAAAACCCATCAAATTTCATACGTCACTTTAAATACATGCCTTTTTGTCGGGCAAACAAATTTATCTTCCGAAATCAAAAACCCCAATTTCCTCTTGCTTTTTAATACCTATACCCTTCTCCATAACAATACCCAATCACAGAATTCAAAATAATTATATTCACTTCTTTTACAAAATCATAATATTTGTTTCACTTAAGCCATACGATGTACACATATCATCCGTACGCAATATCCAATCCGATCACTCACTCGATCAAATAGTTTCACTTCCGAACTAGTATCGTCCACCCGACTCCTTAGTGTGGACTCAGATCTGATTTCTTGATCAGAAACTGTCATTCTCCTTGCATAGTCCCAAACTATGATAGAGAATTTCAGAACTAATCAAAATCCATATCTAGATGTTCGTTGTCGAAAATCAAGTGACAAATCCCAACTCGGATCGATATAAATATCTTGAAATTCTATGCTCGAATCTGGATCAAATCATTATGCAAATAGAATAATATATGTACATCCTATGTATTTATCTAAATTGATTATTAACTATATCAATCCTCTTTTATTCACATTTATTTCGATTTCCAAACACTTATTAACAAATATCCTTTCTCACCACTTTACTTAAATCTTCATTCAAATATTAACTAAGAATATTTTTTCCAATACCAAGTTTACTCAAGAATTTACCATTAACCCTCCTTAAGCTCAATATAAATATTTTACACAATTAAAGAATTATTTTCACTTCACTACTTAAGCTTTCACATCTAATTTCATTTAACTTAAATTCTCAATTCCATTCTGAATTCAATTTA
Source organism: Allium cepa (assembly GCA_030765085.1). Classification (NCBI taxonomy): domain Eukaryota; kingdom Viridiplantae; phylum Streptophyta; class Magnoliopsida; order Asparagales; family Amaryllidaceae; genus Allium; species Allium cepa. The sequence goes on along the minus strand of CM060938.1, from coordinate 794,487,511 downwards.
TCTTCAGTTCCTAATTTATTTCCAAATCAAGTTTAATATTGAATTCTATTCACCTTATCTCAACCCATATTTAGTTAACCATTTCTTTAGTTAGTTCCACTTACTAATTTCTTTTAAATCTCAATGGATTTTATTTCCCAACTTTATTTATTTTTAGTCTATTTCGAATTAATTTTCCGATTTGACTTTCTTACACAATTTAAATTAAATATCATCCCCATATTCAATTTCAATTCATTTGCTTAACCACTTATATCAATTTTCTCACTCATAAATTGTCTCCAATTCAATAAATTTTATTTCAATGACCATTCCATTTAGCTTACTTAGATTCATTTCCTCACAATTCACCTTTATTTAACTTAATCTGGTTAAATCTTAATTCAATTCAAATTTTAAACTTCTGTAAGTTTTCTTCTACATTCCATTCACTAATCTCTTTAATTTATTTCATTCAATTAGTTTACCCACCACTTTGCTTTATTGACACACTTACCATTGTTTAACTTATGGTTAATTCCATTCCAAGCAAATTTCCAAAATTTATAAGTCCAAACTTATTTGTATCAAATAAACATGTTAAATAAGATCCCAGAGTTTAAACAATTGCTTAAGCATTCCAAAACATTTTTGAAATTAATGGTATCCCAAATATCCATTGTTATATCCAATATTCCTTTGTATTTCAAAAATCAAAATAGTTTTACCAAACCAAAGCTTCAACATAACCCATTTATATTTTCATAAACATCTTTGATTAAACTCCGAGAATTTAAAAAATTTCCTTAAACATTCAAAAACATTTTTGAAATCATATATACCCAACCCAAATCATTTCTTTGAATTTCAAAACCTAACCCAGTTTTGCAAACAACTCTAATTTAAAATATTCATGCAGCAATTCCTCTCTTGGAAACTCGATAATGAACATCGATGATGCTGCAGTCATCACCGAAGTTATTTTCCAGCGTCCGAAAAGAGTTCAATGCTTTTACTCTTTTAAAAACCTTTTTAATTATTTGAAATTCCATATCCCACCAGATTTCATATCAAATTCAAAAAAATTTCCAAAATAATATCACTATTATTTCTCCAAAACCTTTGATAATCATTTTCAAACCAAAGGAATTTAATTTCTAAAATTTTGAATTCCAAATCCTTTTAATTCATATTCAAATATTACTCTGGAATTTTATCTCATTTTAATTATAAATCACAATCATAATTCATATTTATGAATTCCATTCTGCTATATGAATTTATTTCCTTAACTTTTGGTTATAATTTTAATTTCTTATTTAATTTCCACACAATAATGATAATAATTTAATACCATCATTTCCTAACAACCAAGCATCCATAATATTATAAAAATAATTTGGACAAAATTATTTCATTTACCCCATTTAAACACACTGCGTCGAGTGGTTTTATTCAAGTGTTTAGAGATTCCTATCAATAACGTTAATTAATCGTATTGACTAGAATCCATAAACCACTCGACAAACCAATCAACACAGTATAAAACAATATTATAATCATTAACCAATACGTGCTCATATCTGTTAATACGCTCAAACTCATTCTAGAGTACTACTGACCCTATCTCTAATGAGTAATCCCCACCAGAGCCAAGGTTCTCGCTTAACCTTCGGCTTGATACCAACTGTCACGACCCGATTTTTTCGACGTCCAAAAATTGACATCAATATATCCACTGTATTAAATGCTGAACAATCGAATGCCGAAATACCAGATTATAAGGGAAAGGAGAAGGAGATAGAAGAAGAAATTGAAAACAACATCAGAATCTCACAAATGCAGTGGACCAATATATGTAATAGATAAATGACTGATCTTTAAAAATAACTATATCTGTTTATACATTACGTCACCAGAGTACAACACAATCAATGTCAAAATATTGGACAGTTATATTAACTTGTCCCCACAACTGAAAACACAGCTTATACTGCATAGCGGAATATACATCAAGTACGTGTGATAGTCTCGCCATCCAGCTTGTTCGTTGAGTTCCATAGCATCCTATCATGTATCCTATAATATTGATCCAACCCGAGCATTATAGTAAAATAACATCAGTGTCAGTTTAGAAAACTAGCATGAGAAAAGACACTCAATTGAATTATTAAAGTTTCAAAATCCTTTGAAATCAAAGGTATCTCGTAAGACCACGCCATAAATAAACATATCGGGTTTTTACCTTATGACAACCAAAACATTTTTATCAAATTCGTCTAATATTATAAGTGTCTATAGAAAGTAAAATAGAATAAAACTGAAATGCTTGCATCTCACTACCCAGCATAGTTGGGCACAATCAAAACCATACAGGCGCTTATTGGAGGTTGGATTCCATACAATGGCAGGGCTACTAGGGTACCGCCCATCACCGTACCTGGTCTAGATCAGCGTACTGAGGACCCCTCTCGATCCCCTGCAATACAAGACCGGATCTACCCCTTACTGGATATTCCGAATATGATCACCCCACTGTTGGGATTAGCAACCGCCCACACAATCGAATAAAAAGGACATCTAGAAAGGGATGACCTTACGCTAATTGGTTGCTAGCCACTTAGCCTTGCTGCACCTCCCCTGTTTAAGCCATTCCCGGTTGACGAGGCTTGAGGCTATGCGTTACCTTTTTAGAACACATTCACTTAGAATGCTTATCCCCTCCTAATGATGTTATGAAAGCATTCATCCATACAAGTTGCCCTGGGTCTGGACAAACCGAAGCACCGTATTCATTCATCTTTACGTTATTCATTCGCTACAATCAAACCGGATCGAAGTGCTATTCAAATAATTAAACCCGATCCCGGTCTCTTCGAAACGATTAGTGCATTGGCCAATATTGATAGTTGGTTATTTAATTATCAAATAATATCCACAAACAGCTATCAGGCCTTAATAACTTCAAAATATTTATTTCAAAATATCTTCATAAGATATTTTTCTACACTTCAAACCTTTGAAAATAGTTTTCAAATCACTTTTTCTCTCGCAGAATAATTTCCAACCAATTGTTTATTTCCACTGAAAACGCCAAATCTTATTGAATTTAGATTTTAAAACAAACTAAATCACTTTACCCAAAAATTTACGCTTAAAATGTTTGAAATAAAACTACTTAAATCACTTTATTAAAAATATTAGTCATAAAGTTTTATAATAATTTTCCAAGTAAAAACTATAGCCAAAAACTGTTTTTAAATAAAACTATTGTATAAAGTATAAATACTTATAATTATCCTTTAAATCATAATACTAATTTAAGCTTTAAAAAAATAATTGCTACTAAAATTAATTTAATAAATATATTTACTATAAAAAATTTAAAATAATTTGAATAATAAATATTTCTCTAAAAACATTCTTCTTTTAAAACATCTTTTAAAACTTCTATTTTTACACTTAAGACCTTCTTTTGAAAATATGCTTAGCTTTCTAGGAAAATACACTTTCCATTTCAACATAGTCCATCTAACTATTTATAAATCCTTCTTGATTTATTTTGGTTTAATTTACGTCCCAATCTGTAAATTCTTTTCCACTCTTTGAAAATAAACCACTATTCATTTTTAAACCAATCACCCTTCCTTATAAATTCCCACCGTGAATTTATACTTTCAAATTATCCACTGATAAATATTTCACTTTATTTATAAACCCGTTTATAAATTTCATAATCTCATTTCCCTTTCAATCACCATTTACAAACATTTAATCGATCTTTCAAATCGATTCTCTAAATTAAATTCCCTTTAAATTTGCTTCTCAATTTACCCAAATCAATTTCCAAAATCCATTAACCCTAGATTTACCTTTTTATTATGATTTAAACCCTTATTTAAATCTGAAATATCAATTTCATACTTTATTTCAAAATTCCCCTTCTTAATTCTTCCCAACATTTAAATTTTGAATTTAAAAAAAAAATCCCTTATTTCTTAAAAAGTATCACTTAAGTTTCAAAATTCATTTATTCCCATTTATTCAAAAATTCTTTCCCTATATTCAGAATTTATTCGATGGGATTTTAAAATCAAAACTTTTTAGTTATTTTCCAAATTCATCCCTTTGATTTATCTAAAATTGTTTTACTTAATTTTTTTTATGTCTCCTTCAAAATAAAATCTTTTATATTTTTGATATCTTCAAATACCCAAAATATGTTCAGCAAAAACCCATAGCATTTATTTCTTCAATTTCCAATATAAGCGATCACAAATAATCAATCTATCATAACACAAATTATGAAAACAAATTTCAATATTCTGAGGAATCCAGTTGGATCCCTCCAACTTGTTTTCCTGCATCCACAGATGTTAGCACAATAAAAAATACTAATCCCACTTCGAGGGGGATGTCGTGGTATAAAGGTGCTATTATACAGGGCGCATAGGGTCTCATCCGCTATATAATGCAGGAATATCAATCACTCCAACATGTATATACTACTATATAATATCACATCCAAACTGGTAATAAATCATTTATTCAAGCAGTCAACCAATAATTAAAATTTTAACTATTTAAATTAATGGTAATCCAAATGAGTGAGATTAATTCATGCTTTTTAATTTGCAATCCGATCCATCTGGACTTGTTTCTCCATGATTTTAGACCTTGTATAAATATTTATACAGTTTATTAATATTCGAATAAATCGAACAATCCATTGCCATTTAATAATTTAATTAACTAATATTTTAATTTAACTAATAATTTTCTTCTTTTTTTATTTTTTATAAATCTTTTAGCAACTAAAATAATTAAATTAAAAGTTTAAACTTCCTTATCATTAAATCAAAATGTTATAAAATTAAATTACCATAAGATATATTCTTAAAATCAAACGGTAAGCTGATGTATGCATTTTATATAGTTTCTGATCTATATATATTTATCGAACCTGTATGTATTTTTTTTCTATACATACTTTATATCTTAAATAGGTAAGTAGATGTATTATATATTTTTCGAATCTCTGTACACCTTATTAAATTTAAAAAGAAGCTACACCCTACTGCCTCCTCGCATGAACATCAACTCGGGCTTGTGAAACCTCTAGGAGTCCCGACGCACTCGAACTACCCAGCATCGACGATCCCAAGCCCTAGCTTGCTCCTCCACAACCAGAACCCAAAACCCTACATCGCGACTTCGAGCCTATGCCCGCACCTTCGACCCTCTCCTCCCTCGTGCACATGTACGCAGCTGCACACCCCTCCAAATCGGTATAACCCCGCCCACGTGACCGACCCAAACAGCAGCGCGATTCACTCTTCAAATTGCGCGCATCATCACTCTGAACCGTGCGTACTTGACATTTGATCCCGATTGTTTTGAGGAGGACAAGATTTCATTGATTTTCGAACGGAAAGAAGAAGAGGAGGGCGATTTGAAATGGATTTGGGGCTATGATTTTCAAAGAGGAAAACTAGATTGAATATAAAATGCTCGGCCATTTATTTATTTCGAAGCAGCATTGATTTTCTTTTTTAAAAGAAACGAAGGGGGAGATCTGTACGTGCTTTGAAAAGGCAGGAGACACGTTCTATTAAGAGGAGGTGGAGTGGAAAGAAAGCTACAGTGATTGAAAAAATGCAGAAGTGAATGAATTTTAGCTGACAGTTGACTGAAATATACAAATATATAATAATTCAAATTTAAATTCACTTTAAATTGTTTCGATAAATGCAACTCAAAATTTTGAAATTCTATCGAGGCGTGCCATTAGATATTCATAAAGTTATACCCCTATTCCGGACGCAATGGAAAAGGTTTCGAGTCCTAATTCGATCGTAAGGATAGCTTTTTGGACCAGATTATTATATTGAATTTTTAATATAAATTTCAACGCGTTTATACACCATATGACCACACAACACTCCAAACGCTACAAAATTTGAAATCCACTAACAATACATTATTATAGACTCAATGGAACTAGTTTCATCGAATTCCAAGACCGTGCCTCGGAAGGCTATTTTTAAATATCGATTTAAATGATAAAATTCTAAAAAATGAACAAAACACTTTCAAACTCAAATTTAAAACATTCATTATCTTCAGTATTGTTAATAAGAATTTTACAAGCCTTTAAATTATTTTTAACAGGCTTGAAAACCAAGATTTCATATCCTACCCAATTCCCAATTATTAAATTCAACAATTTAATTATCCAATAATTAGTTTTATTTGAAATTCAAGTTAAGAATGAAATTTTAAATATTTAAAATCAATTAAATATCCCAATTTCAAATGTCCAAAATTCTAAGTCGTCACACTTCCTTAGGAGCGAGTCAGGCCTCAGTCTTTATCACCCAAGACAAGATGGAGATGAAGATGGAAGCTATGCAGGAGGGAATGCTGAAAAGGCAAGAAGAGATGATGCAAAACCTACTCCATCAAATTGGAAAAGCTTGAGTGCAAAGTCAAGCGAACGCCCTAACAAGGGGTGCTGGAGATAGGGATCAGGAGCATGGAACAACCAGGATTCAGAACAGAGCAGGATCTTCGGGAGCAGCCCTCGGGCTAGGGGTACCCCTTCAGAGCACGTTGATCCAATCCCAGGCAGGATACCTGGTAGAACTGTGCAACATAGCGTTGATAGAGAAATGAATGCTCGTCCAAGAGGGCAGATCCCATGATTCTCTCGTGAACTTGAGGGGCAAATCGGAGGCGACAAATAAGGACCCCCACTTGGTAATAGTGACAGATTGGCGGAGATGGTCAGACGAGCCATGGGAGGTGGATTAGTGAATGAAGATCTTGAAGATGTTAACAGGATCCCCTTTTCTCCTGCAATTAGGCAGGCCAGGAATCCACCAGAATTCAAACTACCGACATTGAAGATGTATGATGGAAGGACAGATCCTGCTGTTCATCCGACGAGGTATATGAGGCACATGGAGGACTGAAGGCATCGGAGGAGGTCACGGCCCTGTGTTTCCCATTGTATTTGACAGTCATAGCAGCACTGTAGTTCAGGCAGTTGTACAGCGGCTCCATTGAAACATGGACCGAGTTGATCGAAAAGTTTATGTGGCAGTTCAGGGTTCACATCTCGAGGCCTAAGAATGTGATGAGTCTGATGACACTGAAGCAGAAGACCGGAGAGTCTTTGAGGAACTTCTTACCACGATTCAATGCAGCGACAACATCAGTGGATCGACCCGATCCATCCATGGTTTTGATGGCAGCTGTATCTGGCATAGCTGATGGCATATAATTCAAGAACTCATTGACGAGGGATCCACCCATGGATTTAGGAGAGTTTTACCATGAGGCAGAAAGATTTTTACGATAAGAGGATGCAAATGCTAAGAGAGAGAGGAAGGAGAAAGAGTTGATGTTTATGCAGTCAAAAGCGAAGACCCACCTGGAAAGGATTCAGGCAAAGATAAAAGGAAACAAAAGGCAGATAATAGCGGAGATGAACCAAAGTGGTCGCGAAAGGAACCATGATTCACCTCTTACATGGAATTGGACGAGACTTTGAAACGAATCTTCCAAGACACTAGGGGGAAGGCTCCCTGCCGGAGGCCAATGAGGAGGGATCCGACCAAAAATGAGAGGTAAATTGAAAGGTACTGCTTATTCCACGAGCTAAGCGGCCATAGAACCAATGATTCCAGGCACTTGAGGGATGAGATAGAAGGACATATCTGGAATGGTCTGCTATCGCAATATGTGAGAAGGCAAGCAACAACGGTGGAACGAGAGCAACCACCGTCTACATCAAATGAAGGTGGCTCCGGATCGAGGCGTCAACTTGTCATCAACTGATCAGAACAAGGATGAATAAGTGTCAAACTCCACACCAATACGATTAAGTCATTTACACATGCATGTGAACAAGAACGTTCCTCAAGCATGTTCTGATACGACTATCAATCGCATCAGTCTAGGTGTTTGCACTTTGACGTCTCTGTTTTGCTTTTGTTATTTATTTCTCACATTTGGACTTAATTTTGTTGGACATTTCTATTGAAAGATTCATTTGAATGGATACTTGGTTTTAACAATTCTATAACGGCTAAGTCATTTGCGCAAGTACGGTATTACGAACGGTCCTCAAGCATGCTCTGAGATGGCGATAAACCACCATAATGAACAATTCGGAAACTCACTCGAACATGAAATATAACATTAATGATACTAAGTCCTCTCCCCTCGAGCACACACAATTCGCCTCGAACGGCACCCGACCACGAACGGTCACAATTCGCCTCGAACGGCAGCCGACCGCGACCGGTCACAATTCTCCTCGAACGTCACCCAACCGCGAACGATCAAAATTCACCTAGAACGGCATTGGACCTCAAACGATCACATACCATCCCGAACGTCATACGATCGCGAATGATCACTATTCACAGCCAGGTAAAATTATCAATCTCTTTACAGGTAATTAATAGGATATGAGCATCCTGCTTATCGAATTACAAAACACACCTTCCTATCGCAAGGCATGTTTTGGGGGGAAAGTGTTATCCCGCCCTTTGGCACGGCCGTGACACCAAAAAATTGACTGATAACTGAAAATAATCGGTCCCAAAGATCAGTTATACACTGGTTCGCTATGGATACTAACAAATTTTGCCCAAATCCGGATCGAGCTACAATTGATGTGGTATGACAAGCAAAGCTATAACAGTCAAAATTTCAAGTCAATCGGACTTCGTGTGCTCAAGATCTGATCGATGCAAATCAAGGAAGACAGCTACGATTCGCACCCATGGAAGGAGTAAAACTCATTCGTGTCCATGGCCAAGCATTGCTCCCATTAATATCCATCAGTTCAACAACCACCTCCTTTGTATCCACTTCATTCGAATCCATCTAGAAAGCCTCAGGCGTATCCATCACACCAACCACTGCCGTATCCATCTTGTTCGTAACCATCAAGTCTCATGCAAATTGCAGCTAGTTCGTATCCATGGATAGAAGCATCACATTTGTATCCATCTAATTCATAACCATAGCCGCCTAACAATCTCGTTCATATCCACTAAGTTTCAAGTAAAATGCTGCCAGTTCGTATCCGCGAAGAGCCTATATTCACATCCATTACATGAGAATCCTTTGTATCGCTTGCCTAATTCGTATCGACTACAAACAATCGATATGAAATATGGCCTAGAAAGCATCGATGCGAGTTGGGGTGACAGCTATCGGTATGAAGGAGGAATGGAAACGATCGATATGAAAACAACACTTAAGAACATCGATACCAAATCGAAATCGACACGAAGGCCTATGTTTATATCGATACAAACTGAATTAGAAATTATCGATACGAAGTAGTCTCAAATTTCAATATGAAATAAAGTTGAAACCATCGACACGAAAAGATTACACATGGATTGATATCAAATGGGGTGTAATGGGTGGATATGAATGAGGCTAAACTGGTGGATACGAACGAGGCACATCCAAGAGAAAGACTCGGTCACTCAGCATGAAAAGTGGATCAATCCTAGGAGATAGCGCCATGTCAACTGGTTAGCACGTGCATTTCATTGATACGAAGTAAATCGATTCGAATGGAAGCGATACGAATTCGACAACATGCTACAAATACAAACTTGCATCGATCATATCTCACAATCTACAAGTCCAAATGCTACCAAATTTTCACAGGAGCTTGTACAACCTCAGGAATGTTCATGATCGATCTCGGCTCAATTGGGAAAGATTTGTATCAATACGAATCTCATTCATATCGATCATAGATTGAGTCGGAACGACCAGGGATCGATCACGTGGGCCTACCCACGTGAGAGAAGGAGTCTACCAAGATCTGAGCAAGATATTTACAGCCCACACCTATAAATAGTAGTGCAAGAGCTTCAGAAAAGGGATCATTTGGCTCTTCTACGCCATTACTCTGCTGAACTCCATCGTAATTCAGACATTATCAATTGTACTCTTGTAAATCAGTTGAGATGGCGACTCTTCAAAGTAGACGTAGGCTACAATGCCGAACCACTATAAATTGTGTGTTTCTACTGCTTTCCTTTTAAATTTTGAGTGTTCTTCACACTTATATCTCTATAGACTTGGTATCTGTGATCTGTGATTGTAAACAGGTGCTTTCATTGACAATTGGGTGTTTGTGATCAATTTTGGCACAAACACCCTCCTGTCTTCGAGTCTAAGGCAAACTCTCTTGATTTAACCAGGCTATAAGATCACCTAATTGATTTACGGGCTACAATCACAACCAACTGATTTACCGGCCACAATCATACCGTTTCCAATCACACTTTGATAGTGAGAGACTCAATGCACTTCGATCTTTCGATCTTTGATTACAAGTGATCTTATAACTATGAATAGCACTGAGATCTTTAAGAGAGAGTGGCAGAGAATCAAATTAAAGACGATCGAGTTTGATTCACTTAGGATTTCGGCAGAAATTTGTTAAAGCAACATAAGAGAATATTTAAGTGGAGAAGAATAAGTGAAGAAATAAAGAAAAACTAACTTAAAATTCATTGGAAACAACTAGTATATATAGGAGAACAATGTTCATGTCCATTCGCAAAAGGTTATGGCGAATAGACACTTCTTTTGAAAATTTTAAATTTTAAATCTATGGCTACTATGTCGACATAGGGGTGTAGGGATGTCGACATGCCTATGTTATTTTTGAAAATTGATTTTGCTTTAAAATGATTTCTATTCTAAAACTTGTCAAAAAATTTTCTAAACTTTGTAAACCTTTTTGAATATAGTTTAAAATTATAAAAAAGTTTTAGAAAATAATCTTAAAATATATAATCCATAATATAAAAATAATATTAAAAACTAAGTATAGACTTCTTTGAAGTATATTTTTGAGATTTAAGCTAAAATATTAAAATCAAGAGATTATTTTGAGATCAAAATATTAAAAAATGATAAGAATAGTTTTTGAATTAAGGCTAAAATATTTAAATTGATAGCGTGACTTATATTTTTTGGAAAAATAGTTAGAATAAATTATTTTGAATATTTCATGGATTCCATTCCACTAGAGAAGGTCGTGGGAACCATCCCACTAGAGAGGTTGTGGGTTCCATCCTACTATTAAAGCGAGAAGGTGTATTCCTTTCCATAATTCAAATCCAAATAAAGATTTAAGTGTTATTATGAAGTTTTAACATAAATCTAGACTCTATTACTTATCTTGATATCTTGAACTCTTGATACTCATGAGTCTTTAGTCTTGATTTCTTCAATCTTGAATTCGTCAGTCTTGAATCTCTACACTATACAGTCTTCATTTTCAGTACTTGCATATATATATATATATATATATATATATATATATAGACACACACATACACCCTGCATATACATATATATATCTAACCAAGAATATTAGTATTTATATTTTATAACAAGTCATAAGGTTGTTGTCATCAAAACCAACGTCTTAGGAACTAACAATCTCCCCCTTTTTGATGATGACAACCTCTGTTTATAAAATCTACTCCAACAAATTTCGATTCTACTCCGATTCCCCTTTATTCCAACAACTCCCCCTTAATTTACTAACTCCCCCTTAAACTAAGCCTATCTAACCTATTTTATAATTCTCCCCCTTTGTCAACAATAAAAACTAATCCTAAACTACATAACTCCCCCTAAAGCTTATAATATAGCACCGTATATGATAATAACATAGTATAGTAGAATGTAAATGAGACAGATAATAATATGAGTAAAATATAGCAATGTAAATGTGAGAGATACGAAGATTTCAAATATAATCAATCAATATATACATCATGTTCTTATAAAACCACACCATTTTCACACCATGTTCAAATCAATCCAAACCGTACTAATCTAAACCAATTCAAATTAAACCAAAAAAATCAAAACAAATCAAAGTAAATAAAACCACATATGTCAAATCAAACATTTCTTGGAACTTGAACCCATCCTTCTTCACCGAAGATAGGATTTGCCTTTATATCATCCCATTCTTCATTATCTTTGTTTAAAGTTCCTTTTGGATTCGCTTGAAGTTCTTCTTTGTTGAGGGCAGAGATCATCCATCGAATGGCATCGAAGTGCCTTTCTTGTTCCATTATCATCTGCGTTTGGCTTAATTCTAAGTGTCGTTGATTGCGAAGGATAAAAGTAAGTATGTTCTTGAAGGAATTGAGAGTTTCTTCAAGAATCTCACTTAGATCATGAGTAGAAGAGGCCATTTTTTGATAAAATATGAAGAAATACATTGGAAAATAATGAGAATTGAAAGCATGCTTTTTTGGGAAGAAAGAGTTATTTAAAGAATTAGAAAGTCATTTGAAATAAAAAGACACAACATAGTTATGTCCATTTCTATTTTAAAACAAAAAACAGTTTCTGGCCGCTACATGTCAACATAGGGGGGAGGGGGATGTCGACATGCCCCTGTTAATTTTGGCATTTTGCTTTGTTTCTATATATTATGTACATGTCTATATATACAAACCTATATAATATAATAACAGAAGACATATTTTAGAGCTAATAAACAGAAATAAAAGATTTTCATTGATAATTTTACTTAACATTACATAAAATGATACATAACATTAACTAAAGAGAGATACAAACTAATACAACATGAAATGAAACTAGTATTAGTTAGAGGATGATGAAGATGATGATAATCCAAGCTTGCGACTCACTTTCCCAAAGAACTTGTTTATTTTGGTGGAAAATTTGTCCAACTTTTTACTGACGGATCTTCTAAGAATCTGTTGGTTTTCCAAGATAATATTTTGGTTCTTGAGAAGCATTTTGTTGGATGGATTGGTAGGAGTGATAGTGTATTCGATGCTTTTCAATGAAGTCTCTTCCTCATCCTCTCCTTTATCTTCAATTTCCATATCCTTCCCTTCTTCCTCCTCCTCCTCTTCTTCTTCCCTCTCTTCATGAGCCAATCTCTCATTCTTTTCGGCAAGTGTTTCATATGGTTGAAACACAAGCGGAATTCTCATGAGGGAGATGTTAGCATGGTTAAACAATTTTCTAGAAATGAACTCCTCTCTCTTATAATTAACACCAAAGTAGTTGAAAATCCAAGTGAGGTAAATTCCATAGTATAAAGTGCTTTCACCTAAAATAAATTTTTTAGGATGAAGTTCGTCCAAAATCACTTGCGTCCAATTAATGTCATGGTGCCCAAAAATAGCAAAACGAGCCTTACAAACTTTTAAGGTTGGATGATTGAAATTTCCTTATCTTGGAGTTATGGTATGTTGCAAAAGAAGGTTTACAATTCTAGCTATAGGGTGGAAATTTCGGTTTATAAACTCAAAGTTATCATCCCCTTCGAAAATGTAATGAAATATCTCACGATCATGTTCATCAATTTTAAAATCTGTAAGATCCATTTACGTCTCTTGCAACCAAGATTGTTACCCAAAATCTCATTAATTAAAACAATATGCATTCCTTTAACGCTGCTCCACACTTCCCCTTCATCTCCTGCATAAAAACCACGATTCAAATTTGCATAAAACAATTTGAAAAAATTCAGATATCAAATAAAATCATTTTGAGAATCATCAATTAAGCTAGGAATTTGATTCTCTTAGAAAAGAACATTGACCTTATATGAAGGAAAATCACTAAAGATAGCAAATTTTCTCGTATGGACCTTTCCAAAGTTTATATAGCTAATGTAAGTTTTGATAGCTTTCAGATCATTATAGAGGAATTTCTTAGGTGGCCTTGGACATTCTCATGGTAGATGGAGTGCTTAAGGAAGCCATTTTTGAAGAAAGTAGAGAGCTTGAGAGTTGGAAAGAGGGTTTGAATTATGAAATGAAAGTGAAAAGATAGGATAAAGTTGAGATAAATAGATATCTAAGAAACATGTTCTTTGGTCAAGAGGTACCTTTTCAGAGATTTTAAATTGGTGAAAAGGTGAAGAGAAATTTAAAGTTTATAATCCAAATTTGAACTTCAAATTTCTGGCAGGGATGTCGATAAGGGGGTAGGGTCATGTCGACATGGGTCCCCTAAATCATGTGACTTATTTTTCATACTTTATTTAATATCTATATCTATATCCTATAATCTAATTTATATTTTATCTGAAATAATATTAAATATAATAACACTTTAATATTGATATTTTAATATTAAAATAATATTAAAATAATATTATTTTGAAAATCAAAATTTTAAATTCAAACAACAAGCAATTTCAAAACATGCAACAACCAAACATTCAAACAAGCAATTTTAATAAATATAATTTTAATCCATACCTATTTTTAGATCTATATTTTTGAGATCATCAGACTCGTGAATAGCTGTAAAGCACATGCTTGAATTTTTCATCTCCTGATCTCCATTACTATAGGACGAGTCTAAATCGTCTAGTGTAGCAGTATATGCTCTCTTTCTTTTCTTTGACGAATCATTACTTGGAAAAAAAATTCTATTTATACGGATGCGGACAATCTCTTTTTAAGTGGCCTAGCTCATCACAATTATGGCATCTGACATTGTTTTGAGTCTCATTACTATTTCCAGAAATTTTGTGATCATCTTTCTGTATTTTAGAAATTTTCTAAAATTCCTTGTCATCAAGGCTATTTCTTCATCACCATCACTGTTTGAGTCTGAACCATATGTTATTGCATTGAACACCATTGACTTCTTTTCTGAGGCTTTGCTTTCTCTTCTCCCTTGCATTTTTACTTCAAATGACATCAAATTCTCAATCAATTCTTCAATTTTCAAAGTACTTAGCCTCTTTAATTGCTAGAGCCTTATGATCCCATTTTGAAGTAAGTGAATTCAGAATTATTCTAACTTGATTTTCTTCAAAAAAGTTCTTTCCTAATGCAATTCGTGAGTGCACAATGTCTTGAAACCTACTGTACATGTCTGAAATGGACTCATTTGGATTCATCTTAAATAATTGAATCTGATTGGTCAAGATAGATATTTTAGTCTGTTTAACTTTGCTTGTTCCTTTATGAGTAATTTGCAAAGTTTTCCAGATCTCATATGCAGGCTTACAGACAAACGCTCTATTAAACTCATTCCTATCTATTGAACAGAATAGAATATTCATGGCTTTGGAATTGTTTTTTGCTAAAATTTTTTGCTCAGAAGTCCACTATGTAGAACCAGTTATGGGTTCAATGTACTTAGTTTGTGTGATATTCCAAGTGTCTAATCCTATTGATT
Organism: Allium cepa; assembly: GCA_030765085.1. NCBI lineage: Eukaryota > Viridiplantae > Streptophyta > Magnoliopsida > Asparagales > Amaryllidaceae > Allium > Allium cepa. Next base: position 794,472,283 of record CM060938.1, on the reverse strand, counting down.
GTAAATTGGTTTTCATTCTTCATGCCCAATATGCATAGTTACTGCCATTAAAAAGTGGTGGTCTGGCAGTAGACTGACCCTCCATAAATGAACTAGTGATAGTGTTGATATTACCAATGTTGGCAGCCATTTGAAAACTTTTCAAAAATCAGATTATGAAAATTAGGAAAACCAATACTCTGATACTAAATGTTGGAAATGCAGATTATGGATCATAAGGCTAGATTAGCACTAGAGGGGGGGAGGTGAATAGTGTTTAATGGATTTTATGAAATATTTTCAAATTAAACACAAATAGATGCAATTCACAAATACAGAGAGATTACGAAACCAAACACAAATGCAAATAGTAAATAAAAGTAGTAAAGGAAAGAACACATCGAAATTTTATACTGGTTCGAAGTTACCCTACATCCAGTCCCACACAATTACTTGTGCGGATTTATTTTCAAATATATTGTCGATATTACAACCTCGATTTCTAGGCCACAAGATACACCCTCCTGTCTCTGAGTTTAGGGCAAAGTCTCTTGATTTGATCAGGCTACAAGATCGCCTAATTGATTTACGGGCTACAATCACACCCAGTTGATTTATGGGCCACAATCACACCATTTCCAATCACACTTTGATAGAGAGAGACTCGATACACTTCGATCTTTCGATCTTTAATCACAATTAATCCAACAATTCTGAATAGCACTGAGATCTTTGAGAGACAATCGCAAAGATCAAACTAGAGACGATCGAGTTTGATTCACTTAGGATTTCAGCAAAATTTTGTTAATGCATTTGAAATATAAGATAATATTTGAGTGGAGAAGAAGGAGTGAAGAAAAGAAGAAAAAATAACTTAAAATTCATTGAAAACAACTGGTGTATATATAGGAGAACAACGGTCATCTCCATTCTGAAAGGTTATAACGAATAGACACTTCTTTTGAAAATTTTAAATTCAAAATCTACGGCCACCATGTCGACATGGGGGGTATAGGGATGTCGACATGCCTATGTTATTTTTGAAAATTGATTTTGCTTTAAAATGATTTCTATTCTAAAACTTGTCAAAACAATTTCTAAACTTTGTAAACCATTTTGAATATAGTTTAAACTTATAAAAGAGTTTAGAAGGATATCTAAAAATATATAATCTATAATATAAAAGTAACATTAAAAACTAAGTATAGACTTCTTTAAAGTATATTTTTTAGATTTAAAGCTAAAATATTAAAATCAAGAGATATTTTAAAAAACAAGAGATGATTTTGAGATCAAAATATTAAAAGATGATAAGAATAGTTTTTGAATTAAGGCTAAAATATTTAAATTAATAGAGATGGCTTTTAAAAAGATAGTTTCTGAAAAAATAGTTAAAATAAATTATTTTGAAAATTCCACGGATTCCATTCCACTAGAAAAGGTCGTGGGTTCCATCCCACTAAAGTGGTCATGGGTTCCATCCTATTATTAAAGTGAGAAGGTGGGTTCCATTCCACAATTAAAATCCGAATAAAGATTCTATTGCTATTATGAAGTTTTAACATAAATCTACACTCTATTACTTATCTTGATATCTTAAACTCTTGATGCTCATGAGTCTCCAGTCTTGATTTCTTCAATGTTAAATTCGTCAGTCTTGAATCTTTATACTGTACAGTCTTCATTCTCATTATCTGCATATATATACCGTGCATATACATATATATTTGGATAAAAATATTAGTATTTATATTTTATAAAAAGTTCTAAGGTTGTTGGCATCAAACCATCATCTCAGGAACTAATAAAAGAATGGTGGTGAGATCTAACAAGGAATGCTTTAATGGAAATTCAAATTAGTTTGGCATAATTGGGCTCTGATAAGGAAGCTTATGCTAAATGAAAGAATGGTGGTGATATCAAACAATGCCATAAGTACTTGATTATATATGGAATCGATAAGTACAAAGAAATGAAAGCAATGAAATAAATTTATTTAACTGAGAAAGACTCTAGAGATTTAGTGAGATTCTTATTCGCGTGAACTAAATAAGACTCTAAAGATAAAAGCAAGATCAATAATACAACATATTTATCTACCAAAATTAGTTCACTACATCTTGATCAGAAACTCTGCATTAATTTGTGAGAGTTATAACTTGGAATGTCATTACCGAATTCAAGCGTTTTACACTATGATATCGAAAAGCAAAAGAAATTTCTTTAATCAAATTTGATTTCATTATACTATATCTTGTTCAGTAGTACATTTTGCAGTTTTAATGTTGTTTGTTACACGTAATTTTGACACAATCGAAAAAAAAGAAGCTCTATTTCTTAGGCAAATATGCACTTTTACAACTTGGTGACCAACTAATCAAGTATTTTGCTTAAATTATAATAAAAACAATATGGATCAAACCAAATAATCAACCCCTTGAATATACTAAAGTCATTTTAGACAAGTATCACAAATCAAAGCCTATTAATAAAAAAAGCTACGTGTCTTTTGATTATGCATTGAGCTAAGAACTTCATACCTTGATTTCTAATTTTTGCTGTAGAGGCTATTCAAAAACCACATCTACCTCAAAAGAAAGTAGCATTCAGAAAAATCATAGGACAACAATGGCTAAATCGATAAATACATGCCTTAAAAGATATATGAACTCTTTGAAATTGATTTGCATTCTCTTCAACATTAATTATAGAATAACAACCTAGATTGCTTCTATCAGTAGCCTTTAAATACCAAATCAAATCATTATAAAATTGTTCTTCATTACCAAATATTTCTGTTAAAGCCATCCTTTTGCCCATATAAGCATAACAATAACATGATTCAATATCATAAACCCTTTTAAAGCTTGCTATAATATCTTTTATTTTTCTAGTCACCACATCTCCCACTTGATCCAAAATTAATGTCTTCACAAGGTTGCTATTTATTAGTAAGCTACTAACAGATCGAAAAACACCACCATAAATATGCGTAGGCTCAAAAATTCTTACTAAAAAGTGATCCAATTGCTTTAACTTGAAAGACACATGGATTTTAAAAGAACAATTTTCTATAGAACACTAAACTGTAACACGTTCTTTGTAATTCTTCACAAATTTAGGTTTAAACTCATTTTTAGCACAATACATAGTAACTTCTCTATGAAAATCAAGTGCAAAATGAAAATTTTGTCCAAATCTAATAAAGAAATCCAAAGTAGAAGCCTTTTTCAAAAATTCATTAAAATTCCCTTTTTTGTAAAAGAATCAATGCTATTAGAAAAATCAACCGTACAATCATCAATACCAATATATCTACAATTAGACTAACATATACTACTACTTCCAATTAAATTAATACGATCAAGTTCTATCAGTTTAACATATAACACCAAAAAATCCTCTTTTCAATAAAATATTAAATATAAAATAGCTTGCAAATCACTATCTATCTAAACAAATGCAATCTTAGTATCTTTATTATAAAAAAGACGAAATACCAGAGGAGTAAGATTTTTCCAAACTTCACTAATATTATCCCTAACACTTGAAATTAGAGAATTCAAACAAAGCCTCAAAGTTTAGGTATGGTAATTAAAATTAAAAAAACCATAACAGATTCTAGAACCCTATAAAAAATCAAAATATTTATCATTATATAAAAGTGAATAAAAAATATATTATAAACAACTTCAGGACAATGCATACCTCTGTTCACCAATATTATCCATCATAACAAGAATAATAACCAAATTGTAAGCAAAATAAGATGATGACATAGAGAAACCAATGACAATAAAACCCTAAAAATAGTGTAAATTGAAATATGAAAGCATAAAATTGTAAAATACAACTTACCGGTAGTAAAGCCACCCAAAGAGGAAAAGTCATAGCTGTATTAGAAAACTACGCCCTTCAAATCGAAGTGGAAATGAATGGTAAAGCGACGAGGGAAATGTGGAGAAATTGAAGAGGAGTAGCAAACCAACCTTAATAAGCTATGATGCATAAGAAACACATACGTCAGAGAAAAAGGATAGTTTGCGGAATTAAATTTTAATCGATATCATGTAAACTAATTCTTTTTTAAAATAAATCCTTGTATTGCAGCACAAATAATTAGAGGCCCTGAAAATTAATTTTTAAAATAGTTGACGTAGAATTTTATTGCTCATATAGTTTTGTCATTGGGACCTAATTTCCTATTTTTAAAATGTTACATTGGCAGTACCTAGTGTAAACAAAGAAAATCAAAATAAACAATAGCATTATGGAATGAAGTATTAACCATTGGCGTTATAAAAAGAAACCTTTCTTGTAGTGGAGAAGCGACTAACAAGAAAGCATGGAAGTAAAGACCGATAAGGTAGACATCGTATAGTATGTAGCATCTATTCACGAAGGACATTCCCCTTGCTATGGTAAGCTTTCATGTGTGCCATTAGTACGAGGCTATATTAGACAAAGAGAGTTTTAGAGGAGTGATCGAGTCAACTTCGCACCTATGTAATTGATGCTCACTTCCTTATGATATTGGTATAACAAGTCTAGTAGGACGACCAACATATGGAAAATAGTATATTCCTATTTATTTTCTAGGGTAAGGAGACAACTAGGAGGCTTGTTCTTGCTAATGTTGTTATTGTTCTTACTTGTTACACACCTCGACCTAGAGTTGAACCAGCTTCGAATGACATGGCTTCAGTAACATTTGGTTATTAGCTCTCACTTTCAAGATAGTAACTCCTTTCCTTGTTTGAATAGCAAAGAGAGGAGTACTCGATGCTCAATCCACTCACCCGGGCAACCAGTGAAAACTTTGATGCGGCTATTGGGCATTTCCATCTTTAAGCATGTAGTTGATCCAGTTACCTGCTACCTTGAAGAATTAGTTTCAGGCTATACTAAGAGAAGGTTAGCACATACCGTTATGTACCAAGCCCTTGGGATGGACATTGAGATTGGGGGTTGTCTTTTGATTCCCAGTATATTAATTGCCCGACTCTACTCAAACTTGGATGCATCACTAGACTAGAAATAAAGGTATGGAAAAAACATAATAGTAAGTCAATTCCATTCCTTTTCTACTCCGCCCCCATCAAACTGTAGCCTAGACTAGCAACTACAACAAAGCAAAATATTTGAAATGAACTTAAATTACGCTATTACATTACTTCCCTAAGGATTATTTTTTTGTGTTTTAAAAAAATCAAATGACATGCATTTTATATTTCCTCTTTAAGCTCAATTTTTTTTGAGACTTAGGAGGTTTCTGTCAAGGGGAGCTTGATCAAAGATTTATGTTAAGATCTCTTCTAGCTTCTACTTGATGAATCATTCTCTGGTATCTTGTTCAAGGCATTGGGGAGACCCAATGAACTCTATAGTGACATGTTCTTAATCTCCCTAAGAGGTCTTTCTGGACAATAAAGTTCTCAGTTCCCATATCCTTACTCTCTAGAATAAGGTACAACAACATCTCCTTCATCTAATTTCAAATCACTTCAAGGGAAGGAAATTGAAGGAATGTATAAACATTTAGGGAGTACAAATTGGGAGTCTATGCTATCTTATTTATTTTTATTAGCCTTATTCTTTTTAATCATCGCTCCATTTTAGGACCAAGTGTTGTACATCTATGGCTTGGCTCCATAGTATCCTGAGAAACTAAATGTACTGGAACTTAAAACCTAGGGTCAATCAAGTTATATACAATAAACTTTTGTACCATCCCTTGTTCCCTTGAACATAGGCTTGCTTGTATAGCTTAAGATGTTCCAAGGCACATATCAAGATATCCATTAGCTTTTTACTACATGCATAGGAAACAATGGGTTTCTGAAATTTGAAAAGATATAATATAACCATTGGAGGATTTTTCTTTTATCTCCTTAATCCGCTTTTCTTTTGCCTCCTTAATCCGCTTTTCTTTTCCTTTATCCTTAACTACTTGCTTGGGTAGTGTCTTACTTTTTATGAGTTGCATCTGGTTTACCATCTTAGGCTCATCTAAGAAGTTAAGCTCTTTATGCGAGTCATTCTATTATGATCGCCCTACACCTTCGTTACACAACACATTTGAGCAATGTGCTATGGAGGTACCTGGCCGATATAAGACGATAGCCAAGGGTATAAATTAAAAATGGTCCATACACAGAACCTGTAAAACATCTTATAGCACACAAACAAAATATAATATAATAACATAGAAGTAAAATAGAAGAGACAATGACATAATGAAAGGAATCATAAATAAGAACATTAAAGTGCAATAGGTTCGTAGATTTTATGAAAAAATTGAAATAATAGAGATTATACATCCCCAATCCCTATAATAAACCGTAAACTCCCTCTCAAAACATAAGTATGGACATAGCTTCATAGTATTGTACATTGAAATAGAAACGATAATAGGCTCCAAAGTATAGATATATGAAAGCGTTGCCTTTTGCTTGTACTTTGTATACCTCCATGCGCTATCTAGACCTATTATCCTTAATTTACTCATTTAAGAGTACCTACATAATAAAAAGTAAAGCATAAAAGCTCGGGTCCGACAAGAAGTTTGATGTGAGTGATACATCATCTCAAAATACTATAAAATCGTATATAATAAATAGGGTATAGCATATGAACAACCATACCTAACCTATCCTTGCATCCAAACAATTAATACATTAACACAATATATGCTAAACTATAACCACACGAGAAATATAGGGGCTATAGGGGGTATCACACAACATATCAAACACACAGCAACATAGCATCCATCACATAGCCTTGCATTCCCCACTCAAGTGCTCCGGATGTACAATAACTTTTTCAAATGCTCAACTCATTGCCCATGTAGATGGAAAAGGACTGGACACACGCAGACATCCAAGATACGGGTATATGCAGACTACCCTGAGTATAAATAGGTTATCCCATCCCATCAATGAGCACAACAACGACAGAGTCATCCACTAATACCTAAGCCTGTGTATCGATAGTAGAACTTTCTCACAGATGCTCAACTATTCCCATGCAGATGGCCGAGGACTGGACATATGCAGGTGTTCAAACACATAGGTACATGTAGACTACCCTATCATATTCATGAGCATCACAACAACATGTTCTACTCTATGAGTTACCATGTAGCACTCGTCCTTGCAGTCTATAAACAGATGATATAATCACTCTCCATATCGAGTCATTGAAGTCGTCGCACTTCACTGGTTGCCATTCCAAGGTCATCTTAAGCTATCCTGAAGTCATCCACCTTTATTTCAAACTAGGTCTCAAAACCACCAATGTAACGACCCAATATTTTCAACCATTCGCATCCGCACATGTCGGACTTGAATTGTGCAAAATACTGCGTTGTAGAATAAATTTAGCAAACTCAGAATATACAGTAAATAAATCACAGAATCACATACACAGATATCAGAATCTCGCAGCGGAAATTAAAATTTAGTGGTTCATGAAGCCACTGATACATCTTTAACAAAACAGAACTTACATTGTCTATAATCCTCAATACAAATTTTAACATACACAGATAGAGAGTCTTCAAAGTCTTGAATTCCAGAAAGGATAAAGGCTGAAACAACTTCCAATAGCACGAATGATCTATTGAGTGTCCTAGCTACGGAGAAGAAACTGAAGCTGCAACTCAGGCTGACCCGAGCGTAAAATAAAACAAACACTCGAGTCAGGACATACATACTTATATGATGTAAGCTAAATCAAGTGTACTGTAATATAGAGCAAGTAACTTAAAGGATGCTTGGGACCGCCCATCCTCTAAGGATCCGTCAAACTATTTACTATGTAATATATTGCGCTATTATAATAGTGTCTATTTATAAAATAAACATACTTTTTTCTTAGCATTAAGGGGTTACCCATATAGCCCTTAACACGTAATAGTCCCAGTAGTCCATCCAATATCATAGCCCCTCCTGATCGGGAAGCCACCAGAGGATACCACACGGGCTACGGGAGAAATCCAAACTCGTACAAGGCTCGATATGGTAGGTGACACGGCACAACTAGGCAATGCCAGGGTAGATATACCAATTACGCTTCCGGACCGATGGTAACGCGAAGCCGCAGCAACCGCCCACCTCGAACAACACTCCCAAATCAAAGGTGCGCGCACCAAACAATCACAAGAGTAATAGAATGGCAACCGAAGAAGTGTGTTCGATCAGAGGAGCTACCTCATTAATCCGTCGATCGCTCCTGTTTTAGCCACCTTAAGCCAACTCACGGGAGTCGGGTCCACGTATATACCTTTCAAGAAACCGTCACCACCATCCTACTTCATTCTGGAATCTCCACCGCGTACACGGTTAGTCAAAGTGGTTTTCGGTATCGACAGAGAGTATGTCCATAACCGATCCCGGTCTCTTTGCCAACCCTTCGTTATTATAACCCGTGGTTATTTAAAAACAGTTTATACTTTAAATCAGAATAAACATTTCCATTTCAAAACTATAGATACGATATCATTTTAAAACCCAAAACAATAGGATATCGTTATATTCAAATATAATTCTTTCCAAAACCATACTGTTTATAATATCTGGAGACCAAATATTTGAATTATATCTTCAAAGGATAATGTTTTGGAAACTTTACTTAAATCCATAACTCCCAAACACAATGGTTTGGACATTCAACGGCATATATATAAATGGGTTAACTTTATGGTTACTTTGTAAAGAAGATAATTTACATAGCTTCACAAATATATTTCTTTATTTAAAGTTTAACCATAATTTAAATATCCCTTTATGTTCCCAAAACCATTTCAATTTTTATATATATCCAATTGGAGTATTTACTATTCAAAACTTAGTTTGGGTTTTATTCTTTCACAAATCAATGTTTTATATTTTTAGTCTTGAATATTCCCATAATTTCCATAAATAAAACTCCAAATTTTAACCATTAAATTTTTCCCAAAATTTACTTAATACCAGAATATTTATCTTTAATTTATTTAGGAAAATACAGTTATAAATATTATGTCTTAAGTTTTTCCAAAACTTAAGGTAAAATAAAATTTATCAAATTCCATAAATTTTAGAGCAATCAAATTCTAGATTCCATAGCACTTAGGAAATGCTACCTAAAGTTATGGGTAAACCTAGTCCAATTTCAAAAGAGACAGCATTTAAATGCTGTAATAGATTGTTTAACTTAATAAATATTTCCAAATATAACTTATTTATTTATATATTTCTTAACTGAAAACTTATTCTTTCAAAAATCCAGACTTTCCAAAATAAGTTATATTCCATAATTATATTCAATTATTTATTTATTTTTATTTATAACTTATTAAAAATTAATATAAATTCCTTTAAAGATATAAATCAAATATTTAACTTCCAAATTAGTTTTAAATATTTCAGAAAATATTATAAGGACCACGGGCCTGTATATAGTTTTCTAGCCTAGGTCAAGTGGTACGGATTTATATCATTTCAATCCGTAGTTTACAAATATCCCGGGTCCTATCATTTCAAACCCGCAATCCCAAGTTTAACAGTTTAACAGTTAACAGCATAATTTAACAATAATAATCATTTAGGCCTATCATTTCAGCCCATAACAATCTACGTATAACAGGGAACTTGCAGTGTGATTTAAGCAGTAAATAAACAATAACATAATATAACTGCAGATATAATACAACAGATAATAACTGATGAGGTGTCAATTTAAATGGGGTTCATCATTTTATATTACACTACAGACAGATAATAGTGACATAAAATTTTACACATACACTTGCAATAATTTACGAAATATAAATACGTATGTCTGGTGAGAAATACTCACCTGAAAGTTGCAGAAAATTTGAATTCAAAACGACGATTCACCGGTAAAGACCGACAGAAAATAACGATCAAATTTCTTCTGATGTCGCCTAGATTCAAATCTAGAACAAATTCAAATATTTTGAAACGCGACTTTAGAATGTATGGTCAAGAAAGGATTAAAATAGAACGGAAATTGTTTTGACTTGCTCGACCACTCCACCGTATAATGTGACCTAAATATACCCAAACGTGAACCGTGCTAACACAAAAATTTCGACAAAATTTCCTAAAACAAAAACGGCAAAATGTTGAATACGCATACACGTGCACACTTGCATTCCTATGTATTATGAAAATGTTGTTGCTTAAATTTTCCTCAAACTTAGAGTCACTTTTTCAAATCCAGCTACTATCTTACATTTTAAACTTAATTTGCATCATTGCTTTATGACTTCATCCATCTTCAATCTAAACTTTCCAGGCTTAAAAACTGTACAGACACACCTCATCCTATCTTCAACTATTACTAGCATCCCCAAACTCCAGCCTTTTACTAAACACTCAGGTTAGATGAATTCACTCACAAGGCTTGGTCATCATATCCAAAGCAAGTTTTTACTGATCCATTCGTGCACCGTGTGATACACAGATATGCACAGCCTATGAATTTTATAAATGCAGACTACCACTCAACTACGTTTTTCTTAATTCACTCATATATGCCTCTATGCTCTTTTCTTCTTCTATCCTCTTTTGCAATGACTTACCCAAACTAGAACCCAAACCTGGTCTAAGTTTACAAATACAGTTTGTCTGAAAGGAGAAAAATGAGCAAATTCCTTATTATACCCCTAGTCGAACCCATGATTTTGAAATCAAAAGAAAACTCAGGTTAATGAGATGTTTGATAGAACTTGGTTTTACATATGTAAAAATTTTTTCCAAAGTAACCTCTCAGTTCTATAAAGTTAGTACCTCTGACTTAATTATGTATACAAAAAAAAAAAAAAAAAAAAAAAGAAAAAAAAAGAAAACTCTATAAACCCAGATCCATATGTTGTTCAAGGCATATGATAAGATTCTTAGAGAAAACAAAGTGGATAAATGGTAGTGTGGCCGAGCAAGGCAGAGATAAAACAAAATTTTCGAGGAAGAGGAAATATCTGAACAAAGAAAAGAAAATGACATAGACCATTTACCTGATAAGAGTTCGAGCCCGAGAAGAACAGACAAGAGAGAATGAAACTAAAGAAGATAAAGCAAAGTATATATAGATGGATTTTGCGAAATAGTCAGATATGAAACGTACGAGTATTAATGTAAGCGTTGATCTCTCCTACCACTCCTCTGTTAGAACGTTATGAGCGTGATTTACTGATCAGTTTGCAAAAGGATAAATCTTCGAAATATACAGGGGAAGCCAAGAGTTTCACAACGTATAAAGCTTGATGATAATTTAATGCCAGATTAATTTCCTGCGTGATTTGAGCTCATACCAGAGAACTGGTATCTTGGCAGGTATACATTGTTATAACTTCAAATTTATGTGATGTGTGATTAAATGATAAAACGGCAAGGCACATAAATTTGAACTGATGCGCATTTGAAGGGTGCTTGATTTATATTTTTTTTTCTTTCCCGATGATATGTGTGATTTTAAACTGCTCATTATGAATATATTTTGATTTCACAATATGTTCCAATTAAACAGTTGCATGGTTAAAGCAAACATGCTTTGAAGTAGTTGCAGAGATTTATGGGGAAAATGGCAAGAATAGAAACGGAGCATTGCTTTGAAATCTGAACGTTTTGCATATATGCGTGATTTCTCCTTTCAGTTTCAAAGAAATAAAGGTTTCAATATTAAGAGGAAGAGAAATCAAATCTGCTGCCAGTTATACACAATTGATTGAATGCATCAGTTTCTTATGTTAATTGTTTACTCACGTGATTAAAGCAATGGGATAAATATATAGGGCTTTGAATATAACTGACGAGCTAAATCAGAGGAGATAAATCAATAGTTATCAATTATACAAGATGTCAGGGAATACGTTCACATTTCAAGCATTGATTTGGTAAATATTTGCTTTAAATCTTCGTATGAATTAAAGGAGAGATAAATGGGAATGAAAACATCAGTTTCTATATGATAAATGCTTATACGTGATTTAGTTTATACATTGATTTATAGGCAAACAAACGGCAAATAGTGATACAATGCAATATTCCCTTGGTCTTAAGAAACGGCAGAGGTGCTGATACAACTAGTGATTCAAGCAAATACATATAGATTTGTTTTAACTGTAGGTTGCGTGATTCATTTCCAGTTTTAATGCATGCGTGATATATCTTCCAAATATAAATATTTGCACGTTATAAGAATTTTTTTTTTCAAAAGCATGCGTGCCTTATAAATTTCCAGATTTGATGAATATGGACTGTGTAATTTCCTTCCAGGATACTTTGCTTGAATTATATGTGTGATTAGGAACGGAAAATTTTATTTATTTATTTATTTATTTATTGCACAATAAAGGTGAAATAGAGAGATATACATGGGAATTGAGAAGTTGAAAAGATAGGCAAGGTTAAGTATGAATGCGTGATTTAAAACTGCCAATTGAAATCTAGATTTAATGCATGCGATAACTGCAATTTTTATGAGAAGCTTTGATTTCAAAATCTTATACTATTTAATGTAGGCGTGATTTTAGATTGATGATTTGCAGATAAAAGGATTTGTTTGAGGCGGAATCAAATGGACAAATGGGGAGAAAAGGGCAAGCAGCTTAAATGGTTTAAAGTATCAGTTTTATATATATAAATATGTAAATATGAATACGTGTGTGATGATTCATTTATATTTACATAAATTTTGATTTGTATTAAATATGTTTACAAATGTATTTGGACGTTCGCAGATACCATACTAGATCATAGGCAAAAACACAGGGGAAAAAGAGGAAGCTGTAGAGATTTAAAGCTTTCAGTTACAAAAGTTATAAATATGTTTACGTGATATAAGATTTAGGCAGTTACACAACATATAAAGTTTGAAAATATGTAAATATGCATGCGTGATTTCAGCATGCTTTGATTCTCCTATGTTTGATTTAATAAACAAACTGGCCAGACTTAATGCAAAACTTTTTAAAAAGAAACGTACAAAATGAAAAGTTGCGTGATATAAGCCTGGATATAAAGTTTGTACGTAACTTTATGTTCTTTTTTTTTTAGTTCAGTTTGCAAAAATTATAAGTTTTTGAATTTACTGGAAGGCCGAGAGATTTGCTTCAGTTTCTCTTTGAATAAATGCTTAAACGTGATTGAAGAAATAAACAAGGGAAGTTATCAATGCATGATTTTATTTCTGAGAAAAGGAAAGGCAAACTCATATTCAATTCAGTTTTGATTTACAAAAGGTTTAATTAAGGCATACGTTGATATGGGGAGAAATAAAGGTAAGTATACATCAGAGGATGAACGAAAGAGTTGATATGTATCGTATCAATTTAGGCATGTACAAATTTCTCCTTGGATTTTTGTCTCACACGTTACTTCCATGTTAAGTTTTTTACTTCATTTTATTTATTTGATTTTAGTTTGAAAACAATAAATGGAATGGCAAGAATTTATGCAAAGCTTAGAAAAACGTATACAAATTTATTTAAAATCAGACTGTCAGTTAATGCAACGTAACGTTTGTTATAAAATCTCTGACTGATATTTTTCTCCAAAATTTTACGAAAACATGATTTTTACACTACGCTAAACAGACGCAGTCCAAAACATCAAAAATTTTCATAAAAATAACATTTTAAAAACACACGTTTTATTACGTCACTTATACCCTATAATTGACGCGTCCTTTAAACGCGAAATTTAACAGTTCAAAAATAGCTTAAATTTTCACAGTTATTATTTAATTTTATTGACATATACAAATTTTATAAAATATATCTCCAAATAAAATAATTAACTATTTTGATAAACACAATTTATATAAAATATATTTCAAAGTTAAATAATTAAAATAAAATAAATAGCTAAAACTAGGGCTGTTACAACCAAGCAAACCCCAAATCCTACACCGAAGTCCTTCCATGTCGAGCTCGGAGTCGACACCTCAAAACCCTTTTCAACCTTTTGCAACATCCGGTGATTTTTACGATAATTAATTTTAAAAAATTAGTTAATAAATAGTAAATGTCAAAAATTAGAATTTTTACAAACGTTAGAATTCAGCTATGAAACTGGCATCGTTAGGTTCATGATGATTTTCTGATCAGTTTCATATATAAATTTTTCGAATCAGAGTTCAAATGAAAACGTTATTAACTTTTGAACTTTTAGAGTTAGAAATAATTGTTTATGTAATTATGGTAATAAAAGCTAATTAATGGAAACTCACATGTTAATAAATGTTAACGTTAAGTTAAATCTAACAGAATATATATAAGTGGAATTAAATTATTTTAATAAGGTTTAAAAAAGAATTAAAACAAGTGTAGTCATTTAAACAAAGAAAAAATACACAAAATCAAAGAATGCAAATTAAATCACCATTAAAAACACAATGGTCGGCCCAAAGGTCACCGAGATCGACCGATAGCGGTCGACCCAAGGTCATGTAAGGTCGATCGTTGACATGTGAATTAGAGATATCGGAGCGTAAATCGAATGATAGAGATGCAATCGAATATTTTTTCTTCCATGCTAAGTTTCAGATTTGCTTCTGTGATTAAAACAAAGATTATATAAGGTAAATCTAACGCTCCAACTTAATTCCAAACCCCTATAAATATAGATTTAGTATCTCACATTTCTTCTCATATTTTCTAGATCACAGAGAGGAGCTCTACCATTCTCTTTTCTCTACAATCTCTAAATTTCTAAAAGTAGTAAAATTATCATATTATATATATAAGCAGAGGAAATCAGAGAGTAAGAGAGGAGAAGAAAATGATCGTTCAGAACACATAAGTACATGTAAATTATGAATCTTACATTTAAATCTAAATGTAATTAAGTCCTTCCTCAAACATGTAATTCTAATAGGTGCAATCCATTTTATATTTTGGATTTAAAGTCAAAGGGAGTCAAATAAAAAGGGAATAGATTTACATTTGGAGAATAGCAGCTAAAAAGAGGCGAGTGAGAATATTATACGCTTTTATATAATATCAGATTATAACGTACGCATCTATTCCTATATGCCTAAAATGTTAATTGGAGTTGTAGGCTATATTTATAAATATGAAAATGAAATTAGAAAACTCCACCTATATATTATGTATCCATGCACTTGTTATATTACTTGTTATACGAATGTAATCCTTGAAAATGTTTAGGATATTTGCAGTCCCTGTAACAACCCATACCTTAATGGCCTAAATTTTGACAAAAATTGAAACCCAAGTCCATCAAAGCACCGATCGTTGGACTTGGTACTTGCAAATAAGCATGAGAATTATCAGAGATCGATAGAAATCTAAACTCACGGCGGAAAAAATAAAAGAATAAAAATATTGACAATGAGTACTACCTTATAATTAATGGTATTACTTAGATAATAGATTCTCACATCAACACTAAGCATGAAAGAAAGAAGATTCTCCAAGGATAAAGAACATCCAAATCTAGTGACCTATTCCTCTAGATCTATCATGTGGGTTGTAATGAGGAGGGGGTCACAACGTTTTGGTGAGGAAAAAATATAAACTGTCCATAACATAATCTTATACCAATTGGTTTCCATTTAATTGTTTTGTCCATTAAGGTTAGCAAATCTAATCTAACCTTGCATTGCACACCGATTACATACTTATCTCAAGGTACAAAATATTAATGAAACCATATTAACCACCCAATACTTCCAAATACATTAGCCACTTAATACTTTTCAGAGAGAAATAGGCGGACTCATTTACGACATTAATTGAGGTATACCGCATCTTAAGACCTATTCCTAAACGGTTTTCTAACAATGTTATTAATGGCCAGTGGATCCTAGCTACAAAACCTTTAACCATCGTTTAAGGCTTCTGACATTTATTGTCCAACTATTACACCTTTATCGTCGATAAAACCGCAGTCATGTAATAAACAGTACCAAAGCCACTTGACCATAAGACTTGCACCATTGCATTCGGGTCTAATTTCCAAGAATTTCAAAAAAGAATAGTTTGTATTCTAACAAGATTAGGATAATAATCCAAATTTATAACATCATTATACAATCTATTTTAGATCTAGATTAAATTTCATTCAATTAATATTCTAAATTCATACTCTCAAAATTGATTTCCAGATCAGATTGTGTACAATGCTAAATCAATTCATAAACAAGACTATGTGGGCGATATCCGTTATATTCAGATCACATTTAATTCATTTCCTACAATTTATATATAATTATCCAATCATGTATAAAAATCAAATAAACACCAACATGATAATTTTCATATTACAACAATCAATAAAAATTTCCCACTCACCTTTTAAAAGCGATCTAATCTCTAGATCTAAGGTAGAACCTTTGATTCATCTCCAAATCCTTTTTAATCCAAGAGATATATATAAAACGACATATAGATGCAAGTATATAAATCTATAAATTACCTTAAATACACGTATGGTTGATTCTCTTCACTTCTCTTTTTTTACTAGATTTCTACTTTTCTCCAATTTATATGAATATATGTACAAATATCTTATCTTCTATAATTTAGAAAGAAAGTAGAGAAGAAGAAATGGCAGAGCTCCACTACCGCCTCCATAAAATGCAAGAAGAGAAGGGAGGGTTAGGCCTGAATTTATAGGTGCTAGAATCAAGCAGAACCATTAGAACGAAATACATTAAATCCAGGCCGTTGCGGCTTAGGTTTATTGGAGCCACCAGGTTTCCATAAGTTGGCTGCCCTTGGGTGATAGTGGTCGACTGTTCCTAATAATGGGTCAGCCTGCAGGCCTAAGTAATTAATATAACGACGTTAATTATTTTTTACTTAATTATTTTCATTTTGAATTCGTTCTTCATCCGTACCTTCTTCATTTGGACTTCAATCGCAAAACTCCAAATATGAAAGTTTCTCAGAATTTCGCCACGAATGCAATGGTACAAATCTTATGGTCAAGTTCCATCATTTGCACAAATTCCGTTTTTGGAGCCTAATTAGTTTCTAACTAATTAATTAGATAACATCAAATTATAGGATGCTACATTCTTCCCCTCTTAAAAAGAATTTTGTTTCTAAAATTTCACCAATGACTAAGTCATGGTTTTGGCATCTAATTATCCTAAACTATACAACCAATAAGTGCACAATCAAGTTTTGAGACCAAACGTGCATAAGTGCATAGTGCATTGTTGTATCAAACACCGAAATTATGTTTCAGTATGATTTTAACCAGATCCTCCTATATGAATGCATTTCTTTTAAAAAAATCTAAAATATATGATGCAAACGACCTATATATATACTGGCTATTCAATTTGTATGCATCTTTTTGAAAAGTTTTGTAACCAAAATCCCCACACTTCTACAAGTAGAAGTACGAAGCAACCAATTTTTCGTCCGCTTCCTATCATCAAATAATTCAACGCATCGAAAAATCGCTACCTAAACTTTACTCCTATGCTAGAAAAAGGAATTTAGATTGAGAATTTAACATTCTTACCACATAATAAAATTTTCTACTCCCATAGTACAGAGGAAATTTCTTCGTTGCCCCAAATTCACATCAAATTTTCCATGCACAAAATGCATAAGAAGGTTTATTTTCATGCACTAAAACAGAATTAAGTCTACAAATAGACTTGCACGCATCATCGACGAGGTATGAAAATTGAAATTCCAGGCTAAACAGTTTTTCCCTCGTTATTGCTTGCATTTATCGCATCGTCGACCCTAATGTACCGCTAAATTTGAAATTTCTAATTCGTTTGCTTTCCCTACTCCTAATATGTGGCCTCCAAAATCAAATTTTTTACAAAAATCTTTCTCACTTTTCGAATTTGTACGTCATTTGAAAAATAAATCCAATAAAGCGCACATTTTCCTTAAAATTAAATATTGAACAACACTCTAAAAATAATTTAAAAGTAAAAAATAACTAAAACACAAAACTTTTCCTCTTTTGTTCTCTTTTTTGCAAAAGAGAATATATCAAATCAAAGGGAAGATATTTTCGTTCTCAAAATTTTTGATAAATCAAGCCACACTTTCAGCGTCAGAGGAAGTCGACTATGCGCTAAGTGCATAAATCAAGCTTCAAAATTCTATAAATAATATTTGCCCAGAAATTTGACATTTTATTTGAAAATTCCAACACGTCTATTATTCAAATTTTTTAGCTTTTAAGGAACATGAGCAATGACTCGTGATATTAAAGTAACTTTGTCATGTCCTTTACTAAAATTTCCAACAATTCTAAATTTTGAGCCTTATATTTCATTTACTGTTAGTCAAGTGTCTTTATAAGATTCTCATACTTAAGTTGTTTATCTATATGAATACATATATATAGGAGTGGCTTGGATGTCTAGAAACAATAACATAGAAAATGAATGAAAACTCATAATATCGTGCATGCCTTTTATAAGAGACAATCAACAGTTTTACAACCCAGTAGCCTAAAAAATACAAAAAATGCTAGAAATAAAAGGATACAAAAAACCTAAATAAAAATACTTTCTAACAACTGTGAGAGGGTTTCATACAACTACTGGAGCTCCAGCCATTGTCGCGATCACGAAATGGATGTAGCATGGTTTCCATGCATTCAATCTCACGCCCTTGGCTCTGCTGCTCCATTCAAATCTCTCAGAGCTTTGCTTGAACCTGATGGATAATAACAAGAATAGGACTTATATATCCCTCAATGCCTTATACTATCCCCTGCTGCTTGTGCTACGACTCTCGTGGTAGTACAAGTGGTGTAGTAGGTGGAAAAGGGATATTCATCCTCTTTATGGTGGTCCGACCAATGGCGGGATGGACCTTCCTTACTATTGACTGTCCGCTCAAATTTACCTCATAATGCCTAAACACTCGAGTGAGAAAGTGGCATACGGAAAGCGAGTCCTCAGGATTCCAACTCCTTCATTAACCATATGACACGTCAAGACACAAGCCTAATTGATGGCTACGTCACCCATTACCGGTGGCTTTCTGCAATGACCTATAGATCTAGTCAAGGATCCCATCTTCAGAATGATATTATGTTGAGTAATGCACATGACGAGATGGGCCCTCAATTGCAAATTGTTGGTCCTCCAATGTCACTATATTTCTAGAAAAGATCCACTATAGAACCTTAAGATCAGACGTCTCTATATCGTCCAAATCTGCACCTACTGTAGGTATCGCTATGATCCCAAGGAGATCAACATTTGACATCTCAGTCCGAGCTCTCTTCACTTCGAACTCATAGTAGCTATTGCCATCATTGAAATTCTACTCCATTTGTGCGTTGAAAAGATGGATGCAGTGTGGGTAATGTCTTGAAATGGAGAATCGATGCAAGTCCTGCCCGACAAAAAGCTCTTCAAGCCCAAGATTGGCGAAATATCCAAACTTCACTAGTCATCCATGAAGGAAATCAAAGTTCGACATTTTGAGATAGGTGGCGATCTTTTGCTCACTTTGGTAATATAAGCGGGTTCTTATAGAGTGAGGCAGGGATGACAAAAGGAAAAGCCACTAGTATGTGGCGGTGTCATGGGCTGAGAGGTGGTTGGAAAAAGGGAGAAAAGGGTTTAGATCTGGAGTAGTGGTAGGGTAAACTCTCATGCACAAGGATTTTGGCATCGGTTGGAGGAAGAATGGAGGAGAGAGGCCATGGTTAAGCAGAGGAAAAGGGAGGTGGAATTGGGTTTAGGTAAAAAGATGAAAAGAAGGAAGAGGGTGAGGGGGGTGTGGCGGTTGTAGGTTTGGACGTGATTTATATTCACATTCCATGTTCGGGTTCGACCCACATCCACCTGTCAATCGACCGCTATTAGGTTAATCAGTCGACCGCTACAGTCAACCGCTCAGTTGATAGCTAGCCTAGATTTAGGCGCGGCCTGAACTCAGGCCCAATAGGGCAAGTTAAATTAATTAATATTCTTATGATCGTTCTGCACACCATCTTACACTTAACCTATCCATAAAATTTTTGTCTCCCACATGACGGTATCAACACTACCATGCACACCCTTCCTTGGCAAGATTATAATAGCATCAGCAAAACTGTTGCGACCAACAACACTTCCATAAACCCAAAAATCTTTTAACTGTTATTTCATGCCTGTTTCACACGAAAATATTTCTTCCAATAGCTAGTGGGTTTAATAATACTTCTATTTACGTACCCTAATAAAGTTGAATGTCATTCCTATTTTATCCAAACATTGAAGAGAGTGTTAACCATAAATCCACTCAAGAACAAAGGTATGAAAGAAGACTCATAAAAGTGCTAGGCTATACTAAAATTAAATAATTGAATTTTGCCAAAGTTCAAAGAAGAGTGTTTCGAAGGCATCGAGATGGCTTTCGAATTCGATGCCTTTCGAAGGAGTCGCAAGCACCGAGTGCCTTTACAAATGATAAATACTACAAAAGCCTTCGAAAAGATGGGAAAAGAAGGCAAGGCTTACCTTCCGCCTTATTAAAACGTTCGATGCATATGGATTCACATATACAAAAAAATTAGGAATGGGTTTGAAACTCCTTCCGAAGTTGTTGAACGAAAGGCCTGCGCACATGAAGCACTTTCTTCAAAATAGAAGGTTCATCATTATCAATTTACTATTTAAAGAATTGATTCCAGTACACCTTTCGAAAGCAAGGACAGCCTTTCAAAACGGTTGGAACCTTTCGAAAGCATGATGAAAATCCTACATGAAGGAAAAGAGTCCTTCTGACAAGACTGAGATGTCCCTCTCTATTCCTTTCAAAGTAATTTGAAAGCTCAACTCATTTCCCACTTACAATAGTATAACAACACAAAGCGAAGAGCACTTTTATTACCCTTTCGACGAAGTCGAAAGTAGTTCAGTAGAAAGCAAAGGAAAGGAGGAATTTAGATCTTGATGGAAGCGAAAGTTTGGCAAGAAGATCCTTTCGACTGGGTCGAAAGGTATGAAATAAGAAGATAGGAGGCGCATGAATAGATGAGAAAACTCAAAGGGAAGCCTTTCGATAGCATCGAAAGCATGCGTGGAGAAAAACTAAAAGAAGGCCTTTGGACCACATCGAAGGGATACATACAGAAGATTGGAGGAAGTCCTTCTGACTAAATTGAAAGAATGGGGGCGAAAGAGGGCCGACCTGCATTTATAAATACGACCCTAGGGTCCGATTTTGGGGACCATATTTGGAGTTCTAAACTTATTCTCCAATTTCTTATCTCTCAGGAAGACCAAACATTTGTTATCCTAAATCAATTCTGGGTAAAGCTCCCATACTTGTAACTCTATTTGGATCAATATTAAAAGAGGAAGTTCTTGGATTCAATAAAGATTTGGATCATGAGGGAGATCATTTCGATCATTAGATTGTCTAATTATCAATTGCACATGATGCTAGCTTATCTTCTTAATTCCTTATTGTATTGTGCGATGCCATGGAATCATTTTGGATAAGATTCATACAAAACACATTATCATTGTGTTTGATGATAATTAATGATAAAAAAGATGATAATGATTTTTCGATCCCAATAAGTATGGAACAACCTCTATCTAGAGGCCCAAAAGTAAGTGCTACAGATGTTGCAGTCATCTATAGTATTAGCTTCCAGAGACTAAATATGGCTATGTTAATAATATATATCATATCAGAAGCACTTGAATATGAAACAAATCATAGATTTCAAAACAATATTTCTTCCTTAAATTTCAAAATAGATGTTCCACAATCTTAATACATAATCCCACTATGTTCCTAGGCACATATTAAATATACTTATTCTAAAATACATGAAGAGCGGTATATAAAGATACCCTCTTGGATTATTAGAGTCATATTGTCATAATCGACTTAATACAAAATGCAGTGGAAATACAACAATCATAAAACTACAACTCCTAAATAGTTATCTATTAGCCTCCTACTTGCTTCCGGTAGCCTTATTTATCACCCTACTAAAACCTTAAAACACCTTAACCCCTCATCCTACTCAAATCAATTTTGAGCACCCGAGAGTCTAAGGGGAAAACATAAACTTCGAGTCAGACATAAAATCTGGTGTGATTAATATTATACATCCCGGTTAATAATGTTAAGTGTGACCATGCTGCTTAGCTGAACGTGTTTGCCCTCACTAAAATTCTTTTAAAACATATCTTTGTAAAACCTTTCCATGCAATACAAACTAGTTAAATACTATAAAGCGTTATTATGTAAACATAAATAAATATCACATAATAGATGAACTATCTGTTCAAACACATAAGTTTTGTTTGGCTAACTATTAACCATTGGTTGACTCGGGCCTACCAGGCAATATAAAAAAAAATCTGACACTAGTTAGATAACTCTCTTCTGGATGGTCTGTCCTTGACTATCTGTTAAATACTTCTCTTCTAGACGGCCAGTCCCTAACTTAATCATCCCCTAGGTCTACCTGATCCTAATGGTTTTTCGGGCTCACCAATAACCTATCTATGCACAAATATATATATTCCTTTCGGTGTGTAATCATAATTTTAGTCTTACCTACGACCAAGCTCTACACACTGGAATTTTGGAAAATAATTAGCTGGGGCCAATAGCTAATGTGTAGTGCGTGATCCTATACTAGTCCCATCAGGTATTCTAATATCCGAGTCATTTTACTTAGGGATCCCTTCCATAATTTTCCTTGAAAATCTCTTTAAAATGATTTAAAACCTATGAATCAAACTTATACAAGGAAAATATATATAATCTCTATGCTTTACTCAAAATCACTTTGCCATGTTATATATATACACTTTACTCAAACCTTAGTTGATGAAAAATTTAAGCACTTGAAATTACCCCTTTCAATTCCATTGAAAGTACCCCTTTCTAAGCCTTTGAAAGCATTTCTTTTGAAACCAAGTATAATCCTTCATTTATCTAGGTCGAAAGGCCAAAGCTTTTCCTTTCGAAACCTTAGAAATCTTTTCTTTCGAAAGCAACATAACTTTAAACATCTTATCTTTAAACACTTTAAAACATTGCCTTAGAAAACCTTGGAAAAACCTTCCATTTCAACCCTTTCGAAACCATCAAAAACTAGTACCTTTCGACTCCTTTGAAACCATCAGAAAATAGTACCTTTCAAATCCTTGGAAACCATTTAGAAAATCATATCTTTCGGCTTCTTTGAAACCATTCAAAAAATAGTACCTTTAGACTCCTTCGAAACCATTTTAAACACCTTCCGAAAGCATTAAACCTTTTAGAACTCAACCCTTTAGAAAGCACTTTGGATTCAATTAAAAACACATGGAAAAACACCGTTCGAAACCATATAAGTCATCTCTTTTGGAACCTTTGGGTTATACTTCAATTTGAATAAAAAATGGTAAAAACATCTATGTCGAAACCTTCCTTTCGAAACCCTTTTCCTAAGCAAAGAAGCAATGGTGTTGAAACCATCCCTTCGAAATCATTGGAGAAGCGGCTGATTTAAAAAAAAATAAGTTTACCTATCGACTCGGTTGAAACCCATTGATTTCGAAAGATAGAAAGGCGGTAGCTAGGGTTTTCGACCCCTTTGAAAGCATTAAACACTTATTTTAAATATTTAACCTAGTTGAAAGCGACTGAGTCGAAACCATCTCTTTCGAAACCAAGGAAAAAATTACCTTTGGTTTATAAAAAAGACATACTCCAACCTCTTCGGAACCTAAGGTTTCGACCAAGTGCTCCTTCTCCTTTGTCCAATATGCTATGTACTAAGTAGGTTGATACCATGCACATTGGTTTTGAAACCAATGATGTTGAAAGGTCTGGGTCAGAACCCTCTACGCCGAAAGTGGCGAAACATGCTAAAAGAATTATTTTCATGTTTTCATCTTAAGAAAGAAAAATTTCAACTAATCTGCCTTTGTTTGTCAAATCATTATTGGTTACTAAATATTTTTCAGAGAAGTACTACCAATAATTTCCGAAATAAACATTGATTTTATTTTTTAAAATGCCCCTTCTCCTTAATTAAATATATAAAACATTTAAGTCCCATACCTTAGATAATTTTATATATTCATCAAAACACTTAGGAAAAATCTGAAAAAATCCCAGAAAATCTATTTTGATATGTTTTTCAACATATATTAGTTTCAAATCCAAATAATTATTTATTTATCCGTAAATAATTTTATAATCCAATAAATCATTTTTCCACTAGAAAATCAATATAAAATCCACATTGATTCAAAAAATTATAAAAATAGAATCCTATCTCTAAAATATCATTTCTGATCTATATTTATATTTTCAACGCATTTGGATAACATTAACTAGGGTTTCATATTAAACTTTGCATAAAACTAATATGAACATGTATAAATCATTAACATGTATATATAAAAATTTAATCTTCTAAAACATGGCATATTCATACAAAATCATTTCGGATCTAACTAAAAACCAAAAACTATAAGAAAATAGGACGCATCAATCATTCACCTTAGTATTTGATTAAGGATTTGACATTTGAATAGCTTTTGATTTGATTGATCTTCTTATTTAGCTTTTTCTTCGTCTAGTTCTCTAAAATGGTGGTCGGCCTCCAAGTTTTAAATTATTACAAATGTGAATAAATGAGAGAATGTATGTCTAAGGGTTTAGGGTGTTAGAATAACCATCTTCCAATTTTACCTCTCCTCTATTTCATTTTAGTTTATCTTAGTTCATTCATTTTCTAAGGCACGGCTACCCCTTGATTAAAATCAAATCTCAATCCTCTAATCAACACATTATTTTATTTAAGTTAACTAATTAAATACGCTAATTAATGCTATAAAAATATAGGGCGTTACAAAGTTCATGAGCTTATGTTACCCAAGATGATATTCCATTGCATATATAACATAGAGTTTAATATTGTACATTAGATCTACTTCGAAAGAATAAAAATCCCTTTTGACTTGGTCGAAAGGGACATTTCAAAAAGGATATGATGTATAAATGACGAATAATCTTATACAGGTCAATTCCTTTGAAAGGCGCAACTTTCTATAATACATATAACCCTTTTGATGGAGTTCTTCTTGGAAGAATACAAACAATGATATCGAAAGCAAACACTTGTCTTCAAAGGAAAAATGTCACTTTTGGCACAATCGAAAGGAACAAATTCCTGATATAAATTACTTCTTTTGACTCACCCGTGAATGAGGTTTTGAAGGAGGTGGTTTTCCATTTACCTTCATTTCAATAAGGTTGATTGGAGCTATTGATTATCATCAATGTTTCATAAGTCAACCCTCCAAAAGCAATTCGTTTAAGTCAAACCAATCGAAAGGGGTTCCGAAGGGAATGATCACTTTTAAAAGTTTCCTTTTTCCAGTGTAAACAATATTTTTTGTTTACTACATAGCTTTAGGAGTGCCAAAAAGTTTTCTTGTTAATATTTTGGCGCTAGAAGGAGAGATCGCACCTCCGGCCTTGTGCCTATCTTATAGACTAATTATGGATAGTTTAACTCAGTGTAGAAAAATGAAATCCAAAAGACTTAGCCGAATGGATGAAGAGGCCGTTCATACTTCAATTTTAGAAGAAATATCACTCCAACTTTCAACTTGGAGGGGGTTGTCTAGGGAAACCATCAATTTTTGTTTCATCAAGATGAAAATGCAGCCAAAACAAAGCACTAAGAACAACAATTGCTAGAGATACTGGTACTTCTCAAAGAAGCATTGTCCCAAAAGTCTTCCATGACAGCGAAACCAACGAATGGAGATGAGGTGATCTGTCTAAGAAGAAATGAGAACAAGAGAAAATCGACTTTACATCTTCAAAGAAGAAAGACCATCCTCCAACTAAATTCGATCATCAAGGAAGAGTAGTAGAAAAATCTCTTGAACAGTCCAGTAGATCAACATCGAAAGAGTACAATCCAAACCGAAAAAGTTATCATGACGTTAAAGCTTATCTGAAAGACATGGTGATAAAGAAATCAAAGATATGTTGAATGCTAAGGGGAAGAGGACTTTGGATGAGAAAGAAAATGAAAATGAGCGAGTAGTGCCTTTCATGGATGATATCATGTCAATGACTATCCCATCAAGTGTAAAGATCCCAACTCCGAAGTATCATGGAACTACATACCTTGAGGATCACTTGATGGCTTTCGATAGCCAAATGGATCTGTATAATGCGTCTAGAGCTGTAAGATGCAGATTGTTTCTAGTAACTCTCCAAGGAGCTTCAGCTAAATGGTATCGACAATGCCGTGAAAAGATGTTCCACTCATGAAAGGAATTTTCTTACGAGTTTTCTTCATGGTTTTGTGTAACGACCTGATATTTTCAACCATTCGCATCCAAACATGCCGGAATTGAATTGCTTAAAATACCAGATTGTAAGTTTATATTTGGCAAAACTCAGCATATATAGTAAATAAATAATCACAGAACCACAGATACAGAGTAATATACAATATGCAACGAAAACAAGAGAATAGTAGTTCATGAAGCTACTATATATATAACAGAGTTAAATAAGTTACAACAGAAGTCTCGAATACGATAGTCAAATAAAAGAATCAGAATACATCACTCGAATCAACTGAATAACTGAAATCTGGATAGATAGCCGGATCTCCAAGCGAAGCTCCAACTCCAAAGGTGAGTCTCGAATACTGGTACACTCAGTCTGACCCGAGCGTAAAGCAAAACACAAAACACTCGAGTCAGGATTAATATTCTTATATCAATAAATCCAACTTAAGTGAAGTAACACTGAAAATACAAGTAACTCAAAGGATGTTTGGGATAACCATCCTTTAAGGATCCGTTAAACTATCTACTATGTAGTAATATACGCTATTATAATAATGTCTAAAGTAAAGTAAACTATTGAAATAGCATTAAGGCGCTACCATTATCCCCCTTAACACATTTTATATAAGCGTCATAGTCTATACAACACTATAAACTCCACCGTAAACTAGTGGGCTATCAGGGAGTACTGCATAGGTATAACACAAAACAAATCATAGTGGTCGCACATAGGGATACGAGTATGACAAAGCACATGAGGCAATACCCAAAGTAGTGAAACTACCATTTGCCTGCTCTGGACTGGTGAGAACGCATCGCCGCAACGATCGCAACACTGCGAAACAACACTCCCAATTCAAGGGTGCGCACCAATCAAAAACAATTAATGAGTAGTTTATGAAGAAGTGTGTCCGCTAGAGGAAGCTAACCTCATTGGCCCGGCACGACTTCTGTTTTAGTCATTTCAAATTTGACACAAGTGTCAAGGCTATCCATTATCGTTCTCTTTCTTCAAATCCAGCAACGTCATCACTCCAACCACTTCATTCTGGATCACACTCCGTGCATAATAGTTATTAAAGTGGTTTTCGGTTTAGACAGAAAGTATGACCCTAACCTATCCTGGTCTCTTCAATAACTACGTAATTATTACACTGATTGGTCATTAAATAAACTTTCAAAATAGTTTATATTTCAAAAACAAATACAATATCATTTCCATTTCAAAACCCAATACGATATCCTTTCCGTTTTAAATAATCCATCTTAAATATATCCATTTACAAAATCTTAGTACTTCAAGTTATAACACTTTCTAATCAAGCACTTTGGAAATCATAATACTTTAGAAATCATAATGCTTTAGAATCATAACACTTCCCACTTAACTGTTTAAATAATAGTATATATAATAAAATAGTTTATAATTTAAAATAGTTTATATTAAAAATAGTTATGATTTAAAATAGTTTATATTATATAATTTAAAATAGTTTATATTAAAAATAGATATAATTTAAAATAGTTTATATTAAAATAATTTATATTAAAATTGTTTATATGAAATAAATTTATAAAGTAACATATATAAATAGTTTTAAATAAAATTTAAAAATACTTTATATAATAAAATAACTTCCTCAAATTTCACAAATCGATTCAAATCAACTCAAATTCTAAAATTTAAATTCAATCAAATCTCAGATCATCAATTTTAATTTTATTTCAGTTTCTCAATAGACCATTTCAGATTATATTGATTTCAAATACAGATTTTTAACCACAAATAAACCATTTCAATTTTAATATTTCAAAGCTTTAAATATTTAAACATTTCAAAACTAGATTTGATAATTCCATATATATATATATATATATATATATATCAAATTCACTTTTCTATTATTTATTTTTAAATATTTACTTACTAAATCCATTATCATTTAAATAAAACCCCAAATTTCAAATGACTAAATATTTCCTTTAATTCATTTAAACTTGAAATATTCGTTAAATCACCTTAAACCAAATCAAGTTATAAAAATCATATCCTTTCAAATCTCAAATTCAATAAGTTTCAAATTGATTTCTAATTAAATATATTTCTTAATTAAATACAATTTCAAATCAATTTCAAATCTATCTTCTCAACCTTAATTTAATAAATCATTATAAACTCTATATTAAAATGTAATTTAAATAATTACTTAACTATATTATATTTTAATAAAATCAAACTTTATTATTAAGCTTATTTTATACTAAAACAAATTTATGCATAGCTTAAATTCAAGAATTTAACTATAAAATAATATTTATATAATATCTAAAATCAATTTTTATATAAAACCATATATTTCATTCCAAAATCATAGCAATCATTTCAATTTATTTATATATAAACCAACGGCGTCTGTATATAATTTTCTATCCTATGGTCAAGTGATACAGATATTTATCATTTCAGTGCATAATTTAAATATATACGGGTATATATATCATTTCAACCCGCAATCCCAAATTCAATGTCAATGAAAATCGCTTGGGTTAATCATTTCAACCCATAACGATTTTCTCCTATTCTACAGTGAATTTGCAAAGTGATAACGGATATAATAATATAACTGGCATATATCATCAATATAAATATCAGATAATGGTGTCAGATGTCACAGGTGAACAGATACAGGCAATAGCATATAAATAACAATGTACATAACTAACAGCAACATATTTCAGTTGTCCTTTCAATTGAAATCAAATTTAATAAATAAAAGAACGTTAATCATGAGTGATTGTTCACCTTCCGAGGCTCGACCGATTTGACAAGGAAATAAGCTACGAATTCCAAAGCAATTGTCACGACCCGGCTTCCAAATACCAGGAAGCCGCACCGTGAATTAAGAAAGAAAGGGATAGAAGAAGAAAAGAAAGAAGAGAAGAAAGAAACAACACAAGAATCTCAACAGCGGAAACGAATAAATTATATTTATAACAAAATATTACATAGTATACATCAAATATCAGAGTACACAGACATATACAACACATACTAGACAGTTATAAACACCTGTCTAGTTATTACAACTCAATACAAACAGAACACTCAGAGACCAAACACAGCGGAACTATATAACTATACGCAGAAGCCTCCTGCTTCATATGCTCCTCCACAATTCGTCAAAGCTAATCCTGAATCCTAACCTGAATTCTCTTGACTACTCATAAAAATTTGAGTACCCAAGAGTTAAAGAAAAACAGAAATAACTCCGGGTCAGACATGGGTCTGGTGTGAGTAACAGGTTAAAGTTGCTTAACTTTTAAAAACCTTTGAAAGAAAGGTATCACGTAAGACTTCCCACACATAAACATGGAAAAGTTTTTACCTTACGCTAACCAAAACATTTGATAGGAAATCAGATGATATTATAATAGTGTCTAGGGTTTTCAAATAAAATACAGAAATAGCTGAAATGCTTACATCTCACATTCCAACATAGTTGGGCACAACTAATACGTACGGCACTTATTGGATTTTGGATTCCATCAATGGCAGGGCTACTGGGGTACCGCCCGTCACAGTACGTGGCCTAGATCACCGTACCGAGGAGCCACCCTAACTCCCCTGCAACACAAAGCCGGACCCGCTCCTTACTGAACAGTTCCAAATAAGACAACCCCGACGGTTGTCATGATCAACCGTCCCACACAGCCGAAATATAAAGGAACCTCTAGACAGGGGTAAATCTTACTCTCAAGTGGGGGCTACCCACGAAGCTTTGCTGCACCTCCCCTGTTTTAGCCATTCCCGGTTGATGAGGCTTGAGGTTACGATTTACCTTTATAGGACATATCACTTAGAATGCTCATCGTCCACCTGACGATGTTCTGAAAGCATTCAATCCATACAAGTTCGTTCCGGGTTCGAACGAAACCGAAGGCATTATCTCGTTACACTCGTTTTGGAATCACCCTCAGAGTTAACGACAATAACCCTTGCACTCTGAATCTCCATCTCGAATCTATAAGTGCTATTCCGTCAAACTCATTACGGAATCACCCACAGAGTTATACTGACGTATAGCCCTTACACCTCGAGTCTTCACTCGCACCATTTGGATTCACGACCTAACGTTATTTGGAATCGATGTGGTTTTCGGATATCCAAATATGGAAACCCGATCCCGGTCTCATCGAAAACCAAAGCGTGTCTTTTAAGGTCCAAGTTGTTTTAAGTTTAAAACAATTCAATTCATTATCTAAATATACATAGATAGATAATTCACAACACAATAGATAATCAACATTATCATTATCAACAGATAATTCATATCAAAACAGATATCCATACTATCATCCAAAAGCAACCAATGCATACATATCACATACACTACTAATCTCATAACTGGGATTACAAACCATACCAATCAATACCAATCATCAAACATAAGCAACTATCTAATGATCATTCCATTCTATAATTAATTTAAAATGAATTAAATTAATTACTTACTCTCTAATTTATTTAAAATAAATTAAATTAATCATTTCATCATCAAATCCTGCTTATCTTAATCATCAATTGATTATAAATCAATTTATAAATCATCTCAATATTCATTTCAATTAATCCTTATTGATTAATAATTCCCTAATTACAATAAGTAATTAGCATTTAATATTAATTATACCTTAATTAATCAATTCCAAATTACATCATTAATTAATTAATTAATGATTTCTAATTACATTTAATCAATCTCTAATATAAATTAATTACATAAGTAATTAATCTTCAACTTAAACCATATATATTAATCACCCATGATTAATATCCAATTAGTAATTAACTATTTTAATTACTCCTCCCATAACTTAATTACCCTTAATTAATTATCTTCATTAATCACTTGATTAATTTTCAAAGTAATTTAAATCAAAATTACTTCTATAATTAATATCTTTAATTACATCCTGTAATTATTAATTAATTACTTCTCTAAGTAATTATAAATCCCTTAATTACATAAAGTAATTATTCATCAATACACCAATGTTTAAATTAATTTAAACTTAATTAATCTAAACTAATCACATTTAATTAAATTAATTACACCAAGTAATTAATTCATTAATTACTTTTATTAAGTAATTAAACAATTGATTATTATTAATTAATTAATCTAATTAACTATTAAAATTAATCACATTAATTAATTGTTAAATAATCTTAAGTTAATGACCTTCATTAACATTTCTTAATTACTTAATTAAGAAATTAACTTATAATTAATCATTATTAATTATTAATTAACTAATATTTAATTACAATTTAATTAATCTCTAATTATTAATTAATTAAGTGTTAATTAAAATCTTAATTATCTTTAATCTCTTGATTAAATAAATCTTAATCATTAATTAAAACTTAATTAACCATCCTTAATTATAGATTAATTAACATTAATTAATTAATCTCAAATCTTAATTAATTAACTTAAAAATTATATTAATTACTTAATTAATCATCTACATTATTAATTAATTAAATAATTAATATTCCATTTAAATTAAATTAAACAATTTAAATGAAACCAAATTCTTAAGTTCAAAATTTAAAAACATTCTCCTTTATACAAGTATTTTAAACACTTTCTTTCAAATACAAATTCAAATTTAAAAATTTCTTTTTTTTTAGAAAAATTTCAAACTGAACACAACTCAAATTTCATTCTAGATTCAAACTTAAAATTTTAAATCTTTACTTACATCCCATCTTCATTTCAAATGCAAACCATTATTTTAAAACAAATTCATATTTAAACCTTATTTTTAAAAAAACTGAAGTTTGAATTTAAATTCCAGATTTAAATTAAATCAAGCTCAGATTCATTTCCAAACTTCACTTTCCAGATTAACTTGTTTAAATTTTTCATTTGCAATTTAAAATCTGCTTTTGAATTTAAAACATAAAACAGCAAAACAGTTTACTGTTTTGGATTTAAACATATGGAATTCAAAAATGTTTTAATTTCAAGAATTAAACTATTGATTTCAAATTTAAACTTCAGGTTTAAAACTTCCAGTTTGATCTTTATATTACAAATTTGAAAATTTACCTTTAAATCTAAAACAGAAACAGTTTCTGTTTTAATCTAAAACCCAGCTTGAATTTAAAAACATTTTAAATTTAATTCAAAGATTTAAAAACTTAAAACTTAATTGAATTCAACTTCACTTCCAGGTTCCAACTTATTTCCAGATTTGTTTGAAATTCCCTTTTACTTCAAATTTTTAAAAAATCTGGAAAAACAGGTTGCTGATCAACCTTTAAACAGCAATACTTACATTTAAAAAAAAAAATTCAAATTATTAAACAAACAGAATTAAAACCTTTGAATCCACATTTAAATTCAGTTTAAATTCCATACTTATTCAGGTTTTAAGTTTATTTAAAAACTTTTAAAATTTTAAATGTCTGAAAAACAGGTTTTGCAAAAACAAAAACCTGAAACACTGAAGGAAAAACCCGAGCTACTACTAATTTTACTCCGGGTAAATGTATCTCCTACTTCGAGTTCTTCTTCCCAATTACCCGAGACCAACCTGTGCAACACAACCCTGCAACCCAAGACAACACAAGCATGCACATCACCAATAGGCACAACACCTCTGTGCATCCAACCACCAACTCCGGCATCACTGGCCATCATCTCAGGCCATTCCCCACCTACCAAAATCCCCACATCATACTTCAACACTCTAAAATCCCAAAATGCCACTTGAATTTGAATTCAAGTTCATA
This sequence comes from Allium cepa, assembly GCA_030765085.1. Classification (NCBI taxonomy): domain Eukaryota; kingdom Viridiplantae; phylum Streptophyta; class Magnoliopsida; order Asparagales; family Amaryllidaceae; genus Allium; species Allium cepa. Next base: position 794,439,210 of record CM060938.1, on the reverse strand, counting down.
AAACAAAACCTGGAAACACTCTTCCCCTACAGTGCCTCACCTGTCAACGACAATATTTCCAAATTCCGGCCACCATCACTCGCCATACTCCGGTGAGAATTCCATCTATACATCATATATCATTTCCCAAAAGATCATTGAGCTCGATTCCATATTGAAACCACAGCACCAGATTTTACTTTAAACCCAGTAAACTAGGGTTCATAAAACTAAAATCCTAATTTACAATCTCAAAACTTAACTGCAACCCAATTTAGAAATTTTCTCATCATAAATGATAGCTTCACTATTCCCAGGAACCAATTTAGCCAAATTAAAAGCAAGTTTCAATTATTCTAATCAAATACGTATGATACAGTATATTATAAACTGTACCCTGCATATATTTTTTTTTTCCAGGAAATACAACCCTTTATTTAACTTGTGAAATTTTTATATTTTACTTTATCATGTAATAATCAAAATTTCATTCAATCACTAAGTCAATATAACAACAAGATCAAGAGAAATGAAATTTTGATCAAATATGAGCTTGTATTGTACAGACAGTAGCTTAGGAAATTAAACATGCATTTCACCCAGACTTGTATAATCACAGCAATTCTAACAGTATAGGAATATATGAAATTCTACTTATCTCTACAAATAAATCAAACAACTATATCTTATACTTAAATTCTAAAATGTAAAGTTACTCACAGTTTTGAAAATTGCAGAGCACAATCCAAATTTTAGCATGCAGGCCCTTTGTTTGAATCTTAAGGTATGCAGACCCCTTTGTTTCAGATGCTTAGAAATGTAGAGCTTCAACTTGATTTATAAATGATGCATGCAGGCCTTCAAACTTGATGAAGATTGAACAGAGCTTTTGTTTTCATATGCAAGAACATGCAGGTCTTCTTTGTTTGAAAATGATACGCAGAGCTTTTGTTTGAAAAGAGAAGCTACAAGCTTGTTTTGGAAATGATGTTTCCAGTTTGAAATGCATGTTTGCTTCATGTTGATGCAGGTAGTAATTTTGGGAAAGAGGAGTTACAGGTTTGAAAATGAATGCAGATTGTATATTGGAATGCAAACTTCTGATTATAGATGTGAGAATGAAGTTTTGGTTTTCTTTTTTAAGGAATGAGAAAAAAATATGAATGAAGAGCAAGATGGTATGAATGTAGATTTTCAGAAAATGAATTAAAAGAAAATGAAAAAGAAATATTGACATTTGTCATTTTAAATTGTGATAAGTCTACACATGTTAATCCTAGGCTTTAATATATGTACACTTGTCTTATGATTAATAAACATGTTTAATTAAAGTTAAATAAATATTAAACATTGTTAATTAAATCTTATACATAATTATGTATAAAAATGATTCTCTAAATAAATAAAGCAAAGTATTATTATAATATACAAGTAGTTCATTTGAAAAGAAACTTTCCAAGCAAATTTATAAAAGAGTTTTTAATATACAACTTGAATTAAAATGAAATTTTAAACTAGTTAAAACATTTATCTCATATATAAAATCATATAGTATTTAATTAAATGTTTTTGAAAAGCTTAAATTGAAAATAAATCACAATTCCTATTTTTAAAACATTAAAAAGATGCTATACTATTTTAGATTAAATAACTTGTCTATTTAAAATATATACAAAAACATATACATTATTAAATAGAAAACAATTTATTAACTCATTAAAATAATTTCACAAATTAAATATTTTAAATAAAGAAGATTATTAAATCAATATCAATTTTATTAACAAAAATCATCAATTCAATTTAAATTTAAACTCAGATTATTAAATTTAAATTGTCCAAATTTCCGGGATATTACAATCCTTCCCCCTTAAAAGAATTTCGTCCCCGAAATTTAAAACAAAGTTAATTTAATAATCTATTTACATATTTTATTTTAAAACACAGCATATGCTAATCATATGCCAACAACCAAAGCAACCAATTCACACAATCAAAACAAATCTAGTTATCCAAAAGAATTTTGGATAAAACTTTCACGAGTTTCCCCGGTATATATATATCGGGATACTCGCTCTATAGAATCCAATCAATCAATACTATTAAGCTATAGAGCTTCTAACAACAATTCTATACAGAGTATCAGACTACAAACGAGTCTGACTCAACAACCAAACCATCCTAAACTGCTGGTTCCACAACCAGAAATATCAAACACATACTCCCTTAGAGATACGCGAAACACCCTGAATCCCAGTTATCCAAACTGACAATCCAGTTCTAGGAAAATCAAACACTGATCTTACCAATCACAGAAGGAACCAAAACACTACGGAGCTAGCTTCCCAAACTTATAGCTCCTTGGATCAGAGAAAAACTTATCCAAAATCAAATCTCCAATTCCAGAATCCAAATTCCTCCGCCTCTTATCCATAAAAACTCTTCGGACAATCCTGGGCTACCAACATCCATCCTGATCAGCTTAACTCTTGCTGATTCCATTAGAAACAGACTGAATCAGAAACAATCCAATGATCTCCTCAAGATCACTCAAAAACCAAGAACACACACCCTGCTTCTTAACAACAGAAGACAGAACAAACTCTCCTTATCCGGAAAAACAAAACAGAAACATTCCCAAACTGCTTCCGCTGCACAACTCTGATCCGAAACAGAAGAAAATGTTGACTAAGAGCACAAGCACAGACCAGACAACCCAGCACAGAAATATGGTTCCACGTATCCATAAAAGAAAACTCAGATACGTTCTCCCAATCTGAGTTACTCCACCAACTTCTATCTCAAGGAACCATCCATCTACTAACTGAACCACCTGTTCCAAAAGAACACTTAACTATCGCAAGTCACTTTTGCGATCAACTCAGCCTAATCCAAAGAAAACTGCTCTCTCTCAACCAAACAGAACAGCTTACGCTGGCTTAGCCAACTCACCAGAGAAAAGATCCACTCTGCTGCTTCTGAACTCCACTTCAGAAAAACTACTCAGCCAGAGGACTCCCTACCAGCTCAGAATACTCTGCTAAACTCAGCCACATCACCGAGCAGACTCACTTCTTACTCTTGTTCCAAAGAAACATCTTCGGAAATATCCATAGTCACTGCATCTCATCACGCAGCTATAACTTCCTGAGATATCAAGATATCTTCACTCACTTGCTTCTGCCCAACCGACAGATCAAAACTCAATTCTGCACTTCAAAGATGAACTTCGAACCTTTACAGGTTTCCTTCAGAGATCGATGAAGTACTTAAACCAACAAAACTAACTCGAGACGGTATTAGGTCTACAGTCTCGACAATACACTTCCAACCTCACCCATCAAACTCCAACCAATGGTAGTCGTGTTACACACACTTCTACCTCATCTACCTTTATAACTTACATTGGAAATTGGAAATACCCGAACAGGTAATCCAACAAATAGGTAGAACTAATATATATATACATATGTAAAAATACAAATACGCTCTCTCAAGATAGACACCACTACAGAGCCTAGGTATTCACTCAACCTACAGCTCTGATACCAGCTGTCACGACCCGGCTTCCAAATACCAGGAAGCCGCACCGTGAATTAAGAAAGAAAGGGATAGAAGAAGAAAAGAAAGAAGAGAAGAAAGAAACAACACAAGAATCTCAACAGCGGAAACGAATAAATTATATTTATAACAAAATATTACATAGTATACATCAAATATCAGAGTACACAGACATATACAACACATACTAGACAGTTATAAACACCTGTCTAGTTATTACAACTCAATACAAACAGAACACTCAGAGACCAAACACAGCGGAACTATATAACTATACGCAGAAGCCTCCTGCTTCATATGCTCCTCCACAATTCGTCAAAGCTAATCCTGAATCCTAACCTGAATTCTCTTGACTACTCATAAAAATTTGAGTACCCAAGAGTTAAAGAAAAACAGAAATAACTCCGGGTCAGACATGGGTCTGGTGTGAGTAACAGGTTAAAGTTGCTTAACTTTTAAAAACCTTTGAAAGAAAGGTATCACGTAAGACTTCCCACACATAAACATGGAAAAGTTTTTACCTTACGCTAACCAAAACATTTGATAGGAAATCAGATGATATTATAATAGTGTCTAGGGTTTTCAAATAAAATACAGAAATAGCTGAAATGCTTACATCTCACATTCCAACATAGTTGGGCACAACTAATACGTACGGCACTTATTGGATTTTGGATTCCATCAATGGCAGGGCTACTGGGGTACCGCCCGTCACAGTACGTGGCCTAGATCACCGTACCGAGGAGCCACCCTAACTCCCCTGCAACACAAAGCCGGACCCGCTCCTTACTGAACAGTTCCAAATAAGACAACCCCGACGGTTGTCATGATCAACCGTCCCACACAGCCGAAATATAAAGGAACCTCTAGACAGGGGTAAATCTTACTCTCAAGTGGGGGCTACCCACGAAGCTTTGCTGCACCTCCCCTGTTTTAGCCATTCCCGGTTGATGAGGCTTGAGGTTACGATTTACCTTTATAGGACATATCACTTAGAATGCTCATCGTCCACCTGACGATGTTCTGAAAGCATTCAATCCATACAAGTTCGTTCCGGGTTCGAACGAAACCGAAGGCATTATCTCGTTACACTCGTTTTGGAATCACCCTCAGAGTTAACGACAATAACCCTTGCACTCTGAATCTCCATCTCGAATCTATAAGTGCTATTCCGTCAAACTCATTACGGAATCACCCACAGAGTTATACTGACGTATAGCCCTTACACCTCGAGTCTTCACTCGCACCATTTGGATTCACGACCTAACGTTATTTGGAATCGATGTGGTTTTCGGATATCCAAATATGGAAACCCGATCCCGGTCTCATCGAAAACCAAAGCGTGTCTTTTAAGGTCCAAGTTGTTTTAAGTTTAAAACAATTCAATTCATTATCTAAATATACATAGATAGATAATTCACAACACAATAGATAATCAACATTATCATTATCAACAGATAATTCATATCAAAACAGATATCCATACTATCATCCAAAAGCAACCAATGCATACATATCACATACACTACTAATCTCATAACTGGGATTACAAACCATACCAATCAATACCAATCATCAAACATAAGCAACTATCTAATGATCATTCCATTCTATAATTAATTTAAAATGAATTAAATTAATTACTTACTCTCTAATTTATTTAAAATAAATTAAATTAATCATTTCATCATCAAATCCTGCTTATCTTAATCATCAATTGATTATAAATCAATTTATAAATCATCTCAATATTCATTTCAATTAATCCTTATTGATTAATAATTCCCTAATTACAATAAGTAATTAGCATTTAATATTAATTATACCTTAATTAATCAATTCCAAATTACATCATTAATTAATTAATTAATGATTTCTAATTACATTTAATCAATCTCTAATATAAATTAATTACATAAGTAATTAATCTTCAACTTAAACCATATATATTAATCACCCATGATTAATATCCAATTAGTAATTAACTATTTTAATTACTCCTCCCATAACTTAATTACCCTTAATTAATTATCTTCATTAATCACTTGATTAATTTTCAAAGTAATTTAAATCAAAATTACTTCTATAATTAATATCTTTAATTACATCCTGTAATTATTAATTAATTACTTCTCTAAGTAATTATAAATCCCTTAATTACATAAAGTAATTATTCATCAATACACCAATGTTTAAATTAATTTAAACTTAATTAATCTAAACTAATCACATTTAATTAAATTAATTACACCAAGTAATTAATTCATTAATTACTTTTATTAAGTAATTAAACAATTGATTATTATTAATTAATTAATCTAATTAACTATTAAAATTAATCACATTAATTAATTGTTAAATAATCTTAAGTTAATGACCTTCATTAACATTTCTTAATTACTTAATTAAGAAATTAACTTATAATTAATCATTATTAATTATTAATTAACTAATATTTAATTACAATTTAATTAATCTCTAATTATTAATTAATTAAGTGTTAATTAAAATCTTAATTATCTTTAATCTCTTGATTAAATAAATCTTAATCATTAATTAAAACTTAATTAACCATCCTTAATTATAGATTAATTAACATTAATTAATTAATCTCAAATCTTAATTAATTAACTTAAAAATTATATTAATTACTTAATTAATCATCTACATTATTAATTAATTAAATAATTAATATTCCATTTAAATTAAATTAAACAATTTAAATGAAACCAAATTCTTAAGTTCAAAATTTAAAAACATTCTCCTTTATACAAGTATTTTAAACACTTTCTTTCAAATACAAATTCAAATTTAAAAATTTCTTTTTTTTTAGAAAAATTTCAAACTGAACACAACTCAAATTTCATTCTAGATTCAAACTTAAAATTTTAAATCTTTACTTACATCCCATCTTCATTTCAAATGCAAACCATTATTTTAAAACAAATTCATATTTAAACCTTATTTTTAAAAAAACTGAAGTTTGAATTTAAATTCCAGATTTAAATTAAATCAAGCTCAGATTCATTTCCAAACTTCACTTTCCAGATTAACTTGTTTAAATTTTTCATTTGCAATTTAAAATCTGCTTTTGAATTTAAAACATAAAACAGCAAAACAGTTTACTGTTTTGGATTTAAACATATGGAATTCAAAAATGTTTTAATTTCAAGAATTAAACTATTGATTTCAAATTTAAACTTCAGGTTTAAAACTTCCAGTTTGATCTTTATATTACAAATTTGAAAATTTACCTTTAAATCTAAAACAGAAACAGTTTCTGTTTTAATCTAAAACCCAGCTTGAATTTAAAAACATTTTAAATTTAATTCAAAGATTTAAAAACTTAAAACTTAATTGAATTCAACTTCACTTCCAGGTTCCAACTTATTTCCAGATTTGTTTGAAATTCCCTTTTACTTCAAATTTTTAAAAAATCTGGAAAAACAGGTTGCTGATCAACCTTTAAACAGCAATACTTACATTTAAAAAAAAAAATTCAAATTATTAAACAAACAGAATTAAAACCTTTGAATCCACATTTAAATTCAGTTTAAATTCCATACTTATTCAGGTTTTAAGTTTATTTAAAAACTTTTAAAATTTTAAATGTCTGAAAAACAGGTTTTGCAAAAACAAAAACCTGAAACACTGAAGGAAAAACCCGAGCTACTACTAATTTTACTCCGGGTAAATGTATCTCCTACTTCGAGTTCTTCTTCCCAATTACCCGAGACCAACCTGTGCAACACAACCCTGCAACCCAAGACAACACAAGCATGCACATCACCAATAGGCACAACACCTCTGTGCATCCAACCACCAACTCCGGCATCACTGGCCATCATCTCAGGCCATTCCCCACCTACCAAAATCCCCACATCATACTTCAACACTCTAAAATCCCAAAATGCCACTTGAATTTGAATTCAAGTTCATAAAACAAAACCTGGAAACACTCTTCCCCTACAGTGCCTCACCTGTCAACGACAATATTTCCAAATTCCGGCCACCATCACTCGCCATACTCCGGTGAGAATTCCATCTATACATCATATATCATTTCCCAAAAGATCATTGAGCTCGATTCCATATTGAAACCACAGCACCAGATTTTACTTTAAACCCAGTAAACTAGGGTTCATAAAACTAAAATCCTAATTTACAATCTCAAAACTTAACTGCAACCCAATTTAGAAATTTTCTCATCATAAATGATAGCTTCACTATTCCCAGGAACCAATTTAGCCAAATTAAAAGCAAGTTTCAATTATTCTAATCAAATACGTATGATACAGTATATTATAAACTGTACCCTGCATATATTTTTTTTTTCCAGGAAATACAACCCTTTATTTAACTTGTGAAATTTTTATATTTTACTTTATCATGTAATAATCAAAATTTCATTCAATCACTAAGTCAATATAACAACAAGATCAAGAGAAATGAAATTTTGATCAAATATGAGCTTGTATTGTACAGACAGTAGCTTAGGAAATTAAACATGCATTTCACCCAGACTTGTATAATCACAGCAATTCTAACAGTATAGGAATATATGAAATTCTACTTATCTCTACAAATAAATCAAACAACTATATCTTATACTTAAATTCTAAAATGTAAAGTTACTCACAGTTTTGAAAATTGCAGAGCACAATCCAAATTTTAGCATGCAGGCCCTTTGTTTGAATCTTAAGGTATGCAGACCCCTTTGTTTCAGATGCTTAGAAATGTAGAGCTTCAACTTGATTTATAAATGATGCATGCAGGCCTTCAAACTTGATGAAGATTGAACAGAGCTTTTGTTTTCATATGCAAGAACATGCAGGTCTTCTTTGTTTGAAAATGATACGCAGAGCTTTTGTTTGAAAAGAGAAGCTACAAGCTTGTTTTGGAAATGATGTTTCCAGTTTGAAATGCATGTTTGCTTCATGTTGATGCAGGTAGTAATTTTGGGAAAGAGGAGTTACAGGTTTGAAAATGAATGCAGATTGTATATTGGAATGCAAACTTCTGATTATAGATGTGAGAATGAAGTTTTGGTTTTCTTTTTTAAGGAATGAGAAAAAAATATGAATGAAGAGCAAGATGGTATGAATGTAGATTTTCAGAAAATGAATTAAAAGAAAATGAAAAAGAAATATTGACATTTGTCATTTTAAATTGTGATAAGTCTACACATGTTAATCCTAGGCTTTAATATATGTACACTTGTCTTATGATTAATAAACATGTTTAATTAAAGTTAAATAAATATTAAACATTGTTAATTAAATCTTATACATAATTATGTATAAAAATGATTCTCTAAATAAATAAAGCAAAGTATTATTATAATATACAAGTAGTTCATTTGAAAAGAAACTTTCCAAGCAAATTTATAAAAGAGTTTTTAATATACAACTTGAATTAAAATGAAATTTTAAACTAGTTAAAACATTTATCTCATATATAAAATCATATAGTATTTAATTAAATGTTTTTGAAAAGCTTAAATTGAAAATAAATCACAATTCCTATTTTTAAAACATTAAAAAGATGCTATACTATTTTAGATTAAATAACTTGTCTATTTAAAATATATACAAAAACATATACATTATTAAATAGAAAACAATTTATTAACTCATTAAAATAATTTCACAAATTAAATATTTTAAATAAAGAAGATTATTAAATCAATATCAATTTTATTAACAAAAATCATCAATTCAATTTAAATTTAAACTCAGATTATTAAATTTAAATTGTCCAAATTTCCGGGATATTACAGCAATGCTAGTTGAGTACGATTCGAATGAAGCAAACAGGCATGGTGGAAAGCTGACAATTGGGAAAACGAGGAGAACTAATCAGAATTAGTTTTTGATATAAACCGAAAATATATACATTATTATTATATTGTATATATATAATTTCAATAATTTAGCGTAAGACAAATATTAAAAATAAATAAAATTCAAAATCATCATACTTGAATTAAATAATAAAATCAGAGTATATATAAATTAGATCTTAAATCAATACCTGAAATCAAAAATTTAGCTAATAAAATAAAACCCAAATGTAAACTTAATAAACTAATATATAAGCAGATTATGTAAAACAGGTATATATATAGTATGTGAAAAATTCATACTAGAGCAGTTATATAAAATAAGTAGTGTATACGAATAACCTGCATCTATTAACAACAAGTTATAAAACCTAAACATTACAAATATATGTAAACTATTTTATATACAGATTTTACAAACTTATATAACTCTATATATGTATATGCACTTATAATATACGAACTTATTTCAATATGCAGTTCGACACTATCATTACCATAATCCAGATATAAATACCTACCACTTACACATATCTATACATAATGATTTAAATATTAAATAAAATAATATATATAAAACATACGTATGTTTATTACATACAAACTTATACTGACCGTACGTACATATATATCAACAGCTAACAACTAAATAATATCAAAGCAAATATAATAACACTGTAGTATATACATAACTTTAAAAGAATAGACACAAAGTAGACTATAGATTATATATAATAGCTCATATTTAAAATAGACTGTGTACATACTATTTATACAACTAAACTTGTATATAACAAAACTAATAAAATTTACACAAGTACAGATCTTATAATTCTTATACCATATATAACAGTTTAAAATGTATATTAATTAACATACTATACATAAACACAAAACAATATATATTTTATTATATCTAGTCAATAAAATAGGTAAACCAAACATGCTTACTGATGCACTTGTAAGAGTGGTGAAGGAGGGAAGCATACTACCGGCAAACTCAACTAATATACATATTTTTATATATAGGTAGTCATACTCACCTAAAGAGAACAGTGAAGTGGAGGCTAGAATTTGAAGGAAAGAGTGGACTGTGTGCCGACCGGAGGTGGCGGGTTGGGTAGGCTCGGCTGTAGCAAGGGGAGGCTCGGTTGGTGGTAGAGACCAAGGCAAGAGACACGACTTCATGGAAGATTGGCTGGAGATGCTGCTTCGGCCATGGCTGAGGCGGGGTGGGCGGTTACTGGAGCAAGCAGGCGGAGGAGATGCAGTGGACATGGTTGTTGCAGAGGTGGAGGCGGGCGGTGAACTCGGCAGGAGGAGATAAAGGTGGTGCGCATGGAAGGCTAGTTGAGGCTTGCGAGTTGATGGCGTGGAATTGGTGATCACGTGAAAAGAAGGAGAGAGGGAGGAAGCTTTTGAGAGGAGGGAAAGAAATCTTGAGTTTGAGGCCATGGAAAAGGTAAGAACTGGAGAAGATAAAGTTTCAGGGACAAGGCCATTCATATTATTGTAATAAATTTTTTCGAATAAAAATAAACAACAGACTGAAATAACAAGTAACCACAGAAATTAAAGGATAACCAGTGAAAGTTGGAATGTGGAAAAGCAAAAGTCTCCGTAAATTATGGAAATAGTACCGGATAGTGACTATTGACTTTACAGCCACTACAAGAAAAAACGTTTTTAACAGCAAAGAGGCACAGCGTTTTCTTTGTGAATGCTGATAAAAGTACGTAGGGAATTAAATTTTGGAATGTGGAACGCTGTTTAAAGTGACCCGCTTTATTTTTAGATTCATTTCATTACGCGGTTAACTGGCCACCATAATTTCTTCTCTCCCGCGTTGAGCAAGAAAACAATCGACTTCCAATCTTCACCAAATTATTTTAAACCTAATTAAAACCCCAGATCTAGTTTCGCCTGCAACATCTAGTTTGCTCTAGCCCTAACATCTAGAAAAACAGCTTATACTTTGATTAAATTTTGGATTTTTGGAGTGTTGAACGGAAAAGGCGAGCTATTGTTGAAGACTGAGGCAGTAGCTGAAACCAGATGCTCCTTGTTTTTGAAGTTCGATCAACATGTTCCAATCTTTTAGATCAACTATGCCTTGATTGACGATGAAGACTGTCGATTTGTAGGAATAGGGCTGAGACAGAGGATCCTTTGGTCATATCAGTTCAACCATGATGAGCATAAATGTAGTTTGAAGTAAATTTTGTTAATTTACAGTCATATGATTTTCATTCACTGGAATCCATGATAAAGAGGCTGGTGGATAATAACTGACTGGAAAGGAAATAAATCTATCAGGGAGGCATCTGCAAATTCAGTAGTTACAAGTAAGACTCTTTAATTCAATTTATTTGTTAAAAAGCTCAGTAAAATGTTACTTGCTTCATGATTTTGCACCGATTGGATTTAATGCTGCTTGAATAAGGAACACTGTATAAATTTTGCTTGATATCTTTTCATTAATATTAAACCTTCTTGTCAGTTTGGGAAGTTTGCTGTAAAGAAATATTTTACAATAGTGCATCCGAGAAAGGAGGAATCCTTGTTTGGTTCTTTGGAGCAAAGAAGACAGGTATTATCAAACTTATTATTTTTTAGCCTTGGTGAAACTAAGTTGTTTCACATCATCTATAGTGTTGATATGAGTTGTAGAAATCTCAATGTTTATTGCACATGAATCCTTGTGAATGCGATATTCCTGTCTGCACAGATGTGGCTACTAGAGGTCTTGACATTTCTGTAGTTGGTCTTGTGATTAATTATGGTATCCCTTCCAACTCTAAGGTTTAAAGTTTGCTATCAGTTATAATTTACTCTTGGTTTTCTGGTTATGATCTTATTAATGGAATTATGTTTAGATAACTTAGCTATCCTGGAAAAATGCATATGACAGAAACAATTCACTTGAAGCATGAATGATATGTTAAAAACAAAAGTGATTATGGTTACTATCTAAATTGGAAAAGCTGGTCGTGAAAGTTCTAAGTTGGAATTCCATGCAGCCATGATCCACTGTTATCGATCAGTGGAGATATATGTATAACTCCACATTCCATCTCAGTTAGAAGCTGAAAACCTCATATCTAAAACTTTAGTAGCAGGTATTGTATTATGACATAAGTAGCATAATAAATTTTATTTACACATTTGTTAGTTAATACCATGGTTATTTTGCATACGAAAAATAAGAATTTTTTTGGCACTTGTTAGTTAATACTATGGTTATTTTGCATACGGAAAATAAGAATTTTTTTGGCACTTGTTCAAACTATGGTTTACCCAGATTTAACCATCCAAATAACTATTAATATATGCTTACATGAGTGAAACATAAACTTTGATTGTTTGGTGGTTTATTTGAAAGGAAGCGAAGTAGTATTTTGAGACTTGCAGTTGTTTTGCAAAACTCCCCTCTAAGCAAATCAATAAGGCTCGGTGAAGCTAAAATGAACTGGATTTCCAAATATCATTAGATCCTGAGATAACCTATTTTTTCCGTAATACCCGCTCTAGTTTAGAAGTAGCAAACTTTTTCTAACTTTTACAGTAAAAAATTTATTAAAAAAAAACACTAATACTTCGGCTGTTCCACAATCCCTACAGATTAGAGCTAGTTACAGATCACATGCTCTAAAGAGTGGAAGGGTACGCTATAACTTAGGTCATTGATCTAGTATCTAATGTTCTTTAGAAGTGAAGTATTTTAGAGTTTCAGTAGTTTAGACCAGAATGCCCGGCAATTTAAGAAGTCATACGCTTTCTAGGTAGAGCCCTTACACATAGATATACTGTAGATTATTCTTCTCCTAAAATAATGCAAATCAGCGTATATACAAAAGAATAAAAATTATTTGGCACAATTTAGTTCAAACTTGTACAAGAATTAAAATGGCTTAGAACCAAAGCAAGTGATCTCTTAGTTGAATAGAATGTCATGCTTCAGTTACATGAAAAATGCTGCCCAAACTCATAAAATTTAGGCGCAACGTAGTAGTAATGTTCAATAAAACAAACACTAAAATGGGAAAAAAGAAGAGAAAAGAATAAGATGTTAAAATAAAGAAAAGGAGGGCAACCATTTTGTGTAAAAGGAGAGGCAACAAGAAAAGACGAAAGGAATACCTGAAAGACTTCCAGACTTTTATTTGGAACTAATAAGAGGTTGAATGGAATTTACTTGCTAATATCTGATTGTGTATTTCACCATTGTTTTTGTAGTTGTAGCCTAATATTCCAATTATTTTTTCAGTTGCTTAAAGATCTTATGAAAAACATTCCCAAGCTTTCCTGTGGTTAAGGTTTTATTACTCTGATTGTGCCACTAAGTTGGTGATTAATCATACATCATCACTTTCACTCCTGAGATACAGAAATATCTATATCCATCACCAAATACATTGATGAATAGGATAAATAGATGCATAACATACACTTTTAACTCTTAGTTGTCATATTCAAATCATGTGCATGTGAGCTGAGCTATGTGCAACCCTACTATAGCTCTTGTCCAATTTCCCTAAGCTTAAATATCTTTATAACTTGAAATTTTCATTGTATTGTGAAGTATTTATGAAAATCTTAAGTGCCGCCCAGATAACGTTATGTAGTTGTAACTCTTAGCGCTACTGGACAATAATTATACTAAATATAAATATATTTCAGGTGTTTCCTTGAGGGTCTCAAAAAGTATGGAAAAGGTGACTGGCATAATGACTGCACTTTTAGACATGCACAGCTAAAAGCTCTGATTTCTATCCATGGCAAAGTGGTATAAATGTTTGATTATTGTTTATATTGTAGAATTATTTAGTACCATCCTTTCTTGTTCTATAACAACCGTTCAGTCTGGTCCATGACTCTCACCTTCATTTTCATGCCCAGTTGAGCTTGGTGGAATGTGCTTTAGCGGTAAGCTAGCTAAGACAAAGAAGCAGGCTTAAAAAGATGCTGCATTGGCTGCATGGTGTGCATTAAAACAATGTGAGTGATCTTGTTAATTTTGGTTTACCTATTTTTATCGCAAAGTGTAGTTGAATGAAGAGACTTAGAACTTTAGAATATGAATTGAAATGTTTTTAGATTGATTGTGGTATACTTCCTACTTTCCTAATGTATTATTAGTAGCTGAACCGTGGTACATATGCTACTTTCTTAGGAAATATTTTAGGTATAAAATAAACTAGTGGGACTTGAGCTGTGTACATGTATTTTATTTTCATATAAGGGCAATATATTATCGTTTGCCCGTAGAGCACAATTTGACTTCAAAAATGATCTAATTGCACTGTCAATTGAAGCTTTTATCAAATCCACTGAATTGAAAATTGTAAATAATAGAAATTAATGCATAGGAATAAAAATTGCCACCACTGGTAGGACACACAGTATGAGTTGCCAAGGGTCATGGATTCTAAGTATTATAAAAATTTAAATAATAATAATAAAGTCAACTAAGATTTTTGAATATTAAGTAAGCTTATAAAAATTAATCAAGTATTATAAAAATTTAAATAAGTTAACTAAGTTTTATAAAAATTAACAAGTTTAATTTATAAAAATTATCTAAGTATATAAAAATATAATATACAACAAAATCTTCTATAGTAGTAGTAATAATAATAATTATTATCACTACAAGAAAACTAGCTACTAACGGCAGCCATGTACAGCGTTAAAATGCTAGGTGCTGTGGTCAGCCTTACGGAAATAACATACAGCTAATTCTCAACGCTGTGTAGAAATATTAAGCAAAATTTTATGGCGGGTTCACAAATATTTTAGCGCCTGCGTTTTCATTATTAACTCACTACAACTTCACCCGTTTCTTCCCCATCTTTCCCAAGTAACGTGAAAGCCCTAGAAAAAAGGGGAAAACTTTGATTTCTTAGCATTGGTAACTTCTTTGATATATACTTTGATTTATTCTTTATTTAATCTGAAAATTTTCAACCCTATTTTAAAATTTTCTTTTATTTATCACGTAACTCAAAGTTTATCATTTACAATTCACATTTCATAAGTAATCGGTTTTTATTTGGTTTTAGTTTCTTCGGTTATTATTGCCCTTTTATCTATGTTCCTTCAATTTTCTGGTGCATTGTGAAGTATTTCACCTCTACGCTTCCTTTTATCGTGTAAATTATGCACAAATTGGAGTCCTATACGCACGAGTTGTTTTAAAACTTACAGATTTTTGGGTTAATTCATATGAATTCGATATGCTTTAACATCGATGTTTTCTTTTGCAGCCATCTGATGGTTGTAGTGTTTAAACGAAAGTTAAACTGTTTGTTGTATAATTTTTAAGGATTGAAACTACAGTCAAACTGCCTGGCCCTGTCCTCGCTAGGTGTTTTAGTGCGTGCTGAACTGGTAATGGTTTTTCTTGCTTTACTATCTGTGGAGTTTGATGCTAAGTTGATATATTATGACTATGTGCGTTTTGTTTTTTGTGATGTAATTTACTTTGCATTAACCAAAACATTGATTTGGTAAAACTTTTTGATGAATACTTATTGCTGCTCTCAATGCCTTTGCCTTCTACACATGCACCTATTGATGATACGTGAATTTGGCTGTCTGTTTTATTTTTGATTGCTGCGGTAAAAAATATCATTTTGAATTACTGTTTTTTTCGTTGTTGTAATTCACACGAAATATTAATTTACTACAAATTGGTTTCTCACTGCGCCTTTAGGGAAGTTTATATGCCAATACGTGAAACTTAGGGAATCATTTACTTCAGCACAAGTTGTGGACTACTATTTACTTCTACTGCGAAGATCAATAGTATACCATTTTAGCCAATTGATATGTACATATACCGTTAGATGAAGTAGGTACCACTTATAGTTCTTAACCTGTAACACATCAGCAAAACATACAACAAAACTGGCCAGCTTATTTAGGCACTTCCTAAAAGTTAACAGTGAGATATGCACTAATTGGATGTGTGCAAACTATATTTGTTTTTTGATCAGAAGTGCACGACAACAATTTCATGCAAACTACTGTCGTCAGTTTGGGGTCCTTGTTGAATAAATTCAAAGCTAACTGTTTTTGGCCGGAAATGAAATTTTTATTTCAATTTTTTTGCATTTTAATTTCCATAGGCAGCAGTAGATTGATGTTAGCAAATTTAGTATGTGGTTGTACTTAGTTTTTTCATGGTTAGCAAGTGAATTTTAGCAGTATTTTTTATGACCGTGTTCCATGATTTCTATAATTAACGCTGAATCATTTTCAATTGATTTAGTTGTTATTTCAACTTTTTTGAACTTTTTGAAATAAACTTTATTACAAAAAGTTAAAAAAGGGTATGAGATGGTTTCCAATTATTTTTGTTTTTGATTTTTTTTCCTGTTCCTACGATGGATGTCATAACCTTTTACTTAATTTTGAAATTTATGCCTGTTACAAAATCCTTTTGTGTTTGTTCCAAAATCAAGTTTCCACAATGTTCAATTCTTCTCTCTATCACTCTTTCCGGTGCTTGTCATGTCTTTCTGTTGTGCATAGTCATTGTTCGATACCTGGCATTATCTATATTCCATGTAAACATTAGTACAAAGAAATATATGTAGAAGACATATATGACGTCCTATTGTTTTGTTTATGCTCATTTGTTCACTGATTTTTAAAAAATATGTGTTTATTTGTTAAAAAAGGCTTTTTACATGCTGTATTGTTTGTTTTAGATAAGGAATTTTGAAGGACTTCGGGACTAGCATTTCTGTATTCTGTAGGTCTCGAGTCGACAGTTTTGGACAAGGTATTAATCTTTTTCGCACTTAATTATCTCTGATCATATATTGTTTGTTTTAGATAAGGAATTTTGAAGAACTTTTGGGACTAGCATTTCATTTCCCTTTTTTTTGATAAAGATGACATATAACATGATTTGGAGACTATTTTTAAAAGGTCCCAAAATACCATGCTTAATATCTGGAATATATTTTGTTGATGCTACTTAGGACATGTAGTGTTCCTAACATATTAAGTTAGAAGTTGGCTTAGCATATGGGCACATGATGCACCTGCTGTGGGAAATGATTAACTGTTCCACTTGTTATATCTCCCTAGTACATGTGTCCATTGATTAGTTTTATGTAAGAAATATGCATTAGGTATATAAAATGGTTTCTAAACATATATTTTTCATACAACATAAGATATACCTTAATGTCTATGAATTAAAGTACATCTTGAATCCTCTGCTAATTTAGTTTTCCTTCTTTTTGAAAAATTAGTACTTATGTTCCTACCAATGTTAGCATACCTGAAACTATTTTGGGCCTAATGTTTTCTCTTGCATGTTTCATTCCCTTACCATAAAGCAAAGGGAAAAAATAGTTTTAAATATGTGTTTATTTTTACTAAATAAAGCTTAATGAGTTATCTGTTTACTAGTTCCGAAGCATGTTTACAGTTTTTTTAAGTAAGATTACTTCTATTGATTTTGTTTCATTGTTTCTCTTCAAATATGGTTTATTTTCAATTATTTTTCTTTATTGTACTAAATTTTTTCACACGCCATGAATATTCAATGAGTTCATAGACGTATTGAGTGCTCAAGTGTATTTAGTGCATTGCTTGTTTAGAAAATACCCATTAGTGGGTTTTTATCCCATCGGAGTGCACTTATGACTGTCAAAAGTTGTTCCATTCTCCTGTAATATAATTGTTTATTTAATAAATCCCCAAGATGATCTCTTATAAATTTTGTTTTGACGACATGGTTATGCAAATATTAGGTTTATATGTGTGATACTGTAATACTTCTATGTAGGGCTTAAGAGTCAAGACAATCTGTGATGGTTGTACAATCGATAATGGTTTTAGAACAAGACAGAACTTTGTACTATTAGTCAACTAGGAATGAACCTGTCAACGATTTGAACATCCAACCATAGTATGTATGTAGACAATTTTTTGTGTGATAGCGGTTACCACTAGGACAAATATAAAGTATCATTGCAAATAGGATGAACATCATGAAAAACGCATGACACATGCTTATAATCCACTGCAAAGTGCTCAACTTCTAACCCTCTTTGTGTTGCTTATTTCTGTTGCAGGTTCGCAGAGTGACTGTTACTGATAGATTGCCTGATATTTCGGCTGAGCTGCTGTTCGTTTCGTCAAATTAATTTGTTTCAGGTATTTTTTAGTTCATTTACTATTTGATTCAAGATCAAGTTTCCATGAGTTATTACTGTATTCGTTGACCGATTTTTTTCTTCTATTTAGTTAATTGATTGAGTAGTATTCATTTTATTTTTAAAATTGTTTCATTTAATTGTGGGTTGTTCATATATTAGTGTTACTGTGCGTAATGTGTGGTCTATCTTTGTGTAAACAATCACATTCTGTTAGTGAAAAGGAAACAACTTTTCCGTCTAACATATTATTTTGGCCCTTCAATTTGTTCATAATTCATGTTATGGAGAAGCAAAAAGGAGGTTTATTTTTTAAAGGACATCAAATTTTGTTTAAAATACAATTACTGGTTTTTTAATTTTGTTTTGTCTGATTTCCTTTTGTACATTATGGTTGTGCCTATGACGTGCTTATTCAATTATCCAAATATTGGTTGGAACTGTAACCGATAGCAGTAATCTAAGCACTTATCATTATAGGGGATGAGCTCTAAATTTGTATTAAAGCTTTGTTTGATTAACAAAAAGTTATGCATGATGATATTATTTTAGATCACATTACATAATGTAAACATGTAGAAAAACTGATGTACAATTATTCATATACAAATTCGGTAATCCTCGGTAAACTTTATTTCTACCGAATATGTAAAGTTTGTCATGATAGCGACGCCTCACTTTAGCACACATGGATTTTATTCTTAAACTGCGTATTTTAAGGATTCTACTCTAGAAAGTTTTGGTTAACTTTGTTGTTATGTCAAAAATTGCCTTGGGCCACCGAACCTTCATGTTAAATTCTGTAGTTCTCTATTTTAGTGCATGATCCATATAATGAAAATCTTGGGGGTAACATTAATTTCCTCTATGATACATGTATTCAGATGGATGCATGTCCAAGAATTTCATCAAATAAGGCATGTATTCACCACAGTCTGTATGTCAATGTATAAAGATGGTTACAAACCACACATTTGAATTCTTGAATTTATAAATAATAATAATTATTACTATTATTAACTAAGATTTATAATTATACTAAGTTAATTAATATTTATAAATATTAAATAAGTTTATAAAAATTAAATATGTATTATAAAAATTTAACTAAGTCAACTGAGTTTTATAAAAGTTAACAAGTTTAATTTACAAAAATTAACTAAGTATATAAAAGTATAAAATATAACAAGTTAATTAAGTTATACAAAAAAAATTAAATTATAAGAAACAATTAAGTTTTATAACAATTTAACTAAGTTAACCAAGTTTAATAATTAAATAATTTTCTAAAAGGTAACTAAGTTTTATAAAACATAAATAATTTATAAAAAGTAACTGTGTGTTATAAAAAATTAACTAAGTTAAAGTTTCATAAAAATTAAATAAATTTCTATATACTATCAAAATTTTATAAAAATTAAATAAATTTATAATAACTAATTAATTTTAACAATATTTTTAACTATGTTATATTTTTATAAAAATTAACTAAATTTATGAAAAATTAATCTATTTTATAAAACTTTTATATAAAAATTAACTAATTTTACAAAAATTGACTTACTTTTACAAAATGCAAAGCAAGTTTTGTAAATTATACATTTATAAAATTAAACATATTTATAAAAATTAACTATGTTTACAAATTATTTATATATTTATACATTGCATTTGAGCAAGCTGCTATCACAAACAATTTATGTATCTACATTGAATTCAATTAAATTCAAAAAATTAACATAAAGGTATGCAATAATAATCCATTTTTAAACTTATTTCTAGCTATGGTCAAAAAAAATTATGCACACGTCTATTGGATGTGCATGCATACTGGTATTAAATATAGATAAAACATCAGGCAATGTTGCTAGTTCTGAAATGGTTAATGAGATCAGTATTGTTGCTATGCTTATAACCACCATGGTATCTGCTCTTCTCTTTTAACTAGAAGCTGGAATTTTTTTTAGCTTCAAGTCTAGTTTCAGGTTGTTGGTTGAATTTTATATGAAGTGTTAATGTGGAGCGTTTGATTAGCTTCAAGTCTAGTTTCAGGTTGTTGGTTGAATTTTGTACCCTCCAATGTTCATTTATCCATTATAATTTCAAATTTAATATTATTTATGTGTTGTGCTATAGCATTGGTATGTGATGGAAGAGACTCAAGTGGTTCGAAGGCGGGTTGTGGTGAGTTGCTCCTTTCATATTGCAAGCTTCTTAACCAGGAACAGGTGCTACTCTTTTTTAATAACACCTCTAGAATTCATTTTTTAATAACAATATATACTATTGGTTGAAGGGTAATGATGGAGTTGGCGATTGTAGGTTGTGAGATTTTGTATGGAGGAGGGGTTTGTGTGTAGTTGGCATGTAGAGAGGAACTGTTGTGGATTGAGGCGGCGGAGTTGCGCTTGGTGTAGAGGCAGGTCGCGGTTGTGTTGGTTGGCAGAAGTAAGGTTGGTGGTGGAGTCAGAAATGCTGGTTGTGGTTTGCTCATGAAGTTTGGTTGGTTGATGGGTTGTGGGCAGTGGCAGTAGATAATGTTGTTACGTTTTGGTGGTTTGGAGATATGCAATGGGATGTGATAAACTTGTAGTGGTGTACAGGGAAGTGGTTGCTGTAGTGATTTATGGCAGAGGTGTGAAGTTGGGGATGTGTGCAGCAGGTGTGGGTTTAGTTAATCAACCATAATTTAACATTGAACATTCAGGTTGATTTTGCATCACTTCAGTATCCTCCAGCTTAAACAGTAAGTTAATGTAATGATATTAATATGTAATTAGGTGGGTACTCGTGCTCCACTTTTGTGTTGTCCAACCCATAGCTTGATACAGCAAATATTTAGTTTGAAATTTTGCACAGACAGTGGAGTACTTGCATGGTCAGACACCTATTTGTATTGTACAGACTTCAAAACTTATGGATGGCCAACTGCTGCGTCCTTACTTTGAGTACTCTAAACCACTTTTTCCTCCTTTGCAAATGTCATGACTCACTGTACTTTAAAGCTGCAATAACCAACAAATACTAAAACTGTCAGGAAGCGTCCATCTTCATTGAATAGGTAAGCAGATTTTAATCCTTGAGTTAACTGTATAGGTTATTTTTGGGTTTGTTTTGCAAATTTACTGTTTATTACGAAAGAGTAATCTGCTGTTGCTTAGTTCATATTATTTATGGAGAAGAATGACTTTCTTAATCCTTCACTTTGTCGAATATTAACTTCCTTCCTGATTTCTCTTTATTAACTTTCTTAATCCTTCACTTTGTATGCAGTGGCTTTGATCTTTTGTGACCATTTTGTATGCAGTGGCTTTGATGTTGAAGTTAGGTTTTGATGGTGGTTTGTGTTGCTTGTGCAGGTAGAACTGATGGAGGCTGAAGCAGTGTTTGAGATGGTTGTAGGCATTGAGTGGTGTTGGAATATGATTTGAAGAGGTGAAAGATTTGAGGTAGTGGGAAACATAGAGGGAGGTTTGGTCGAATGTAGTGTAAATTTTGGATGATGGAGTGAAACGTTGGATTTGGTAGGCGGAGGTAGCGTGATGCAGTGAAGGGATTGGAAGGATGTAGTAGTGGTGGCTAATGTATTGGTCGATGATTGTAATGCACGGGGAGGAGATGAGCAAGGTAGCAGGTAATCGAAGTTTGGATGAAGTTAGGTGATGGGTGTTCGTTTGCTTAATGTAGCAGATTTGAGTGGTGCAGTTTTTGGAATGGGTGATGTAGCATTTTGGTAGTGCTGAAGCAGTTTGGAAGTGTGCATTGGGTATTGGGCAGTGGCTGGTTGTTTTGCAGTTTGGAGTTGGTCGGTGAGTGAAGTAGTAGGATGGTGGTTGGAAGGGATAAGGATGTTGGTGAAGTATTATGTTGAAGTAATGAATTTATGTAAACTTTGTTTATGGATATTTTATTCAACTTAATTTATTGAAATAGTCGATTGTTATGTTTTTATTTGATATTTTTTAGTTTGATTTGTATATGTTATGTATATTATCCGGTTGAAATATAATAAAATGCTATTTAGATTAATGATATCTGTGTGTAAATATTGCAATGGTGGAACGCTGTAAAAATAGTACAAACAAACAACAGCGTTCAAACCGTGTTGTTAATTCTATGAAAAGATAATATACATTGCTCCAACAGCATAATAAAAATGCTGTGAAAAATTAACAACAGCGTTTATTAACTGCTGTAAAAACTACTATTAACGTTTTTGAAAGCATAATAAAACTGCTGTTGAAACATAATACAGCACGTCTGAAACGCTGTAAAAACATTATTGACAGCTCGTAATAAACGCTGTCACAGAGATGTGTCAACAGCGTTTATAGAAACGCTGTTGTAAGTTATGTATATACGACAGCATGTCGTTATACAACGTTTCTAATAACGCTGTTGTATCATATTACAGCGTTTATCAAACGCTGTTAAAAGCCTTTTGTGGTGTAGTGAGCAGAAATGAGAAGGGTATGGGACGCTAAAAGGTCCAAATGTGAAACCATTACGACTTTTCGCCGTGTTTCGAACTCCAAAATACACTATTGAACATACCGTAGAGATCAACACGGTGAGACGATCAAAACAGTATGCAGATATCAGTGATATGATTGAATTATAAAAATTCGAATTTTCTACTAGCGAAAAATGCAGCAAAAACATAGAAAAATAAGATCGACGGAGCTAAAGAAGTCCGAATTTGGAAAAACGAAAAATGACATCTCAGTTAGAAGATGATTTAGGATTTTTCTATGAAAATATTCAGGTTTGGAAAACTATTAGTTATCATCAAATATTAACTGATATGGAATTAAATAAAATAGCATTAGAAAACTAACTTCTATATTTTCTGATGAAAATTTACCAGTGGCTATGTTTAAATAGACGTATTCCAAATATTAAATTTTTATTTTAAAATTTTATTTTCAAAATTTCATGAAAATTCAATAAATCACATTATTAAAACAGTTAAAATTTTCGGGTCGTTACATTTTGTAGATGTAAGAGCCCAACCATTGGTTATACAGTTCTGGCTAACATTAAATAGAGATAGGGAGAGTCTTTGAGAGATTACCTCTAAAGGTTCAACATAGAAGCATTAAAGGATAAAGACATAAACGATCATGATAAGCTCATTGCTGTACATTCTGGATTAATATAGAATACACCATTTTGGAAACAACACTTTATTTATAGGTGCAAGGATATGCAGGACTTCCTTTTTCATGTCGACAAATTCGTTCGTATGATGAGTTATATCAAGCGGAAAGAAAGCAATTCCAAAGAAGAAAATTTGAAGGTTTGGATTGGATCAAGGACAGAAGAGAACAAGGTGGAAAGAGCCTAATGCGAATTCAATCGCTTTAAATAAGCCATTGTCTTACATCTTTGCCGTGACAAAGGAGAATGTCAATTTTCCAAATTCCTTTAAGGCCAAGAATTGCCAAGAACAAAGGAAAGAGGATGACTATTGTGTTTACCATAAAGCAAACAGCCACAAAACTGATGAATGTAGTATCTTGGTGAGAATAATTCAAAAGTTAATTCATGAGGGTCATTTGAAGAAATTCACCTAGGACAAGAAGAAAGCTCCACGGACTAGGGACAGTCCGTAAAAGTTTCCTAGAATCGCTATTAATATCTTGGAGGACGAAAATTATTTAAGCTTGAGTCTGTCACTGAATATGATTGATGTAATTAATTGAGGGCCATATCTCATGGGGACTAGTAAGGAGGCTAGGAACATGTACATCAAAAGGCTAGAGAAGGTTTTTTCTTCATTCAAGAAGAACCCCCGCTTAAAAATCCACGACTCAACATCTCGACGTCAAATCTTGTCATTACTCCCCAATGCTCCCCTAATGATCACAGCTCAAATTGGACTATCTATAGTGTC
Organism: Allium cepa; assembly: GCA_030765085.1. NCBI lineage: Eukaryota > Viridiplantae > Streptophyta > Magnoliopsida > Asparagales > Amaryllidaceae > Allium > Allium cepa. The sequence goes on along the minus strand of CM060938.1, from coordinate 794,414,756 downwards.
CAAGGTTCTTGTCGATGTTGGTAGCGCAGTCAATATCATTTTTAAGCATGTCTTTGATCAGATGGGCATCCCTGAAGACAAGCTAGAGCCCAACATTGAACCAATCTTTGGGTTCAACAACAAAGGACCGACTCCAGTGGGACAAGTAAAATTTCTAGTACATATGGGGGTACCACCATGTTACTGAATTTTTGAAACTCTCTTCATGGTCGTTAACCAACCATCCAATTATAATGCTTTGTTTGGAAGACTCACACTTGATGAGATAGAAGCTTTTGCCTCATCGAAATATATGATGGTAAAGTTCTTAATCAAGAGAAGCTGGGTCATTGCCTGTAACAACCCGCATATTTAACGATTTTATATTTAAATGTTTGATTCAAATATAGCGTCGTTATTCGGATTTTTGGGGTCCGAAATGTTACTTTTTGCAAATGGCCGAATTGAGACCCGAAACCATTTCCATTGGTTCCAAAATGGCGTTTGCGATCTTTTTGAGTATAATCTTTGATATGTTTGGAGTTTGTGAAATTTTGACCTTTTTCGAGTTGGGCTTTAGCTTTGGGTTCAGCCCCAAACCCCACTTAACCCCTCTTGCTAGCTAACCCTTCATCCATTCTTCCTCATTTCATTTCTTAGCATTAGAAAACTGAAAATGGGGGAAAGGAAGAGGAAATAGAAACTCCCAAGCCCTATCTTCTTCTTGTAGACTTGATTCTTGCTCCAAAATCCTTGTGAAGCCATTGGTAAGTTCATCTTCATCTTCTCCATCTCTTCTCCTCTTCAATTTCAGTAATTTCCTAACCCTAACTTAGGAAATACTTGCTTTGATTCTAGATTGAAGCTTGTAGTGTTGAAGTGGAGTGTAGTTGGTTGATTCCTTGCTTTTGTGCTCCTCCATCTTCTTTGATTTGTGTAAAAAGGTGAGTTTTGAACTCACATCTACTTCTCGTGATTTCATGGGTGTTGGGTAGGAATTCCTAACGAGTATGCATGTGCCATTGCTTTGGATTTAGTAAGAATTTGCATTTCATTGAAAAAGGGGCAGGAACTGCAAATTTATGCAGTTCGGCCGACCGAGACCCCTAGGTCGGTCGACCGACCTGATGCCCCGAGCCATGTTGTGTTTCCTGCATCTGGCCGGCCGACCGACCCTGTAGTCCGGTCGACCGACCTGCTTTGTTTTGCCCTGTTTTGCCTGTTTTTGTATATTTTGAGTCGTTTTCCGGATTTTATCGATTCAAGTTGCTTTTAAGAGGTTGTTATTGCATATTTGGCTTTGATAACTTACTCTTGACTTCATCCATGGGTTTTTATAAAATAATCTCTCGAATCACATTTAAAAGCTCGTTTCTCCAATTTATAAATCCTATTTAAAACACACACTTTCGCACGTCGAGCGAAGTGGAAGGAAGATTAAATGGTTAGGTAAAACACGGACCATGAATCTGTGCGTTTGTCTTTCCGATTAATCCCCGACCTATTCAATTGATTGTTTTGACCTTAGGGTTTGGTTTATCGATGATATGAGGTAAACTTTGTACTGCTTTGAGTGTGAAATAAACTAACGGATAGTAAACCGTTTAGTGCGAATGGGTGGTTATGGGACTCACGTTACTACTTTTCGGATTCCTTCTGGGAGTTTGTGACACATACTGCCTTTGGGATAGTGTCTTCGGACTGTCTCCTTCTGGCTCGTTGCCTATAGTATCGCTTCCGATGTTGGCCGTTATGCGTCACATGGGTGATATTGGGTTACCCTATGGTATTAATTTCGGAGTTGGTCATTCGTTACCGCTCGAGCAATTGCTTTCGGAGTTGGTCCTTCGTTACCACTCATTGTATTGCTTTCGGAGTTGGTCCTTCGTTACCGCTCATTGTATTGCTTCCGGAGTTGGTCCTTCATTACCGCTCGAGCAATTTCTTATGATGTTTCAATTGAGATGTATATTTCCTAGGTATCACCCCTCGGTGTAGGTCTTTTTGAACCACACGATATGTAGTGATCACCTTGTGAATTTGTATACCATATTGGTAATTGTTATTTGCCTTTTGGCTTGTTTTGGGATATTCCTATCCCTTGTTTTTATGAGTTGCCGATGATATGAGGCTTGTTTTGATGTGAGATGATTCATCTTATGTTAGATGATTGTGTTATCTCTTTTAGAGATATTTGATATACATTGTGACCTTGCAGGTTTATTATTGTTCAGTTTATCTAACTGATTTGTTATCTAGACTGATCCGTGTATTTTATACTCGGGTCAGACCGAGTTGTTTCAAGTTAGGTGCTTTCGGACTTAGCCTCTTTTGCTTCCGCATGGACTATTCGCTAGCTTCATTTTGTTTTAGCGTCTTTTGTAGTCCTTATCTGTTGTAACTCTGATATTTATACTTTTTCGTCTCGTCTGTATATTGTGGTCTCCTGTACCACTTGACATGTATTATTTTGTGTACTCTGATATGTATTCAGGATATGTGTATATGAAGATTTACTGTTCTGTGATGTATATTACATTTGAGTTGTTATATTCTGTTCTGATAGATCCTATAGCCATTGTAGTTTTGCTTTAAATATTTATTGAATAGGTCGAATTGTTTGTGATTCCACTTTTCGACGTATTTAGTGAATAGTTAAGGTAAGATTACATATGGTCGCTTCCATTATACTCTATTGTCCGCGTTAGCCGACAGTATTATCTATGTAATACTCTTTGTTAACGAGGCTCTCGGAGTGGGGCGTCACAACGTGGTATCAGAGCGATGTTCAGAACAAAATATGATAAACACAGAATAGAGCACATATTACGATACATCAGAGTGTATAAGTGATACAGATCTTTGAATCATCGTGCCTCTTTGTCCATCAAGGTTAGATAGAATTTGGGAATACGTCTAGGAATGTATTTTATTCCGTAGTATTCCATATTGTGATATCTACCTTGTGAATAATCTTGTTCTTATCTTACTTTCAGCTTATGTCTGGAAGAGGCAGAGGTCGACGTTCGGATGCTGGGCAATCTAGTGGCTCACATCCGGATGGCGTTTATATGTCTGCCGACCAGTTTATTGAGTTGTTTAGGAGCACTCAGCCTCCCGTTCCTCCTCGAGTGTCTCCACCCCGCAATTCTGCTTTTGCACGTCAGTGCAGTGATTTTTCTCATCTTGGAGGGAAACCGTTTAAGGGTTCCGAATCCGTTCTTGAAGTCCAAGCTTGGCTTCGCACGTGCGAGCGTATCTTCTCCCGCATGGATCTTTCTGACCATGATAGAGTTCTTGTAACTTCTAGCTTATTGCAAGAGCGTGCTCTTGATTGGTATGAGCTTCTTGTGGCCGAGATTGATGAGTCTACCCTTTCTTGGACTTAGTTTCGGGAGTTATTTGAACTCAAGTTCGTTCCTGAATCTGAAAAAGTTTTATTGACCCGTCACTTCCTTGAGTTGAAGCAAGGGAAATCTTCTGTTTCTGAGTATGTCGCATCTTTTGAGGCCTTATCTAAGTATGGTCTTGAATTCAACAGCACTTCTTACAAGAAGAATTTGAAGTTTGTCTCTGGTCTTAAGAAATATCTTAAGAAGTCTTTGTTGCTCCAGCTTAAGCTTTCTTTCGAGGAATTGGTTGACTCAGCACTTCATCTTGAAGCTGTCGAGAAGGAGTGTGATAGTGGTGAGGATGTTGAGGTTTCCAAGAACCCCAACAAGAAGCAATTTCCATTTCATAAGAAGTCTTTTCCTTCTAAGAAGAAGAAGACTGTTGGTGCTAATCCTCAATCTCAGTCTGCTGGAACACCTTCCATCCGGAAGTGTTTCAATTGTGGTTCTCCCAACCACATAATTCGAGCTTGTCCTAAGCCTCTCTTCTGCCGCTACTGCAAGAAGGAAGGTCATCGTGTTTCCACTTGTCCCATTGCTCCGAATAATTCTTCATCTGGCAAGTTAAATGTAGCGAATGCTTGTGGAGGTCCTTCTCAATTTAAAGGTATATCTTCATCTATTTTGGAAGGTCCTATTCTATTTCATGATCATAGTATACGAGTTCTTTTTGATACGATTGCTTCGCATTCTTTCGTATCGAAAAAGCTTGTAGATGATTTATCTTTGGGTGTTTCTTGTTTGGTTACTTCTTTAAGGATTGCGAATCCTATTGGGGGATCCGCGACCCTTAGTTTGCTTTGTGATGATGTTGAGATTGTTTTATGTGGCTTTTCTTTTCGTGCGAATCTGCACGTTATTTCTTGTCTGGGATTTGATATGATTTTGGGAATGGACTGGCTAGTGAGATATGATGCCAGGATTATTTGTTCCGAGAGAATTTAATATCTTTGTCATCCTGATTCGCATTCTCAGTTATCTCTTGTTCTTCGGGATGTGGAAAATTCCGAGATGGTTTTATATTCTCTTGATTTGCGAGATGATGACGATATATCTCGTATTCCTATTGCTTGTGACTTTTCTGATGTTTTTGAACCTGTTTCGGGTTTGCCACCCAAGCGGGCAATTGAGTTCCACATTGATCTCATTCCAGGCGCGCAGCCAGTTAGTCGTCCTCCTACGAGGATGTCTACAAAGGAAAATGAGGAGCTCAAGAAGCAGCTTTTAGAGCTTGAATCCAAGCAATTGATTCAATCTAGTTTTTCTCCGTGGGGATCCGCGGTCGTCTTTGTGAAGAAATCTGATGGAACTCTTAGGCTTTGCATTGATTATCGCAAGCTTAACGAGTTAACCATCAGAAATAGGTATCCATTGCCTAGGATCGATGATATGTTCGATCTATTGAGTGGTGCTAAGGTCTTTTCTCAGCTTGACCTTGCCACGGGTTTTCATCAATTACGAGTTGCGGAGGATAGCGTACCTCTTACCGCTTTCCGCACTCGTTATGGTTCTTTTGAGTGGCTCGTTATGCCGTTCGGTTTGACGAACGCTCCTGCTTTCTTTGTTGATCTCATGAATCGAGTATTCCGGGAATATCTCGATAAGTTTGTCCTTGTGTTCATTGATGACATCCTTGTTTATTCTAAGTCTGAAGCTGAGCATGCTAATCACTTGAGAATTGTCTTGAGTACTCTCCGTCATCATCAGCTTAGAGCCAAATTGTCCAAATGCCACTTTTGGGAGAATAAGGTTAAGTTCTTAGGCCATGTTGTATCTTCCGATGGCATTTCTGTCGATCCCTCAAAGATCGAAGCCATCCAGAATTGGAAGAGGCCCGAGAATGTGCATGAGATTCGTAGTTTCCTTGGATTGGCGGGTTATTACCGTCGGTTCATTAAGGATTTTTCCCGTGTTGTGCTTCCTCTCACTTGCCTTACTCGGAAAGGCATTCGTTTTATTTGGTCGGACAAGTGTGAAGCTTCCTTTCAGACATTGAAGGAACTTCTCACTAATGCTCCTATTCTTGTGGTTCCCGAGGGGAATCATGATCTTGTTGTCTACACCGATGCTTGTGGTAGTGGTCTCGGTGCTGTTCTTATGCAGAGGGATCGGGTAGTTGCTTATGCTTCTAGGCAACTGCGTCCGAATGAAGTTCTCTATGCCACTCATGATCTTGAGCTTGCCGCCATTGTCTTCGCCCTGAAGATTTGGCGACATTATTTATTGGGCGAGCGCTTCATTCTCTATACCGATCATAAATCTTTGAAGTATTTGTTCACTCAAAAGGAACTCAATATGAGACAACAGCGTTGGCTCGAGTTTCTTGCCTCCTATGATTTTGATATCCAATATACCCCTGGTAAGGGTAATCGTGTTGCCGATGCGCTTAGTCGCAAACATTCGGCTGTTATTTCTATGATGCTTGCCAAATGGGATATTCTTGAGGTTCTGTCTTTTTGTGAAATTCGTGATCGTGATTTATCTTCTGATTCTTCTATTGCACTATTCAGTTTAGATGCACGGCCCTCTTTGTCGGATCGTATTGCCGATGCTCAGCGGTGTGATCCTAATTTGTTGCATCTTATTCAGCTTTGTGAGTCTGGATCCTGTGATGAGGCGTTGCAAGATTTTAGCATTGATTCTCATGGGTGTCTTCGCAAGAAGAACCGTCTTTTTGTGCCTTCTGATTTTGCGCTTAGGCATGACATTCTTGATGATTGTCACCGTTCTAAGTATACCATTCATCCTGGTAGTAGCAAGATGTATGCCGATATGCGTCGTCTTTATTATTGGGAAGGTATGAAACGCGATGTGGCGAGTTATGTGAGTAATTGCATGACTTGTCAGCGTTTTAAGGCCGAGCATCAGCGTCCTTCGGGTCTTCTTCAGCCTCTAGAGATTCCATTGTGGAAATGGGATCAGATTTCTATGGATTTCATTGACGGCCTACCTCGTTCGAGATCAGGCCATTCTAGCATTTGGGTTATAGTTGATCGCCTTTCTAAGTCTGCTCATTTTGTCCCTATTAAGTCTAATAGGACTGCTTCGCATTTGGCTAAGTTATATGTCAAGGAAATCGTGAGACTTCACGGTGTTCCTAGTTCTATTGTGAGTGACCGTGATCCTTTATTCACGAGTCATTTTTGGAAGAGTCTTCAGCAAGCTTTGGGAACAAAGCTTAATTTTAGTACAGCTTATCATCCGCAGTCTGACGGACAGACTGAACGGGTAAATCGTATCTTGGAAGATCTTCTCCGTATTTGTATTTTTGATTTTGGTGGTAGTTGGGAGGATCACCTACCTCTTGTAGAATTCTCCTACAACAATAGTTTTCAGTCTAGTATTGGTATGGCTCCTTTCGAAGCCTTATATGGAAGGCCATGCCGATCACCTTCTTGTTGGTTGGAATCTGAGGAGAAGCTTATTCTTGGCCCGGACTTTATTCGTGATTCTTCTGAGAAGATTGATCTTATTCGGTTGAGAATGAAAGAGGCACAGAGTCGTCAAAAATCCTACGCGGACAACCGTAGGAAGCCTCTCGAGTTCTCAATTGGTGATCTTGTTTTTATTCGTGTTTCTCCTTTGAAAGGGGTTATGCGTTTCAGTACGACTGGAAAATTGGCTCCTCGCTTTATAGGACCGTTTTCTATTACTGAACGTATCAGCCCTTTGGCTTATAGAGTTTCACTTCCAGCTCATTTATCTGGCATTCATGACGTGTTTCACGTCTCGCAACTTCGGAAGTGTCTTCGGGAGTCGGATTTTGTTATTACTTCTCCTGATTTGCAAGAGCTTGAGATCTCACCGGACTTATCTATTGTACAGCAACCCATTCGCGTACTTGGCACGGAGGTGCGACACCTTCGGAACAAGGACGTGCCGCTCGTTAAAATTCAATGGTCCGCTAATCCCAATGACTGTACTTGGGAAACCAGAGAGTATATCGAGCGATCTTATCCGGGTTTTCTTTCTTCGCTTTGAAATGGTGAGTATATCTTTTCATCTCAAGCTTATTTTCTTTCTTTTGATTGTTGTAAGTATGTAGTTGTTACAAATATCGTCTCTAGGAATTGCGGGGACGCAATTTTGTAAGGAGGGGAGATCTGTAACAACCCGCATATTTAACGATTTTATATTTAAATGTTTGATTTAAATATAGCGTCGTTATTTGGATTTTTGGGGTCCGAAATGTTACTTTTTGCAAATGGCCGAATTGAGACCCGAAACCATTTCCATTGGTTCCAAAATGGCGTTTGCGATCTTTTTGAGTATAATCTTTGATATGTTTGGAGTTTGTGAAATTTTGACCTTTTTCGAGTTGGGCTTTAGCTTTGGGTTCAGCCCCAAACCCCACTTAACCCCTCTTGCTAGCTAACCCTTCATCCATTCTTCCTCATTTCATTTCTTAGCATTAGAAAACTAAAAATGGGGGAAAGGAAGAGGAAATAGAAACTCCCAAGCCTTATCTTCTTCTTGTAGACTTGATTCTTGCTCCAAAATCCTTGTGAAGCCATTGGTAAGTTCATCTTCATCTTCTCCATCTCTTCTCCTCTTCAATTTCAGTAATTTCCTAACCCTAACTTAGGAAATACTTGCTTTGATTCTAGATTGAAGCTTGTAGTGTTGAAGTGGAGTGTAGTTGGTTGATTCCTTGCTTTTGTGCTCCTCCATCTTCTTTGTTTTGTGTAAAAAGGTGAGTTTTGAACTCACATCTACTTCTCGTGATTTCATGGGTGTTGGGTAGGAATTCCTAACGAGTATGCATGTGCCATTGCTTTGGATTTAGAAAGAATTTGCATTTCATTGAAAAAGGGGAAGGAACTGCAAATTTATGCAGTTCGGCCGACCGAGACCCCTGGGTCGGTCGACCGACCTGATGCCCCGAGCCTTGTTGTGTTTCCTGCATCTGGCCGGCCAACCGACCCTGTAGTCCGGTCGACCGACCTGCTTTGTTTTGCCCTGTTTTGCCTGTTTTTGTATATTTTGAGTCGTTTTCCGGATTTTATCGATTCAAGTTGCTTTTAAGAGGTTGTTATTGCATATTTGGCTTTGATAACTTACTCTTGACTTCATCCACGGGTTTTTATAAAATAATCTCTCGAATCACATTTAAAAGCTCGTTTCTCCAATTTATAAATCCTATTTAAAACACACACTTTCGCACGTCGAGCGAAGTGGAAGGAAGATTAAATGGTTAGGTAAAACACAGACCATGAATCTGTGCGTTTGTCTTTCCGATTAATCCCCGACCTATTCAATTGATTGTTTTGACCTTCGGGTTTGGTTTATCGATGATATGAGGTAAACTTTGTACTGCTTTGAGTGTGAAATAAACTAACGGATAGTAAACCGTTTAGTGCGAACGGGTGGTTATGGGACTCACGTTACTACTTTTCGGATTCCTTCTGGGAGTTTGTGACACATACTGCCTTTGGGATAGTGTCTTCGGACTGTCTCCTTCTGGCTCGTTGCCTATAGTATCGCTTCCGATGTTGGCCGTTATGCGTCACATGGGTGATATTGGGTTACCCTATGGTATTGCTTTCGGAGTTGGTCATTCGTTACCGCTCGAGCAATTGCTTTCGGAGTTGGTCCTTCGTTACCGCTCATTGTATTGCTTTCGGAGTTGGTCCTTCGTTACCGCTCATTGTATTGCTTTCGGAGTTGGTCCTTCGTTACCGCTCGAGCAATGTTTTATGATGTTTCAATTGAGATGTATATTTCCTAGGTATCACCCCTCGGTGTAGGTCTTTTTGAACCACACGATATGTAGTGATCACCTTGTGAATTTGTATACCATATTGGTAATTGTTATTTGCCTTTTGGCTTGTTTTGGGATATTCCTATCCCTTGTTTTTATGAGTTGCCGATGATATGAGGCTTGTTTTGATGTGAGATGATTCATCTTATGTTAGATGATTGTGTTATCTCTTTTAGAGATATTTGATATACATTGTGACCTTGCAGGTTTATTATTGTTCGGTTTATCTAACTGATTTGTTATCTAGACTGATCCGTGTATTTTATACTCGGGTCAGACCGAGTTGTTTTAGGTTAGGTGCTTTCGGACTTAGCCTCTTTTGCTTCCGCATGGACTATTCGCTAGCTTCATTTTGTTTTAGCGTCTTTTGTAGTCCTTATCTGTTGTAACTCTGATATTTATACTTTTTCGTCTCGTCTGTATATTGTGGTCTCCTGTACCACTTGACATGTATTATTTTGTGTACTCTGATATGTATTCAGGATATGTGTATATGAAGATTTACTGTTCTGTGATGTATATTACATTTGAGTTGTTATATTCTGTTCTGATAGATCCTATAGCCATTGTAGTTTTTCTTTAAATATTTATTGAATAGGTCGAATTGTTTGTGATTCCACTTTTCGACGTATTTAGTGAATAGTTAAGGTAAGATTACATATGGTCGCTTCCATTATACTCTATTGTCCGCGTTAGCCGACAGTATTATCTATGTAATACTCTTTGTTAACGAGGCTCTCGGAGTGGGGCGTCACATTGCCTGTGAAGAGCAATTTAGCTCAGAATGTATTCTGCTACGATTGATCAATACAACAGGGAGTCTTCTACTTACTTTTGATTCTTCAACTGTTTTTCAGCCTCTGGATGATGGATTTTTACATTCGACACTCAAAGCAAAGATTATATCTAATAAGACGAACAAAGATATGTATGAACCACTGGAAGCAAGAGGAAGAGGGTCGACACTAATTCTATAGAAAAAGGCCAAATGATCACAGAATTTGATTGCCGTGGGAAAGCGGAAAGAATAAAACACATAGAAGTCCATGAGGAGGCATGCATAGACCCAAATAATTCGCTAAAGTTGTCAAAGTGGAAAAGGAATTGGATAGCAACTTAAAGAAAGACTTGATTCAGTTTCTTCAAACCAATAAAGACTTATTAGCTTGGTCTCATTCAGATATGATGGGGATTGATCCATCGCTTATGTGTTATGTGCTAAACATCAATCCAGTAGCAACCCCATTAGATAGAAAAAGAGACAACTAGATAAAGTGTGGTCAGACACCTAAAAAAAGGAAACTAAAAGGATCCTTGAAAATGGATTTAGTCGAGAAATATACTACCCATAATGGCTAGCAAACTCAGTATTAGTAAAGAAGTCGAACGATAATTAAAGGACTTGCGTCGACTGACTTGAACAAGGCTTGTCCGAGGGGCTGTTTTCATTGCCACAATTTGATTGGTTGGTTGATCCAGCTAATGTGCATAGTATCTCTTATGGATGCATACTCGGGATATAATCAGATTTCCATTTTCAAGCCAGATGAGGAACATACAATTTTCATTACTGATTTGGGAATTTATTGCTATAAAGCAATGCCTTTCGGATTGAAGAATGCAGGGGATACATATCAAAGGTTAGTTAATGGGATGCTTAAATAAAAGATTGGTTGAAATACGGAAGTTTATGTTGCCAACATGCTAGTGAAGTTTAATGAGACTAAATGTCACCTTGAAGATCTAGGAGAAATGTTAGAAATATTACGGAAATATCAGATGAAACTGAATCCCCAGAAATGCTTTTTCGGACATCATTCAGAGAAGCTTTTAGGCTATCTTTTGAGTACTTAAGGGATTGAAGCTAGCTAAGACCAGATTCAGACTATTAAGGACATGGCTGAGACCAAAACTAGCAATGAGGTAATGCGTTTAAATGGAAGGATAGTCGCTCTAAGCAGATTCATTTCCAAGGCGATAGATAAGTGTATCCCCTTTTTCGATGTAATTAAGAGGAAGAAAAAATTTGAATGGGGAGAAGATTGTAAGAAAGCTTTTCAAGAGTTAAAAAGTCATTTGGAAAAATGCTAATACTATTTAGTCCTGAGAATGGTGAAATCTTGTATCTATACATGGTAGTCTCAAAACATGCTGTGTGTTTGGTTTTGATCAGAGAGAAAAGTGGGACTCAACTTCCTGTTTATTACGTAAGCAGGAAGTGAAAGGATGTACAGGTTCGGTACCCGGTGACAGAAAAACTAGCTTATTATTTAATACTCACGGCGTGAAAACTTAGAGCGCACTTTCAAGCACATCCAATCAGGGTATTAACCAATTTTCCCCTTAAACAAGTATCAGTAAGTTGGAAACTTTGGGTATGATGGTAAAATGAGGAATTGAGCTTATTCAGTATGATGTTGAGTTCCAGCCACAAGTAGCTATCAAAGTGCAAGCATTGGTAGATTTTATTAATGAGTGTTCCAACTTCATTAAGGAACAATCAAAAAAGGAAAGGGATAAAACTAATATGGAAGTTATTTTTCGATGGTGCATCAAATATACAAAGTGGTGGTTTAGGGTTTGTAATAATAACACCAGATGGAAAACCCCTGCACTATGCCATGAAGTTAGGATTTTCCACAACAAACAATGTAGCCGAATATGAATCACGGGTGGTATGGTTGACTTTTGCATTGGAGCTCAAAATCCCATGAATTCAAATCTTTAGTGACTCCCAATTAATGGTAAATCAGACAAAGAAAGTATGTCAAATTGAAGAAGCGAAACTATCTATATACAAAAAAAAATTAAATATGCTTGCTTTATTTGAAGATTCCATACATCAAGTTCCAAGAGGAGAAAACTAACGGGCGTATTCATTAGCAAAGTTGGCTAGATCAAGGGCAGCCCCAGAAACTTGGTAATGCCAGTAGGGTACCAAGAAACTCCAAGTATTAAGAGGGAACAACCAAATAAGAGAAGGAAGTGTTAGTCCTAACAAGTTCCTAAGCCATGTTACAAGAGAAAGAAGGTTTAGTGGAGAAATTCCAAAAGAAAGAATTGATACACCAAGGACAGATGACTGGTATAATAACACTTGAATATCACCAATTATCAAATATATTTCTAAATGATTATTGCTATCTTACAAGGGCAGGCTAGAAAAATCAGGCGACGGGCTCCAACTTTCACGATAGTGGATGGATTTCTTAACAAGAAGGGATATGCACTTCCTTACTTAAGATGTGTGAGCCTGGATGATGGGATAAAAAAATTTAGTAGAAGCACATGAAGGATCCTAAGGAGACTTCTCTAATATGTAAAGAGATGGAAGAAATGCTAGAAATACTCAAAGATTCCCTAATTGCCACCTAGTTAATTAATCTTGGTTTCAAGTCCATGGCCCTTTGATATATGGGGAATTGACTCAATCGACCCTTTATCAATTTCTAAAGGGAAGCAAAATATGTTGTAATTGCCATAAACTACTTTACTAGGTGGGTCGAAGTAGAACCGCTCCCTAAGTTCACTTCTTAGAAAGTGCTTAGATTCGTCATTAGAAACTTAAAACTAGATTAGGAATTCCCCGTAAGATTAAATTGGACAATGAAACACAGTTCGAAAGTGAAGAGTTTCTTGGTTTTTTCATAAGAATGGGGTTTGTAAAAGATTTTCCTCCATGGAACATCTAAAGGCCAATGGGGTTGTTGAAGCTGCAAATAAGACTATAAAGACTATCCCTAAAAAGCGACTGAACAAAGCTAAGGGAATTGGGTAGAAGAGTTGTCACTTGTACATGGGCTTATCGAACGTCTACCAAAACAGCTATGGGATATACTCCCTATTCATTAACATATGGATGTGAGGTGATGTCACCAATTGAAATTGAAATACCCTCACATCAGAGGATCTCATATGCATTCGTTTTAAACTAAAAGCTAAAGAGAGAATCTCTTGGTTTAATACATGAGTTGAGAGATGAAGCAGTAAGTTCGAACAGTAGAATATCAGAGAAATTTTTTGAAATACCATGACTCGAAAGTGAAAACAAGAACATTTCAAGAGGAAGACCTGGTACTCCGAAGGGTAATGGCAAACACAAGAAATCCTAAAGAGGACTGCTAAGACCAAACTGGGAAGTTCCCATAATCATACGCAAAGTAACTCCCCCAAGAGCTTCCAAGTTATGTCGATTAGACGACGATAAGGTTCCTAAAACATGGAACGGAGAACACTTGTGACCATATTTTCCTACAGTGAATGAATAAAGCATCTCTTTCTGGGAAGAAAAAGTCTACATGGTTAGGAGTAAAATTCTCCTTGCACATGGACATTACCTTTAACGGTCAAAGCCTATATCCATGCAGAATTGGCTAGGTCAAAGCTTCTCCTAGAGAGTGGTTAGAGTAAGCCTTTATTCGTGCCATAGTATGCCTAGGTTAAAGCATTGACAAGCCCTTGGTCGTACCACGTTATGGCCAGGTCAAGGCGCCTACTGGAGGGAGGTTAGAGTAAGCCTTTATCCGCGCCACGCTATAGCCAGCTTAAAGCATCGACAATCCCTTAGCCACACCATGTTATGGCCAGGTCAAGGTGCCTCCTGGAGGGAGGTTAGAGTAAGCCTTTATTCGCGTGACGTTATAGCCAGGTTAAATCATCGACAAGCCCTTGGCCGTGCCACGCTGTGGCCAGGTCAAGGCGTCTTCTAGAGGGAGGTTAGGTAGGCCCTTAGGTCATGCTTAAGAATAAGCTAACTGAATGCACCACACAAAAATGGACGTAAATGACTAAGCTCAAGAATCGGCATATCAAATAATGGACTAAGACGTCCAAGCCCAAGAAGAGGAATATCAAATGACGGACTAAGACGTCCAAGCCCAACAAGCGGTGTATCAAATGACGGACTAAAATGTCCAAGCTCGAGAAGCGAGATGCCAAATGACAGACTAAGATGTCCAAGCTCGAGAAGTAGCCAATCAGATAACAACTATAACAAGGCCTAAAGGGTTGGCACATGTCAAAAGAGACAAAACCCAAAGAGCGGAACAAAACAGAAGGCTTAAATGAGAATCTTCAGCCTCCAACTAATCATCAAAGAAGAATTTCTAAACTTCACCTATTAATATCCAAATCTAGGTTTCGGATCATTATGAAGTTCTGGACTGAATTCGTTAATACCCGAATCTGGGTTTTGGGCCTTCACCAATAATTTATGGTCTTCATGATACCCGAATTTGGGTTTGAGACTATTGCTAATTTTTGGACTTCACTTATTAATGCACTAATCTGGGCTTAAGACTTCTATTATGAAGATAATTACTATGGATTTTTGATCATCCGACACTAATACTCGAATCTGGGTTTGAGAGTTCTATTATGAAGACTATTCCTGATTATCAGTTAGTAAAATCTAAATCTGGGTTTCAGATATCTTACTATTAACTTATGAACTTTACTTATAGATGCCCAAATCTGGGTTTTAGATTTCTAGACTTTCTAATACCTAAATTTGAGTTTTCAGTCTTTTACCATAAATTTTGGATTTCATCCATTGATTCTAGAATTTGGGTTTTAAAGTAGCTAGCATTGAGGTTACAATAGGCATATAAATCTTCAATCAAAACTTTGAATTTGTCTTCTTAATACCCAAATCAGGGTTATTAGTTTGCTACTCTGAACAACATCTGCCACGTCTGAATCTTGGCCCCTGGATCATTCTTATCTCTAAGAGGAGTTTCTAAATACCTATTACTTATCCCCCAAATAAGGACTCATGGGCTACAATAACTTATTTCTAAATGGTAGCTCATGACCTTATATTTCCAAACATTTTTTGTCTCCAACAGAAAGTCCTTGGAATTTAATTATTATAAGCCTGGATTACTATTAATCTCATAGGAGTTCAATTTATGAATTTCAATTTTAACTACAAAAGTTGAATGGTGGGGCTTATAATATTGGCAGACAAAAGGCATCAGTCCTCAATCGTTTGCAATAGTAGATTTCATATCTTTTATTAACCTGTACATGATGAGCAATTAATCTTTAGGGTTTTGAAGCTATGTTATATTAGCTTTATTTCCAAATCATGAAGCATATGTTTAAACGAGTAATAAGCTAACAATAGAAGATATTACTTGTTTTGAGTTTTGTGGGAAAACAAGGATATTAAGAATGAAGTAGATGTTAAATTTTTGTCTTAAGGAACAGAAGCTTCTTTCATATAGGGGAGGGGGCAAAATATTAACCATAAAATCCAATCGAGAAAAAAGGTATGAAAGAAGGCTTATAAAAGTGCTAGGCTCCATTAAAATCGAAGTTATGGGTTTCACCAAAGTTCAAAGAAGAGTGTTTCGATGGCATTGAGATGGCTTTCGTAAGAGTAGCAAGCACTAGGTACCATTACAAATGATAAACAGTACAAATGCCTTCGAAAATATGGGGAAAGAAGGCAATACTACCCTTCCGCCTCATTAAAAACTTTCGACGCAGATGAATGCACACAAAAGCAGGAATGGGTTCGAAACTCTTTTCGAGGGTGTTGAACGAAAGGCTTGTGCACATGGACCAATTCCTTCAAAATAGAAGGTCTCGTCATTTTCAAAACATTTGAAACCTTTTAAAAGCATGATGAAAATCCTACGTGAAGGCTGGGAGTCCTTTCCTGAAGGCTCAGATGTCCTACTCTATTGCTTTCGAAGTAATTTGAAAGCTCAACTCATTTCCTACTTACAACAGTATAGCAACACAAAGCAAAGAGCACTTCAATCACCCTTCCGACGAAGTCGAAAGCAGTCCAGTAGAGAGCAAAGGAAAAGAGACACTTAGACCATGATGGAAGCGAAAGGTTGGCAAGGAGAACCTTTACTGGGTTGAAAGGTCTATGAGGCACAAGAATGGATGAGAAAACTCAAAAGGGAAGCCTTTCAACATCATCGAAGTATGCGTGCAAAAAAAACTGAAAGAAGGCCTTTCGACCATATCAAAGGGATGCATGCGGAAGATTGGAGGAAGACCTTTCGAGTGAATCAAAAGGATGGGCATGAAAGGGGGCTGACATACATCTATAAATACGACCCATGGGGTCTGATTTTGGGGACCAGATTTTGAAATCCTAAACTCATTCTCCAATTTCTTATCTCTTAGCAAGATAAAACATTTATAAGCCTAAATCAATCTAGGGAAAAGCACTCATACTTTTGACTCAATTTGGATTAATGTTAAAAGATGAAGCGCTTGGATTCAATAAAGATTTGGATCATGAGGGAGATCATTTGGGATAATATTCAGAGGAAATACATTATCATCGTGTTTAACAATAATTACCGATAACAAAGATGATTATGATGTTTCGATCCCAATAAGTTCCTGAGTTTATTTTACCCAAGACGATATTCCATTGCATATATAACACAGAGTTTGCATACTGTACATTAGATCTATTTCCAAAGGATAAAAATCCTTATCGACTTAGTAGAAAGGAACGTTTCGAAAAGGATATGATGTATAAATGACTAACAATCTTATATGGGTGAATTCCTTTCGAAAGGCGCACATTTTCTACAATATATATAACCCTTTCGATGGGTTCTTCCTAGAAGAATTCAAACAATGATGTCGTAAGTAAACACTTCTCTTCAAAGGAAAAATGGCCCTTTCGACACAGTCGAAAGGAATGAGTGCCTGATATAAATTACCTCTTTCGATTCGCTTAGGAATGAGGTTTCGAAGGAGGTGTTTTCCCATTTACCTTCATTTCGATAAGGTTGATTGGAGCTATCAATTATCATCAATGTCTTTTCATAAGTCCACGCACCAAAAGCAATTTGTTTAGGTTAACCCAATCGAAAGGGGTTTCAATGATCACTTCAAAAAAAATCCTTTTTCAAGTGTAAACAATATTTCTTAGTTACTGCATATCTTCGGGAGCGTTAACAAGTTTTCTTGTTAAATTTTTTGGTGCTAGAAGGAAGGCTCGAGCCTTCGGCCTTGTGGCTATCTTATCGAATAATTACAGATTGTTTAACTTGGTGTAGTAAAATGAAATCCAAATGACTTAGCCGAATGGATGAAGTGGTCATTAACATTACAGATTTTGAAGAAATATAACTCCAACTTTCAACTTGGAGGGGTTTTGCCAGGGAAACCATCAACTTTAGTTCAACAAGACGATAGTGCAACTAAAATAAAGCACCTATAACAACAATTGCTAAAGATGTAGGGACTTCTCAAAGCAACATTGTCCCAAAAGTCTTCCAAGATAGCGAAACCAACGAATGGAGACGAGTTGATCTCTTCAAGAAGAAATGGGAACAAGAGCAAATCGACTTAAATATTCAAAGAAGAAAGACCATCCTCCAATTAAATTCGATCATCAAGGAAGAGTACTAAACAAATCTCTCGAATTGTCCAATAGCTCAACGTCGAAAGAGTACAATCCAAACCAAAAAAGTTACCATGACTTTGAAACTTATCAGAAAGACGTGGCAGAAAAAGAAATCAAAGAAATGTTGAATGCTGAGGGGAAGAAGACTTTGGATGAGAAAGCAAATGATAATGAGCGAGTAGCACCTTTCACGGATGAAATCATGTCAGCGGCTATCCCATCCTACGTAAAGATCCCAACTATGATGTACCATGGAACTACAGATCCCGACGATCATTTGATGGCTTTCGATAGCCAAATGGATCCGTATAATGCATCTGGAGCTGTACGATGCAGATTGTTTCCAATTGCTCTCCAAAGGCCATAGCTAAAAGGTATCGACAATACCGTAAAAATACGATCTACTCATGGAAGAAATTTTCTTGTGAGTTCTTTGCCCAATTTTTTGTATATGCAAGGACTCAACCATCATTATACAGTTCTTCCTAACATTAAACAGAGACAGGGAGAATCTTTAGGAGATTACCTTAAAAGTTTCAGCACAAAAGCGTTAAATGCTAAAGACATGAATGACCTCGATAAGCTCATTGCTGTACATTTTGGATTAATGGAGAATACACCGTTTCAAAAAAAACCTTTATTCATGGGTGCAAGGATCTGTAGGACTTCCATTTATAAGTCGACAAATTCGTTCTTATGGATAAGTTATATCAAGTTAAAAAGAAAGAAGTTCCTAAGAGGAAAAGAGTAGGGTTTGGATTAGATCGAGGTAGAAGAGAACATGATGGGAAGAGCCTAATGCTAATTCAATCGCATTAAACAAGCCTTTATCTTTCATCCATGCCGTGAAAAAGGAGACGGTTAATTTTCCAATTTCCTTTAAGGCCAAGAATTAGCCAGAACAAAGGAAATGGGATAACTATTGTGTTTAACACAAAGCAAACAGCCGCAAAACCGATGAATGTAGAGTTTTGATCGGATTCACTTAGAAGTTAATTCATGAGGGTCATTTGAAGGTGTTCATCTAGGGAAAACTGAAAGCTCCACGGGCTAGGGATGGTCCACAAAAGTTGCCTCATAATTCTGTTAATATCTTGGAGGAAAAAGGTCCTTTGACCTTGAGTCTATCGTTGAATAGGATTGATGTAATTAATGGAGGACCCCATCTAATGGGGACTAGTAAGGAGGCCAAGAATAAGTACATATAAGAGGCTAGAGAAGGTGTTTTCTACATTCAAGAAGAGCCCCCGCTTAAAAATCCATGAATTAGCATCCCGATGCCAAATCTTGTCATTACTTCTTAAGTGCTGAAGAAGGGAGTCCATTATCTACAAAATGATCCTCTAATGATTACAGCTCAAATTGGACTGTCTATAGTGTCTGAGGTTCTTATGGATAATGGTAGCCTAGTTATATCATTTTTAAGCATGCCTTTGACCAGATGGGCATCCCTGAAGACAAGCTAGAGCCCAACATTGAACCAATATTTGGGTTCAACGACAAAGGATCGACCCTAGTGAGACAAGTAAAATTAATAGTACATATGAAGGTACCACGCATTTACGAATTTTCGAAACTCACTTCGTGATCATTAACTTGCCATCTATTATAATTCTTTTTTTGGCAGACGCACACTTGATGAGAGAGATGCTTTTGTCTCGTTGAAATATCCGATGGTGAAGTTCTTAACCAAAAGCGGCCGGGGCACTGTCCGTGGAAGGCAATTTAGCTCTTTTGAAATGTATTTTTCTACGATTGATCAATACAAAGGGAGTCTTCTGCTTACTTTTGATTCTTCTACTATTTTGTAGCCTCCAAATGATGGATTTTTAAATCCAACATTTAAAGTACAGATTACATCTACTAAGACTAACAAATGTATGTATGAAAGGTAAATTTCCCCTGGAAGCAAGAGGAAGAGGGTCAATGCTAATTCTGTAGAAGAAGGCCAAACCATCATAGAATTTGGCTACTGTGGGCAAGAAGAAAAAATAAAACCCATTGAAGACCTCGAGGAGGCATACATAGACCCAAATGATTCACTAAAGTAGCCAAAGTAGGAAAGGAATTGGATAACAACTTAAAGAAGGACTTGATTTAGTTTCTTCAAACCAATAAAAACATATTTGCTTGGTCTCATTTGGATATGGTAGGGATTGATCCATCAGTTATGTGTAATGCACAAAACATCAATCCAGAAGCAACCCCCAATATACAGAAAAGGAGACAACTGGATAAAATTCAGTTAGACGCCTTAAAAGAGGAAGTTAAAAGGCTCCCTTAAAATGGATTTGTTTGGGATACATACTACCCAAAATGGCTAACAAACTCAGTATCAGTAAAGAAGTCGAATGGCAAGTGGAGGACTTGCATCGAATGACTTGAATAAGGCTCGGCCGAGAGACTATTTTCATTGCCACAAATTGATCGGTAGATTGATGCAACAAGTACGCATAGATTACTATCTGTCATGGATGCAAACTCAAGATACAATCGATACCCATGTTCAAGACAGAAGAGCAATATACAAGTTTAATTATTGATTAGGGAATCTACTGCAACAAAGTAGTGCCTTTTCAAATTGAATAATGCAGGGGCTATATGTCAAATGTTAGTCAACGAGATGTTTAAAGAACAAATTGGTCGAAATATGGAAGTTTACATTGACGATGTGCTAGTGAAGTCTTATGAGGCTAAAAGAAACCTTGAAAATCTAGAATAAATGTTCAAAAAAATCAGATTATACTGCATCCCAAAAATGCTTTTTTGGAGTCCATTCATGGAAGTTTTTAGGCTATCTTTTGAGTGCTCAAGGGATTGAAGCTAGCCCAAACCAGATTCAAGCTATTGAGGAAATGGCGGAGCCTAAAACTAGCAAAGAGGTAATCCATTTGAAGGAAAGGATAGTCGCTCTAAGCAGATTTATTTCCAAGGCGATTGATAAGTGTATCCCCTTTTTCGATGTAGTCGGGAAGAAGAAAAATTTTGAATGGGGAGAAGACTGTAAGAAAGCTTTTCAAGAGTTAAAAAATCATTTGGAAAAACCACCAATACTATGTAGTCCGGAGAATGGTGAAATCTTGTAATTATACATGGCAGTCTAAAACATGCGGTGAGATCGGTTTTTGATTAGAGAAGGAAGTGGGACTCAACTTCCTATTTATAACATAAATAGGCGGTTAAAGGATGTAGAGGTTCAGTACCTCGTAATAGAAAAAATAGCTTATTGCTTGATACTCATAGCGTGAAAACTTAGAACATAATTTCAAGCACATCCAATTAGGGTATTGACCTTGACCAATTTCCCTCTCAAACAAGTTTCCAGTAAGCCAGAAACTTTGGGTAGGCTGGTATAGGAATTGAGCTTAGTCGGTATAATATTGAGTTTCAGCCATAAGTAGCTATCAAAGTGCAAGCATTGGAGGATTTTATTAACGAGTGTACTAACTTCATTAAGGAACAATCAGAAAAGGAAAGGGATCAAAATCCTATAAGGCAGTTATTCGTCGATAGTGCATCGAATGAACAAGGAGCTGGTGTGGGGTATGTTACAATAACACCAGAAGGACACCGCCTTTACTATGCCATGTAGTCAGGATTTCCCACAACAAACAGTGTAGCTAAATATGAATCAATGCTGGTAGGGTTGACTTTGGCATTGGAGCTCAAAGTCCATGAATTCAAATCTATAGTGGCTCCCAATTAATGATAAATCAGATAAAGCAAGCACATCGGAATAAAAATGCCAAAATATCTCTATACATAAAGAAGGTATAAAGATGTTTTCTTTTTTGAATACTTTTTCTTACATTGAGTTCCAAGAGGAGAAAACTCACAGGCGGATTCATTATCAAATTTGGCTAGTTCAAGGGATCCCTAGAAACTCAGGTTGTGTAGTAGGGTACCAGAAACTCCAAGTATTAAAGAGGGAACACCCAAACAAGAAAAGGAAATGTTAGTCCTAACAATGTCCTAAGCCGTATTACAAGAGAAAGAAGGATGGGAAATTGGTAGATAAATTCCAAATGAGAGAATCGATACGCCAAGGACGGATGACCGGTATAATAACACTTGAATGTCACCAATTGTCGAATACCTTTCTAAAGGAATATTGCCATCTGACAAAGGGAAAGCTAGAAAAATCAAGCAACAGGTTCCCCTTTAATGACAAGGGATATAATTCTTTACAAGATGGGATATGCACTACCTTACCTAAGATGTGTGAGCCTGGAAGCTGGGATGAAATTATTGATGGAAGCGCATGAAGGATTCTATGGGGACCACTTTAATGGGACAAAGTTGGAAAAGATTCCCCAATTGCCACCTAGTCAGCTAACCCCGATTTCAAGTCCATGGCCCTTTGATGACCTAATCGACCCTTTACCAATTTCTAAAGGGGAGTAAAATATGCTATAGTCGCCATAGACTACTTTACTAAGTGGGTTGAAGCAGAACCACTCCCCAAGATCACTTTTAGGAAAGTTCTCAAATTCGTAATTAAAAACATTATAACTAGATTTGGATTCTCCATAAAATTATATCAAAGAACGGAAGGCAGTTCGAAAGTGAAGAGTTTTCTCGGTATTGTCACAAGAATGGGATTATCAAAAGCTTTTCCTCTATGACACAGCCAAAGGCAAATGGATCCGTTGAAGCTGAAAATAAGACTATAAAGACTATCTTGAAAAAGCGACTGAACAAATCTAAAGGGAATTGGGTAAAAGAGTTGCCTCTTGTACATGGGCTTATCGAACATCTACTAGAACAACGACGGGACATACTCCCTATTCATTAACATATGGGTGTTAGGCGACATTACCAATCAAAATTGAAAGATCCTCACATCGAAGGATCCCATATGTATTCGATTTAAACCAGGAGCTAAAGACAGGATAGCTAGATCTAATATATGAGTTAAGAGTTGAAGCAGCAATTTGAACAGCATAATGCCAGGGAAGAATTTCGAAATATTACAACTCGGAAGTGAAAACGAGATCATTTCAAGAAGGAGACCTAGTACTCCAAAGGGTAATTGAAAACACAAGAAATCTTGCGAATATGGACCGCTAAGACCAAACTGGCAAGGTCCTCTGATCATATGTAAAGTAATTCCTCCAAGAGCTTACAAGTTATTTCGACCATATGACAATATCATTCCTAGAACATGGAACGCAAAACACTTGCAACCATATTTTCCTACAATGAATGAATAAAGTAGCTTTTCTTAAAAAAATTATATATAGTTGGGAGTAAAATCTTCCTTGCACATGGACATTACCTTTAACGGTCAAAGCCTTTGTCCGTACCGAGTTGGCAAGGTTAAAGCACCTCCTCGAGAGTGGTTAGAGTAAGCCTTTATCCGTGCCATGTTATGGCCAGATTAAAGCATCGACGAGCCCATGGCCGCACCACGCTATGGCCAGGCCAAGGCACCTCTTCGAGGGGGGTAAGAGTATGCCTTTATCCATGCCACACTATAGCTAGGTTAAAGCATCGACGAGCCCTTGGTCGCCCCATGCTATGGCTAGGTCAAGGTACCTCCCGGAGGGAGATTAGAGTAAGCTTTATCTGTGCCATGCAATAGCTAGGTTGAAGCATGGACAAGTTGTAACATCCCCTATTTAGAGGCCCAAAGCTAAGTGTTATAGATGCTGCAGTCATCTACAGTATTAGCTTCCAACGACTAAATACGGCTATGTTAATGGTATCGATAATATGAAAAGTACTTGAGTATGAAATAAAACACAGATTTCATAATAGAATTTTCGATTTTATTTCAAAACATACGTTCCATATTCATATTACATAATCCTAAAGTTTCCCAAGTAATGATAGCATATACATATTACAAAATACGCTAAGAGCGACATATAAAGATGCCCCCTTGAAAGATCAGAGTAGTATAGTCATAATTGACATAATACACACAGCGGAATAAAATAACTAGAACAAGAACTGTAATTCATAAATAGCTACCCGTAAGCCTCATGTTCGCTTATGGTAGCTTTATTCATCATCCTACTAAGAACCTGAAACGACCTTAACTCTTAGCCTACTCAAATCAATTTTGAGCACCCAAGAGTTTAAAGGGAAAAACATAAACTTCGAGTCAGACTAAAGCCTGGTGTGAATAATACTATGCATCCTAGTTATTAATGTTCAATGAGGCCATACCGCTTAGCAGAATAGGTTTCCCTCACTAACATCCCTTAAAAACACACCTTTTGCAAACCTTTTCCTGCAACCAAAACTGGTTAAATACTGTAAAGCATCATTATGTAAATATACATATAAGGTAATAAAACAACTATCTATTCAAATATTTTAGTTTCATTTGGCTAACTATTAACCTTTGGCTGACTCGGGCCTGCCAGATAATATAAAATAATAATCTAACATCTGTTAGACACTCCTCATATGGACGGTTTGTCCTTAACTATCTGTTAAATATTTCTCTTTTGGACGGTCTGTCCCTAACTTATCATCTCCCAAGGTTAACTGATCCTAATGGTTTGTGGACTCACCAATAACCTATTTGTATACAAATATATATTCCCTTCTATGTGTAATCATAATTTTAGTCTTACCTATGACAAAGCCCTACACATGGGAATTTTGGACAAAAATTAGATGGGCCAATAGCTAATGTATGGGGCACGACCCCATACAGTCCCATTAGGTATTCTAATATCTAAGTCATTTTCACTTTGGAATCCCCTCCCATAATTTTCCTTGAAACCTTTTCCAAATGATTTAAAACTTTTAAATCAAACTCACATAAGGAAAAATACATGTACTTTATGCTTTACTCAAAATCACTTTGCCATGTTATATATATATACACACTTTACTCAAACCTTTGTTCAACATATAAACATTTTAAAGTACCTCTTTCGATTCCATTGAAAGCGCCACTTTCGTAACCAAGTAAAACCCTTCACTTATCTAGGTAGAATGGCCCAAACCTTCTTTTCGAAAACATTCCTAAAAGCCTTTCGAAAACTTTAAAAAACATTCTTTCGAAAGCTTTGAAATCTTGGACATCATATCTTAAAACACTTCAAAACATTTCCTTTAGAAACCCTTGGAAAACCTTCCATTTC
The DNA here is from genome assembly GCA_030765085.1 of Allium cepa. Lineage (NCBI taxonomy): Eukaryota > Viridiplantae > Streptophyta > Magnoliopsida > Asparagales > Amaryllidaceae > Allium > Allium cepa. The sequence continues at coordinate 794,390,135 of CM060938.1, read as the reverse complement.
AACCCTTTCGAAACCATTGGAAAACGCAACCTTTCGACTGCTTCGAAACCTTTCCTTAAACCCTTTCAAAAGCGATCAAACAATAAACCTTTTGAAAGCAATAAAACATTTAGCTTTTTGAAAGCCTTTAGGTTTAATTTAAAACATATGGAAACCTTTAAAAACAAATTCGGTCGAAATTATTTTAATTATGCCTTTAAGTAGAGCACAAGGATCAGAAACCCAATAAACTTGAAAACATTCCTTTTGAAAGCTTTTCCTAAGTAAAAAGTGATGGTGTCTAAACCAACCATCCGAAAGTATTAGAGAAGTGGCTAAGTTTTAAAAGCTAAGTATATCTTTCGAAACCATTAATTTCGAAAGGTAAAAGGGCGGTAGTTAGTGGTTTTGACCCCTTCGAAAACTTTACTTAAAACAAATGAGTGCAACCCATTCGAACCCATTTTCTTTATACATATTTGACTCGGTCGAAAGCCAACTTAGTTTAAAGCTATCCTACCGAAAGTAAGCATGCGCTATTTAATTTTAAAACAAAGGCATACTGCAATGTAACACCTCGATATTTAACAGGAAATGTAATTAAAAAGAAATTAAAAAGCACATTTGGTACCATGGTAAAGGCGCATGTTGACTTCCTTAGTGACCAGGGATCAAGTCCCATTGTCGCCCAAAATCAGGAGCGATGTTCTTTTAGCTGGTTCGTTTCTAGCGATTTTCCTACGTATTTCAGCGTTGTTTCCGACTATGCCGGCTTTCCATTCGCTCCTGTGATGCAATAGAATGAGACAGCTAAATTTTATTGGTTGAGAGATGTGTTTGGGCTAGAGTGGATAACCATAAAGTGTATGAAAGAACCAGATTCAATCTAAAATAATCTAATGGATTATATTCACTCAAACAATATATAAATAAACCGTCTAACTTAAACCTTGTCTCTTATCCAGCCGTCGCCATAATTCTACAGTAAAATTAGTGTGAATTATTCTTCTTCCTTCTCTACTAAATTAACAGACCTCTACCAAATTAAATCATCTATATATATTCAAACAATTGGGGAAGTTTAGAAGAACCAAAGGGAGAATGATTAAAGCAAAGCTTTTCCAAATTATACAAGCTCAAGTGCCAAGTGAGTGGGAATTAATATGAAATAGAAAAATAAATTAGTTCAATTTCAGTTCTTTTCTGGCACATTAATTTGAATTCATTTATGTTATTAATTAAGAAAAGATGTAAATTATTACAACTTCTTCTTCTTTCACTTCTCAAATCTGATTCATGTTTGGTTTAAAATATGGGACATATAAATTGTCTATTCACGTTTTATGGTATAAATAAGATTGAAATTTATGTAAATTATTGTATCTTCTCCTTCTGCCACTTCTCAATTCTAATCTATGTTTGGGTTGAAATTTGGAACAAACAAATTGTTATTCACGTTTCATGGCGTAAATAAGATTGGTATAATTAAATTAAATTGAATGGTAGAACAAGTGAGCTAAATAAATTCAGAATATGTTACTTGTATAAAATTTAGGTTTTTATCGATATAATTACATAATTTTGAATATGGTTTTGGAACAAAATTGGAAAGTCTAATTAGCATAATGTTTGTTTCATATGTAGTCTAAAAATGTAAAGTGGAATTTTGTGTAATTAAATGGTTTGTGGCTATTGGATAAAAAATTTGTATAAGCTAAATCTCTAAAAGGAGAACGTAAATTAGGGTGGAAAAAATGCAAATTAAATGGACCTTAAAGGCTAATGTAAATCTGTAACAAAATGGCATAAAAATTACAGACAAACCATACGAACCAAACAGACATGAAATTATAACACCATTTAAGAAAAAAGGAAATTGTGAAATAACCAAATCGGATGTAAAAATGTTCTAAAGCATAATAATGGAAATAAACAGTATATAAACCGTAACGGTAAAATTAATTAATCTGGAAACGATTTGGTAGGTAGACCTTCTAAAGGTCTGGATAGGTGTTTCATGCAGTTAAGACCAAAATATAGTTTTGGCTGTACGTACTAGGAGAAAGAAAATATGTTCGCAAGGATGTTTGTTACCTTTTATAGGTTGTTGGTATGTAGGATAGATAGCACCAGCAATCATAGGCTTCTTTAGGCAGATCGACGCGGACAGAACCGGACAAGTGTGCTCCAAAGTAGGCTTCTTTAGGCAGATCGTTGGAGGATTTTGCACAGCAGACTTAGCTGCAGGGACACTTTCAGAGGAGTGACACTTTGGATAGGGCAGTCCACGTTGGTGACTGAGGAGATGGAGGATAAGAGTACAGTTTGGCAGAGCCTAAGTGCAACTTCAAGGTCCTACGACGTTTTTTGAGTCGGCGCTGGTCAGACGTAAGAGGCATTCAATCACGGTGCATGGGTGAAGAGCATGACTTTCACACTGTAGCACGTGGATAAGAAAGGACAGCAGGTCCGACAGGCCGATTGAGGTTTAGTATTACTACACGGTTGACTTCCCTAGAGTGACCATAGACTTTGGTTTCTTAGGAATTGTATCTAAGAAGGATTCAATGTATTATATAATTCACCCTCTGCGATATCCAGAGATGACCTGGAATTAAACTATTTTATTCTTTCTTCTTTATTTATTTCTCGTTCACCAGAATTTATGCCCGATCCATTCCTATTTTTCCTATTTTTTCCAAATCACAGGAAGATAGTTTAGCAACTATTGGGATTTAGTAAAAAGGCATTTTTCACTCCTAAGTTCAACACTTAGAGAAAGTAGCCTAATCCTGGTTAGTAACAATATGTTGAATACTTTATCATTATTCTGCTATGAGAATTTATAAACATTACTTTGACTTGCCTTTGTTGTTTGCAGGATACCAAACCGGCAATTCATGCTTTAGTGGACATGGATTTTCGATTCATCGAAAATTTAAGCCTACCGGAGTGCGGGTTATTACATTTAGCATCAGAGCTTCGGTTAGCAGATCTTAAAATATAGGAAGTATGAGTGAATGTATTTGCAAAAATAAATATACTTAAATCCAATTAATCCCAATTATAGATTAATAATATATGAAAAGTCCACAGAAAGAAAGAAAATTTGTACTTGAGTTCTAGTTGGGTCGCAATAGCCCAAGGATGTTCAGTCCCCATTTTTATTTCCGATGGAATATGCACAATAGGTCCATTTATTAGAAAAAGTTAGAATCCATATGTTATGCATGTAGGAAAATTCCTTTGAGAAAGAGGATTTAGGTGGGGAGAAAAAGGATTTCCAAGATTAGGAATAGTACATTCCTAAGTAAGTAAGTAGAGGTCCACTTTAAGTTTTACCAATTCAAGAGGAAACTTTCTGAGATTAAAAAGTTGAAATATATTTGAAAAAGCAACAATGGGTTTTGGAAAACGGGTATGGTTTTTGTATGGTAAAGATTTTTATTTGAAGATTCTTTTTGTAAGATTATACAACATAAGTAGCTTGCTAGTTTCTTTATAAAACAAAACGAATTTAAATTTAAGTTAATTGGAAGCCAAAAATTTTAGCAAAGGAAATATTGTAAAACTTTATTCTTATGAAAGGAATAAAAAGAGCAATATAGCTTGGAAATATTTGTACATGAAAATTATTTTTATGGGTGAAAAAATAGATGATAGAAATTGGGATTATATACACGTTTTAGAAAGGGAGACATAGAACTTGAAATTTAGTTAAGTAACTGCATTAATACTGTAGATAGGTAAGGATTTGACATACTTTAATTTATTGAAATGAATGGAGTAATCATATAATTTCTACGAATCAACCAAGATATAAATAAACATGTTTCGTTGAAATTATAAGGAATATGCGGGAAAAAAAATCCTTGTAATTTCACACAAACATAAATCCTCCTTTAAAGGATTCATAGAAGATTTTTAATGGTTTCTGTAGTAGCTTCAATATATTAAAGTATAAAATCTTTAAGTATAATTAAAAGTGTAGTGATTGGAATAAATGTTGGTAAGTGTAGTAGGAAAAAGTCAAGGAACTCTTGAGAGATTCATTGTTCTTATCTACTCCAGTTTTTGTAATATGAAATTATGAAAGAACATTTTGAAAACAAATAAGGTATGTCTTTGAAATAAATGGTTTGGTGAAAATAAATAAGTTTTTCAAAAAAGAAAAACTTAATGAAAAAGTTGAATCAAAGATTCCAAATTTTAGAAATTTATAAAGGTCGTTAAAAGGAAAAGCGGGTTAAATTCTAAACTTAGAATTGTTGGTATTCCCATCCTGGTTTAGGGGATAATTTAAATTCAAACACCGTAAGAGTGTAAGGTAAAGCCATCAAGTATTTATCGATTTAATAAGAAGTTTTAAGTAACACTTTTAAAGGCAAGAATTTTGGGATTTCGAATTTTTTTTGGAATGGAAGAAATAAATGCCAAACCAAGTTTCAAAATATGGAGTAGATAGGAAATGGATCCTAAGGTTAAGGGTTCCTTAGGATTAAGACACGTATTAAGAGAACGTACTTGAAAAAAAATGGTTTTTCAAGGATTCTTTCAAAAAGTTTTCAAAAACGAATTTTGAAAGTATATATTTATATATATATGTATATAGATAAAAGTTTTGTTAAAAGTAGTTTTTAAAGGTTTTATCTATATATGTCAGAATCCCTTTTATTCGTGCCTACCATATATATGGGAAAGTGAATTAGAACAAGTTTTAGGAGGTAGGATGGACCTTCCCTAGTAATTCTTGTAGAAGTGCTAATGTTTGTTTCTTATATACGCTAGTGGTAGTTGTTATCCCGCTTTTTGGCAAAGCCGTGATACCAAAAGATCGATCAGAAACCGAAGGTAGTTCGTCTCAAAGATTGGTTATACATTGCTTCGCTATGGATATCGATGAATTTTTTCCGAGACGGGATCAGACTACAATTGATAGAATATGGCAAGCAAAGTCATGGGAACCAGCATTCCAAATTTCAGGTTAATCGGAGGTCGTATGAACGAGATATGATCGATGCAAGTTAGCCAAAGTATGATGTTCGAATCCATAGGATTCGTATCCATCACCATCTGTCTAGTTCGAATCCATTAGTACGACCTCGGTTCGTATCCATCGGTCGACTCCATCTAGTTCGCACCCATCAGCGAGCAATAGTTCGAATCCATCAGACAACCTCTCTTCGAATCCATCGGTGACTTCACTTCGCATCCATCAGATGATCTCACTTCGCATCCATCAACAGATAGTGTGCTTCGTATCAATTAGCCAATGCCTACTTCGTATCCATCGGCAGAAGATATATTCGAATCCATAAATATTGCTAGACTTCGTATCCATTGCGTTCGCATCAAACAGAAAAGAATTAGCCTCGCGTCTACCTGGTTCGTATCCATCAAGTTGAAGTCCTTCGAATCCATCCTGCTACAACCAATTCGTAACGATCGACTGAGGCATATCCCGATCGATACGAACGAAGCCTCACTCGAGTCCAGATGCTGTTGATATTTCCGAGTCCATCGAGTCAAGGCAGCGAAGTCTCCGGGACGACTCGATCAAATAGACGAAGAAAGAGGATCGATGCGAAAGTTCCGCTCCACGTCATCACGAAGTCGCGTGCTACCATCAATTCGAAGCAATCGATGCGAATGGATCGATTCGAACAAGATGAACAGACGAAGAACGCAATTTCGAATCGATCATAACTTGGGATCTACAAGTCCAAATGCAATAAATTTTCACAGGAACTTACATACATGTTGAAGAATGTCCACACCAAATGTCATCTTGATTGGATGATTTCTTGATCGATTCGAATGGAGTTCGAATCGATCTCAAAGTGGGCCAAATTTCCTGAGGCCGGGCATGTGGGCCCCTCACGTGCCAGAAGTGGTCTCCCAAAATTTAGGCGAAATATCAGCCTCCTACAGCTATAAATAGAGCCCCAGGTCATTCAGAAAAGGGGATCAGAATTCTGAAGCGCCAAGACTCTACCGGATTCAATTCTACACATTATCATCGCTGTTGCATTCAAGTTTCAGAGCTATAATCCATTGTAACTTGTTGTAACCAACTGTAATCATCAAGAGAATATCAATAAAGTCACCAACTTCAAAGTGGACGTAGGCACGATCGCCGAACCACTATAAATCCTATGTTGTTTATTGTTCTTACTGTGAATTTGCTGAGTGATTTTCATATATATTTCTCTACATATCTGATATTTGAGATCTGTGATTGTGAACGGTTACTTTCAACGGCTATTGGGTGTTTGTGACCATTTTTGGTACAAACATTTTGGTGCTTTCACTGAGAATTGAACTCAAGAGTTCTACCAATTAGAAGTTGATTCAAAGAGTTTGAGAGTTCAGATTTGAGAAATTATGACGAGACAATCGAGCAGAAGGCCAAGGCTGGAGCGAAGTCAGCTTGAAGGGAGTCAAGAGGCTTCTTCAGGTGCAAACCAAGCTTCAGTCTTCATCACTAGGGACGAGATGGAGACAATGATGAAGAAACAGGAGGAGTTGATCCAGAGTTTATTTCAACAGATAGGGCAACTTGGAGCACAGAATAGAGAAGCTGATGAAGTTCAGAACGGAGCAGGACCATCCGGCGTAGCACCTGGATTAGGTGGCACATGCATGGAGAATGTTGATCCAATCTCGGAGAGAGAGAGAGAGAGGAGCATCTGCACGACCTGGGAGTAGCAGAGGAGTGAACGCTCAGTCAAGGGGGCAGATCCCAGAATTCCCTCGTGGACTCAGGGGGCAGGCCGAAGACAATGGACGAGGACTACAGCCTGAAAACAATGACAGATTGGTGGAGATGGTTAGAAGAGCTATGAGAGGCGGTTTGGTAAACAAAGATTTGGAGGATGTTAGTAGGAGTCCTTTTACTCCAGCAATCAGACGAGCTAGGAACCCACCGGATTTCAAGCTACCATCGTTGGACATGTATAACGGGAGAACGGACCCCATGGTTCATCTAACGAAGTATATGAGGCATATAAAGGTGCTGGGGGCATCAGAGGAGGTTATGGCCTGGTGCTTTCCATTATACTTGGCGGATGTTGCAGCGTTATGGTTTAGACAACTAGGAAGTGGATCTATCGGAACATGGAATGATTTAACTGAGAGATTTATGAGGCAATTCAGGGTTCACATTACAAGACCCAAGAATGTGATGACTTTGGCAACTCTAAAACAGAAAGCCGGGGAGACTTTGAGAAGTTTTCTGGCACGCTTCAATGCAGCAGCAGCTTCAGTGGATCGACCAGATCCATCTATGGTTGTGATGGCAGCTGTGTCCGGAGTAGCTGACGGCACAGAGTTCAAAAATTCTTTAACTAAAGATCCACCTGTGGATCTAGGGGAATTCTACGACGAGGCAGAAAAGTTTTTACGATTGGAAGATGCAAACGTCGAAAGAGAAGAAGGAGAAGGGATTGATATTTATGCGATCAAAGGAGGAAATCCCCCTGAGAAAGGTGTAGAAACTAGCAAGGGAAAACGAAAGGCTGAGGATAATAATGACAGATCAGTGCGACCGCGGAGGGAACCGAGATTCACCACATACTCAGAGTTGAACGATACTTTGGAACATATCTACCAGGACACTAAGGGGCAAGTCCCTTATCGAAAGCCAACGAGAAGAGATCCGACTAGCAACGAGCGAAGGTCGGACAAGTATTGCTCATTCCATGAGTTGAACGGTCATAACACGAACGACTGTAGGCATCTGAAAGATAAGGTGGAAGGGCACATCAGGAGTGGCATGCTGCTCCAATACGTGAGGAGGCGTGCTCCAGCGGTGGAGCCGGAGCGACCACTATCTACATCATCCAGGAGTGGCCCTGAACCGGGACACCGTATGATTATCAATTGATCGAAATAACGATGAACAAGTCATAAGCTTCCCACTGACACAATTAAATCATTTACACATGTATGAGATCGCGAGCGATCCCCAGGCATGCTCTGAATGATCATTGACCGTTTCGTAGTGGGAACTTACACTTTGACATCCTTGCTTTGCTTTTGTTCCGTTTTGATTTGGACACTTAGACTTGGTTTGTTTGGGCATTTCTATTTTAAAATTCATCTGTTGAATAGATATTTGGTTTTGATAATTCTGAAACGGCTAAGCTAATTACACATGTACGAGGTCACGAACGGTCCTTAGGCATGCTCTGAGATGGCGATAAACTGCCCTGACAAACGATCCAGGGACCCACTCGAACGTGAGCCTGGTATCGATATTATTAAGTCCCCCCGGGCACACTCATTCGCCTCGAACGGCACCCGATCGCGAACGATCACAACTCGCCTCGAATGGCACACGACCTCGAACGGTCACAATTCGCCTCGAACGGCACCCGATCGCGAACAATCACAACTCGCCTCGAAAGGCACACGACCTCGAACGGTCACAATTCGCCTCGAACGGCACCCGACCTCGAACGGTCACAATTCGCCTCGAACAGCGCACGATCGCGAACAATCACAATTCGCCGCGAACGGCATCGACCGCGAACGGTCCCTTTCCATCCTTCGCCGCGAACGGCATCGACCGCGAATGGTCCTGATTCATCTCAAATGACATACGATCCCGAACGATCGTCATTTGAGGTCATATGAAATTATCAAGTTCTTTACAGGTTGCGGACGGGATATGAACATCCAAATCAAGGCATTACAAAACACACCTTCCTACCGCAAGGCATGTTTTGGGGAGGCAAATGTTATCCCGCTTTTTGGCAAAGCCGTGATACCAAAAGATCGATCAGAAACCGAAGGTAGTTCGTCTCAAAGATTGGTTATACATTGCTTCGCTATGGATATCGATGAATTTTTTCCGAGCTCGGATCAGGCTACAATTGATAGAACACGGCAAGCAAAGTCATGGGAACCAGCATTCCAAATTTCAGGTTAATCGGAGTTCGTATGAACGAGATATGATCGATGCAAGTTAGTAAAAGTATGATGTTCGAATCCATAGGATACGTATCCATCACTGTCTGTCTAGTTCGAATCCATCAGTACGACCTCTGTTCGTATCCATCGGTCGACTCCATCTAGTTCGCACCCATCAGCGAGCAATAGTTCGAATCCATCAGACAACCGCTCTTCAAATCCATCGGTGACTTCACTTCGCATCCATCAGATGATCTCACTTCGCATCCATCAACAAATAGTGAGCTTCGTATCAATCAACCAATGCCTACTTCGTATCCATCGGCAGAAGATATATTCGAATCCATAAATATTGCTAGACTCCGTATCCATTGCGTTCGCATCAATCAGAAAAGAATTAGCCTCGCGTCTACCTGGTTCGTATCCATCAAGTTGAAGTCCTTCGAATCCATGAAGTTACTCCACTTCGAATCCATCCTGCTACGACCAATTCGTATCGATCGACTGGGGCATATCCCGATCGGTACGAACGAAGCCTCACTCGAATCCAGATGCTGTTGATATTTCCAAGTCCATCGAGTCAAGGCAGCGAAGTCTCCGGGACGACTCGATCAAATAGGCGAAGAAAGAGGATCGATGCGAAAGTTCCGCTCCACGTCACCACGAAGTCGCGTGCTACCATCGATTCGAAGCAATCGATGCGAATGGATCGATTCGAACAAGATGAACAGACGAAGAACGCAATGTCGAATCGATCATAACTTGGGATCTACAAGTCCAAATGCAATAAAATTTTCACAGGAACTTACATACTTGTTGAAGAATGTCCACACCAAATTTCATCTTGATTGGATGATTTCTTGATTGATTCGAATGGAGTTCGAATCGATCTCAAAGTGGGCCCAAATTTCCTGCGGCCGGGCATGTGGGCCCCCTCGCGTGCCAGAAGTGGTCTCCCTAAATTTAGGCGAAATATCAGCCTCCTACAGCTATAAATAGAGCCCAAGGTCATTCAGAAAAGGGGATCGGAATTCTGAAGCGCCAAGACTCTACCGGATTCAATTCTACACCTTATCATCGTTGTTGCATTCAAGTTTCAGAGTTATAATCCATTGTAACTTGTTGTAACCAACTGTAATCATCAAGAGAATATCAATAAAGTCACCAACTTCAAAGTGGACGTAGGCACGATCGCCGAACCACTATAAATCCTGTGTTGTTTATTGTTCTTACTTTGAATTTGCTGAGTGATTTTCATATATTTTTCTCTACATATCTGATATTTGAGATTTTTGATTGTGAACGGGTGCTTTCAACGGCTATTGGGTGTTTGTGGCCATTTTTGGTACAAACAGTAGTAGTGGAATTTTGGGCATGAAAGTAAATCAAGGAGATTAACCCAATGCGACCTTTAGGAGATGGATAAGTTGGAAATAGATATGAGAAAAAGGTTTTGCGACCATAAGAAAATTTGTGTGTTTTTAGTATTGATGCATAAAAGTGGGCTTAAGCTATTAGGTTTCCTATTATCTACTCCAATTTAAATGGTAAATAAGTGAACGTGTTTCTCAAAATAAAAATAGCGGAAATCTTATATTTAAAAGAGAAAGGAAAATGATATGAAATTTTTCAAATAAATTTTATGGGAATTCTATAAAAAGAAATGGTTATATGTTATTTTTCTATAACCATCGTAGAACGTTTTAAGCACATTATTATATTCACCCTCATTGTATATTTTGCTTTTAGTGGAAGCAATGGGTGCCTGATATTTTAGTTCAATAAAATAATCAGACAAACCACTTAAATTTCGTTAAAAAGAAAAATTGAAAGAATTTGACAAAAATATGAGGAAAGCTATTTTTTCAATAATTGTTTAGCATTTATTTTACACATTGTTGCACTTATCTGCAATGTGTATTTTACTTTTAAAATGGAAATTTTTAAGAAAAAAAAGAGAATTTAAAAAGTCTATAAAGCACTACTTCTGAACTTTTATTTTGAAATAAATAATATTTGGAAATATATGGGTAAATGTTAGTAAGTAAAAAAAATTAAAAATAATTTACGAGTTTTAAAACTTTCTAGCTTTGTGAAATTTGAAAATAGGAAGATTTTAAAATCTTAGGCGACTTACTAGTTGTATGGAAATGGTAAAAATTAGAAGTTGAACTAAACTATAAAAGAAATGAAAAGGCGGACTTCATAATTTTAAAGACTAATTCGCTTTAAGAAATTTTTGATCTTTGTTAAAAAGACAAAGTAAAAATGTTTTGATATTCACTTAGAAAGGGAAGAAATAAATTTGGAGTTAGGTAAATAGGATTAAGTGGCCCACTAGGATAAGGTTGACTATAGATTTTGAAAAACAAATGAAAGAGTATAAGAAAGTTGTGGTGGAAGGTTTGTGTTCCATTTCTGATATTTCAGTATGCACCTTGTTTGATTCAGGAGCATCTCATTCCTTTATCTCTACTTCTCTTATTGAGGGTCTTTATTTAGATGTTTCCATCATTTCTGATCCAGTAGTAGTCTCAAACCCAGTTGGAGGATCGGCTTACTTTTCGATGCTTTTTCGAGATTTGAAAATTTTGATTGTTGGGGTAGAGTTTGACTGTGAGGTATTCGTTCTTGGTTTCTCTAATTTTGGTCTTATTTTGGGTATGGACTAGTTGTCGATGTATGGGGCTATCTTAGATTGTGACAGGAGGCTTGTTAGGTACATACAGTGGGCGTACTTTGGAGGTTTCATATGATCCGCGAGGGTCTGTTATGCTTAGCTACCTTTATTCTTCAAGCGTATCACCCGATGATCTTAGTTTTGTTCCAGTTGTTTCTTTGTACCATGATGTTTTTGAGGAGGCCACTGGCCTTTCCCTATGGAGGGAGGTTGATTTTAGGATATATCTTGTTGAATGCTCAACCAGTTACTCTATCGGTTCGGGATATGGCTCCGAAGGAGAGGATTAGGATTTCATATCCACATATTTTATTGGTAAGTTTTCTTTTGAACATCCTGTTTTTGATCTTTTTCAAATTAGGATCCTTCGATGGATCAATTTAGATGATACTTTGTGTTGGTAGGGATATTTGTAAACATGCCATAGGTCATGTTTGTTTGATGGTTGCTTGTGGTTGCAAGTGGATGTCAATATTTGCAAACGGATGCATCGCATGTACTAGACAGATATTTATTAGGATAATTGGCCAACTAGGTACACACACCTACATATGCGTGCCTGTTATCTATTGCATTTGCATATGGTTGTGTGTGTGTGTATGTGTGTGTGTGTCTAAATGGATGTTGCATATGAATGGTGCATTAGGTTGAATGATTGAAACATACATATAGAATTATCAATTATACTAGGGTAATTACGTACATTTGGCTGCATGGTATAAGCATACTTGCATTACAGGAGGTCAATTGAATTAGTAGACCTACCACCTTTTCACATTACATAAGTTCATATGCATTTCACTTTGCATAAATCATAAATTGCATTAGTTAAAAATATGGTCAATGGTAGAAATGGATTATGGTTGATTAGATGGATGTAGTTCTTGGATGCTAGTTGTTAATTACGTTCTTCCGTCTTTGGAGATTTCGGGGACGAAATCCTTTAAGGGGGCGAATGTAACACCCTGTTATTTAACGGGAGATATAATTAAAAAGTGCATTTGGTATAGTGGTAAAGGCGCATGTTGACTTCCTTAATGATCAGGGATCAAGTCCCATTGTCGCCCAAAATATGGAGCGATGTTTTTTTAGCTGGTTCGTTTCTAGCAATTTTCCTACATATATCAACGTTGTTTATGACATGTGGCAGTTTCCCATTCGGTCCAGTGATGCAATAGGATGGGATGGCTAAATTTTATTGGTTGAGCGATGTGTATGGGCTAGAATGGATAACCACTAAGTGTTTAAAAGAACCAGATTTAATATAAAATAATCTAATGGATTATATTCACTCAAACACTCTATAAATAAACCATCTAACCTAAACCTAATCTCTTATTCATCCGTCGCCATAATTCTACAGTAAAATTAGTGTGTATTATTCTTCCTGATTTTCTCTACTAAATAAACAAATCTCTAACAAATTAAATTATCTATATATATTCAAGCAATTTGGGGGAGTTTAGAAGAAATAAAGGGAGAAAGATTAAAGCAAAGCCTTTTTAAATTTATACAAGCTCAAGTGCCAGGTGAGTGGGAATTAATATGAAATAGAAAAATAAAGTAGTTCAATTTCAGTTCTTTTCTGGCACGTTAATATGAATTAATTTCTGTTATTAATTGTGAATAGATGTAAATTATTACACCTTCTTCTTCTTCTTTCACTTCTCAAATCTAATTCATGTTTGGTTTAAATATGGGACATATAAATTGTCTATTCACGTTTTATGGTATAAATAAGATTGAAATTATGTATATTATTATATCTTTGCCTTCTACAACTTCTCAATTCTAATCTATGTTTAGGTTGAAATTTGAAACAAACAAATTTTTATTTACGTTTCATGGCATAAATAAGATTGGTTTAATTAAATTGATTTAGAATTGTTATTCAATTTCCAATGGCAGAACATGTTAGTTGAATAAATTCACAATACATTACTTGAATAAAATTGTGGTTTTGATCGATATAGTTACATATTTTGAGTATGGTTTTGGAACAAAATTGGGAAGTCAAATTGGCATGATTGTTTGTTTCATATATGGCCTAAAAATATAAAAATGGAATTTTGTGTAATTAAATGGTTTATGGCTATTGGATAAAATTTTTGTATAAATTAAATATCTAAAAGGAGAACGTAAATTAGGGTGGAAAACAATGTAAATTAAATGGACCCTAAAGGCTAGTGTAAATCTGTAACAAAATGGTATAAAAATTACAGACAATCCATATGAACTGAACGGGCATGAAAGTAAAACATCATTTATGAAAGGAAAAGTGATATTGAAATAACCAAATCGGATGTAAAAATGCCCTAAAGCAGATTAATGGAAGTAAACAGTTTGTAAACTGTAACGGTCAAATTAATTAATTTGAAATCGATTTGGTAGGCAGATCTTGTAAAGGTCTTGATAGGTGTTTCTTGCAGTTAAGACCAAAATATAATTTTGGTTGTACGTATTAGGAGCGGGAAAGTAGGTTCACAAGGATGTTTATTACCTTTCATAGGTTGCTGGTACATAGGATAGATAACATCCACAATCGTAGGCTTCTTTAGGCAGATAGACACGGATGGAACATGACAAGTGTGCTCCTACGTAGGCTTCTTTAGACAGATCGTTGAAGGATTTTGCGCAGCCGAACCAACTGCGGGCGCTCTTTCGGAGGACCGACACTTTGGATAGGGGCAAGTCCATGTTGGTGACCGAGGAGATAAGAGGATAGGAATCCATTTTGGCAGAGACTGGGCACAAATTTGGGGTCCTACGAGATTGTTTGAGTCAGCGCTGATCAGACGTAAGAGGCATTTAATCACAGTGCACGGGTGAAGAGCATGACTTTCATGCTGTAGCACATGGATAGACAGTCATATTGCATGGGTTAAGAACATGGCTTTTATGCTGTAGCATGTGGATAGGTGAGGGCAGAAAGTCCAACAGACCGATTGACGTTTAGTGTTACTGCACAGTTGACTTCCCTAGGGTACCCATGGACTTTGGCTTCTTAGGAACTGTATCTAAGAAGAATTCACTGCATTATATTATTCACCCTCTGCGATATCCGAGGAAGACATGGAATTAAAGTATTTTATTCTTTCTGCTTTATTTTACTTCTCATTCACCAGATTTTATGTTTGACCCATTCCAATTTTTCCTATTTTTCCAAAATCACAGGAAGACAGTTTAGCAACTATTGGGATTTAGTAAAAAGGCAAGTTTCACTCCTGGATTCAACACTGTTAGGGAAAGTTGCCTAATCCTGGTTAGTAACCATATGTTGAATACTTTATCATTATTCCGTTGTGATATTTTATAAACATTACTCTGACATGCCTTTGTTATTTGTAGTATACCAAACCAACAATTCGTGCTTTAGTGGACTTGGATTTTTGGTTCATCGAAAATTTAAGCCTACTGGGGTGCGGGTTGTTACATCCAAACTTTTCGGTTCCCGTACATTAAATAATTTTTTATATTCATCAAAATACTTAGGAAAATTCTATAAAAATTCGAGAAAATATGTTTTAATATGTTTTCTAACATATATAAATTTCATAACCAAATAATTGTTAATTTTGCCATAAATAATTTAAAACTCAAGTAATATTTTTCTTCACTAGAAAATTAATATTAAATCCACATTAATTTAGAAAATTATGAAAAATGAAAACCATATCTAAAATATCAGTTTCGATCTACATTAAAATTCGCAAGGCATTTTGATGTCATTTAATATGTTTTCATACCAAAACATATTATAAAAACTAGTACGAACATTCATAAATCATCAACAAGCATATACAAACTTTCAGTCATCCAAAACATGACATTATCATTCAAAAACACTTTCGATTATGCTTAAAACCGAAAATCATAAGAAAAGCGAGATGTGGTAGTTATTCACCTTAGCTTTGTGATTAAAGATGTGAGATTTGAATGAATTTGAAGTTGATTAAGCTTTCCCTTTTTATCTTTCTCCTTCTTACTCTTGTAAATGGTGGCCGACCTCTCTTTTAATTTTAATTTTTGCAAACGAAATGTGGTGATACTCGCGGCTAAGGGTTTAGAGTATTAGTGAGTCATTTTTCCTATTTTACCCTTCCCTTATAACACATATTTTCCTAACACATTTTATTCAGCTATATCCTTTTGATTTACATGTTAACATGGCATGGCTATCCTTATTATAATCAAATATCAATCCAATAATTATCTTACATCATTTTATTTTATTTAACTGATTAAATATCCTAAATAATGTTACTAAAATTATGGGTTGTTACAGACTCCATTCCTTAAAGAATTTCGTAAAATTAATTGAACACTGACTAATTTTCAAGAACTTTATCTTTTTTTTTAAAATTCTATCTGCGAATATAATTGGTTTCAATTGCTATAAATGACTGCCATCAAGCAAGTTCAAGCGTCACATAGTGCTTAATTCTTTTTTTTCAACAATTTTTTAAATAAAGAAGACCACTTGGGTTTTATTCAATTTGTGCCATTATTAAGTTTTCAGATACAAGCCTTTCTCTCCCTATTTAATGACTGGAACTAAGATTACTATTAAATAGCGAAATTTGTCTGCTTTGGAAGAGCATGAAAATCTTTTCAACCTAGATTTTACTTTCCGTGACTTATCATGATCATCTGATTTAGTCCCTTTAAAGGAAATGCAACCCATAAAAACTAGTAACTAACAAATGCTACCATCCTCACAATAGTATGTGTTTAGTAATCTAGAATACCCAAACTCTTTCTTGTTCATATAGACAGACAATATTTATACCTAAATCAACATAGAGTTCCTAATGATTAGTGGATATTCAACAAACTAATTGAAAATTGGACGAGAAATTGAATGAGGAAACAATAGGATTGGGTAAAAAAAAATTTGAAGTGAAATATGCTAACCGAGTAATAGTCGACACAAATGTATTAAAGGAAAACGATAGACAAATGTCAAAGATTACATTAGACTGCTGAGGACTTTTAAGATTAAGGCAAAATTGAAAAAGGAATAATTGCCCAGTCATTCAGCCAGAATCACCAGCACATTCAACGGAGTCGCTCACCCACTTCAGATCTCCATCTCGCAATATGGTCACTCATTCAGTTGTGTAATTCATATCTCAGCCAGCAGCTTATATGTCCAAACCTAGTCACATCATCGCTTTAATTTCAACGCCAGATCTCCTACTTGTACAATTGCATGTACATTTTTCGAGTACATATGAGTCTGCCCATAGGCAGATACCATTACACCTGTCGTAACTGCCCATATAAGCATACCAGCTTCATCACAATTCATCATCATACACTTGCCCAGACAATCACCATTCTCAACTGAAATTCCACATAGGTTGCCCAACTGCTCCGTAATTACTTGGGACGACAAATCCAAAGCAAAGTGTACTACAAATGCATCGCATTTTCAATGTAAAACACATTTTTATGGCAGCAATATAATAACTGCCATATATAAGGAATTGTAAGTGCAACTTAAACTGAAGCGCAACTGTTATATGATTTGACATCCCCATTTGTTCCATATGTTTATTTAATTACTATTACAAATGTAGAGATAAGATTTATATTCTATAGATCACATATAAATAATGTTAGATATATTACAGCGAATTAGAAAACCTTTGAGGCACGTAATATGTTTGCCTTAAGGAATTATTCGCCCCCACTATCTGCAGTGAAGTATGTAGCGAAATTCCTTCAGGATACAACAAATTAGAAATTACAAAAGTACAGGGAAGAAGGGAGTTTTTAATAATTCAAGCTCTAGACATTGTATGTCTCAAGCTTATATGTCTAGACTTTCCATTATAAATCTTATTATATGCTCTAGACATTGTAGCTTCACTATCGCAGTAAACAGAAATGGCTGATGTTGGTTGTGGCCACAACTTTATCTCTGTTAACAAATTTCTTAACCATTCTGCTTCTCTTGCTAATGCATCTAAAGCAATAAATTCTGCTTCCATTGTAGAATGTGTGATAATTGTTTGTTTCTTAGACGCCCATGATATGGCACCTCCTGCAAGAGTAAAAATCCACCCAGTAGTTCCTCTATTTTCGTTTTCAAGAGTCGAACCACTTGCATATGAGAATCCTTCTAAAACTGCTGGGAAATTTCCATAGTAGAGTCCTAAATTACTTGTTCATTTAAGATAACCTAAAACTCTACCGATTGCTTTCCAGTGTGTAATACTAGGATTATTCGTATATCTAGATAGTTTGCATATTGCATAAGAAATATCAGGACGAGTGCAATGCATAGCATACATGAGACTGCCAATTACACTTGCATATTCTAGTTGAGCAACTGCTCTTTCAGAATTTGCAAATATTTTAATAGAAGAATCATAAGGGTTACTTGCTTCTTTAAAATTTAAATACTTATACTTAACAAGTATCTTTTCAATGTAGTGAGACTGACATAAAGCATATCCCTCACGATGTTTCCTCGCTTTTATTCCTAGAATAGTATCAACTTCGTTCAGGTCTTTCATTTTAAAACACGAAGTTAAATATTTCTTTGTCTCATTTATTCCTTCCATATTAGTACCAAATATGAGCATATCATCCACATATAGGCATATTATAATACCATATTTATTTGTGAATTTTGAATAGATGCACTTATCAGCATTATTATGCTTGAAGCCATTAGACAAAATTACAGAGTCAAATTTCTCATGCCATTGTTTTGGTGCTTGTTTTAATCCATATAATGATTTGACTAGTTTGCAAACCTTATTTTCATTTCCATTCATGACGAATCCTTCTAGCTGTTCCATATACACTTCTTCATCTATCTCTCCATTAAGAAAAGCAGTCTTGACATCCATTTGATGTACATATAATCCATGAGTAGGTGCAAGAGCAAAAAGAATCCTTATTGATGTTAGTCTAGCGACTGGAGCATATGTATCAAAATAATCAATGCCTTCCTTTTGCCTAAATCCTTTGGCTACTAGCTTTGCTTTGAAAGTTTGAACAGATCCATCTGTGTTGTATTTCTTTCGAAACACTCATTTACATCCAATTGGCTTGGATCCGACCGGTAAATCTGTTAGAAACCAAGTATTGTTAGATAGAATTGAATCCATCTCGTCCTGTATTGCTTCTTTCCAGAAAACAGCATCTCTTGAAGTAATAGCTTCTTTAAGAGTTTTAGGATCTTCTTCGTTTTTCAAAATATAAATTTTCTCATCGAGTAATTTATTTCTATCACCAACAACGAGGTGAACTATGTCATCTGGTGAGACAAAATCTGGATCTAAGACTTTGGCTTTCCATGGTCTTTGGCTTCTTCTAGGTTCATCAGGTACATTTTGAAGCCTTCTTTTATTTGGAGAACTATATTCAATGTTTTCATCATTCCTTTTGTAGACGATTTGTGCAGGATCTTGAACCGTCATGGAATCACATAAAAATTTATTTTCGATGAATTTTACATCTCTTGATTCCACAATCACATTAGATTCTACATCTAATAATCTGTATGCTTTAGAATTTTCAGCATATCCTACGAATATATTTTTTAACGCTCTTGGTCCAAGTTTTATTCTTTTCGGATCCGTGACCCTATAGAAAGCTAAACATCCCCAAACCTTTAGATATTTCAAGTTTGGTTTTCTTCCTTTCCATAATTCGTAAGGAGAAGTCTTGGTTTTCTTTGATGGAATTCTGTTATGCAAATGACATGCTGTTAAGAGTGTCTCTCCCCACAAATTGACATGTTGTTTATCATTTGAAATTAGAGCATTAGTCATTTCAACCAAAGTTCTATTTTTTCGTTCAGCCAACCCATTTTGTTGTGGGGTATAAGGTGCGCTCGGTTGATGAATGATTCCATTTTCTTCACAGAAGGATGAAAATTCGAAGGAAAAATATTCCCCACCTCTATCACGTCGTAGCACCTTAATCTTCTTTTCCTTTTGATTCTCAACATTGGTTTTGAAACGTTTAAACATTTCAAAAGCTTGATGTTTTGATCTCATTAAATAGACTTGTGTATATCTAGAATAATCATCTATAAATGTAATAAAATATCTATTACCACCTCTAGTTAATATACCATTCAATTCACAAATGTCAGAATGTATTAGTTCAAGTAGTTGAGTATTTCTTTCAGATTTTGGAAATGGATTTTTGCACATCTTTGCTTCAATACAAATTTCACATTTAGACTGGTTTACATTATCATATGAAATTATTCCTTCTTTATACATAAATTGCAAATTTTTGTAATTTAGATGTGCTAATCTATTATGCCATAAATGAAATGAATCAACAACATAAGCAAATTCGGTCATTTTATTAATACTTAATTTAAACATACCATTACAAGCATATCCTTTCCCAACAAACATACCACCCTTAGACATAATAAGATTATTACCATCTAGAACTCCCTTAACACCTTTATTACATAGGAGACTTGAAGAAACCATATTTTTTCTGATTTCTGGAACATGTAAACCGTTAACAAGAACAATCCTTTTGCCAGAAGTGAACTCCAATTCTATGGTTCCTTTTCCAACGACAGTTGAAGCATTATGGTTTCCCATAAGCACCTTGCTATCATCAGAAACCTTCTCATAGGATTTGAATAATGACTGGTTATTGCATACATGAATAGTAGCATCAGAGTCATACCACCAATCATTGTCTTTGGTAGCATCTGCCATGTTCAATTCTGTGATCATATCGATGTTTAATTTTGAAACCATGGCAACGATCTCTGATTCTTCGTGTTCAACCATGTTTGCCTTGTTGGTGATGCCTTGATTGTTCTTTTTACCCTGGTTAGTATTCTGTCCTTGCTCCTTTTTCTATTTTTTGAAAAATCTGCAGTCACGTTTGTAATGCCCAGGTTTGCCACAGAAGTAGCAGTCACCCTTTCCTTTGCCGTTGTTATCTCTTTTGCGTTTTTCGGAGGGCTTGTTGTCATTTCCAACATTGTTAATATTGGAAATAGGAGTAGATTCAAAAACCCTTTTCCCATGAATTCTAGATTCTTCTTTAATACGAAGATGCTTTTGAATCTGTTCCATTATGAAATCCTCCGTAGAATGCATAAGCTTTTTTCGATAATCACTCCAATTCTTAGGGAGTTTGGCCAATACAGCCCCAACTTGCAAAGCCTCTGGGATGTTGATTTTTACATCCTTTAATTTGTTAAAGATTACTTGTAGTTCATACACTTGGTCTAGAACAGAGGCATTATCAAGCATCTTAAAGTCAAAGAATTTGAAAATTAAAAACTTATCTGCGCCTTGCTTTTCGTTGCTGTATTTTGTCTCCAATGCTTTCCAGATTTCCTGAGGTGATTTGATAGAAGTAAAAAGATCGTACAATCGATCGGACAAGGTACTAAAAATGTGTCCCCTGCATACGACTTCATCTTCCTCCCTTTTCTTTCTCTGCGCAATAAATTATGCACTATCATTATCAGTAGGCGCTGGAATGGGATGTAGATCAGGGTCGAGGACATACGCAATCTTTAGAGTGGTGAGAAGGAACAGCAGTTTATCCTGCCAGCGAGTGTAGTTAGTGCCGTCAAAACGATCTAGTTTGGTGAACTCCTGATTCATAATTTTGTAAGTGGAGTCTGGTCTGGTTGCTACCGCCATTGGAATAATTCCTTAAGAATGTTAGATATGTTACAGCGAATCAGGAAACCTTTGAGGCACGTAATACGTTTTCCTTAAGGAATTACCCCCACTATCTGCAGTGAAGTATGTAGCGAAATTCCTCCAGGATACAACAAATTAGAAATTAAAGAAGTACAGGGAAGAAGGGAGTTTTTAATAATTCAATTTGGCCAGGCAGAAGAAGTATATATAAAGGCTGAAGGGTCATGACCGTTGGAAGTAGTTGCCAAAATGCGACCGTTTGTTTGAAGATACGACTGTTGGAAACAATAGAACCTGTTCCGTACGGTCACGCACGCGCCCTCGTGCCCCAAGTGCCCAAGTGCCCATCTTTGACCTATAATAAAATTTTATAGGCCCAAACCCTTTTTAGCCCAAGCCATGCCATTGTATCCATCTCCGAGTCCAAGTTATTTCACAATATCCAATTCAAATCATTACTATATATGAAGATATAGTTCATAATATTTGCCACTGTGGGACAAATACTATTGCAATCTTCCAATAAATAATTTAATCGCCTATTTTTCTGTAGGTGAAGAAAGTATGCAACCAACTTATCATGGGTTAGGGAAATCTTCGGTTCATCTACCGAGGATTGTACTAAACAATTTCATTCTATTGATAAATTTTGAATATTTTTCAGTTGTTTAGTGTCTTAAAATTATAATTTATGTATTCAGAGTCACAAGTGAATATAGAGAAGGGGCATGGAATTTCATAAACAAAGCTTTAAAGTACAATGAACAACTTGTTAAGAAAATGAATTTAAAATTTGATTTTGAAACCATTGAACGACTTAATAAAGTTAGTTGGCCATGCTCGAAATGTCGTAACTTGGGTTCCCATCTAATTGGTTATGTTGTATTTGAGCACTTAATTTGTGATGATATGGATCCAACTTACACTACATGGATTTTGCATGGAGAATGACATACTAATGTTGAAAATGTTAGTAAAGATAATGAATATTTTGAGACATATAGAATGTACGCCAACGCTTTTGACAATGAAATGATTTTGAACGATACAAGCATGATGCAAGATGATATGGTAGAAGATTCTTTACTTCCTTTGTATCATGGCTTCAAAAAGTCTACAAAGATTTATGCTATGTTAGCTTTGTACCAAATCAAAACTGAGAATGGATTATCAACTAAAAGTTTTAATGCACTTTTGAAGGAAATACATGACCATATATTACCCGACTAAAATTTGCTTCCTAAAAGCAACTATGAGATTAAAAAAAAATTCTTAAATGTTTTAACCTCAATTATGAAAAAATACATGCTTATGAGAATGATTGTTATATTTTTCGAAAAGAGATTGCAAACTTAGATAAATGTTTGAAGTGTGGTTTTCCTAGATACAAAAAGGGCGACAAAGATAACGAGAGAAAGAAAAATATTCCGGTTAAGGTGCTTTGATATTTTCCAATTATACCTAGACTTAGAAGAATGTTCAAATCTTAAGAAACTTCATAGCAATATCGTACTTTTACACTTTTTTTCCCTGCGGGATGCCTTGTTACTTTGATGAGATGTATATTTGTGATATATATTGCCATTTTTTTCGGATCGAGCCACACAAAGGAGACCATGGCGAAATTTTTCGAAAATTTAAGGCGTTAGAATATTTTTGAGAAAATTGAAAAATTTGTGGAAACTATAACTTTGATTTTGGAGTGAAAAGTTAAACGATATAGATGGTTTTAACAAGTTAATGGATTTTGTAACTTTTTCTTACTTGGAAATTTCGAGGATGAAATTCTTTTAAGGGGGGAGTTTGTAACGACTCAGAATTTCTATCATTTAAAATTCGTATATTTAATTGATTTTTTATTAATAAGTAAAATTTGTAAGTCGAATAAATTTTATTTCGAATATCTAGATTTAATTGTATAATTTAAATCAATAATTTAATATTTGAAATTCCAGAAATAATTGATAATTGGGTTTAATGTGATTAAAATTGATTTGTAAAGTTTTATTAAATCATATTGGAGTTAGAATGATGTTATAGAACTTTTAAAATTGAATTAAAAGTTAATTTGTAGAAATTGAATATTTTAATATTTAATTGACGAGTTAAAAATTGTCATTTTTCAAATAGTCTTGGATTTTGACGAAACTAGTTTCATCGGATCCATAATGTTATATTATTGTATGGTTTCAAATTTCGTGTCAATCGGACAAACGGTTTGTCCGGGGCAAGCTAAAACGCGTAAAAATCGATTCGAGTGAATTTTGAATTTAAATAGTCGGTTCAAAAACCTATCTTCCAAATATGATCGAATTGGCCCCCGATATATATTCCATTGCGTTCGGAATAGGGGTAAAACATTATAAATGTTAGGCGGCACGCTTCGTTTGGAGTTCGGAAAACTTTCGGGTGAATAGTGCGCGAATATTTTCTATATAAGGACCTCATTTATTTCATTTTGCTCAAACCCTAACTAAATTAGGTCAGGCCGCCACTTGAGTTTCCATGGCCGAGAATACTCGATTCTTTCTTCCTCATCTTCTTCAAATCCATCGACTTTTACGTGAAGTCGTCAACTACAAACGTGTATATCATCGAGAGATCTCTCCATCCAACGGCTATGATTGGATATCGTTGCGTGGATCGTCGGAAAATCAAGCTCAAACGACCGTATTTTGCACACGTTTTTCAAGACAATGGCAAGGCCGAGCTTGACTTCGTGCATGCTAGAGGTAGAGCCCGTGACATGCTTTCGAACGATAGTGCTCTATCGTCTTCAAGTGCAATAGGGTGGTCGCGATAATTGGGGATAGGAGGCGGCCATGGGTTTGTTCGAGCGCGTTTTTACCTGATGGAGGAAGATGTTGCGTGCAGCCCAGATCTAGGGCAAACGAAATCAATGGCCAAATTAGTTAAAAGGTTAAAAATATAAAAAGGAAATTGTAAATTAATTTATATATAAATCGTGTGATGTTTAAAATATCATAACTCTTTCATACGAGGTCGAAAACTGACGAAACGAATTGCGTTGGAATCGTATTGACGAATACTACGCGATGGAGCTGGTTGGAGTTGATTGGAGCTAGTGAAAATTTTGGATAAAATTAAACGCTCGTTTAATTTTATTCGAAATAAAATACTGCAACTGTTATTGGAAGCTAGGTGAGAACTTCTCACTCAATTGAATTGTTTCGATTTAAATTTTAATAGTTAGATTTAAAATTGCTTGATTGTGTTGATTGTATGCTTAGATGATAAAATATTATCTATTGTATTGAAATAGACCCTATACGCCGCATATTAAGTGGAGGTTATTTATTAAACACATATACCACGATATTCCACCTTGATGTGGAATTGGTAATATATATGTATTTGGAGTTGATTTCCTGCATTATATAGCAGATGAGACCCTATTGCGCCGCATAATAGCGGATAATATTTTACATAAACCCATGTACCGCGATATTCCGTCTTGAAACGGGATTGGTATTGTGCTAACATCTGTGGATGCAGGGAAACAGGTTGGAGGGATCCAACTGGATTCCTCAACAGTATTGATTTATTTACAGATATTTGAGATATATTCTGTTATCATATGATATATGATGTTTTGGATACCGTGATTGTTATATTTAGTGCGTTGCAGCATTGGGCCTATTTTGGAAAATTAGAAGTGTTAAAGTGATAATTTTCAAATTTAAAAGGATTTTTAAAGTGATTTTTGAAAGTACCTTGGAATTGATTCATTTTTAATAAATAAACACTATAATTTTAATGTTATAGAAATTATGATTTTTGAGAAATATAGTTGAAATGTGATTTTTTTTTAAATATGGAGTTAATGATTTTATAAAATAGTTCAAATTGAGATTTTTGAATTTATTATAAAAGCTTTGTATATAAGATTTATAAAATTGTTTTTATAAATCAAGTGATGAAATTATAAAGGAGTTTTGAAAATGTTTTAAAATAATGTTATAAATGGATTTTATAAAAGAATAGAATCTACGATTTGTGAAGTTATAAAATGAATGAATTTGTAAATAGAGAATTATAAGTAATTAGCTTATAATTTGGATTTTGGCGTGTAAATGGGATATGGATAGAATTTGTTAATAATGTGATTTTATAAGTTGAAGTTGTTATAAAATATAAATGGAATTTATAAACATTGTTTTATAAATCCGAAATCGACTTATTTGATAAGTTAATTATTATACCTTATTAAAGGAAGCATATCCACGATTTTGGACAGTGGATAATCCTTTAAATAAAATGTGTAGAAAGGTTGAATTTGGTTAACGAAGTATATTCACGATTTTGGATGGTGAATAATATATTAAAGAAATGTTTTGGGGAAGTGATATTTTAAATAGAATTAAAACGATTTAAAGATGTTTTAAAATGTATTAAGTATCGAAACCATAGATTTCAACATTCATTGTTGAAGTAGACGTTTTCGAGAAACAAAAGGAAAAGATGGACTATAACACTGTTGTTATAGTAAATGATTTTCGAAAGGAAATGTTTTTTTGTATAGTATTGGGATTTATATATCTATCTAAATTTAGAATCCCTATACTAGTGATTTTGGATTGTCGTACGATGTTTTACGCAACATTCGTTTTGACTCAAATGAATGTGTTTAAGAGAATGTTTTCCTTAAAGAATAAAATATATACTTAATCGTGTTTTAAGTATATTGAATATTTTCTAAGTATTGAAAATAAATAGATTTGTGAATTGCTTATTTTTAAATAAGTATTTGGAAATGTTTTCCAATGAAGAAATTGAAATGGTTTAGAGAATATATCTTTTTAAAGATAAATTGAAGTGAATATCTGGCAAGTTGTTTTAATTTATGGAAGATTAATAAAAGGGCCTAGTGATTGTTATGGTGCTGAATATTTGTTGGTTTTCTTTGATAGTTAAATAACTGACTATCGATATTTACCTTTAAATAGGTATTTGTTGTGATTTGCTTGAATTTGAATGCTACACTTATTTTAAAATAAGCGCTCGTTATTCGGTTTAGCCGGGAGAGGACCTTTGGGTCATAAATCCCATTTCGAATAGAGATATGTCGTAATGGTTAGCATTTGAAGACCGGTGTTG
Organism: Allium cepa; assembly: GCA_030765085.1. NCBI lineage: Eukaryota > Viridiplantae > Streptophyta > Magnoliopsida > Asparagales > Amaryllidaceae > Allium > Allium cepa. The sequence continues at coordinate 794,363,789 of CM060938.1, read as the reverse complement.
AAGACCGGATATTTTCGAAAACGGAAGGATTACCGTCGAATGATTCTGCATCGGCTGATCTCCGATATAGAGATTTTATCACCCTTTGTGATGGGAATTCCGGACGTGATTTGTGAATATCCGGATTACAAGGGCTTCTTTGGAAGTGCCTTTGGTTCTGTTCGATCCCGGAACGGACTTGTATGGATGTGTGTCTGACGTTACAGTTTGAGATGTAAAGCTGGTTTCTATCAAATACATTTCTATTGGTGGCAGAGAATTTATTCTCTTAGCTTAACACCCTTCTCTGAGACGTACGAGCTCAGAGGTTATGTAGTTGATGGTTACTAGTGATATATTCCCAATTTGGTAACGTGGCATGCTGAGTGTTGCTGATCATTTGTTGATCAAAGCACAGCTTTTGTATAAAGCGTAGCTTTGTGGACGAGACTTCGTCGGACCTCACACCCCGGTAATGGTCAAAACAGGAAAGATGCAGTAAGGTTATTAGGGGGATAGCACCCCTTTAGTGTACGTCATTTCCTTCTGGATAGAGGTGGTATCATGGTATGGAGCCCAGATACTTAACCTATGTTGTTGCTGCAAACTTATTATTTTGTGGTTGTTGGTGAATCCCGGGATAAAGGTCGGCTACGACCGGGGGATGGCATACTCGTGTCAGTTGTTACCCAGCTAGGGGTAACCCGGCCTTGTGTTGGCAGAGATTCGGTTAGGTTCTAGAGGCGTCCTTCCAGAGGCGTACCCATGTGGCAATGGGAAGTTCCTTGGCCTGACCATTTGTTGGAAATCCAAAGAAACAATACGAGCCATGTACGGTTTTAGTTGTATAACCTGCCATGGAATGTGGCAGTAACCTGCTATTGAACATGGTAGCTATAGTAGGAATACGATAATGGTCGTATGTTGGCTAAGATTTATATCATACTTTCGAAATGTTTTTTCCACATTTTGCACTTATAGTAATAATATCAAAGAAATTTGCGTATCAAGCATGTTTGACTATTATAAGGAGAAATCTCCTCCAATTCTGCGTTTGCATTGTGTGTGTGGCAGAAGGCCTTATGGTAGTTTCTTTTTCTAAAAAAGCATTGCGAATTGACTTTAAAAATATTTCTTTGTTTATTTTCAAAGATAAACTATTTTAAGTTCTCACACCAGTCTCATGACTGACTTGGAGTTTATTGTTCCCTTCCTAAACTCTGGGTGCCCACCAATTTCCACACGGGCAGTCAAGAGTCAGGTTATCAGGATATTCTGGAATTCAGGAGTCGCTATAGAGAGCTGGATGGCATGGCGTATCAACTAGTATATAGTATTTCTTTTCCGCTGTTTGTTGTTGTAAACTCTGATAATGTAATGTAATGTGATGTAACGTAATAATAGATATAGTTCTTTGTTTTAAAGATATTCATTTATCTATTATATGTTGTTCCGCTGCGATTGTGAGATTTTGATATTGTTCTGTTGCTTTTCTTTCTTTCTTTCTTCTTCTACCTCTTCTTCTTTAACCCTAACAATTCGGTTTTCCGGCCTTCGATTGCTTGGCAGTTGATACAGTGAACGTATTAGTGTCGACTTTCGAGCGTCGAAAATTCCATCTGTTACACTCAACCCATTATTTACAAAACAAAAGGAAATTTGTCCAACCTTGTCAACAAAATGCCTAGGACTAGTGTGTATTTCTTCCATTGTCAAAGGGCAGCATTGGCTTAGCATTTCATCGTTTCACATTATTCTATATGCTATTTACATGTTTGTCATAGAATCTAATGCACAAACATAGTGTTTCAAAAGTATTTGAAAGAAAATTTCTTTTTTTAATTTACAGCACACTTTTTCTAATTTCAAATTTCACACTTTTTTCGTTTAACATAATGTCGGATAACTTAATCAGATCTATGTTAGTTTGGGAACCAAAATTGCTTATTATCATCATACATCGTTTTTTACAGTACATGTCATGGAAATTCAAATCTGTACCTCAACTGACTTCTTTTTTCATTTACATTTTGGACAGTAATATAATTCTTAGTTATTACATTTGTAAAAATTTGTCATATATATAATCCATTGTTATTTTTAAAAAAATTGGCTCGTTTGTTACAAATATCCTTCCAATTTTTTTTGATAACATATGAATACCAACTTCCTCATGCTTCTAATTAATTGCATGTAGCACTTTGTTTTAAGTGTAACAAAGGTTATATGTAACTTCTGTGGTTGGTAGCATATAATTATTATGCAAATTTACATGGGAAATTTCTATTCGTCCATAGCATAATAATAAAGTGAGCAATATAGCATACTAGTAAAGTGAGCAACGTAGAATCGTTTTAATGTATTCCAATTTCTAACATGTATGGACAATATTGTTTGCTTACGCATCATATTCTTTGGTATATTCTAGTTTAGGAATATGGATTTTAAAGTAAAAAACTTATGTATATATATTACTTTTCACTTGTTATTCAAATGATAAAAGCTTATTAAAAATTATTTATTTTTGTTAGAAGGTAACGATATTGATGTTTATCTAGAGCCACTCATTGATGATTTGAAAGATCTATGGAATAATGACATGAGGTACATGATGCCTTTAGTGATTCCAATTTCACGGTGAATGTAGTTTTACTATGGAATATAAATAATTTTCTAGCTTATGGTAATCAAGCTGGTTGCACAACAAAAGTTAAGACAGGATGTCCGATTTGTGGGTTAATACACTATCAGATTTGTAACCTTTTAGTTGTAAGTGTGTATACATGCACCATAGAAGGTTTCTATCTCCAGATCACCCTTTCTGAAAAAGAAAAGTTTGGTTTAATAGTAAAATCGAAGAACAAGGTAAACCTATAGCAATGAGTGGTATGAATGTGCTAAAATATACAAGTAATATTCAAAATCATCAGCGAAAGAAATTAAAAGAACAGAATAGAGAGACTCTTGGAGTTGCTAAAAGAAAGAGACAAAACCAAAAGAAGAGAAAAGATGCATATGATAAAAACACTTACATGTGTAAAAGGAAGTCCATCTTCTTCGAGTTTGATGCAGCGCATCACGAGATTCGCCTAGATTCACGACCTAACTCGAGCGGGTTAGCGCACCAGTGACCTAACGGGTAATGCTTTAAGCCGTTCAAGCGACCTAGAGCGTTAATCCTTAAGTCGCGTCATTTTAGGTCGCAAGCGATCTATGTGGATCGACCTAGCGAGGGTAGCGACCCTTATATCGCTCAGAACCCTTAGGTCGCTCAAGCGGGATAAACGACCTAACCAGTTAAGTTGTAGTGTTTTCTTAAGTCGCTCCGGGATGCCGCTTCAGTAGGTCGCGAACTTCATATGTCGCGAGTACCTTAAGTCGCTGATTCCTATAGGTCGCTCAAGTTATACCGTATTCTTAAGTCGCTACATTTCATAAGCCGTATCTTGTTAAGTCGCTGAAGCTCTTAGGTCGCAAGTCCTTGAAGACGAGCTATCTCCTTATGTCGCTGAAGCCTATGCCGCTGAAGATGTGTCATCTACTTAGGTCGCTCAAGATGTTAGGTCGTATTACTGTGATGTTGCAACTTGTTGTGTCGCATTGTTATAGGTCGTATGATGTTGTAATTGTTGTTATGTTGTAAGTCGCGTACAGTCAAGTCGTAGGTCGTTTATTGACTTGTATGTGTAGGTCGCATCTGTTAGGTCGTTAACGACCTGTAATAGGTCATAGAAGCTGTGTAGAGTTGTGTGAGTTGTAATCTTCTATAAATACGTGTGTGATGTCATTGTAAAAGTTAGTTGATTTTGAATAAACTTTTGTTTGAGTGCTTTGTGCCTCTTTAAAATTGGAAGTTGAGTGTTATCTCCTTTCTCCAGTTTCGGTTATTCGAGTGCGCTCGAATCAACGATTTTGAAGCCGGATCACGGAATCTCGTGCGCGAGATCAATGTCGAAGAATCGTAGATCTTCTAACACAGTATCGTGTGCGATCAACGTGTTAAAGATAGCTAGAATCCGGTATCTCGCGAGATCAACGGATTTAGGCATTTATCCTTGGTATCATTAATCCATCAATCCATATTTGATTCATTCCATCGTTGTTTTGTTGTTGTTGCTTGCATTTGAAGTTATCCACTGCGTCAAGTTTGGTATCAAAGCCATACTTAGCCAATCATGGCTAAGCCGAGCCTATTGGGAGTAAAGAGGAAGTGTTGGAGTTTGAGAGTTGGATCAAGGCCGAGAGTTACAATTACAGCCAAGCCGAGCTAAGTTGAATCCGAGTTAAAGTTAGTTTGGAGTTGTTGATGATCATGCCGCCGAGACGTGCTAATCGATTTCAAAATGTTGAAGATGTGTATAGAAGACAAGAAGCTGAGCAAATGGAACAACGTATTAATGAAAAGTTCGATGAAGGTATTGCAAAGTTAAAGAAATTGATGAATGGCATGAATCAAAGTCAAAGGAGAAGGTCACCAATCTCGAACCATGGAGGAAACAGGGTTTCGCCATTGGTTTCGGAAGCGAGGAGGGTGTCACCACAATCTTATCGAGAAAGAAGAGAATCATCAGTTTCAATGAGACGAGAATACCATGAGTACAGAAATGAAGAGAGAAGAACTCCACGTGAGTTTGGAGATGAGCCATATCGTGATGCTGAAAGACATAGTAGAAGAGATATGCGTGATAGTAGAGATGTTGATGGTCGAGATCGATATCGATTTACATTTGATTATGATGAATGTAACAGCCCTAGTTTTTCTAGCAATTTATTTCTTTTATTTATTAAACCTTGAAATTTATTTTAATATATATATATATATATTAATATTGATTAAATCATTTCCCAAAAGTCTAAATATAAAATTTGAAGTTTTGAAATTTTAACTTTGTTAAAAGACAACTCCATTTGGAATTTTAATAAAAATGAATTTTGTATATTTAAAAATTTATCTATAAATTCTTGGGAAAATAAGTATATACGAAGAATGTAAACGAATTTAAATTTTAGTAAGTAATAACTTTTTAGAATTCAGTGTTTTACAAACTGTTAAATTTCGCATTTAAAAGGGCATGCATTGTAATGGTATAAGTAACGTAAAAATGTATAGATTAAAAAAACGTTACTTTTGTATAAATTTTGGGTGTATTGTGTTCCGTCGGTTTGGCGTATTTTAAAAATTCATGTTTCAATATTTATATGGATTAATAAATCAGTTAGTAGTTTTTATAGCAAAACGTTACTTTTTTTCACAGCTTTCATTGCTTTTTTTTAATTTGGTATAAAACATTTCGTTCCAAAATCTTTACCAATATTCATCCTTGCTGAAAATTTTCGTAACGTTCATTTAAAATCAACAGCAAGCAATTTATCTTGCTTTTTAGTAGCCTAACTAATTTATAGCACGCAACCATTAATTGAAGAAAAAGTCTGAAATGAACCAATCTATTTATCACTTGCCATTTCTTCACCATAAATTTCACTCATCCCTCTTTATCAACGCACAGAAATTTTAAATTTTCTAGTTGCCGTTACTTTCTTGTCTGCATTTATTTCTCATCCAGATTTCGAAATTCTCTGTATATGTATACATCTTTTAGCCTAACAAATTTTTAACACGCAGCTATTATATTTAGTATAAAATCTTTTAATGAAGTAGCATCCAAAGCAAATAAATATCCTTGCCGTTTCCAAAATTTCCAATCAAAACAAATTGATTTCGTGCCTATCTAAATTCACGCAACTTTAGTATGCTGTGAAACATTTATTTCCGTCAGCAATTTAATTCAGTAATCAAATGGAAATTCTGTCGTTCCTTAACAGATTTGATCTCCTGCCTTTTTCTTCCCTTTTATCTAGCGCTTAAATCACGGCTCAAAATTTTGGAAACGTTCGTTTTCTCTCTTCCTCCCTTTAATCAAACACGAACATTTCGAAATTTATGAGGGATTTCAAAATCTCTCTTGCCGTTTTTCGCATATCTGGATTTCTTTCCATGCGTGCAAAAGAAACCGCAACCTTCTTATAAATACTAGGCATCGTATCACTTCTCTACATCTCCATTTACATCTCACCTTAGGCCTTCAATCTATCTCCTCCTTGCGTGAGAAAGAAGACATCAGGTATTGGGTTTATTTTAGTTTTCTTTTGCTTTTTCTTTTCTTCTTCTTGCGTGCTCCTCTGTTACCTCCTGCAGTGCACGCAAGTAGCTCGACTCCACCACCTTGGCATTTACCCGCTTCCAGTACATACCCCTATCTCCTCTGACTGACCTTAGCTCCTTGAATAGGACGAGATGTCCATATATGCCGTGTGAAAGTAAACACACGAAAAGCTAAGACAGTGGCATAGTTTGAATATGTGCATGCTGATTCCAAAAAATGCAAAAGAGAGAAAATTATGTTTGCCACCTGTAGCCGACCCTTTATCAAAAATTTTTAATACTGATTATTTGCGTAGGCAGGGCCGTGCCTTTGTAGCAGAGAGAAAGCAAAAATGTTGATTTGTGTAGCTGTTGATAGTGTATAGGAAGGCCGAGCCTGATGATAGGGTAGTGTGTTTCCTTTATTACCTGGCTGGTACGCATGCATGCTTTATGACCGAGCCTTGAGGTTTGTTGCCCTCTCTTGTCACACGTTGTTGTGTAAATGAAGATTTAAAAGGGTAATTAATATAAAATAGAGAAGAGGAGGAAAGGGAAAAAAAGGGGGGTTTAATTATTATAAAGGAAGGTTCAGTGTTTTGCGTGTGTAAGTGGAGGAATTTGGCAAGCCTTGTCATGCAAATAGGAATTTGTTATTCATGCGAGGCATATTTTCTTTTCAGTTTGAAAAAAAAAAAATTAGAAAGTATGTGTTCAGTAATATAGGTTGGGTGATCCAAAGTGTAGTGTTTGATTGCATGCCTAAGAATTTATGGTGTTGGCCTAAGTTAATATCTTCCGTGCCTTATATAAAAAAAAGAGCCACCACTACAATCTTCGGTCCCTTTGCCTAATACCCTTTTGATTAAGGCCCAGCCTTTGAACACGTGGGCGAGTCGAGTAGTGGGAATGGTCGAGCAAGTTGAATCAAATTTCTTTTATTCTATTCGTTGCAGTTGTTTCAAAATTTTGCTTTGACCGTAATTTTTAAAGTCGCGTATTTGGTATTTGGATCTTGTTATAGATTTGAATCAAGGCGTGACATCCGCGGAAATTTGATCGTTACCTGCTGTGCGTTTCTTTTTCGGTGGATTTTCGTTTTGTATCAAATTTTTCTGCAGCATTCAGGTGAGTATTTCTCACCAGACAAACATACCTATATATCCGTGATATATCACAAGTGTATTTGTAAATTATTTATTAAATTTTATCTGTCTGTGATATAACGTATGATGTTAAACCCCATTTTAAATTGACACCTCATCGGTTGTTTATTTATTGTAATATTATTGCAGTTATACTATGTAATGCTTATTTACTGATTAAATCATCACTGTAAGTTCCCTGTAAATTTGAGATCGTTATAGGCTGAAATGATAGGCCTGAACGATAATCATTTGTTCATTTATTTAATTGTTTAATTATTTGTTTGTTAACTTGGGATTGCGGGTTTGAAATGATAGAACCCGGGATTTTGTACATTGCGGATTGAAATGATATAAATCCGTATCACTTGACCTAGGCTAGAAAACTATATACAGACCCGTGGTTTATATAATATTTTTCTGAAATGTTTAAAAATATTCTAAATGGGAATTTATAATATTCTGGTTCAAATGTATTTAAAGGATTTTTATAAAATTTATAATGATTTTTGAATAAGTCAAAATGTTAAATAAATAAATGTTTAAGTAAAATTTTTGGAATATAACTTATTTTGGGAAATTCTGAAATTTTGTTAAATGTGAGTTTTAGTTAAGAAAATAATTAATAATATGTTATATTTGGGAATTTAAAATTTTATTGTTAAGTTAATAATTTATTACAGCACTTAAATGCTGTCTTTTATAAATGAACTGTTTTGACTTACAGACTTTAGGTGGCATTTCATAAATGCTACGAAAACTAAATTTTCGGATTGTTTGAAATAAATTGAAATAATCTTTAGGATAAAAGGCTTAAATTTTGGAATTTAATATGTAATTAATAAAAAATAAGGAATTGACTTTAAATGGTTTTAAATGGAAGAATTTAACTTTTAAATGTGAGTTGAATGGCAAATTAATTCCTAAATAAATTGAATAGATTTAAATGGTATTTTATATTAAATAAAATGACTGATGTTTAAATAAATGATGGTTGAAATGATATTATGGTATTGAAATGTATTTGAAACTTATTTTGATTTTTAAAGTATAAATACCATTTCTAAAAGTTGTAACCACGGGTTATAATAACGTTTGGTTGTTAAAGAGACCGGGATCGGATATCTGGCATACTCTCTGTCGATACCGAAAACCACTTTAACAACCGTGTACGCGGTGGAGATTCCAGAATGAAGTAGGATGGTGGTGACGTTTCCTTTGAGGTAAATACGTGGACACGACTCCCGTGAGTAGGCATAAGGTGGCTAAAACAGGAGCGATCGATGGATTAATGAGGTAGCACCTCTGATCGGACGCACTTCTTTGTATGCCATTCTATTACTTTTGTGATTGTTTTGGTGCGCACCTTTGATTTGGGAGTGTTGTTTGAGATGGGCGGTAGCTGCGCGCTACGCGTTTCCATCGGTCCGGATGCGTAATTGGTATATCTACCTTGGCATTGCCTAGTTGTGCCGTGTCACCTACCATAGCGAGCCTTATACGATTTTGGTTTTGTACCGTACCTATGGAGTGCCCTCTGATGACGCCCATTCCGAGGGAGATTACGGTACTGTATAGACTATGGGAATATATTATGTGTTAAGGTGGAAAATGTAAAGCCTTAACGCTATTTAAAAGTAAGTTTATTTTACTAATAGACACTATTATAATAACGAAGTATTACTACATAGTAAATAGTTTAACGGATCCTTAGAGGATGGGCGGTCCCAAGCATCCTTTAAGTTACTTGCTCTATATTACAGTACACTTGAATTAGCTTACACTATATAATTATGTATGTCCTGACTCGAGTGTTTATGTTTTATTTTACGCTCTTGTCAGCCTGAGTTGCAGTTCAGCTTTCATCCCGGAGCTAGGACTTCTGTAGATCCTTTCAAGCTGCTGGCTTCTTTTCGTCTGTTATCTTATTTATGTAATCAAGACTTCGAGAATATTTGGTTTTCCTATTGATGTTTTAAACTATATTGGAGATTTTAAACTATGTAATTTTTATTTGTTGAGACTATTTGTAGTGGCTTCATGAACCACTATGTATTTTTAAATTCCGCTGCGAGTTTTTCTGATATCTGTGTCTGTGATTTGATTTCATTTGCTCCTAATTTATTTACAATCTATTGTTTTAACTATTCAAGCTTGACATGTTTTAATTTATTGTCGAATTTGAATGGTACAAAATAGTGTGTCGTTACAGTTGGTATCAGAGCCAGGTTTAACCATAGCCTAAGGAGCAAAAACTCATTAGAGATAGGGTAGCAATACCCTAAAATGAGTGACGTAAAATTCTAGAATCCCTTCCTTGTGAGAGAACGTATTTTTAAATATAAAATGATTTTAAAAAGGGCTTTCAAAGAAGTATTTTATATAAAACCTTTCTGTTTAAAAATGAAAATTTTCCAACTATTTCTTTTCTTTCCTCCATCTTATAATTAGAGCCTTGTTAAATGATTGATTCAAGTTAAACTTTATCTTATTCTAGAATATCGTGACATCTATGTTTTTCCCTCTGTCCTTAATTTCATTCTTGATTTCTCAGGATGGATAGAGGAAATATCAGAGGTCGGAGACGAGCTGCTGCCCCAGCTCCTCCACCCGCTGCCCCTGTTAGATTTACTAAGCTATGCAAAGATTATACCGAGCTTGGTGGCACTAAGTTCACGGGTTCTGAATCCATAATAGAAGCTCAGCAATGGTTGAGAGACTTGGAGAGAATCTTCTCCTATCTCGAAATCACAAATGCCCAGCAGAGGCAATTGGCGGCCTTGCAGATGAAGGGAGCCGCTTTGAATTGGTGGCTATCAATTACTGCTCACACTAATGAGGCTGACCTCACTTGGGAGAAATTTAGGTATCTTCTTCGGTTGTCTAAATTAGGATTCAAAATTTTCCATTTTAGAATCTGTCTTATCTCTCTTATCGTGCTTTAGGGAGGCCTTTTTGGTCAAATGGATGCCCGAAGCGGGCAAGTCTCAGCTCTATCGAGACTTTATGGATCTGAAGCAGGTTGATATGTCCTTCACGGAATACGAGAGAAAATTTAATGAGCTCTCGCAGTATGGCCTGAATTTGATAGACAACCCGCTTAAGAAAAACGAGAAATTCATCGCTGGTGCTCGCCCCGAGTTCTACGATCGGCTTATTACTCACGTGCATGGGACGTTCACTGCTTTGATGGACATGGCTCTCCGGTATGAGAACCCTACTTCTAGGGCCACTCCAGCTGCCCAATCTGCACCGGCTCAGTCTTCTGGGAATTCTAAGAAAAGGAAGTCCAATTTCTACCGCCATAAGAGGAATAGGACTCCAGGGCTTGGATCATCGTCTTCGTCATCCCAGAGGCAGCCTGTGGATCTATCTACCATTACTTTCTACCGATGCGACCAAAAGGGACACTACGTGAATAGCTATCCTACCTTGGGTGCTGCGATTCCATCTCCCGCTCAGTCGGCTAGGCGAGACCTTTGCCACATTTGCCTTCAGCCGGGACATTTCAAGAGAGACTGCCCTACTCAGAAGAAGGGCAAGGCATCAGGAATTTTCGCTGTTACTTCTGCATCCTCTCCAGCTCCACCGCCAGCACCTGCTCCCGCTCCTAGCGATTCCCAAGGTACACTTCAAGGTTCTTTTACTTTGTTTAAATCTCCTGTCCGCGTTCTATTCGGTACCGGAGCTTCCCATAGCTTCATCTCGTCGTATCTCTGTAATAAATTTGAACATCACCTTTCTCCTGAATTTTCTTCTGTACCTTTATGTGTTTCAAACCCCATTGGTGGCCCTGCGAACCTTAGTAAAGTTTGTAGGGATGTGGAACTCTTCCTTGGAAATTATCGTTTCACTGGTGACTTTTATGTTTTGGGTTTTGACGCTTTCGATCTACTACTCGGAGGCGACTGGTTGGATAAACATGATGCCCATATCTACTGTAGTGCCTGAACTGTCTCGCTTGTAGGTGATAAGGGCGATTCTTTAGTAATTCAGTGCAACTCACCCCAGGAGTTTGCTGGTAGCTTCATTTATTCTCTCGATATTTTCCATGGTGATATTGAGTCCACTCCAGTGGTTAGATTATTTCCCAACGTATTTGGTGAAGTCACTTCTTTGCCTCCGAAGCGGGAAATTGATTTCCGTATCGATCTCATTCCTGGAGCGCGACCTGTAGTTCTTCCACCCAGAAGCATGGCACCCCGGGAGAAGGTGGAATTAAGGAATCAAATTCAAGACTTATCCTCAAAAGGTCTGATCAGACCTAATTTCTCAGAATGGGGAGCAGCCGTAGTTTTCGTCACAAAATCTGATGGTTCCCTCCGGATGTGTGTTGATTATAGGGAACTGAACAAGCTCACTATGAAAAATAGATATCCTATGCCCCGCATCAATGATATGTTCGATCAACTCTATGGAGCAACTGTTTTCTCTTAGCTTGATTTAGCCACGGGTTTCCACCAGCTTAGAGTTGCTGAGGAGAGCATTCCCAAAACCGCTTTCCGTACTGAGAACGGGTTCTTTGAGTGGCTTGTTATGCCTTTTGGGCTGACTAACGCTCCTGCTTTCTTCGTCGACTTGATGAATCGTGTTTTCCGCGATGTGCTCAATAAATTTGTTCTAGTCTTCATTGATGATATCCTTGTGTTCTCCAAATCTGAGGAAGAGCATAAATCTCACTTGAGCTTTGTATTGGGGACACTTAGGAGTCACCGATTAAAAGCTAAATTCTCTAAATGTCATTTCTTGGAAGAAGAAGTCTGATTCCTCGGGCATATTGTCTCTAGTGAAGGAGTTTCTGTTGATCCAGTCAAGATCGCTGCAATCAAGGATTGGGAAGAACCTAAGACTCCAACTGATATTCGCAGTTTTCTGGGCCTTGCCGGTTACTACCGAAGGTTCATTGAGAACTTTGTTCGGATTTCTACACCTCTGACTGCTCTGACTCGAAAGAATGCTAAGTTTATATGGAGCAATAAGTGTAAAGCTGCATTCCAAGAGTTAAAGGATAAGCTCACCTCCGCACCAGTGCTTACCGTCCCAAATGGAAATGAGAGATTAACGGTTTTCACCGATGCTTGTCGCGAGGGTTTGGGAGCAGTATTAATACAAGATGGGAAGGTAATTGCATATGCTAGTCGTCAGTTGAAGACCCATGAGGCTAATTATGCTGCTCACGATTTAGAATTGCTGGCGGTGGTTTTTGCTCTGAAACTTTGGAGACACCATCTTTTGGGGGCTAAGTTTGACCTCTTCACCGATCATCAATCTTTGAAATATATCTTTACCCAGAAAGATTTGAATCAGAGGCAAGTACGGTGGCTCGAGTTTCTAGCTTCTTACGATCTTGACATCAACTATACTCCTGAGAAAGCAAATGTTGTGGCGGACGCGTTGAGTAGGAAGAAGTCCTTCTTATGCCAGCTTATTGTTTCTTCTCCCCTTTTGGACCGTATCAAGGCTAAGCAGGATGAGGATAGGATCATCAGATTGATTAAGGAGAATGTTCACAGCAGGGTTGGTGGTAGTAGTCTTGATGGTAGTGGAGCCCAGATTGATGATAAAGGGGTTTTAAGGATTAATAATCGGATTTGTGTCCCGAATGTTGATGGTTTAAGGCAGGAGTTACTTCGGGAACATCATCAATCTAGACTTTCCATACATCCTGGTGTAGCGAAGATGTATTAGGATTTAAAGAAACTCTACTGGTGGAAGGGTATGAAGCGCGATATCTCTATCTTTGTGAGTAGGTGTGCGACTTGTCAGCAAGTCAAGCGGACCATCAGAAGACACCGGGTTTGTTGCAGCCTCTGGAGATTCCCGATTGGAAGTGGGAGCAAGTTTCTATGGATTTCATCGATGGTTTACCAAGAACTAGAAAGGGAAATGAGAGCATCTGGGTTATTGTGGATAGGCTGACTAAGTCAGCCCATTTTATCCCAGTCAGGTCTACCCGTACGGCTTCGAGTTTATCTGAGATTTATATGAGGGAGATCGTTCGCCTCCATGGCGTTCCCCTTTGCATAGTTTGTGATCGAGACCCTATTTTCACTAGTCAGTTTTGGAAAGCGTTCCAAGAATCTTTGGGTACTCGTTTGAATCTGAGCACCGCTTACCACCCACAGACTGACGGTCAAACTGAAAGGGTAAATCATATTCTAGAGGATCTCCTTCGTGCATGCATCTTGGATTATGGAGGATCTTGGGAAGATCATCTCCATCTTGTGGAATTCACCTATAACAATAGTTATCAGGTATAAATTCCAATCCTTTGTTCTTATCTTATCTTATTCCCTATCTATCTCATTCTATCTTTTCAGGCTAGTCTTAAGATGTCCCCATTTGCTGCTCTATACGGGAGACCGTGCAGATCTCCTTCTTGTTGGATTGAATCCGGTAACCGTTTAGTTCTTGGCCCCGAAATGATTTTGGAAGCTTCAGAGAAAGTGGAGGAGATTAAGAGAAGGATAAAGATTGCTCAAGATAGACAAAAGAAGTACGCGGATCGTCGTAGAAGAAACTTGGAGTTTGCTGTTGGTGATTTAGTTTTTCTTAAGGTTTCCCCTTTAAGAAATGTGGTTCGGTTCGGGCGTAGAGAAAAGCTAACCCCTAGGTTCATTGGTCCATTCCGTATTTTGGAAAGGATTGGATCTCTTGCTTATCGACTGGATCTACCCGAGAAATTTGCTGGAATACACAACGTGTTCCATGTATCCCACCTTCGTCGATGTCTTCACGATCCATCTCTTATTATCCAGCCTACTGCTCTTGATGGTCTGGACATCGAGCCTGATCTAACTATAGAAAGGAAGCTGCTTCGTATCGTCGATCGAGGTACGAAACAACTAAGGAGAAAATCTGTCTGATTGGTCAAGGTGCAATGGAGCCCTGATGAATGAGATTGCACATGAGAGACGGAGGAGAGCATTCGTGCTTCGAATCCAGAATTATTCGTTGAAGGTACTTTGTTTTACTATCTTATCTTCCTTTGTTTTCTTTCTTTCGTTCCTTTTCGAGGACGAAAAGTTCTGAGCGGGGGAGAGTGTAACAGCCCTAGTTTTTCTAGCAATTTATTTCTTTTATTTATTAAACCTTGAAATTTATTTTAATATATATATATATATTAATATTGATTAAATCATTTCCCAAAAGTCTAAATATAAAATTGGAAGTTTTGAAATTTTAACTTTGTTAAAAGACAACTCCATTTGGAATTTTAATAAAAATGAATTTTGTATATTTAAAAATTTATCTATAAATTCTTGGGAAAATAAGTATATACGAAGAATGTAAACGAATTTAAATTTTAGTAAGTAATAACTTTTTAGAATTCAGTGTTTTACAAACTGTTAAATTTGGCATTTAAAAGGGCATGCATTGTAATGGTATAAGTAACGTAAAAACGTATAGATTAAAAAAGCGTTCTTTTGTATAAATTTTGGGTGTATTGTGTTGCGTCGGTTTGGCGTATTTTAAAAATTCATGTTTCAATATCTATATGGATTAATAAATCAGTTAGTAGTTTTTATAGCAAAACGTTACTTTTTTTTCCACAACTTTCATTGCTTTTTTTTTAATTTGGTATAAAACATTTCGTTCCAAAATCTTTACCAATATTCATCCTTGCTGAAAATTTTCGTAACGTTCATTTAAAATCAACAGCAAGCAATTTATCTTGCTTTTTAGTAGCCTAACTAATTTATAGCACGCAACCATTAATTGAAGAAAAAGTTTGAAATGAACCAATCTATTTATCACTTGCCGTTTCTTCACCATAAATTTCACTCATCCCTCTTTATCAACGCACGGAAATTTTAAATTTTCTAGTTGCCGTTACTTTCTTGTCTGCATTTATTTCTTACCCAGATTTCGAAATTCTCTGTATATGTATACATCTTTTAGCCAAACAAATTTTTAACACGCAGCTATTATATTTAGTATAAAATCTTTTAATGAAGTAGCATCCAAAGCAAATAAATATCCTTGTCGTTTCCAAAATTTCCAATCAAAACAAATTGATTTCGTGCCTATCTAAATTCACGCAACTTTAGTATGCTGTGAAACATTTATTTCCGTCAGCAATTTAATTCAGTAATCAAATGGAAATTCTGTCGTTCCTTAACAGATTTGATCTCCTGCCTTTTTCTTCCCTTTTATCTAGCGCTTAAATCACGGCTCAAAATTTTGGAAACGTTCGTTTTCTCTCTTCCTCCCTTTAATCAAACACGAACATTTCGAAATTTATGAGGGATTTCAAAATCTCTCTTGCTGTTTTTCGCATACCTGGATTTCTTTCCATGCGTGCAAAAGAAACCGCAACCTTCTTATAAATACTAGGCATCGTATCACTTCTCTACATCTCCATTTACATCTCACCTTAGGCCTTCAGTCTATCTCCTCCTTGCGTGAGAAAGAAGACATCAGGTGTTGGTTTATTTTATTTTTCTTTTGCTTTTTCTTTTCTTCTTCTGCGTGCTCCTCTGTTACCTCCTGCAGTGCACGCAAGTAGCTCGACTCCACCACCTTGGCATTTACCCGCTTCCAGTACATACCCCTATCTCCTCTGACTGACCTTAGCTCCTTGAATAGGACGAGATGTCCATATATGCCGTGTGAAAGTAAACACATGAAAAGCTAAGACAATGGCATAGTTTGAATATGTGCAGGCTGATTCCAAAAAATGCAAAAGAGAGAAAATTATATTTGCCACCTGTAGCCGACCCTTTATCAAACATTTTTAATACTGAGTATTTGCATAGGCAGGGCCGTGCCATTGTAGCAGAGAGAAAGCAAAAATGTTGATTTGTGTAGCTGTTGATAGTGTATAGGAAGGCCGAGCCTGATGATAGGGTAGTGTGTTTCCTTTATTACCTGCCTGGTACGCATGCATGCTTTATGACCGAGCCTTGAGGTTTGTTGCCCTCTCTTGTCACACGTTGTTGTGTAAATGAAGATTTAAAAGGGTAATTAATATAAAATAGAGAAGAGGAGGGGAAAAAAGGGGGGTTTAATTATTATAAAGGAAGGTTCAGTGTTTTGCGTGCGTAAGTGGAGGAATTTGGCAAGCCTTGTCATGCAAATAGGAATTTGTTATTCATGCGGGGCATATTTCTTTTCAGTTTGAAAAAAAAAAAAATTTTTAGAAAGTTTGTGCTCAGTAATATAGGTTGGGTGATCCAAAGTGTAGAGTTTGATTGCATGCCTAAGAATTTATGGTGTTGGCCTAAGTTAATATCTTCCGTGCCTTATATAAAAAAAAAGAGCCACCACTACAATCTTCGGTCGCTTTGCCTAATACCCTTTTGATTAAGGCCCAGCCTTTGAACATGTGGGCGAGTCGAGTAGTGGGAATGGTCGAGCAAGTTGAATCAAATTTCTTTTATTCTATTCGTTCCACTTGTTTCAAAAATTTTCTTTGACCGTAATTTTTAAAGTCGTGTATTTGGTATTTGGATCTTGTTATAGATTTGAATCAAGGCGTGACATCCACGGAAATTTGATCGTTACCCGCTGTGCGTTTCTTTTTCGGTGGATTTTCGTTTTGTATCAAATTTTTCTACAGCATTCAGGTGAGTATTTCTCACCAGACAAACATACCTATATATCCGTGATTTATCACAAGTGTATTTGTAAATTATTTATTAAATTTTATCTGCCTGTGATATAACGTATGATGTTAAACCCTATTTTAAATTGACACCTCATCAGTTGTTTATCTATTGTAATATTATTGCAGTTATACTATGTAATGCTTATTTACTGATTAAATCATCACTGTAAGTTCCCTGTAAATTTGAGATCGTTATAGGCTGAAATGATAGGCCTGAACGATAATCATTTGTTCATTTATTTAATTGTTTAATTATTTATTTGTTAACTTGGGATTGCGGGTTTGAAATGATAGAACCCGGGATTTTGTACATTGCGGATTGAAATGATATAAATCTGTATCACTTGACCTAGGCTAGAAAGCTATATACAGACCCGTGGTTTATATAATATTTTTCTGAAATGTTTAAAAATATTTTAAATGGGAATTTATAATATTCTGATTCAAATGTATTTAAAGGATTTTTATAAAATTTATAATGATTTTTGAATAAGTCAAAATGTTGAATAAATAAATGTTTAAGTAAATTTTTTGGAATATAACTTATTTTGGGAAATTCTGAAATTTTGTTAAAAGCGAGTTTTAGTTAAGAAAATAATTGATAATAAGTTATATTTGGGAATTTAAAATTTGATTGTTAAGTTAATAATTTATTATAGCACTTAAATGCTGTCTTTTATAAATGAACTGTTTTGACTTACAGACTTTAGGTGGCATTTCATAAATGCTACGGAAACTGAATTTTCGGATTGTTTAAAATAAATGGAAATAATCTTTGGGGAAAAAGGCTTAAATTTTGGAATTTAATATGTAATTAATAAAAAATAAGGAATTGACTTTAAATGGTTTTAAATGGAAGAATTTAACTTTTAAATGTGAGTTGAAAGGCAAATTAATTCCTAAATAAATTGAATAGATTTAAATGGTATTTTATATTAAATAAAATGACTGATGTTTAAATAAATGATGGTTGAAATGATATTATGGTATTGAAATGTATTTGAAACTTATTTTGATTTTTAAAGTATAAATACCATTTCTAAAAGTTGTAACCACGGGTTATAATGATGTTTGGTTGTTAAAGAGACCGGGATCGGATATCTGGCATACTCTCTGTCGATACCGAAAACCACTTTAACAACCGTGTATGTGGTGGAGATTCCAGAATGAAGTAGGATGGTGGTGACGTTTCCTTTGAGGTAAATACGTGGACCCAACTCCCGTGAATTGGCATAAGGTGGCTAAAACAGGAGCGATCGACGGATTAATGAGGTAGCACCTCTGATCGGACGCACTTCTTCGTATGCCATTCTATTACTTTTGTGATTGTTTTGGTGGCACCTTTGATTTGGGAGTGTTGTTCGAGGTGGGCGGTAGCTGCGCGCTACGCGTTTCCATCGGTCCGGATGCGTAATTGGTATATCTACCTTGGCATTGCCTAGTTGTGCCGTGTCACCTACCATAGCGAGCCTTATAAGATTTTGATTTTGTACCATACCTATGGAGTGCCCTTTGACGACGCCCATTCCGGGGGAGATTACGGTACTGTATAGACTATGGGAATATATTATGTGTTAAGGTGGAAAATGTAAAGCCTTAACGCTATTTAAAAGTAAGTTTATTTTACTAATAGACACTATTATAATAGCGAAGTATTACTACATAGTAAAAAGTTTAACGGATCCTTAGAGGATGGGCGGTCCCAAGCATCCTTTAAGTTACTTGCTCTATATTACAGTACACTTGAATTAGCTTACACTATATAAGTATGTATGTCCTGACTCGAGTGTTTATGTTTTATTTTACGCTCGGGTCAGCCTGAGTTGCAGTTCAGCTTTCATCCCGGAGCTAGGACTTCTGTAGATCCTTTCAAGCTGCTGGCTTCTTTCTGTCTGTTATCTTATTTATGTAATCAAGACTTCGGGAATATTTGGTTTTTCTATTGATGTTTTAAACTATATTGGAGATTTTATACTATGTAATTTTTATTTGTTGAGACTATTTGTAGTGGCTTCATGAACCACTATGTATTTTTAAATTCCGCTGCGAGTTTTTCTGATATCTGTGTCTGTGATTCTGTGATTTGATTTCATTTGCTCCTAATTTATTTACAATCTATTGTTTTAACTATTCAAGCTTGACATGTTTTAATTTATTGTCGAATTTGAATGGTACAAAATATTGGGTCGTTACAATGAAGATGGTGATAGAGGTAGTATTCATTATCGAGATCGAGACAAAGTACGAAATCAGTATCGGGATGTAGAAGATGATCGTCGATGGGAGTCGGGGATGAAAACAGAGATTCCAGAATTCAAAGGAGGAATGATACTGGAAGAGTTTCTGGATTGGTTATCAAATGTTGAGGAAATTTTTGACTTCAAGGAAGTACCCGAGCATCGTAGAGTTAAGCTGGTTGCTACACGATTGAGGGGAAGAGCTATGGCATGGTGGCAACAAACTAAACTTACATGGGAGAGAATGGGAAAGTCAAAGATTGTTTCATGGGAAAAGATGAAGAAGTTGATGAAGGCTACTTTCTTGCCTTATAATTATCAGTCTCTTATGTATCAGCGCTTACAGAATTTGAGACAAGGGACAAAGTCAGTAAATGATTATGCAGATGAGTTTTATCAACTGGTTGCTAGAAATGATATCATGGAGACGGAGGAACAGTTGACATCTAGATTTGTTGGAGGATTAAGAATGCAAATTCATGATATGGTGAATATGTTTGATCCAAGATCCGTTGCTGAAGCACACCAGAAGGCTCTAGCTTGGGAGAAGCAAGGTAGAAGAGGAGGTGGTGCGTTGACAAGTTCAATCAATCAGGTGAAGGGGACTAGTAGCAATACTAATGTTTCCAAGGCTGTTAGCGAACCGGTTGTCAGTGAAGTTGCTAAGACCAAGGTCAACAACAATTTCAAGTGTTATAATTGTCAGGAGTTTGGTTATAAGAGCAATGTATGCCCGAAGCCTAAGAAGCGAGTGATGGTTGCTGAGGTTGAGGATAAGGATGCAGAAATAGAATGTTCCAATTCACCACAAGTTGAGGGAGGAAGAAGAATTATTGGCGGGAGACGAAGGATATTCTTTAATGATGAGGAGATCTTGCTTGACGCCAAAGCAGGAAGAGGAGACTAGTTGGTTGAGGAGTAACATTTTTCAGTCGACGTGCACTATTTTGGGAAGGGTTTGTAAGTTTGCTATCGATGCAGGAAGTTGTGATAACATCATCTCTACAGAAGCTGTAAAGAAGTTAGCGTTAAAGACGGAGAAACATCCCAAACCCTACAAATTAGCTTGGTTGAGGAAAGGTGGGGAAGTGAAAGTTAGTCGAAGAGCTTGTGTAACTTTTTCCATCGAAAAGAAGTATAAGGATGAAATTTGGTGTGACGTGGTAGATATGGACGTATGTCATTTGTTGTTAGAGAGACCGTGGCAATTCGATAGAGCTGTGCAACACGATGGAAGGACCAACTGCTATAGTTTCATGTTCGAGGGCACTAGAATCACTTTAGTTCATAAACAGCAACAACAAAATGAAAGCAAGTTGGAGGAAATCGAGGAACGAAAGACTTTGTTATCTTTGAAGGAGTTTGTCAAAGAAGTAGAAGATGAGCCTGAAGTATTTCTATTGATTGGACGTGAAATTAGTGAAACAGTTGAAATTCCTGAAGAAGTTAAGCCAGTGTTGAAGGAATTTGAAGATGTATTTCCTGATGAATTACCAAAAGAGTTACCACCGTTAAGAGACATACAACACCAGATTGATCTTGTTCTAGGAGCTGTGTTGCAGCGTAGACCACATTATAGAATGAGTCCAAAGGAGCACGAAGAGTTGAGAAGGCAGGTGGAGGAGTTACTTGAACAAGGGCGCGTACAAGAAAGTTTAAGTCCTTGTGCAGTACCAGCTTTGTTAGTTCCAAAGAAGGATGGAACTTGGAGAATGTGTACAGATAGTCGAGCACTAAACAAGATTACAGTGAGGTACAGATTTCTGATGCCAAGACTGGATGACTTGTTAGATCAGTTGAGTGGAGCTGTTATCTTTTCAAAGATTGATCTGAAGAGTGGGTATCATCAGATTCGAATTCGACAGGGGATGAATGGAAGACCGAATTCAAGACACGGGAAGGGTTGTATGAGTGGCTGGTCATGCCGTTTGGTCTTTCGAATGCACCTAGTACTTTTATGCGAGTGATGAATCAGATCTTTCGACCATTTATTGGAAAGTTCGTAGTGGTATACTTTGATGATATATTGATATACAGTGGAAGCACAGAAGAACGTCTACAACACTTACGGGAAGTGTTGATGATACTTCGTCAGGAGCAATTTTACGCGGCAACTAAGAAATGCATGTTCATGACACACAGTGCTTTGTTTTTGGGGCATGTGTTGTCCAAGGAAGGTATTCATGTGGATCAAGGTAAAGTTGAAGCAATCAAGGATTTTCCACAACCCAGGACTGTAACTGAAGTGAGAAGTTTCCATGGGTTAGCATCATTCTACCGAAGGTTTATTCCACATTTCAGTAGCGTAATGGCGCCAGTGACAGATTGTATGAAAGGAAAGCAGTTTGTGTGGACTGAAGAAGCTGATTCTTCTTTCCAATAGATCAAGACACTCTTGACTACAACACCGATTCTTAGATACCCGGATTTTCAGTTGCTCTTTGAGCTAGATACTGATGCGTCTAAGGTTGGAATTGGTGGAGTATTAAGTCAGAAGGGTCGACCAATTGCTTATTTTAGCGAGAAACTTTCTGGAGCCAAGACAAGATACAGTACCTATGACTTAGAGTTCTATGCTATTGTCCAAGCCATAAAGCATTGGAGACACTATTTGTTTCATAAAGAGTTTGTGTTATATACTGATCATGAAGCGTTGAAGCACTTGTAGGGACAAGATAAGATTGCAGCTAGGCATGCTTCATGGATCACATACTTGCAACAGTTTACATTTGTTGTAAAACATAAGTTGGGAGTTACAAATCGGGTGGCAGATGTATTGAGTAGAAGAAATCATTTGTTGACTACGATGAGAGTTGAAGTGACGGGGTTTGATGTATTTCCTGAATTGTTTGTCGAGGATCCTTACTTTGCTAAGATTGTAGATGAAGTCGAGAAAGGGAAGACGGATGAGTATATGTTGGTTGATGGTTTTCTATTCAAGGGAAATCGGTTATGTATACCAGAGTGCAGTTTGCGAATGAAGATTGTGAAATAATTGCATGAAGAAGGTCATGTGGGTAGAGATCGTACCTTGCAGTTGATTTCTCAATCATATTTTTGGCCTTCCATAAGGAAAGAAGTTGAAAGATTTGTACAGAGATGTCATATATGTCAAATTTCAAAAGGGACAGCTACGAATGCAGGATTGCATATGCCATTGCCCGTGCCTACTAGACCATGGGTTGATATTAGCATGGACTTTGTTTTAGGTTTGCCAAGAACTCAACGAGGGAATGATTCTATATATGTTGGGATGGATAGATCTTCGAAGATGGCACATTTCATAGCTTGTAAAAAAACCGCTGATGCAGTCCGTGTTTCTCAATTGTTCTTTAAAGAGGTTTATCGACTACCTGGGCTACCTGAGACCATTGTTTCTGACCGGGATACTCGATTTCTATGTTATTTTTGGATGAGTCTGTGGAAGATGGTTGGGACTAAGCTGAATTTTAGTAGCGCCTATCATCCACAAACGGATGGGCAAACAGAAGTGGTGAACAAATCTTTGGGAAACTTGTTGAGATGTCTTGTGAAGGATAATTTGAAAAGCTGGGATGTGAAATTGTGTCAGGCAGAATTATCACATAATCATGCTGTTAATCGAAGTACTGGATTCAGTCCATTTCAAGTAGTATATTCAACAATTCCGAAGGGACCGCTGGATTTGTCGATAGTTCCACGTCAGAAAGGGGCTGTTAAACAAGCTTGTGATTTCATGAATGAGTTGCAGGAATGTCACAGGATTGTTCATGAACGATTGCTTAAGTCAAATGAGAAGTATAAGCAACTAGCAGATAAGAAGCGAAGGAGTGTGGACTTCAAAGAAGGTGATTTTATTTATGCAGTGTTGACCAAGGATCGTTTTCCAGTTGGAACTTACAACAAATTGAAAGCGCGAAAGATTGGTCCAATAGAAATCTTGAAGAAGATTAATGATAATGCTTATCGGTTAAGATTGCCAGATCATGTCCATACTGCCGACGTTTTCAATGTCAAACACTTGATTTCATATCATGAGGATAAGTGTGTCGAAGAAGAGGAAAGAGTGAATTCGGGGTCGAATTCTTGTCAACCGAGGGAGGATGACGCAGCGCATCACGAGACTCGCCTAGAGTCGCGACCTAACTCGAGCGGGTGAGCGCACCAGCGACCTAACGGGTTTTGCTTTAAGCCGTTCAAGCAACCTAGAGCGTTAATCCTTAAGTCGCGCCATTTTAGGTCGCAAGCGAGCTATATGGACCGACCTAGCGAGGGTAGCGACCCTTATATCACTCAGACCCCTTAGGTCGCTCAAGTGGGATAAACGACCTAACCAGTTAAGCTGAAGTGTTTTCTTAAGTCGCTCCGGGATCCTGCTTCAGTAGGTCGCGAACTTCATATGTCGCGAGTACCTTAAGTCGTTGATTCCTATAGGTCGCTCAAGTTATACCGTATTCTTAAGTCGCTACATTTCTTAAGTCGTATCTTGTTAAGTCGCTGAAGCACTTAGGTCGCAAGTCCTTGAAGACGAGCTATCACCTTATGTCGCTGAAGCCTATGCCGCTGAAGATGTGTCATCTACTTAGGTCGCTCAAGATGTTAGGTCGTATTACTGTGATGTTGTAACTTGTTCTGTCACATTATTATAGGTCGTATGATGTAGTAATTGCTGTTATGTTGTAAGTCGCGTACAGTTAAGTCTTAGGTCATTTATTGACTTGTATGTGTAGGTCGCATCTGTTAGGTCGTTAACGACCTATGTTAGGTCGTAGAAGCTGTGTAGAGTTGTGTGAGTTGTAATCTTCTATAAATACGTGCGTGATGTCATTGTAAAAGTTAGTTGATTTTGAATAAACTTTTGTTTGAGTGCTTTGTGCCTTTTTAAAATTGGAAGTTGAGTGTTATCTCCTTTCTCCATTTTCGGTTATTCGAGTGCGCTCGAATCAACGATTTTGAAGCCGGTTCACGAAATCTCGTGCACGAGATCAACGTCGAAGAATCGTAGATCTTCTAACACGGTATCGTGCGCGATCAACGTGTTAAAGATAGCTAGAATCTGGTATCTCGCGAGATCAACGGATCTGGGCATATATCCTTGGTATCATTAATCCATCAATCCATATTTGATTCATTCCATCGTTGTTTTGTTGTTGTTGCTTGCATTTTAAGTTATCCGCTGCGTCAGAGTTGCCTTATTAGAAGGTATAAAATATTATCAATATTATATGTATTTTTGATTTTTGATTTTCCAATTTAATTCTTTCTCGTACAAAAGTGAATGCTAAAATTTGTAATACTCTTGGGAATTGCTGCTACGTCACAACTTGGACGTAATGCATATTGAAAAAAAATTATGCGAAAGTCCAGTCGGAACAGTTTTGAACATAAATGGGAAATCAAAAGACGGGTTAAATTCTCGTAAGGATCTACAGCATATAGGAATAAAAAAGAGTTGCATCCGCAAGAAGTAGGCGGAAAGACATACCTTCCTGCAGCGCAGTACACCTTAACAAAATAAGAAAAATAAAATTTATGATCGATTCAGAAAATTAAAGGTGCTTGAAAACTATAGTTCCAACATTCGACAATGCTTCTTAAAGGATGATAATATAATAGGAATGAAATCTCATGATTGTCACATTTTAATGCAATAATTATTACTTGTAGCTTTGAGAGGGCTCTTACCAAAAGGGCCGATAAATGCAATATTTCGGTTGTGTTCAATTTTTAACAAACTTTGCCTGAGAGAAAGATCGAAAGAGGTTGGAACATCTTGAAAATGAAGTTGCTGAGATATTATCCATGTTTGATTTTTTTCCCCCATCTTTTTTTGATATTATGACATATCTGACTATTCACTTGATGAGAGAAGTAAGGTTGTGTTATCAATACAATATCATTGGATGTACCTAATTGAAAGGTGACATATTGTCACTTTTTTATCTTCTAAAGCTACGTTGTATGATTCATATTTCATATTTTTTCTAGTTTATGAAAGTGAGAAAAAGAAATAATTTCCATGATTGAATGCTTGTAGCCCGATATAGTTTAGGAGTATGAATAAATTGTTCTATTTTCAATGATTTTCAAAGCATAATTATTGCTGAATTTTATCATATTGTGTTACGTATGAGAACCATATTATCAATGAAACTTTATAATGAAGCTATAAGTTAAGAACTATTTTAGTTTTTTAAACCTCATTAATTTATAAATGACAATGTCATGTGAAGTTTTTTAAATTTCATCGAGCAGAAAGAAAGCAAAATGGGATATAGTTCATATAGAAAAATATTCTTTATTTGGATATATATATATATATATATGTAAACAATAGATTGGAATGAAATTTACTTGGTAATTTTCTTTTCTTTTTGTAGATATATGAATATACTAAAGGCTATGCTAAAAACCTCTTATGTCCTGAAAGATGCATATGATAGAGTTATCTTGCTGAAGAGTGCATGTTATTGTGCTGGTTATGTGAAACAAAACGTTGAAATGGGTGAGAAGCATGATCGAAATGAAGAATTTTAAAATAATGCTTCACATATCGGATGTCAATCAGCAAAGAAAAACATATTACCATGTCTAATGAAATGCTAAAATTGCACATCATTATGTGCTTTTTAATAGGACACAAGTGTAGTCTTATGAGAAATAAGTGTAATATGATCTACGAAGCTATAATTATTCCTTAAATAGTGTAATACTAATAATTGATGTCATCGTTTTATATTTTATAATGCATATGGACGAGCTGAAGCATTCAGATGATCACTTCATCAAAAATGAAACAATGCTTTGGAATCAACATTCTGCTACTTTTTGCGATTGGTTTTAGAAAAAGGTACGACATTAGTTTCTATTGTTTTTTTGTGTGTGTGCCTTACATCAAAAAACACACGTGCTTACATGATTTTGTAGCCCATTTTAACTTACTATAGGTTGAAATGGAGATTAAGGCAATAATGTTTCTGAGAAGATAAAATGGTTATCATTTGGCCCTAAAAGGCAAGCGGCCACATACACTGGATATATTATAAATGGATGTAGATTTCATACCCAACAGGTCGAAAGGTCAACCCAAAACAGTGGTATATTGATTGAAGCAAATTTCATGATTGATTCACATTTAAATATTAGTACAACTTCCAAAGCATACTTTGGTGTTCTTCGAGAAATTATTATGCTAGACTATCATATTATGAAAATTCCTATATTTAAATGTGCCAAGAATAATATTGATCATGGTGTTAAGATGGAAGACGATTTTATTTTACTAATCTCCACCAATTTCGAAACCAATTCCAGAATGATCCTTTTATTTTACTTCATAAGCTAGACAAGTTTTCTACTCAAGAGATTCTAATGCCTCTAACTGGTATATTGTATTGAAATCATCGACTAGAGGTTTTCTTGAGTTAGAAATGTGCAACGAGGATACCTATATAAGTTGTCAACCTTTGGAAGATGATGATGCCTTCGAAAGAAAGGGCCGTGAAGGCATACTAATGTAGCTTTTCTTATTTTCATTGTTCAGGTAATTTTTTATTTAGCAATTTCAAAACTTAATAATCCAAAATCATTCTGCATTGGTACAATAATGTTTTTTCATTCAACTTAAATTGTTGTGATAGCATAAGAAGTTCGTTTATTTTTATATGTTTAGCTACTCATGTTTTTTTTCAAAAATAAGTAAATAAATTTTTTTGTTATCTTTGTTGTTTCGAACTGTCAATGCATATTGTTTTTGGATTATGATTTTTAAACAACGGTGAAAATAATATGGCTCACATTTAATTTTTGATCACACGGTTGCACTTGTATATAATCCCACAAGCTTTCTGAATTAGATTATTATTTTACTTGATTATTAATTTTATTTACTTTAAGGTTTAAATAATGCCAATATGCAGCAATATCTTTTAGTGGACTTACTTTTATGAAAGGCAACTAAGAGTAAAAATTATAAGTAGAGGGTTGACACATGTGTTCTTTTATTGCTATATTTTTTGTTTCCTATATTAGGAAATCAAATCTATGGTTTCGATGACAACAACTATATAATGGAAATCGAATATGCATGTATATTTCTATATATAGGTACTTGCTAGAGCAACATCACTAGAATGACAAGAATAAGGCTCGAAGAACGTTACAAGAGACTACAAGTCGATAGGATCAAAAAAGCAACAGAAAAGATGCACAACAGACATGCATAGGTTTTAGAAGTCTTGGTGCACAAGCCAGACATCTGGAAAAGTCCTCTGGAACAACAAAATAGACAGAACCAGATGTCTGGTAGATGCACTTAGACGTTTGAAAGTCTATTATGTGCAAAAAAAATATAGTACCAGACATTTGATACAAATACCAGACTTCTG
The DNA here is from genome assembly GCA_030765085.1 of Allium cepa. Taxonomy (NCBI): domain Eukaryota; kingdom Viridiplantae; phylum Streptophyta; class Magnoliopsida; order Asparagales; family Amaryllidaceae; genus Allium; species Allium cepa. Next base: position 794,336,310 of record CM060938.1, on the reverse strand, counting down.
ATTTCAAACTCAGGATTTAAATTTAAACATCAACTGTCAGATTTGAATAGACATCTTCGCTACAACTCTTCATCATCAACAGAAGCAACTATAGAGCACTTGTTAATGGATGCAACTACTCAAGGAACCTCTCTACAACTATGTATATCATCAAGAATCAACAGAACACTCACCTTACTTACTTATGCTCTCTAATTACATGCTCTATTATATTCTAGATCTCTAGCAATATATACTTTTATTTCACTCTTCCATATATTCAGTTCTTCAGAGATATACTCTCTAGATATATAGTGGAAGCATTTGTACTTATTAGTCAATATCCATGTTATAGAACACATATTTTACAAGAACACGTTATTGTATCCAAGCCTTTTCCCCTAGGCGAAGTGATGGTATTTGATAGTCGAATTCAGAAGGGGAGCTTCGGGAATGGATGTAGGACGCGAGGTCTGAACCAGTATAAAATCTTGGTGTTCTTATTCAATATTTACCTAGATTAATATTGTTTTAGTTGCATCATATACTTTGTCACATATACTTGCATATACACTACATGATCCATCCTATAGACTTACAATTGGTATCAAAGCATGGTTAGATCAAAATACAGTAACACGTTTTGGAATCACTACAATATGGCAAGTATTTTTCAAGAAGGTCAATACACAGTATGACCCCTACTTTTTAATAGTTCTAACTATGCATATTGGTCAACACATATGAGAATTTTTATGGAAGCTAATGGATTAGAAATTTGGTCAACCACTCAAAATAAATGTGAAGCATCTGACACTACTATGAACACATGGAATGATACAGAAAAAACCGTAGCTTCTAATAATGCCAAAGCTATGAATGTTCTATTTTGTTCACTAGATAAGAATAAATTTTCACGTGTCATGTTATGTAACGCTGTATATGATATTTGGCGTACCTTACAAGTTACACACGAAGACACAAAGTTAAAAAAAACTAGGATTTCAATTTTACAAATCAATTTTCATCATTTAAAATGAAACAAAACGAATCTATAGTAGATATGTACTCTAGATTTCAAACCATTCAACATGATTTAATGGCACTTGGAGTCAAATTCATAAATTTTGACTTAGTATCTAGAATACTCAATTCTTTAACTCCAGAGTGTGAAAGAAAAGTATTAGCTATCAAAGAAGCTAATGATCTCTCAACACTCTTAGTTGAAGAATTGATAGGAAATTTAATGTCCTATGAAGCTAATTTGCAGGCACGAAAAGAACAACATTCCAAAAAGAAGAACATAGCATTCCCAGCAATGAATGAAGATTACGATTTAGACTAAGAAGAAATTGCATTTATTTCCAAAAACTACAACAAATTCAAGAAATTTAGGAAAATGACTAGATTTCAAAAAGGAGAAAAATCAAGCTCAACAAATCAAACATCAATCGAATGCTATGAATGCGACCAATTTGGACATACGAAGAAAGAATGTCCCGAACTCAACAATGATAAAAAGAAGAACAAATTTGAAAAATTCAAAAAGAAGAAAGCTTTCAAAGTAACATGGGATGATTTGGATTCTTCATCATCATTAGACAGTGATAGCAATAGTGACGGAGAACAAGCTAATGTGTGCTTTATGGCATAAACTAATGAGGCATGTCCCAAACTTAGTTATGATGGATTATTAGAACTTATCATGGAATTAGATGATAAATGTAGACAAATTAAAAAATTGAACAAAGAACATATAGCCAAAATAAATAGATTAGAACTTGAAATAGGAATGTTAAAAGATGAAAAAATTATTTTAGAGGAGGAACTAGAATTATCTCAAGAAAAAATTAAAAATGGTTTGATTGAAAATGAAACTATAGTTATATAATTTGATAAAACTAGACTAGAAAAGGATAACTTGTTAATAGAAAATATCAACTTGAAAAGTAATATTGAAACATTGAAAATTGAAAATTTAGAATTAAAAGAAAAATTAGATAAAATTACTAATAATTTATCAAAATTTAATAAAGGAAAACAAGATTTGGAAAATATTATCAAAACTTCAAAACCATTAGGTAATAGAAATGGAATAGGATTTAAAAACATTCCTTAACAAAAAGGGAATAATATTAAGTAACATAGTTGTATTTATCAAAAGACTAAAAGGTCACTTAAGTCTAAAACAAATACTAGAAATATAAAAATTTGGATTCCTAAGACAAATAATAATTTAATTAGACAAAAACATATTAATAATTTTTTAGAAAATGTAGTCTATAATAAAAATTATGTTCATAAAGGTACCAAACCTTCTTGGGTATGACTACCTACTTCTCCTAACATCTAGGACCCTACAAAGTATATAGGTACCAATTAAATCGTCTTTTACATTGCAAGTACCCAAAATAAAAAATAAGGAAAAATGGATACTTGATAATGGATGTTCCAAGCATATGATCCGAAATTCAAAAATGTTATCAAATATAACATACATCGATGGTGGAACGGTAATGGAGATAACTCAAAAGGATATGTCATGGGAATTGGAGAAGTCAACTATAGTATTTCTAACTCTCCTATTATTACAAATGTTTTGTTAATAGAAAATCTAAAACACGACCTACTTAGTATTAGTCAATTATGCGATAAAGGTTTTCAAATCAATTTCAAAAAAGATAGATGTAATATTTTCGATAATAACAAACAATTTATATTTGAGGGTTTTAGAAATAAAAATATTTATGTCTTAAATATGAATATAAATCGAAATTCAAATTTGTTTAACTATCAAACAAGACGATCCATGGTTGTTGCATAAACGATTTTGTCATACTAATTTTAAATATATTAATAAATTAGCAACATATGTGCTAGTTAGAGGTTTACCTAAAATAAATTACAAAGTAGAAAATTTATGTGACGGTTGTCAAATTGGAAAACTAAAGAAAAGCTCTTTTAAATCTAAAAATAATATTTCTACAAAACAACCTTACATTTAGATTTCTTTGGTCCAACTCAAGTACGATCTATAAATCACAATAAATATATTTTCGTAATAGTTGATGACTTTTCATGAAATACACGGACTTTATTTTTAAAACATAAAAGTGACATCTTTTGTATGTTTAAAATTTTTGCTAAAAGAATTAAAACACAAATGGATTTGAAAATTAAGAATATTTGAAGTGATCACTGTGGAGAATTCGAAAATGATCTTTTTACTAATTTGTAATAGAAAAGGTATAAGTCATAATTTTTTTTCCCTGCACACCTCAACAAAATGGTGTAGTAGAAAGAAAAAATCATACGTTACAAGAATGTGCACGAACACTATTAAATAGTAGTGGACTACCAAAATATTTTTGGGCTGAAGGTATTTTAGGGATTCAAATTTAAACTTCAACTGTCAGATTTGAATAGACATCTTCTCTTCTCTTCGCCGCAACTCTTCATCATCAACAGAAGCAACTGTAGAGCACTTGTTAGTGGATGCAACTACTCAAGGAACCTCTCTACAACTATATATATCATCAAGAATCAAGAGAACACTCACCTTACTTACTTATGCTCTCTACTTACATACTCTATTATATTCTTGATCTCTAGCAATCTATACTTGTATTCACTCTTCCATATATTCAGTTCTTCATATACATACTCCTTAGATATATAGTGGAAGCATTTGTACTTATTAGTCAATATCCAAGTTATAGAACACATACTTGACAAGAACAAGTTATTGTAACCAAGCCTATTCCTTCGGGCGAAGTGAGAGTGTTTGATAGTTGAATTCCGAAGGAGAGCTTCAGGACTGGAAGTAGAACGGGAGCTCCAAACCAGTATAAAATCCTGGTGTGCTTATTCTATATTTACCAAGATTAATATTGTTTTAATTGCATCATATACTTTGCCACATATACTTGCATATACACTACACGATCCACCCTGTAGACATACATCCTCTTTTAGTAATAATAGCTGTTATTGTTTATACTAACGCATTCGTTGTTTATTGTTTGAGGGCTTGTAGTATTTCAGTACTAGACGACTAGAAAAAAGGATATTAACACAAGCTGAAGACCTCTCTATTGTAATTTTTTATAACCACTAATTTACTTAATTCCCATAAAACTATTTTCTCCTATTGGATGGCGTACATTCGATCCACTTACAGACACCAATGCCAAAGCAAACAATATATGTATGTGTGTTGTGTAAAATATGTTGATGTATAAAAAATACTCTTCAAAAGAAGGAAATGTAGGCATTTTCCTAAGAGGGGAGGAACGTTTAATGCTTTTAATCTTGAAATATGCAATTGTATCTAAGATGCTCAACAGTTGTATGATTTGAGTTTCATAATAAAAGGCCCATGCTGAACCACCAAACCTAAACTCCACCAACTCATTCCAAACACTAACTCCATCTCCATTGCTTAAAACTATAACATAAGGACTAGTTACAGGAAACAAATTCAATTTATCAAAAATACGCTCTCCTTCTATTATGTAAACGAATGTGTTCCATAAATCTAGAATTTGCTGATACAACTCTGAATTTGGTTTCAAGGTGAAGTCTAGGTACATTGTTGGCGTTTTTTGTACACTGGAGATTTCACTCCAAACGCTTCTCCTATTATTACACATACATAGACTCCATCTTTTTCGACTTGTGATACGTCTTTGCTTAGTAGTTCTTGATACTGTGGCTCGATCCTATTGATTTTCAGTTCGGTATTATTGCATGAGTATCATCAGATTATGATATTAAGGAACGTTACATTTTATATTTTTGAGCTAGATTGATCCATAATTGCAATCCTATTTATTTTTGATTTAGTTTTAGGTTGTATATATCATGAGACTGTAAGATGAAGAAACTGTTACATTTTATATTTTGAAGCTACATTGATCAATGATTGAAATCCTATTGATTTGTAAATCATTTTTGAAATATATAAGTCGTAATAAGACTGTGAGATTAAGAAATGGTATGGTTTATATTTTGAAGCTTGATTGATTCATAGTTGCAATACTATTTTTTTGAATTTTAGACCATATGCATTGATTGTTGTGTTAAGAAATTTTACATTTTATATTTGGAAGCCAGAATGATGCATAGTTGCAATCCTTTTTGCACTCCATGTTCAGCGGGCATATCACAGGGAACTATTCCTCTTCTTTCAGTTAACAACGGCAGCAATAGTTAGGGCTATCAAATGGGTTAACAATCCATTTTCCCAACCCAATTACCTAAAAGATAGTTTGGTTGGTCCGAACCCATTAAAATAAATTTGTTTTTTGGGCAAACCATTTAACCTGATTAATTTGATGGTTTAAGTGGGTTTGACCCATTTCTCTGCAAATAAGCATTTAACCAAAGAATTTCATTTCATCTCAAGCCTCAAATTGCCATCACAAAAACTAAGGATTCTCACTTTCTCAAATTCACTCATCTATTTGTTCTTGTCTTCAAATCTTCGTCCGATCTGGGCACGATTTCGAGTCTTCCATCTTTTCATCAATTTCTAAGTTGCTTTAATCAAGCTATAACAATGCCTTATGTCTTATCAAGCTGCTACTATTTAATCAATATTCATCCTAACTTGAAGAGGACTTGAAAAGGAATTTTATCTAATTGAGGAACGTAATTTTGAGAAGAAAACATAATCTTGATCTAGGATGGAAGTTGGTTCAACTAAGACTATGTCTATGATATGATAGTTTTGTAGTTTCTTCACTATTTATTAAGCATTGTTTTGAATGTGCGTGCATTTCATACATGAATAAAACCATGCTCATATTACAGACTTGTATTTAATTTTCTTCGAATAAGGAACTTATTTTGTGTATAATTTTTTTTATTTTGTATACAATTCTAGTGGGTTCATTTGGTTTAAACTTAAATTCTTAGTGTTCAGTTATGACTTTTAAACTTTGTATCAATGCGCACTAAGGCAACTATTAAAGTAGTAACTGGAATTTAATAGGAAGTGAAACAGTATAAATAGATATAGAGATTAAAAAATAAAGAAATGTATATAAGTCGGAACAAAACAAAACATATGTGTTCAGATTTTTTTTCAATAATAACATAAGGGAGATTCATACTACTTGCTTTAAATAAGATGGAATGATTTTTTTCCTTTGTTCTAATAAAAAACAAATGTGCTTAAGTAACTATATATTTAGTCAAAAATTGGTAGTAAAGTTATAAGATTTCTAAGAACTGTAATATAGAAATCTTAGAAGTGTCTTATGCCAGATATTTACTTGTTTCCCTTCACTTTAATAAGAGATTAACAAAATCACACACTATGGGAAATTACATATATTTGTAAACATTTAAACTGCAAAGAAAAAACTTTGATATGAATGTTTCATAAATCTTATTAGAAGGGATTTTTAGGAATTAAATTTCAAAATAAAGAACGAATACTAATTTCCACTAGTAATTAAATATATAATTTTTTCACATCAACACCATGTGAAATACATGGATCATAAACTACTTGCTATATGTAGAAGATCCCTTTAAACTATTGGTCCTTTTCAATGGATCCTCTAGGAAAAGATCTCTTGGATTAAGAAAAAGCTTAAAATAGTATAATAGGGAACAATGATCTTTTCTTTTTCGCAAGGCCTTCCATCAAGTCCAGAGAGATAGATTCGGTGGAAAATTACTTCAATTTCATAACAACCCTCGTCGGGGAAAAAAAGAACTGTCAGAAATTTTGCTTTTCGAATAATATCTTTACAGCACTCAGTAAAACGTATGATAGTTCCTAGTAATTAACAGACCATAAGCATTTAACTATAAAACCACCTATTTCGATTAAATAAATACCATTTTGCTACATTATCTTACAAAGCAAGTAGACTTTGTTTTAAAATAAATGTTATAGTAACCAATTTGATCAGTTGAATGCTTTCTTGCCTGAGACAGATGTTGAATTTGGATGATTCAAATATTTGTTAAAGAGGAAAGAAATTGATTAATTGATTCAATCAAATCAATTAATTTGGCTGATGTACGGAAGGATATTTTGAAGGAAACTAATTAATTAGTCAATCAATTAATTAGTCAATATATATTTGCTATGAATAAATAAGTGATTAGGCATGGAAAATAAAGGAAAGAATGGAAACGAAGATTACGCCATTTATTTGTACTAAAATCAAATCATGCAATTTGAAAAGATATCTAGGTAATCAGGAAATTGATTTGCTTAATCTCCAAGCAACCCTTCATTATTTAGTCTATTTAAATAAAGGAATTTTATCTTCATATGTAACAAGCAAGTGTGGGAGTATCCACCATTATTCTTTATTCTCTCTCTTTTGTACTCTTTTCTTTAGTGAAATAAAAAGTTGTTAGGTCTCCGTGGACGTAGGATATTCATATCCGAACCACGTTAAATCTTCTGTGACTCTTATTTATGTTATTTTTTTGTTAGACTGCATAATTCTTTTTTAAGTGTCATTGGTATCTAAATAGGCAATACTAGATCCTGATCAAATAAATCGCTTCCGCTCAAATTAAAACAAAATTTCACTACAGTTTGGTATCAGAGCTAGTGTTATTGTTCCTATTTGGATATTAATGGCTACTTCTAGTAAGTGTGTTGGTAGATCTGGTGTCAATTATGGAGTAACACGTTTTGACGAAAAGGGATATTTTGGTACTTGGAAGATGAAGATGGAGGCTGTATTAAAGAAGGAGAAGACTTACAAAGTTGTTTCTGCGCCTGAGAAATTAAAAGGTATTGATGCAGCTGATTTGGAAGAGATGGAAGATGAAGCTCTCGCAATAATTCAGTTGAGCCTTTCGGATGAAGTTCTTAGAGAATTCTCTTAGAAGAATACGACGAAAGAACTATGGGATGCATTATCGGATGCATATCAAGACAAGTCTCTCACTAATCGGATTATTCTTCAGTAACAACTCTATTCGTTCAAGATGAAGCCTGGAACTGATCTCATGGAGCATGTAGATGCTTTGACGACTTTGATTATGAACCTGAAGGCAACGGAAGTTGATATTACCAATGAGGCTCAAGTTGTGATCCTCTATGTTCCTTGCCTAAGGAGTATGCTGCTTTTGTTAATTCCATGATTTATGGCCGAAGTAAAATTAGCCTGTCTGATGTAAAGGCTGGTTTTCATAATGAAGTATTAGGAGGTAGATTGGTGAGCACTGGCTTGGATAGTGATACCGTAGGCTTATCTGTTCAGAGAGGTAGAGGCCAAAATAGGTCGAAGAAAGGTGGAGGACGAAATTCTTCACGGTCTCAGTCTTGGGGGCCTAAGAATTTGACTTGTCATTATTGTAAGAAACCAGGGCACTTCATAGCACAATGTCCCAAGCTTGAAGGTAGAAGAAAAGATCCAAATCAAGCCTCAGCTTCTACTGTAGAGAAATCAGATACAGAAAGTGACACCAATGTATTTACTGCTTCTGGCTCCTTTGGGAAGAGCAACTTATGGCTGATTGATTCTGGTGCATCCTATCATATGAAAACTGGTAGGAACTGCTTTTCCACTTACCGTGAAATTGATGGAGGAGAAGTTCTGATGGGTAATGATGCTTCTTGCCATATGGTTGGTGTTGGTAGCGCGATGATTAGGATGCTTGATGGTGTTATTCGTACGATCACTGATGTTAGACATGTACATGATTTGAGGAGGAGCTTGATCTCTGTTAGGGCATTGAGTAGACTTGGCTTGAAGATTGTAGCGGAAGGAGAGAAAATGAAGATATCGAAGGGTTCCATGATTGTTATGAGAGGTGTGAGGGCAAGAAATCTTTATCTATTAAAGGCACTACTGTAATTGGTGAATCAGCTTCTGTTAAATCTGTTGATTCGGATTATTCCAGATTATGGCACTTATAGATGGGTTACATCGGTGGACGCAGCATGGATGAGTTGAGAAAACGAGGATTGATTGATGGAGTTCAACATTCAAAACTTGGTTTTTTTGAAGAGTGTGTTCTTGGAAAGCAGACGAAGATTTCTTTTGGTATAGGAGAGCATAAAGAAAAAGCTATCTTCGAGTATGTTCATATGATGTCTAGGATCCCTCCCCTTGTCAGTCTTTAGGTAGAGCCAGATATTTCGTTTCATTTATAGATGATTTCTCTCGCAAAGTATGGGTATACTTTCTTCAGTCAAAGAGTGAAACCTTTGCCAAGTTTCGAAAGTGGAAATCTATGGTGGAGAACCAGTTAGGGAAGAAATTGAAAGTTCTCCATTCAGATAATGGCGGTGAATCTATATCACAGGAATTCATTGATTATTGTGAGTCTGAAGGCATTAAGAGGCATTACACCACACCAGGAGACCCCCAGTCTAATGGAGTTGCGGAAAGGATGAACCAGACATTATTGGAGAGAACAAGATGCCTTAGACTGACTGCTAAATTAAAGAAGGGATTTTGGGCTGAATCTTTATCTATGGCGGCTTTCCTCATCAACCACACTCCTTCTACCGTCATAGATACGAAGATCCCTAAAGAAGTATGGAAAGGAGAGCCTGTTAGCCATTCATTTCTCAGAGTGTTTGGTTACCCAGCTTATGTGCATGAGAGCAAGGGGAAGCTGGAACCTAGAGCTCGCAAGTGTATTTTTCTAGGTTATAGGAGAGAAGTGAAGGGATATAAGTTGTGGTGTCCTATTAGCAAGAAGATCGTTATGAGTAGGCATGTGACTTTTGATGAGAAGGCTGTGTTGAAGGTGGAGCCTTCCTCATCGGATGATAATGAGAGGACATGTGAAGAATACCAGACACAAAGCAAGTCATCTGTTGATTCTTTTCATAGACGTTCAAATGGTGTTTTCGATGACACCATGGTTGATGAGGATAATATCGATGTTGGTACAGAGGATCAAACTCAAGGTGGAGCTCACTCGGAACCTAGGCCTATCAGACAAAGAAGAAAGCCTAAATGGCTTGATGAGTTTGTTGGATTGAGCATCGAAGATATTAACTTCGATGATATGGCAATATGTACTTTAAATGTTTTCCATGATGAGCCCTATGATTATAGAGAAGCTATCGCATCAGTAAACAGTTCCAGTTGGTTAGTTGCTATGGAGGAGGAGATTGAATCATTGCAGAGAAATCATACTTGGGATTTGGTTCCTCTTCCCACCGATAAGAGAGCTATGGATGCCAGTGGATCTATAGAGTGAAAGACTGTGAAAATGGTAATCTCAGATACAAGGCAAGGTTAGTCGCAAAGGGGTATGTTCAGAAGAAGGGGGTAGAGTATCATGATATCTTTACTCCAGTGGTTAGGCATACTTCTATTCGTATTCTTTTGGCCTTAATTGCTCATTATGATATGGAATTAGAGCAACTAGATGTCAAAACTGCATTCTTGCATGGTGATCTAGATGAGGAGATTTATTTAAAGCAGCCGGAAGGGTTTGTTGATAGTAACAGACCAGAATATATTTGCAAACTCAACAAATCTCTATATGGACTGAAGTAATCTCCTAGACTATCGTACAAGAGGTTTGATAAGTTTATGCTTTCACAAGGATACTCCAGAAGTTTCAAAGACCAGTGTGTTTATTTTAGGAGATGTGATGATGATATGATTTATTTGTTGTTATATGTTGATGATATGTTGATTGCATCTTGGAGTATGGTCAGAATAAAGGAGTTGAAAGCGGAGCTCAGTAGAGAGTTTGGCATGAAGGATTTGGGAAAGGCACAAAGAATATTGGGTATGGAGATAAGCAGGGATAAAAAGCGGAGAGAGTTAAGGCTCACTCAAGCGTAGTACATCGAGAAAGTCCTCGCTCGATTTGGAATGGAGAAAGTCAAACTGGTTGGCACTCCATTAGGCTCTCATTTTAAGTTGTCAAAAGACTTATCTCCCTCATCGGAAGAAGACAAGAGGTATATGGCTGATATACCTTATTCTAGTGCTGTTAGTAGTCTTATGTATGCGATGGTGTGCACAAGACCAAATTTGGCATATGCAGTGGGTGTTGTGAGTCGATATATGTCTAACCAAGGCAAAGAGCTTTGGCAAGCTGTGAAGTGGATTCTTATATATCTTCGAGGAACTTATTCGGTGGGCATGTTATATGGTGGAGTGGATGGTGACATCTTTCTTAGAGGATACTGTGATTCTTATTACGGTGGGGATAAAGATGCTAGGAAGTCAGTGTCGGGCTATGTTTTTACACTTGGCATAGGCTCGATTTCATGGAGATCAAAGCTGTAATCTATCGTAGCTTTATCTACTACCGAAGCAGAGTTGATATCGATTGTTGAAGCAAAAAAGGAAGGATTATACTTACTTCAGTTATTGGATGATCTTTCAATGGTGCAGCGGACAGCAGAGTTATTTTCATACAGTCATAGTGCGATTTATCTTGTAGAAAATCAAGCTTATAGTTCACGGACGATGCACATTGATGTTAGAGGTTTCTTTCTTACGTTTGAGGAAGAATGAAGCAAGATCAAATTGTTGAAGGTGAGTACTTTGGATAATCCTCCAGATATGATGACTAAGTCACTTCCAAAGGACAAGTTTGAGCATTGCTCAAACTTGATCAGTTTGATACCTGTTACTTGAGCACCATGGGGCGCCAGACCCAACAACTTATATGTCGATTGCTTGATGATAAGATGATGAAGAGAGATTGTTATATTTGAACCAAGGTGGAGTGTTGAATTTGGGAGATTCAAATATTTGTTAAAGAGGAAAGAAATTGATCAATTTATTCAATCAAATCAATTAATTTAGCATGTATATGGAAGGACATTTTAAAGGAAACTAATTAATTGGTCAATCAATTAATTAGTCAATACATATTTGCTATATGAAGAAATAAATGATTAGGCATGGAGAATAAAGGAAAGAATAGAAAAGAAGATTACGCCATCTATTTGTACTAAAATCAAATCATGCAATTTGGAAAGATATCTAAGTAATCAGGAAATTGATTTGCTTAATCTCCAAGCAACCCTTCATTATCAAATCTATTTAAATGAAGGAATTTCATCTTCATATGTAACAAGCAAGTGTGAGAGTATACACCATTATTCTTTCCTCTCTTTTTTGTACTCTTTTCTTTAGTGAAATAAAAAGTTGTTGGGTCACCGTGGACGTAGGATATTCATATCTGAACCACGTTAAATCTTTCGCGTCTCTTATTTCTATTATTTTTCTGTGAGACTGCATAATTCTTTTTTATGTGTCATTGGTATCTAAATATGCATTACTAGATCCTGATCAAATAAATCACTTCCGCTCAAATTAAAACAAAATTTCACTACAAAAGAAACATCATACTAATTAGTATGCACAAAACAACAATGTGAAGATAGATTAGTGTTTTACATGTGCTAGTCAAATTGATTTAAGGTAAATGTTTACTTAAAATTTTCTGGTTAAAATACCTTTTATTTTGTTATCTGATATATTTTTTAATTATATAGTAATATATTTTGTTTGCTCTAGGTAATTAAAATTTATATTTTTATCAAGTAATTAGTGACTATTTAGCAATTCTTAATTAAAATTTATGTTTTATAATCTAAATTACTTAATTATATATTAAGTAATGAATGGCTCTTTTACCATTTCAGTTTTTATTACTGTAGCGCATTAGACTAACTAATATGTAGTAAAAAATTTACATTGCATATAATGCAGGAATGAATGTGCTTCTAGGAAGAAGGCTTTTGCTGCCATCATTTTTCTATTCGACATAGTTGCTTTTTTGTTCTAACTTGTAGTTGCATTCACGTTTGTAATGTATGACTTCCAAACCAAAGGATACTTTGTGATGATTCATGTAATTATTTTTTCTATTAGTAAATCATTAGTTGTTCAAACATATTGTTGTATGTATCACATACATATTTGTCATTGAAATTTGACTAATTATCAATTTTGTCATGTGCATGTGCATGTGTACATATACATATTCTATGATGTTTGTTGTGGTTGGACATTTAAAAACATTTCATTATTATAATAAACATATTGCTATGATATATAAATATTGTCGAAACATAAATTACAATGTGCTATTGACATAATTTATATACAATGTTTGTCATTAACTATGAAATATTTATGCACAACGTTTATCATACGAATTAAATGTATTTTTATTTATGTTAAATCAATGTTGTAAAAAAATTATTTACAATGATGAGCAATCATGGTGGTAAGACAAAATATAACAGTTAAAATTAGTTGTACAAACTTTATTTGCAATGTTCAAAAATTAATGCAAATGAAGTTTGATCGACATTTAAACAACATTATCTAACTTGTATTTACAATGTCGTTAAAATGTGACTAAAATATAAAATATTACATCCGAAAATAGTTGTATAAAAGTAAAACACTACCTTTACCAAAAAATTGAATGATGGTTCTACAATAGGTGAATAACGTTGTTGAAAGTAAATTATAAGATATGGAAATTTTAGAAAAATTAGATATACAAAAAATCGATATTATTATAAAAAAGCATGTCACGATATTTGAAATATGTTTTAATTGGCCATTTCATAACATCCAAAAAATGAAGTACATAGTTTTACATTTATTTTTTCATGTTTTCACTATATTTATATTTTGTTATAACCAACTTTACTACAACGTTTTATACAACATTTAAATAAATGCTGCAAAAGAGAGCCCATCTTTTACAACTATAAGATTACAATAAATGTTGTTACATTGGCCACATTTATTCAGTGTCATTAAATGGTATTTTTGTTATAGGGTCTCGTAGACACCCTAATTGCAGCGACCAGATTGTTTATGCCGTAGAAGGTTCAACCGGTTAGGTGTTTGCTTTGTATGGTATTATGAAATCATACGATGAGCTAAGTCGAGTTTTAGTGGTTAGAGAATTTGCAGATGTTTTTAAGCCTGTACTTGGATTGCCACTGAAATGAGCCATTATGCTTCGGATAGATTTGGTTCTAGGAGCAGAACCAGTGAGCAGGCCGACGAGCAGAATGACCCCCACAGAGATGAGGGAGTTGAAAGTGCAGTTGGTGGATTTAAAGGGTAAGAGTTTTGTCAGGCTGAGTAGTTCTCCTTGGGGTGTGGCAGCAGTGTTTGCTAAAATGCCAGACAGTTCATTGAGGCTATATATCGATTATCGTAAATTGAATGAAAAGATGATAAAGAATCGATATCTATTGCCCTTGTTCGACCAGTTGAGTGGAGCAAAGGTATATTTCCAGTTGTATTTGGCGATGTGTTTCCATCAGCTCAGGGTAGCGGAGGATAGTATACCTTTAACGATGTTCAGGACCAGGTATGATTTGTACGAATGGTTAGTTATGTCGTTCAGATTGACAAATGCATCAGCTTTTTTGTGGATTTGATGAACCAGATTTTTCAAAAGCACTTGGATATGTTCGTATTGGTTTTCATAGATGACATCTTAGTTTACACTAAGGACGAAAGAGAGCATGAAATTCACCTTAGAGTTGTGCTAGAGATGCTGAGGCAGCATCAGCTGAAAGCAAAGTTTTCGAAATGTCACTTTTGGAAGAAGAAAGTGAAGTTTCTTGGTCATGTAGTCTCAGAGAGGGGGTTGGCAGTGGTTCCGACTAAGATTGAGCTAGTGAATAGTTGGAAAAGATCCGAGACAATGACTGAGATAAAGAGTTTTCTTGAGTTGGCTAGTTATTATCGGAGATTCATTAAGGGCTATTCAAAGATAGCAGCACCGATGACTAAGCTAACAAGAAAGGGGGTGAAGTTTATATGGACCGACAAGTGTGAGGAAGCATTCAAGAATTTGAAACACTTATTAATCCATGCACCAGTTTTGATTGTTCCAGAAGGCAATCATGATTTGGTGGTTTATACCAATGCATGTGGAACATGATTAGGGGTTGTGCTGATGCATAGAGATAAAGTGATTGCATATACTTCTAAGCAACTTAGACCGCATGAGGTCAGCTATCCACGCATGATTTTGAACTACTACAATGATTTTTTCTTTGAAGATGTGGAGACATTACCTTTTAGAAGAAAGGTTTGAGTAAAATACAGATCATATGTCGTTGAAGTATTTGTTCTCTCAGAAGGAGCTGAACATTTGACAACACAAATGGTTAGAGTTTATAGCTGCTTATGATTTCGGGATTGAGTACACACTAGGAAGGCAACTAGGTTTAATATGCACTTAGCAGGAAACATCAGAATGCAGTGTTAGGGATGATTGTCGAGTGGAAAGATTTGGAGCCATTAGCAGATTGCAGAGTGCAATGGAGATCCGAGGCTGGGTCTAGTTAGGATACAGTTGTATTGCCTTATTTGGAACTTTGACCAATATTGATCAAATGCATTTCTTCTAAGCAAATAGGGGATCCTATGTTAGCTGAACGGATCAAAAAGCTTAGGGAAGGAATCGATAGCGATGATTTGAAATATTTCAGTCTTGACCAGAATGGATTGTTGAGAAAGAAAGAAAGGTTACGTGTTCCAAGTGTAGGAAACATAAGAAAGGAAGTTTTGGAAGAATGCCATTGTTCGAAGTTCACCATTAATTCAGGAGATACTAAGATGTATTAAGATATGAGGAGGAGTTTTTTCTAGGTAGGTATGAAGCGGGATATTAGCTTGTGAATAAAGCAATGCTTGAATTACCAGTAGGTAAAGGCCAAACACCAAAAGCAAAGTGGTTTGCTTCAACCATTAGATATTCCAGTGTGGAAGTGGGATTCTATTTCTATGGACTTCATTGTCGAGTTACCAAGGTCGAACAGAGGAAATGAAAGTGTATGGGTCATAGTGGACAGATCGACCAAGAGTGCTCATTTCATTCCAGTTAGGTCAACCAAGATGGCACCTTTTTTAGCAAGGTTTTTCATGAAGAGTGTGATTAGACTGCATGGAATTCCTAGTAGTATGGTAAGTGATAGAGATTCCTTGTCTACTAGTGAGTTTTGGAGGAGTCTGTAGGAAGTTTTAGGAACCAACTTAAGATGAGTAGCGCTTACCATCCGCAGACAGATGGACAAACAAAAAGATTTAACAAAATTTTATAAGATTTGTTAAGTGCTAGTGTTCTAGACTTCGAGGGATCATGGGACGACCGCCTGCATCTAGTCGAGTTTTCGCATAGCAATAGATATCAGACTAGTATTAGGATGACACCGTTTGAAACTTTGTATGGAAGGCCATGCAAATCTCTCATGTGTTAGTTGGAGACCGGGGATAGGTTGATTCTTGGTCCAGATCTGATTAGAGAAGCTGCAGAAAAATCGAGGTCATTAAGGCTAGAACGAATGAGGCTTAGTCTAGGTAGAAAAATTATGCGGGTAAGAGATGAAAAGATTTAGAGTTCTCGGTTGGAGACCAGGTTTTCGTCAAGGTTTCAACAATGAAGGAAATGATTAGATTTGGGAAATCAGGGATGTTATCACCGAGATTCATTGGACCTTTTCCTATTCTTGAGAGGATTGAAAACTCGCATATAGAATTAAGTTACCAAGCAGTTTAGCAGGTGTCCACGATGTTTTTCATGTTTCTCATCTTAAAAAGTGTGTTAAAGACCCAAAGACTTCAATTGCACCGACAGTGTTAGATGATTTAGTGGTAGAAATAGACTTGACCATAGTGAGGAGGCCAGTTCGCATTGTTGAGAGAGATGAGAAGAGGCTTAGAATCAAGACGGTCGGATAAGTCAAAGTTTAGTGTAGTAATGATGACAGGGATTTTACTTGGGAGGTTGAGAGCAAGATTACAGATACTTATCCTGACTTGTCTGATGGTATGCTTTAAATTCTTGTTTGATTCATTGTGTACCTTATCGCAATTTCGAGGATGAAATTCTTTAAGGAGGGGAGTCTATAACATCCCAAATTTTTGGTAACATTATTTAGAATATTTAATCATTTCAATTAAATAAAATAATGTATTGTTTAGGGGATTGAGATTTGATTTAATTAAGGGTAGCCATGCCATTTAAAACAAATGAATTAAAGAAGAATTTAAAATGAATTAGAGGAGGGATAAATTAGGAAAAAGGCCATTCCTATATCTATCCCCTCAGGCAGTGTATTACACACATTCATTTCATTTGAGTTTTTTTTTAAAATAGAGGCCGACCACCATTAACAAGGAAAGGAGAAGAACAAATAAGAAAACCTAAAGGAAAAGCTAATTTCAAATCAAATTCATCCAAATCTCAAGCTCATTAGTCTCTAAAGCTAAGGTGAATAATGTTTACATCTCAAACTTTTACTATTTTTGGTTTAATGATGAAACCCGAAATAGTTTGCATAGATTTGCCATGTTTTTGAATGAGAGAATGATTATATATACTTGTTGATGATTTATGAATGTTCATATAGATTTTGTGACATGTTTTGAGGTGAAAACTCTACTAAATGACATTCAATTGCCTTGCGAACATTTTGTGAAAAATCTAAAATGATATTTTTGAGATGGGTTTCAAATTTTAGATTTTTCTGAATTTTCATGGATTTAATATGAATTTTTAGTAAATAAAATGGTATTTTGGATTATAAATTATTTATGGAAAAATAATTAATTATTTGGGTCTTAAAATTTTATATGGTGGGAACATATTTAAAGTAAATTTATGAAATTATTCCAGATTTTTCTTAAGTGTTTTGATGGTTATATAAAAGTATTTAAGGTGTGGGACTTTAATGTTTGTTATATAATTAAAGAGGAGAAGGGGCTTTTTAGAAAAATATTCAAATTACTAAATATGGAAAGATGGCAGCAATTTTGAAAAGAAAAATCTGACAACCAATCAGATTTAGACAAACAAAGAAGGTTAGGTACAAAAGAATAATTTAAAAGTACAATAGACAGCCTTTTTACTATTTATTCTCCTTCGGCACTAGTCCGTCTCCATACTACCCTTCCGAAACTATCAAAACCAATGCATATGGTATTAGACAACTAATGCGTAGTGAATTGAAAGAAGGCGAAAGGTATAGGGTAGAAACCATGGGGTTTCGAAAGGGTTGAAGCATTGTTTTAGGTTTTAAAGGAAAAAATGCCTGCTTTCTTTCGGCTAAGATGCTTTGGATTTAGTCAGCTTTCGACTAAGTCAAGTGGTTCAAAAAGATGGTTTCGATTGGGTTGTTATCTTGTTTTAAATGACTGCTTTCGACAGAGTCGAAACCTTTAGTTGTCGCTTCCTACCTTTTGATCCAGATGGTTTCAAAGGAGTTCTTTTGTTTTCTAAAATTTGGTCACCTCTCACTTTCGAAGGGATGGTTTCGATACCATCACTTCTTTTTTTAAGAAATGGTTTTAAGCAGATGCTTTCAACTATATTGATTTTCCGATCCTTTTGCTCTACTTGAAGGCATAATCCAAATGGTTTCGACCAAAAAGTTTTCAAAGGGGTTTCGAAGTAGTTAACTTTGAATGGTTTCGCAAGGTATCCACATGTTTTAAATTGAACCCAAGTGCTTTCGAAAGAGTTGACTTTTAATGCTTTCGAAAGTTTTATGAGTGGTTTCGAAAGTGGTGGTTCCCTAGGGTTTCGACAAGGTTGAAAAGGAAGGTATTTTGTATGTTTTTGATAAAAGGTTTAATGGAGGATGTATGTTTCTATAAATAGAGATGTAACAGAACTATTCACACTAGGCTTTTTGTCTAACTCAATGTTTTGTTTTCCCCTTGAACTTTTGGGCCCAAAGGCTAAGGGTTCAGATTTCTAGTTTTTCGTAGTTTTGGCAAATAAACGTTCCGAAGATGAGTAGGTGGCTGAAGGATAGATATTTTAGGAATTCAGTTCATTTTTTTTGTTTTCGTTGTGTACTAAGTCAGATACGACAATATTACTTTGACCATCCAAGAGGGCATCGTCATATGTCGCTCTTGGCATGTTGTTGTGAAATTATATTTGATCATTGCTTGAGATTCATTTTGGGGATTTTGTAACTTGGATATGATTTTGTTTGAAATGTAATCACTAAATTATTGTTTTCTAGAAATCTGTGGTTTTGTTCATATTCAAGTGCTTTCGATATTATGGATATCATTAGCATTACCGTATTTCATCACCAGAAGTTAGTATTGTGAATGACTACATCGTTTTTAGCACTATATTTTGGCCTCTAGATACAGGATGTTACATCTTAAAATTGAGATAAAAGCACATAAAAGATACTCTTAACTCATGAAACAAACAATAGTTAAAGAATAAATTAAAAGAAATATAAAGTTTAAGGCAAACTAATACTTTAAATATGTAAATGCAAAAATAAAAAATATTCAATATGTGCTAGATAAAAAAATGATATAAGTTCTATGTGATGGATAAGTAAGTGATGCAAGACTATTTACTAAAAAGGAAGGAAAATGGATTTTTAATTAGACTTTAATATTTTTTAGGAATAAAAATGAAACTTACTATAGTTGTGCATTTGGATGGCTTTGAATTCTAGTCTTCTGCAATTTTATGGTAAGATTCTTATATGCACAAAATCATATATTACAGTTTATGAATCCTAGGCTAGAATGCTTTTATCTGCTGAAGATTTTTATCAACTGACCATAAATCCTTCTTTTTTAAGTTGGATATTAAAACAGGACGATAAGAAATGCATAATTTTTTTAAATAAAAAAAAATTGGTATTACATGAAACTGGAGGTAAATATAAGTAGGTTACCAAACTGACTTTCAATCGCCAAGATCGGTTTGGTAGAAGCTTTAATATAATGTATGATCTGAATTAGGGATGATGGCAATTGATTGACTCATGTACATCTTATGCTCTTATTTATTATTTCCTATTCAAATCCATAGGATTTGTCTGATAGCTAACTGACATAAAATTAAATGACGTGATTTTCGATTCTTGAAAATCGATGCTAATACACCCACTATACTATATGCCGAGCAATCAAGTGCCCAAAAACCCGATTGTTAAGGGAAAGGAAGAAAATAAGAAGAAACTAAACATCAAAGAATCTAGCAGAAAAACAAATAATCTACAAACAACAAATGTTTACACAAAATTCGAACTGTAATATATGTATATAGAGTATACTAACCTATTTCGGCTTAGACATTTACAATAGCCTGTCCTCACAATTGCTGATAAACACAACAATGAATACAAAGGAAAATAACCATCTACGTGAATACGTCTCTAGGCCTCCAACTCATCTCTTGAAATTTAAGCATCCAAACTAATCTATGATATGCTTGGTTTGACCCGAGTAATATAATAAAATAGCACCCGAGTCAGTATGGAAAACCAGCATGAGAAAGCACACCCAGCTGGAAAGTTAAAAAAAATATTTTGAAAATCAAGAGTACCTCGTAAGACCACACCGCACATAAGCATGAGCGGGTTTTTAACTTAAGATAACCAAAACATTTTCCATAGAAAATCCATTGACATTATAATAATCTCTAGGGGTCAAAGTAAAATATGAATATAGTTGAAATGCTTGCATTTTACGTTTAAGCATAGCATGGCACAACTAAATCCGTACGGGGCTTATTGGACAGTGGATTCCGTACAGTGACTGGGCTATTGGGGTTCCGCCCATCATGGTGCACCTCTAGATAAAATAACACCGAGGACCTTGCCTGGATCCCCTGCCAACACAAGACTGGTGTAACACCCCACCCCGAGACCCACCTTAGTAAAGAGAATTAACGAGTAATTCCGTCTACTAAAGCGGAGAATAGGGTTGGTTAAGGGCGACCATCTATAACTTTGTCTTAAACATCTACTGAATACGTCGATAAATGCAATATAATTATTTTTCTTTTCTATCTCAGTGGATCGACATACACAGTAAATGCTTAATCCAAAACTACAGGTGGCTAACGGATCTATCAGAACAAAATACAATAACTAAATGTAAAGCACATCACAGAATAGTAATCAACATCATATATATATATACACTGATACATGTTTAGTACAATACAATATGAATACAAATAAAGGTGGTATTCGACCACATCATACACATTGAATCAAATATAAATACATCAGAGTATGCGGAAGAACAGAAATTGCTCAAGAGAAAGGAGAGCTGATATCCAACATCAACTTCAAGCTAAGACCAATGGATGATACCTGAAACAACTCGGTCTGACCCAAGTATAAATACACGGGTCAGTCTAGCTACACAAATCAGTCAATATCGGTAATATGAAGCAGAATAGATATGAAGATACTTCTTCTCGAAAGAGAAGAATGAATCGATAAACTCATAAGCTCAACACTTAAGTAACAAACACTACTTAAGTGAACAAATACCTCGAAGGAGGCAACTCAAACTCAATACTCAAATCAAACACAAGTGCCTCATATCATCAGCGACATCCAAAAATGTCTAAATGGTTTCCATGAACCATATTTCCTCAAAAGGAGAAACATCAATACAAACTCTCGCCAAAATGGCAACACAGAGAATATCATATAAAATCCTGAAATTATCAAAACTCATAACTCGAGGAACTCGATAAGAGTTCAAAACATCATAATTGAAATCACCATATATATAACATCTCATATAGCACTAGGCTATCGATGTAATAAAACATCTTAAAAAGGTGAAATCACAATAAAACGGAAAATTCAAGAAATCCGGATTGGCCAAATCCCCGATTATAATGCCGAAGCAATGCTACACGTGCTAAACTCAGATGGCCGAAGCCTTAGACAAGGTCGCTAACACCTCCCAAAGCAGTTCGTCCTTATGACAAGGTCGCTGACACCTCTTAAAGCCGTTTTGTCAGCCCTAACAAGGTCGCTAACACCTCTCAAAGCAGTTCGTCCTCATGACAAGATCGTTGACACCTCTTCAAGCAGTGTTGTTAGGTAAACATCGTAAATGTGTCACAAACTCACGGATAGGAATCCGAAAAGTGTTAACATGTATCCCATACCACACATTCGCACTTAGCGGTTTACTAGCCGTTAGCCGATGCCACACTAGAAACATCATAAAACTCAGAAATTTATATCTCGCCTAGTCTCATTGGCGAGTGAGAAAGAGCCACCATACTTGTCTCATCTCATCGACAAGCATTAAATGGCATCGTAACTTGTCTCATCTAATCGACAAGTGAAAACATCATGATGGTTTCTCATAAACCATAAATCTCAAAATATAAAATCATAAACTCAAGACTTATCTTATATCATTGGCAAGTAAATAAAACATCGTGATGGATCTCATCGACCATACTCCTATATAGGAGATCTCAAACCATAGTGTTTGCCAAATATTGGCCATCTTAAATAATTCAAAAAAATAGGAATTATAAAAATCAAAATATGCCATAAAATGGCAAAACATCTCAGAATCATTAATCTCAAATAGCTTCGATCGTACAAGTCCGGAATTAACCGAAATAGTAAACGCACATGTCCCATGCCACGCGTTTTACTAAATTGTTTAACTCTCTTTCTCATACGTTCGAATAGTGCAAAAGTGTGTGTTTTATATTTAAAATAGTTTTCTAGAGAAAACAAACTTTTAAAACTTTTCCCGAAAAGATTAATAAAACCAATATTTGATATTCATTTATTATAGAAAATAAATAGATTTTATATTAGAAAAATAATTTTAAATAATTTGAAATGTCCATTTATTTTAAAAATCACTTGAAAATGGTTTAGTAAAAACCGTGCTCGAAAACAATGAAAAACAAGAAAGATAACTCAAGACCGATAACTTGAATTCAATACGAATTCAATTCAAATTTAACCCAAAATCAATTCAAATTCTATTTAAATTCGAATTTCAAATTCTCCAAATATAGCTAGCTTATTGACAGGAATCACAGCTCTTAAAACATTTCAAAACAACATCAAAATCGAACAAGAATGAGAACAAAAATAAGCTAGTACAATTCTCAAGTCAATGATTTATTGCTGTCGTTTTACTCTCGGAACAACAACAAACAAATCTAGTTTTGACCAACCTAACTTCACAATTTCAGAAAACTCAAAACAATAAAGGTTTATAAAATAGTCAAAGTTTTCTAAAACATCAAGAATTATCTAAATCCGACAAGAAGCGAGAAAGATACGTCTAAGTTACTAACTGTATTTAGTTTAGATAATGTAATTATCAAAGTGACAAAGATGAGAGTTTGCAACAGGATTTCGATCAATCTATGCTCAAAATATGAAAATGTGTTCAACTGAAAAGTTGTCACACATAAAATAAGCTTTTTGGAAAATCAAAAATCATCCAAATCCAACTAGAAACAAGGAAGATAATCTCAATTTAGTAACTGTGTTTAGTTTGGATAACGTAATTATCAAAGTGACATAGCTGAGAGTTTACAACAGGATTTTGATTAACCTATTTTCAAAATATGCAAATATGTTCAATAGAAAAGTTGTCACACATAAAATAAGCTTTCCAGAACTTCAAAATCATCCAAATCTGACAAGAAACAAGGAAGATATGCTCAATTTACTATCTATGTTTAGTTTGGATAACGTAATTACTAAAGTGACAGAGCTGAGAGTTCGCCACATGATTTTGATTTAACTATGCTCAAAATATGCAAATATGTCCAACGGGAAAATTTTCACACATAAAATAAGCTTTTCGGAACTTCAAAAATCATCCAAATCCAGCCAAAATCAAGGAAGATATGCTCAATTTAATAACTGTGTTTAGTTTGGATAACGTAATTACTAAAGTGACAGAGCTGAGAGTTTGTAACAGAATTTTGATCTTCCTATTCTCACAATATGCAAATGTGTTCAACAGGAAAGTTGTCACATATAAAATAAGCTTTCTGGAACTTCAAAAATCATCCAAATCCAAAAAGAAACAAGGAAGATATGCTCAATTTACCAACGATATTAAGCACAGTTTTACAATGACAGGGCAGTGAGTTTGTATTGTGTTTTTAGACACTCTATAATCAAATTTTTCGAAAGTGGTTATGAAATTATCGCACTCTCTTCATGCTTTCCAGAACATTAAACAAAATCAAATTCTGATTTAAAACGAAAAAGATATGCCTAATTGACTGAAAGCGATTCACAATTAAACATACAACAAAAATAAAATTGAGATTTCTAACCTTGAAAACTCAATCTATGCTAGAAAATATGAGTATTCAACTCACCTTGCGATTTTGTGGAGCAAAACTCAAATTAACATGAAAATATGACAGCTTGGAGCTTCAATTTGCTTCAAAGACCTGCTGGAATAAAATTACAGAACATGCAACAAGAGAGTGGAAATTAACAAACAACCTAAATATAAAAATTGGATTTTTGATGAATTAATCTCATGTTGGAGTTGATTACCTATTGCAATCCTCTCTAATTGATAAAAGAAACCATTTTTATTTGAAGATTTGGAGATTTAAGGCTTTAGATTGAACAAATGGAGGAATTTTGCTCTCATTTTCTATTTCCAGGCTAATGAAGAAGAAGAGGAACTAAAAATTGTGTACCTACAGGTAATCCATTCCTCTTTTTCTCCTTCCAGGTTATAATTTGCTAATGGGCTTTGGACCCCATAGAGAAAATAAATTAGACTAAGAAAATTTTAATTCACCACTTAAACAAATATGCACATAAACACAACGTTATAATGAAAACAATGTATTTTTCTTCAAGTTTTAATACAACCAATTTATGCAAACATACTTACATATGAAATAAAATATTTCACATCATATAAAAAGATAATTTTAGTTTTTAAAACATTTTTATTATTAAAAACCCTTATTTTATATAAATATACAATTTACATAATTAAATGCATAAATCCCCATTTTTAACTTTAAAAATTCTACAATAATTATTTCTTGGATAAAAAATCTAATCAACCATTTCAAACTCAAATTTATAACCAAAATACATTTTTATACCAAATTCCATCTTTTTATTTTAATAAACACCTTTCAAAAAAACAAATACTTCTATTAAAAATTATTAAAAGAAGTAATTGGCAATAATTGCAATAATTATTGCATTTACTCAAAATAAAATCATACTTCATTTATTATTTTCAAAAATAAACACAATAAAGTCACCAAAACTTTATTTCCACATTTTGTTTCCAAAATTCATTGTTTATTCCAAATAAACAATATAAAACTTTCAGTTTTATTTAATTTATAATAGTAAATTATAACCACCGTTATAATTTAATATTAACAGGTAATCTCCAAAACCAGGGTTGTTACAGACTCCCCCTATCAAAATTGCGTCCTCGCAATTTCTAGAAAAGAGTTTGTATTCGACATAATTATTTCATCGATCAAAGAAGGATAGATAAGCACGGGATTAAAATTCCTCACTTTCAACTCAAGATGATAGAAGACCAAGATAAAATTGCTCGATTAATTCTATTGTTTTTAAAGTGCAAATATGGAATTAGCGAACCATCGAATTTTCTGATCAACACATAAGATTTTGAAGGCGTCTCACCTTCGAATGAGAGCACAACAAGATGCTACACAAAGGATCAATCGAATAAGATTGATTTCTCATAAGCTCCTTGAGTAGAGTCGGGATTTAGCACAACTCCAACTCGAACTCTAATGAACAAGATGATTATCGATATGATCTTTCCCTATGACACTGTGGGGGGAACCACACCGATACAAGATAGACACAATAGAGGCAAGATAGTCCAACCAAAAGGTGGTTTCAAACTCGAACGACTGCATAAATGCACGTCGTTAGAAAATAGCACAAGAGTAAGATATTCACAAGGAACTAAAATCTATGTATATACTTTCAGTTAAAAATTCTTAGTGTTCCAAAAATTCAATATCTTTATAGTCATAACCACAATTTTCAACATCTGAAAATTTTCGAACTTTTAACTATATTACTTAGTAAGTTATTTAAAACTTAAATTAAAAGTCCAAATTTCTTCTCTTACTTCAAAATTAATTTCCAAAGAAATTTGTAAATCCATAATAATATTCCTCAAAATAAATTAAGGGTTTAAATTCTCCACACTCTTCTATTAAACCACTTAAATAGTTTTTTAAACCAATCTTCAAATTCTCTTATTATACTCTTCTCTTAAAACATCCGATGTATATAATATAGATTCTAAAATCTCAAAATATACTTTCAATAAAGTATAGCTCAAGAATATTCTCATTTATTTTCATCTTTATAATTTCAAAATAAATAAATAAATAAATGGCATTGCCTCACCCTTGAATCTCTAATAAATAGATACATCCGTTGGCTACAAAGTCGATCGAGCGATCAAAACTACCTCGCCACCCTGTTACTCGTCTTTGAAATCAATGGCTAAAATTACCATTCAAAAATAAATTTCATATATAATCTCAACATATTATTTTCAAAATCTCAATTTTTAAAACACAAACCATCGTGTCTGATTGTCTCATCATAGCATTTAGGAGATTCCTATTGATAACGTTGATCAGGCGTATCGACCAGAACTCTTACCTACTCGATGGATAACCCAACACTCTCAAATTATTTCTATGAAAGAATACTGCTCATATAAATATATTCTCAAAACATTCATTGATTTTTTTAAATATCTCAAAACTCCAATTTCTCTTTTTAAAACTCATATTTATATAGCTTCAAAACTCAAACCAAAGAACATTAAGAGAATGCATCGAGATATTCCTAGAATACCCGATTCACAAAATCAACAACAGGAGATGGAGTGCTCGGCAACTCCTACAACATGATGAGCCACTCTCGAAAATCATCAAGATACAGGATAAGCAAGATATTCTTCTCAAAGGAAAAGCACATAAACAACAAATCATTACTTCAAACAAAGTAATGCTACAAAGGATAACACCGATTGAGTATCCGAAAAGGATAACTCAAAGAAATTATATGATAAACTCAATCAAACTTGAACAATCTAGAAACTCACCTCATTCTTTAGTGGATGTCCTTGTGGGAGGATAGCGGAAGGCTAAAATCCAAGAATAAGGTTAATTCAACACTCAATTGCCCGAATAGATATCAAACCCAAATGGACTCACAAAAATCAACGAAGTCACCTTGACTGGAATTCGAGATATATCATCAACATCTCGATACTCAAGAGTGAACACAGAAACTTCGAAATCATCATCAACATTACAAAGTGATAGAAATAATAAACCAATCAAATTAGGATGCCTAAATAAATATAGGATCCTATAACAACGAAAGGATCGGACTTAACATCAAACAAGTCAATCCATTTCAAATCAGATACATCTCAAGATAGTGAGTAATAAACAAATACTCACTACAGCAGCAACAAATAGAAAACTCAAAATGCTCACAACAAGCCACTCATTGTGGATCCCCTCAATAGGATTCACAACTCTCAAAGGAATGCAACAAGAATTCTCAAAAAAATCAATCAGCTCCATCGATACGAACTCACTCGTATCAACAAAAATAAGAATAGAATAATCCCAAATAAGATTACTTACAAGATAAGATGACTTCAAACTCTATTATGGAATACTATGGAATAATATATATACACACACATATTCCTAGACATATTCCACCTCAACAATAACAAAACTCGAAAAAGAATCAAGGCTCGATTTGAAAACAAGCTCGAATAAAGGATAATGATTCACTCGTATTGTACTTCGATGTATCATGGTATACATACTGTTCTGTGTTTATTCTACTTTGTTCTGGCCACAGCTATGATACCATGCTGTAACACCCCACCCCGAGACCCACCTTAGTAAAGATAATTAACGAGTAATTCCGTCTACTAAAGCGGAGAAGAGGGCTGGTTAAGGGCGACCATCTATAACTTTGTCTTAAACATCTACTGAATACGTCGATAAATGCAATATGATTTTTATTTCTTTTCTATCTCAGTGGATCGACATACACAGTAAATGCTTAATCCAAAACTATAGGTGGCTAATGGATCTATCGAAAAAAAATACAATAACTAAATGTAAAGCACATCACAGAACAGTAATCAACATCATATATATATACACTGATACATGTTTAGTACAATACAATATGAATACAAACAAAGGTGGTACTCGACCACATCATACACATTGAATCAAATATAAATACATCAGAGTATGCGGAAGAACAGAAATTACTCAAGAGAAAGGAGAGCTGATATCCAACATCAGCTTCAAGCTAAGACCAATAGATGATACCTGAAACAACTCGGTCTGACCCGAGTATAAATACACGGGTCAGTCTAGCTACACAAATCAGTCAATATCGGTAATATGAAGCAGAATAGACATGAAGATGCTTCTTCTCTAAAGAGAAGAATGAATCGATAAACTCATAAGCTCAATACTTAAGTAACAAACACTACTTAAGTCTCGAAGGAGGCAACTCAAACTCAATACTCAAATCAAACACAAGTGCCTCATATCATTAGCAACATCCCAAAATGTCTACATGGTTTCCATGAACCATATTTCCTCAAAAGGAGAAACATCAATACAGACTCTCGCCAAAATGGCAACACAGAGAGTATCCTATAAAATCCTGAAATTATCAAAACTCATAACTCAAGGAACTCGATAAGAGTTCAAAACATCATAATTGAAATCATCATATATATAACATCTCATATAGCACTAGGCTATCGATGTAATAAAACATCTTAAAAAGGAGAAATCACAATAAAACAGAAAATTCAGAAAATCCGGATTGGCCAAATACCCAATTATAATGCCGAAGCAATACTGCACGTGCTAAACTCAGATGGCTGAAGCCTTAGACAAGGTCGCCAACACCTCCCGAAGCAGTTCGTGCTCATGACAAGGTCGCTGACACCTCTTCAAGCCGTTTTGTCAGCCCAAACAAGGTCGCTAACACCTCCCAAAGTAGTTCGTCCTCACGACAAGGTCGTTAACACCTCTCCAAGCAGTTCTGTTAGGTAAAAATCGTGAATGTGCCACAAACTCACGGATAGGAATCCGAAAAGTGGTAACATGTGTTCCATACCATACATTCGCACTTAGCGGTTTACTAGCCGTTAGCCGATGCCACACTAGAAACATCATAAAACTCAGAAATTTATATCTCGCCTAGTCTCATTGACGAGTGACAAAGAACCACCATATTTGTCTCATCTCCTCGACAAGCATTAATGGCATCGTAATTTGTCTCATCTCATCGACAAGTGAAAACATTATGATGGTTTCTCATTAACCATAAATCTCAAAATATGAAATCATAAACTCAAGACTTATCTTATATCATTGGCAAGTAAATAAAACATCGTGATGGATCTCATCGACCATACTCCTATATAGGAGATCTCAAACCATAGTGTTTGCCAAATATTGGCCATCTTAAATAATTCCAATAAATAGGAACTATAAAAATCAAAATATGCCATGAAATGGCAAAACATCTCAGAATCATTAATCTCAAATATCTTCGATCGTACAAGTCCGGAATTAACCGAAATATTAAACGCACATGTCCCATACCACGCATTTTACTAAATCGTTTAACTCTCTTTCTCATACGTTCGAATAGTGCAAAAGTGTGTGTTTTATATTTAAAATAGTTTTCTAGAGAAAACAAGCTTTTAAAACTTTTTCCCGAAAAGATTGATAAAACCAATATTTGATATTCATTTATTATAGGAAATAAATAGATTTTATATTAGAAAAATAATTTTAAATAATTTGAAATGTCCATTTATTTTAAAAATCACTTGAAAATGGTTTAGTAAAAACCGTGCTCGAAAACAATGAAAAACAAGAAAGATAACTCAAGACCGATAACTTGAATTCAATACGAATTCAATTCAAATTTAACCCAAAATCAATTCAAATTCTATTTAAATTCGAATTTCAAATTCTCCAAATATATATAGCTTATTGATAGGAATCATAGCTCTCAAAACATTTCAAAACAACATTAAAATCGAACAAGAATGAGAACAAAAATAAGCTAGTACAATTCTCAAGTCAATGATTTATTGCTGTCGTTTTACTCTCGGAACAACAACAAACAAATCTAGTTTTGACCAACCTAACTTCACAATTTCAGAAAACTCAAAACAATAAAGGTTTATAAAATAGTCCAAGTTTTCTAAAACATCAAGAATTATCTAAATCCGACAAGAAACGAGAAAGATGCGTCTAAGTTACTAACTGTGTTTAGTTTAGATAATGTAATTTTCAAAGTGACAAAGATGAGAGTTTGCAACAGGATTTCGATCAATCTATGCTCAAAATATGAAAAAGTGTTCAACTGGAAAGTTGTCACACATAAAATAAGCTTTTCGGAACTTCAAAAATCATCCAAATCCGACAAGAAACAATGAAGATAATCTCAATTTAGTAACTGTGTTTAGTTTGGATAACGTAATTATCAAAGTGACAGAGCTGAGAGTTTGCAACAAGATTTTGATCAAACTATTTTCAAAATATGCAAATATGTTCAACAGGAAAGTTGTCACACATGAAATAAGCTTTTCGGAAATTCAAAAATCATCCAAATCCGACAAGAAACAAGGAAGATATGCTCAAATTACTATCTATGTTTAGTTTGGATAACGTAATTACTAAAGTGACAGAGCTGAGAGTTTGCCACACGATTTTGATTAAACTATGCTCAAAATATGCAAATGTGTTCAACAGGAAAATTTTCACACATAAAATAAGCTTTCCCGAACTTCATAAATCATCCAAATCCGGCAAGAAGCAAGGAAGATATGCTCAATTTACTAACTGTGTTTAGTTTGGATAACGTAATTACTAAAGTGACAGATTTGAGAGTTTGTAACAGGATTTTGATCAAACTATTCTCATAATTTGCAAATATATACAACAGGAGAGTTTTCACACATAAAATATGCTTTCCGGAACTTCAAAAATCATCCAAATCCGACAAGAAACAAGGAAGATATGCTCAATTTACCAACGATATTAAGCACGGTTTTACAATGACAGGGCAGTGAGTTTGTATTGAGTTTTTCGACACCCTATAATCAAAATTTTCGAAAGTGTTTGACATTAAAATTATCACACTCTCTTCATGCTTTCCAGAACATTAAACAAAATCAAATTCCGATTTAGAACGAAAAAGATATGCCTAATTTACTGAAAGCGATTCACTATTAAACATGCAACAAAAATAAAATTGAGATTTCTAACCTTGAAAACTCAATCTATGCTAGAAAATATGAGTATTCAACTCACCTTGCGATTTTTTGGAGCAAAACTCAAATTAACATGAAAAGATGACAGCTTGGAGCTTCAATTTGCTTCAAAGACCTGCTGGAATAAAATTACAGAACATGCAACAAGAGAGTGGAAATTAACAAACAACCTAAACATAAAAATTGGATTTTTGATGAATTAATCTCATGTTGGAGTTGATTACCTGTTGCAATCCTCTCTGATTGATAAAAGCAACCATTTTTATTTGAAGATTTGGAGATTTAAGGCTTTAGATTGAACAAATGGAGGAATTTTGCTCTCATTTTCTATTTCCAAGCTAATGAAAAAGAAGTGGAACTAAAAATTGTGTACCTACAGGTAATCCATTCCTCTTTTTCTCCTTCCTGGTTATAATTTGCTAATGGGCTTTGGACCCCATAGAGAAAATAAATTAGACTAAGAAAATTTTAATTCACCACTTAAACAAATATGCACATAAACACAATGTTATAATGAAGACAATGTATTTTTCTTCAAGTTTTAACACAACTAATTTATGTAAACATACTTACATATGAAATAAAATATTTCACATCATATAAAAAGATAATTTTAGTTTTTAAAACATTTTTATTATTAAAAACCCTTATTTTATATAAATATACAATTTACACAATTAAATGCATAAATCCTCATTTTTAACTTTAAAAATTCTACAATAATTATTTCTTGGATAGAAAAATCTAATCAGCCATTTCAAACTCAAATTTATAACCAAAATACATTTTTATACCAAATTCCATCTTTTTATTTTAATAAACGCCTTTTAAAAAAACAAATACTTCTATTAAAAATTATTAAAAGAAGTAATTGGCAATAATTGCATTAATTATTGCATTTACTCAAAATAAAATCATACTTCATTTATTATTTTCACAAATAAACACAATAAAGTTACCAAAACTTTATTTCCACATTTAGTTTCCAAAATTCATTGTTTATTCCAAATAAACAATATAAAACTTTCAATTTTATTTAATTTATAATATTAAATTATAACCACAATTTAATATTAACAGGTAATCTCCAAAACCAGGATTGTTACAACCGGCCTATCCCATACTGGATAATACCGAATATTATTGCTCCTCCGTTAATGGGCCTCGAAGCACACAAATAAAAGATAACAACGACTCCAAATAGGGATTATCATACCCTACTTGGGAGCGATCCACGTAGCTCTGTTGCATCTCCCCTATTTTAGTCATTCTCGGTTGATGAAGTTTGAGGCTATGATTACCTTTCAGGAACATTTACACTTAGAATGCCCATTGCCCTCTGATGACAATGTGCATATAGAACTTATCCATATAAGTCCATTCTAGATCTGAATGAAACCAAGGCACTATTCCTACTACATCCATTTTGGAATCACCCTTAGGATTAATAGTGATTAGCCCTTGCACTTCACATCTCTATCTTTGGTTCCATACTCTTTATGATGTTTTCAGTTCACAACGCTTAAGTTGGATCGAAATGGTTTTCGGGTAACATATTCGATTATGGTCTATTCGAAAATAACATTTGATAATTCCCAATAAACTCTGCCCCGGTTCTTAGGAAATAAACAGTCAAAGATAAGATCGGAGATCACCTTCTAACAGTTAGTGGACTGCTTTCCTTATCATTGTCCAAGGAGAAGGAAACAAGATTTATATGCAAAGTTTAGCATCATTGGAGATGACTGTGCTATATAACTCACGTGTTTCTCCTATATATTTTCAAAGTTAAATTTGGGTAAAATTTCGATAGTAGGTTATTTGACTATTGAATAACAAACATTCAATCA
Organism: Allium cepa; assembly: GCA_030765085.1. Lineage (NCBI taxonomy): Eukaryota > Viridiplantae > Streptophyta > Magnoliopsida > Asparagales > Amaryllidaceae > Allium > Allium cepa. The sequence goes on along the minus strand of CM060938.1, from coordinate 794,303,354 downwards.
GGGATTTATTTCATAGGAAAAACCAACATTAGTTAAGCACAAAAGCAATCACTAGCCTCCTTTAAAAAAATATTCCATTCATAAGATCGCTTTGTAAATTACTTGTATATAAACACCTTTATAAAGATATATCCACAAATCCCCATATTTCAATACTTAGAGATATCCATATACTTATCACAATGGTATAATTATATCCACAAATTTGAGAAAGATTTTCCCTTATCCAGTTCTCAAATCATTTATAAATTCCCTTACAATTCCCCAAAACCATTTCTAAATCATTTTATAAATTTTCGAAAAAACATTTATAATCCCTTTATAATAACCAATCACTTGTAAACTTCTTGTACATTTCAAAAATCACTGATAAACCCTTTATGAATCCATAAATCACTTATAAAACTTCTTTTATAAATCTATAAACCCATTTTTCTAAAATTGGTTTATAAATATCTAACTATTTATAAATGCTTTCGAAACTAAAAATAAATAATTTTGTAATATTGTTTGAAAAACAATGATTATTAATCTTTACCCTTTTATGAATAACAATAATTTATTTTCCAAAACCTTATGGATAAATCCTTATTTTTACTTATAAACCATAGTCATCCTTGAAATAATTAACCTTTAATATTTTGATAAATTCTCTAAAAACGTATACTATAAACAAAAAACTTAAATCGATACTAAAGAAATTTAAGTAACCTTAGAATAATGTTACCATAATTAAATAATCTGAAAGTAGTATTGCTATTAAATAACTTTGAAATAATATTACTATAATTAAATAAATTTACTTAGAATAATATATTTTCAAAATCCAATTTCAGATTTAAAAATCATAGTTCGCCTTTATAAACTAATTCTAACTTAAACGGCAATTTATAGTATTTTTAAAACACTAATTTGAGGCCAATAGCTACTCAACACTAAATCAATATCAATATTGATTTTCTATCACTACTGGTTTTAATTTTCAACATGTAACAATGTTACAACCATAATGTCCACAATCGGGTTCATTTTCCAATAATCCACATATATAATACCATTGAAAATAATTCAACAATAGTGAGGAATCCCGTTGGATCCCTACAACCTGTTTCCCGCATCACAAACATTATATGATCATAAAATATAAATCAATCGCTTCGAGGCGGGATTCGTATACAAAGGGTCATCCGCTCTTACACGGGAACATAATAGGGTCCCACCCGCTCCAATAGGGTAATATTCAATCCAACTAATATAAATATAGTAATTCATCCTAACAATCATCCAACAATTTTTGTCAACTATATATTATACCAGCTAAATAAAAAGTTCAGTTTAACTCACCTTAATTTTTTTGTTGTCGCCGAGGTTTTCAAGTTTGGAACTAAAATTGAACGACGTTCGATTTTAACCCACACTTCAACTGTCTCCAAATCTGTCAAAACCAATTCCATTGCGAAGCTTACATCATCACAAGCATAACGAAAAAACCTATGCCTCGATTAGACCTCATTTGCAAAAGTTATTTAAATTTTAAGTTATCGATATTTTGAATTAAAATATAATACACTAATTACATAACTAACTTTAATTACATATTTAATCCATCTCCTCCTTTCCTTCTTCCGGCACTGCACCTCCCCTATTACCATGAACGTCCAAACACGGATACGGAGCATCTCTTGAAGAATCGACGAATGAACTTTGCCTTTTGGATCCGCCTTCCCGATCTTCACGCTCCCATCCCCACTTCGTCTCACCTCAACCTCCCTTGATGATCGCGATTGAGCTTCCCTCCCATGCTACAGTGCTCGAACACACTTTGCTACGACCAACCGCACCGCCTCAAAATTTGCACCAAGGTGCAATTACCCTTTTCGAACTCCTATACACCCTCGAATATGCCTAATTCGAACTGGAATCCCCATAAATCAAAACCATAGTTCGACAAACTGCAACGGCCATTGCCGCCCCCCAACATCGATTGCAACCCTTCAAAACCCTACAACATGAAGACTTGACCGTTTGCAATCCAAAGAATTTAATTTTATAATTTATCATCAATTATTTGAATAATTTTGAAATGAGCAAAAAAATATTATTGACGTTAATTTAAACTGGAGGAAGCACGTGGGAGGGATGGGTTCTACGTATGGGTCTGATTTTGAAGATGATGGGTCGTGGCTTGGTATAGTCAAAACTGTATATATTATTATTTAAATTCAAAATATCTAGCTATATAATTTCGAACTCCAATCGAGATGTGTCGTCTGGTGTTCTATATGTTATACTCCTATTCCAAATGCAATGAAACTAGTTTTGAGCACTAACTCGATCTTCAGAAGATAGCTTTTTGAACCCAGTTATTGTATTAAATTTCCAATATGAATATCAATGGGTTTTGATTTCACACAGCCAAACGATATATCTGATCGCCATGAAATTCCACGGCATATTATAATTCACTATTATGGACCCAATGACATTGGTTTCGGTGAAATCCGAGACAGTGCCCTGGTTGGCTATTTTTATATGTTATTTAAAACAAGTTGTTTTCAAAATCGAGTAAATCGTTTTTAAATCCAATTTAAAAGTTTTATTATTTTCATTCTTATTAAATATAAATGAAATAAGCTTTTAAATCATTTTTATCCAAATAAAATAGAAGATTCAATTATTCAAACGATTTCTATTATTAAATCCACATTTAAATTATCCAATAAATTGCTACAATCGATATTCGAGTTACTTAACCTATGAAATTAACTTTTCAATATTTAAAATTAATTAAATATTCTAATTTCAACTAATTGAAAGTTCTGGATCGTTACATTCTTCTTCCTTAAAAGAATTTCATCCTCGAAATTGCTAAGGTAGGAAAAATGCCAAAACCCCTTACTTTTTAAAACCAATTTGTTAAAATAACTTATCAAACCCTTTTAAGCCTTTAACATTCAAAAATCAATTTTTTGAAAACTTACTATTATTTTTAATAAATTTTTGAATTCATTCATAGATTCCAACTAATATTATCACATTCAGTCATTTCAGGTTACAAATCAAAATCAAAATTTTAGTAATTAGAAAATTTCATTAAAATTTCTAACTCTTTAAATTTTCGGAAAAATTTACCAGCGCCTCCTTTACGCAGTTAGATCATAACAACTACGCAATTGTGGGCTCAAGCCAACAAAAGAAACAAAAGCCAAGTGGCTAAATCATAAAACTATCAATTCAAACAACAATTTAAACATGTACCTTTTAGTTGGTAACCAAATTTTTATTATGAAGCCAAACGCATCAAATTAGCTCCTGCTTTGATATACCTACATATTAATTTCAAATCATATTATTCAGCAATTTTAATTTTCAATATTTGCTTTACTAAAACCGTACGATGTACATATATCATCCGTACACACACCAATCTGATCGCTCGCTCGATCACATAATCTCATTTCCGAACTAGTATTGTTCACATGAACACTCTAGCGCGGACTCAGGTCTGGTTCCTTGATTAGAAACCGTCATTCTCCTTACATAGCTATATACTATGAGAGAGTATTTCGAAATCAATCAAAAATCCATATCCAGTGTTCGCCGTTGAGAATCGAGTGAAAATCCTGGTTCGAACCGGTGTAAATTATCTCGGAATCATGTACTCGGATCTGGATCAAATTGTTATTTGAAATAAATAATATACAAACACTTGCTTATTTATTTCCATTGATTCCTTAGCTATACCAAATCCCTTCTATTCACAATCATTTCATTACTTAGTATTGTTCTTTCAATACTAATATCACTAAAGAACATTTCATCAAATTTTATGTTTAACAACATTTCACTCTATACTAAATTCGTTTATGAATCATTTCATAAAATTTTATTTAAGTTTTATAAACATTTTGTACAACTCCCATGTTTACTTCTACTTCACAGCTTAAGACCATATCCACTACAAACCAATTTCACTTCCATTTAACTCAATTCATTTTCCAATTCCAATATTCAAGTCTAACCATTTTCACTTCACTAACTTATTTAAAAAGTCCATCTCTTTGATTCATTGTAAAATCACTATCAAATTTATTTCCCAAAATTTATTTTATATAACTTAACCTAAGTTAAATTTCATTTCAAATTTTCTTTTCTCAACATTTATACTCAAAAAATTTAAACATTAACTTACTAATTTTCAAAATTTATAAGTTGTCAAACTTACTTTCTCATATTTTCCTAAAATACTCAATTGAAAATTTCTAAAGATTAAACACGTTATTCTTATTCATCTCAAAATCATTTGGAAATAATATATTCATAATTCCCTTTAGCACATCAAATCATCCTTTTGAATTTCAAAATCAAAACTAGTTTTACCAAACAAAACTCCAATGGTAGCAATTCCTCTCTTGGAAACTCAAAAATGAACGTCGATGAAGTTGCAGTCATCATCAAAATTATTTTTCAATGACCGAAGCGAGTTCAGTGCTTTCGTTCTCTTTAAAAAATTCCTTTTTAAAATAATTCCCAAATAATAATGTTATTATTTGCGAAACTTTGAAAAAAACATTTCCAAATTCCCAGTTTTAAAATCCTTCTAATTTATAATCCGCTTTTGTATATTATATTTGTAATATATTTATGAAATTTAGTTTTCTTTCCATTTATAAATCATATCTTTATAATTCCATTTGGTTATATAAGATTATTCCATAATTGTTGATCTTGCTTACGTTATAATATCAACAACTATTTCATCACAAACAACAATCAACAAACAACAAAGGATAATGATCTAACATAATTATTTACTAAAAAACAAACACACCATATATACTATGTTAATATTTGAATTTTTTTATTTTTATATAAAATATAATCAAGGTAAAATTGTTTCATTTACCTAATTTTAGAACAATACCATGTCAAACTGCTATGTTCAAATGTTTAGAGACCCTTGGCAATGACGTTAATTACTCATACTGACCAGATTCCATAAAACATTCAATAGATCAACCAACACGTTATAAAACATTTTAATATCACTAACAAATACGCTCTCATATATATACTCAAACTCATTCTAGGGTGCTACTGACCCTTTCTCTAATGAGTATCCCACCAAAGCTAAAGTGTTCTCTTAACCTTCAGCTCTAACACCAAATGTAACGACCATGATTTTCGACTCTAAAAAATCGACACTAATACACCCACTGTATTATATGCCGAGCAATCGAATGTTGAAAGGGGAAAGAAAGAAGGAAGAAGATAAGAAGAAAGTAGACAACACAGAATCTCATAGTGGAATGAATAATCTATATACAACACATACAAAAGTCAAACTATAATATATGTGGTACAGACGTCAATCAGAGTATACTAACCTATTTCAGCTTGGACAGTTATAACAGCCTGTCCTCACAATTTCTAATAAACACAAAAATAAATACAGTGGAAAATAACCATCTACTTGATACGTCTCTGGGCCTCCAACTCGTCTCTTGAAGCTTCAAGCATCCAAATTAATCTGTAATATGCTCGGTCCGACCCAAGCATTATAATAAAATAACACCGAGTTAATCTGGAAAATCAGCGTGAGAAAACACACCGTACTAGATTTAAGGTTACAAGAAAAATTGTTTGAAAATCAAGAGTATCTCGTAAGACCACGTCGCACATAAACACGGATGGGTTTTTACCTTACGATAACCGAAACATTTTCGATAGAAAATCCATTGATATTATAATAATGTCTAGGGGTCAAAGTAAAATATAAATATAACTGAAATGCTTACATCTTACATTTCAGTATTGTAGGGCACAACTGAATCTATACAGCGCTTATTGGAGAATGGTGTAACGACCCGTATTTTACGTGACGATAAATTGTAAAATTATTTGGTCGTTAGTATTGTTTAAGTGGTCCTTAGCCTAAGTTGTGTGGGGATTAGATAGTATGGAGAAGTTAACTCTAGTAGGGGGTAACTCGTGGACGACCTAAGGAAGCTTACGAGTCACGAGTTAAGGATTATGAGTTAACATGCTATCTGATAAGTCATTAACAGGTTAACTAGTAGACGAGATAGGGCTTAACTCGTATAGCCGAGTTATAGGAGCTAACAGGTTAGGTTTGTCCGGGTTAAGAACTGAACGACTTAAGAGCTACTCGAGTATAGCGCGTTGCCGAGTTAGTAAGGCTAGTGTGTTAGCGGGTTAGTGAGCTAACGAGTTAGCAGAGTTACCGGGTTAAGGAAGTGGGCGAGTTAGCAAGTTAGTAGAGTTGGCGACTTAGAGGTTGCCGAGTTAGTAGGGTTAGTGGATTGGACCGACCTAGTGTGGCCTGTGTGTGTTTAGGTCGTGACTCGTACACGAGTTAAGTTGTTAGGTCGGACCTAGTTGAGTCGTTAGGTCGCAAGCGACTTAGTATAGTGAGCGGCCTATAGGGATAAGCGACCTAAAGGTTAGTAGCTTAAGTCGGTAGGACGAGTTAAGGATAGGTCGCGTGTGTTGTTAGGTCGGCAGAGTCTTGAGTCGTAAGTCGTAGGGTGTTAGTGTTAGGTCGTTGGGAAGTTTAGCCGTGTGAGTGTTAGGATGTTAAGTCATCCAGACGACTTAGTGATTGAGTCGTGTGTTTTATGAGTCGGCATACGGCTTAAGACTTAGGGAAATACGGCAAGGTCTTAGGTCGTGAGTCGTGCCAGCGTTGAGTCGAAGGTTGCGCACATGCGTTGAGTTGGCTTGGTGGATGAGTCGGTAGGTCGTATGGTTTGAGTGATGAGTCGGGGGTGACTCAAGGATGGGTCGGCAACGACTTATGGGGGACGACTCAGGGGAAATTCAGCCTATAAATAGAGGGCTTTGGCTCACTTTTTGGCACCGCTTTTTGAAGCGACGAAGTGCTGCCATTTTGGGAACTCGACTACAACATTTCTTCATCTTCTTTTCTCCATTCCAATCTAGTTCTAACATCCATCCAAGATCGAAGATCGAGATTGAAGATAGAAGAGCCAAAGTTGAAGATCTTCATCCATTGAAGCTAGATTTCATCATTTCAAGCGAGATTTCGACGAATCAAGCTTGAATCCTTGCTGTCCAGATCTGAAGTGATTAGTTTTTGAGGTGTTTAGGTGATTTGGTGAGTGGTAGTTATCTCTCACGCGGACCCAAAGGAGTGTATTTGATTGGTGGTTGGTTGGAGTGTTGTAAATAGTGATTTTATGCATACTTCCTTAGATCCAAGTGTAGATCCATTACTTATGAAGATGTTTACTTTTGCAAGCTCATTCATCTAGTTGTAGAGACAAAACCCATGATTTATATTTGTTAGATCTATGCTAAAAACCCATGATTCATGTATGTTAGTTCTATGCTCATTTATTTACGAAATTGCCATTGTAGTTATAAATGCCTATTTAGATCTTGATTTACTACTTATTTGTTTGGATTAATGTTTGCCTTGTTTGATTTATGTAAATGAGTTATCTAGTTGATAGATTTGGACAAGTATGGTCAAAGACGATTCAAAAGCTACGGAAGAAGGCTCTTGAATGATGAAAGCTGCTTAAGACATATGTAGCGGACGTTGAAGCTCATATGTATGGATTGGATGATGTTGCGATGGAACTTTGCCATGATGCGAGGAGGCAAACCATGTTGTTGAGTTGAGACTTTGCTATGGTGTGATAAAGCGAAGTATGATGTGATGTAGACTTGGCGTAATCCAGGCAGGGATCATTCCAAGCATGTTGATAACTCGAGGGATGGTTCGAGTTGGTTGATAATGGAATGCTCGAGAGGTAGCTTGAGCTAGTATGAGAATTGTCGTCGAGGAGGATGACTAGGAGTCTTGGATCTCATCGTTGTTGAAGGTTCTAGCATGCTCAAAAGCAAGAGTACATGGGGCGCCCATAACGACTACAGGTAGGTAGTCGGGACACCCAAAAGACTACAGGTAGGTAGTTGAGTACTCTGGGCAGAGTAGGTAAGTCCTAGGCACGGGTTACGATGACGTGCGGAGCTATGCCTAGAACCGGGGTTACCATTAGCCCTTGACAGGTGGTCATTCAACTAACGGTGAAATCGAGGCAAGGATAACAGTGATAGCCAGAGTCATGGATGTTTGGACGTTTGGTTGTATCATCATTCGGTCTCAAGAGCGGTGTTTTCTGGGTGCTTATCTGATCTTGGTTTAGGCCTTGGGGGTTTGTATTTGGAAAACATCGACCTTGACTCGAGTGATTATTGCTTTACCTTAATTACCTGCTATGTTATGCTTGCTTCTCCTTAGTGTGTGTCTGGGGGCTGTCACTGTAGAAAGAGGTGGAGTGGGATGGTTTGGTTCCTATTCCTTTTATCCTTTATGCTCTTTTGGTATGTTTGATAGTTGATTTACTGCTCACTAAGACTTTGTCTGACTCAAGGTTTTATGTCTCCTCTTATTACCTTGGGCTGTTCATCCATGTTGGGATGGGCAGACTAGGTAGCAGGTGACAGGTGCTGTTCTTAGAGATCTACGCTGATGATGACGAAGACGAGCAGGAGGCTTTGCATACTAGTTTTCTTACTATATGTACTGGGTGTTCCGCTGTTGTATCTGATTGAGTGTTATGTAGTGAGGCTTGATGTATGAATGATTCATATGTTGTATAAAACTACTATGATGCTTATATGATGATTTTCTGATATGGAGCTTCACTATATATTTCTCTATTGTATTTTATCCATGCGTTGTGAGTTGTACGATAGAGGTTCCGCTGTTTTAATTTACCCTGACTATCGTCCATGGCTGCCTGGCATACCTTTTAGCGCTCCTTTCTCTTGTTTTGGTGCTGGAGTCATGAGCGGTCGTCACATTTGGTATCAGAGCTTTGGTTAATCGGTTTTAGCCAACGCTCGCTGACGTAACTACGTATGAGAGACGTAATTGTATTTTGATGGATGATTACTATATAATATAGTAGTTTAGAAGGATTTGAACTCCTTATGCAGTTGTTTCTTAAGGTGTTCTAATCATTCTTATTACAGATATTAAGGATGAGTCGAAGAGGGAGACCAGCTGCAAGGGAAGGACGTGCTGCTGAAGGAGCAGTTGATTATGGAACTATGTTCGAAGCGATGATGACTTCGATCATGAGAAGGATACCAGCTTCAGGATCATCAGTGGATGTGGGAGTTCAAGTCCAAGCTCCAAGACCGGTGGATTTTGCTAAGCTTTGCAAGGATTATACTTCTCTTGGAGGAAAAGATTTCTTGGGGACGGAATCTACTATTGAAGTGCAGAGATGGATTGATGCTTGTCGAAGGATTTTTGGTGATTTGGGGATCGAGGATGCAACTAAGAGGAAGCTTGCATCGAGACAGCTTCAAGGGAGAGCTGCGGATTGGTGGAATTCTATCACCATTGATACTCCAGAAGAAGAGATCACTTGGGAGCAATTCCAAGTTAGATTTGAAGCCAAGTTCATCTCTACGGCTCAGAAATCTGTTTTGTTTAAGAGGTTTGTAGAGCTCAAGCAAGATGGGAGGTCTGTTCTTGAGTATGTTTCCGAGTTTGAAGCTTTGTCTAAGTACGCCAGATCGTATATTGATTCTCCTTACCAGAAGAATGAGAAGTTTGTGACCGGTTTGGATGCTTATCTTGGGAGGCAGTTGGTGGATCATCTGGACGATCCATTTGAGAAGCTTGTGGAGAAAGCTCTCAGGCACGAGAGTTTGTTTCCTAAGGAAGTATCTGTTGTTGCTGTAACCAAGGAAGGATCTAAACCACAGCAGAATGGAAACAGGAAGAGGAAGCAGCAACAACAGAGGGGTAAGGATGGCCAGAAGAAGCCGAAGGGCGAAGTGACCTGCTACAATTGCCAGCAGAAGGGCCATCTCTCTAAAGATTGTAAGAATCCCAAGGTGCCGGGAAAGTGTTACAACTGTGATAAGCTGGGACATATCAAGAAGGATTGCCCATAATCCAGGAAAGACAGGCAGATTGTGAAAGCTTATGCTTTGGGGGCTGTTCCATCGTCTTCGAAAGCTCCTACTGCTGAAGAGAAGGGGAAGAGTGTGGTGGTTCAAGGTACTCTTTCTATCTGTGGTGTTCCAGTTAGGATGTTGTTTGATACTGGAGCGTCGCATTCCTTTGTTTGTGATGATTTGGTAGGTCGGTTAGGTTTGGAACCGGATATTGTTGATAGGCCATTGGTTGTGACTAATCCAGTTGGGGGTTCGTCATGTTTGTGTATGATATGCCGTGGTCTAGTTGTGTCGAGTCATGATTGCTCGTTTGTTTGTGATTGCTTTGTTCTGAACTTTGCGGGGTTCGGAATTATTTTGGGTATGGACTGGCTTAGGAAGTATGCGGCAAGGATTGATTGTGAGAGGCTGGAGGTGACAGTCGGGAATGTGGAAGGGCGAAAGGTTGTGATACGATGTAAGCATGAAGAAGGCGTCTTCATGAGCTTCATGTATTCGCTGGTTGTTCCACGGGATGGACTGTCATCGGTGCCTATTGTGAATGGATTTGAAGATGTCTTTGACGAAGTCAAAGGGTTACCGCCGCATAGAGAGATCGAGTTTCGTATCGATCTAGTTAAGGGAGCCAGACCTGTTGTGATGCCTCTTAGGCGGATGGCGCCTAGGGAGCAGCTAGAGTTGAAGGTGCAAGTTGATGACCTTTTGCAGAAAGGATTCATTCGGCGTAGTGTGTCCGAATGGGGTGCACCAGTTGTGTTCGCAACCAAAGCGGATGGATCGTTGAGGTTGTGTGTGGATTATCGTGAGCTGAATAAGTTGACTAAGAAGAACAAGTATCCATTGCCGAGAATAGATGACTTGTTTGATTAGCTTCACGAGGCTAAGGTGTTTTCTCAGACGGATTTAGCAACGGGATTTCACCAGTTAAGAGTGGCGAAGGATAGTGTGCCGAAGACTGCTTTTAGAACACCATCCGGGTTTTATGAGTGGCTGGTAATGCCGTTTGGATTGACCAATGCACCAGCATATTTTGTGGATCTTATGAATAGAGTGTTCAGAGATCAGTTGAATAAGTTCGTGCTTGTGTTCGTGGATGATATTCTGATTTATTCCAGAACTGACGAGGAACACAGGACACACTTGCGGATTATTTTGGAAATCTTGCGAAAACATCAGCTGAAGGCTAAGTTTTCGAAGTGTCACTTCTAGAAGAGTGAAGTGAGGTTCTTAGGCCATGTTATCTCTGGAAGTGGAATAGCAGTTGATCCCGCAAAGGTGGCAGCAATCCAGGATTGGGTTAGACCTAAGAATGCATCTGATGTGAGAAGTTTTCTTGGATTAGCAGGATATTATCGTCGGTTTATCAAAGACTTTTCCAAGATAGCTGCACCATTGACAGGATTGACGAAGAAGAACCAAGTGTTCAGTTGGGATGCTAAGTGTGAGCAAGCTTTTGAAATCCTGAAAGAGCGACTGACGAGTGCTCCTGTTTTGACTATTCCAAGTGGGAATGATGAGATGGTGGTTTACACCGATGCATGTGGCACTGGACTTGGAGCGGTACTAATGCAGAAGGATAAAGTTGTTGCGTATGCAAGTCGACAACTGAAGCCGCATGAAAGGAATTACCCGACTCATGATTTGGAGTTAGCAGCGATTGTGTTTGCTTTGAAGATGTGGAGACATTATCTATTGGGAGTTCGATTCGAGTTGTTTATGGATCATAAGTCGTTGAAGTATCTGTTCTCCCAAAAGGATTTGAATCTTCGACAGCAACGGTGGCTAGAATTCTTAGCATCGTATGATTTTGGTATAGCCTATACTCCAGGAAAAGGAAACGCAGTGGCAGATGCGTTAAGCCGAAGACATGCAGGATTGGGAGCCATGTTTTCGGAGTGGAAGAGTCTCGAGTATTTGGCTGGATTTGATTTCAGGCCTAGATGTGAATTGGAACCTGAAATGTTGGCAAACTTATCAATAAGACCTACTCTTGTGGAAAGGATTGGCGAGAGCCAAAAGAGAGATGATAAGCTTGTCAAGATTATCTGTGATTTGGAATCCGAAATGGACCCAGAGAAGGATAAAGGATTCGAGGTCGATCGAGAGGGTTGGCTTCGAAAGCAAGGACGACTAGTTGTTCCCGATGTAGATGGATTGAGAGATGAAGTTCTGAGGGAAAGTCATCACTCGAAGTTAACAATTCATCCAGGTGGAAATAAGATGTATCGAGATATGAAGAGAACCTATTACTGGGAAGGTATGAAGAAGGATGTTGGAAGTTTTATTTCCAAGTGTATGAACTGCCAGTTGGTGAAAGCTGAGCAGAAGAAGCCCAGTGGATTACTTCAGCCATTAGAGGTTCCTTCATGGAAGTGGGAGCAAGTGTCGATGGATTTTATCGATGGTCTACCTAGAACCAGGGCAGGGAATGAAGGGATTTGGGTCATAGTAGATCGGTTGACTAAGAGTGCAAGGTTCATTCCTGTTCGATCGACTAGGACTGCATCGAAGTTGGCTGAGCTTTATGTTAAGTGGATAGTTCGATTCCATGGTATTCCGAAGAGTATAGTGAGCGATCGAGACCCATTGTTCACTAGTGGATTTTGGAAGAGCTTCCAGGAAGTTTTGGGAACTGAGTTGTGTTTGAGTACAGCTTATCATCCCCAAACAGATGGTCAGACCGAGAGAGTCAACCGAGTTTTGGAAGATCTCTTGAGAGCATGTGTTTTGGACTTCGGAGGATCATGGGAAGATCACCTTCATTTGGTGGAATTTGCATATAACAACAGCTATCAGTCGAGTATTGGTATGGCACCATATGAGGCATTATATGGAAGACCATGTAACTCTCCGACATGTTGGTTGGAAACTGGAGAAAAGCTGATACTTGGGCCAGAGATGATTCGACAGACTTCAGATTGTATAGAGATCATTCGGCAATGAATGAAAGCAGCCCAAGATCGTCAGAAAAGTTATGCCGATAATCGTCGTAAGGATTCGGAGTTTGACGTAGGAGATATGGTTTTTGTGAAGATTTCTCCATTAAAGAATATTATTAGATTTGGGAAGAAAGGGAAGTTGACTCCAAGATTTGTTGGACCATTCCCGATTATCGAGCGAATTGGAAAGCTCGCTTATAGATTGGAGTTACCGGAGAAGATGGCGGGTGTGCACAATGTTTTTCACGTATCGTATCTACGGAAGTGTGTGCATGACCCAAGTACTGTGGTTTCTGCTGATAGCTGTGAAGATTTAGAGGTTGATCCAGTGGTTAGAAGACCTCGTAAGCTGCTTCGTGTTGTTGAGACCGACACGAAACAGCTTAGGAGGAAGACGATTACGTTGCTCAAGGTACAATGGAGTGATGATGTTAACGACTGTACGTGGGAGGAGGAAGAGAGGATGAAGGCAGCTCATCCCGAACTCTTCAAGGTATGGCCCTAAAGTGTCGTGACATCTCATGAATTTATAGCTTGTTCTAATCTTAGAATTCTGCATGCTAGGCTAGAAATTGGATGCATGGGTTGTTGATTGCTATGGATGGTAGGCATGCAGAATAGTTTTGATTGCTGTTGTTTGTTTGGAATTTCGGGGGCGAAATTCCTAAGGGGGAGAGAATGTAACGACCCGTATTTTACGTGACGATAAATTGTAAAATTATTTGGTCGTTAGTAATATTTAAGTGGTCCTTAGCCTAAGTTGTGTGGGGATTAGATAGTATGGAGAAGTTAACTCTAGTAGGGGGTAACTCGTGGACGACCTAAGGAAGCTTACGAGTCACGAGTTAAGGATTATGAGTTAACATGCTATCTGATAAGTCATTAACAGGTTAACTAGTAGACGAGATAGGGCTTAACTCGTATAGCCGAGTTATAGAAGCTAACAGGTTAGGTTTGTCCGGGTTAAGAACTGAACGACTTAAGAGCTACTCGAGTTAGCGCGTTGCCGAGTTAGTAAGGCTAGTGTGTTAGCGGGTTAGTGAGCTAACGAGTTAGCAGAGTTACCGGGTTAAGGAAGTGGGCGAGTTAGCAAGTTAGTAGAGTTGGCGACTTAGAGGTTGCCGAGTTAGTAGGGTTAGTGGATTGGACCAACCTAGTGTGGCCTGTGTGTGTTTAGGTCGTGACTCGTACACGAGTTAAGTTGTTAGGTCGGACCTAGTTGAGTCGTTAGGTCGCAAGCGACTTAGTATAGTGAGCGGCCTATGGGGATAAGCGACCTAAAGGTTAGTAGCTTAAGTCGGTAGGACGAGTTAAGGATAGGTCGCGTGTGTTGTTAGGTCGGCAGAGTCTTGAGTCGTAAGTCGTAGGGTGTTAGTGTTAGGTCGTTGGGAAGTTTAGCCGTGTGAGTGTTAGGATGTTAAGTCATCCAGACGACTTAGTGATTGAGTCATGTGTTTTATGAGTCGGCATACGGCTTAAGACTTAGGGAAATACGGCAAGGTCTTAGGTCGTGAGTCGTGCCAGCGTTGAGTCGAAGGTTGCGCACATGCGTTGAGTTGGCTTGGTGGATGAGTCGGTAGGTCATATGGTTTGAGTGATGAGTCGGGGGCGACTCAAGGATGGGTCGGCAACGACTTATGGGGGGACGACTCAGGGGAAATTCAGCCTATAAATAGAGGGCTTTGGCTCACTTTTTGGCACCGGTTTTTGAAGCGACGAAGTGCTGCCATTTTGGGAACTCGACTACAACATTTCTTCATCTTCTTTTCTCCATTCCAATCTAGTTCTAACATCCATCCAAGATCGAAGATCGAGATTGAAGATAGAAGAGCCAAAGTTGAAGATCTTCATCCATTGAAGCTAGATTTCATCATTTCAAGCGAGATTTCGACGAATCAAGCTTGAATCCTTGCTGTCCAGATCTGAAGTGATTAGTTTTTGAGGTGTTTAGGTGATTTGGTGAGTGGTAGTTATCTCTCACGCGGACCCAAAGGAGTGTATTTGATTGGTGGTTGGTTGGAGTGTTGTAAATAGTGATTTTATGCATACTTCCTTAGATCCAAGTGTAGATCCATTACTTATGAAGATGTTTACTTTTGCAAGCTCATTCATCTAGTTGTAGAGACAAAACCCATGATTTATATTTGTTAGATCTATGCTAAAAACCCATGATTCATGTATGTTAGTTCTATGCTCATTTATTTACGAAATTGCCATTGTAGTTATAAATGCCTATTTAGATCTTGATTTACTACTTATTTGTTTGGATTAATGTTTTCCTTGTTTGATTTATGTAAATGAGTTATCTAGTTGATAGATTTGGACAAGTATGGTCAAAGACGATTCAAAAGCTACGGAAGAAGGCTCTTGAATGATGAAAGCTGCTTAAGACATATGTAGCGGACGTTGAAGCTCATATGTATGGATTGGATGATGTTGCGATGGAACTTTGCCATGATGCGAGGAGGCAAACCATGTTGTTGAGTTGAGACTTTGCTATGGTGTGATAAAGCAAAGTATGATGTGATGTAGACTTGGCGTAATCCAGGCAGGGATCATTCCAAGCATGTTGATAACTCGAGGGATGGTTCGAGTTGGTTGATAATGGAATGCTCGAGAGGTAGCTTGAGCTAGTATGAGAATTGTCGTCGAGGAGGATGACTAGGAGGCTTGGATCTCATCGTTGTTGAAGGTTCTAGCATGCTCAAAAGCAAGAGTACATGGGGCGCCCATAACGACTACAGGTAGGTAGTCGGGACACCCAAAAGACTACAGGTAGGTAGTTGAGTACTCTGGGCAGAGTAGGTAAGTCCTAGGCACGGGTTACGATGACGTGCGGAGCTATGCCTAGAACCGGGGTTACCATTAGCCCTTGACAGGTGGTCATTCAACTAACGGTGAAATCGAGGCAAGGATAACAGTGATAGCCAGAGTCATGGATGTTTGGACGTTTGGTTGTATCATCATTCGGTCTCAAGAGCGGTGTTTTCTGGGTGCTTATCTGATCTTGGCTTAGGCCTTGGGGGTTTGTATTTGGAAAACATCGACCTTGACTCGAGTGATTATTGCTTTACCTTAATTACCTGCTATGTTATGCTTGCTTCTCCTTAGTGTGTGTCTGGGGGCTGTCACTGTAGAAAGAGGTGGAGTGGGATGGTTTGGTTCCTATTCCTTTTATCCTTTATGCTCTTTTGGTATGTTTGATAGTTGATTTACTGCTCACTAAGACTTTGTCTGACTCAAGGTTTTATGTCTCCTCTTATTACCTTGGGCTGTTCATCCATGTTGGGATGGGCAGACTAGGTAGCAGGTGACAGGTGCTGTTCTTAGAGATCTACGCTGATGATGACGAAGACGAGCAGGAGGCTTTGCATACTAGTTTTCTTACTATATGTACTGGGTGTTCCGCTGTTGTATCTGATTGAGTGTTATGTAGTGAGGCTTGATGTATGAATGATTCATATGTTGTATAAAACTACTATGATGCTTATATGATGATTTTCTGATATGGAGCTTCACTATATATTTCTCTATTGTATTTTATCCATGCGTTGTGAGTTGTACGATAGAGGTTCCGCTGTTTTAATTTACCCTGACTATCGTCCATGGCTGCCTGGCATACCTTTTAGCGCTCCTTTCTCTTGTTTTGGTGCTGGAGTCATGGGCGGTCGTCACAAATGGACTCCATGCAATGACTGGGCTACTGGGGTACCGCCCGTCACGGTGCATCTCTAGATAGAATAACACCGAGGACCTCGCCTGGATCCCCTGCCAACATAGGATAGGCCTACCCCTTGTTGGATAGTATCGATTATGATCATCTCTTCGTTAATGGGCTCCGAGCATACAAATAAGAAATAATAGTGACTCTAGATAGGGATGATCATACCCTATTTGGGAGCGACCTACTTAGCCCTGCTGCATCTCTCATGTTTTAGTCATTCCTGGTTGATGAGGATTGAGGCTACAATTACCTTTCTAGAACATTTACACTTAGAATGCTCATACCCTCCAATGACAATATGCTGATAGCATTCGTCCATACAAATCTGTTCTGGGTCTAAACGAAACCGAAGGCATTATTCCTCCTACATCCATTTTGGAATCACCCTCAAGATTAGTATCGATTATCCCTTGCACTTCACATCTCTATCTTCGATTCCATGCTCTTCACAATGTCTTCAGTTCGCAACGCTTGAGTTGGATCGAAGTGGTATTCGGATAACATATCCGATCCCAGTCGCTTTGAAACAACATTTGATAATCCCAATAAACTCAACCCCGGTTCTTTAGGAAATAAACAGTCGAAGATAAAATTAAAAATCACCTCCTAACCGTCAACGGACAGCTTTCCTTATCATTATCATAGGAGAACGAAACAAGATTTATACGCACAGTACAACATCATCAGAGATGATTGTGCCATATAACTCACATTTTTCTCCTATCCAAAGTTACATTTGGGTCAAATTCCGATAATTGGTTATTTAACTATTGAATAACAAACATTCGATCAGGGATTTATTTCAAAAGAAAACCAACATTGGTTAAGAACAAAAGAAATCGCTAACCTCCTTTAATAAATTTTCCATTCATAAAATCAGTTTGTAAATTACTTGTATATAAACACTTTTACCAAGATATGTTCGCAAATCCCCATATTTCAATACTTAGAAATATCCATATACTTATCTCAACGGTATAAGTATATCCACAAAATTGAGAAAGATTTTCTTTTATTCGATTCTTAAATCATTTACAAATTCCCTTATAATTCTCCAAAACCATTTCTAAACCATTTTATAAATCTCCGATATAATCCCTTTATAAAAATTCAATCACTTATAAGCTTCGTGTACATTTCTAAAATCACTGATAAACCCTTTATGAACCCATAAACCATCTATAAAACTTCTTTTATAAATTTATAAACCCGTTTTCTAGAATTCATTTATAAATGTCTAACCATATATAAACTCTTTCACCTTGTAAATAACCCTTCCTTAAGTCTTCAAACCATTTCATAACTCCTGTATAAAATCTAAGTCTTTAAGCTTTATTTATGGGTCTCGAACACATTTATGAATAGTTAAAAATATTTTACTTCCAAAACACTACTATCAAATAGTAATTTTGAACAATTACAATACAAATAAATAAAAATAAATTAATTTTAAAACATCTTAAAAATTATAATAAATAATTTCAAAATACTGTTTGAGAAATAATAATAATTAATCTTTACCTTTTTTAACTTTTCAATATATAAAATTATTTAAAAATTTCAATTTCAAATGATTGAAAATTCTGGGTCATTACAAAACTTAAGATAACTTTTAATGGGTCAAAGGAAGGCTATGTTTTCAAGAATACAACTTAAATTTCCATATTTGGAAAAACATAAAATCATTTATATATCGCTAAAAATTGTAGACTAAAAACATAATATTATAGTGGCCATAAAAGACTATATTTTGTATTTTGTAGTGTCTTCTGGAGCAATTTGAGAAGTCACTTCATTCAAATTTATTTTTTAAGGCTAATGGACAATAGTAAAAATGAAATATGATTGCCAGTTGATTCATAAGATAGATAAAATTGTATTTACAATGTAAGAATATTTGATCAATAATTAAATGGTAAAAGAATACATAGAAGTTTGATTTGAGTTGCTAAAGTAGTGAGGGAAACTTAAATGTAAGAAAATACTGCCTTAAAAAGGAAGTTTTGATTATTCGGTATCAATATGTAACAATCATGTCATACCTATACATATATAATATGAAGCAAAGAACTTTAAACAGGAAGTGTAACTGATCCTCTATTGAAAAAAAAAGAAGTGCATAAATTATTCATTGTGCATATTGTTAAATTTGTGAAAAATGACATTATTTGAAACATTCTAGTCTATACCATCTGATAAAAAAAAGTTACATAAATGCAATTAGAAATGGTATGTATCAATTATAAAACTGAAATTATAAATACTGAAATTCACATACTATATCATATAATAATATTATAGATCGAAATAATGAACATAGAAGTAGAAATATTATATAACATACCATTAAAAGCCCGAGCACAACATTGGCCAACCAATCCTTTTGATAATCCAATCTTGTAGATAATGGATTTTACCGTTTTTCAGGGTATTCTCTTTGCCCGGTTATATTTTAGCCCTGTAAAAATTTAAGACTGCTTATTTAAGACATTTTCATTAGAAACCGATTCCAAAATTAGGTGAAAATCATGATTACAAAATATTAACTTTTCATGTAAATCTTCTTGATCAATACTTCCCAACTTGTCATATTGCAAAAAGGGAAGAAAAATATAAATAAAAAATTCAAATGATCCAATAATATTGAAAAAATATATTCTATTTATCTTGTTATGGCTAATCTAGAGCAATATAGTACATATAATAAAATGAATAAATATAACTTATTCACGTACATTTATTTCCTTACATACAATCATAACAAAAATTATTGCTATTAGTTAAGAGATTTACTTGCAAAGGTTAATTCACTAAATACAAGCCTTGCAATAAACGGATAACTAATACTTAAATAATATAACTTTTCTAACTACTGGCAAGCATTCCCATAATCATCTCTCAATAAAGTATCAAGTAGTATATGATAGCAGATGATTCAATTTGGTCGGCATTCTCTAGCTATAACATAAAAACATAATTTGGCACATATAGAAGGTGGAACCCAGTGCATGAGACTCTCGCACAATAGCAGGCTACGCAGCCTTACCTTCGCATTATGAAGAGTCCATTTCCTGACTCGAATCTAGGTGCTCAAATTACCATGCGGGTGATCTAACCGCTACACCAAGGCTCCATCTCATAATTTAGCACATATAAACTAAGTGTGACGACCCGACTTTCTGCGCCCAGAAATCCGTATTGTCATGAAGAAAGAAAGGGGTGAGAAAATAGAAAAGATAGAGAAGAAAGAACAACAACATCAGAATCTCACAGCGGAACGAATAAATTATAATAATCACATAAGTATTTACATAATATACACATCAACCAGAGTTATACAGATAATACATCACATACTAGATAGTTATAAACACCTGTCTAGTTATACAACTCAATACACAAATCAACACAGAGATATCAACACAGCGGAACAATATGTATATCTACTACGCTGAAGCCTCTTGCTCCATTGCTCCTCTAGAATTCGTCAAAGCTAACCTGAATCCCTTGGCTACCCGTAAAAAATTGGGTACCCGAGAGTTTATGAAAAACAAAAATAAACTCCGGGTCAGACAAGGGTCTGGTATGAGTGACAGGGTAAAGTTGCTAATTTTAAAAATCCTTTTGAAATAAAAGGTATCACGTAAGACTCCCCACACATAAACATGGGTAAGTTTTTACCTTACGCTAACCAAAACATTTGATAGGAAATTCTGTGATTTTATAATAGGTCTAGGGTTTTCAAGTAAATAGAAAATAGCCGAAATTGTTACATGATTAAATTCCAGCTACTAGCCACAAAAGTGGGTAATACAATCAAAACCGTTGGCACTTATTGGATTGTGGATTCCATACAATGGCAGGGCTACTGGGGTACCACCCGTCATAGTACGTGGCCTAGAACAACGTACCGAGGATCACTCCCGACCCCCTGCAACACAAGGCCGGAACCATTCCTTACTGAACAGTCCCGAACAAGATAACCCCGCAGATAGCCGTCGCTACTGCCCACTAAGCCGAAATAAGAGAACATCTAGACAGGGGAATATCCTTGTCCTGCTTGGGCATAACCCACCTAACCTTGCTGCACCTCCCCTGTTTTAGCCATTCCCGGTTGATGAGGCTTGAGGCTGCGATTACCTTTAGAGAACATATTTCTAAGAATGCTCATCGCCCACCTGACGATGTGTTGCAAGCATTCAATCCATACAAGTTCGTTCTGGGTTCGAACGAAACCGAAGGCATTATCTCGTTACACTCATTTTGGAAACACCCTCAGAGTTAACGACAATAACCCTTACACTCTGAATCTTCATCTTCACTTCAGATTCACGACCTATCGTTAAATTGGAATCGATGGGGTTTACGGATGTTCCAAATATGGAGAACCGATCCCGGTCTCATCGAAATCCAAAACGTGTCTTTTAAGGCCAAGTTGTCTATTTAGTCTTAACAGTTTAATTCAATAAAATCAATATACACACAGATGGATAATTCATAATATCACCATAGATAATCACATCATCATCATAAACAGATAATCAATAATTATCATCACAAACAGATAATCATCACAAATAGATAATCCATATTATCATACTTAACTAAGCATCCATATCATATAGATATTATTCATCTCATTACTGAGATCACAACCATTCAATCAATAACATCCATAAGCAATGATTTATTAACCACCATTTATAATTAATTTAAAATGAATTAAATTAATTACTTCTATCTCTAATTAATTTAAAGTAAATTAAATTAATTACTACATCTCAAACTAGTTTAAAGTGAATTAAATTAATTACTTCATTCCATAAATCTTGCTTAAATATCCATTAATGAATTATAATCTAATTCATTTATCATTCTCTAAATATTTATCTTGATTAAACACCTTTGATTTATCACTCTCTAATTACAATAAGTAGTTAGTCTCAAATTAATTTCACAAATTAAATATTCTTAATCATTTACAAAAATTAACATTTTATTACTTCCTTTATTAATTAATTACATTTATCCTTAATCAATTACATTAATTAATCACTTCACTATTAATTATTCCTAAATTAAACAATTCTTAATTACATCATTAATTATATGAATTAATAATTTTTAATTCATATTTAAATTAATTACTTTATTTAAATTAATTATATTTAGTAATTAATCTAAAATTTAAAATGAATTATTAATCACCTTTGATTAATATCAATCCAGTAATTAACTACCCTTAATTACTCATTAACAAATTAATTATTCCATAATTAATTATCTCCATTAATTAATCCTTTGATTAATTACAAAAGTAATTATCCAAATTACTTCATTAACACATCATCTTTCACTAATTACATTCAGTAATTAACATTAATTACTTCCTTAAGTAATTATGCTCCATTGAATACACTAAGTAATTATACTTATCGATTATCAAGTGATTTTCTTAAATTAATTAATCTAAATTAATTAACTTAAATCAATCATTTTATCAAAATTAATTACAATAAGTAATTAATCTCTTAATTACTTTTATCAAGTAATTTCCTTAACCACTTTACAAATGATTATCTAAATAAATCTGATTAATTATCAAAATTAATCACATTGATTAATTAATTAATAATCCTTAGTTAATTATCTTTATTAACTAATACACTTTCTTAATTTACTTCTTAATTAATCTCTAATTACAAATTAATCTAAATTACTACTTTATAAATTAGATACATAAGTCTTCCATTAACTAACTTATTAATTAATTTACTTCAATATCTTAATCATCTCTAAGATAATTAATTCTTTTTTTTAAATGGTTTAAACAAATATTAAAGTGTATTTTAGACATTAACCCCTTTGAATTTAAATTAGAATTCCATTTTGAATTTAAGATTTCAAAATGATTTACAGTTTAACATTAGCCCAATTAAATATTTATTTATAAACTTTAAAAAGAAATGTAAAAACATTTATTACTTATATAAGAAAGCCTTTAAATTAACTACTTAATCTTTTGATAACAATTTAGCTTTTTACATTACATTACATTTTAACTTGCTTTTGAAAACTTGGTTTTTAATTCTTGATTAAAAACCCAAATTCATTTATTTTGTTTTCTTTTACCTTGGATTCAAAAGTTCATTTGCATCCATATTTTAAATTTTTGAATTTAAATCCCAGTTTAAATTTTTATTTCAGATTTTATATTAAACTTTAAAAATCTGAAACAGCCTGGTTTTCTTTAAACCAGAAAACCCCATTTACATAATTTAAACTTTTATTACATCTCAGATTTGAGTTCAAAAATAAATTGAATTTAACTTCAAACTGGATTTTGAACTTTGTTTTAAATCTGGTTTACCAATCTAAGTTCATTTGAGTTTGTTTACAAACTCAAAACAACTCTACTACCAGGTTCTATAGAAACAGGAACAGAACAACAATCTCGAGCCAGACCCAAAAATGCTTCGAGACTGCACCATCCCTGCTTCGAGTCACGTACTCGAGTGACTCGAGTAATCCCCCAGCCCAAAATCCCTGCACCACCCACAATGCTTCAGCACTTCACTGGGCACGGTGCACGTGCACCGTGGCCCCAGTCACCTCCGGCCACCCACACGAGCTTCACCACGACGCTGACTACCACCAGACACCACCACGACCCCCAAAATCCATCGCCATGACTCAAATCAAAAACGAGCAACAAAACAGAATCTGGAAAAAACATAACATCCCCCTACCCAAACCTGTCATCACCTCATTCTGCCAACCCCGACCACCTGATGGTCAACAACTTCGTCCATGGACTTGCCTTCGACCAATCTACCACCTCTCGAGACCTCGTGCAACTCGATGCACAGTAGAAGTCACGGTAATCAAAAGTTCAATTACCATAAAAATTAGGGTTGCAAACTACAAACCACTGCCACCATCGCCACCGTGCTCTGACCAATCACCAGGCATTTTTCCCCACACCCTGGTAAGCTCCTCCACCTCCTCACACAACCCGACCACCTCCAGTCCCATAGAACACCATAAATCACCCAAAAACGAACATTTGAACAAAGGCAAACTGCACCTAAATCACTTGACTGGAAATCATAATATTAATTTTAAAAATCATATTATGGTGTGTGTATTTGATTCATAACCCTGAATTCACAAATTAAAATCATTGAGGTTTAACTTATTTTAGTTTCTACTGTAGTATTATATTTCCAGAACTAATACCATTGTTTTACCCTTAAACAATATTTAAATTCAAGTCTCTATTAATACCAGCATTTTATGTCAAACTTATGTCTTGTTAAAGCTTGAATTAAGAACAAAAATGAAATTTTGTTGAGGATTCTAAACCTGGAACTAAAGGCAGATAGAACCCAGAGATACTCATTACAGTATTCATACTTAACACAGAGCAATACAACTGAATTTCAGAGAAAAATTTGCAACAGAACAAATCTATATTTAAACCATTCAATTTTGATGTTACTACCCTTTAAAACAGAGGTGATTACAGGATGTCAACACACATACATGCAGTAACACATATGTACAGGAATTCATTAAGATATATGCACATATCAGATCATAATTAAGCAACATATATACTTAAGTATTTAAATTTTAAGTTACTCACCTTTTAGCTTTTGAGAATGAACAGAGCACCCTGGATTATTGAGAAGAGCAAAGATGTTTTTCCTAGATGATCACAGGCTGTTTGATTTTGTTTAGGTTGATAGTTTATATGTTTTTGGAAAGAACAAGAGTAAGTAGAGATGTGTATAAAAGAGTTTCAGGGAAGGTGGCATCCGAGACAAGCAACTTTTGCAGGTACACTTATGTGTTTTGTTTTATCAGGCCAAATCTTTGTATTAGGAGGTTGAAATGATCTTTTAAAACAATTCGAAATGACTTGTTTGCTGCTAAGAAACGAAAGCATTTATTGGTTAAGTACTTTATGTCTCTACTAACCTCATTTTTGTGCTTAGATATTTTCTATTTTGCAGCATATGTAACTTCCTATATAAGATTCTTGCCTGAGTCTTATTTCTACCTTGCTTTGTTTCTTTTTTTTATTTTATACTTTTCTTATTTGTTTATAGATTTTTCCTTGCCTACAGCTTAAGTACACATTTTTGTTTCATATCAATCACTTTGTTTTATTTGTCTGGTTTGTACAAAGAATTTTTGTTTTATTATTTTACTTTGTTTATAAATTTTTCCTTGCCTTTACTTGCCTGCATATTAAACTTTACATCATATAAAATTTACTTGCCTAGCTTGCTTTTATACCTATGTACATATACATTTTTTTTCTTTTACACTTTGTTCTTACCTTTACATTTATTTTATAGGCATATTACAAACAAAGCCTGATTTGCATTATTATTTTTTTATATGAAGTTGTTTCAGTCATTGTTATAAATTTTAACTTATATATATATTTTACTTATGGGTTACTTTTATTTTAAACTTAAACAATTAAATACTTATGTTAAGATTTATAAAGTATTATTTTATTTAACATTTTTGAAAGACTTTATTTTAAATTTACAAATCATAGCTTCCTTCAAAAATATACATATATTAAAGTAACAACTTCTATTTATATTTAAAACCCATTTTCAAAGATATTACAATATTGATATAGTTTAAATATAAATTATTATTAAATTAAAATAATTTATAAAAAAACTATTCTTTATAAATCACTTATTTTATCAAGCTATAAAACAAAACAATTTTTGTTCAAATTTAAACTTAAGCTATAATCAATTTTAAACAATTAAATTAAATCTTTTTTTTATCTTGAGTATTTTAAAGTCATATGATTATTTATTCAATATTAAATTAAATTAAATTTCCAATTTACCAAAAATATTAGAATTAGAAATCATGCCTTTATTTTATCAAGCTTAAAACAAAGATTATCTATTTACAATATATACAGATATATATATATATATATATATATATATATATATATATTATAAATAGAAAACAATTTAATTAGCTTTTAAGAGGTAAAATCACACATTTAAATATTCATTAAAGAAGATTATTAAATCAATTCAAATTTATTATTAACAATATTTGTCAAATCAATTTAATTTAATCACAGATTATTAAATTGATATTGCCGAAAATTCCGGGATATCACATTCCTCCCTCCTTAAAAGAATTTTGTCCCCGAAATTTAAAACAAAGGTAATTTAATAATCCAATTTAAGATTTAATTTTAAAACACAAGCATATATCAATCATATGCTAACAACCATAGCAACCAATTCATCCAAACAAACAAATCTAATCATCCAGACAAAATTTCGGATAGAATTTTCTCGAGTTTCCCAAATATAAATACCGGGATACTCGCTCTACAGAATTCAAACAACCAAAACTACTAAGCTACAGAGCTTTCACTCATCTAGATCTACTAAACAAGACAGGATATCAGACTACAGACAAGTCTGAGTCAACAACCAAAACTCCCTGAACTGCTGATTCTATAACCAGAGATAGATCTTACACGTGCTCCCTCAGAGATACGTGAAACACAACGAATTCCAGTTATCCAAACTGACAATTCGATCCTGAAGACTAAACACTTATCCAGAATCAAATCTCCGACTTCGGAATCCAAATTCCTCCGACTCTTATCCTCAAAACTCTACAGACGATCCTGGGCTGTTACATCCTTACTGATTAGCTCAACTCTTACTGATGCCTTAGAAACAAACTGGACCAAACAATCCAACAAATTGATCTTTCCAAGATCAGCCAAACTCAGAACACAACTCTATTCCAAATTAGAAAACAGAACTTACTTCTCTCATCCGGAAAAGATTAAACAAGTGCACTCCAATCTGGCCTCAGATCCTGAAAAATTTCCTATAGAACTCTCTAATCCAAACACTGCAACATCCAATTGCTTTCAAACTAAAAAAGCTTCCACCATGCTTCTACTGCACCATTCTGACTGAATAGATGAAAATGCTGAAGTCAAACGTAGACTGGACAACACATTCCAAAAATAGGGTTCAACATATCCAAAAGTAAAACTCAGAAGTTCCTTCAAAACTCGGGCTCCTTCACCAAACCCATTGTCCAGAAACCATCCTATTACTAAGCTAAACCATCGGTATCACTACTGAAATCCCGTCGATACCAAACTCAATCTTCAGATGCTGACCAAATTCCGACTTCCTGAAGACATCCAGAAAAATCTCTGAAACATAAGAGAACACTCAAACTATCGCAAGTCACTTCTGCGATCCATCTAGCCTAATTCCAAAAATACTGCTCTCTCTTTACCAAACAGAACAGCTTACGTTTATGTGGCCACTCCATCGAAGAAATGGAATTACTCTGCTGCTTCTGAAGTTACCCCAAGGAAAACTGCTAAGCCAGAAGACTTCCTAATCTCAAGCTCTTCGAGAAACTCGGACCTCAAAGCAAACAAAAACACCCAGCTGAACACAGCCACAACACCGAGCAGACACTCTTCTTTAACTTGTCCCAAAGAAACATCTTCGGAGACATCCATAGTCACTGTGTCTCATCACACAGCTACTGCATCTTGATGTATCAAGATATCATGACTGGCTTCTGTCCACCCGACAGATCCAAACTCTAGCTCATCCAAATTACACTTCAAAAATGAACTCCGAACCTTAACAGGTTTCCTTCAGAGATTGATGAAATCCTTACACCACTCCAAGCCCACTCGAGACGGTATTAGGTCTACAGTCTCGACAAATACACTTCCAACCTCAATCATACAAACTCCAACCATTGGTAGTTGTGTTACACACACCACTACCCTATCTACCTTTATAGCTTATTGGAAAACCCGAACAGGTAACCCAACAATAGGTAGAAATATATATATATATATATATATATATATATATATATATATATATACCAAAATTACAAATACGCTCTCTCAAGAAAGAAATCACTCAAGAGCCTAGGTATTCACTCAACCTAGCGCTCTGATACCAACTGTGACGACCCGACTTTCTACGCCCAGAAATCCATATCGTCATGAAGAAAGAAAGGGGTGAGAAAATAGAAAAGATAGAGAAGAAAGAACAACAACATCAGAATCTCACAGCGGAACGAATAAATTATAATAATCACATAAGTATTTATATAATATACACATCAACCAGAGTTATACAGATAATACATCACATACTAGACAGTTATAAACACCTGTCTAGTTATACAACTCAATACACAAATCAACACAGAGATATCAACACAGCGGAACAATATGTATATCTACTACGCTGAAGCCTCCTGCTCCATTGCTCCTCCAGAATTCGTCAAAGCTAACCTGAATCCCTTGGCTACCCGTAAAAAATTGGGTACCCGAGAGTTTATGAAAAATAAAAATAAACTCCGGGTCAGACATGGGTCTGGTGTGAGTGACAGGGTAAAGTTGCTAAATTTTAAAAATCCTTTTGAAATAAAAGGTATCACGTAAGACTCCCCACACATAAACATGGGTAAGTTTTTACCTTTTGCTAACCAAAACATTTGATAGGAAATTCTGTGATATTATAATAGGTCTAGGGTTTTCAAATAAATAGAAAATAGCGGAAATTGTTACATGATTAAATTCCAGCTACTAGCCACAAAAGTGGGTAATACAATCAAAACCGTTGGCACTTATTGGATTGTGGATTCCATACAATGGCAGGGCTACTGGGGTACCGCCCGTCACAGTACGTGGCCTAGAACAACGTACCGAGGATCACTCCCGACCCCCTGCAACACAAGGCCAGAACCATTCCTTACTGAGCAGTCCCGAACAAGATAACCCCGCAGATAGCCGTCGCTACTGCCCACTAAGGGAATATCTTTGTCCTGCTTGGGCATGACCCACCTAACCTTGCTGCACCTCCCCTGTTTTAGCCAATCCCGGTTGATGAGGCTTGAGGCTGCGATTACCTTTAGAGAAAATATTTCTTAGAATGCTCATCGCACACCTGACGATGTGTTGAAAGCATTCAATCCATATAAGTTCGTTCCGGGTTCGAACGAAAGCGAAGGCATTATCTCGTTACACTCATTTTGGAATCACCCTCAGAGTTAATGACAATAACCCTTGCACTCTGAATCTTCATCTTCACTTCAGATTCACGACCTATCGTTAAATTGGAATTGATGGGGTTTTCGGATGTTCCAAATGTGGAGAACCGATCCCGGTCTCATCGAAATCCAAAACGTGTCTTTTAAGGCCAAGTTGTCTATTTAGTCTTAACAGTTTAATTCAATAAAATCAATATACACATAGATGGATAATTCATAATATCACCATAGATAATCACATCATCATCATAAATAGATAATCAATAATTATCATCACAAACAGATAATCATCACAAATAGATAATCCATATTATCATACTTAACTAAGCATCCATATCATATAGATATTATTCATCTCATTACTGAGATCACAACCATTCAATCAATAACATCCATAAGCAATGATTTATTAACCATCATTTATAATTAATTTAAAATGAATTAAATTAATTACTTCTATCTCTAATTAATTTAAAGTAAATTAAATTAATTACTACATCTCTAATTAATTTAAAGTGAATTAAATTAATTACTTCATTCCATAAATCCTGCTTAAATATCCATTAATGAATTATAATCTAATTCATTTATCATTCTCTAAATATTTATCTTGATTAAACACCTTTGATTTATCACTCTCTAATTAAAATAAGTAGTTAGTCTTAAATTAATTTCACAAATTAAATATTCTTAATCATTTACAGTAGTTAACATTTTATTACTTCCTTTATTAATTAGTTACATTTATCCTTAATCAATTACATTAATTAATCACTTCACTATTAATTATTCCTAAATTAAACAATTCTTAATTACATCATTAATTATATGAATTAATAATTTCTAATTTATATTTAAATTAATTACTTTATTTAAATTAATTATATTTAGTAATTAATTTAAATTTAAAATACAATTATTAATCACCTTTGATTAATATCAATCTAGTAATTAACTACCCTTAATTACTCATTAACAAATTAATTATTCCATAATTAATTATCTCCATTAATTAATCCTTTGATTAATTACAAAAGTAATTATCCAAATTACTTCATTAACACATCATCTTTCACTAATTACATTCAGTAATTAACATTAATTACTTCCTTAAGTAATTATGCTCCATTGAATACACTAAGTAATTATACTTATCAATTATCAAATGATTTTCTTAAATTAATTAAACTAAATTAATTAACTTAAATCAATCATTTTATCAAAATTAATTACAATAAGTAATTAATCTCTTAATTACTTTTATCAAGTAATTTCCTTAACCACTTTACAAATGATTATCTAAATAAATCTGATTAATTATCAAAATTAATCACATTAATTAATTAATTAATAATCCTTAGTTAATTATCTTTATTAACTAATACCCTTTCTTAATTTACTTCTTAATTAATCTCTAATTACAAATTAATCTAAATTACTACTTTATAAATTAGATACATAAGTCTTCCATTAATTAACTTATTAATTAATTTACTTCAATATCTTAATTATCTCTAAGATAATTAATTCTTTTTTTTAAAAAATGATTTAAACAAATATTAAAGTGTATTTTAGACATTACCCCCCTTTGAATTTAATTAGAATTCCATTTTGAATTTAAGATTTCAAAATGATTTACCGTTTAACATTAGCCCAATTTAAATATTTATTTATAAACTTTAAAAAGAAATGTAAAAACATTTATTACTTATATAAGAAAGCCTTTAAATTAACTACTTAATCTTTTGATAACAATTTATCTTTTTACATTACATTACATTTTAACTTGCTTTTGAAAACTTGGTTTTTAATTCTTGATTAAAAACCCAAATTCATTTATTTTGTTTTCTTTTACCTTGGATTCAAAAGTTCATTTGCATCCATATTTTAAATTTTTGAATTTAAATCCCAGTATAAATTTTTATTTCAGATTTTATATTAAACTTTAAAAATCTGAAACAGCCTGGTTTTCTTTAACCTGAAAACCCCATTTACTTAATTTAAACTTTTATTACATCTCAGATTTGAGTTCAAAAATAAATTGAATTTAACTTCAAACTGGATTTTGAACTTTGTTTTAAATATGGTTTACCAATCTAAGTTCATTTGAGTTTGTTTACAAACTCAAAACAACTCTACTACCAGGTTCTGTAGAAAAAGGAACAGAACAACAATCTCGAGCCAGACCCAAAAATGCTTCGAGACTGCACCATCCCTGCTTCGAGTCACGTACTCGAGTGACTCGAGTACTCCCCCAGCCTAAAAACCCTGCACCACCCACAATGCTTCAGCACTTCACTGGGGCACGGTGCACGTGCACCGTGGCCCCAGTCACCTCCGGCCACCCACACGAGCTTCACCATGACGCTGACTACCACCAGACACCACCACGACCCCCAAAATCCATCGCCACAACTCAAATCAAAAACGAGCAACAAAACAGAATCTGGAAAAAACATAACATCCCCCTACCCAAACCTGTCATCACCTCATTCTGCCAACCTCGACCACCTAATGGTCAACAACTCCGTCCATTGACTCGCCTTCGACCAATCTACCACCTCTCGAGACCTCGTGCAACTCGATGCACAGTAGAAGTCACGGTGATCAAAAGTTCAATTACCATAAAAATTAGGGTTGCAAACTACAAACCACTGCCACCATCGCCACCGTGCTCTGACCAATCACCAGGCATTTTTCCCTACACCCTGGTAGCTCCTCCACCTCCTCACACAACCCGACCACCTCCAGTCGCATAGAACACCATAAATCACCCAAAAACCAACATTTGAACAAAGGCAAACTGCACCTAAATCACTTGACTGGAAATCATAATATTAATTTTAAAAATCATATTATGGTATGTGTATTTGATTCATAACCCTGAATTCACGAATTAAAATCATTGAGGTTTAACTTATTTTAGTTTCTACTGTAGTATTATATTTCCAGAACTAATACCATTGTTTTACCCTTAAACATTAATTAAATTCAAGTCTATATTAATACCAGCATTTTATGTCAAACTTATGTCTTGTTAAAGCTTGAATTAAGAACAAAAATGAAATTTTGTTGAGGATTTTAAACATGGAACTAAAGGCAGTTAGAACCCAGAGATACTCATTACAGTACTCATACTTAACATAGAGCAATACAACTGAATTTCAGAGAAAAATTTGCAACAGAACAAATCTATATTTAAACCATTCAATTTTGATGTTACTACCCTTTAAAACAGAGGTGATTACAGGATGTCAACACACATACATGCAGTAACACATATACGCAGGAATCATTAAGATATATGCATATATCAGATCATAATTAAGCAACATATATACTTAAGTATTTAAAAATTTAAGTTACTCACCTTTTAGCTTTTGAGAATGAACAGAGCACCCTGGATTATTGAGAAGAGCAAAGATGTTTTTCCTAGATGATCACAGGCTGTTTGATTTTGTTTAGGTTGATAGTTTATATGTTTTTGAAACGAACAAGAATAAGTAGAGATGTATATAAAAGAGTTTCAGGGGAAGGTGGCATCTGAGACAAGCAACTTTTGCAGGTACACTTATGTGTTTTGTTTTATCAGGCCAAATCTTTGTATTAGGAGGCCGAAATGATCTTTTAAAACAATTCGAAATGACTTATTTGCTGCTAAGAAATGAAAGCATTTATTGGTTAAGTACTTTATGTCTCTACTAACCTCATTTTTGTGCTTAGATATTTTCTATTTTACAGCATATGTAACTTCCTATATAAGATTTTTGCTTGAGTCTTATTTCTACCTTGCTTTGTTTCTTTTTTTTATTTTATACTTTTCTTATTTGTTTATAGATTTTTCCTTGCCTACAGCTTAAGTACACATTTTTGTTTCATATCAATCACTTTGTTTTATTTGTCTGGTTTGTACAAAGAATTTTTGTTTTATTATTTTACTTTGTTTATAAATTTTTCCTTGCCTTTACTTGCCTGCGTATTAAACTTTACATCATATAAAATTTACTTGCCTAGCTTGCTTTTATACCTATGTAAATATACATTGTTTTTCTTTTACACTTTGTTCTTACCTTTACATTTATTTTACAGGCATATTACAAACAAAGCCTGATTTGCATTATTTTTTTTATTATATGAAGTTGTTTCAGCCATTGTTATAAATTTTAACTTATATATATTTTTACTTATGGGTTACTTTTATTTTAAACTTAAACAATTAAATACTTATGTTAAGATTTATAAAGTATTATTTTATTTAACATTTTTGAAAGACTTTATTTTAAATTTACAAATCATAGCTTCCTTCAGAAATATACATATATTAAAATAACAACTTCTATTTATATTAAAATCCCATTTTCAAAGATATTACAATATTGATATAGTTTAAATATAACTTATTATTAAATTAAAATAATTTATAAAAGAACTATTCTTTATAAATCACTTATTTTATCAAGCTATAAAACAAAACAATTTTTGTTCAAATTTAAACTTAAGCTATAATCAATTTTAAACAATTAAATTAAATCTTTTTTTTTATCTTGAGTGTTTTAAAGTCATATGATTATTTATTCAATATTAAATTAAATCAAATTTCCAATTTACCAAAAATATTAGAATTAGAAATCATGCCTTTATTTTATTAAACTTAAAACAAAGATTATCTATTTACAATATATATATATATATATATATATTATAAATAGAAAACAATTTAATTAGCTTTTAAGAGGTAAAATCACACATTTAAATATTCATTAAAGAATATTATTAAATCAATTCAAATTTATTATTAACAATATTTGTCAAATCAATTTAATTTTATCACAGATTATTAAATTGATATTGCCAAAAATTTCCGGGATATCACACTAAGAAATATGATACATTCATATATATATTGATCTGAACTAGCCAACGTTAGTTCCATACCAATGCAATCTCTTCATAAGACAAAGTATGATCTATAGCATACTCATCTTTAGTAATTGGGTGAAAGTAGAATTACATGCACCTATAATAAAAAATAAAATGAAAAAACAAAAAACAAAAATCTGGTTAAATAATTACATGGTATGTTCTTCATGATTCTAACAAACTTGTGTTCAAATGAACAATCTAAATGTTATCTCGACCATATAATAGTATCTACAAATCAAATCTTACGAATACAAAAGCTGAGAATAAAAAATCCTCAATTGACTATTACAATTAGACAATCAGAATATATTAAGAGTTTATTTCCAAACAGCTATACTTCTATACTCAATGCCTTCATTCTAGTGAACTTAGGGTTTATATAGCAACCTAATAAGACATATATAAATTTAAAAGTTCAAACTGCACTGCCTTCTTTGTAGAAGCAATGAATACAAGCAACAAATAGTAATAAATACAGTTAAAACCTAGAGTGGTATTAAGAGTAGATGATAAGGTAGTTACCTTTAAACTTCATCATTAGAGACTGTTTTGCTTAACATAGATACTACAAGTGATGAGAGCTTCAAATATAGAACAAAGACGCCTTCAAAGCACATATAAGATTCAAAAGTTAATTAAAGTACATGAAGCTATGATTATGGATTTAATGGAAAGTTATGTTCAAAATTAAAATGCTTAATGGATAAAGAAAATAAATATAAAATTATTGAACTTGAATCCCTTATAAAAATTAAAGAGGAATTGAATCAAACTCAATTCAAAAATTGGGTAAACATAAAAATCATTTAAGACTACCGGAGATGATACCTTTTGTAGGAAAAATAAGAGAAGTGGAGTGTTGGGAGTAATCCAATGAGAAAAGTGGAATCGACAAAAACACTCTCTCTTGTGAAAGTGGAAAGTTGGAAAATGGGGCAGAGAAGAATGATAAACTAGAATAGAGGATCGTGGAAAAATGAATAAACAGACCTAACTTGGGAAGAAAGGCTAATAGCGTTAATATCCTTACATTTTTTGAAATGGAAAGCACAGACAAGGTCATTTCGGCAAATGCTAAAAAGGCTTCACTTTGACTTGGCTGATCAAGTATTCGCTTTTAAATAAAGATATTCGCTTTTAAATAAAGATATATGCATTGAAACTTCCTTCTTTGCTATTACATTCTACATATCTTATAAATACCTTTGAAGCGTCCTAAACAAAGACTTTTTGTTGAAATTTTGTGAGTAAGCTCCTTGGCTTGGGCAAGACATTTAGTTCATGTCACTATGCTTGGATATATAGGAAAGTTCATAGATAGAATAAGTTTTTAGACGTATTGTTCCCATGGGTTAGAACCACTTCCTATGAGTTAATGGAATCTTTATGCCAAAACCCCTAATTCTTGTAGTCATTTATTTGGTACCTCCCAAGAAATGGAACTGTCATTCTAACCCTCGATTAGTATTTTGATCTTGAGATATTTGCAATTAATCATTAGATCACAAATAATATGCATAGCTTGTATATTACAACAGTTAACTTCATAATATACTAACCTGTTCATCAATTGAAGTTGAATGAAACATATTATCAACCAAAGCATGCAGTCGCGTATATGATTTCTTGTTACTACAATTACAAAGCACTACTTCACCCAATACCACATATAGCGCAGTTAGAAATTTGACAACTGTAAAATAAAAAATAAAGTGACAAAAAATAAAACTAAGTTTTATGTAGCTAGCTAGAAAAATTATCTTTGGATTGATAATTCCGAAACTTAGTATAGTTAAGGGTGCATTCATAGGATTTTTCTATTGGATGCTTCAAACGCGTCTGGGGTATAGCTACCAAGCTAAGTTTAATTGTGGGAAAGAGGGGGGAGGGGATGTACTATTGGCATCTGAAGCGTTGGCCAATGAGTCAGCTGCCAACTGCTAATTACCCCCTTTAAATTCCTCGGTTGTTCTCCTTCTCTTCATGCCACTTCTTAAAAACACAATGTTCGATGCTGATTCTAATATTATAGATTTTGTTATGCTGTTGGTCGCATAGGAATTTCCTGAAGGACTTAAGTATGTAAATACTTCAATGGATATTTCAACTTAAGTAATATGTTTTTTTTCGATTTCCAAGTCAAGCATAAATGTTGTTACTACAAAGGCTATTCACAACTTCATACACAATCACGATAGTGGAGACAGCAACTTTGTAACATTTGATGATGATCTTGATGTTATCCTGAATATCTTGAAGAATATTGAAAAGCTCAAACTACCGCCGAGAGAGAATATACCACATCAAATGATTGTTGGAAATGAACTGAAAATGGTTCAGGATAACATAAATGATGAACTAATTGTTATGACTTCATTGAATAACTGTTTATATCGCATTGTTAGTTATTTTCCTGCATTATATGGACTAAAATTGTATTTTTAATTCTGCAGTATTGAATCTGCTCTAATGTATTTGTTGTCATAAATCGTTCTATCTTTATTACCATTCAACTTATTAATGTATGTTTATAACTGTCTAATTACTTTATCTTTTAGTTATACCACTATTATTATGAAATGTTGATTTTAATCCATCTAGCGCATGTATGTGTTACACTAATCAATGTCACGCAACAACGATTTAATAAACAATGTTTAGTTAAGAATACAAGACGAACCCGACCATGTACATGGAGTTCATCCCATATACTGCAGAGTACTGACATATTTCTTAGTGGTTGATACTGTTAATTTAAGTTGTTTTCATTATATTCTGTAACATCCCGCCTTTTCGCACGCTTTAAATCGACACACGTACCAATTCAAACCATACAAAAGGGTAGATTGTTATGGGGTAAATAAGAAAAACGAGAAGAAATAAAAGAAAACAGAATCTCACAGCGGAAGGATAAAATATAATAATCAAATATACAGTTCATGAAGCTGTTTACAAAACA
This sequence comes from Allium cepa, assembly GCA_030765085.1. Lineage (NCBI taxonomy): Eukaryota > Viridiplantae > Streptophyta > Magnoliopsida > Asparagales > Amaryllidaceae > Allium > Allium cepa. The sequence continues at coordinate 794,266,729 of CM060938.1, read as the reverse complement.
TTTGATGATACTTACAACATTTATCAGAGTACACATACCAATAATAACAATGCAGCGGAATACGGTGTGTAGTGGAATATAATAAATAATAATAATAAAAATCTCCGTCTTCGTCCTCTAGAGCTAAAGTCTTCGGTCCTGAAACGCTCGGACTGAACCGAGCGAATTGAAAAGACAAAACACTCGAGTCAGAGCAAAAAAATCTTATGTAAGTTAAATCAACTGAAATAAATATGAGTGCAATAACTTAAAAGATGCTCGGGATTCACATCTCTTAAGGATCCGTTAAACTATTTACTATGTATATGTAGTATATTTCGCTATTATAATAGTGTTTATTTGTAAAATAAACTTACTTTTAAATAGCATTAAAGGATTATCCATATAGCCCTTAACACAAAATATATTCCCATAGTCTATACAGTACCGTAATCTCCCCCATACTGGGCGTTGCCAGAGGACACTCCATAGGTATGATACAAAACAAAATCGTATAAGGAGCGCTAGGGTAGGTGACATGGCACAACTAGGCAGTGCCAGGGTAGATATACCAATTGCTATCCGGGCTGGTGGTAACGCGTAGCTGCTACTACCGCCCACCTCGAACAACACCCCGTTGGCCCGAATCAATCCAAAAGTCAGAGTATAATATCGAAGGTCTGCGTTCGATCAGAGGAATGACCTCGTTGGCCCGAGAATCGCTCCTGTTTTAGCCACCTTATGCCAACTCACGGGAGTCGGGTCCACGTATTTACCTCAAAGGAAACGCCGCCACCGTCCTACTTCATTCTGAAATCTCCACCGCGTACACGGTTGTTAAAGTGGTTTTCGGGGTTGGCAGAGAGTATGACAACTTCCGATCTCGGTCTCTTCAACAACCAATCGTTATTATAACACCGCGGTTTTTCAAATAATTTATATTTTAAAACCAGAATATAATATCTCTTTCAAACCATATAAATACGATATCATTTATATTTTTAAAACCCAAATCAATATGATATCATTTTTATTTTATAAGTATCTCCTTCCCAAAATCATAATATTTTTCAAATATATATACCTTGAAACCATAGCTTTGAAACATAACTTTTAATACTTAATGGTTCAAATACTATATTACTTTATAAAATAAACAGCTTCTTCAAATTTCACAATAAATTTCCAATATCAATTTGAACCTCCAAGTAAACCATTTTAATTCCCATATATTTCAAAGCTTAAATATTCTATATTTCAAAACTTTATAGTTCATATATTTAAATCTTTAAATATTCCACTATTTCAAAAATGGATTCTTTGATAATTTAACATATATCAAATCCAATTCCTATTATTTAAATTTGAAATATTCACTTACTAAACAAATATTATTCAGGCAAAACCCTTAAACTTCAATAACAGGATATTCTTTTAATTAAATTAACTTGATAATATTCTTTAAATTAATTCGATATTCGTTTAAATCCTCAAATCAAAAATCAAGTTATAAGATCATACCTTTTAAATCTTAATTTATTTACATTTCAAAACAAATTTTTCGAGGAAAATTCTTAAATACTTTAATTCAAATCATATTCACATATATCTTCAACCTTACTTTTTATTTGAGTTAGTATAAACTCTATATACAATAGAATTTCAAATATATTCTTAATCATATTATATAAACGAAATCAAGTTCATTATTTAGCTTATTTTAAAATTTGAAACAAATTTACACATAGCTAAATTTAAGAATTTTACTATATATATATATCAAAATTTAATATTTATTGAACCGTATTCTTTCCAAAACCATAGAAAAATCATTTCAAAAATAATTTTATACATATAACGCAGTGCCTGTATATAATTTTCTATCATATGGTCAAGTGATACGGATATTTATCATTTCAATCCGCAATTTAAAAATAAAAATGCGGTTGTATATCATTTCAAACCGCAATCCCGAATGAAATGAAAATGCATAATAACTTGCAGTTTATACAATATAAATACAGTATCCATTCATCCATCATATCAATCATCAACATTCATCAATTTATCATCCAATTCAAACAATCACATAAATAAATAATAATTAATTACTGACAGTTAATTTTTTAATAATGAATTAAATAACTGTTTAACCGTAGTTTATATGCAATAATAAATAAATTTAACTAGCAGGTTATATGCAATAGTAAATCTAACTAAAAATTTAACTGGCAGTTTTAAATGCAATGAATAAATTAATTAACAATTAACTGGCAGTTTTAAATGCAATGAATAAATTAATTAACAATTAACTGGCAGTTTTAAATGCAATGAATAAATTAATTAACAATTAACTGGCAGTTTTAAATGCAATAATGAATTAAATAACGCGTAAATTAAATGAATGTAATTTAACTAAGAGAATGATGAAATATATGCCAAACAGCTATAAATAAAAATTTAAACACATCATAAATCAATTTAACAAACATAAGAAATTTTATAAATTGTGAGTGGGTTAAAACACTCACCTTTGGGATTTATATTGAATTTAAATTCAATTTAAACTCAAAAATTTGACCGTCTCAGAATTTATCCAAACTAGCGCCAAAGTGTCTGGAACTCCAATACAAACCTAGCGGAGAAAACCGCGCGTAAAACCGATTCCATATGTATAAGTTACAGCATTTAAAACGAATGAAATTAGAAATTGAAATAAAAGAACACAAATAAACATCTACCAACCAAACGCGGCAATGTCGCCTTCTTCTGTACGAGGTCCTAACAGAACCTAATAAGCACGCGATCGAAAATTTCCAACCGCCCCCCTCGATCAGCTCACGTCGCGCCACCGCGTTCGGTCATCGCCTCCGCTACCCTATCGAGCTCGTCGCCACCACTTCGCCTCCTCATAACGCCACATCGAGCCTCGGTCGCCCAGACCGACCCCAAAACCCACGGTGCCGCCGAAACCATCAAACCCTAATTGAATTATCCCACTTGATCTGACCATTGAAATTGCCTGCGAACGACTCCGATCGAATCCCCTCGACGATCCCTACGCAACGGTATCATCAATTTGGCGATCAGGCAGAGTCGATTTCGACACAATGGATGGCCAAGAATTCACCTTCAATTTCTGGACAAATGGTGATACAAATCGAAAAACGAACACCACCAGTGAATTATGCTAGTTGAGAGCTTCAACATATATATTTTTTTTAGATTTTTCTGAGGACTTTGAAATTTTAGGCTTTGGATTTGATTTTTGAAATTGAAATTGGATCTAGGGTTTGCAGCCATTGGAAGAAAAAGGGGAGCTGATGAAATTTTACGCGCAGACAAATGAGAGTAGGCGGAGGCTAGGGTTTAGCATGGTATTTATAGATAAAGTTGGAATAGACAGATGGATCCAAATTATAAACGTGCTCAACGATAATTGGCCCAAAAAGCCCGTTCTGACTCCGGAACGAAATTGGATAAACCCATATATCAAAATAAGTGTTTTAAAATATTTCAAACGCAATGGGAAAGGTTTCAGGTTCAAATTGCATCGTATGAAGAAGTTATGCTCAAATCCATATTTTCAAATTGATTTCAATTGATTTCAATTTCGATTTCAAGGCGTTTCGAGTCCGTACGATCAAATGACAAGCCCGATCGATACGAAACTTGAAATCCTATAATAATTCACCATTACGGATCCGATGAAACTTGTTTCGTCGAAATCCGAGTCAGTGGCCAAAATGGCTATTTTTTATATTAATTAAATAAATTAAGAATTAGTAAATAAATCCAATTTTTATATTTCACTTTTAGAATTGGAAATTTTTATCACTTAATAATTCTTAGTCATTTATCCAAATTTAAATAAATGTAGATGTTTCTTAAATATTGATTTAATTATTAATTTCAGCGTAAAACTCCATTTTCTTTCATTCAGAAATTATAAATTTAATTTCCAAAATTTCTATTAAATTTTCTTTTCATTCTACTATTGAATTCATTATTAACAAAACGGATGAAATAATTATTAAAATCAAAATCCATTTCAATAACATTCTCCCTTTTCATCTAAATTCTCATTTATGTAATATTTAAATATTATGTTCCACTTATATTGCAATTTATCCACTTATTAAATTTTTAATATCAAAACAAATTAATAAAACTTTATTCCCGATCCTTATAACTCAATAAATTTGTTATAGTCCAATGGATTAAATTTACAATTGATTCAAAGCTATTACATAAATATTTCCCAATCCAACTTAAATTTTTAAATTAACGTAATAATCAAATGTTTGATTTCATTCATTTGCAATTAATCCAACTATCATAAATTAACTCAATATTTAAAATTCAAATTCTAAAATTCATAAGTTTTATCATCTTGTATGACTTATTAATTTATAATTCTTTAACCAAATTCCCATCTCAAATTTAAAGTAAATTAATTCACCAATTATAGTATTTATTTCAATTTCTTAAAATAATCCCTTTATTATAAATTGAATCCAATTTATTTCAATAAGTTTCCAATTTAAACGGATTGGATCCAATTCCAACCCTTAAATTGAGTCGATTAGCTATATACCACAATAACACTTGTTTCACGTTTCATTCCATTAATACATTCAAACCCCATCTTTATTTCAATTAGCGTAATAAATTAAATTCCATTATAATAAATCCATTTACCCATTCATTTGGTAACCTTTAATAATTTGCTCTTATACGTTCGTTACTTGTCAATCCAGATTAAAATTCGATATTCAACGCTAATTTTATTTCATTACCTAAATATACACTTATTTACATTTTAAATTCGAATGAATATTACATTTGAAATGTGTATTTCTATCTATTGAACACATTAATTAAGGTCTTTAAATACTTTATACTCTATAAATTACTTTACATACTTTTCGTATTAATTTCTCAATTAACGTAATTTGAACTTTTTTCCCAATCCACCAATTATTTCTTAAAATCAAATTTACGCTTCTATAAATTTACATTCACACTTCCGTTACTATATTAATAATTTTTAAAGTAACGTTTATTCTCAATAACGCATTATAATTACTTAACATTTAAGAGGACTTTATTTTAAATAAATTCATTGACAAATAAATTGAGGTAATTTATAATAGTTGTTATCCTATCCTTAAATTTATTTCCATACTACAATTTCATTTACTTATGTTCTATCCAAACATGCATTTAGATTTATTTCCATAAATACTATTGCAAATTTTTATTTCTTTCCGTATTAATTACCCAATCATATTTAATTAACAAATTATAATGGTTTCCACTATTTCTTCAATTGAATTTCATTCCAATTGTCAATAATTGATTTTGTTTACCAATGCAACATTTAATTTCTAACATTTGCTCCAATATACATTATGAGAATTTCGTTTCTTTCTTCATTAAATTACCAACAAATCAAATTAAAATAACAAATTAAATGGTCGAAATTTACAGGTCGTTACATATTCACTATTTACATCATAATACCAATGATTCCATATAATGTCAATTACCAAAAAATTTGTTCATTTTGCTACCAATAAGAAAGAAACATGTGCAACACATTTAAACATAAGTCAACATACAAAATGATAGCAAAATCTTGATGATCCATGAATTCATTATCTTTGCTCCAGTATTACCCATCTAACTATGAAATTTATATTTCAAAAATAAGAAACAATGACATACCTAATTATAAAATAACCGAGAACAGAAAAGGATACTGCCTGTTGCAGGTTGGAAATAAAACTTTTGGTTATGTACACCTGAACAATAGCTCTGGCACTTAAGAAAAGCACTTAATAACCATTTTGAATAAATTTATCATGTTGGGTTTCATGTACATTGTTCAAAGTTAAATTGCTCTATGGTTGTGTTTTAAGGTTAAATTGCTACTACAAGATGTAATAAAAATATAAAATCACAAAGTGAAATTACCATGAACATCAAATAATCAATGATAATTTGCCGATCTCTAATATTTAAAGCATGGACCTTACTTAGCATTTTCAAAGAAATAGTTACATAATTTATCTTCCATTACTCGGTTAAAACTAAGAAAATACGGTCACTTAAAATATAATTTCAACATTCACGTCCTTTTTTAGAGAGGGAGGAAGGGAGAACATAACGGTGATAGCACTGTTGCGATAACTAAGATGAATACCTCAATTGCAGTGAAGAATCGAGTTACCTCAGATTACGACTAATCTCCTCTGGCTAAAAGCATAAACTGAACAAAAACATCAGATCTAAAATGTGCATATACAAAACTAAGGTTACAAAGAAATGACTATAATTGTTTGACTTTAATACTAAATGAAAAATGATAAATTATTTAATAAATTGTGATACGATTATATTTTATATTTAAAATGATAAAACATAAAAAACAAAATGCGAAAGGTAAATAATTTTAAATACTTATTTTGAAATATAAAAAGATGAAACATAAAAGATAAATTACTAGATAAATTGTTATGTCTTCACGTTTCATGCAATAACTATCTTTTTAAAAACATTTATAGTTTAATTTATCTTAAGAATTTTTTTTTTAGAATGGTACTTTATATACAACATGTCACTGGGACAACATGTCACATGTCAATAAACATTCGAATCACGCTATGTAAGTTTCAAACTTGTGACCTCTCGCACCAAATCCGAATCACATAACCACTTGGGCAGTGGTACTTCTCTTATCTTAAGAATACATATCAAGAATATTCAACACGTGCTTTACTAATATAAAAATAACGATGAACAGATTTATCTTTTATAAAAGGATTAATTCCCATTGTTCTTTTACATGAACTAACAATTTTTTGTATAATTTTAATATATTTTTCTAAGAAAATTGCTAAACAAAACTAGTTTTAACTCATCATAGCAAAACCAACCTCGGCAAAAACAAACCGTTTCAGATAAATCGACACAGAATAAATAAATTCAATTTCACTAAAGCAACATATGGGATCAAAGCTCACCAACTCAACACCACCTCCATCTCGAGACAACACAATTTCCTTAAAAACATCATCAATAGCAGAGATGCAATCCAAACCAATGGTCGAAAGTATAACAACAAGGAATCTAGGTCCAACTCCAGCACTAGAAGCATCAAAAAGCCTTTGCACATCATAATTAAACAACCTCTAAATAAGGGTTTACTTTAAGTCCAGATTCTTCCATCAAGTTGAATTGGACTCGATGTATCGAAATCTATGGAGAAAGGAGAAGGTCACCATGTGTCAGATTGGCATAGAACATAGAGATGGTGGAGGAGGGTGAAGAGGTGGTGGCAAATGTTAAAATAAATTCAGATTTGGATACAGGAGAAAGCAGAAGAGATGTTTCAATGAAAAGAGATTTAATTAAAGTTTGATTCAAAGCGATGTGGGAGAAAGAGGTTAGGTCCCGTTTGGCTTGTCATTTTTCGTTTTTGTGTTTTCGTCTATAAAAAATGAAATTAACATGTAAAATGAAAAATAAGTTCATTTTGTTTTTCGTGTTTCGAGGGATAACAAAAGCACGGGGAACAATCCAATTTCTTCGTTGTCTGTTGGTCGTCGCAATGGCTAAGAATTATTAATCTATTTCTCTTATTTCTTGCTATTTCTTAGTGCAGGTTGAAAACACAAAACTTAAAATACAAAATGAAACCAAACGGGGCCTTAACTTAGGAAAAATTAGGGCACCGACATAATTTCATTACAAATTGTCCTGCAAACTTAATTAAAATTTAAGCCGCATCTTGGAAACTCATCCGGTGGTGCTGAAAAGCACTTTTAAATAAATACCATTTTTTCACACGTGCGTACCTAGTTCTTGACTTAGAATTTCATCTAAATACTTGAGATAAAGCAATATAATCCTGACATTTGATATTAAAGGTTGTATTGATAGAACACCACTTTTAATATCTTCGAACACACTCTAAGAATGAGGAACCATAACAACTGTTTTTTTTAGTAGGGACAAATTATGTTTGCTAATCTTTAAACCATCATTTTTTATTAAAAAAAGTGAGACAAAAAATGATGTTAGCATATAGTTTTACATAAAAGAAGATGTAACTTCAAAATTACAACTTGCAGTTAAAATCAGAACTACATCAAAAAAAAAGGAAGTTAAAATCAGAAAAGCACAATGGACACATTAATGTACACAAATCTCACAAAGAAATAAGCTAGAAGCGCGGTTGAATGAAATAGGTAAAGGAAGGAATTGATAAAATGTGAGAGAAGATAATATGTGTGGTTCAAATGGTTAAACAGTTTTAATGGGCTTTTCAGTACCTTTGCTTTTCTCGCACATATCCAACTTGAAAGAGAGGTTTTATACTTGTATGAGAGCACTGAGGTCCTGTTGAAGTGCATGCTTGGTTGATGAAATATGCTTTCACCGTAATGAACTTGTGCTCTAAATCATTACAGTGATTAATAAAAATTAATATTGAAGAAGGGAAGAAAGGAAGATTGGATAAACCGACAAGGTACATAAAAATAATAGAAGATGGAAGTCGGCAAATTTGCACTAAGAGGAAAAAAGTTGGGAACTCTCAAACATAGTTGGAAAGTAAATTAAAATTCTGGCCACTCATTGTAATTAGGGTAATAGATTACAACTTCTAAAACGTCATAACCAACAAATAAATCACCATCTATTCCACTCCAGAAGAATGCTTTCAGAATGACAACTATGCCAGGGTTGGAATTAATGAATGCAACTTGCATGGTTTAGGTACTTCTGATCTTTATTTCTTTTAAAAAGAAACAAAATTTTTGGAAAGACAAAAATGTCACAAGGACAACATAAGCATCTTTTTGTATTAGCTACATGTATTAATAGTGTAGTAAAATTTTAAAAGTTGATACCTCAGACTCCCAAATCGGAGCATGAAACCCTAGCTCTGAAAAAGCGGTGGCCTTGACGAACGAAGAGAAAAAAAGCCAAGAAGAGGAGGAAGCCACGAAATTCTCGTTCGGTGGAGAAACTCATTGGTTGGAGGAGCTCATTCATTTGAAGTGAGGAGAAGCTTTGGAAAGAAGCCGAGGTGAGTCTTGTTTGGTACAGTGGAAGCAACGAATGAGTTGTTTCGTCCGGTGATTATAGAGTGGCATTTGGGTATGCCAAATGAAATATTTCGTTCGGTATTTGAGCATGCCGCTCCAATAAAGGAGATGTCGGTCCAGATTTGAAGTGCACTTGGCCAAACCAAAGTGATGCCGAACCAGATGGATGTCGAACCAAATCCCAGAGCCGCTATATAGAAGTTACCCATCCTCATTTCTTCAGTCTATAAATAGTAGAGCTTCTGGATAACAATGGTAGCCAACCTAGAGAGCTGAAACTCTGCAGAATTTTGTCAGTATTGTAAATTCTTCTTATGTATAGCCTCCAAAAGTAAATCAATCTTGTAACTTTAATCTTTCAGTGATTAATAAAATCTCCTCACCCTAAGTGAACGTACACTGTCGTGCTTTAGTGGAACCACTATAAATACCGTTGTTATTAATTTTTTTGCATTGCATTGATCTGTGACTGTTTATTCTAGTGTTTATCTCTATTTTTTTCGTCTTACTACAATCACGATCCAGTTGTTTTCCGCTGCATTAGGTTTTTATTCCCTTAGAACGATCATTCGAAGGAAGTTTCCTAACCATTCTGGTATTGGAGCTACAAGGTTGATTGAAGAGTGCTAGACTCCATGGCAGGATATAAAGCGACTCCAATTGTTACAACACCCTACATTAGAGGGTTATATATCGCGTCAGGATCACAGTTGGCAATTGAGAAATGGAATGGGGATAAAGACTTCGAGAAGTAGCAGTGGAGGAGGATGAAGGCTGTTCTAATGAGGAATGAATTCCATCCAGTAGTGTTTGCCCCTAAGGAGTTGACGGTTGACATCTTAGTCGAGGAAAGGAAGGAGATGGAGAAATGGGAGTTTACTACTTTACAACTAGCTATGGAAGAGAATATTATCTCAGAGATTAGCGGTGATACCACTACTAGGGGTATTTGGACCAAGCCAGAAATCTCTACTTGAAGAAATCTCTTACTAACCGTTTGATATTACGGAAGACATTTTTCACCATGTGGATGAGAGAGTGTACTTCAGTGAAGGAACGTCTCAATTTCTTTGATGTTCTCGTGATGAAGATGAAGACTGTTGACTTGAAGATGGATGAGGAGCAAATGGCAATGATTCTTTTGTTTTCTCTTCTGAAGCGATACATAGTTTTTCTAACAGCCTTATCTTCGTTAGAGGCACATTGACAGCGGAAGATGTGACGTCAGACCTTTTATCTGAGGGCTTGAGAGATCAGATGAAGGAGATAGGTGAAGGAAGTAGAAGTGAAAATAGTAGCCACGGCTTGTTTTTTGAAAGAGGAAGAGATGATAAGAAGAATTGGTACTCTAGAGGGCGTTCCAAGTCCAGAAAGCCCGGTAATGGTAGGAGAGGAAAGTCTAAAGATGGAAATTGCTTTATCTGCAAGAAATCTAGTCATTGAAAAGATGATTGTCCAGAGAAGAAGAAGAAGGAAGAAAACGGATCTTCATCATTTGCGGTGCAGACGTCTGTATCTAACGATGTGTTGTCTATAGTAGTATCGGACGTCTTAGACCATTGGGTGCTGGACTCGAGGACGTCTTTGCATATGACGTCTAATAAGGATTACTTTAGCTCTTTCGTTGGACGAGAGGGAAGTTCTATTATTATAGATAATGATGCTAGCTGTAGAGCAATGGGTGAAGGTATAGTAAGAATCAGCATATTTGATGGAGTGGTACGCACTTTGACAGGTATCTGGTATGTTCGAGGTCTTCGAAAGTCCTTAATTTCTTTAGAACAATTGGCAACTTTGGGATGCAAATTAACTATCGAGAAGGAAAGTCTAAAGATTTCTAGAGGAGCACTAGTTCTTATGAATGGAGATGCGTTCCGAAATCTGTATTTGTTGAAAGGAACCATAGTTCTTCAAGAGTCGTGTGTTGGAGTTGATAGTTCTCGTGCATTGGATGCCACAAAGCTTTCGCATCTTAGGTTGGGTCACATTTCAAAGAAGGACTTGAGTTGCTTCGGAGACGGACGATAATCAAAGGATAAAGCTTCGACAAGATGGACTTTTGCCAGGAGTGCGTGTTAGGCAAGCAAATTAAAGTATCTTTTGGAGTTGGACTCCATATATCGAGATGAATACTTGTGTACATGCATACAGATGTTTGGGGCTAGTAGCTACTTCTTCTCTTGGAGGAGCAAAGTATTTTATCTCTGTCGTTGATGAATTTTCTCGAAAAGTATGGGTGTATGTGATGAAGGCCAAACAGAGAGTTTTGAGAAGTGCAAAGACTAAAAAGCACTTGTTGAGAACTAATCTGGTTATAGGTCGAAGGTGCGAGGATCTGATATTGGCGGTGAATTTGTCTCTTGGGAGTTCCTCGACTTTTATAGACAACATGGCATTCAGAGACATTTCACTACACTAGGAGATCCATAATGCAATGGGGTTGCAGAAAGGATAAACAGGACTCTACTGAAGAAGGCTCGTTGCTTGAGATTGATGACAGGCTTGTCTAGAGGCTTTTGGGCTGAGGCATTATCAACTGTGGTGCATATCATAAATCAACTTTCGTGCTTAGCCATAGATAGGAAGATTCCAGAGGAAAAGTGGAGAGGTAAAGCAGTGTATCTTGGTTACTTTCGAATTTTTAGTTGTCATGTGTACGTTCACCATACATGTGATGACAAATTGGAGGCTAGAGCATACAAGGGCACTAATGGGATACACCGATGGTATCAAAGGGTATCGAATTTGAAACCCTGTTGATCGGAAGATTGTTCATTCCAAACATATTACTTTTGATGAGTCTTTGCTACGTTCAAACCGATGGAAAAGCTACCTACCACATCAGAAGATTCTGATAGGCCTAATGAGATAGAAGAAGTTCCCATATTCCAGCCAAAGAGTAGAGTTTTTGTTGATGGTGTCGAGGAAAACGCGGTTGGTGAAACATCAAAGGATAATCCACATGTACCTTCTAGTAGTGTCGGTGATGTGCTTGAATCTAGAGGAAGTTCAGTTCAAGGTATAGCTGAAAGGATTTTAGGCAAAGTAGTACCTATCTGGGTGATTCGTAGGACTATTAGGCCGCCTGAAAGGTATGGTGATTGGCAGTTTGCGAACCTTAGCATTGGTGATCAGTTTGACTATGCCCTACATGTGTTTCATGAGGAGCCGCTTGACCTTAATAAAGCTTTGAAGTCATCTGACAGTTCGAAGTGGATGTGTGCTATGGAAGAGGATTTAGAGTCGTTGAAGAAAAACAAGACTTGGGATTTGGTACCACCTCCTCAAGGAAGCTGAGCCATAGGTTGCAAGTCGGTGTTCAAGGAGAAGGATGATGGGAGATACAAGGCTAGACTAGATGCTAAAGGGTTTTCACAGAGAAAGGCATACGTCCATCCGCATTTTGCTCGCTATCGTCGCACTTCATGACTTGGAGCTGAAGCAACTGGACGTGAAAACAACTCTTGCATGACTTGGATGAGACCATATATATGAAGCAACCATAAGGTTTTGTTGTAGATGGGAAAGAAAATTGGGTTTGCAAATTGAAGAAGTCTTTGTATGGACTTAAGTAGTCGCCTAGACAATGGTACAAGAGGTTTGACTCTTTTATGCTTTAACTTGGTTTTGATCGTAGCATCAAAGACGCTTGTGTGTACTTCAAGCATTTAAAGAATGGTAGATAGGTGCACCTACTCTTGTACATGGATGATATGTTGATTGCTTCCAAAGATAAGGCTAAAATCAATAGTTTAAAGCGAAAGCTAAAAGCGGAATTCGAAACAAAAGACCATGGAGAAGCAAAGAAAATTTTAGGTATAGAAATCCAAAGGGATAGGAAGCTAGGACTTTTGAACCTCACTAAAATAAGTACATTCAAAAGGTGCTTGCTCTGTTTAGCATGGAAGGGCAAAGCCAATCAGCACACCAATGCCTTTGTACATACCGCTTTCTAGTAAAGCTCTTTGATCTCATAAAAGGACAAGTCTTGTATGATGAAGGTCTCATATGCAAGTGCAGTTGGCAGCTTGATGTATGTTATGGCTTGCACTGGGCCTGACATGGCACATGCGATTGGATTGGTGAGTAGATTCATGGAAAATCCAGGAAAGACGTATTGGGAAGCAGTGAAGTGTATCTTCGGATACCTTAGAGGAACTCCAAATCGTGGACTTATCTTTAGTGGCAGAGGAAGAGATTTCAGCTTGGATGGATTTTGTGGTTCAGACTATGCCAGTGATAGAGATCAAAGGAAGTCATCCCCGGGATATGTGTTCACCATTGGTGGATAGTGATCAATTGGAGAGCGAGGTTGCAGACGATTGTAGCTTTGTCTACTACGGAGGCAGAGCACATAGTTGTGGTTGAAGCCGCTATTGAGGCGCTTTATTTAAGGCGACTGTTATGTGATCTTGGCTTAAAGCGTGGACATGTACTGTGACAATCAGAGTGCAACTCACTTAGCTGAAAATCTAGCATTTAGCTCGAGGATGAAGCATATTGAGGTAAGAGAGTAGTTCCTTATCTCGATGAGTGAAGAAAAGCTAGTTCGTCTTCGGAAAGTTCACATAAAGGAGAACGCAGCAGACATGTTTTCCAAGTCGTTGCTTATTGCTAAGTTCGAGCATTGCTCGAACTTGATTTGCTTAATGAAGTGCAAGGTGCCACAGGTTGGCACAGGGAGAGTTGGGACGGTTCATGGAGACGTTTGTTTTCATGGTTGAGATTGATAGGTTCTACATGGATTGGGTACTTCGAACACTTTGTTGACGGGCAGTAGCCATGTCGGAGTTCGTTGACAGATTGTAATGGGTGATGGTATTGTCGAAGCTCATTGGGTAAGTATCCATTGCTTGAAGCATGAAGGTGTTGAAGGAATTGGAAGGCGTGTTTGGAAATCTGGTATCAAGGTGGAGATTGTTAGAAGTTCATACCTCAGATTGCCAAATCGGAGCATGAAAACCTAGCTCTGAACAAAGCGGTTGCCTTGCCGAACGAAGATAAAAAAGTCAAGAAGAGGAGGAAGCTACGAAGTTCTTGTTTGGTGGAGAAACTCATTGGTTGGAGGAGCTTGATCATTTGAAGTGGGGAGAAGCTTTAGAATAAAGCTGGAGTGAGTCTCATTCGGTAAAGTGGAACTGACGAACGATTTGTTCGTCCAGTGATTATGGATCGGCGTTTAGGTATGCCGAACGAAATATTTCGTTCGGTATTTGAGCATGCCGCTCCAATAGGGGAGATGCCGGTCCAGATTTGAAGTGCGCTTTGCCGAACTAAAGTGATGCCGAACCAGATGATGCCGAACCAAACCTCAGGGCTGCTATATAGCAGTTACTCCTCCCCATTTATTCACTCTATAAATAGTGGAGCCTCTGGAATACAATGGTAGCTAACCTAAAGAGCTGAACTATGTAGAATTTTGTCTGTATTATAAATCCATCTTATGTATAACCTCCAAAAGTAAATCAATCTTGTAACTCTAATCTTTCAGTGATTAATAAAATCTCCTCCCTCCAAGTGGACATACACTGCCTCGCGGTAGTGGAACCAATATAAATACTTGTGTTATTTATTTTTTTGTATTGCATTGATCTGTGACTGTCTGTTCTGGTGTTTATCTCTATTTGTTCCGTCTCATTACAATCACGATCCAGTTGTTTTCCACTACGTTGGGTTTTTGTTCCTTTAGACTGATCTTCTGAAGGGATTTCCCCAACATAAATTTCATTAAACCTCAACGTATCTCTTTATCATTATTTTCAAAATATTATTACTACTTTTATCTATGCATACAAGTTAAATGACAAGGGATGAATCTGTTTGTCAAACTAATTAGGTAAAATGTAGAAATAATGTAATATAATTACATTTTCAATGATGTTATGCCAATATTAAGAAAAAAATGAAATGATATTATTTATGCTTTTAAACCCTTTTTAGCGATTAAGTGTTAAACAAAAAAATTAATTTTGAAAAAATGATAGATAAAGTTGGTTGAAAAATAAAAGGATATATATAACCTACTTTTTCCATAACTACTTTTGCCTGCATTAGCTTTTAAATTGAAAATCAGTAAATTAAGTTGTGGATAAAACAAAAAAATAGATTAAGTTTTGAATAAAAGATAAAACTTTTTAATTTTAAACAAAAGTATGGAAATTAAGTGCATTTGTACATTTTGTCAACTTTTATCTTTCAATGAGAAAATAATAATAAAATAATCTTAAAAACTTTTTAGGTATGTTATTAGTTGATAAATGAAAAATGATAAATTACTTGATAAATTTTGATATTGTTATATTTTTATATTAAAACATAAAACATTAAACATAAAAGTTGAGAGATAAAACTTGATAATTACTTATTTTTTTATACATAAAGATGAAACAAAAAGATAAATTACTTGATAAATTTTTATATCATTTTGTTTTAGCTTTTAAACAGAAGTATAAAAATTATGTGCATTTGATCATTTTCTCTACGTTTAGCTTTCAATAAGGAAATGATAAAAAAGATAATCTTTCAAAAAACTTTTTATATACATTAATAACTGCTAAATGAAAAATGATAAATTACTTAATAAATTGTGATGTGGTTAAATTTTATTTTTAAAATGATTAAACACAAAACATAAAAAAACAAAATGTGAAAGATAAATAATTTGAAATACTTATTTTGAAATATAAAAAGATGAAACATAAAAGATAAATTACTTGATAAATTGTTATGTCTTCGTGTTTCATGCAGTAACCATCTTTTTAAAAACATTTATAATTTAATTTATCCTAAGAATATTTATTAAGAATATTTAACACGTGCTTTATTAATAGAAAAAAATGATGAACAGATTTATCTTTCTACAAAAGGATTAATTCTTTTACATGAACTAACAACTTTTTGTATAATATTAATATATTTTTATAAAATGCTAAACAAAACCAGTTTTAACTCATTCATAGCAAAATCAAGCTCAGCAAAGACAAACCATTTCAGATAAATTGCACAGAATAAATAGATCCAATTCCACTAAACCAACATATGGGATCAAAGCTCACCAGCTGAACACCATATCCATCTTGAGACAGCACAATATTCGCAAAAATATCATCAACAACATTGATGCAATCCAAACCAGTGGTCAAAAGTACAACAACAAGGAATCTAGGTCCATTTCCAGTACTCGAAGCATCATAAAGCCTTTGCACGTCGTAATCAACCAACCTCTAAATAGGAGTTTACTTTAAGTCCAGTTTCTCCTATCAAGTTGAATTGAACTTGATGCATCGAAAACTACGGAGTAGGGAGAAGGTCACCATGTGTCAGATTGGCATAGAACATAGGGATGGTGAAGGTGGGTAAAGAAGTGGTGGCGAATGTTAAGATAAATTCAGATTTGGACAGAGGAGAAAGCAGAAGAGAGGTTTCAATGAAAAGAGATAAAATTAAATTTTGATTCAAAGCGATGTGGGAGAAAAAGGTTAAGTTAGGGAAAATGATGGTACCGATGTAATTCATTATAAATTGTCCTACAAGCTTATTTGTCTTGGAAACTCATCCGTTGGTGTAAAAGCCTTTTTAGCTAAAATCCCCATCTTGACTTGCTATCTTTGGTGATTTATTTATTATATCAAGTGACTCATACTGTCAAAAGAATTCTAGGCCTAAAAGATCAATGGTGCAATTTTTTCCATTCCCTCTCATTCTCCATTTCCACCTTTACCACCTAAACGACTCTTCCTCTCGATGAACCCTAAATTCCTTTTGAAATCCCTAGATTTGTAAGCAAATCCCATGAAATCAGCTACTACATCCATAGCGCAGCGATGAACTTCCATAGCCGCTGCGGTGAAACAATAGTTGTAGCATCGACATTCGTAGCTGCGGCGGCGAAATAACCCTAAATTCCAACTGCGAAGTCATTGCTTGCATTCTCTTACAAGGTATGTTATTCTCATGTTCAGGTATGTTTTCACAATCTTAATAAGTTTTAACAATTGCTCTAACCGAAAAGCAGATCATGGTTCATCCATCTATTTGGGACTTTGAACTGATATTCTAGTCATCCAGATTAGTTAATGTATTTCAATAATGTTAAGAACTACCAAAAGTATACTAACAAGCCTAGATTTTTTTGGTTGACTATATCTTCATTATCTGGCATCTGATTATTGCATGTCATCCAATTGTTTCCTTTATGTTTATTCTATTTGATAGATCCTGCTTATATTTAGTCAAAAGTCTGTGTCGTCGAAAGACAGATTCCATGAGCGTTTAAACCATTTAAGGTATAACTGAATTATAGAAGCACCACCATATATGAAACCACGGTTTTATTTTATTATTCACTCTAATGCATTTAAAATGAAAATGAAATTTTCAAATGCGGGGTATTTTTGCTTAGTATTCAATAATTTTTTTATTTTCTTTTTGAATTTTTCAAATCATTCTGAATTTGTATTATTTTTGGACTATTTGAGCAAAAAATTGAATTTTTTGCATCATTGATATTTTTAGACCACTTTTTTTTTCCTTTTTTCTTTTGGGAAAATGTTGTTTTTCATGAACTAAATTCTGTGTTTTTTAATGTTTCCTTTATTTTCAAATACAAGAAAGGTAGAGTGGATTTTAGCTAAAGAAAAAAGAAAAAGCTTATAAGTTCATACAACAAAAAGAAGATTGTGGCTCTGATGTACTGGAGATGCTCAAGTATCGTTGCTTTGGAGGTACATCAAATTCTTGGATAAAGCATCTTGTTGTCCACCTCCTACTACTCCACTTATATTGTTATTCATAGAAATATATAAACTAGGGCCTATAAAAATATATTACTTAGATAGGAAAGTAGAGTCCACGCATCTTAAATAATTTACATGTGTCCATGCTTATGCGCAAAAATATAATACATCTGAATTTTTTCCTCTTGCTCAAATTATGTGCGGCCTTCGCACTTTTTTACTGGAGGCACCAGTTATTTCCCCTTTCAAACTTCTAACCTCTTTTCCATAAAGTCTAAAACTCTCATCCTAATCTCAATTTCATTGCGATCCATGAAATTGCCATGCCGGCTAAATATTATGAACCCATACCATTGACTATTCATTACCGACTGATCTTTGTTATCTTTTGTATTCCTCAACATGGTAACTCTATTTTCAGTGTTTCACTTTCTTTAAAAGTTTGCTAATTATCTCTCCTCGGCTCTTAATTGGTTTAATTTCACCGACTATATTAACTATTTCAGCATGCTACATATAATTATACATTGCATTTAAATCTTATGTATTATGTATTGTATGAGATCTAGGACATGCAAATCTAGAATTTTAAAGAAAAGTATGTAATTGTCATATGGTACTTTGCATCTTTCCATAAGAATTAGCATGCTATTTTTTAATCTTATCTCAAAATGAATGTTATGGGTTGCCTTAGAATTTTGAGGATGGAACTTTAGGATATTGTTATGGTGGTTGGCTTTTAGTTTTATTAAGATTATATGATTTATGAATATCAAAATTAATGCTCATTGGTTTAGAATAGTAATATTTGCTAGGCATTGATTACAATTTTCTTTCTATAATCTATTATTTTCTAAAGAACTAAGGTCATTTGATTTCTATTATAAATATTGAATTGTCAAATGCAATTGAGAGTTACCAAGAGAAGTGACGTGTTTATAATAGTCAAATATATTATCATATTCATATACGTGTATCATGATGGATAGGGGACTTATAATTGAGGTGGAAAGTAAGAAAAATCAATTCGGCTTTCAACACACTAGTATAGCTCAATTCGTTTGAAATATTTATACAGATGTTTGGCTTGGAGATTATTTGTATAATGTTCGATAATGAAGATTGGACTTTTTATTTATTTATTTTGGGTTTTCAAACTAACATAATTTCACATTACCATTCACTATGGTTTGGTATTTTATATTTGAATATGGTATAAGATAGTATCCTACATAAAGTAGTTGGGTGAACAGACTGAAAAACGCAATCAATTTTGCTAAGTTAAAACAATGTCGATGTTGTAATTAATGATGGACATGATATCGTAAGAAAACAAAGAATGAACGAGATTTTACTTTACATACTTCTGCTACCGCTATGACAATATGATATGCACTATTTAATTACCATGAATGTCACTTTCAAAGGATTAGATTAATGATATCCTTTATTATTTTTGAAATTTCATACAATATATGCCATTAGTACTCAGTGTATATGCAAAAATCAGAGGCTTCATTCTGCAAATTGTGCGACCATCCACAAATCTGTACCATTTGAATCGACAATAAACTATGCATGTCCGATCCAAAAAGCACAGAATAACGGAAAGTCAAGAGAAAAAAGAAGAGAGAAGAAGAGAAGAGAAGAAAGAGAGAAGAAGAAATCCAAACAGAACAACTCGGAATCTCACATCATAGCGGAATAACATATAATATAGATAAATAATCTTTACAAAGAAGAAACTACAATATCACATACATACATCCATTAGAGTTCAACAATTAATCACTAATCATCAATTTGGACAGTTATAATAACAGGTCCTAACAATTGCTGATAATATAAATAATAATGCAGCGGAAAAATAAATATATATGTGTATACGACATGAAGATCTCTAGCTCGTCTACTGAAGCTCCAAAAGCGCCAAATCAGAACATGTACATATACTCGGTCTGACCCGGGCATTAAAAGGAAAGAACGTCTGAATCAGTCTGGTAAACCAGCATGAGAAACACACTCAACTGAACTTATTTAAAATTTGTCAAATCGTTCTTTTATCAAAAGAAAAGGTACCTCATAAGACACACCCTTACACAAACACGGATGAGTTTTTACCTTATGATAACCAAAACATTTCATATCAAATCCTTTTATATAATAATAGCGTCTATTATACAGATTATATTAATCGTAGCTGAAATTATTACATTGATTAAATTCCAGCATATAGCCCAAAGTGGTAATACAAACAAAATGGAAGGCACTTAGTGAAGTGTAGATTTCAATACACATGACCAGGTGAAGGGACTACCTTCGGATTGTACATCTCTATAGGAATGTACCGAGAATCCATCACAAAGATCCTCTACCAACACAAGACCGCTACCTCTATGGCTAGATAGGCCTGTCAACGGATACTTTCGGATGCAGATAGCGTCATATCCGCATCCGCATCCAAAATGATTTTCGGATATCGAATATCTGCATCCACGGATACAGACGAATATCAGATAATTATCCTATCCACTAACGACTGATAAGTCAAGAAATATAAATATAAATTTTAAGTTTAACGTTCATTTTTTTCTATCCAATTGACTATAAAAGTTTCAATATAAACAAATATGGTGATAATAAATAGTTTTAAGCAGTTAGTAAGCATTAAGTGCATATAACATAAACTACTAACTTAATAAAACAATAAATAAATATCTTTCTTTATACTAAAATACACATAATTTATACTATAATCTTGACAAAGACCGGACGGATAATTTTCGGATGCGGATGTCTTCTTATCCGCATCCGCATCCATTTTTCCTAATATCGGATATTATTCGCTTTTTGGATACTGATACAGATGGATTTTAGATTTTTCGGGTATACATGTCATATGGCTAGATAGTGCCGAATATGTCATACCGATCTTTATATGAGGGCCCTCATAACATATATCCACAATAATATACATCCCGAACGTCATTGCGGGAAGAAATATGTCTAGAATAGAATAATCATATCCTAATTGAGAATGACCCACTTAGCCCTGCTGCATCTAACCATGTTTCGGTCATTTCCGATTGATGAGGCCTGACGTAACGATTGCCATTCACATATCACATCATCTTTGAATGCCACATTACCATTTCCGTTGGCTTCTAATTTCCTTCCACAAAAATACAACCCTTGAGCTTGTATGTCTCAAGGTGAGCGTTAAGTTAAGAGAAGTTGCCTTCTCCGCCACCACTGATGTATGTTTGTAAAAACCAATATACATAATCCTAGAGAATGCACTATCAGACATCCATTCATACAAGTTGTCCAGGAACATGACAAATCGAAGGTACTTTCCTACCACATCCTATCGCGAATCACCCTTAGGATTAGTAGCGAATAGTCCTTATATTGGATATTTCATAACGAAGAGACTACTGCTACTATATGTATATTGGGATTTTAACCCAAACGATCAACAAGCAGTCCTTCACTATGAAATTCCTAAATATCAATATCTTTAATAACCTGCACAAACGTCCCAAATAAGTTGGTCTGAAGTGGTTTATGGATAAACCAATCCCGGTCACTTCGCACCAACAGTGATAAATAGGCCAATATTTATTTGATAGTTGGTTATTTAACTATCAAAGCAAATAAACAAATATCTGGCACCATAAACAATCACTTTGCATTTTTTATTAATCTTTTATTAATTAAATCGCTTCCCAAATATCCACTTCAATTTATTTTTAAATATATAATTCCACTATCATTTTAATATTTCAATATTTGGAAAACATTTCATATACTTATTTTAATAATAAGTGAATTCACAATTTACTTTATTTTCAAACCATTCAAACTCTATTTTAAAATATCACTTCCCAAAACATTTCTTTTAAGGGTTTTTCGCTTTAAAAAGGTGAATATATTTCATTTTATAAAAATCCATATTTCGCTTATCAAATTAAATTGATTTCACATTTATGAAACAATGTTTATAATTCACATTTCTATTCTATTAAAGCTTCCATTTATAAAATTCCTTTATTAACCAATTCCATTTGCATCTCATTTATATGCCAAAATCCAATTAAACGTTAATTTACATATAAAGCTCTTGTTACAAATTCATTTATTTTATAACTTCATCAATTCATAAATCTTATTAATTTATAATATTCCATTTATAACTTCATTTTAACACTTATAAAACTCTTTTATAATTTCATTACTTTTATTTATAAAATATCAATTTTATAAATCTTACACATAAACCATTTATAATAAATTCGAAATTCTCAATTTAACTCATTTTACAAAATAGTTAACTCCATAATTCAAAAATCATATATTTATTCCATTGAAATAAACTTCTTCTTTTAAAAATTTAAAAATCATTATTAGAACTTATATAACTTCGAAAATCATATTTAAGTATATTTCACAAATACCATAATTGTTATAACATAAAAAATTTAACTTTTTATTTATTTAAAGTAAATCCATTTCTTTAATCATTCGAGAATTAATAAAACATGTATATTTTCAAAATCACTTTGAAATCCTTTATAATTTGAAATCATCATTTAAATATTTTAAAATTCCAAAATATAGCCAAATGCTGCAAAAGTGCTAAATAAGGGGATTCACATAATAATAGCAATCATAGCATCCATCACATCAAATATCATATAATACAATATATATAATAATATGTGTAAATAAACATCAACCATAGTGAGGAATCGTATTGGGTCCCTCCAACCTGTCACCTGCAATAAATGTACATATGAGAATATATGTACAATGTCCGCTTCGAGGAAGACGTGCGTACAAAGGGTCATCCGCTCATATGCAGAAACGTATAGGGTCCCATCTGCTCCAACAGGTAGGAATATATCCAACTACTGATAATATAGTACGACATCCAAACAATCATCAAACAACATAAAATAAATTTATTCTCACCTATATAAAAATACAAGCGAGTCAAAAAGAGTGAGTTGTACTCACTCTAATTCCAATAGACGTTGCAGCGTTTTATTTCGAATAAAATTAAATGAGCGTTTAATTTTACCCAAAATTCTTAGCAGCTCCAAATCAATCCAATCTAGCTCCATCACATAGTGCTCGTGAATACAAAACCAACGCAACTCATTTCGTGTGGAACAGACCTCGTATGACAAAGATTTGAATTTTAGAAGATTACACGAAATATAAATATGTATTTATTTACAAATTCCTTTTTTTCTTTACCCTAAGATAATCAGGGCCATTTGTTCCCTTCAACTCAGATCATGGCCGCACGCTTCTATCTCCTTTATCGCATTCGAAGACTCCCAAGAAAAGTACGAAACCCATAGATGTTGATCTCATTTTTAATGCCGCCTCTCTAATCATCGACTAGACGAAGATCAGACAATGTCAAACAAAAGCTCGTTACGCACTCCACCCATGCTAGAAAACCGGTCGAACTCGATCGCTCCAATGCTTCAAAAATCATGCACGAACATGCACCGTTCAAACCCAGATTGTCGTCGATCCATCGCCTTGATTTTGTTCATCACCGTTGGATTTATAGCTCTCGGCGAGCTCTACAATATTGTAATTGATAGATTTTTGAATTAATGGCTGGATTGTGAGTTATTGAGGAGGAAAGGAGCGAATTTCCTGGCCATTCGAACAATAAAGGCGGTTGAGAAAAGTTTTTGTTTTTTGGGCTAGAGTTTTGTGAATTGGTCATCTATTTATAGGCAATATGAATCACTATTCATCCAAATATTTTCCGAACTCCAAAAAAAGCATGCTGTCTGGCGTTTATAATGCTTTACCCTTATTCCGAAGAAAAAGGAATATATATCGAGAGCCAGTTCCATCGTATTTGAAAGATATGTTTTCAAATTGAATTATTTAAATTAAAATTACCTAAATAAATTTCTGTATGTTTCAGCTTCCCACGATCAAACGGTATGTCTGATTGACATGAAATTTGAAATCCTATAATAATATAACATTAAAAATCCAATGAAATTAGTTTCATCGAAAACTGAGACAGTGTCAAAAATGACTATTTTACACGTTAATTAAATCGATAAATTTTCAATTTCTATTAAATCACTTTTAATTCAATTTTAAGTTTATTAACATCATTCTAATTCATATAGCATCATATCAACTTTGTAAATCATTTTCGTTCACATTAAATTCAACATTCAATTATTTTTGAAATTTCAAATATTAAACTAATAATTTAATTATCAAAATAAATCATTATATTCGAATATATATTATTCAACTTATAAATTAACTTGTGAACATTTAAAATCGTTAAATATTTCAATTCCAAATGATTGAAATTCTGGATCGTTATATTTTCCCCTAGTTAAAAGAATTTCATCCTCGAAATTACTAAGTAAGAAAAAGCTATAACTCTTTTAACTTTTCAAAAACAATTCGTTCAAACTAGATTACCAACATTATTTATACCTTCTAACTTCTCCAAAATCCATTAGTTAAACTTCTTATAAAACTATTTCTAAATTTTTCAATCCATTCATAGTTATCTTTTCAAAACTAACTAATAATGTTTAACTCTTAACTCAAAATCAAAATTTTGAGTTATCAAATTTTTTTCCCTTTTTCTCAAAAAATTTCTAACGCCTTAAATTTTCATAAAATTTCGTCATAGCCTCCTTTGCATGGTTCGATTCGAAAAAATCACAATATATATAATATCACAAATATACATCTCATCTTTGAGGATGAGGCACCCCGTAAGGAAAATATATATATATAAGCACGATATGTAATCCGAGATATGTACCTTATATATTATTTAGCGAGCATATACAGCTAATATAGCACGACTACAATTGTAAATTATATAAATTATAATTCCATACTTTATAATTTACTTGCTTATATAATTCATTCTTTTACAATTATTGTTTACATTTAGATTATTCAAACAACTTTTATTAACTTATATATTTACATTTCCAAATATTCAAACAATCAATTTATATCTGCCATAATAATTTTTGAAAAATTGTTCCTTCATATATAAAATATAATTTAGGCAAAATTATTTAATTTACCCAATTTAAAAACAATATTATGTAACAACCAGGTATTTTCAACCATTCGCATCCGCACATGTCGGACTTGAATTGCTCAAAATACCGCGTTATAAATAAAATTTGGCAAATCTCAAAATATACATTAAATAAAATCACAGATCATAGACACAAAGTAATAATAGTGCAGCTAAAGTAAAAGAAATAGTAGTTCATGAAGCTACCATATAATATATCAGAGTTACATAAGATGCAACAGAAGAAATAAAGTACAAAAGAAGTCTCAAGATGATAACCAAGTACAAAATGAATACAACACTGGGATCAACAGGATAACTGGAAGTGAAACAGATAAAACTGGACAAGCAGATAATCTTCAGCGATTCCAATCTTCAGAAAGTGGAAATCCAAATTTGTGAATACTCAGGCTGACCCGAGCGTGAATAAAAATACAAACGCTCGAGTCAGGACATACATACTTATACAATGTAAACCAACTCAAGTGAACTGTAGTAAATGTACAAGTAACTTAAAGGATGCTTGGGACCGTCCATCCTCTAAGGATCCGTTAAACTATTTACTATATAGTATATTGCGCTATTATAATAATGTCTAACAGTAAAATAAACATACTTTTAAATAGCGTTAAGGCTTTACATTTTCCACCTTAACACAAATAATGCCAATAGTCTATACAATACCTGCATATCTACTTATCGGGAGACTACGAGAAGATAGTGCATAGGTACGACACAAAGAGAAACTCGTAGTAAAGGCTCGATATGGTAGGTGACACGGCACACAAGACAATGCCAGGGTTGATATACCAATTACGCACACGGGCTGGTGGTAACACGGCAACCACATACGCCCACCTCGAAACACATTCCTAAAATCGGAGGGGCACCCAAACAATCACAAAAGCAATAGAATGGTATCGAAGAAATGTGTCCGACCAGTGGAGCTACCACTTTTGGCCCGAGATCGCTCATGTTTCTGCCACCTTATGCCAACTCATGGGAGTTGGGTCCACGTAATATACCTCAAGAACGTCGCCACCATCCTACTTCATTCTGCAATCTCCATCGCGTACACGGTTGTCAAAGTGGTTTTCGGTATCGACAGAGAGTATGCCCATATTCGATCCCGGTCTCTTTGCCAACTAATCGTTATTATAACCCGTGGTTATAAATTTAAAATAATATTTTATACTTCAAAATAAAATATCACTTCAATCCAAATCTTTATCAAAATAAAGATAAATCATTTCCAAACCATTTCAATATATCAACATACCATATCTTTCAAATTCAATTCTTTATCAAAATAAATATCAAGTCATTTCTAACCATTTCAATATAATAAATTATCATATCCTTCACAACTTCCTTTCAAATCATTTTAATACATTAAAAATATCATATCCTTCAGAATTTCATTTCCAAATCATTTTAATATCAAAATATCATATCCTTCAAAACTTTATTTCGAATCATTTTAATATCAAAATATCATATCTTTCAAAACTTCATTTTCAAATCATTTTAATATCAAAATATCATATCTTTCAGAACTTCATTTTCAAATCCAAATATTCAACTTTAAATACCTTTTAAATTCAAAGATATCATTCGTTTATTATCATTCCAAATCACCTATTAAATAGCTTAAATTTAAATCAAAATAATTCATTTAAACCATTTAAAAGTGAAGTTTATATACTTTCAAATCAAGTATTCAATTTCTAAAGTTTTAAACCATTCTGAGTTCATTTACTAAGTTAAAACCATAAACATTGAAAATTTCAACCTTTCACAGCATTCAGAAAAAGCTGGTGTAAGTTATATTTGAAAACATTTCAATTTAAACCATTTAAACATTATAAAAATCATATTTTAACATTCAAAGATGTTCACTAAAATACTCTTTTAATTTATGATTTTTTATAAAGCAAACCTTTACAGAAAATTCAAATTTTCAATAATTTCACTTAACAAATTTAATTGTACAATTTTCCCTTTTTTACATTTGACACCTTATTAACACTTACATTTTCAAATTTCCATTTCACAAATTAAACTAAATTTCCAATTTATTAAATTAACTCAAACCTTTAAACAAAACCAAATTCCACATTTCCAAATCAAGTTGTATTTTAAAATTTCACTTTTAAGCATTCATTTACTTAACCATTTTAATTCATAGAAAAATCAATAATACTTTATTAAATCATTTAAATTCAAATTTAAATCAAATTATCATATTTACCATTTTCCAAATAAGAATAAATTTCCATATTTTTATATAACTTAAATACCATTTTTAACCAAATTTCTAAATTTCCAAACTTAAGTTATATTTCAATAATCCAATTAAACAATTCATTAATTACATTTTTAACTCACAGAAAAATCATAATTTCTTTATTTTAAAACATTTCAAAAATCTATTTAAATAAAATTTCATAAATTTATATTTTTAAAATACTTAAAATATCCAAAACACTTTATAAAATAACCACGGGCCTGTACATAGTTTTCTAACATAGGTCAAGTGATACGGATATATATCATTTCAATCCGCAGTTTAAAAAGAAAAATCCGGGTTCTATCATTTCAAACCCGCAATCCCAAGCTAAAACAAAATAAATAAAAACCATTCAGGCCTATCATTTCAGCCCATAACGATTTTTTCCTATTCTAAAGTCCGTTCGAGTATGTATCATTTCAACCCATAGTGATTCTATTCTACAGGGAACTTGCAGTGTGATAAACAGATAAAATAAATAGTTAACAACATATAATAGTAACCAATGAGATGACATGTAAATTAACAGGTTTAACATCATATATAAATAATCATAGGCAGTTATAACATAATATATCATTCTACGCATTCAATTGTTGTTGCTTCATATTTGCATAAGTATAAATGTCAGGTGAGATTTACTCACCTCTAAATGCTGGAGATAACAAAATAAATGACACAATGGAATCAAAAGCATGATGACAAGACTACGGACTTTAGTGGAGAGCAAATCCAAGCTACAAATCTTGTGCTACAACCCAACAAAAAATCAAAACAATTTATAAATACAATACCAATTTGAAATGAAATAACTTTTGAATAAAAAGAGATATGAATGCACAGTCTTTTGTCTTGCCTTCTATACTATTTGGCACGGCCTAGGGATGTTGTTTGGCTCTGGTTTGAACAAGTTTAGCTCTGGTTTGGTCATGTGTATGCATGACCTAGGTAGTGGAATATGGTGGAGAATGTACAACATGAAGTGTGAAGAGGTTTAAGGCAAATAGTATGGTTTTGGTCAACAAAAGGGCTCGGCCTTGGAGTGGTTTGGCTTGGCCATTCAAGTTCAGGTCTGGATAGTGGTTTAAATGATGAGTAGGGATCTGGACAATGAGGTGATGGCGGCCTATGATGGTGGCCAAGGTGGTGGATGAAGGTATGAAGTGATAAGATGGCTAGCATGGATGTTTCAAGGCTTTATGTATTGTTTTTAAGGAGTTTTGGTTCATGGGGGTCTCGGCCATGTCAACTTCAAATCTGGACAGAGGCTAAGATGATGTGTAGTGGTGGTAGCGAGGCAGTGGTGGTGGCTAGAGGTGGTGGCCGTGGTGTATAATGAAGGTGTGGAGGTGATAAGGTGATGGCTTGCATAGTTAAGGGTTTTCAAGGCATGTTGCATAGTTTTTGTGGAGTTCTTCATCATGGTGTGGTGTGGCCTGGTCAAATCAGAGGGGTAGGTAGGTGATGGTGATAAGGAGGAGGTAGTGGAGGTGGTGGCCATGGCAAGCAAGTGGTGGCCGAGCAAACAAGCTAGAGAATCAAGGCAAAAACCATAGGAAAACAATGGAAAAAGAAGAGAAAACGAAGAAAAGAAGGAGAGGCCACTACCCAATCTTCTTGCTGTGAAAATGAGATGGAATGAGGTATGTTTCCCGTGAATATGAGTTAAGAAACTCACGGCTACAATCAGGTAGTGTACGGCCAAAGAGAAATTGAAGGGTCGTGAGCAAATGAAAGGTCTTGGTACATGAAAAGTCTTAGGTTTTCAAAGTTAAGTCTCTTCACATTTCCTTTTCTTAAATTCAAATAAAACAAAAATATAATTTCAGTAAATACATTTAAAAACTGAAACAAAGTGAAATAAAATGAAAATATATAATAAAATTTAAAGAAAATAGAAAATGAATAAAAGAAATTGCTTTAAAATTCAAAACAGGGTTCAAAAATTACAATTAAAACATCACTGGCTTTGGAAAAATATCTACTTCATTTTAAAAATATTCAAAAGAAAAATTTTGAAATAAAATACTTCATTTATCATTTCTAAAATGAAATAAATAATTTGAATTGGAGAAAATAGAAAAAGAACTAAAGAAATTGTTTAAAAATTGGGAACAGGACTTAAAACATACAAATAAAATATCACTAGCCTTAGAAAATTTCTATTTCACTTTAAAACAAACAAAAAGTCAAATAAATAAATAAATGAGGAACAAAAAAAAGTGGGAATGAGAATAAAATAAGTTCTTAAGAAAAATATAAAGATAAATAAAGAATTACTCTAATTATTTGAAACTAGGAATTAAAACTTACAAACAGAATACAACTGACATTTGAAAATGTCAATACACTTTTAAAAATGCTTTAAAACCAAAATATATACATATCATGTTATTCTACACATGAAAACATAAATTAGAACATTACATGACCAAATAAAATATTATTTATATAATTTAAAATAAACAGTTTTGTTAAATACAGCAAATTTCACACAATAGTTAAAAAGGCATAACTTTCACATAATAAATCAGATTTCAACGAAACGAAAAGTAGTGTTCTTAAAATTTTATTTACTTTCATAATAAAATATAAAATTAAAATTTTCAAACTTTCAAATTTTAAATTTGAAGGCCAAAGTTTGACCATATTGACCAAAATTCACTTTTTTGGAAAATATTCATTTTTAGTCATGTGTTGGATTGATAATTTATATAAAAATCAAAGTTTATATTTTAAAATAACAAAATTATCTAAATTAAATATAATAAAGTTAAATCAAAATTAAATTAAAATAATTACAAAATACAGGGTTGTTACATATTATGTCGATATGCCTTTTTCAATGTTTAGAAACATCTATCGATAACGTGGCGTCCCATATACCGAAGAAAATTCATAAGCCACCCAATACATATATCAACACAATATAAAATATTTATAATCACTAACAAATGCATGCTTATATATATAATACACTCCACTCAATCTAGGGTACTGCTGACCCTATCTATACCGAGTATACATCAAAGCCTAGGAATATACCAAACCTAACCTCTGATATCGCGTGATGACCCACAAATACGTACCCTTTGAATCGACAATAAACCATAAATGTCCGGTCTAAAAGGCATAAAATGACGGAAAGTCAAGAGGAAGAAAGAAGTGAGAAGAAGAAAAGAGAACAAAGAGAGAAGAAGAAAACCAAATTGAACTAGACAAATTGTCACATCGCAGCGGAATAACATATAATATAGATGAATAATATTTACAAAAGAAAAACTGTAATATTATATACATACGTCCATCAGAGTTCAACAATCAATCACTAATCATCAGCTTGGACGGTTATAATAACCGTCCTAACAATTGCTAATAATATAAACGGTAATGCAGCGAAAAATAACATACACGTGTATACGACATGAAGGTCTCCAGCTAGTCTGCTGAAGCTCCAAAAGCATCAAATATGAACCTGTAAATATACTTGGTCTGACCCAAGCATTAAAAGGGAAGAATCTCCGGATCGGTCTGATAGACCAGCATGAGAAACACACTCAATTGAACTTATCTTAGATTTATCAAATCGTTATTTTGTCAAAAGAAAGGTATCTCATAAGACACACACACATATAAATACGAATGTTTTTTTACCTTATGATAACCAAAACATTTCATATCAAATCCTGTTATATTATAACAGTGTCTATTATACAAATAATATTAATCATAGTCGAAATTATTACAATGATTAAATTCCAGCATATAGCCTAAAGTGGGTAATACAGACAACATGGCAGGCATGTAGTGGAGTTTGGATTTCCATAAAATGACCAGGTGAAGGGACTACCTTTCGGCAGTACATCTCTAGAGTATTGTACCAAGGATCCATTACAAAGATCCTCTACCAACACAAGACTGACCTACCTCTATAACTAGATGGTACCGAATATGTCATCCTCTGTTCATTACCGTCCTTTATCAGAGGGCTCTCATAGCATACAGCCATAATAATTTACATTCTAAACGTCATAGCGGGAAGAAATATATCTAGAAGGGGAAGATCATATCCTAATTGGGAATAACCTACTTAGCCATGCTTCATCTAACATTGTTTCAGTCATTTTCAGTTGATGGGGTCTGAGGTAACGATTACCTTTCACATATCACATATCACATCATCTTTGAATGCTACATTGCTATTTCCGTTGACTACTAATTTTCTTCCATAAAAT
The DNA here is from genome assembly GCA_030765085.1 of Allium cepa. NCBI lineage: Eukaryota > Viridiplantae > Streptophyta > Magnoliopsida > Asparagales > Amaryllidaceae > Allium > Allium cepa. The sequence continues at coordinate 794,235,275 of CM060938.1, read as the reverse complement.
TATAACCCTTGAGCTCGTATGTCTCAAGGAGGGTGTTAAACTAAGAGAAAAGCCTTCTCCACCACCATTGATGTATGTTTGAAAAAACCAATGTATGTAATCTCAAAAAATGCACTGTTAGACAGCATACCACATCCTGTCGAGAATCACCCCTAGGATTAGTCGCGAATTGTCCTTTCATTGGATATTTCATAAAGAATAGACTACTGCTACTATATGTATATTGGGATTTTAACCCCAAATGATCCAAGAAATCCTTCACTATGAAAATCCTAAATATCAATATCTTTAATAACCTGCACAATCGTCACAAATAAGTTGGTCCAAAGTGGTTTTCGGATAAACCGATCCCGGTCTCTTCGCATCAACAACGGTAAATAAGCCAATATTTATTTGATAGTCGATTATTTAACCTTTAAAGCAAATAAAATAAATATATAGCACCATAAACAATCACTATGCCCTTTTTTATTAATCTTTTATTAATTAAATCACTTTTCAAATATTCACTCCAAATTTATCTTTAAAAAGATATAATTCCAAAACCATTTCAATATTTGGAAAACATTTCGTATACTTATTAATAATAAGTGAATTCACACTTTACTTTATTTTCAAACCATTCAAACTCCAATTAAAATATCACTTCCCAAAACATTTATTTTAAGGGTTTTTCACTTTAAAAACGTGAATATATTTCCTTTTATAAAAATCCATATTTGGCTTATCAAATTAAATTGATTTCACATTTATAAAACAATGTTTATAATTCACATTTCTATTTTATAAAAACTTCCATTTATAAATTCCTTTGTTAACCAGTTCCATTTATATATCATTTATATGCCAAAATCCAATTATAAGTTAATTTACCTATAAATCTTTTATTAAAAATTCATTCCTTTTATAACTTCATCAATTCATAAATCACATTTACTTATAGTATTCCATTTTTAACTTCATTTTAACACTTATAAAACTCGTTTACAATTCCATTACTTTTATTTATAAAATATCAATTTTATAAATCTTATACATAAACCATTTATGATAAATTCAAAAATTCTCAATTTAACTTATTTATAAAATAATTAACTCCATATATCAAAAATTATATTTTGATTCCATTTAAATAAACTTCTTCTTTTAACAAATCATTATTAAAACTTATATAACTTTGAAAAACATATTTAAGTATATTTCACAAAAACTATAATTCTTATAACATAAAAATTATAACTTTTTATTTATTTAAAGTAAATTCATTTCTTTAATCATTCGAGAATTTATAAAACGTATATATTTTCAAAATCACTTTGAAATCCTTTTTAATTTGAAATCATCATTTTAATATTTTAAAATTCCAAAATATGGCCTAATGCTGCAAAAATGCTAAGTAAGGGGATTTGCATCAATAATAGCAATCATAGCATCCATCACATCAAATATGATGTAATACAACATATATAACAATATGTGTAAATAAACATCAACCACAGTGAGGAATTTTATTGGATCCCTCCAACCTGTCACCTGCAACAAATATGCATATGAGAAAATATGTACAATGTCTGCTTCAAGGCAGACGCGTGTACGAAAGGTCATTCGGCCATACACGGAAATGTTTAGGGTTTCATCTTCTCCAATAGGCACGAGTATATTAAACTACTAATAATATAATTTAACATCTAAATAATCATCGAACATCATAAAATAAATTTATTCACTTATATAAAAAATATAAGCGAGTTTGAAAGAGTGAGTTGTCTCACTTTGATTCAAACAGACCTTGCAGCATTTTATTTCGAATAAAATTAAACAAGCATTTAATTTTACCCAAAATTCCGAGCAACTCCAAGTTAATCTAATCTAGCTCCATCGTGTTGTGCTCGCAAATCCGAACCCAACGCAACTCATTTCATGTGAATCGAAACTCGTACGACAAAGATATGAATTTTAGAGATTACATGTAATATAAATATGAATTATTTACAAATTCCTTTTTTAATACCCTAAGATAATTAGGGCTGCTTATTCCCTTCATCTCAGATCACGGCCGCATGCTTCTATCTCCTTCACCGTGTTTGAAGACTTCCAGGCAAAATATGAAACCCATAAACGTCGATCTCATTTTTAACGCCACCCCTCCAATAGTTAACTAGATGAAGGTCAGAAATGTCAAACGAAAGCTCTTCACGAACTCCATCCATGTCAGAAAACCAGTCGAACTCGTTATCTCCGATGCCTCAAAAATCAAGCATGAACGCGCATTGTTCAAACCTGGATTGTCGTTGATCCATCGCCTTGATTTTAATCATCACCGTTGGATTTATAGCTCTTGTCGAGCTGTACAATATTGTAGTTGAAAGATTTTTGAATTAACGGTTGGATCGTGAGTTATTAAGGAGGAAAGGAGGGAATTTCTTGGCCGTTCGAACAATAGAGGCGGCTGAGAAAAGGATTTGACTTTTGGGTTAGGGCTTTGTGAATTGGTCATCTATTTATAGGCAATATAAATTACTATTCACTCGAATATTTTTTGAACTCGAAACGAAGTATGCCATCTAGCATTTATATGTTTAACCTCTATTCCGAATACAATAGACTATATTTCGGAAGCTAATTCCATCATATTTGAAAGATAGGTTTTCGAATCGAATTATTTTAATTAAAGTTACTTAAATAATTTTTTATACGTCTTAGCTTCTCAGATCAGGCGGTAAGTCTGATTGACATGAAATATGAAATCCTATAATAATATGACATTACAGATCCGATGAAACTAGTTTCGTCGAAGTCCGAGACAGTGTCAAAAATGATTATTTTGCACATTAATTAAATCGATAAATTTCCAGTTTTTATTAAATCGCTTTTAATTCAATTTTAAAAGTTTATCAACATCATTCTAATTCAAATAGAATCATATCAACTTTATTAATTATTTTCATTCACATTAAATTCAACATTCAAATTCAACATTCAATTATTTCTGAAATTTCAAATACCAAATTAACAATTAATTATTCAAATAAATCATTATATTCGAAATATAAGTTATTCAACTTATAAAATTAACTGGTGAATACTTAAAGTCGATTGAATATTCTAATTTCTAATGACTGAAATTCTGGATCGTTACAAATTGCTTGGGTCAACTTTCCATCATCTGGAAAGGTATGCGTTTCTTACGATTATATGCTAGACCATTAGAAATATAGGTTGTATATTGCACCACCACACATACTAGTTTGTTTGTACAGTCCAAACTTGAAAATTGTTTCATATTTTTATATATGAAACTTAATTCCTCCTTATTATTGTTGCCGATGAAGAAAATAAGAGTGTAACACCTTTAGTTAATTATATGAGAAAATAGATTATTGCGTATCATGATCCATAAAGTTGAAATTCATTTTCCTAAATATTCAGAATTGTAGGAAATCTTCAATTGCAAAAACTAGAATCAAGACATGCCGATTGACTATTGTAATTGGCACCCATACTTATATATAAGGAAAAGTAAAGTTCAATAGCCAAGTCTGCAAAAAGAGTCTGCTTTGAGAACATATGCATAAACATGTGCTATCTAACACCCTAAAGTTTGGTTTCGAAGGTTTCAGTCTGCGTGGAAATGAAAACCATGAGTATATATGACTTCCTTAGTGATTCTTCCAAAATAATAATAAATAATTTTTTGATGTAACTTGGTACCAAGAATTATGGAAATTTGGTGTTTTAGTATAATGTTTTAATTTTACGATATCATGATTGCATAGTCATAGTATAATGTTTTAAGTTTACGATATCATGATTGCATAGTCATAGCGATATATTTGTTACCTTAATAAATCAAAGGATGGAAAATGAAAATACAAGTTTGGGAAATAGTTGCCAAACATGCAACTACAAATCCAGGCATAACACTTTCTTAAACATCTCCACCTTAAAAGTTGATGAGATTCTAGATTCATTTGGCTTATGTCACCACTCCAGACTTACAAACTAATAATACAAATTGAGAAAGAATGGTTTATCTCATTATAAAATCTATCTATTACTTAAATAGGAAAAGAGAAATCAAAACAACATGTGGCAACAAATTAATGCGCTTCAAAAAAGGTAGATGCGAAAGTTCCATGCTATTTCCTTCTTTTCCAATCGCTTAAATTACCTTCTAATTTTCCATCATCAGTAGTTATTTCCTTCTAACATGCTACTTTGCTCAGATTCTATTAAGCGTGGATTTTCTATGAACTTTCAAATGGTTACGCCGGCCCATTATTTTCTTCTAACATACAAGAACTACCTAATTCTGTTCGTTGAACTTCGGTCAAAGTAGCAGCATTCATCCATGAATCCTAGTATAAACAATATTCTATAAAAAGAAGATCCAAAGGAGAACTGCGTTTACAACGATGATTCAGATTCCTGTGTTTTAATTGAAGATGGGTGTCCATATCAGCAATGATATTTAAGTTTCATTTTTGATTCATGCTTAAACAGAGGTAGTTTTCATAGAATTTATGATTCAAGTCTTTGTCAGTCCACTTTTTTATTTTAATTTGGATAATCATAGGCTACATTGTTAAATTTGGCGATACTATATGGGGATCTGTAGAGGTTGAAAGTAGCTTCGTAACGGTGAAAACGGTTCGTAAATCGGAGTTCGGATGTGAAAGTTATAAGGGAAAAGATGAAGTGGACTGAATTGACAGGGTCAGACATTTGAGGAAAGAGTCAGACGTTTGACCTTCAGCAAAGCTGCAACAGACCTGTTCCAGAGAATGAGGTCAAATGTCTGACCAAAGGGTTAGATGTAACGACCAGTAAATTTCGATGATTTAACTGGTTAACTTAATAAGATTTTGAAATTAAATTTAGAAAGAAAAAAAGGAAAAGAAAAAACTTTATAATTTATAAAGAAGTTAGTGAAAAAAATGAAATGTAAATTAAAGGTTATAGTAACGGTTGTAAGTTACTATTTAATTGGTATGTTAATGTAGTTGTAAATGTTACATTTAGGTATAAAATTGAATAAAAGTAAGTAAATGTATGGAAATTGAATGTATTCTACATTATGAAAGCAATTCTGTTAATTAATGGAAATAGTAAACTTGAGTGTAATATAAAGTTAGTGATGACATTTATGCAAATCAACTTTTATTTAGGCTGCTAAATTTAGAGTAGGAAATCATTTACATTTAAATGTAGGTAAATGTTCATTAATGTGAGATAGGACTGTAAATGTGTGTGAATGTAATAACATAAATGGAAATGTACATTTTATTCATAAGATGAAATAAAGGAATGAAACCAACTTGAATAAATTGATTGAGGTTTTAATTATAATAATTGTATATATTTGGCAAATCCAATATAATTGAAAATAATAGTTATTACAAAAAAAGATGAAAATTGGAATATATAGTTAAAGATAAACAAATAATAACTAGGTTTATAGAGTGATAATAGATTTAATAAAAAGAGTAGAATTGAAGCAAGGAAGTTATTGGAAATTAATTAATTGGAATTCAATCCGTAATATATGGATTTATTGGGGATATAAACTTATACTTTTTAAATTAGATAAAATACAGTGTTTACACGCAATGACTTTCTATATATTATTTCCCTATGTTTGTTTCTCTAATTTTTATTCTCTATTTTATTTGTATAAACTTTGAATATATTTATTTTATTTTTGATTGATTTTATTTTTAATAATAGCTTAGAAATTTCAAGAGATATAGGTTACTTTTTTTGTTTATTTGTTGCCTTTTTCTTTTCCCTTGCCTTTCCATTTGCATAGTAGTTTACTTCCCACATTCATAGCCGTGAATTCTTCTCATAATTCACATACATTTGTTCCTCAAACTCCTCTTTTCATTGCGTGCAAACAAAGGAAAAAAAATTAATAAATGTATCAAGTTATTTGTTGCCTTTTTATTTCTCAAACCATTCAAACTCTTGCCTTTTATTGCTAACCTCGTTACTTCTTACCTTAGCCGTACATTCCTTTAACCTAGCTTCCATATCATTTCTAATTCATGTACAAAGAAAACTTCTCATTTCTAATTCTTTTGCGTTCAAAAAAAATATACGAGCTCTAGATCTAATTCATGGCTTCTCCTTCCTCTTCTTCTTTTTCTATTTTCTTTTCTCTTTTCTTTTGTTCTTCTTCAAGCATGGCTTGGTCTCCACCTATTTCCGACAACACCACCTCTTCCTCACCACCAAAGCCTAGCCGTGACCACCACGAAAGTATACATCACCAAAGTTTGATAACAAACCCTAACCAAGCCATGTATTGATTCCCTTGCTTTGATTTATCAAAGGTTATGACATTAAGTCCTTATTTTTCCATTGTTTAATCTCTATTTCTTGTAGTGAATCATGTTCTTATGTTTGTGATATTTGTTTACTTTATTTTATTATGTACAAGATGTGGATTTTGGGCTCTCTTTTCTCTCAAGTTTGCATATTGCTTCGTTTTATCAAAAGGTTATGTCCCTTTGATCCATATTGTTCATTGTTTGATTCATAATCTTGTATGTTGAATTATACACTTATATTTGTGTAATTATTTGTATACAATATTTGGATCCGACTCTTCATCCTCTCAAAAAAATGTTGTCCTGCCTTGTCGTGCTTTTCGGAGTTTCAGTTGTGTGTTTTGAATTTGATCTTCACCCTTAAAAAGTGAGTTTTATCACTCTAGACATGTGTACATCAAAATAATTATACTTCAAAACCAAATTATACTATCCATTTCAAAACCATATAAATACGATGTCATTTCCATTGCAAAACCAAACAAATATGATATCATTTTTATAAAATCCAAATCAATATAATATAATTTTTATTTTTAATATATCCTTTCCAAAATCATAACACTTTCAAATTTATAATATCTTGAAACCGAACGCTTGAAATATACCTTTCAAAACATAGTACTTCGAATTTCGTAGCTTCTAAACATAACTTCCAAAACTTAAATGGTTTGGATATTCAAACATTATATAAAATAAAATAGTTTGAAATTGAAATTACTTTATAAAGTAAAATAATTTCCTCGACTACACAATTTTATTCACTTTAAATTAAATCTCAATTTATAACTTTCAACTCACTTTCAGTTTAAATAAACCATTTCAGTTTCAATATATTTCAAACTTTGAGTATTAAACAATTTCAAAACTAAGGTTGATAATTACGATTCAACAATTCGATGTTCAATTATTCAGTATTGAAATATTTGCATAATAACTTCATTATCATTTAAATAAAACTCAAATTTCAAATAAATGAATATTTCCCTTGCTTTATTCAAAATTGATATATTCATTTATATAATCTTAAACAAAAATCATGTTAAAATCATATTCTTTAAAATCTCAAATTCAATGAGTCCTAAATCGATTTTTATTAAATACAATTCTCAATTAAATACAATTCCAAATCAATTTCCAATTTGTCTTTCAACCTTAAATTATTGAAATCATTATAAATTGTATATTAAAATTTAATATAAATAAATAGTTAGCCATATTATATTTTAAATAGAATCAAACTTTATTATTAACTTATTTATAACAACAAATTTACACATAGCTAAAAATAAAAAATAAACTAACATTTATATAGTATCTAAAGCAATATTGATATAAAACCATATATTTCTTTACAAAGCCATAGAAAATCATTTCAAAATACTTCTATATATAGATCACGGTGTCTGTACATAATTTTCTAACCTATGGTCAAGTGATACGGATATTTATTATTTCAATCTGTAATATAAAATAAAAATACGGTTATATATCATTTCAAACCGCAATCCCGAATGAAATAAAAATGCATAACAATTTCCAGTTTACAATAGCATATAATACAACATCCATTCATCCAATATCAATTATCAACCATTTATCACAATCATCATCCAATTCAAACAATAACATCAATATAGAACAAATAATAAATAGCATGTAATTACAGGCAGTTTATGTTCAATAAAAAAATTAAATAACAATTTAATTCAATAAATTCAATTTAACTGGAATGATGATAAAATATGCCAAACAGCTACAAATAAATTTCTAATCACATCAGAAATTAATTTAACACACATAAGAAATTTTAGAAGTTGCGAGTGGGTTAAAACACTCGGTTTTGAATTTAAATTGAATTTAAATCCAATTAAACCCAAAATTTGAACAGTCTCAGAATTCATCTAAACCGGAGCCAAAATATCCGAAATTTCAATACAAACCTAGCACAAGAAACCACGCGTACATTGGACAATGTATGAGAAAGGTAGTGCAGTTAGAAGTTTCGGAATTTAATTTAAATTAAATTAAATAATACGTTAATTACCACGTCACTCTCTTTGTCTCTGCGCACACGCACTCGGTCCATACAGCAAAATCAAACCCATCTTCATCGACGTTTGACCAACCACGGTTGCCACTACACACCGCTACCGGCCTCGTCACCACCGCCCACGAACTCGCCTCCTCCCCCACTACATTCGGCCTGAGGCCGCAAGCCTCCGCTGCCCCCTAGATCGCCGTCGCCGATACTATAGGGTTTCGAAACCCTAGAACGCAAACTCCTGTTGCCACGACGAGTAGTAGAAGGCATGGCTATCGCTAATCCACTACTAACGCAATCTTCCGTGAAACCCATATCTCGATTTTGCCGATTGAGGCCAAAATCGAAAACCCCCAAATCGACGTGTAGGGTTCGCGAATACTGAGCTTTGACCGAGCTTTCAGGATGATTCGAGCATCATTTACAAAAATGAACACTTGACGTGGATTCGTAATGCTGAGGTTTTGAGTTGTATATTTTTTCAAATTTTTTTGAGGAGTTTGAAATTTATATTTGATTTTGAATTGCAATTGGAATCTCGTTTAGGGAATCTATCTGCTATTGAGGAAGAGGAGGAACAGAATGAATTGTACATACAGACAAATGACAATGAGGAATAATTAGGATTTATAATGAGGTATATATAGGTATAACGATCCTGACTCGACCTTCGAAAATCGGCACCGAATACGACACTCGTATTCAAATGCCGCAGATCCAAACGTCGAATCTGGTTCGCCGGAGCTTATAACACATTAAGTACAACACAGCGGAAGAAAAAGAATAGCATATATCAATATACAACATTTGATACAATAACTGATACAACAGAATGATACAATGGATATAAATATACATCAGAGATACAAGAAATAGCAGCGGAAAGAAAAGATAACACTAGCAGCGGAACAAAATCTCCAATATAGTCTTCAAGAAAGAACTCCATCTTCAAAACACCAATCTAGCAATAGCTCGAACTCCCAATCACAATACACAAAGAAGAGCAAGTCTCGTCCGTAAAGGATTTCCAAATCCTAGGCTGAAAGCTATCGAATCTACACCTACCATTGATTTCTGAAAACCCCAACTCTAGACTGCCCGTGTGGGAAATAGTGGGCACCCAGAGTTTAGGAAAGGAACAATAAACTCCAGGTCAGTCATGGGACTGGTATGAGCAAACAAAAGCATTTGGTCTTTGAAACTAACAAGAGAATTTAAATTTGAAATCCGCAATGCTTTTTAGAAAATGAAACTACCATAAGGCCTCCCGCCACACACACAATGCAAACGCAGAATTGGAGGAGATTTCTCCTTATGATAGTCAAATATGCTTAATACGAGAAAGTTTTCTTTGATATTATTACTATAAGTGCAAAGTGTGGAAAACAATTTCGAAAGTAGAATATAAATCCTAGCGAGCATAGACATTCCGAACTATGCCTGCTATAGCTACCATCCAAACAGTGGTGACCACCATAAGTGAATGGCAGGTAATACAACTAAAACCGTACAAGGCACGTATTGGATGAATGGATTTCCAACAAATGGTCAGGCTAAGGAACTTCCTACTGCCACATGGGATCGCCTCTGGCGGGACGTCCCGAGAAACTAACGTTACGGTTAGATCTCTGCCAACACAAGGCCGGGTTACCTCTGTAACTAGGTAACTACTACACGAGCGTGCCATCCCCCGGTCCTTTGGGACCTTTATCCGAGGTACCTCTAATCCAACAACCACAAAGCAATCACAAAGTAATAGATCTGCAGTATCCACATGAGTAAGTATCTGGGCTCCATACCATGATACCACCCTTTACCAGAAGGGAATGACAAACCCTAAAGGGCGCGACCCTCATAACCTTGCCGCATCTTTCCTGTTTCGACCATTTCCGGGGTGTGAGGTCCTGATGCAGCCTCGTCCACAAAGCTACGCTTTATACAAAAGCCATGCTTTGATCACAAATGATCAACAAATGATCATCAACACACAGTAGCACTTAGCATGCCACACTACCAAATTTGGGAGTATATCACTGATAAATATCAACTACATAACCTCTGAGCTCGTACGTCTCAGAGAAGGGTGTTAAGCTAAGAGAATAAATTCTCCGCCACCAAGCAGAAATGTATTTGATAGAGATCAGTTTAATATCTCAAGGTGTAGTGTCAGACATACAACCATACAAGTCTGTTCCGGGTTCGAACAGAACCGAAGGCACTTCCGAAGAAGCCCTTGCAAATCCGGGTATCCACAATCCCGATCGGACTTCCCATCACTAAGGGAATCTCTATACCGTAGCTACTCGGTGCAGAGACAATCGATAGGTTATCCTATCGTTCTCACAAATACCCGGTCTTCACCACCGGTCTTCAATTGCTATCCATAACGTCGTATCACTATTCGGAATGGGTTATATGACACAAGGTCCTCTCCCGGCTAAACCGAATAGTAAGCGCCATATTTTAAACATATGGATATGGGATTTTAGTTAAGTCACAACTTATAAAAATCCAAAACTTTTCTTTCAAATGGTTAAACAAATTACCATTTTTAAATCTTTAAACAAAAAGATTTATTTCACAAAGTTTCACCCAGTTTCACAAAGATCTATTCATAGATTTCAAAACAATTCCCATTTCAATTGGATTAACCCAATTAAATCTTTAAATTAAAGATTTATAGCTTTCAAAACACATTTCCAAAGATTTATCTAAAACTTGGAAAACAATTTTCCTTTTAGACTTGAAAATTCTTTTAACACAACTTGAAAGTCCATTTCTTATGAGAAAGCAAATCTAATTTATACAAGTTGAAATATTGAGTTGAATTTAAATTTCAAAACATCACCTTGAAAAATGGTTTAAAACCCATATAACCCATTTGTAAGTTGAATAACTTTTTAGACAATAGTTTCCAAGTCATAGAATTCAATTTCAAATATTGAATTCAAATTTAAATCCAATTATTTAAATTTCAAAACTCAATCAAGTTATTTAAAAATAACCATTTTCAAAAGCTTCAATTCTAGTTTAAACAAAAACTATTTTGGATTTAAAAATTCAATTTTAAAACAATTTCAAAATCCGTGACTTAATTCATTTCCACGTGCAATCCATATTTGTGTGTGTATAAGTGTGGTCCAGGGGTTTTACACAATAAGAGTGTCACATCATCAATCAGCACAGATTCAATCATTACAATTCGATGTGGGTTTCGGATAACCAACTGGAATCCGACTCCCTGTCGCATCGAAATTTAAATGTCGTTCTACGGGTCAAGGGGTTGCATATACATATAACAATATATACGTCACAAATAAAATAGCCCAGCACAAAGCATTACATAGCATCACAAAACATATCAATCCATCATGAAGCATTGGCAATCAAACATCTACAATTAAGATGAATAAATCTATGTGGTTTTAAATCTATTCCTCACATAATCACTTTCATTAGTAATGAACTATCCTTAGTTGCTTCTTTAATTACTTCTAAATTAATTACATTAATTTATTACCTATTATTGATTAATTAATCCAAATTAATCATCCTTAATTACATCACTAATTAAATAATTAATGATCTAAATTATTTCTTAAATTGATTACTCAAAGTAATTAACAACTTAATTACTATATTGACCCAAATTAATTATCCTTAATTTAATTTCTTAAATTAATTATTTGATTAATTACTAAATAATTAATCCAAATTATCTCCCACTTAAACATCTCCACTTAATTACAATCTGTAAATATTAAACAATTACTTAACTATGTAATTTCCAAATCATTAATTACATAAAGTAGTTATTTATAAAACCCAAATGTTTAAAATTAATTAAACTTAATTAATTAAATTAAACAATCTCATTTAATTAAATTAATTACATTAAGTAATTAATTTCTTAATTACTTAAATTAATTATCCATTTCATTAATTAATTAATTATATTAATTATCCATTTGTACTACCTTAATAATTTAATGAATTACAAATCATTAAACTTTTCTTTATCTTTAGATAAACATTCCTTATTTAAATTATGCATTTAAACACAAAATGTTTTTAAATTTACATTAAATTCCATTTAACATTCTCTTTTAAACTCAAGACTCAAATTTGTCTTAAATAAGAGTTTAAAACAATACACAACTTAATCTTATATGTTTAAAAGAAACATATACTTTATTAATAAGTTTAAAACAATTTAGATTTCAATTCAACTTGAATTCAAATAAATTTTAAAAATTGCTTTAAAATCTCAAAACTAAAATATAACTTCCATTTTCAATTTAGTTAAACTCTTTAAAACTCTTCCTACAATTTCACCTCCAATTCAAATGTGAATCATTTGAAAGCAATTTAGATTTAATTCTTTATTTTAAAACTGAAGTTTAAAAATTTAAACCCAGATTTAAAAACTCAGTTTTCAATTCATTTGAATTCCTAAATTAAATACTTAACCTTCCATTCCAAATACAAATCACATATGCATTTATGCTTGAGATTTTCAAATCAAATTTAAATTTAAAACACAATATGGTTTCAAATTTCAGACAATTAGAATTTAAATTCATTCTCAAATTCAAACTAAAACTCAGTTTAAATCACATTTAAACAGAAACAGTTTCTGTTTTATATAAAAAAAAACTTAAACTTTGAAATTTCCAGAATTTAAATATTTTCAAAAGAACAGAATTTAAACTTATTTATATTTGAATTCTGGTTATTAAAGCCTAAGTCTAAATTAAGTTTACAATTTAAACTTTCACTTCAAATTTAAAAACTGCAAACAGTTTCCCGTTTCCTTTATTATTTTTTTATTTTTAAACCAAATTTGAATTCTGCATTTAAATTATGATAAATTTAGAATTCAAACTTTTTGAATTCATTTTTAAATTCAGGTTTAACCCTAAGTTCAAATTTCCAGTTTAAATTCAAACTTGATTCTTAAAAAAAAAAAAAAAAAACAGAACAGGTCTGTTAAATAAAACCTGAAACAGTTTTAAATTTCTTGATTTAAACAGAATTTAAAACTTTGTTTAAATTTAAAATTTCCATTTTTAAAAACCTTAACTCAAAACTTCACTTGGATTCAGTATCAATTCATACTTGAATTAAGTTTCCAACCTAAAATATGAATTCCATTCAAAACTGCAAACTACAGGATTTAAGACCAGAAACTGTTTTGTTTTAAATTTTGATTTAGAACAGAATTTAAACTTGTTTAAATTTAAAAGTTCCATTTTTAAAAACTTTGAACTTCAAACCTTATTTGAACTCAGTTTCAATTCATACTTGAATTAAGCTTCCAACCTAAAATATGAAATCCATAAAACCAAAACTGCAAACTCTCTGGTCCAAAAACCCTGCACCATAAACCCGAGAGCCCAACATTTTACTTCGAGTTCTAAAACCTTCTGCTCCGAGTCAGAAGCATTTTCACCCGAGTTCCACTTCGGGTCAAAACCCTGCACACTACTAATCTGTCACCTGAGTTCAACATGCAACCAAATCAACCTGGAAACCAATTCACCTGACTCTCACTCTCTGATCCTCCATCAACAACACCTCCTCCATCCTCTCACCTCCATACTCCATTAACATAAACATCTTAACACCTGACCCTTCCATACCCATAGATCAACAGAAATTCCCATAAACCCAAAAATAGTGCAATTCAAAACTGCACCTTCAATCCTAATTTAAAAATTGTGATTTTAGTGTTATAAATCATGGTTTGGTTTATGTTTTCACTTTATAATACTGAATTCATAATTTACAAAGTTCAAGTTTTCACTTTGTATAACATCCACTGTTGTTTCTTTATACTTCCAGTGAGATTTTGAAATTTATTTTAACTTAAATAAACTTTAAACTTACTTTATCAATAACCAAACAAATTTTGTTTACATTCTAAATCCTGACAGTGATTCAATGCAAGAGGTAATGAATTTTGAAATAAACCTGAGCCTTAAAACTAAGACAGAGATATCTCAGTTGAAAAACAAACATGCACAAGCAAATTCATGCAAACATACTAACATAGCCTTCAACTAACACATATTTCAAACATCAACTCAAATATCAAAGCATATGAATGGGTTCGAGTGTGTTTGCTCACCTGGATTTTGAGAAAAACAAAAGGCAGAGAAGTGTTTTAGACAGAGTAGAGGGGAACTTGGTTTCTGTTAAACAGAGACAGGCATTTATTTCTTTGATCTGCAGAAGTTTATTAACATAAACTTTGTTTAAACTTCCTATTGCACTTGTTACTTATTTCATTAATTAACAAATAAAAGAATCAATTTACTTACAGTTTGTTTAATTCCAGAAAGGACTGTTTTTTCCAGGTTTTCCATATTTTTGATTTTGATTTGTCTTGCCTGAGGCTTGAATCTGGAATTCGTGAATCAATCTTTGCTTAATAACCATTTATTTGTTTATTCATTTCATCAAAAACCAAAAATTAAATTTACTTACCTAAGGTTTGAATTCTTGGGTACAAGGATATATAATCTGCAGTTGCAAACCAGAATCACTTTAGCTTTTAAACTGGATTTGTCCTCCTGCAACTTTGTTAAATAAATTTGTTTAAATCTTTGCTTATTTGCTGATTTCAACATTAAAATCAAATTCTTTTAAAAAGGAAATTTACTTGCCTTTGAAATTGTTTCTAGAAAGCTTTGCATTTGATTTCCAGTAAGTGCAAACTTGCATTTGCTTCCAGATTTTAGAACTGCATAAGGATGTTGGTTTAAATCTTGATTACTTTGCTGAATTTTAATTTGCTCGGGTTATGGCTTTGAACCCAAACTTGCTTTTCCCAGATTGCTATTTCTTCTTTTTTTTTTTCTTCTTTTTTTCTTCTGATTTATCTTTTTCTTTGTTGAGATTTGAAATGCAAAATCTTTTATTACTGTAGTTTCAGATTTTGGTGAGAGGTTATTATAATTGCATATGGGGAACTCAAAAGTTTCTTTGCAATTTTTTATTTAATTAAACAAAATGAATGCCACTTGTCTAAAAGAGATGATTATGAGATCTCTATGAAATGTCCACTTCTTTATTCATTTGTATGTGTAGTGTTTCCTTTCATATCTACATTCACAAAATTTACATTCTCACATGTGCATGTTTGTATATGTTTATATTTATTTTAAATTTCAATTCAAATTGAATTATAACCACTTATGTACATTTATATATATTCATATCCATACATTTATTTAGAAAAAAGTTATATCTACACAATTTACATTCATACATATTTTTATTTATTTATTTATTTTTGTACAATCTTTTATAAAAAGAAAAGAATGACTTTTAAATACTTTGATTTTATATTAACAATAGTTATATTTATTTATTTGAGGGAATTTGACTTAAGAATAATATTTCAAAAATGAGTACACTAATTTTTTTCTTTTTAACCACTTCCAAATATTAATATAATTAAAAATTTAGAAAACAACTTTTACTATCATTTTATTAATCTCAAGCTTTTAATTTCTATTTTTTTTTTTTTTTTTTTTTTTTTTTTTTTTTTTTGAAGTTCAATACTTGTTTTATAAATCACTTATTCTTAAATTTCTAATATAAATTTCTATTTATAATCAAATTATTTATTTATTCTGGAAAATTTTCTAATTAAATCACAATTTATTTCCAAAAATTAATTTAATTGCCAATTTAAACTTGATAAATTTCAGGAATGTTACAGATTTCCCCCCTTAAAAGAATTTCGTCCTCGAAATTTGCAAGGAAGACGACAAAGAATAGATGATAGATAAAGAAATGATTGATCAGATCAGATCGAAATATTTATTCTGCATTTGGTCTACCCAAACCAGAATATCAACAATATGAGAACGAACTCATACAATTATTACACAAGATACTCGGGTCCACCGGTCTACGAATATGCAAGGGTATTGATTAGTTCGAAGGGATAACTAATCGTTCGTAGAATATATCGGATCCCAGAGAATATATAGATGGATTTAATCTTCTACAATTTCTCAAACACTAGATATGGATTCCAAATTCAAGTCGAAATATCCCAAAGTATATATAACTTGTCCCTCTTCGGACTTTGATATACACAAGAAATTACAATAGAATTTTCAAGTTTGGTTTTTAACCGATATTGTTTTATTAATACAATTCAAATTTAGCTTCATATTAGTTATCCAATTAACTTAATTTAAAATCTCTAACTTATTTAAAATTTTCAATTTCAATTTCAAATTTATTAGAGTTTAGAACGAAAAGCTGATAAGAAATCGATGAAGATACGAATTAAGGATTTCCTACAACGATTCGTAAGCCACCATCACACCGAAACTTCTTTCTGGAGCAGCTACGAAGCAATCAAAAAGAATTCGAAATCGAATCAAAGGAGATTGATAGAGAAAAGTTGTTTTCCGCTATTGCAGGGTATTGACCACTTGTACTGGTATTTCCCTGTCCCTTATCTCGTTCACTTCTCGCACTCATACTTACTATCAGTGGATAGTAAGAGAATTTACTGAGGCGTTCGAACAGATATCTTAGGGATATACTCATTCTAGGGTTTACTTCACCCTATCTCTAGTGAGTTACTTAATGTGTTATACTCCTGAGCTAAGGTTTTAACCATCAGCTCTGATACCACTTATAACGATCCTGACTCGACCTTCGAAAATCGGCACCGAATACGACACTCGTATTCAAATGCCGCAGATCCAAACGTCGAATCTGGTTCGCCGGAGCTTATAACACATTAAGTACAACACAGCGGAAGAAAAAGAATAGCATATATCAATATACAACATTTGATACAATAACTGATACAACAGAATGATACAATGGATATAAATATACATCAGAGATACAAGAAATAGCAGCGGAAAGAAAAGATAACACTAGCAGCGGAACAAAATCTCCAATATAGTCTTCAAGAAAGAACTCCATCTTCAAAACACCAATCTAGCAATAGCTCGAACTCCCAATCACAATACACAAAGAAGAGCAAGTCTCGTCCGTAAAGGATTTCCAAATCCTAGGCTGAAAGCTATCGAATCTACACCTACCATTGATTTCTGAAAACCCCAACTCTAGACTGCCCGTGTGGGAAATAGTGGGCACCCAGAGTTTAGGAAAGGAACAATAAACTCCAGGTCAGTCATGGGACTGGTATGAGCAAACAAAAGCATTTGGTCTTTGAAACTAACAAGAGAATTTAAATTTGAAATCCGCAATGCTTTTTAGAAAATGAAACTACCATAAGGCCTCCCGCCACACACACAATGCAAACGCAGAATTGGAGGAGATTTCTCCTTATGATAGTCAAATATGCTTAATACGAGAAAGTTTTCTTTGATATTATTACTATAAGTGCAAAGTGTGGAAAACAATTTCGAAAGTAGAATATAAATCCTAGCGAGCATAGACATTCCGAACTATGCCTGCTATAGCTACCATCCAAACAGTGGTGACCACCATAAGTGAATGGCAGGTAATACAACTAAAACCGTACAAGGCACGTATTGGATGAATGGATTTCCAACAAATGGTCAGGCTAAGGAACTTCCTACTGCCACATGGGATCGCCTCTGGCGGGACGTCCCGAGAAACTAACGTTACGGTTAGATCTCTGCCAACACAAGGCCGGGTTACCTCTGTAACTAGGTAACTACTACACGAGCGTGCCATCCCCCGGTCCTTTGGGACCTTTATCCGAGGTACCTCTAATCCAACAACCACAAAGCAATCACAAAGTAATAGATCTGCAGTATCCACATGAGTAAGTATCTGGGCTCCATACCATGATACCACCCTTTACCAGAAGGGAATGACAAACCCTAAAGGGCGCGACCCTCATAACCTTGCCGCATCTTTCCTGTTTCGACCATTTCCGGGGTGTGAGGTCCTGATGCAGCCTCGTCCACAAAGCTACGCTTTATACAAAAGCCATGCTTTGATCACAAATGATCAACAAATGATCATCAACACACAGTAGCACTTAGCATGCCACACTACCAAATTTGGGAGTATATCACTGATAAATATCAACTACATAACCTCTGAGCTCGTACGTCTCAGAGAAGGGTGTTAAGCTAAGAGAATAAATTCTCCGCCACCAAGCAGAAATGTATTTGATAGAGATCAGTTTAATATCTCAAGGTGTAGTGTCAGACATACAACCATACAAGTCTGTTCCGGGTTCGAACAGAACCGAAGGCACTTCCGAAGAAGCCCTTGCAAATCCGGGTATCCACAATCCCGATCGGACTTCCCATCACTAAGGGAATCTCTATACCGTAGCTACTCGGTGCAGAGACAATCGATAGGTTATCCTATCGTTCTCACAAATACCCGGTCTTCACCACCGGTCTTCAATTGCTATCCATAACGTCGTATCACTATTCGGAATGGGTTATATGACACAAGGTCCTCTCCCGGCTAAACCGAATAGTAAGCGCCATATTTTAAACATATGGATATGGGATTTTAGTTAAGTCACAACTTATAAAAATCCAAAACTTTTCTTTCAAATGGTTAAACAAATTACCATTTTTAAATCTTTAAACAAAAAGATTTATTTCACAAAGTTTCACCCAGTTTCACAAAGATCTATTCATAGATTTCAAAACAATTCCCATTTCAATTGGATTAACCCAATTAAATCTTTAAATTAAAGATTTATAGCTTTCAAAACACATTTCCAAAGATTTATCTAAAACTTGGAAAACAATTTTCCTTTTAGACTTGAAAATTCTTTTAACACAACTTGAAAGTCCATTTCTTATGAGAAAGCAAATCTAATTTATACAAGTTGAAATATTGAGTTGAATTTAAATTTCAAAACATCACCTTGAAAAATGGTTTAAAACCCATATAACCCATTTGTAAGTTGAATAACTTTTTAGACAATAGTTTCCAAGTCATAGAATTCAATTTCAAATATTGAATTCAAATTTAAATCCAATTATTTAAATTTCAAAACTCAATCAAGTTATTTAAAAATAACCATTTTCAAAAGCTTCAATTCTAGTTTAAACAAAAACTATTTTGGATTTAAAAATTCAATTTTAAAACAATTTCAAAATCCGTGACTTAATTCATTTCCACGTGCAATCCATATTTGTGTGTGTATAAGTGTGGTCCAGGGGTTTTACACAATAAGAGTGTCACATCATCAATCAGCACAGATTCAATCATTACAATTCGATGTGGGTTTCGGATAACCAACTGGAATCCGACTCCCTGTCGCATCGAAATTTAAATGTCGTTCTACGGGTCAAGGGGTTGCATATACATATAACAATATATACGTCACAAATAAAATAGCCCAGCACAAAGCATTACATAGCATCACAAAACATATCAATCCATCATGAAGCATTGGCAATCAAACATCTACAATTAAGATGAATAAATCTATGTGGTTTTAAATCTATTCCTCACATAATCACTTTCATTAGTAATGAACTATCCTTAGTTGCTTCTTTAATTACTTCTAAATTAATTACATTAATTTATTACCTATTATTGATTAATTAATCCAAATTAATCATCCTTAATTACATCACTAATTAAATAATTAATGATCTAAATTATTTCTTAAATTGATTACTCAAAGTAATTAACAACTTAATTACTATATTGACCCAAATTAATTATCCTTAATTTAATTTCTTAAATTAATTATTTGATTAATTACTAAATAATTAATCCAAATTATCTCCCACTTAAACATCTCCACTTAATTACAATCTGTAAATATTAAACAATTACTTAACTATGTAATTTCCAAATCATTAATTACATAAAGTAGTTATTTATAAAACCCAAATGTTTAAAATTAATTAAACTTAATTAATTAAATTAAACAATCTCATTTAATTAAATTAATTACATTAAGTAATTAATTTCTTAATTACTTAAATTAATTATCCATTTCATTAATTAATTAATTATATTAATTATCCATTTGTACTACCTTAATAATTTAATGAATTACAAATCATTAAACTTTTCTTTATCTTTAGATAAACATTCCTTATTTAAATTATGCATTTAAACACAAAATGTTTTTAAATTTACATTAAATTCCATTTAACATTCTCTTTTAAACTCAAGACTCAAATTTGTCTTAAATAAGAGTTTAAAACAATACACAACTTAATCTTATATGTTTAAAAGAAACATATACTTTATTAATAAGTTTAAAACAATTTAGATTTCAATTCAACTTGAATTCAAATAAATTTTAAAAATTGCTTTAAAATCTCAAAACTAAAATATAACTTCCATTTTCAATTTAGTTAAACTCTTTAAAACTCTTCCTACAATTTCACCTCCAATTCAAATGTGAATCATTTGAAAGCAATTTAGATTTAATTCTTTATTTTAAAACTGAAGTTTAAAAATTTAAACCCAGATTTAAAAACTCAGTTTTCAATTCATTTGAATTCCTAAATTAAATACTTAACCTTCCATTCCAAATACAAATCACATATGCATTTATGCTTGAGATTTTCAAATCAAATTTAAATTTAAAACACAATATGGTTTCAAATTTCAGACAATTAGAATTTAAATTCATTCTCAAATTCAAACTAAAACTCAGTTTAAATCACATTTAAACAGAAACAGTTTCTGTTTTATATAAAAAAAAACTTAAACTTTGAAATTTCCAGAATTTAAATATTTTCAAAAGAACAGAATTTAAACTTATTTATATTTGAATTCTGGTTATTAAAGCCTAAGTCTAAATTAAGTTTACAATTTAAACTTTCACTTCAAATTTAAAAACTGCAAACAGTTTCCCGTTTCCTTTATTATTTTTTTATTTTTAAACCAAATTTGAATTCTGCATTTAAATTATGATAAATTTAGAATTCAAACTTTTTGAATTCATTTTTAAATTCAGGTTTAACCCTAAGTTCAAATTTCCAGTTTAAATTCAAACTTGATTCTTAAAAAAAAAAAAAAAAAAACAGAACAGGTCTGTTAAATAAAACCTGAAACAGTTTTAAATTTCTTGATTTAAACAGAATTTAAAACTTTGTTTAAATTTAAAATTTCCATTTTTAAAAACCTTAACTCAAAACTTCACTTGGATTCAGTATCAATTCATACTTGAATTAAGTTTCCAACCTAAAATATGAATTCCATTCAAAACTGCAAACTACAGGATTTAAGACCAGAAACTGTTTTGTTTTAAATTTTGATTTAGAACAGAATTTAAACTTGTTTAAATTTAAAAGTTCCATTTTTAAAAACTTTGAACTTCAAACCTTATTTGAACTCAGTTTCAATTCATACTTGAATTAAGCTTCCAACCTAAAATATGAAATCCATAAAACCAAAACTGCAAACTCTCTGGTCCAAAAACCCTGCACCATAAACCCGAGAGCCCAACATTTTACTTCGAGTTCTAAAACCTTCTGCTCCGAGTCAGAAGCATTTTCACCCGAGTTCCACTTCGGGTCAAAACCCTGCACACTACTAATCTGTCACCTGAGTTCAACATGCAACCAAATCAACCTGGAAACCAATTCACCTGACTCTCACTCTCTGATCCTCCATCAACAACACCTCCTCCATCCTCTCACCTCCATACTCCATTAACATAAACATCTTAACACCTGACCCTTCCATACCCATAGATCAACAGAAATTCCCATAAACCCAAAAATAGTGCAATTCAAAACTGCACCTTCAATCCTAATTTAAAAATTGTGATTTTAGTGTTATAAATCATGGTTTGGTTTATGTTTTCACTTTATAATACTGAATTCATAATTTACAAAGTTCAAGTTTTCACTTTGTATAACATCCACTGTTGTTTCTTTATACTTCCAGTGAGATTTTGAAATTTATTTTAACTTAAATAAACTTTAAACTTACTTTATCAATAACCAAACAAATTTTGTTTACATTCTAAATCCTGACAGTGATTCAATGCAAGAGGTAATGAATTTTGAAATAAACCTGAGCCTTAAAACTAAGACAGAGATATCTCAGTTGAAAAACAAACATGCACAAGCAAATTCATGCAAACATACTAACATAGCCTTCAACTAACACATATTTCAAACATCAACTCAAATATCAAAGCATATGAATGGGTTCGAGTGTGTTTGCTCACCTGGATTTTGAGAAAAACAAAAGGCAGAGAAGTGTTTTAGACAGAGTAGAGGGGAACTTGGTTTCTGTTAAACAGAGACAGGCATTTATTTCTTTGATCTGCAGAAGTTTATTAACATAAACTTTGTTTAAACTTCCTATTGCACTTGTTACTTATTTCATTAATTAACAAATAAAAGAATCAATTTACTTACAGTTTGTTTAATTCCAGAAAGGACTGTTTTTTCCAGGTTTTCCATATTTTTGATTTTGATTTGTCTTGCCTGAGGCTTGAATCTGGAATTCGTGAATCAATCTTTGCTTAATAACCATTTATTTGTTTATTCATTTCATCAAAAACCAAAAATTAAATTTACTTACCTAAGGTTTGAATTCTTGGGTACAAGGATATATAATCTGCAGTTGCAAACCAGAATCACTTTAGCTTTTAAACTGGATTTGTCCTCCTGCAACTTTGTTAAATAAATTTGTTTAAATCTTTGCTTATTTGCTGATTTCAACATTAAAATCAAATTCTTTTAAAAAGGAAATTTACTTGCCTTTGAAATTGTTTCTAGAAAGCTTTGCATTTGATTTCCAGTAAGTGCAAACTTGCATTTGCTTCCAGATTTTAGAACTGCATAAGGATGTTGGTTTAAATCTTGATTACTTTGCTGAATTTTAATTTGCTCGGGTTATGGCTTTGAACCCAAACTTGCTTTTCCCAGATTGCTATTTCTTCTTTTTTTTTTTCTTCTTTTTTTCTTCTGATTTATCTTTTTCTTTGTTGAGATTTGAAATGCAAAATCTTTTATTACTGTAGTTTCAGATTTTGGTGAGAGGTTATTATAATTGCATATGGGGAACTCAAAAGTTTCTTTGCAATTTTTTATTTAATTAAACAAAATGAATGCCACTTGTCTAAAAGAGATGATTATGAGATCTCTATGAAATGTCCACTTCTTTATTCATTTGTATGTGTAGTGTTTCCTTTCATATCTACATTCACAAAATTTACATTCTCACATGTGCATGTTTGTATATGTTTATATTTATTTTAAATTTCAATTCAAATTGAATTATAACCACTTATGTACATTTATATATATTCATATCCATACATTTATTTAGAAAAAAGTTATATCTACACAATTTACATTCATACATATTTTTATTTATTTATTTATTTTTGTACAATCTTTTATAAAAAGAAAAGAATGACTTTTAAATACTTTGATTTTATATTAACAATAGTTATATTTATTTATTTGAGGGAATTTGACTTAAGAATAATATTTCAAAAATGAGTACACTAATTTTTTTCTTTTTAACCACTTCCAAATATTAATATAATTAAAAATTTAGAAAACAACTTTTACTATCATTTTATTAATCTCAAGCTTTTAATTTCTATTTTTTTTTTTTTTTTTTTTTTTTTTTTTTTTTTTTTGAAGTTCAATACTTGTTTTATAAATCACTTATTCTTAAATTTCTAATATAAATTTCTATTTATAATCAAATTATTTATTTATTCTGGAAAATTTTCTAATTAAATCACAATTTATTTCCAAAAATTAATTTAATTGCCAATTTAAACTTGATAAATTTCAGGAATGTTACAATAGGCAAGGCTGAAAATAGAATAGATGGACCAGATTTGATTTGGAAAATTAAACTATATATGGCCCAAAAGCTCGTTCTGACTCTGGAACGAAATTGGGTTAACCCATATATCAAAATAGATGTTTTTGAATATTTTAAACTCGATGGAACCGGTTTTAAGTCCAAATCCCATCGCATGAAGAAGTTATGACAAAATCAAATCATTTCAAATTGATTTCAATTAATCGATTTAAAGGCGTTTCAAGCCCATACAATCAAACGACAAGTCTGATCGATACAAAACTTGAAATCCTACAATAATTCACAGTTACGAATTCGATGAAACTGGTTTCGCCAAAATTCGAGTTAGTGGCCAAAATGGCTATTTTTACATTAATTAAATAAATTGAAAATAAATTGATTAAATCAACTTTTCAATTTCAATTCGATAATCGACAATTTCATCGGTTTTGATTTTTCAATCATTTACAACGATTTAAACAAATTTAAATGTCAATTTAGAGTTGATTAATTTATCAATATCAGTAGTAACCTCAATTTTATTAAATTCAAAATTATAAATTTAATTTCCAATAATTCTATTTAATGTACTTTTCATTCTATTGTTCAATTCATTACTATCAACCGGATGAAATTAGCATTGGATTCAAAATCTGTTACATTAATATTCTCACATTCCATCTGGTTTCAATCAACGTAATATTTAGATATTTAATTTCATTTAATTGCAATTACTCCAATTATTATAGTTCAAATCCCAATAAATTGATAAATCTTTATTCTCATTCTTATAATTCAACAAATTGTCCAATTATGAATAACATTAACATTATTTCCAAATATTATCTTAATTAACATTAACGTAATATTTTATTTCATTTAATTTCAATAATCCATTTATTACAACTCAAAATCCAATAAATTAATCAACCATGGATTTCAATTATTTTCATTCAATCCATTGCCATATTATGGATAGAGTTTACATTGGTTACTTCTTGTTGAATAAACAATCTTAAATGACAAATTAAATATACCCTAACTGCACTAATCAAGTCAATTAACTACAGTTGATTTCACATTAAATTTTAAATTCCATTTATTTGCAATTAATTCAATTATTAAATTTAAATCTCAGTAAATTAATAAATCTTGAATTTCCATTCATTTTATTCAACCAATTGTCATATTATGAATAAAATAAATGTTATTTCCCATTATTTACTAAATTCACATTAACAAAATATTTAATTTCGAATTATTGCAATTTTTACCACATTTAAATTAACAGGCTAAATAAATAGGTAACTTAAAATATTTGTTACCATTTACTTTCAATCACACTCATGAGTTATTATTCCCAAACAATTGTTACAATTGTTTACATCACACAAATTTCATTCAATCATCATTAACATACTATTTAATTATATTTATTGAAATTTATTTCCAATTTACTAAATACAATCAATTATAACCTTATCATTGTTTCAATTAAATGAGGATTGCACTAAATTAGTTATTTATCAACTGCCATTAACATTACTACCTTAATTTACAATCAGTTACTATTAATCAATATTTTTTTGGCAAGGCCAGCCGGTTTTATAGTGGACCGTCCATTTTTATTACGAACGTAATAAAATTTGAAGTACAGGAGTAAGGTATAAACACCTTAACTACTAAGAAAGGGAAAATAGAAGACTGGAGTGTGACAGAATGCCACAGCTACAATAAAATACACCTACACTATGCCTCCTCCAAAGTGAAAGAAGCACCAATATCCACAATCACCTGGGCAGATACTAAGGGATCATTCCCAAAAAGACCAGCAAAGTGGCAAAAAAGGATAGCAAGACAAGGATCATAAACACCACTAGCATCATAGTATATAAACGAACGATCCCAGGTAGAATCAACAAGCATGACAGAATTCGACTCCGCATATGGTCCATCCATATCAAGAACTAAGGAGTCACCAGAAGGCGTGTAATAAAGGCATCGAAGATCCAAATGATCATCAGAGAAAAATCTAAAATAGCAGTCATCCAAGGGGTTAAATCTCATATCAGATTTGTGATCAACCCAACATCTCTCAGACTCATTCCAAACAACAGGCAAACAAGGCGGAACAAGATCCGAAACAGCACAAGGAACCGGTGAAACATCACAAGGGACCATAGAAGTAGAAGGGGAAGCAGGCCGAGCGTCAGAACATGGAGGCAGAACCGGGACAGAAGCAGGAATTACAGGAGGATGAGCTATCTGAGAGGGGAAGGAAGATACCATAGGAACCCATTTCCTGAGAGGAGGCCGAGGAAGAGGGATCTTAGGAGCAGCCGCGGAAACAACAGAATGAAAACAGGCGATAGCCAGAAGGCAAAAAGAGTAATAGGAGGAACATATATCTGGAACCCAATCGTAACGAACACGGACTTCCACTACATATCCAGTAGCTAGCTAAACAGGAATAGAGGAAGAGAGGGGCTTAGAAAGGGAAATCTCAATCAGAGCCTTCGCGAACATCAATTTTTCACGCGCAAGTGTATTGGTTTCAAAACATTTCAGTTTACCAACATCACAAGCCAGTCAATTTAAACCAAATAAAGGTTGAAAAGCAGAGGGGATATGATAAAAGTAAACCCAAATGGGGATAGAAAGAACTTGTTCACGTGCACTAGCAACAGTTGGAGACCAAGGAGTAATTATAAAAGGTTTTCCACCAAAGAAAGAAGGCTCAGCCTCAAGAACACGACTGTGATCATCGAAGGAGGAGAACAGAAGGAAATACATGGAGTCAACCAACTTAACACGGAGACCCCACGAAGCTTCCAAGCCCTACGACAAACCGACACTACGTCAGGCAGGCGGGTAACTGGGTCCACAAAGAAACCAACCAAATAGTCAGACCAATAATCTATTCCAGCTTGCATAAGAATAGGTGGAAGGATCATCACTCCATTTTCCTCAATAACATCAAATTCAATCGGCTTGTAATCACCCGCATTACGGGGTAGAGCAGAAAAAAGGGAAGACCATGATTTCGCACAGGCCAGGGATTTGGAGCCAGCTAGGGAAGGGGGAGAAGAAGATGTTCCGGGACGCACCACAACGTTACCACCAGAGACATCACTGATAGCAGGATTAGAAGTGCACAAATTAATATGAGATGGAACGACGATGTCACATGCATTAGCACAAACACCTGATATGCGACGATCAACGGAAGAAGAATCAGCCAAAACCTTGCTTTAACACCACCAGAGAGACCATCCACCAAACCAATACCAACAGAATCAACAAAAACATAACTCGCACCAAGAGAATCATTCGCAAAACTAGATTTCTCCAACACACTTAACGAATTCGCATTTACACCTGACACAACTCCACAAGCAAAGGGAGAAAGGGGCAAGTTACCATTAGCATATGAAGGCAAGGCACCAACCTCTGAACGACAGTCAGTAGATGGCGCAAAAATCAGATCCACAGGTCTCGAGCCAGGGTTAGCAGAAGGAGAATGTGAACTAATTGCAGGCAGCGGAGGAAAGTCATAATTAGAATGAAGGAGAGGCGTTGGGCGAAGGGGCGTTGACGGCATAATGTTGAAAAAATGACCAGATCTAGTGGAAGAGCAGGAAGGAGAAGGAGCTGTAGGTAGGGGGAGCAAAGGAGGGGACACAGGCATAGGATAGAGGAGAAGCAGAGGAGGGAAGGGATGGCGAGACAAGGGGCGACGAGGGAAATCAGAAGGAAACTAGGCAAGACGTAAGAGAAAGAATATCGTACGCGAAAAGGAAGGGCGCCATTAAAGAAAGAAATAAAAAAAGCTAGACAATGCATTGGTTAATTAAATGCTAATCAATATATTATTGCATTGGTTAATTAAATGCATACTTTTATGTACTTATTTTAGATTTTATACCCAAGTGTAACAATTAACACTATTTCTTTATCAGGATTTCACTCCAATTGTCAATATAATTTTAATTACCGTTGCTACATTTCATTTTTAACATTTTCTTCATTACAAGTAAAAAAATTATTTCTTTCTAAATTTAAATACAAAGATCTAATTAAATTAACCAATTTATTTATCAAAATTTATGGGTCGTTACACTCTCCCCCACTCAAAACTTTTCGTCCTTGAAAATGAAAAAGATGGGAAAAGAAGAATTAAGAAATCAATATATCCTACTTAAAATATTAAATTTATAAACAAATAGATTTACAAAATTAATTAGTTTAAATAAAATATACCAATTTATAACTATTAAACCTTTTTATACTCGAATTAATAACGTTTGGAAAACATTTTTCAAAATTTTTCTAAGTCCAAAATTTACGGAAAATTTCGGCAAAGTCTCCTTTGTACGAAGAGACTCAAAAGAAAATATAATACAAAATATAATAATATACAGCATATATTTTCCAAAATAGTATATCCCAACACGGGAAAATAACATAATAACGCTAGAAAACCTTAATCCGAGAACGTACCTATTTTTCGGGCAAAACAACGCTTATTTTATGAAACCAAAAACAGTAGCAATTACTTCCATAACCTGTATTTCACTTATATAATCCAAAAGAAGTTAATAATTATATAAAAATGAAATATTTAAGTTGTTTCACCCACTAACAAACAATTTAATACAAACAACCATCAATTGCAACAAAGCATACAACCATCAGATGAAATCAACACAAATCAATCATCCATTCATATCAAACAACACAGATAGTTGTTTGGGTTCAAAACTTTAAATTGTACAAAATGAAGAATAAACTACTAAGTGCATCATTTACTCAACAGTCTTAAATGAAACTAAATAGCTTATTCATTCATCCAAACAATCTAAAGTATCCTTTCCCAAATAACCATAAACCAAACAAACAAAAATTCCAAATAATAAATCAAGTTCGTTCTTATTAATTTCTTCTCATAGCATTTTATTATTTCGTTCATTATTACATAATTCTATTTATTAAGATTCATTTATTTATAGTATTCATCTTTCTACTTATTTTTTTATTATAAATAACCTCAACATTTACTTAAGTTTATTATCATTTCTTTATAACTTTTCTATTATATTTAATTTGTGGCCTTTCAGTCGTACTTAAGTTTACAACAACTATAACATTAAATTCTTATTTATAAAGGAATTTCGTTACATACTTTCATTACTTCAAGTTTACTGGTATAATATCCTATCACATTTCTTACAAGCATTAGAACTTTTAATATTTGGTAAGTTATATATATGCTTTTAAGGATGCAATTGAAAGTTACCCCAGTTTATTTTATTTCTTTTAATTAACTTAATGTTCAATACTAATAGCCTTTGTTTCATAGGCTACAATTTCAAATTTACTTTAATCCTATTTATAACTTTAGCAATAAATCTATTATTTCATTTAGAGGTTTCAATTACTAGTTAAATTCCATTTGACTAAGGCAATTGAAACTATTAATTAATGGAAAATTTAGAACTAAATACCGGGTTAAATTTCAAATCATTTTAAAATAATAGATAACTGTATATACTTGCGACTTATATATATCCAATTATATTTAAAACAATTTGAAATTTACATTTGTTTATCAAAATAAATCTGCAGTAAAACTACTACAGTGGCCTTCCCACTTCGAAACTCGAAATGAATGTCTATGATGTGTGTACTCATCACTAAAATTATTTTCCAGCGACAGAGAGGGGAGTACAGAATCTATTTTTCCAAAATTTCTTTAAAAAAATTATTTCAAATCATATTGAAATATTTATATCAGAAAATACTTCTAGTAATAATATTACTATATTCCAAAAATCATTCAAAAGAAATTTTCAGAAATCCCGGAACTTAAGTTCTAAATTTTCAATTTTGATTATCTTAATTTCAATCTCATTCCCACTATTCTTTCTAAATTTCATTACCTAACAACCAATATATTGCAACCAAATATATATATCATTTATAAAAAAAAATATTTTATATATAGAAAATATAATAGGCAAAATTATTTCATTTACCTATATTCAAAACGAATATTGTGTCGGCCTGCCCTATTAAGTGTTTAGAAATCCCTATTGATGGCATAGCGTCCCATGCACCGACCAGAATTTATAAATACAAAACGGAACAAATCAACACAATATCAAAACTTTTTTTTATAACACTAACAAATACGCTCCCTCATATATATATACACACTCAACGACTCATCATAGGGTAATACTACCCTATTGATAAAGAGTCAGACCCCACAAAGCTAAGGTTTATCGCTAAACCAAAGCTCTGATACCATATGTAACATCCTGCCTTTTTGTATGCTTTAAATCGACGATAAACCACGGACGTCAGACATAAACCGTACATAAGGGTGGATTGTTATGGGGTAAATAAGAAAAGGCAGAGAAAGAAAAGAACAAAACAGAACTTTGCAGCGGAACGATAAAATATAATAATCAAATATACAGTTTATGAAGCTGTTTACAAAATATTCGATTATACTTATACAATATATATCAGAGTTACACATACCAGAGAATAATAAATAATGTAGCGGAGTACATGATGCGGTGAATAATATAATAAATAATAGTAATATAATCTTCGTCTTCGTCCTCCAGAAATAAAGTCTTCGTATCCTGAAATGCTCAGACTGACCCGAGCGAATTGAAAAGACAAAATAATCAAGTCAAAACTAAAAGATCTTATGTAAGTCAAATCAACGGTAAAATATGAGTGGAATGGCGTCAGAGATGTTTACGGGATCTGACATATCATATCCATTGTCAAACGTGAGTGCAGTAACTTAAGAGATGCTCGGGATTCACATCTCCTAAGGATCCATTAAACTATTTACTATGTAGTAATATTTTGCTATTATAATAATGTCTACAGTAAAGTAAACTTACTTTTAAATAGTGTTAAGGCTTTACATTTTCCACCTTAACACGTTATAGTCCCAGTAGTCCATCAAGTATCATGGTTCCTCCTGATCAGGAAGCCACCAGAGGATACCACACGGGCTACGGGAGAAAACCAAACTCGTACAAGGCGCGCTATGGTAGATGACATGGCACAACTAGGCAATGCCAGAATAGATATACCAATTACGCTTCCGGGCCGGTGGTAACGCATAGCCGCAGCTACCGCCCACCTCAAGCCACACCCACAAATAAAAATCAAAAGTGGACACCAAATCAATCCAAAAGTCAAGGTATAGTATCGAAGGGATGTGTCTGATCAAAGGTGCTACCTCATTAGCCCGTCAATCGCTCCTATTTTAGCCACCTTATGCCAACTCACGGGAGTCGGGTCCACGTATTTACCTCAAAGGAAACGTCGCCGCCATCCTACTTCATTCTGGAATCTCCACCGTGCACATAGTTGTTAAAGTGGTTTTGGAGTTGGCAGAGAGTATGACAACTTCCGATCCCGGTCTCTTCAACAACCTAACATTATTATAACACTGCGGTCATTTCAAAATAATTATACTTCAAAACCAAAATATATTATCCATTTCAAAACCATATTAATACGATATCATTTCCGTTTCAAAACCAAATAAATATGATATCATTTTTTAAAACCCAAATCGATATAATATCATTTTTATTTCGAATATATCCTTTCCAAAATCATAACACTTTCAAATTTATAATATCTCGAAACCGAACGCTTGAAATTCAAAACATAGTACTTTGAATTTCGTAGCTTCTAAACCATAACTTCCAAAACTTAAATGGTTTGGATATTCAAACATTATACGAAATAAAACAGTTTGAATTTGAAATTACTTTATAAAGTAAAATAATTTTCTCGACTTCACAATTTTATCCACTTTAAATTAAATCTCAATTTATAACTTTCAACTCACTTTCAGTTTAAATAAACCATTTCAATTTCAATATATTTCAAACTTTGAGTATAAACAATTTCAAAACTAAGGTTGATAATTACGATTCAACAATTCAATGTTCAATTATTTAGTTTTGAAATATTTGCATAATAAATCCATTATCATTTAAATAAAACTCAAATTTCAAGTAACTGAATATTTCCCTTGCTTTATTCAAACTTGATATATTCATTTATGTAACCTTAAACAAAAATCACGTTAAAATCATATTCTTTAAAATCTCAAATTCAATGAGTCCCAAATTGATTTTTATTAAATATAATTCTCAGTTAAATATAATTCCAGATCAATTTCCAATTTTTATTTCAACCTTAAATTATTGAAATCATTATAAATTCTATATTAAAATATAATTTAAATAAATACTTAACCATATTATATTTTAAATAGAATCAAACTTTATTATTAGCTTATTTATAACAACAAATTTACACATAGCTAAAAATCAAAAATAAACTAACATTTATATAGTATCTAAATCAATATTGATATAAAACCATATATTTCTTTGCAAAACCATAGAAAATCATTTCAAAATACTTTTATATATAGACCACGGTGTCTGTATATAATTTTCTACCCTATGGTCAAGTGATACGGATATTTATCATTTCAATCCGTAATATAAAATAAAAATACGGTTATTGTTATCCCATTTTTGGTCAAAACTGGAATATTAACAAATTGGCAAGGAATGTTGGATATTGGGGTTGAAGATCGATTGGGATCAAGGCTACGGTCGATATTATCAAAATTTGGTCGAGTTCTGATCGGGACGAAATTGATTGGAAATGATGATAAGGACTGGGAAAGGCTATGTTTCAATTTTCAGGATAATCGGAGTTCGTATGAAGGAGATACGATCTGCTGGGCATGTTTTTACCTACTACCGGTCCAAAACAATGCCGGTCCAAGCTCCATCTCCAAACAACGCCGGTCCAAAGCATAGCCGAACCAGGCTCAATCCACTCTCCACCGAACCATGCCACTACCGGTTCAGATCCATCTGCATGCTCCTACCGGACCAAATCCCACCGAACCAACACTCTTCCCATGCCTACCGAACCAACTCATTCTCCATCCACTGCCGAACCAAGGCAACGCCGGACCAAAGCATTGCCGAACCAACTTTGCCAGGCCAGATTGCATCAGCCCAGGCCCATCAGCAGCTATATACGTCCAGAACCCCTACCCCCAGCCTCACTCTATAAATAGAGGGGCAGGGGTACAACAATAGGGGACAAGTTTGAGAGCTCAAGCACGGATAGAACTTTCAAACAACTTTCAATTACTTGTAATCAAAGATTTGTACTTGTAATCTGAAGGGAAAAGGAGAATAACATATAAAATGGACGTAGGCACGTTCTGGCCGAACCACTATAAATCTGTGTGTCTTTTACAGTTTAGTCCCTGCTTTTCATATATTTGCATAAATCACCCAAATCACTAAAAACAACATAAAATCAACTAACTCATACGACCTGGAGGTATTTGCCCATTTCTTATGCAAACATTTTTGGGTTATTTGCTGAGATCTATGATTTGTGTTTGAATATTGCTGAGTTGTATTCATACACTGGTGCTTTCACGGTATTTCGGGTTTGTGGCCAATTTTGGCGCAAATACTTTGGTGCTTTCACTGAGAAGGAACTCAGGAGCGTTTTAATCATTGTCTCGCAAAGATTTGTTGAGAGACTCTCTTTAAGAACCAGAAGTCTATCCAAGATTATGGCTCTTGGAAGGAAAACATGTAGAAGACAGAGACCAGAAAGAAGTCAGCACGAAGGGAGTCAAGGGGCTTCCTCAGGAGAGAACCAAACTTCAGTCTTCATCACCAGGGATGAGATGGAGACAATGATGAAAAGACAAGAGGAGTTGATTCAGAATTTGTTTCAGCAGATTGGGCAACTTGGAGCACAGAATAGGGAAGCGGATGGAGTTCGGAACGGAGCAGGACCATCCGGCATAGCACCTGGATTAGGAGGCACACCCATGGAGAACATAGATCCAATTTCGGAGAGAGAAAGAGAAGCATCTGCACAACCTTGGAGCAGCAGAGGAGTGAACACTCAGTCAAGGGGGCAGATCCTAGAATTCCCTCGTGGACTCGGGGGGCAGGTGGAAAGTAATGAACAAAGATTGCATCTCGGAGACAATGACAGGTTGGCAGAGATGGTTAGAAAAGCTATGAGAGGCGGTTTGGTAAATAAAGATTTCGAGGATGTTAATAGGAGTCCTTTTTCTCCAGCAATCAGACAAGCTAGGAACCCACCGGATTTTAAGTTACCATCGCTGGACATGTATGACGGGAGAACGGACCCCACGGTTCATCTAACGAAGTATATGAGGCATATGGAAGTGCTGGGGGCATCAGAGGAGGTTATGGCCCGGTGCTTTCCATTGTACTTGGCGGATATCGCAGCATTGTGGTTTAGACAATTGGAGAATGGATCCATCGGAACGTGGAATGATTTGATTGAGAGATTTATGAGGCAATTCAGGGTCCACATTACAAGACCCAAGAATGTGATGACTTTGGCAACCCTAAAGCAGAAAACCAGAGAGGCTTTGAGGAGTTACCTAACGCGATTCAATGCGGCAGCAGCTTCGGTGGATCGACCAGATCCATCCATGGTTATGATAGCGGCTGTGTCCGGGATAGCTGACGGAACAGAGTTCAAAAATTCATTAACTAAGGATCCACCCGTGGATCTAGGAGAATTCTATCATGAGGCGGAAAAGTTTCTGCGATTGGAGGATGCGAATGCCGAAAGAGAAGAAGAAGAGAGAATTGATATTTATGCGATCAAAGGAGGAAATCCCCCTAAGAAAGGCGCGGAAACTAGTAGAGGTAAAAGAAAGACTGAGAATGACGGGGACAGGTCAAAGCGGCAACGGAAGGAGCCGCGATTCACCACTTACACTGAGCTGAGTGAGAGTCTGGAGTGAATTTATCAGAATACCAAGGAGAAGGTTCCGTATCGTATTCCAATGTGAAGGGATCCAACCTCTGACGAAAGAAAATCAGATAAGTTTTGTGTATTCCATGAATTAAACGGTCATAACACTAATGATTGTAGGCATTTGAAGGACGACGTGGAAGGGCATATTAGGAACGGTATGCTCCTTCAGTATGTGAGGAGGCGAACTCCAGCTGTGGAGCCAGAGCGACCACCGTCTACATCGGCTAGAGGTGACCCTGGATCGGGGCACCGCTTGATTATCCATTGATTGATTGATTAAAATAACGATGAACAAGTTGTAAACCTCTCGCTAACACGGTTAAATCATTTACACATGTGAGCGATCGCGCACGATCCATAGGCATGCTCTGAATGACTACCAGCCGCGTTATAGTAAGAGTTTACGCTTTGACATCTTCATTCTGTTTTTTGCTTTGATTTTGATTTTAACATTTAAATTCTTCCTGTTTGGACATTTCTGCTGTAAGGTTCATATGATTATTGCTTTAACATTTACAATTCTATGGAAAAATTACTTGTATGCCCGTGGATCGCGAAAGGTCCACGAGCACCTCTTGCATGGCAGTGAACTGCCGAAGTCTTTGATTCGAAAACTCCCCCAAACAATAACTCCGGCACTGATAATATTAAGTCCCCCCGGGCACACTCATTCGCCTCGAACGGCATCCGACCAAGAACGGTCACAAATCGCCTCGAACGGCACCCGACCTCGAACGGTCACAAATCGCCTCGAACGGCACCCGACCTCGAAAAGTCACAACTTGCCTCGAACGGCACAACTCGCCCCGAACGGCACAACTCACCTCACCTCAAATGGCTCGATCACGAACGGTCGTCATTTGAGGTCCGCCACTTGACCGCGCACGGTCGCACTTCACCTCAAATGGCTCGATCCCGAACGATCGTCATTTGAAGTTAGGCGCTTGACCATGAATGGTCGCACTTTATCTCAAATATCTCGATCCTGAACAGTCGTCATTTGAGGTCACATAAAACTGTAAATTCCTTTGCAGGACATCAACAGGATATGAACATCCAGCTCATGGCATTACAAAACACGCCTTCCTACCGCAAGGCATGTTTTGGGGGGCAAAGTGTTATCCCATTTTTGGTCAAAACTGGAATATTAACAAATTGGCAAGGAACGTTGGATACCGGGGTTGAAGATCGATTGGGATCAAGGCTACGGTCGATATTATCAAAATTTGGTCGAGTTCCGATCGGGACGAAATTGATTGGAAATGATGATAAGGACTAGGAAAGGCTATGTTTCAATTTTCAGGATAATCGGAGTTCGTATGAAGGAGATACGATCTGCTGGGCACGTTTTTACCTACTACCGGTCCAAAACAATGCCAGTCTAAGCTCCATCTCCAAACAATGCCGGTCCAAAGCATAGCCGAACCAGGCTCAATCCACTCTCCACCGAACCATGCCACTACCGGTCCAGCTCCATCTCCATGCTCCTACCGGACCAAATCCCACCGAACCAACACTCTTCCCACGCCTACCGAACCAACTCATTCTCCATCCACTGCCGAACCAAGGCAACGCCGGACCAAAGCATTGCCGAACCAACTTTGCCAGGCCAGATTGCATCAGGCCAGGCCCACCAGCAGCTATATACGTCCAGAACCCCTACCCCCAGCCTCACTCTATAAATAGATGGGCAGGGGTACAACAATGGGGGACAAGTTTGAGAGCTCAAGCACGGATAGAACTTTCAAACAACTTTCAATTACTTGTAATCAAAGCTTTGTACTTGTAATCTGAAGGGAAAAGGAGAATAACATATAAAGTGGACGTAGGCACGTTCTGGCCGAACCACTATAAATCTGTGTGTCTTTTACAGTTTAGTCCCTGCTTTTCATATATTTGCATAAATCACCCAAATCACTAAAAACAACATAAAATCAACTAACTCATACGACCCGGAGGTGTTTGCCCATTTCTTGTGCAAACATTTTTGGGTTATTTGCTGAGATCTGTGATTTGTGTTTGAATATTGCTGACTTGTATTCATACACTGGTGCTTTCATGGTATTTCGGGTTTGTGGCCAATTTTGGCGCAAACATTTATATATCATTTCAAACCACAATCCCAAATGAAATAAAAATGCATAACAACTTGCAGTTTACAATAGTATATAATACAACATCCATTCATCCAATATCAATCATAAACCATTTATCACGATCATCATCCAATTCAAACAATAACATCAATATAGAACAGATAATAAATAACAGGTAATTACTGGCAGTTTATATTCAATAATAAATTAAATTACAATTTAATTCAATAAATTCAATTTAACTGGAATGATGATAAAAATATACCTAACAGCTATAAATAAATTTCTAATCACATCAGAAAATAATTTAACACACATAAGAAATTTTAGAAGTTGTGAGTGGGTTAAAACACTTACCTTTTAAATTTAAATCCAATTTAAACCCAAAATTTGAACAGTCTCAGAATTTATCAAAACTAACGCCACAATGTCCGGAATTTCAATACGAACCTAGCGCAAGAAACTGCGTGTAAATTGGACAATGTATGAGAAAGTTATTGCAGTTAGAAGTTTCAAAATTTAAATTAATTTAAATAAAATAATACGTTAATTACCACGTCACTCTCTTTGTCTCTGCACACACGCACTCGGTCCACACATCAAAACCGAACCCATCTTCATCGATGTTTGACCAACCACAGCCGCCACTACACACCGCTACCGGCCTCGTCACCACCGCCCACGAACTCGCCTCCTCCCCTCTACCTTTGGCCTGAGGCCGCAAGCCTCGGCTTCCCCCTAGATCGCCGTGCCTCCACCGATACTATAGGGTATTGAAACCCTAATACGCAAACTCCTTTCGCCACGGCGAGCAATAGAAGGCACGGCTACCACCAATCCACTCCTAACGCAATCCTCCATGAAACTCGTATCTCGATTTTGCTGATTAAGGCCAAAATCAAAAACCCCCAAATCGACGTGTAGGGTTCGCGAATTCTGAGCTTTGACCGAGCTTTCAGGATGATTCGAGCATCATTTACAGAAACGAACACTTGATGCAGATTCGTATCGCTGAGGTCTTCGAGTTGTATATTTTTTCAAATTTTATTGAGGAGTTCGAAATTTTGATTTGATTTTGAATTGCAATTGGAATCTGGTTTAGGGAATTTGTCTGCCATCGAGGAAGAGGAGGAACAGAATGAATTGTACGTACAGACAAATGAAAATGAGGAACAATTAGGGTTTATAATGAGGTTTACATAGGCAAGGCTGAAAATAGAACAGATGGACCAGATTTGATTTGGAAAATTGAATGATGTATGGCCCAAAAGCCCGTTCTAACTCCGAAACGAAATTGGGTCAACCCATATATCAAAATAGATGTTTTTGAATATTTTAAACTTGATTGAACCGGTTTCAAGTCCAAATCCCGTCGTATGAAGAAGTTATGACAAAATCAAATTATTTCAAATTGATTGCAATTGATTTCAATTAATCGATTTCAAGGCATTTCAAGCCATACGATCAAACGACAAGTCTGATCGACACGAAACTTGAAATCCTACAATAGTTCACCGTTATGGATCCGATGAAACTAGTTTCATCGAAATCCGAGTCAGTGGCCAAAATGGCTATTTTTACATTAATTAAATAAATTAAAAATAAATTGATTAAATCAAATTTTCAATTTCAATTCGATAATTGACAATTTCATCACTTTGGATTTCTCAATCATTTACAATGATTTAAACAAATTTAAATGTCAATTTAGAGTTGATTAATTTGTCAATTTCAGTATTAACCTCAATTTTATTAAATTCAAAATTATAAATTTAATTTTCAATAATTTTATTTAATTTACTTTTCATTCTATTATTCGATTCATTACTATCAACCGGATGAAATTAGCATTGGATTCAAAATCTATTACATTAATATTCTCACATTCCATCTAGTTTCAATCAACGTAATATTTAGATATTTAATTTCATTTAATTGCAATTACTCCAATTATTATAGTTCAAATCACAAAAAATTGATAAATCTTTATTCTCATTCTTATAATTCAACAAATTGTCCAATTATGAATAACATTAACATTATTTCCAAATATTATCTTAATTAACATTAACGTAATATTTTATTTCATTTAATTTCAATAATCCATTTATTACAGCTCAAAATCCAATAAATTAATCAACCATGAATTTCAATTATTTTCATTCAATCAATTGTCATATTATGGATAGAGTTTACATTGGTTACTTCTTGTTGAATAAACAATCTTAAATGACAAATTAAATAGACCCTAACTGCACTAATTGTAACGACCCAGAATTTTTATTAATTAAAATTTGGATATTTAATTAATTTTAAATATTAATAAGTGAATTTATAAGTCAAATAAATTTTAATTTGAATTATTGGATTTAATTGAATAATTAAATCGATAATTTAATACGTTAAATTACAGAAATAATTGAAAATTGGGTTAAATATGATTGAAAATGATTTGTAAAATTTTATTTTATCATGTTGGTGTTAGAATGATATTTTAGAACTTTTAAAATCGAATTAAAAGTTAATTTGTGAAAATTGAATATTTTAATATTTAATCGACTAGTGAAATTAGCCAATTTTTGAACAGTCTCAGAATTGAACGAAACCAGTTTCATTGGATCCATAATAGTTAGTTATTACCGGATTTCAATTTTCGTGTCAATCGGAGTTATCGTTTGATCGTGGCAGCTCGAAACGCATCGAATTATTTTTAATTTAAATTTGGCGAGTTAAAATAGCCATTTTTCAAACTATCTCGGATTTCGACGAAACCAGTTTCATCGGATCCGTAATGTGATATTATTGTAAGGTTTCAAATTTCAAGTCAATTGGATTTACCATTTGTCCGGTACAAATTAAAACGCCTAGAAATCGATTTAAATCGGTTTAATTTAAATTGAGCGTTTGTAGCCATAACTCGCACAGATGTCCGAATTAGCTTCCAAAACCTATTCCATTGTGTCCGGAACGCGGGGTAAACCTTAGAAACGCTGGTTACGGCGCGTAAATCAGAGTTCGGAATTTTCGGATGAATAGTGTTCGATTTTTTCTCTATAAATACACCCCCTACCCTTCATTAATTAAAAAAAAAATAAAAACCCTAATTATAACGCAGCAGCCACCCCTAGAAACAACGGCCGAAAATCAATGACCTTCCTCCCCAAATATCTTTCAATCCACTCATCAATTCGAGATGTTGTCAACTAGGGAAACGTAGAGGCTAGTGTGCTCTACATATCCAACGGTGGAGATTGGGAATGGAGTTGTGGACAGACGGCAAAATGGGGTTGAACGTCGAGAGTTCGGCCTCGAACTGCGTGCGAGGGGGGGGCCGAGTGTGCCAAGGTTATGGCCGAACGTAGAGCAAGCAGGGGGCTTCAACATGGCA
Organism: Allium cepa; assembly: GCA_030765085.1. Taxonomy (NCBI): domain Eukaryota; kingdom Viridiplantae; phylum Streptophyta; class Magnoliopsida; order Asparagales; family Amaryllidaceae; genus Allium; species Allium cepa. The sequence continues at coordinate 794,194,775 of CM060938.1, read as the reverse complement.
GTGGTATGATGAAATATCGTTGAGTGATGGTGGCGAAAAATCTAACCCTAATTACGTGTAAATGGGTTCTTTGTTCGGCCTCTATCTGTAGTCGTGCGCACGAAGAAGGAAGAGAGGGGGGGTTGCGTCCTACGGTCCAGATGAAGGGGTGCTTAGATCTACGGTTGTAAATAGGTTAGGTAAAGAAATTGTTGTAAATTTAAATTATAAATTCGTATAAACTTGTAAAATCAGTAACTTTTTCATACGAGGTCGAAAAAATGCAAACCCAGTTGCGTTGGAATCGTATGGACGAGCACTACGCTATGGAGTTGGATTGGAGTCGTTTGGAGTTAGTGAGAATTTTGGGTAAAATTAAACGCGCGTTTAATTTTATTCGAAATAAATCGCTAAAACGGAAATAAAACCAAGGTGAGAACTTCTCACTCAATCGAATCGGTTTCGATTTTATTTTAAATAGTTATATTTAAAATATTTGAATGCATGTTTGAATGATGATTGATATATATTGATTGTTAAAATAGACATTATACGCCGTTAGTAAGCGGATGTTATTTATTTAAAACATATACCGCGAATATTTCATAAACAGTGAAATTGGTATTATATATAATATCAATATATATATATTGGCATATGTATATATTGGAGTTGTTGATTCCCCGCATTTTTTAGCGGATGAGACCCTATTGCGCCGTTATTAAGCGGATAATATTTATTAAAAACATATACTGCGATAATTTCGTACTGGAGCGAAATTGGTATTGTGCTAATGTTTTTGGATGCAGGAAAACAGGTTGGAGGGATCCAACTGGATTCCTCAACAGTTTTTATTTGATTTCAGATATTTTGATATTTGATGGATTATCATATTTGATATATGATGTCGTTGTAGTCGTGATTGACTATTTGGTGTGTAGCATCATTGGACCAAATTTTTGGTATTTTAAAATGATTTTAAAGTGATTTTTGAAAAGATAAAATATTTTTTGGAATTGATCCATTTTAAATAAATAAACGTTATAATTTTTAAAGTTATAAAAAATTATGGTTTTTGTGAAATATAGTTAAAAGCTGATTTTTGAGAAATAGGAATTAATGATTTTATAAAATAGTTTAAATCGGGATTTTTGAATATATTATAAAAGTTTAAAATATAGGATTTATGAAATTTGATTATTTTATAAATCAAAATGATGAAATTATAAAGGAATTTAAAGACGTTTTAAAGAATAATATAAATTGATTTATATTAAGGGATTTATAAATGGATATTTATAAATTGAAATATTGACATTATAAAACGAGTTTTTATAAGTGTTTGAATGAAGTGAAAATGAATTTCATTAATGAATGAAATTTATAAAATTATAAACGGTGAAGTGATAAATGGAATTTTATAAGCAGTAGGTTTATAAAATTTGTAAAGTTATTAAAAGAATAGATTTGGTTAAATAAATGAATCTTATAAGTTATAAGATTTATAATTTGGAAAGTCTTTAAAAGAACGATTTGTAAAATAATCGTTTTATAAGTATTTAACTTATAATATGAACTTTTAGTTTATAATTGAGTTATAAACTGGAATAGATTAACAAAAGAATTTATAAAAAGAGAGTTTTTATAAATAAATAGAAATGGAATTTATAAACGTTGTTTTATAAATTCGCAAATGACTTATTTTGATAAGAAAATTGTTGAAACCTATTAAAGGAGTTATATTCACATTTTTGAATAGTGAATAATCCTTTGAATTAAAAGGAATAAAAGAATGAAATGAGTTAACGAAGTTTATTCACATTTTTGAATAGTGAATAATACGTTAAAGAAAATGTTTTGAATGTGATGTTTTAAATAGAATTAAAACGATCTAACGATGTTTTAAATGCATTGAGATTCGAAACCATAGATTTCAACATTCATTGTTGAAATAGACATTTTCGAGAAATAAAAGGGAATGGTGGACTATAACACTGTTGTTATAGTAAATGATTTCCGAAAGGAAATGGTTTGAATAGTATTGGGATTTATATATCTATTTTAATTTCGAATCCCTATACTAGTGATTTTGGGGTTGTCGTAACGATGTTTTACGCAACATTCGTTTAGACCCAAATAAATATGTTAAGAGAATGATTTCCTTAATAGAATGAAATATATACTTAATTCGATTTAAGCATATTGAATATTTTCCAAGTGTAGAAAATAAAAAGATTTGTGAATTACTTATTTAATAAGTATGGAAATGTTTTCCAATAATAAGTGAATATTTTGAGAATTTATCTTTTTGAAGATAAATTGAAAAAGAATATTAGAAATCGAATTGAAACGTATATTCACAGATATTTTGGGAATTATAAATTCACTATGGAATTTATAAAAGAAAGTGGAATTTGTATAAAAATAAATATTGATTTATTTTTGAAGTGTTGAAATTATATATCTCGTAAAGATATTTTGGAAAATAAATAATTTGGAAAATTATTTGGAATCTGGTGATGTGTGCATATCAATTGATAGTTCAATAACGGACTATCAATATTTCCCTTTGAATGGGTATTTGATGTGATTTGTTCGAATTTGAATGTCACACTTATTTTTGAATAAGCGCTCACTATTCGGGTTAACCGGGAAAGGACCATGGGGTCGTATAACCCATTCCGAATATGTGATACGTCGTTGTGAATTGCATTGAAGATCGGTGTTGAAGACCGGTATTTGCGAGAGCGATAGGATTACCTATCGATTGTCTCTGCACTGGGTAGCTTCTGGTATAGAGATTCCATAAGTTATGGGAAATCGATCAGGATTGTGGATATCCGGATTGCAAGGACTTCTTTGTAAGTGCCTTCGGTTTTGTTCGATCCCGGAACAGACTTGTATGGATTGTATGCCTGACATTACAAGTTGAGATATAAAGCCGATTTCTCTCAAATATATTTCTGTTGGTGGCGGAGAATTTATTCTTTTAGCTTAACACCCTTCTCTGAGACGTACGAGCTCAGAGGTTATATAGTTGAAGTTATCAACGATATATTCCCAATTTGGTAATGTGACATGCTGAGTGTTGCTGAAGTGATCATTGTGTTGATTATTTGTGATAGGATCATTTGTTTGATCGTCTATCTTGGTGATCATTGTGTTGATTATTTGTTGACCCAAAGCATGGCTTTTGTATAAAGTATGTTTTTGTGGACGTGACTTCGTCGAGCCTCACATCCCGGAAATGGTCAAAACAGGAAAGATGCGGCAAGGTTATGAGGGGTAGCGCCCTTTAGGATATGTGCATTTCCTTCTGGAAAAGGGTGGTATCATGGTATGGAGCCTAGATACTTACTCATGTTGAAAACACTTTATGATTGTGTGAATTGATTACGAGCGCTCGGTGATAAAGGTCCCAAAGGACCGGGGGATGGCATATTCGGTCAGTTGTTACTCAGTTAGGGGTAACCCGGCCTTGTGTTGGTAGAGATCCGGTTTGGTTCTCGGGGATGTCCATCCAGAGGCATTCTCATGTGGCAATGGGAAGTTCCTTGGCCTGACCATTTGTTGTAAATCCAAAGAAACAATACGAAACTTGTACGGTTTTAGTTGTATAACCTGCCATGGAATGTGGCGGTAACCTGCTATTGAACATGGTAGCTATAGTAGGCATAAGTGCGGAATGTCTATGCTGGCTAAGATTTATATCTTTACTTTCGAAATGATTTGTTATACACTATGCACTAGTAATAATATCAAATGTTATTTTAAATGCGTATCAAGCATCTTTGGCTATCATAAGGAGAAATCTCCTCCGATTTTGCGTTTGCATGTGTGTGTGTGCGGGAGGCCTTATGGTAGTCTCATTTTTAAAAGCATTGCGAATTGAATTTAAAAATATTCCTCTATTTTGATTTTTAAAGTAAATAAACTGTTTTGAGTTCTCACACCAGTCACATGACTGACTCGGAGTTTATTGTTTTCCTTCCTAAACTCTGGGTGCCCACCAATTTCCACACGGGCAGTCAAGAGTTAAGGTTTATCAGGATATTCTGGATATTCAGGAGTTGCTGGAGGCAAGCTGGATGGCATGGCGTATTACTAGTATATAGTATTACTTTTCCGCTGTTTGTTGTTGTATGATGTTGTACACTCTGATGATATGATGTAATGAAATGAAATGTAATGTAATAACTGATATAGTTCTTTGTTTAAAGATTATTCATTTATTATTATATGTTGTTCCGCTGCGAATTGTGAGATTCTGATGTTGTTCTGTTGTTTCTTTCTTCTGTCTCTTTCCTTTTCTTAAATTCTTTTTAAAACCCTAACTATTCGGTTTTTCGGCAACGAAAAATCTAGTACGTTACACTAATCAAGTCAATTAACTGCACTTAATTTCACATTAAATTTTAAATTCCATTTATTTGCAATTAATTCAATTATTAAATTCAAATCCCAGTAAATTAATAAATCTTGAATTTCCATTCCTTTTATTCAACCAATTGTCATATTATGAATAAAACAAATGTTATTTCCCATTATTTACTAAATTCACATTAACAAAATATTTACTTTAGATTTATTGCAATTTTTACCACATTTAAATTAAACAAGCTAAATAAATAGGTAACCTAAAATATTTGTTACCGTTTACTTTCAATCACACTTATGAGTTATTATTCCCGAACAATTGTTACAATTGTTTACATCACATAAATTTAATTCAATCATCATTAACATAATATTTAATTATATTTATTGAAATTTATTTTCAATTTACTACATGAAATCAATTATAACCTTACCATTGTTTCAATTAATTGGGGATTGCACTAAATTAGTTATTTATCAACTGGCATTAACATTACTACCTTAATTTACATTCAGTTACTATTAATCAATAAATTATTGCATTGGTTAATTAAATGCTTACTTTTATTTACCTATTTTAAATTTTATACCCAAGTGCAACAATTAACACTATTTCTTTATTGGGATTTCACTCCAATTGTCAATAATTAATTTTAATTACCATTGCTACATTTCATTTTTAACATTTGCTTCATTATAAATAATAAAAAAAATATTTCCTTCTAAATTTAATTACAAAGGTCTAAATAAATTAACCAATTTATTTATCAAAATTTACGGGTCGTTACAGGATTTTTCTTTTTAAATTACGGATTGAAATGATACATATCTGTATCACTTGACCTAAGTTAGAAAATTATATACAGACCCATGGATAAATTTTAAACAATATTTTCCTAAAAATTATTAAGTACTTTGGGTTTTAAGATATATGATATTTTCTCTTAAAGATTTGATTTAAAGATTTGAATATTGGATTTCTATAAGGTAAAATTTTATAAGTTGATTTTGGTTTTAATTGTAATTTAAAATCTTTATTTGGTTTTAAATTGTAATGTAAGGATCTATGTTTATGATAAATAACTTAATAATTAAGTTTGATTTAATTTGGAATCTAAAGTCTAACCTAGTAAATTCAATAAAGGTTATTTCTTGAAATGAATAGGGTTTGTATAATAAATAATGTATTTTGAATTGATAAAATGAACTGCAATTTTGATTTGGACTTAGTAATAAAATTTATTTAATTTAGAGTCATTGTTAATTGATGTCTAGATGAATAGATTTATAAAGAGGATTGGACCGTTATATTAAATATGAGAAAATACTTAATTTATGGTTATGTTTTGTAAAAATAAATTATTATGATTTAAATGGAAAAATGCAACTTAAAATGACTTAACTTGATAATTGGGAATTTAGTTTTCAAATGAAAGTTAAGTAAATTTAGTGATAAGGGTATTTTATTTGTGGGATGGATATTTTAAAATAAAGTGTTAAGTTATTTATTAAAAATAAAAGTTAAGTAAAATAGGGTAATTTTGACTTATTAATGAATTATAGTTTAATTTGGAAATTTATTGCTAAAATTTTATTTTATTAAATCATAAGTTAAATGATATCCAAATGAATATTTATGAAGCATGAAATGTGATTTTTATAAGTTAAATTGGCTAAAAATTAAAATTTTAATGTAGCTGAAATATACAATGTTTTGGAAAGTTATAATTGAATGAATAGACTTATAATTGCTACAACTTTGAAATGAATATTATTTGGCATTAAATTTAAATGGTTAAATGAATCTTGTCTGAAGATATTAACATTGAATTTAAATGGTCTAAATAAATATGTTTCAAAGTGTTTGGTTTCAGAGTTATTATAACTTGAAAGTAATATGGCTTTGGAAATAATTTATTTGAAATTGTATTTAAATAAGAATTGCATTTAAATCAGTAAATTTGGAACTTATTGAAATTGAAAATTTAAGAATATGACTTTATAAAGTGGTTTGGGTTAAAATGATGTAAAGGAATATTTCAAGTTTAATAAATTGTAGGAAATATATAGTGACCTGGAAATTTGGGTTTTATTTAAATGATATATTAATTTGGTTTTGAGATGGAATTGACATATTGATTTGGATTTGGAATAAAATAATATAGTATTTAGTTTTGAAATGGATATATTTTTAAGGTATATGGATTTGAAAATATTGCCATTTTTGAAAATGGATATTATTTTGGAAAGTAGTGGTATTTAATCTTTAAATGGTTTTGGAATAGAAATGTTTTGAAATAAATATCCATGGGTAATAATAACGTTGGGTTGTCAAAGAGATCGGGATCGGAAGTTGTCATACTCTCTGCCAACTCCGAAAATCACTTTAACAACCGTGTACGCAGTGGAGATTCCAGAATGAAGTAGGATGGCGGCGGCGTTCCTTTGAGGTATATACGTGGACCCAACTTACATGAGTTGGCTTAAGGTGGCTAAAACTGGAGCGATCGATAGGCTAAGGAGGTGGCACCACTTATCGGACACACTCCTTCGATACCATTCTATTACTTTGTGATTGATTGGGGCTCTTTTGAATTTGGGGTATGGCTCGAGGTGGGCGGTAGTAGCTGCTATGCGTTACCACCGGTCCGGAAGCGTAATTGGTATATCTACCCTGACATTGCCTAGTTATGCCATGTCACCTACCCTAGCGCACCTTGTTTGAGTTTGATTTGTGTCGTACCTATAGAGTATTCTCTGGTAGCCTCTCGATCAGGAGGTATTACGGTACTGTACAGACTTTTGGCACTAAGTTAAGGGGAATATTGAGTCATTCCTTCACGCTATTTAAAAGTAAGTTTATTTTACTTATAGACATTATCATAATAGCAAAATATTACTACATAGTAAATAGTTTAACAGACCTTAGAGGATGAGCAGTCCCAAGCATCCTTTAAGTTACTTGTACCTTATATTACAGTTCACTTGAGTTGGTTTACATTGTATAAGTATGTATGTCCTGACTCGAGTGTTTTGTGTTTTGCTTTACACTCGGTCATACTGAGTGATACCGCATTTGAGACTCACCATCCAAGTTGGAGCATTGCTTGAAGATCCAGCTATCTATTTTGCTTTCGGTTATTAAGTTGATTCCAGGGATGTATTCAGCTTTGTGCATGTTTATCATATTGAAACTTCTGTTGTATCTTGTTTAACTCTGATGTATATTTATATAGTAGCTTCATGAACTACTATCTCTTTTCTTTCGCTGCATTATATTCCTCTGTGTCTATGATCTATGATTTATTTACTGTATATTCTGAGTTTTGCCATATTTAAATTAACAATTCGGTATTTTGAGCTATTCAAGTCAGGCATGTGTGTCTACCTATGCACTTGGAGGGTGCAACATGATAGGGGGTTCTCGCATTTGGTTTGGTAGCGAGCGGATGATCTTACTCCTACATGTCCCGCTTGAAAGGTCCAAAATAGCGGGTCGTTACAGTTGGTATCAGAGCTTTGGCTCTAGGCAAAACTTGGCATATATGGTAAATTTATATACAGAATCACTTTCATTCGAGCTTGAATCTCTTTCTCTTTGACTCGGTTTCCTTTGAATTTTGGAATGTTCCCTCGGTTTCGAAATTCATTCTTGTCCATCACTATTCATATTCTTCTAAATTTTGGAGCATTCCATAGCTTCATTGAATGACTTGTAAAGGGGTGAAACTCCTTTACAATTGGCACTGATTCACCGAAGATTTCTGTATATCCTCGGTTAGATGCTAATGTCTTTTGTTATCCAAAATTCTATCTCTTACGGTCGAATATAGAATTACCTTAAAATTCCACATTTGATCTAATTCATAAGTCACGATTGACCCAGTTAAGGTTTCCCATAACTTATATAAGCTTACTCATTTCCCTTATTCTGTTGTTTAATCATCTTATTTTTGGTTTCAACTTATCCTCAAATCAAAATTTTCTTTGATTTGAATTACTCAAATTTGAATCTCTATCCTTGCTTTGAAAATCTGTTCCTGTATAGTGTATTTGTAAATCTATAATAAAAATGTTTTATATAGTGTGTTGTTTGAGTTGTTGATGTTGATTTGGATTTTCATTCGATTCGTTTGATCAACGCTATCGATAGGATCTCCAAAACACTTGGAAAGAGCAAACCGACACAATATAGTATTTCCAAATTTAGTAAATGAAATAAATTTTGTATATGTATATAAGTATAATTTTCTGAATTTTTGATAATTAATTGAATTGGATGTTGAGAAATAATATTTGACTTTGTATATAGCTTGTAACCATTAGCTTTTGTTTCATATATAAATAATTGAACTATTAAACATGGCTATAAATTAATTTGGAAATTTAATGAATATAAAATAAGAAACTAAGAATTCAATTTTCGATGGTTTCAAACTTTGTGTTTAAAGTTAAAGGGTGTATTATTTAAAATATTTCAACTAGAAATTATTTGAAAGAATTTTAAATTTGTACATAAGTGCTCTTTTTGTGTCACTGGAAAATAATTTCGATGATGACTGCAGCATCATAGACTTTCATTTTCAAGTTTCGAAGTGAAGAGACCATTCTATAGATTTGCTATAGCTTTGCTTTGAAAATAAAATTTATTTGGATTTTCTAAAATATGACTTGATTTATAAAAATATGACATATGAGTTAAATTTTGATTTGGTATATATTATGTGTATATAATTATTTATCTCTAAAATAGTTTGATGTTAATCGGAAATCTAACTCTTAAACTTTGTCTTAAAAGGATAATGTCAACCATAAAATGAAATCAAAATTATGAATAAATATTTAAGTTGAATAATTGGATTAGAAAATTTAATTTGTATAACACCAAATTGCATTCCAATATAACTTACCTTAATTATTAGAAGTTAAATATGTAATTGGATAGTATACAACATAAAAAGAATTTTGAAAATAAAATTTGAGTGGTTATAATACATGTTATACACTTAAATTTTGATTATAAAATATTGATTGAGATAAATTGAATAACAAGTTGATTGAATAATAAATGAAATAAATAAAATAAATGTTGTTTTGAAGGAATTTATAAATTGAAATAAAATCAACTTAATGAAATACCTTGAATTTAAAATCAAATATTGAATATAAATTTACTTAAATTTAAATTTATATGGTTTAAAAATTAATGTTTTTATTTGCATTCTAATCTATTTTCTTTCTGGTTGTTTCTATTCTCCTACCTCCGTCCTTTTCGGGAATGAAAAGTTTTGAGTGGGGGAGAGTGTAACGACTCGTAAATTTCGATGATTTAACTTGTTAACTTAATAAGATTCTGAAATTAAATTTAGAAAGAAAAAAACTTTACAATTTATAATGAAGAGAGTGAAAAAAATGAAATGTAAATTAAAGGTTATAGTAAAGGTTGTAAGTTACTATTTAATTGGTCTATTAATGTAGTTGTTGTTGAATATGCGCTTATATGATTTTTGTTTGATGATAATAAACATATATATATATATATATATTTATTAATTTAAATGTATTTGTTAATGTACTATTTTATTTTTCATAGATTAAATAAATATTTGTTGAACAAAATAAATTACACAGAATTTGAATTCAAACAGAATAAGTTACATAGAATTTGAATTTAAACAGAAATTTTATTCAAACAAATATTTATTACAATTTTAAATAGTACAATTTCAAGCTCTCACTATAACTATAAAACTTTGATTACAATACATCACAATTTCATATTTACAGTTTTCCTCACTACATATCACACATACTCGTAGTTTATCTTCAACTTCATTCTAGTTAGAATCCAGCATCCGAGCAATCTGCAAAAATATTCACTAACGCAGTAAAATTAAAAAAGAAATATTTTTTCAATATAAAATGAAATTTGATTTTTGAAAATATGATTTGCCTCAGTTATTTGGGTTGTTCGTCATCATTCACATTTGAATTCATCAAACACGAACAATGTGACATGCACAGTGTATAACTGTACATGCCACAAGGCCGTGCACATCGATATACACTTGATAATGCTACAGGAACAGGTGAGCACAGGTCGAACCCAAATGAAAAGCCGGGTTCAACTCACGTGCAATATATTTAAAATCACGACGCGAGCACAAGGTCAAACCCGAGTTTTGAAACTGGATTCAACTCAAGTGAAATTTCAAAAATCAACATGAAATACATGGAGACAAAGTCCAGCTACAAGTTAGACACAGTGCATATATGGAGTACACAAGTACAATATCAAATAGCAGGTTGAAAAGTACTCAGGGATGAACACATGACCAGACACACATGAACATGGTGGGAAACACAAGTGAAATAACTCAGCATTGAAGTGGATGTACAAAGCTCAAGTTCAATCCCAAAGCAACCAGCAATGCATGCAACAGAGACCAAGTTCATATGTACAGTGTGGCAATGCACCAACCAGAAATTCAAGGCAACATAGACCAAGCAATGAACAACAGAATGCATCCAGATGACAAAGTGCTCAATGCACAGTGCATATAAATGCACAATTCATATGAATACTGTAACAATCAAGTTCAAGTCAGACCAACAAAATGCACCAGTGATATTAAGCACACATGAAACAGTGCAAGATGGTCAGAACAAACATCAAGACCAAACTACACAAACTTCAATGACCAGTTCATGCATGCATCAGTGACCAAACACAGAACAACAAGCTCAAACCAAAGTATAGTGAAGCAACTCGACTACAAGTCAGTAAATAGTTCAGTGGTAAAGATGAGTGCAGACTCGAATGTATAGTTCAAGTGTGTCAACAGTGAAGTGAACATAGTGACAAGGTCAAGTACAACAATGCACAAGTGACACAACGAACATGAAGCATGCAAGCTCGAGCACAAGATATGGAAACTCAACAATACAAAAACTGCAACAAACACAAGTAAATGAGACAGCAGTATGCAAGTGCAGATAATCAATACACTGTATATACAACAGGGAGCATGGTACAATGCAAACTACAATATCCACGATAAACAACTCAGTGAAGCCCAAGTATACAACTACAGTGTCATGACCAAAGCAAAATCAGAGAGGAGTATTAGTGTACACAACATCAAGTTCAAACAACAAACAGTGAATCAAGACACGGCCGAGCAACTGATATATGGTGATGCAGTCAACAACTATACAAAAGCTCAAGTAATCAAGTAAATAATACAGCAATGACCACAAATGGAACACAAATTAGTGTCAAGCTACGAACACCGAGTGCAACAGCAGTATCAAAATGATCAAATACAAATACCACTGATTCAAATAAACCAATTAATGGACAAGTGAAACCAGTAGAATGAACAACAGCCGCAAGAAGGATGCAAGTTCGAAACAGATTCAAGCCAAAGTCAAAAATAAATCATCAGTGTTCAACGTCAAAGATCATGGCCGAAGTCAAATGAATTCAATACCGTGGTGACCACGTAACAAATTCAATGCCGTGTAAATCAATGATACAGTGAATGAACGAAGTTCAACAGTGTAGAGATGACCAAGTCAAAAATCAAATACGTATCTTTGAAAAAGTCACAAATCAAAACAGGAAAGTTTTTGCCTTTTGAACCAAGGGAAAATTGAACGCTACAGAATAGAAACCGTGTGCATCAAGTCATCAAATCATGAAATAGGAAAGTATGGAATCCATATAAATTCGCACCCAATTATCATCATCGGCTATGAGTGAACAAAGTCAAAAATCAAGCTATCAATCGGAAATCAAAAGTACAAGTCACATACCAAATTGAAGTCGAACTCCAGAAGCCCTAAATTTCACAAACCCTAATTGCAAGCAAAGCAAACAGTGAACTCGATCAAATAGGAGCGGCCGACATCATCTCAAGAGACGATCAACAAATAAAGCAAGAGAACCAAGTTCAATCGAGCAGGAAAAGTCGCGATCGTCTATATTTACTGGAAGCCCTAATTTGGACAAAGAACAAATGAAGAATCAAAGCCGCCATTTTCTTCACAAGCCAAAAAAAAGAGGATCAGGTGAAAGAAAAATCGGGCCGGCCTTGTTAACAAGGGCTTTATTTTATTATTAGGGTTTAATTTTATTAAAGGGGTTTTTAGATTATTAGTTTTATTTTTATTTGTTCTTTTCGAATCAAGTCTTGGTAAATCAACACCTAGGTTGTTGGTAGTGTCAGATTGTCTTGTTAGAATTAGTTTAGTGAGCAGGGTGTGCGAGTTTGCAAAACCCTATAGGCGGTAGCAGGGTGTGCGAGTCTGTTAGAGTGTTTGTAAGCGGGAGACTGTTTAATTCTAATAGAAATCTGGGAATGCAGCAGTAGGCGGGGTTGCCGAAGCTGGGTAAATTTTGTGTGTGATTTACTTTTCAGCATATTTATTTCTGCAGTTTGTTTTTGTGGTTAATTCGAGAAAATTTGCTATAACCCTATTCACCCCCCTTCGGGGTTAATCTAGATCCTACAAGTGGTATCAGAGCGAGGTATTTTTTCTTTAACTCTGGAGTCATGAATCCACCAAATAATGCTTTTTCTGAGGGGCGATCTATTGCTAGGCCACCCATGTTTAATGGGAATGATTATGCTTATTGGAAAGTTAGGATGGGTATTTATCTTAGTTCTGTTGATTATGATGTTTGGGACATTATTGAAACTGGCTATAAATCTCCCACTATAACTGTTGGTGATACTGAGATTCCTAAACCTAAGGATAGGTGGGATGCTAACGATAAGAAATTAAAAACTACAAATGCAAAAGCCATGAATGCTTTGATCTGTGCTCTTGATAAAACTGAATTTAATAGAATTTCTCATTGTAAAACTGCACAGGAAATTTGGCATACCTTGGAGGTGACACATGAAGGAACTTCTCAAGTCAAGGAGTCTTGTCTAGCCCTATTCAGCAATGAATACGAGAATTTTGTGATGGACAAAGGCGAGAGCATAAAGGACATGTTTGGACGCTTTTCAACTTTGGTGTACAATGCTAGAGCGCTTGGGAAGGTATTCACTGAGGTAGAGCTTGTGAGGAAGGTGCTACGAGTCTTACCGATGAACTTTGAGGCAAAAGTCACGGCAATACAAGAATCGAAAGATCTGAGTAAACTAAGCATGGAGGAGTTGATTGGCAACTTGATGACATATGAGCTTGAGCTAAAAGCAAAAGAGGAATGCAACAACTCCGAACCAAAGAAGAAGACGATTGCCTTAAAGAGCAAAGAAGAGAGCGATGAAGAAGAAGAAGATCCAATTGAAGAGCTTGCAATGGCTGTCAATGATCTTAGAAAATGGTCAAGATTCAAGCCACGCAAGAAGAAAACAAATGGTAATAGGTCAAAAGATTCTGACAGTTCCGATAATGAATCGATGTGCTTTAACTGCAACAAGCCTGGCCACTTCAAACAACAATGCCCACTTCTCAAAAACAACAAAGGAAAGAAAAAGAAGAAGAAGGCCTTTGCAGCGACTTGGGATGATGAAGAAGGAGAGGAAGTTTTGAATAGTAGCTCAGAGGAGGCTAACTTGTGTCTTATGGCAAAATCAGATTCAGAAGCAAGCTCAGAGGAATCTAGTGAGGGAGGTGACTATTCTTATAAAGAATTTGTTTTATGTGTCTTGATCTTACTAAAGAAGTTGATACTCTTGAATCTAAAATTGAAAAACTGAAATCTGATTGGAGAGAACTTGCTCGTGAAAATTTTAGGTTAGAAACTGAACTTGAAAATATTCAAAACCTAGAATGTAAAAAATGTAAAATTTTAGATTCAGAATTATCAAGACTTAAGAATAGCTCTGAGAATCTTGAAAAAAAAGAAAACTTGAGTCTTAAGGAAATCATTGACACCAGGAAAAATGATTTTATAAATAGATGCACCTCACTTGTAACTGAAAATACAACACTAAAGACCAAAGTCCAAAATCTTGAGAAATCTCTGAATAAATTTTCAAGAGGCGAAAAATCTTTCAACATGCTATTGGGAAATCTAATTTTTGCTAACAACAGAAAAGGACTAGGCTTTGGGAAAACACAAGTTGAGGATAATGCGAAAGGTAAGAGTGTCTTTGATAGATGTGAAATAATTGGACATCATGTTGAAAATTGTAGTCATAGGAACAAGAACACAAAATTTATACAAGTTTGGGTTCCTAAGAATTCTACAAACAAATTTCATGTCTATTGGAACAAGAATAAAATGAAAAAACAAGTTTGGGTTCCAAAGGGTTTGTTTATTCACAATGCTTCAGCCACTAACAATCATGGACCTATAAAAACAAATAGGTCACAAAAATATTTCATCGTGTAGGTATGGTGGCAGGCTAAGGAACAACAACAGTGTTCTCTGGATTTTGGCTGTTCCAGAAACACAACGGGCAACAAAGAAAAGTTCCTTAACCTAGTACAAAGGTGATAGAATCACAATGGGCAATCATGAAAAATTATCGTAAAGATAAAACAGGTGAAGGTATATTTATTTGATCGATATATTGAATGTGATAATCAGCACCGTATTCTGAATTAAATCAGCCAATAATGTGAGATGATGATTTTTTTTCTGACTTGTTCAACATAGTTGGCCAATTATATTTATGCCAAAAACACTATTCTTTGAATTATTTCATACATATACGTTTGGATTAAACATAGTGTTTTGTTGAATGATAATACATTTGGTTATAATTCGGCTAACTCTATATTCACAGTTTCTGATTATTTACACGACTTCAATTCAAATTCAAGAATACTGTAAAAAGTTGAGTTTGAGTTTTTGTGCACTCTTCATGGTCTGGTCTATCAAATTTAGTTAGTGATATTTTGGAGTGAAAGAGAAACTCAGATGCAGATCATACTGGTAATCTAGTTGACAGAAAACTTACTAATTGAACGTGATTTATGATGAGAAATTTAGCAATTACATTGTTTTTCAAAAGAAAATATCTGCATATTTTTCATTACAAATAATTTTCAAATAGCAGAAACTTTTTTCTCATATAACCCCTTCAAGAAAATCATTTTTTGACCGTATTTTCAGATTAGTCATTTTTATTTTATTTTAAATGACAAATTTTGACTAATCCGACTCCCTACTAATTATCAAAAAGATAAATAGTGATTGAAAAAGTGATAAGTGTTGATATTTAACGTACATTACTCAAGACAGTATATTTGGAAAATTTCTTTAGGAATTCAAACAAGAGTTATAAAACTTTTTGTTGGGTAAAGATTCCATGACCATTTCTATATCTATCATATTTCTATCGACCATTGTTTATCAAATCTTAAATATAGTTTGTCGATATGTGGTACTATAATCAGGGATCATTTGTTTTTCATTTCACAATTTTTTGTAAAAATAAATAAATACCAAAGTATTCACTCTCATTTAAAAGTCCTCATGGTTATGAATGGGTGAATTACTTGGATTTTTGATTATGTGCTTCCATGCTCATTTAAAAGTCCTTACGGTTATGCATGTATGGAACGCATATCAAAATTAATTGATTAAATAAACAAGTTGATTCTAATTCCATTTAAAAGTCCTCACGGTTATGCGTGATTAGAAGATACTTGAATTCATTTTTAAAATTAAATTGGAATACTGCTAATCTCATTTAAAAGTCCTAACGGTTATGCATGATTAGTAGATATTCAAATTCCTGTTAAAAATGTACCACAAGTAGATACAACTGTATGATTTTATTAGAACATCATTTCCATTCATTCTAAAAGTGGAATATGCGCCTAACAAGGGTAGTTATGATTTTTGTTTGATTTTTATTGAAGTTTAATATTTATATTCAAATTGAGTTTTAATGTTAGATTAATATCGATCACTTTATTTCTATTTTCTCTAACACTATTATTCGTTTGCTGATAACAAAAGGGGGAGAGAAAAGTCAAGATTTTGTCAAATAAAATCAAGCAAAGGTCAAATAATTTTCCATTTGCATCTAGCCTCATTTGTATATTTCTATTTGTATGCATATATGTAAGGGGAGCATCGTGTAGAGAGGAAGCATTTAAATAGGGGGAGCAATTAGAGTATATCATTGATCAAATACATTTAACACAGTCAAAATCTTAAATATATGTTTGTTATCATCAAAAGGGGGAGATTGTTGAATATGCGCTTATATGATTTTTGTTTGATGATAATAAACACACACACACACACACACACACATATATATATATTCATTTAAATGTATTTGTTAATGTACTATTTTATTTTTCATAGATTAAATAAATATTTGTTGAATAAAATAAATTACACAGAATTTGAATTCAAACAGAATAAGTTACAAAGAATTTGAATTCAAACAGAAATTTTATTCAAACAAATATTTATTACAATTTTGAATAGTACAATTTCAAGCTCTCGCTATAACTATACAACTTTGATTACAATACATCACAATTTCATATTTACAGTTTTCCTCACTACATATCACTCACACTCGTAGTTTATCTTCAACTTCATTCCAGTTAGAATCCAGCATCTGAGCAATCTGCAAAAATATTCACTAACGCGGTAAAATTGAAAAAGAAATATTTTTGCAACATAAAATGAAATATGATTTTTGAAAATATGATTTGCCTCAGTTATTTGGGTTGTTCGTCATTATTCACATTTGAATTCATCATACACGAACAATGTGACATGCACAGTGTATCACTGTACATGCCACAAGGCCGTGCACATCGATATACACTTGATAATGCTACAGGAACAGGTGAGCACAGGTCAAACCCAAATGAAAAGCCAGGTTCAACTCACGTGCAATACATTTAAAATCACGATGCGAGCACAAGGTCAAACCCGAGTTTTGAAACTGGATTCAACTCAAGTGAAATTTCAAAAATCAACATGAAATACATGGAGACAAAGTCTAGCTACAAGTTAGACACAGTGCATATATGGAGACACAAGTACAATATCAAACAGCAGGTCGAAAAGTACTCAGGGATGAACACATGACCAGACACACATGAACATGGTGAGAAACACAAGTGAAATAACTCAGCATTGAAGTGGATGTACAAAGCTCAAGTTCAATCCCAAAGCAACCAGCAATGCATTCAACAGAGACCAAGTTCATATGTACAGTGTGGCAATGCACCAACCAGAAATTCAAGGCAATAGAGATGAAGCAATGAACAACAGAATGCATCCAGATGACAAAGTGCTCAATGCACAGTGCAGACAAATGCACAATTCATATGAATACTGTAACAATCAAGTTCAAGTCAGACCAACAAAATGCACCAGTGATATTAAGCACACATGAAACAGTGCAAGATGGTCAGAACAAACATCAAGACCAAACTACACAAACTTCAATGACCAGTTCATGCATGCATCAGTGACCAAACATAGAACAACAAGCTCAAACCAAAGTATAGTGAAGCAACTTGACTACAAGTCAGTAAATAGTTCAGTGGTAAAGATGAGTGCAGACTCGAATGTATAGTTCAAGTGTGTCAACAGTGAAGTGAACATCAGTGACAAGGTCAAGTACAACAATGCACAAGTGACACAACGAACATGAAGCATGCAAGCTCGAGCACAAGATATGGAAACTCCACAATACAAAAACTGCAACAAACACAAGTAAATGAGACAGCAGTATGCATGTGCAGACAATCAATACACTATATATACAACAGGGAGCATGGTACAATGCAAACTACAATATCCACAACAAACTACTCAGTGAAGCCCAAGTATACAACTACAGTGTCATGACCAAAGAAAAATCAAAGAGGAGTATCAGTGTACACAACATCAAGTTCAAATAACAAGCAGTGAATCCAGACAGGGCCGAGCAACTGATATATGGTGATGCAGTCAACAACTACACAAAAGCTCAAGTAATCAAGTAAACAATATAGCAATGACCACAAATGGAACACAAGTCAGTGGCAAGCTACGAACACCGAGTGCAACAGCAGTATCAAAATGATCAAATACAAATACCACTGACTCAAACAAACCAATTAATGGACAAGTGATACCAGTAGAATGAACAACAGCCGCAAGAAGGATGCAAGTTCGAAACAGATTCAAGCCAAAGTCAAAAATAAATCATCAGTGTTCAACGTCAAAGATCATGGCCGAAGTCAAATGAATTCAACACCGTGGTGACAACGTAACAAATTTAATGCCATGTAAATCAATGATATAGTGGATGAACGAAGTTCAACAGTGCAGAGATGACCAAGTCAAAAATCAAATACATATCTTTGAAAAAGTCACAAATCAAAACAGGAAAGTTCTTGCCGTTTGAACCAAGGGAAAATCGAACGCTACAGAATAGAAACCGTGTGCATCAAGTCATCAAATCATGAAATAGGAAAGTATGGAATCCATATAAATTCGCACCCAATTATCATCATCGGCTATGAGCGAACAAAGTCGAAAATCAAGCTATCAATCGGAAATCAAAAGTACAAGTCACATACCAAATTGAAGTCGAACTCCAGAAGCCCTAAATTTCATAAACCCTAATTGCAAGCAAAGCAAACAGTGAACTCGATCAAATAGGAGCGACCGACATCATCTCAAGAGACGATCAACAAATAAAGCAAGAGAACCAAGTTCAATCGAGCAGGAAAAGTCACGATCGTCTATATTTACTGGAAGCCCTAATTTGGACAAAGAACGAACGAAGAATCAAAGCCGCCATTTTCTTCACAAGCCAGAAAAAAAGAGGATCGGGTGAAAGAAAAATTGGGCCGGCCTTGTTAACAAGGGCTTTAGTTTATTATTAGGGTTTAATTTTATTAAAGGGGTTTTTGATTATTAGGTTTATTTTTATTTGTTCTTTTCGAATCAAGTCTTGGTAAATCACCACCTAGGTTGTAGGTAGTGTTAGATTGTCTAGTTAGAATTAGTTTAGTGAGCAGGGTGTGCGAGTTTGCAAAACTCTATAGGCGGTAGCAGGGTATGCGAGTCTGTTAGAGTGTTTGTAAGCGGGAGACTGTTTAATTCTAATAGAAATCTGGGAATGCAGCAGTAGGAAGGGGTTGCCGAAGCTGGGTAAATTTTGTGTGTGATTTACTTTTCAGCATATTTATTTCTGCAGTTTGTTTTTGTGTTTAATTCGAGAAAATTTACTATAACCCTATTCACCCCCCTCCTCTAGGGTTAATCTAGATCCTACAGTTGTAACTGTTACATTTGGGTATAAATTTGAATATAAGTAAATAAATATATGGAAATTGAATGAATTCAACATTATACAAGCAATTCTGATAATTAATGGAAATAATAAACTTGAGTGCAATATAAAGTTAGTGATGACATTTATGCAAGTCAACTTTTATTTAGGCAGCTAAATTCAGAGTAGGAAATCAATTACATTTAAATATAGGTAAATGTTCAGTAATGTGAAATAGGACTGTAATTGTAAAATGTGAATGTAATAACATAAATGGAAATGTATATTTTATTCATAAGATGAAATAAAGGAATGAAACCAACTTGAATAAATTGATTGAGGTTGTAATTATAATAATTGTATATATTTGGCAAATTCAATATAATTGAAAATAACAGTTGTTAAAAAAGAAAATGAAAATTTGAATATATAGTGAAAGATAAACAAATAATAACTAGGTTTATAGAGTGATAATAGATTTAATAAAAAGAGTAGAATTGAAGCAAGGCAATTATTGGAAATTAATTAATTGGAATTCAATCCGTAATATATGGATTTATTGGGGATTTAAACTTATACTTTTTAAATTAGATAAAATACAGTGTTTACATGCAATGACTTTCTATATTTTATTTCCCTATGTTTATTTCTCTAATTTTTATTTTCTATTTTATTTGTATAAACTTTGAATATGTTTATTTTATTTTTGATTGATTTTATTTTTAATAATAGCTTAGAAATTTCTAGAGAAATAGGTTGCTTTTTTTTTATTTGTTGCCTTTTTCTTTTCCCTTGCCTTTCCATTGGCATAGACAATTACTTTCGATATTCATAGCCGTGAATTCTTCTCATAATTCACACACATATTGCTCCTCAAAGTCCTCTTTTCATTGCATGCAAACCAAGGAAATTTTTTTAATAAATACATCAAGTTATTTGTTGCCTTTTTATTTCCCAAGCCATTCAAACTCTTGCCTTTTATTGCCTAACCTCTTTATTTCTTATCTTAGCAGTTCATTCCTTTAACCTAGCCGCCATATCATTTGTAATTCACGTACAAAGAAAACTTCTCATCTCCAATTCATTTGCGTTTAAAAAAAATATATGAGCTCTAGATCTAATACATGGCTTCTCCTTCCTCTTCTTCTTTTTCTATTTTCTTTTCTCTTTTCTTTTGTTCTTCTTCAAGCATGGCTTGGTCTCCACCTGTTTTCGACCACACCACCTTCTCCTCACCACCAAAGCCTAGCCGTGACCACCACGAAAGCATACATCACCAAAGTTTGATAACAAACCCTAACCAAGCCATGTATTGATCCCCTTGCATTGATTTATCAAAGGTTATGACATTAAGTCCTTATTTTTCCATTGTTTTAATCTCTATTCTTTGTAGTGAATCATGATCTTATGTTTATGATATTTGTTTTCTTTATTTTGTTATGTACAAGATGTCGATTTTGGGCTCTCTTTTCACTGAAGTCTGCATCTTGCTTCGTTTTATCAAAATGTTATGTCCCTTTGATCCATATTGTTCATAGTTTGATTCATAATCTTGTATGTTCAATTATACACTTATGTTTGTGTAATTGTTTGTATACAAGATATGGATCCGACTATTCATCCACTCAAAAAAATGTTGTCGTGCCTTGTCGTGCTTATCAGAGTTTCAGTTTTATGTTTTGAATTTGATCTTCAGCCTTGAAAATGTGAGTTTTATCACTCTAGACATACGTACTTATATTTTTTTGGAATAATGACAAGTGAATTGTATAAATCTATATGCTACGTCCATATATGCCTGTGATATGTTATATGATGTTAAATGTTGTTTATATTTTTTTACATCATCTAATATGTTATTATATGACATACTGTTCATTTTATCTACTATATCTCACCGTACAAGTTCCCTATCACTATGGGTTGAAATGATACATACCCGAACGAACATTAGAATAAGGAAAAATCATTATGAGCCGAAATGATAGGCTTGAATGATTTTTATTGCATTTGATTTACTTGGGATTGCGGGTTTGAAATGATAGATCCTGGATTTTTTTTTTTTTAATTACGGATTGAAATGATAAATATCCATATCACTTGACCTAGGTTAGAAAATTATATATAGAACCATGGATAAATTTTAAATAATATTTTCCTAAAAATTATTAAATAATTTGGGTTTTAAGATATATGAGATTTTCGCTTAAAGATTTGATTTAAAGATTTGAAATATTGTATTTCCATAAGGTAAAATTTTATAAGTTGATTTTGGTCTTAATTGTAATTTAAAATCTTTATTTGGTTTTAAATTGTAATGTAAGGATCTTTGTTTATGATAAATAACATAATAATTAAGTTTTATTTAATTTGGAATCTAAAATCTAACCTAGTAAATTTAATAAAGGTTATTTCTTGAAACGAATAGGGTTTGTATAATAAATAATGTATTTTGAATTGATAAATGAACTGTAGTTTTGATTGGACTTAGTAATAAAATTTATTTAATTTGGAGTCATAGTTAATTGATGTCTAGATGAATAGATTTATAAAGAGGATTGGACTGTTATATTAACTATGAGAAAATACTTGATTTACGGTTATGTTTTGTAAAAATAAATGATTATGATTTAAATGGAAAATGCAACTTAAAATGAATTTGGTTTTCAAATGAAAGTTAAGTAAATTTAGTGATAAGGGTATTTTATTTGTGGGATGGATATTTTAAAATAAAGTGTAAAGTTATTTGTTAAAAATAAAAGTTAAGTAAAATAGGGTAATTTTGACTTATTAATGAATTATGGTTTAATTTGGAAATTTATTGATAAAATTTTATTTTATTAAATCATAAGTTAAATGATATTCACATGAATATTTTTGAAGCATGAAATGTGATTTTTATAAGTTAAATTGGCTAAAAATTGAAATTTTAATGTAGCTGAAATATACAATGTTTTGGAAAGTTATAATTGAATGAATAGACTTATAAATGCTACAACTTTGACATGAATATTATTTGACATTTAATTTAAATGGTTAAATGAATCTTGTTTGGAAGATATTAACATTGAATTTAAATGGTCTAAATAAATATGTTTCAAAGTATTTGGTTTCAGAGTTGTTATAACTTGAAAGTAATATGGCTTTGGAAATGAATTTATTTGAAATTGTATTTAAATAAGAATTGTATTTAAATGTATAAATTTGGAACTTATTGAAATTGAAGATTTAAGAATATGACTTTATAAAGCGTTTGGGTTAAGATGATGTAAAGGAATATTTCAAGTTTAATAAATTGAAGGAAATATCTAGTGACCTGGAAATTTGGGTCTTATTTAAATGATTTGGTTTTGAGTTGGAATTGACATATTGATTTGGTTTTGGAATAAAATAATATAGTATTTAGTTTGGAATTGGATATTATTTTGGAAGGTATATGGATTTGGAAATATTACCATTTTTGAAAAAGGATATTATTTTGGAAAGTAATGGTATTTAAACTTTAAATGGTTTTGGAATAGAAAAGTTTAGAAATAAATATCCATGGGTAATAATAACGTTGGGTTATTAAAGAGACCAGATCAGAAGTTTTCATACTCTCTGCCAACTCCGAACTCCACTTTAACAACCGTGTATGCGGTGGATATTTGAGAATGAAGTAGGATGGTTGCAGCGTTTCTTTGAAGTATACACATGGACCCCACTCCCGTGAGTTGGCTTTAGGTGGCTAAAACAGGTGTGATCGACGGGTTAAGAAGGTAGCAGCTCTTATCGGACACACTCCTTCGATACAATTCTATTACTTTGTGATTGATTGGGGCCCTTTTGAAATAGGGGAGTGGCTCGAGGTGGCGGTATTAGCTGCTACACGCTACCACCGGTCCGAAAGCGTAATTGGTATATCTACCTTGACATTGCCTAGTTGTGCCATGTCACCTACCCTAGCGTGCCTTGTACGAGTTTGATTTGTGTCGTACCTATGGAGTATCCTTTGGTAGTCTCCTGATCAGGAGGTATTACGGTACTGTATAGACTATTGGCACTATTACGTAATAAGAGGAATATTGGGTCACTCGTTAACGCTATTTAAAAGTAAGTTTATTTTACTTATAGACATTATTATAATAGAGACATATTACTACATAGTAAATAGTTTAACGGATCCTTAGAGGATGGGCGGTCCCAAGCATCCTTTAAGTTACTTGTACCTTATATTACAGTTCACTTGAGTTGGTTTACATTGTATAAGTATGTATGTATTGACTCGAGTATGTGTTTTTCTTTACGCTCGGGTCAGAGCGAGTGATACCGCATTTGAGACTCACTTTCAGAGTTGGAGCTTTGCTTTAAGATCCAGCTATCTATTTTGATTTTAGTTATTCAGTTGATTCCAGGGATGTATTCAGCTTTGTGCTTGTTTATCATATTGAAACTTCTGTTGTATCTTGTTTTACTCTGATGTACATTTATATAGGAGCTTCATGAACTACTATCTCTTTTCTTCCGTTGCATTATATTACTCTGTCTGTGATCTGTGATTTATTTACTGTATATTTTGAGTTTCGCCATATTTAAATTAAAAATTCGGTATTTTGAGCTATTCAAGTCAGGCATATGTGTCTATCTATGCACTTGAAGGGTGTGGCAATGTGGCATGATAGGAGGTTCTTGCATTTGGTTTGGTAGCGAGCGGATGACTCTTACTCCAACATGTCCCGCTTGAATGGTCCAAAATAGTGGGTCGTTACATCAAACGTCTGAGTCTGTGCAGAATTGGTTTCAGAACCTGTAGTCAGACGTCTGATTATGTCGTCTGAGCTGAAGCAAAACTTTTCAATAACTTAAGTCAGACGTCTGACCATTTTGGCCAGACGTCTGACCATTTGGCCAGACATCTGAGGCGACTTTCTGCCTGTTTTCACGTGTGGACTTGGTGTGAAGATTTGTGACAACCGCAGAGGCAATTTCGGAACATTGCCTAGGGTTTCTATTCTCCTATATAAGCTAGCTTCAGCTTCCAAATCTGTGTGTGCGGTGAAAACAACTGATAGAGATTAGCCTCCTCCAATTAGGATTTATCAAAAACCTAATTTTTTTTCCATTCTTTTCTCCAAAAATCAATTTCTAATAAGAATTTTGATCATTGTATTCAATCTCTTATACTCTTCTCATTAATATTAATAAAAGCTCTTTCTTAAAGTGGATGTACACTAACACAATATTAATCGAACCACTATAAATCGTTGTGTGATTTATTTTTTGTTATTGCTGTGATTTCTGAATTACTTGTTTGGGATTGTGATTGTTTTGGATTGGTTGAGATCGGAACTAGGTCTTTGATTCGTCGTTTTTACACTTCTTACCATGATCCCGTCTTCCACTGTGCTTGTGGGGTTTCGATTTGAGTGGTCTCGAGTTGGATTCCCACCCCAACATACATTTAAATAACATTTGCAATAGTCAGTTCGTGAAGTTCGTGGGAAAATACATGTTCTTTTATTCTTCGATTTGTTGGAGAACTTACTGATTTTACAGTTTCATTTCTCTTTTGCTTTGCCTTTTTGTTAATTTTAGGTTGTGCATCGGCTATATTTATTTTCATGATATTGTTTGGTCAAAGCAGTACTTAACATTGATTGTTTATCATCGGAGTATAACATAAAACTGTAAAATCAATAAATAAAATAAAACCTTTTAAATTATGCACTTATATTGATGGTTAGAGTTTGGAATTTTATGTCTTTATACAACATGTGTAACAAGAAGTTTATTGGTGATTTGTTACTAATTTAGGACAGAGGAAGTTAAATGAGTTTGAAATAGATTTTAGGTAACATGTGAAGATTGGTGACATACTTCACATGGGAGAATATGCAAATGTTAACACATAACATTAAGCTTGTTAAATAAACATAAATCTTAACAATGAATACCATTTAGGATTGCTTAGAAATTATTACATAACATGATGATTAATATATTAGCAACTCATCGTTTAGGCAAAAAAATATTATTGCTCATATTAAAGATTACATAATATGACCGATTTTTTTATTGAAGATTACCATGAATAACATTTATTTTTGGAGTATAGTTTTACTCATATATTATCATACATAAAAATATGATATGGTGTATTTTCAGTAATAGTCTTCTTTTTAGTTACAAAACAGTTACAACATAATAAAAGAAGTGATAATAGTTGTATGGGTATGAGGGTGTGCGTACGTCCGCTGCGTGCATAAAGGTTGAACAATCTTAAGTTTGGCAATAAGGAATGTGACCTCATTTTACAACAACGGATCAACCATTATGACTTGGTTACAAATTAAAATATACTAGGACATAAGCATCATCTATTTCATAGAGACTGGTGTCTCTACACCTGTAAAAATACGACGAGTGTTGAAAAACTTACATCTTTAAACTTGGCTATTATGTCAATAGATCATATCCTAGATCTTTAGATACACATAAGTTTTAATTTCATGCATATCTGATGCATCGCATCAAGCCATGCCAAGAAAGGAGTCAACGAAACATACCTTAAGTCGCGAACAGCCTCCTAAATTCAAAACCCTAAGTCGGAATGTCTCTGATCCATCATACGTCGCTCCGCGACTTAAGTCCATCGCCGATTGCTAAGTCGCTCAGGACATACGACCTATGTAAGTCGCAGAAACCCTAGGTCATCCGCTCTTTAACTTCTTATGCCGCTCTATCAAGCTGTAAATCACGAAGCCCTAGGTCGCTTCCACCTAGGTCGCTCCAGAATTCCTAGGTTGTTCTGACATTGATTCGCAAGCAAATCCTTAAGTCGAAGCTGCTTCAGTAGGTCGTAAGGTGCTTGTGTCGCTGCTTGCTTATGTTGTTACTTCCCATATGTCGCTGCCATGTTTCCTTTGAGTCGCTACTAGATGCGAAGTTTGCTGAGTAGCTGCTTGGTTTTATTTGTCGTTGTGATGTATTGTTTCTTAAGTCGTTTGCTATTTGTTAAGTCATGTGTTGAGTTGTGAACGAGTTATATGTGTTGTAATCTTCTATAAATAGGGGTGTGTTGTCATTTGTAAAGGAGTTGATTTTTGAATAAAATTTGTGTGTGAGATTTTGGCCACCTTTGTTGAAGTTGAGTGTGATCTCCTTCTTCTTTCCATCTTCGGTTATTCGTGCGCGAATCAACGAATCTGAAGCCAATTCTCGGTATCACTTGCGAGTGATCAACGATCGAATTGTAGATCTTTCAACACGGTATCTTTCGAGATCAACGGGTTGGAGATAGCTAGATTCCGACATCATCACGATCAACGGAATTGGGCATTTATCGTTCTATAAGTTATTTACACCAAATCATCATTTCGTGAGTAAGATCCTGGATAGGTTGTGACAGTTTGACATCTACACTGTTCAATCCTAGTCTAAGCTACATCAAATTGGTATCAAAGCCAGGTTAGAGCCAAGTTAGAGAAAGAAACGAGATTGTTTAATGATCATGCCTCCAAGACGTGCTAATCGCTATCATAATGTTGAAGATGTGTATAGAAGACAAGAAGCTGAACACATGGAGCAGCGTATCAATGAAAAGTTCAATGAGGTTATTGATAAATTGGAGAAATTGATGAAAGACATGAATCAAAATCAAAGGAGAACGTCACCAGTTTCAAACCAGAGTGAAAACAGGGTTTCACCATCGGTTTCAGGAGAAAGGAGGATGTCACCCCAGTCTTAGGAGAGAATCATCAGTGTCAATGATGAGAAACCACCATGGGTATCGAAATGAAGAGGGAAGAACTCAACGTGGGTTCGAGAATGAATCATATCGTGATGCTGAAAGACAGGGTAGAAGGGATATGCGTGGTCATAGAGACGTAGATGGTCAAGATCGATATCGAAATACATATGATTTTGAGGAATATGGTGATGGAGGTAGTATTCACTATCGAAATCGAGGCCAAGTGCGAAATCAATATCTGGATTCAGAAAATGATCGTAAATGGGAGTCAGGTATGAGGATGGAAATTTCAGAATTCAAAGGTAGTATGCAAGCAGAAGAATTTATTGATTAGTTGTCGAATGTGGAAGAAATTTTGGAATTCAAGGATGTGCCTGAGAATCGCAGAGTCCAATTAGTTGCTACAAGACTAAGGGAAAGAGTTATGGCTTGGTGGCAACAGACTAAACTAACTTGGGAGAGAATGGGAAAATCAAAAGTTGTCACTTGGGAGAAGATGAGAAAGATGATGAAAGCGACTTTCTTATCGTACAATTATCAATCTCTTATGTATCAACGATTGCAGAATTTGAGACAAGAGACGAGGTCAGTGAATGACTATGTAGATGAATTCTATCAATTGATTGCAAGGAATGATATTATGGAAACTGAGGAACAGCTAACGGCTAGATATATTGGAGGGTTACGAACGCAAATTCAAGATATGGTTAATATGTTTAATCCAATGTCCGTTGCTGAAGCACATCAGAAAGCCCTAGTTTGGGAGAAACAAGGGAGACGAGGAAGTGGTGTGTTTACGAGTTCTAATAACCAGAATAAGGGTGTTAGTAGCAGTGCTAATGTTTCCAAGGCAGTCAATAAACCAATTATCAATGAAGCCGCTAAAGCAAAGGTCAATAACAGTATCAAATGCTATAATTGTCAGGAGTTTGGCCATAAAAGTAATGAATGTACAAAGCCAAAGAAGAGAGCGTTAGTTGCAGAGGAATGTGAGTACGAGGATGAGGAAGCTGAAGTCGATTACTCTCAACCATCGAAGTTTGATGAAGGTGAAGAAGTTGTGTCAGGAGACGAAGGGTGTAACTTGATGATAAGGAGGTCTTGTTTGGTGCCAAAGCATGAGAATGATTCTAGTTGGTTGAGAAGCAATATCTTTTAATCGTTTAATAGTTTTGTGCCGGTTTCCTTTAATATTTAATTCGGACTTAATTTGTAAATTAGGGTCTTTTTTTTGTAATTATTTTTAATTTTGTAATTTACTTTTAATCGTTTGTAATTTTCAAGTCGTGTGACTAAGGGACGAACTACGGTGGTATAGTTCGAGAATTCGCAACTCAGTGGCTGAGTTGTGGTAGGGTTTTTTGAGCGTAGAGTTAAGTCAATAGTGGGTGTCATGATTTTACATGTGTAAGCGTCTAACTGCTTAATTTCTAGTGGAAACCTTGGGAGCAGCACGTAGGTAAAATTTTGCCCAAGCTGGGTAGATCTGTGTTGTTCTATTTCTGCTTTTAATATTCTACTATTATCTGTGCTGCTATTATTCTGCTATTACCAATGCTGCAATTATTATATATATTTCCGCATTTAATTTTTATAATTAATAGTATCACCCTATTCACCCTCCCTCTAGGGTGAAATCAATCCCATATATCCGACTTTAATTCGAAAAACTAGATTATTTTAAATATTTGGTCTTTTAAATTAAAATTGGAGTTTAATTCGTCTTAAGTGTTTTAAATCGTTAAAATAAAATTGGACTAGAAATCGATATTAATTAAAATGGTTTAAAATAATAATTGAAATGAAATTCTAAATCATTTAGTTGAATTGTCGAACCAAATTTGAAGTTAAAAATGAACATTTCAAAAGATAAAGTTAATTCGAATTGAAATTTGAAGTCAAATTGATTTGAAACTAAATCTAAATTTAGTTAAATGAATTGCAAGATTAGAAAATTGAGTTTTGTTGATTTGAAATTCGGACATGGGTCCAGATCTGTTGAAATGGAAGGAGACCGTTTGATTTGATTTTATTTTCAAGCTAAATTATTTTAATGTAAACTATTTAAAATCTTTTTTTAATAATCAATTTATTTCTGTTTTCCAAACTATTTTACTTTATACACCATTTTCAATACTCAACCATTTTATGTTAACTATTTTAAATCTCTAAACTATTTAAACTATTTTTTAAAATTTCAATCTATGCAAGTTGAGATGTTTTATTTGTATCGCTGATTTAAATACGAAAGTGGTTAAATCAAGTTATAAACTAAGTTGAAATGTGAAATGATATTTTCAAGGGAAAATGATATATTTGAGTAAATATGCTATTTTTAAATGAAGTGATATTTTGAAATGAATATGATATTTTGATATCCGATATTAATCATTTTCGAAATGCAAAAGAATCAACCGGTGTGTAAAATGACGTTTGGCTATTAAAGAGACTGAGATCTCTTATTGGCATGCACTCTATTAATATTGACCACTTTGACAACCGTGCATGCGTGGATGATATCCAGAATGTAGTGGTTGATTTGGTGAACGTTTACTGGAAAAAAGTAAGAGAACGATGATGGATAGACTTGACATTTGTGTCGTAACTAAAATGACTAAAACAGGAGCCTATGTCTGACCAATGAGATTATCTACCTCTAGCGTCATTGATCCCTCGTATTTCTATCGTGATTTTGTACTCGGTCGGTGCATCCTTTTGTTTGGATTGATGGTCGTGGTCGTCCATGTATAGGTTACGACCAGCCAGAAAGGGTAAACTAATAGAATCCTACTTTGGGAATTACCTCACATGCCTTGTCATATTTATCATTATGTGAGCCCATTACGACTTTGGTTTAGTATTGTACTTATAGAGGACTCACTGGCTACCAACATTGCTGGTTGTGTTATAGCATCTGCATAGACACATGCTATAAAAATGTTTTAAGTTGGATCAATGTAAATCCTAAACGCTATTTTGATATTTAGTTTACTGATAGACATTACCTATTATACCATATACTATTATATATAAATAGTTTAAAATATCCTAAGAGACGGAAAATCTCGTAACATCTCTTAAGTTATTGCATGCACATTATACACTGGATAGGAGATATAAAATCTGGTAAACATCTATAATGTTGTTACAGTCATATTTTGTGATATTGATTACTTACATAAGAGTATTTTAGTTTTGACTCGAGTGGTTTGTCTTTTCATTATACTCGAGCCAGCCTGAGTATTTTAGTATATTGTAGATTATTATTCTGAAGGACGAAGACAAAGATTTGGTATATTATATTACTAGTATTATTTCACTACATCATTTGTTCTACTGCATTATTTTATTATATTGACTTTACATATAATTCTGATTTATGTTATAAAGTGTAATCAAATGTATACTATTAAACAACTTCATAAACTGCTTATTTGGTTATTATATTTTGTCATTCCACTGTGAGATTCTGTGTTTTGTTTTCTTCCTTTCTTAAATTTCTTAATTAACCCCTCTGATAATTCATCTTTTTGAATGGTTTGGGTTGGACGTGAGTGGTTATTTTCGATTTGAATCGTCCGAAAAGGTGGGTCGTCATAGTTGGTATCAGAGCTTTGGTTTAGTGATACCTTACCCTGTTGGAGGGATAAACTCATTAGAGATAGGGTTACCAGTACCCTAGAATGAGTATGAGTGTGTGTGTCTATATATGCATACATACATACATACATACATATATACATATACATATATATATATATATATGAGAGCGTATTTGTTAGTGTTATCAAATGTTTTGTATTGTGTTAATTTATTCATTGAATATTTTTGAATTCTAGTCGGTACATAGGATGCTGTGGCATCGATGGGGATTTCTAAACACTTGAAAATGGTAGACCGACACAAGATTGTTTTGAAAAAGGTGAAGGAAATAATTTTTCTAGTATTATATTATGTATTTAAAAGAATAATTTTCATAAACAGATTTTTGTTTATTGATTGTGTTGTTTGCTAGGAAATGATAATATTTGATTATCATCATTTGTTATTGGTTGGTCATGGCTCTTAAAACTATTGACTATTGTATGTTATAAGAAAATGTAATTTTATAAATATGATTATAAATTAGGATTTATAAATAAAATGAATATGAAATTGGAAATTTGAGAACTTATATTCTGATGCTTTCGAAAATGGTTTTTAAAGTTTGGAAAATAAAATATCAGTAGTATTTGGAAGTATTTTACAAATAGAAACGTTTCAAAGGAGATTTGGAAAATGTTTTCAAAAGAGTTTTGAAGGAAGTGGATATGGTACTCCTAACTTTTGTCGTTGGAAAATAATTTTGACGATGACCACAGCATAATCGACGTTCATTTTCGAGTCCCAAAGTGGTGGAGACCACTTAGTATCTTTGCTACAAATTTTGTTTGAAAATGGATTTTTATTAAAAATTTATTAAGTAGATTTGATATAAAAAATATATATGTGTGTATATTATTTCAAAGAAATTTACAATGAAACCGGTGTTTAATTCTTAAGTTTTCTATTATTTAGTGATTCTCTATCACTGAAATGAAGTGAATTATTAATAATTATTGAACTTCTAAATTTTTAAGTAAATAAATTTGAAAGTTAAGATAAAATATAAATTGAATCAAAGTTATAACTCTTAAATGGAATGACGATAGAATTTAAAGCAAGTTTAAACTACTGAAAATTCTAATTAATTGAAATGAATAAGATTAATTTGTATAATGCCCAATCGCATTCTAAAAACATATATAAGGCTTACCAAATGTTTATAAAGCTAAAATGTCAATACAAATGTGTAATTGAATGAAATACTGTAACGATCGTGATTTTTGACCCTCGAAAATTGACACTAATACATCAACTGTATCACACGTCGATCAATCGAATGTCGAAAATACCAATTGTTAGGGGAAAAGAAGAAGAAAGAAGACAAGAAGAAAACTAAACAATAACATATAAACTCATAATAGCAACAGAACAATAAATAATAAAAAATAATATATGTTTATACAAAATGAGCTATAATTGTTATTGTATACCATCATCAGAGTACAACAATCAACAAATCAATGTGGACAGTTACAATAGCTAGTCCCCTCAAGTGCTAAATATACAGCCTATACACACAGCGGAATATAATCAAGTACGTGGAATACGCTTAAGAATCTCCAGCACATCTCCTGTGCTCCATAGCATCCTAACCTGAATCTGTTATACTTAGTCTGACCTGGGCATTATAATAAAATAACATCCGACTCAGTCGGAAAAACTAGTGTGAGAAAATACACTCGATTTGATTTATTACTGCCTTCAAAATCCTTTGAAAATAAAGGTATCTCATAAGACCATACCACACATAAATATGATGGGTTTTTACCTTATGATAACCAAAATGTTTTATATCAAAATTATTAGATAATATAATAGTGTCTATAGAAAATAAACTACAAATAGATGAAATGGTTGCACCTCACGTTTTAGCATAGTTGGGCACATCCAAAACCATACAGGCTCGTAGTAGATACTGGATTACATACAATGATAGGGCTACTGGGGTACCACCCGCCGTAGTATAACTCTAGAAAAATGTATCGAGATCGAACCTGTTGATCTCTACCAATACAAGATTGGCCTATTCCTTACTGAATAGTACCGAATATGATCACCACTAATGGGTCCCAAAAATACAACAAACGATAAATAGTGATGATGAATGTCCACTTTAGACGTGGTGACAATACCCTAATAGGAGCGACCCATATAGCCTTGCTATATCTTTCCCGTTTTATTCATTCCCGGTTGATGAGCATTGAGGGTACATTTTACCTTAAGAATAGTATTCATTCTTGGAATGCTAACACTGCCTTCCAGGCAACGATGAAATGATAACATTCATCCATACTTTTGTTCTGGGTCTAAACAAATCGGATCTCCTTCAAGGTCACCATCTTCATTATCTTTGAGATATCAAAATTCGTAATGCACAAATCAGATCGAAGTGGTTTTCGAATAATTAAATCTGATCCCGGTCTCTTCGAAACGATCAATAAATCTTGATCGGATTTGATAGTCAGTTATTTAACTATCAAATTACACACGTAAGCATTCACTAGGCCAAATTTACAGATCTTTAAAATATTTATTACAAAATATTTTTATAAGGATATACATTCAAATCTCTTCCAGAATATTCATAGAAAACAATTTCAAATGTTTATATCCATAACCATATCAATACTTAGAAATATTTCCAGATTCCATTCTATAACTCTTTACTTAGAAAATATTTCTATGTAAATCATTATGTAGTTAAAATATTTGCAAAACCTTTCATTCTGTTACTAGGGAAATATTCTTAAGTTAATTTCCCAAATACATCTCAATTATCAATACTTAGGAAATTTTTCATACTTATCTCATAAGTCTCTGGAATTCTTATTAATTCCCTTTAAAATTTCCAAAAATTATCGATTATACTTGTTTATAATCCATCTAACTAACTTCTTTTATGAATTCAGATTCATTTTCGAAGTTCTCATATTTCACACTTCAAAAATTTTCTTAAGTTTCCATAATTCCATTATAAGATTTCTCTTATAAATACTCATCTGTTGAATAAAAATGATTTACAAATCTCGAGAGTATCTATAAATAAATTTCAATCACTTCAAAACTTTATATCTATAATAAGTATTTCTAAAGAATAAAAGTTCATTTCAAAACATGTTTAATTAATTATTTAAAATATCAATACATTTTTAGATAAACATCGATAACTCATTTCCAAATTCATTTTAATAATACTAATTGATTTTACAAAGTTTATTATAAAAAATTAGAATTTATTTCAATTAATATTTGATATTTGAAAAATCCACTTCTCGAAATATTTCAATGCCAAAACAGCTTTAACTATATAGTTTAATAAATAAAAATCCCATTTTAAAAAAAAAAAATTTCTCGACAAATTTAAAATCTTTTTTTAAAATCCAATATTACCAATTTCAATTTATAAATCCCTCTCAATTCATATCACGTTTCATAACCATTCTCACATTTCACAAATAGAATCCGTTACAAGAAACCGATTTCCATATCTCGATATAAATTCACACTGTGAATTTATATTTCCAATTTATCAACTGATAAACATTTCCCCTTGTTTATAAACATTGTTTATAAGTTTGTAAACGCATTTGGGATTCACTTGTTTATAAAATTAATCTCATTTATAAAAATTTATTTATGAATCCATTCCTTTATAAATCCCATTTATTTTTCACATCAATTTTAAATATCGATTTCAACACCTTTTCCATAAATGCTGAAATATCACTTAAAAATTCATTGTTAAAAATCCCTTATATAAATTATTTTTTAAATCTCAAATTAAAATATTTTACGAACAGTTGAGCACAAATCCAAAATAAAGTAAATGTTTTATCCAAATAAAGATTTCCTTTAAAATAATCCAAATTTAGATATAAATATTTTTATATCCAAAATCTCGTTTTAATTCCTTCAAATTCAGAAATAATATTTATGGTATTTAAAATACCAAAACTATGTCCAATGCTACTATAGTATCCAATAAATCAAACCACACAACAATCCGTAGTGGATTATCAATCACATCATATATCGCTATATATGAAAAACAATCAATATATTTGAGGAATCCAGTTGGATCCCTCTAACTTATTTACCTGCAACCACAGATGTTATATAACATAAAATAATAATATTGCTTCGAGGTGGGATGTCACAATAATATAGGGTCATCCACTATTATACGGGGCACATAGTGTCTCATCCGCTCCAATCGGTGGGAATATTCAATCCAACTACTAATATATATATATACTAATATATATAATGTAACATCCAACTGATAATAATTTATCAATCCATCTAATTAACCAATAATTTTTTTAACTATTTAAATTTAAACCAGTTATCCAAAATGAGTGAGATTTACTCATATTTATCCTTTGCTGTCGTCTAAGCGTTTCGATTTGGAACTAAAACCGGAAGATGTCCGATTTTAGCCTAATTTTTCACTATCTCCAAACTCAACCAAATGGTTTCATTTCAAAGCTTTCGTCGTCATGATCGCAACCCAAAAAGTTTCGTCCGAATCGGACCTTATATGAGAGAGATATACATTTTGTAAGATATCGGTAATTTAAATTTAAATCAAATAACTTATATTTTAATTACGCAATTACCCTCCTTCCAATCTTCATCTCCCTCATTCCAATATGTGCACAGCAACACACTCAACCCATCCTCATGTGCATGGCAATGGAGTGATAGGCTCAATCCTTGACGAAATTGAATTCAGTCTTCGCCGTCGGCTCCCTCTCGACGAACCGCACTTGCTCGACACAAACTCATCACTTGGAAACCACACTAGAACATTGCGACCTATCATAGCTTCAACTCCCCTTGTCTTGATGCGATCGCCACCAAGGCGACGCACACCACCAAAAGTCAGCCGGTAGTGCTATTTGCTACCCTGAATCCAAATACGACCTTCGCTTCCCCTAATTCTTCACTATACAATTGTGTTTATATAGGAGGGGAATGATGGAGATAACACAGGGGTAGGGTGGGCTTGTTTCAAGGGTAGGGTGGCTGAGATGTGAAGGAAGATAGCCACCTAGTCAAATCAAATATACCTATATACATATATATATGTATATATATATATATATTATTTAAAGTTCCAAAATATCTGGCTATAAAATTCGAATCCCAATCGAGGCATGCCGTCTGATGTTCCTAATGTTATACCCCTATTCTGAATGCAATGGAACAAGTGTTTGAAACCTAATTCGATCGTACGGAGAAGATAGCTTTTTGAGTCCAATTATAATATTAAATTTCTGATATTAATTCAACATGTTTCTATTCCATATGACCAAATGATACATCTTTTCGCTACGAAATTTAATGGCATGTTATAATTCATTATTACGGATCCAATGACATTGGTTTCGTAAAAATTCGAGACTGTGCCCCGAAAGGCTATTTTTATGTGTTAATTTAAAACGAGTTATTTTCAAAATCGAGTAAATCGCTTTTAAACCCAATTTAAAAGTTTTATTATTTTATTATCTTCATCCTTATTAATAGAAATTAAATAAGCCTTTAAACCATTTTTATCTAAATAAAATCCCATATTTAAATTATTTAAATGATTTTCAATTATTAAATTCAACAATTAAATTACTCAATAAATCATTATATTTGAAATTCAAGTTAATAAATTTATAGAAATCAAATTTTAAATATTTAAAATCAATTAAATATTCTAATTTCAGATAACCAAAATTCTAGGTTGTTACATTCTTTCCTCCTTTAAAGAATTTCGCTCTTGAAATTACGAAATTGCCATGGTTGGAAAACTGTCCAAACTCCTTACTTTTATTTATAACTAATTAGTTGAAATAACTTCCCAAATCCATTTAAGCCTTTGACTTTCAAGAAACAATTTGTTGAAACCTTGGCGTTAATTTTAATAAATTTCCAAATTCATCCATAGATTCCAAATAATATTATCCATTCAGTCATTTCAGGTTATAACTCAAAAATTAATTTTTAGTTATTAAAAATTTTCTTCAAAATTCTAACTCTTTAAATTTTTGAAAAATTTCGCCAGTGTCTCCTTTGCGCGGCCAGATCAGAACAACTACAAGTCACCACTATGGGCCCAAACTAACTAAAGGAAACAAATGCCAAGTGGATCAATCATAAAACCATCAAATCAAACAACAATTTAAACATGTACCTTTTTGTCTGGGAAATAAATTTCCTTATGGTATCAAAGACATCAATTAGCTCTTACTTTTATATACATGTATCTTATTTACAATGATATCCGGTTGTTTATTTCATAATCATATCATTTTACATTTTCAATTTCCAATATTTTCTTTACTAAAACCGTACGATGTACATATATCATACATACGCAATATCTAATCTAATCGCTCTCAATCACACAATTTCACCTTCGAAGTAGTATTATCCACCGACCGTCTAGTGCGGACTTCGATACGGTTCCTTGATCAGAACCCGTCATTCTCCTTGCATAGCCATATACTATGATAGAGATCCTTGAATCAATCAAAAATCCATATCTAGTGTTCGCCGTCGAG
This sequence comes from Allium cepa, assembly GCA_030765085.1. Classification (NCBI taxonomy): domain Eukaryota; kingdom Viridiplantae; phylum Streptophyta; class Magnoliopsida; order Asparagales; family Amaryllidaceae; genus Allium; species Allium cepa. The sequence continues at coordinate 794,157,282 of CM060938.1, read as the reverse complement.
AATCGAGTGAAAAATCCTAACTTGGATTGATACAAATTATCCCATAATTCTGTGCTTGAATCTGGATCAAACTGTCATGCGAATAAAGTAATATATGTACAACTTACGTATTTATTCCCATTGATTTCTTAGCTATATCAAATTCTCTTATTCACATTTATTTCACTTACAATCAATTATTGACAATTAATATTCACTTTGCTTTGTTCACATTCATTATCTAATTGGTATATTTCTTTCAATACTACTTATCTCTTAAGAATTTTTCCATCAAATTCTATATTTAACACATTTCACTTCATACTTACTTCATTTATGAATTATTCCATAAATATTCTTAAGTTTATAAACTTTTATACAAACTTCTTATGGTTATTACCACTTCACAACTTAAGTCCTTATCGATTTCAAACCAAATTCAATCTCATTTTCCAATTTTAACATTTAATTTTATCACTCAACATTCCAACCTCTATCCAAATAACTAATTTACTTAATTAGCTCATTTTATTAATTTATTTCAAATCGCAATTAATTCTATAACGATCCGTATTTTTAGGTATTTTAAATTATTAAATTTAATGAAATTATTAAATAAGAATGGGTAAAAATAATAACTTAATGATTATAAATGTAAGTTATTGGAATATGAACTTGAACAAGATTTTAAAATAAACTATTTTCAAAAATTTAAGTAATAACCGGTATTGAAAGTTAATGTAATGTATTGAATGTGTTGATAATCAATAGTTGGATTAAATAATAAATGTTGAATTCATTAGATGTAAATAAAGTAATCGATTGATGACTAAAATTCATTTAAAATCTAATATTGAAATCTGTTTGAATTTTGAACAATTAATTGTATAAATTTAATATTGGAAATTATTTGAATAAGTGGATTCTGAATTTATTATGATTGCATATGACATCAAAAGTTGGCAAACAACAATGAAGCATGTTAACATTTAAAATTGAATTTAAAAGTGAACAATTAGAAATTCAAAATTTTATATTTTAATCAAGACATTAAAAATAGCCTTCCGAGTCAAAGCCTTGGAATTTGAAGTAATTAGTTTCATTGGATCCATAATAGTGTATTGTTATCGAATTTTAAATTTCATAGCGTTTGGATTTATCATTTGGCCGTACGGAATAGAAATGCATCAAAATTTATATCGAAAATTCAATATAATAATTGGGTCCAAAAATCTATCTTCTTTATACAATTGAATTAGGACTCAAAACCTTTTTGTTTGGGTTCAAAATAGGGATATAACATTATAAACACCAAGCAGCACGCCTCGATAGGGTTCGAGATTTTGAATTGCGTAAATACAAACATTTTGAGAAAATTAATATGTTGTCTAGTCAATTTCTTTTCAGCCGTGTATTCTATCTTGTCATGGACACTATTACTTTCTATTCATGTTTCCCTTCCTCCTTCTTTTAAATCACATCATCTCCTTTGTAAACTCATACGCAAACATTTACGGTGGAGAAAACAAAGCATGACAACATTCAAAAATTCATATCTCCCAATATACTCAATAATAAATTCTAAAACCGGTTTCTAAAATCCTATTATATCATCCTCTTCAATTTGATATAGATATTATGGGGTGCGACCTTGGTTATGATGATCGACGTTAGGGAAGGCGAGCTAGGATTTGAGTTTTTTTGAGAATTAGGCTTCGACGTGGAAGTTTGGGTTGGGATTCTTGTTCGTCATGATAAGTCGAAGCCGTGGTTTTGTTTTGGTGGAGCTCGGTGTATGATGAGGTCACATGACATTTGGAATCACCACGAAGAATTGAGCATTCGCGGCTGGATATAGTGGATTAAATGTGAGTTCATGGGTGCAAACAGATGGATATCGCGAAGGGAGGAGTTTGGTGGTTTTGATTTGTGGATTCGATGAAGTCTTGGACGTATCAGTGATGTGCACGCACGCGGCCATGGGTTTCTAACGTGTACATGGGGATTTTGAAGATGGAAGGGGGAAAATAAGAGAGGGTAAACATGTATTTTAAATATAAGTGGTTTGATCTAAATTTTAATTGTCGACATCTTATAAAATGTATATCTCTCTCATATGAGGTCCAATTGGGGTGAGACTTTTTGCGTTATGGTCGTGTTGATGAGAGCTTTGCATGAAACTGGTTTGGACGGATTTGGGGGCAATCGAAAATTGGGCTAAAATCGGGCAACGTCCGGTTTTAGTTCCAAAACAGAACGTCTTAGTGACAACAGAACTTTAAGTGAGTGTTTTATAACGCTCACACATACTAAAATATTGTTATGCTAGTTAAATTGAAATTATAAAGTGACATGAATTGATTGATTGTTGTTTGATAATTTTAATTGATATTTAAATTGACCTCTAATTTAACTGACAAAAAATTAAATTGACGGATAAATAGAATTTGAATTAAATTGTTTAATAAAACTCCTGATTATTGATAATTGGGTAATTGTTGCAATTTACTGACTGTTTGGCTGATTGATTGTAATGGATGCCAATTGGTTGATATTTGGATGATTGGATGTTTTTTTTACTTTTATATATATATATATATATCATGTTATCATTTGTTATAATATTTACAGTATACAAAACTATAAAGTGAATTATTTCGAATAAATTAAGAAATAGGTTGAAAGGATATGTACTTATGACATTATGATTTGGGTTGAAATGATGTATATCCATCCCTGAAATTAAATTGAAATAACAATTCACTTGGCCGTAGGATAAAAATTATATACGGACACCGAATTGTTAAATTAAAATTTTTAAAAATATTATTGTTTTGAAATTTTTAATTATTTTTAATTTAAAGAAATGAAAATTTGAATTTATGAAATTTGAATTAATCATGACTTCGAGCTTGAAATGTCAAAATTAATTTTGGTCATAAGAAATTTTTTAAATAATTAAAGTTGAGATTTTGAAGTTATGATCGAAATATAATTGAATGTCATAAATTGATTTGTTTTTAAAATATTGGATTTTTATTCGAACTTTGAATATTACTAAGTAAAAGTGATATAAAAAATATATTTTGAAACTGAGGTCGGAATTGAATTATATTTGAAGATTGGGAATTTAAACTTAATATTGAGGGATAATTTGATTTAAATGTTTTGAATCGATATTTTGAAAATAAAGCTCGAAATTGATATAAATTGAAATTAATATTAAATTAATTGGATTTTAAAGTATAATTGAATTAATTTGAAATCGTAGTTGAAATTGATTTAATTGAAATCAAAATTTATTCGATTGAATGGAAATTAGAATTGATTTAGATTGGGAAGTTTGAACTAAATCGGTTTGATTTAGAAACTATTTTCAAATAAATTATTTATTATAAAACTATTTAAAAGCTATCTTCTTAAATAAACAAATTATTTTGGTTTTCCAAATTATTTTTCTATATAAAACATTTTAATACTTAAAACTATTTTATATTAAACTATTTTCAACTATTTTAACCATTTTAACTATCTTTAACTATTTTAATTATTTGAACTATTTTGAAACTATTCAAACTATTTTTCAAAAATTCAAACTGGTCAAGGGTGGACTTTTAGTTTTTAAATCATGGATTTAAATACAAATTGAGTTAAAATGAAATCATAATCTAATGTGAAATTCAAAATAATTTTGGAAATGAAATCGTGATATTAAGGCGAAAATGATTTTGAATTGAAATGGTATGTTTTAAGTGAATATGATGATTTCAAAATGGATTTGATTTTGGAGCAAATATGATATTTTGATAGTAAGTATGAACCATTTTGTAAAACGACATCTGGTTGTTAAAGAGACCGGGGCCGGATGTGGGCATACTCTCTGTCGATACCGGATCCACTTTAAGAACTGTGTACGCGAAGGAGACTCCAAAACGGATTGGTTAGAATTGGTGACGTTTGTTGGATTTGAAGAAGAGAATGATGATGGATTAGCTTGGCACTATGCCAATTTGAAATGACTAAAACAGGAGCCTTACCAGTGAAGCGGGCTAGCTACCCCTAGCGGACACACTTCTTCGTATTACCATCATTTACACGGTGATTGATTGGTGCACACCCTCTAAAATATGGGTGCGTTGGACATGGTAGGCAATTATAGCTATGCTGCATTACCACCAGCAAGGAAGGGTAAACTGGTAGTATCCTACCTTGGGCATTGCCTAACATGCCTTGTCAGACCCATATGATTTTGGTTTAGTATTGTCTTATCACGGCGCATCCCTATCCACCGACCGTTTAACTGGTGTTTTATATGCAAACTGTACGACAATGCTTAAAAACGCACTAAGGGGGGTTAATGTAAAACCTTAATGCTAAGAAAAAAATTATTTTATTAATTAGACATTATATGTGTAGCGTATTCTACTATATACAAATATTTTGACAGATCCTTAAGAGATGGAAAATCCCGTAGCATCTCTTGAGTTATTGCACCAATGTTATACACTGGATAGGAGATATGAAAGCCCATTAGCACCTCTGACACTATTACACTCATGTTATATGCGATAATGATTTGACTCACATAAGAATATTTTAGTCCTGACTTGAGTGTTTTGTCTTTTCATTACGCTCAGGTCAGTGCCGAGTTTTTCAGCTTATTGAAGATTTATTCTGGAGAACGAAGATAAAGATTTGGTATATTATTACTATTAGTACTTCTACATCATGTTGTCTGCTACATTATTTATTTATCTCTGATGTATATATATAACTCTGATAAATGTTGTATAGATTATAATCTAATGTATAGTAAACAGCTTCATGAACTATTTATTTGGTTATTATATTTATCGTTACGCTATGAGATTCTGTGTTTGTTTTCTTCTTCTTTTCTTATTTTTCTTGATCAATTTCATTGATTATCTATATTCCGGATTGTTTACGTTGGACATATATGGATTATTGTCGATTTAAACCTTCCAAAATGTGAATCATCACAGTTGGTAGCAAAGCTTTGGTTTAGTGATAACCTTAGCTTTATTGGGTAACTCATTAGAGATAGGGTCAGTTTTACCCTATAATGAGTTTGAATGTGTATATATAATCTTGTATTTGTTAGTGAACATAAAAATTGTTTTACAGTGTGTTGACTTATCGGTTGAGTGTTCATGAATTCTAGTCTGTACAGGAGGTACAACCGTATCGATAGGGATTTCTAAACACTTAAACAAGGTAACCTACACAGTATTGTTTTAAAGAGGTGACTGAAATAATTTTACCCAAGCTATATTTTGATATAAAATAAATATTATCCAGAAGTTATTATAGTATATTGGAATGTTTGATTGTTAATATTATAATCGAAATAAGATTTTTTTTTAATGTGGAATGGGATATATTACCAAACAGAAATTATATAAGTATGACTATACATACGAGTTGTAACTAAAATTGGATTCAAACCAGAATTTAAATTCTAGAAATTTGGGGAATTTTTCAAATGGATTTGGACTAAGTATTTGGGAATTTTTAAATCTTAAGAGATTTTGGAAATGTTTTTCAAGGTGTTTTGGTGAAAATAATAATGATAGTATTACCATGGAAGTATTTTTGAATGAAAATATTTAAAAATGTTTTTAAAAGAGATAAAAGCACTAAACTCACTTCGGTCAATGAAAAATAATTCTGATGATGATCGCGACATCATCGGTGTTCATTTTCGAGTTTCTGAGTGATAGATTTCTACCATAATGATTTGCTAACGGTGTCTTATTTTGATAAACAAGTTTTTGATTTAAGAAAAATTAAAATCTTGATTTGATATAAAAGTGATATATATATATATATATATATATGATTTCAAATTGATTTGAAATTAAACCAGGAGTTTCGATGTTGAAATTTGCTATCTAACTGTTTGTAAAGTAAATAAGAGAAATAACAATTTGCAAAGAATGATTGAAATCAGATTGTAGCCTTTGGAGATAATTATAAAATCGAATAAGTTGTAATAAAAGGAAATTATCCATTATAAAATGATTATAGAGTTAAGAAAAGGATAAATAAAATGTTTCACATAATTAATTGATAACGAATGAAAGTGTGGAAATAATGTGAGTTACATCTTAAAGAACTTAAGTAATGATATAAGAAAATGTTCATTAATAATGTTAATGCAAATAATGAATATTGCAATTTAAGTATTTTTTGAAAACATAAGAGTTAAAAGTGTTGCAAGTTATACCACCCATAGAATTGATGAATATAAGTAAATCAAAAAATTTAAATTTTTTGAATTGGATGATAGAAAAAGAAAATCCGAAATGAGATATGAAATTTTATCTAAGTAAAATGAAATGAATAAATGAAATAAGTTAATGAATGGATTGGTAAAACGAGTTAAATGAAATAACATTGACTTAAAATGGAAATGAACTTAAGTTGTAGAGTGAATGTGAATAAAATGAATGTTAATAAGTAAATATAAACAGATTCGTTTAGGGGAATGTAAATTGATAGAATGTGAATTCAATGAATAGGAGTAAGTGAATGTGAACATAATAAATATGAAATGAATGTAAATCAATTCAAACAAATAGATGGAAAGAATGTGAATGGAAATAATTTGGTGTAACTAAGAAATCAATTGGAAATAAATACGTATGTTGTATATATATTATTTTATTCGCATAACGATTTGATCCAAATTCGAGCACATAATTTCGAGATAATTTATATCGATCTTAGTTAAGATTTTTCACTTGATTCTCGACGGTGAACCCTGAATATGGATTTTTGATTGATTCTGGAAATCTCTATTGTAGTATATGGCTATGCAAGGAGAATAACGATTTCTGATCAAGAAACCAAATCCGAGTCCACACTAGAGGGTTGGGTGAACGATACTAATTCGAAAATGAAATTATGTGATCGAGTGAGCGATCTGGTTTGATATTGTGTATGGACGATATGTGTACACCCTACGGGCTTAAGTAAAAAAAATATTGGAAATTGAAAATGCATAATATAAAATGATTTTAAATTATACGATTGGATATCATTGGTAAATAAGATGCAGGTATTTAAAATCAAATAAATTTACGTTGCTCGATAAAAAGGTACATATTTATTTTGTCATTTGATTTGATAGTTTTATGATGGAGTCATTTGGCATTTGTTTTGTTTTATTGGCTTAGGGCCCGTAGTGGCAATTTGTAGTTGTTCGGATTGAGCCATGCAAAGGAGACTCTGCCGAAATTTTCCATAAATCTGGATGTTAGAAATTTTTTGAAGTTTTAAAATTTTTATAACTTGTTTTGATAACTAACTTGTAAACACTGCAAGCGATCGGGGTAGCATAATAGAAACATAGTAATGGTTTTATAAATGAAATTTTATTGTTTTGTAAGTTGTTAATTTTGAATAAAATATATCAAATGATAAATGATTTATTTAATGTCTTTTCGGGGACAAAATGTTTTGAGTGTGGGAGATTGTAACGACCCGTATTTTAGCTATTTTAAATTATTAAATTTAATGAAATTATTGAATAAAATTTTTTAAAAATAAAAACTTAATGATTTTGATGTAAGTTGTTGGAGTATGAACTTGGAAAGGATTTTAAAATAAACTAATTCTGAATATTTAAGTAATAACCAATATTGAATGGTAATGTTATGTATTGAATGTATTTACAATCAATAGTTGGATTAAATAATAATTGTTGAATTCATTAGATGTAAATAAAGTAATTGATTGATCACTATAATTCATTTAAAATCTAATATTGAAATTTGTTTGAATATTGAACAAATAAATTGTTTAAATTTAATATTGGAAATTATTTGAATAAGTGAATTTTGAATTTAATATGATTGAAAATAAAATCGAAAGTTGGTGTAAATTTTATTCAAACAACAATGAAGATTGCTAACATTTAAAATTGGATTTCAAAGTAAATAATTAGGAATCGAAAATTTTACACTATAATTGAGATGTTAAAAAAAGCCTTTTGAGGCACAACCTTGAAATTCAACATAACCGGTTTCATTGGAGACGTAATAGTGGATTATTATCGAATTTCAAATTTCGTAGTGTTTGGAGTTGTCATTTGGTCGTATGGAATCGAAACACGTCAAAATTTATATCGAAATTTCAATATAATAATTGGGTCCAAAAAGCTGTCTTCTCCATACGATCGAATTAGGACTCAAAATCTTTTCCATTGCGTTCAAAAAAGGGGTACAACTTTGTAAACACCTATCGGCACACCACAACAGTTGTTCGAAATTTTGAGTTGCGTAAATCGATACATTATGAGAATAAATTAATATATTATCAAGTCAATTTCTTTACAGCCGCATATTCAATCTTGGCATGGTCACTGTTGCTTTCTATTCATATTTCCCTCCCTCCTTTTAAATCATGTCCTCTCCTTTGTAAACTCACATGCAAACATTTATGATGAAGAAAATAAAGCATGGAAACATTTAGAAATTGATAACTCCTAATATACTCAACAATAAATTCTAAAACCAGTTTCTAAAGCCCTATTTTATCATCCTCTTCAATCTGGTATAGATATTATGGGGTTGCAGCCTTGGTTTACGATGATCAATGTTAGGGAAGGCGAGCTAGGGTTTGTGTTTTTCGAGAATTAGGCTTCGATATAAAAATTTGGGCTTGGATTCTTGTTCGTCGCAATGAGCCAAAGCCGTGGTGTTGTTTTGGTAGAGCTCGGTGTACTATGGGGTCATGTGACATTTGGATTTGCCAGGAAGAATCGAGCAGGTCACAACTGGAGATAGTGTATCAAGTGTGGGTTCATGGGTGCAGACGGACGAAGATCGTGAAGGGATGGAGTTTGGTGGCTTTGATTTGTGGATTCGACGAAGTCTTGGACGTATAAGTGATGTGCATGCACACGGCCATGGGTTTCTAATGTGTACAGGGGAATTTTGAAGATGGAAGAGGAAGATAAGAGAGGGTAAATGCATAATTCAAATATAAGTGGTTTGATTTAAATTTTAATTGTCGACATCTTATAAAATGTATATATCTCTCATACGAGGTCCGTTTGGGATAATACTTTTTGCTTTATCGCAATGACGAGAGATTAACAATGAAACTCGTTTGAACAGATTTGATGACAGTCAAAAGTTGGACTAAATTCGAACGTCGTCCGGTTTTAGTTCCGAAATGGATCGTTTCAACGACAATAGAAACTCAAAGTGAGTGTTTTATAATGATCACGCGTACTAAAATATTTTTATGCTAGTTAAATTGAAATTATGAAGCGATATGCATTAATTGATTGTTGTTTAATAATTTTAATTGATATTTAAATTGACATCTAATTTAACTGACAAAAATTTAAATTTACAGATAATAGAATTTGAATTAAATTGCTTAGTAAAGCTCCCAATTATTGATAATTGGATAATTGTTGCAATTTGTTGACTGTTTGGATGATTGATTGTCATGGATGCCAATTAATTGACATTTGGATGTTGGATGTTTATTCAATTTTATATATATCATGTTATCACCCCTTATATTATTACAGTGTACAAAACTTTAAATTGAATCATTTCGAACACATTAAGAAATAGGTTGAAATGGTATACACCTATTGCATAGTGATTTGGGTTGAAATGATGTATATCCATCCCTGAAATTAAGTTGAAATAACTGATCTCTTGGCCATCAGATAGAAAATTATATACTTACACCAGATTGGTTAAATTAAATAATTTAAAAAAATTCTTGTTTTGAAATTTTTAATGATTTTTAATTAAAAAAAATGAAAAGTTGAATTTATGAAATTTGTATTAATCATGACTTAGAGCTTGAAATGTTAAAATTAAATTTGGTTAAAAGAAATTGTTTAAATAATTGAAGTTGAGATTTTGAAGTGTGGTTGAAATATAGATGAATTTCACAAGTTGATTTGTTTTTTAAAGATTGGATTTTTATTCGAACTTTGAATATTACTAAGTAAAAGTGATACAAATCCGATATTTTGAAATTGAGCTCGGAATTGAATTGTATTTGAAGATTGGGATTTTAAACCGAATATCAAGGGATAATTTTATTTAAATGTTTCGAATTGATATATTGAAAATTGAGCTTGAAATCAATATAAATTGAAATTGAAATTGAATTAATTAGATTTGAAAGTGTAATTGAATTAATTTGGAATCGAAGTTGAAATTGATTTGAATTGAAATCGAAAATGAATCGACTGAATGGAAATTAGAATTGATTTAGATTGGGAAGTTGGAATTGAATCGGTTTGACTTTGAAACTATTTTCAAATAAATTATTTAATATAAAACTATTTATGACAAATGGGATTTTTGACTCTCGAAAATTGACATCAATACGTCCACTGTATAGAATGCCCAACAATCAAATGCCGGAAATACCAGTTCATTATGGGTGAAGGGAATAGGTGAAGAAAATAGAAAATAACAACACTGAATCTCACAATCGCAGCGGAACAAAATATAATATATAATAATAGATTTCTATGGAAAGAATCTATAACTGTTAACATACATACAATCATCAGAGTACAACAATCAATACATCAATATGGATAGTTATTATAACTTGTCCTCATGTAGCGGAAATATAAATCAAGTACAGGAATACGTCTTTGTGATCCAACTCATCTCCTGAACTCCATAGCAACCTATCTCGAATCTGCATTACTTGGTCTAACCCTAGCATTATGATAAACTAACACACGAGTAAGTCTGGAAAATCAGCGTGAGAAAACATACTCAATTTTCCTTTCATTTTCCAAATTACATGTTGAAAATTTCTCTTATATGTCCCATCTATCGAATAACTCTGTATCCCTATCTCAAGAAGATTTATGAATAAATTCAAATCATTACAAAACTCTATGTATATATAATAAGTATTTAAAACAATAATAATTTATTTTTAAAACATGTTCAAGTAATTGTTTAAAATATCGAAACACTTTTTGTAAACTTTAATAACTCATTTTTAGATAAACAGATCAATTTTCAAAGTTTTTTAAAGAATAGAACTTATTAAATAAATATCAATTATTTGAAAAATTCACTTTTCGATGTATTTCAATTCTACTGGTTCATATTACATAGTTTTTATAAATAAATCTCTTTTAAAAACAACTTAACTTTTTAATAATAAAAATTATATTTCCAAAATCTCAATAACCAATTAATTTATAAATTCCTCTTGATTCACAAACCATCGAATCCATTCCGATTTTCCTAACCATTTCCACTTTTCAAAAATGGTATCCACTATTTTTTTCTCACCCTATTCCCATTTTCTAATATAAATCACCCAGTGAATTTATATCTCCAAGTTATCATCTGTATCAATTTCCTATATTTATAAACATCGTTATAAATTTTATAACTCCTTCAGATTAACTTGTTTATATAATCTTATTTGTAAAATTTTATTCCATAAATCTATTTCGTTATAAATTCAATTTATCCTAGCAATAAAAAAATTAATGTTGATTTCAACTTCTTATTTTTTCCCTGATATCATTTAAAATCTTTTATATAAATATTTTTAAATCTTTATTTAAATATATTTTCCCAAAATAGGTAAGTACTAACCAAAAATCAATTTTGTCGTTTTATCCAAATCAATTTCTTTAGAATAATCCAAACTTCGATATACCATTTTTTATATTCAAATCCCTTTTTGATTCCTTCGAATTCAAAAATAATATTTATGGTATTTAAAATACCAAAATTCAGGCCAGACTACTGTAACATCCAATAATTCACATCATAACCGTAATCTATACAGATTATTCTAACACATCATATATTTACTAATTACTATACATAAAAAAAATCAATATAAATTTTGAGGAATCCAGTTGGATCCCTCCAACCTGTTTCCTTGCATCCATAGATGTTAATGCAACATAAAAAATACCAATCCCACTTCGAGAGAGATATCGCGGTATATGGGGTCATCCGCTAAAATATGCAGGAATATCATTCCAACTACTAATATATACTACTATATATATTTAACATTCAATGGATAATAATTTATAAATTCTACCAGCATTCAACAATTTATTTTAGCTATTTAAAATAAATCCTAGTCATCCAAATAAGTGAGAATTCTCACCTTGATTTTATTTGTCGAGCATCTAGATTTTCAATTATTAGCAGACTGTATATTTTCACAGACACAAACTCAATGCAACTTGTTTCATAATTTTTCGACCTCGTACGTAAAAGTTATCGAATTTATAGCATTTGATTTTAATTAAAACCTTAAAAACTAATTACATTATACATTAATATTACCAAGTCAAAACTCACCACTTACAGCCAAGCCCACAATAGCCTGAGATAAAGCTTCGCATCCTATGCCCAATTCAAAACCTAACCCCAACTGCTCACAACTCCCCCTTATCGCCGAAATTTCCCAACTCTGGCCATAGCTGCCTACTTCCACCACGACTACTAGTGAAGCCACAATCGCAACCCCCTCCATTCTTCAGACCGTCGATGCAGCAGCTCACCAAAAAACGTCGACCACACCTCGTCGAGCCTCCTTTCTCTACCATGTCACGTTCGTACCCAAACCCCTCCAGAATTAATGCGCGTGCTTCCCTGAGCATCACTCCTCACTGCACACTTTCGCATCCCCTATCACAGTTACAGCAGCAATCATCGCCCCTCTTCTTCCTCCCAATCGCGTCGCACCTTCATCAATGCCTGGATTTTGCACTCCTCCTCTTTCACGCCACCAAATCCCATCGGAAACCCTCCCTCTCCCTTCCAATATCAGAGACGATCGTGACTCCTTCTCACAAGCACAACGCTGCCATACTCTTCTCATGAGATTCGATGCTCGTGAACAGCCGCTCGGTACTCGGCTTTTTTTTTGAAAAGTTTTCGTTCGATCTGAATGAAATGAGAGAGAGATCAATGCGATTTCATATTATATCCTTCTTCTTTTTTTGATTCGAGCAGAAACAAATGGGAGAAGAGAGATGCTCGTGATCGACTTCGTTCGACATTCAACTGCATTTTTTTTCTTCGTGTAAATGTTCGAACTGAAAGAAGAAGAAAACAGGGTTCATGCTTTTTGAAAGAAAAGAATGGGAGGGTTGCGTGTTTTAGAAGGAAAAAATACGTGCGACTCAAAGTTGAAGGGGACTTCACTGTTCATTTGATTTAACCTTTATTGTTTTTGTTTTAAAATATCTCTAATCACATACGGTGAAAACTTGTCCTCCTATTGAGACAAGCCGCCTTGCATTCCTAATGTTATACCGCTGTTCCAAACTCAGCAGAATGAATTTTGAGTCCAAGTTCGATCGTATGGAGAAGATAGTCTTTTTGAGTCTGTTATTTAAATTAAATTCAATTAAATTATTTCTAAGCATTTTCAGATCGTACGACCAAATGGTAAATCCAAACGCGATAAAATTTGAAATTCAATAATAAGACACTATTACGAATCCAATGAAACTAGTTTCGTTAAATTTTGACACTATGCCTCAAATAGCTATTTTTGTAGGATCTAGATTAACCCTAGAGGGGGGGGGGTGAATAGGGTTATAGCAAATTTTCTCAATTTAAACACAGAAATAAACTGCAAAAATAAATATGCTAAAAAGTAAATCACACACAAAATTTACCCAGCTTCGGCAAACCCTGCCTACTGCTGCATTCATAGATTTCTATTAGAATTAAACAGTATCACGCTTACAAACACTCTACTAGACTCGCAGACATTTGCTCCACGCTCACAAACACTCTACTAGACTCGCACACCCTGCTCGCAAAAATTTGCTCCACGCTCACAAACACTCTACTGGACTCGCACACCCTGCTCCGCCTATAGAGGTTCGCTTACTCGCAAACTTTGCCTCCCGCCTATAGAGCTTTGCTTACTCGCAAACTCTGCTCCCGCCTATACAGTTTTGCAAACTCGCACCCCTGCTCACTGAACTAATTCTAAATAGACAATCTGACACTATCTAATCCCTAGGTGGTGATTTACAAATTCTTTGACTCGAAAAGAAAACAGACTTCAAAATTAAACCAGGAGCAAAAATTAAAATACGAACTTTGACTCTACAATTTTTGCTCAAAATAAAAATAAAGAAAAACCCCTTTAATAAAATTAGAAATTAAAACCCCCTTTTTAATTATAAGGCCGGCCCACTTGAATTTCAACCCGTTCCCTTCTTTTGCTCGTGAATTACTTGCGGCTGATCTTCTCTTTCAAACTAGGGCTTCGGTCCCTTTTTCTTTGCTACTGTAAAATTGCGGCTTTGTTTCTTCAATCCAAATTGGGGCTTTTCTGGAGCACGCTTATGTTGATTATCTGATTTGCTTAGCTCCTCTGTTGATCGGGTTCGTTGTTGCTTGGCTCGCTCGTTCTCTGATGATCGAGTTTGTAGTTGATTCGGTATGTAATTTCTCTCGTTGCTGGTTCAATTGCTTGCTTTAACTTGATTGTACTTGATTAAACTCGATGGCCGATGATGTGAATTGGGATTGGTATTTATATGAATTCGAGACTCTTGAATTCGTTCGAATTAACTTGATACTTTCCTAAATTCTTAATTTCCTGTTTCGCACGTCTTTCCTGATTTACTTTCTCAACGTGATCGATACGGCAGTGATTTTGTTACGTGGTCACCATGGTGTTGAATTCATTTGACTTTTTCAAATTTACACACTTGAATTTCTTACTTGGCTTTGTGCCCTGATCATCACTGCACTGTTTTGATTTCTTGAATCATATCCACGGCTTCAATGTTTACAGTGTTCATCCCTGTTTCTTTCGACTTCACACGGCATTGATTCTCTGATCATTTCACTAGCTGTTGTGTGCTTAATATCATGATGTACTTCTTCCATTTGTTCATGTTGTTCAAGTGTACTACTGCAGTTTCCATATTTATGCTCGAGCTTGCATGTGTACCACTGATCATACTTCAGTGCTTCATTACCTCATGTGCTTGTATTGACATGTTATGGCCTGTACTCGGTTTGCTTTTGATACATTCTGGTGCGGTGTTGTTACTGTCCTATATATGATGTATGAACTGCTGTGTTGATCACTGATGCATTTGAAGCTGGTCTTGTTGTCGTTGCTATGCAGTTGCTATGCCTTGTAGCTTGCCACTGACTTGTGTTCCATTTATCTGCACTTGATCATTGCTTTGAGTTTCACTGCCTTCTGTCCATGTTGGTACTTCATGCATGTTGGTTTAACCTGAACTTCCCTTGAGCATTTTGTATGTCTCACTTGACTTGACTTGTGTACACTTGTATCACTGCTTCCATCCTTTCTTTCTCTGGCACACTTGTGTACCTGTTCAGGTTCACCGTTGCTTCAAATTGCTTCATACTGCTACTTGGTTTATTGATGTATTCATGTCAGTTGTCATGTTGTTTATGCACTTCACTGAATTTCACTGCCATACTTATACTTGCATTGTTGTTTGGTCATTTTGTACTTCTTTTATGTACACTTGCACCTGTACTTTGACACTTGCATGCATTTCTGTAGCTGGTCTTTTCTTAACTTTACTTGAGCATCACTATCTTGTTGAAGTTTTAACTGGACATTTGAGACTTGTACTTGTTCTGTTTGAATTCAAATTCAAATTCTGTGTAATTTATTTTATTCAACAAATATTTATTTAATCTAAAAAAACAAAATAGTACATTACCAAATACATTTAAATGAATATATATGTTTATTATCATCAAACAAAAACATATAAGCGCATATTCAACAATCTCTCCCTTTTGATGATAACAAACATATATTTAAGATTTTGACCGTGTTAAAATGTATTTGACCAATTATGTACTCTAACCAATTATATACTCTAATTGCTCCCCCTATTTAAATGCTTGCTCTCTACATGATGCTCCCCCTACATATATGCATATAAATAGAAATATATACAAATGTATTTGATGCATATGGGAAAATTATTTGACCTTTGCTTGATTCTATTTGACAAAATCTTAACTTTTCTCTCCCCCTTTTGTTATCAGCAAAAGAATAATAGTGTGAGAGAAAAATAGAGATATGGTGATCGATATTAATCCAACATTAATCTCAAATTGAATATAAATATTAAACTTCAATAAGAATCAAACAAAAACCATAACTACTCTTGTTAGGTGCATATTCCACTTTTAGAAATGATGGATATGATGTTCATATAAAATCATACGGTTGTATCTACTTGTGGTACAGTTATATCAGGAATTTGAATATCTACTAATCATGCATAACCTTTAGGACTTTTAAATGAGATTAGTAGTATTCCAATTTAATTTTAAAAATGAAATCAAGTATCTTCTAACCACGTATGACCGTGAGGACTTTTAAATGGGATTAGAATCAACTTGTCTATTAAATCAATTAATTTTGATATGCGTTCCATACATGCATAACCGTAAGGACTTTTAAATGAGCATGAAAGCACATAATCAAAAATCCAAGTAATTCACCCATGCATAACCGTGAGGACTTTTAAATGAGAGTGAATACTTTGGATATTTATTTATCTATATTATTATTATTATTATTTTAAAAAAATTATGACATGAAAAACAAATGATTCCTGATTATAGTACCACATATCGACAAACTATATTGAATATTTGATAATCCATGGTCGATAGAAATAATGATAGATATAGAAATGGTCATGGAATCTTTACCCAACAAAAAGTTTTATAATTCTTGTTTTAATTCCTAAAGAAATTTTCCAAATATACTCTCTTGAGTAATGTATGTTAAATATCAACACTCATCACTTTTTCAATCACTATTTATCTTTTGATAATTAGTAGGGAGTCGGACTAGTCAAAATTTGTCATTTAAAATCAAATAAAAATGACTAATCTGAAAATTATGGTCAAACAATTTTTTCTCGAAGGGGTTATATGAAAAAAAATTCTGCTAAATGAAAAATTATTTCAAGTGAAAAATATGCAGATAATTTCTTTGAAAAAACGATGCAGTAGATGAATGTTTCGAAGATTAATCACGTTCCACTAGTAATTTTTCTATCAACTGTATTACCAGTGAAATCTGCATCTGAATTTAAATTTCACTCAATATTCACTCGTTGGATGTCAAAGACCAGATTGTGAAATTTCAACAAACTGTTTCAGAATGAATTTTGAAATGAAGCCATGTTCACACTCAAACAAATATCATGGTGTTAATTTCAGAAACCATAGGATAAACAATTATACTCATGAGTAATCAACAGTCAATCAACATCATAATTATTTCCAAAAACAATTTCTTGAAGTTTCAATAATTTCTTAAAATCCTTTTTAACAATTTTCACATGAATTTTGAAATCGTGCAAATTTACAAGCAATGACCAAAATGTCAAAACAAGTATATCTACGTGTAGCATGAGTAATCAAAGATCAATAAAATAATATCATTTGACCGAACAAATATATATGGATTAGTTCGAAGTTGAAAATCTGATTGGTCATCATTTAAGCACAAATCAAGGTCATAAATAAGAACAAGTCAAAAAATCATATCAATTAAGAAAAAGTCAGAATTAAAGACATCATCACATTATCACAATTTTGGATGATTTAATTCAGAATATGGTGCATATTATCACAGAATTATACCTTCACCTGTTTTACCTTTACGATAATTTTACGTGATTGCCCATTGTGATTCTGTCACCTTTATACTAGGCTAAGAAACTTTGCTATGTTGCCCGTTGTGTTTTCGGAATAGCCAAAATCCAGAAAACACCGTTGTTGTTCCTTAGCCTGCCACTACACCTACACGATGAAAGATTTTTGTGACCTATTTCTAGGTCCATGATTGTTAGTGGCAGAAGCATTATGAATAAACAAACCCTTTGGAACCCAAATTTGTTTAGTCCTTTTATTCTTGTTCCAATAAACATGAAATTTGTTTGTAGAATTCTTAGGAACCCAAACTTGTATAAATTTTGTGTTCTTGTTCCTATGATTACAATTTTCAACAGGATATCCAATTATTTCACATTTATCAAAGACACTCTTCCCTTTTGCATTATCCTCAACTTGTGTTTTCCCAAAACCTAGTCCTTTTCTGTTGTTAGCAAAAATTTGATTTCCCAATAGCATGTTGAAAGATTTTTCGCCTCTTGAAAAGTTATTCAAAGATTTCTCAAGATTTTGGACTTTGGTTTTTAGTGTTGTGTTTTCAGTGACAAGTGAGGTGCATCGATTTATAAAATCCTTTTTCCTAGTGTCAATGATTTCCTTAAGACTTAAGTTTTCTTTTTCAAGATTCTCAGAGTTATTCTTAAGTCTTATCAATTCTGAATCTAAAACTTTACATCTTTTACATTCTAGGTTTTGAATATTTTCAAGTTCAGTTTCTAACCTAAAATTTTCACGAGCAAGTTCTCTTCTATTAGATTTCAGTTTTTCAAGTTTAGATTCAAGAGCATCAACTACTTTAGTGAGATCAAGACACATAAAAACAAAATCTCTATAGGAATACTCACCTGCCTCACTAGATTCCTCAGAGCTTGCTTCTGATTCTGATTTCGCCATAAGACATAAGTTAACCTCCTCTGAGCTGCTATCCGAAACTTCCTCTCCTTCTTCATCATCCCAAGTCGCTGCAAATACCTTCTTCGTCTTTTTCTTTCCTTTGTTGTTTTTGAGAAGTGGGCATTTTGGTTTGATGTGGCCAGGCTTGTTGCAGTTATAACATGTCGGTTCATTATCGGAATTTTCAGAATCTTTTGACCTATTGCCCTTTGTTTTCTTCTTGCGTGGCTTGAATTTTTACCATCTTCTAAGGTTATTGACAGCCATTGCAAGCTCTTCAATTGGATCTCTTTCATCTTCATCGCTCTCTTCTTTGCTCTTTAAGGCAATCGTCTTCTTCTTTGGTTCGGAGTTGTTGCGTTCTTCCTTTGCTTTTAGCTCAAGCTCATATGTCATCAAGTTGCCAATCAACTCCTCCATGCTTAGCTTACTTAGATCTTTCGATTCTTGGATTGCCGTGACTTTTGCCTCAAAGTTCATTGGTAAAACTCGTAGTATCTTCCGCACAAGCTCTACCTCAGTGAAGACTTTCCCAAGCGCTCTAGCATTGTATACCAAAGTTGAAAAGCGTCCAAACATATCCTTTATGCTCTCGCCTTTGTCCATCACAAAGTTCTCGTATTCATTGCTGAATAGGGCTAGACGAGACTCCTTGACTTGAGAAGTTCCTTCGTGTGTCACCTCCAAAGTGTGCCAAATTTCCTGTGTTGTTGTACAATGAGAAATTCTATTAAATTCATTTTTATCAAGAGCACATATCAAAGCATTCATGGCTTTAGCATTTGTCGTTTTCAATCTCTTATCGTTAGCATCCCACCTATCCTTAGGTTTAGGAATCTCAGTATCACCAACGATTATAGTGGGAGGTTTATAGCCGGTTTCAATAATATCCCAAACATCATAATCAACGGAACTAAGGTAAATACTCATCCTAACTTTCCAATAAGCATAATCATTCCCGTTAAACATGGGTGGCCTAACAATAGATTGCCCCTCAGAAAAAGCACTATTTGACGGATTCATGACTCTAGAGTTAAAGAAAAATACCAGGCTCTGATACCACTTGTAGGATCTAGATTAACCCTAGAGGGGGGGGGGGGTAAATAGGGTTATAGCAAATTTTCTCAATTTAAACACAGAAATAAACTGCAAAAATAAATATGCTAAAAAGTAAATCACACACAAAATTTACCCAGCTTCGGCAAACCCTGCCTACTACTGCATTCACAGATTTCTATTAGAATTAAACAGTATCACGCTTACAAACACTCTACTAGACTCGCAGACATTTGCTCCACGCTCACAAACACTCTACTAGACTCGCACACCCTGCTCGCAAACATTTGCTCCACGCTCACAAACACTCTACTAGACTCGCACACCCTGCTCCGCCTATAGAGTTTCGCTTACTCGCAAACTTTGCCTCCCGCCTATAGAGCTTTGCTTACTCGCAAACTCTGCTCCCGCCTATACAGTTTTGCAAACTCGCACCCCTGCTCACTGAACTAATTCTAAATAGACAATCTGACACTACCTAATCCCTAGGTGGTGATTTACAAATTCTTTGACTCGAAAAGAAAACAGACTTCAAAATTAAACCAGGAGCAAAAATTAAAATACGAACTTTGACTCTACAATTTTTGCTCAAAATAAAAATAAAGAAAAACCCCTTTAATAAAATTAGAAATTAAAACCCCCTTTTTAATTATAAGGCCGGCCCACTTGAATTTCAACCCGTTCCCTTCTTTTGCTCGTGAATTACTTGCGGCTGATCTTCTCTTTCAAACTAGGGCTTCGGTCCCTTTTCTTTGCTACTGTAAAATTGCGGCTTTGTTTCTTCAATCCAAATTGGGGCTTTTCTGGAGCACGCTTATGTTGATTATCTGATTTGCTTAGCTCCTCTGTTGATCGGGTTCGTTGTTGCTTGGCTCGCTCGTTCTTTGATGATCGAGTTTGTAGTTGATTCGGTATGTAATTTCTCTCGTTGCTGGTTCAATTGCTTGCTTTAACTTGATTGTACTTGATTAAACTCGATGGCCAATGATGTGAATTGGGATTGGTATTTATATGAATTCGAGACTCTTGAATTCGTTCGAATTAACTTGATACTTTCCTAAATTCTTAATTTCCTGTTGCGCACGTCTTTCCTGATTTACTTTCTCAACGTGATCGATACGGCAGTGATTTTGTTACGTGGTCACCACGGTGTTGAATTCATTTGACTTTTTCAAATTTACACACTTGAATTTCTTACTTGGTTTTTTGCCCTGATCATCACTGCACTGTTTTGATTTCTTGAATCATATCCACGGCTTCAATGTTTACAGTGTTCATCCCTGTTTCTTTCGACTTCACACGGCATTGATTCTCTGATCATTTCACTAGCTGTTGTGTGCTTAATATCATGATGTACTTCTTCCATTTGTTCATGTTGTTCAAGTGTACTACTGCAGTTTCCATATTTATGCTCGAGCTTGCATGTGTACCACTGATCATACTTCATTGCTTCATTACCTCATGTGCTTGTATTGACATGTTATGGCCTGTACTCGGTTTGCTTTTGATACATTCTGGTGCGGTGTTGTTACTGTCCTATATATGATGTATGAACTGCTGTGTTGATCACTGATGCATTTGAAGCTGGTCTTGTTGTCGTTGCTATGCAGTTGCTATGCCTTGTAGCTTGCCACTGACTTGTGTTCCATTTATCTGCACTTGATCATTGCTTTGAGTTTCACTGCCTTCTGTCCATGTTGGTACTTCATGCATGTTGGTTTAACCTGAACTTCCCTTGAGCATTTTGTATGTCTCACTTGACTTGACTTGTGTACACTTGTATCACTGCTTCCATCCTTTCTTTCTCTGGCACACTTGTGTACCTGTTCAGGTTCACCGTTGCTTCAAATTGCTTCATACTGCTACTTGGTTTATTGATGTATTCATGTCAGTTGTCATGTTGTTTGTGCACTTCACTGAATTTCACTGCCATACTTATACTTGCATTGCTGTTTGGTCATTTTGTACTTCTCTTATGTACACTTGCACCTGTACTTTGACACTTGCATGCATTTCTGTAGCTGGTCTTTTCTTAACTTTACTTGAGCATCACTGTCTTGTTGAAGTTTTAACTGGACATTTGAGACTTGTACTTGTTCTGTTTGAATTCAAATTCAAATTCTGTGTAATTTATTTTATTCAACAAATATTTATTTAATCTAAAAAAACAAAATAGTACATTACCAAATACATTTAAATGAATATATATGTTTATTATCATCAAACAAAAACATATAAGTGCATATTCGACAATTTTAACGTGTCGATTAAATTGACGATTTCCTATTTGTATGAAATCGCTTAATATTTCAGTTTTTAAAAACTTACTAACTCAATTATAATTCTAGTAGAATTTATATCAATATTAAAAATCATTTTCGATTCATATTCTACTCCAATTCAATTATTTAAACAGTTCCCAATTATTGATTCAATAATTAAATTTATCCAATAAATCTCTATATTTGAAATTTAATTTTTATTCCACTTATTTGATCGTAAATTCCATATTAAAATTTTATTCGCATTTCAGAATTCAACATTTAAAATAAATTAAATGTTCGAAATGAATGACCAAAAATCTGGGTCGTTACATTTCTTCCCCCTTAAAAGAATTTCGTCCCCGAAATCGCTAAGGCAGGAAGATGCTCTAAATCGTTAGCCTATTCAAAATCCACTTAGTGAAAACTCAATATTTCACTTTTCTAATCTTTTTCCAACCAAACAATTAGTTTTTTTAATTCTAATTTCAAACCCTTTATTCTAATTACAATTCGAAATCAAATTGTCATTAACAAAAATTTTCCAAAATTTTGCAATTTTTTCTCTAACACTCTAAATTTTCAAAATTTTTGGCAGAGTCACCCTTGTACGGAGAGTCTTTTGCAATTTAAGAAGGGAGATTAAAATACGTACATCGACCCACACGGTTGGAAAGCACGATATATATCAACGTTTTATATTTTTGCTATATTTAATCCAAAAACGTACCTTGTGACTTATTTTGTATGCAATTACGCAATCAAAATTTTGCCAAATGGCATACGGGTACCTTTACTTACTCAGTTAAAACACGTAAATTCCAAAAACATCAAATTCAATAACATTTCACTTATTTAAATAGTTAAAACACATAAAATTCATAACCCAATCATGCCTAACATATATTATATGCAATTATAAGGTTCCCATGCTAATTTAATTACTTTTGATCGAAATCATACCATTTCATTCAATATGAATGATGTACAACCAAATTATTTGCATTCCCAATTCAAAATTCGATTCCATACTCGAATTCGTTTCAATAATATCCCAAAACCATATTTAATTTATTTACAATTAATGTAACGTACGCGATTTTTCATTGCCGAAAAACCGAATAGTTAGGGTTTTAAAAAGAAGAAAAAGGGAGAAGGAGAGAGAGAAGGTAGGAAATAGAGGGAAAGGAAAACAGAAAATAGAATGGGACAGAAAGAAAACAACAAAACAAAATAACAGAATCTCACAATCGCAGCGGAACAACATATAATAATAAATGAATAATCTTTAAACAAAGAACTATATCAGTTATTACATTTCATCATATTACATTACATCATAACATCAGCGTGTACAACAACATACAACATCAAACAGCGGAAAAGAAATACTATATACTAGTAATACGCCATGCTATCCATCTTGCCTCCAGCAACTCCTGAATATCCAGAATATCATGATAAACCTAACTCTTGACTGCCCATGTGGAAATTGGTGGGCACCCAGAGTTTAGGAAGGAAAACAATAAACTCCGAGTCAGTCATGTGACTGGTGTGAGAACTCAAAATAGTTTATTTATCTTTAAAAATCAAAATAGTGGAATATTTTTAAATTCAATTCGCAATGCTTTTAAAAATGAGACTACCATAAGGCCTCCCGCACACACACACATGCAAACGTAGAATCGGAGGAGATTTCTCCTTATGATTGCCAAAGATGCTTGATACGCATTAAAAGAACATTTGATATTATTACTAGTGCATAGTGTAGAAAATATTTCGAAAGTAAAGATATAAATCTTAGCCAACATACGACCATTATCGTATGCCTACTATAGCTATCATCCAAACAGTGGGGCGCCGCCATAAGTGAATGATAGGTTCTACAACTAATACCGTACAAGATCGTATTGTTTCTTTGGATTTCCAACAAATGGTCAGGCCAAGGAACTTCCCATTGCCACATGAGAATGCCTCTGGAAGGACATCCCCGAGAACCAAACCGGATCTCTGCCAACACAAGGCCGGGTTACCCCTAACTGAGTAACAACTGACCGAGTATGCCATCCCACAGTCCTTTGGGACCTTTCATCGAGCGCTCGTAATCAATTCACACAATCATAAAGTGTTTTCAACATGAGTAAGTATCTGGGCTCCATACCATGATACCACCCTTTTCCAGAAGGAAATGCACATACCCTTAAGGGAGCTACCCCTCATAACCTTGCTGCATCTTTCCTGTTTTGACCATTTCCGAGGTGTGAGGCTCGACGAAGTCTCGTCCACAAAAACACACTTTATACAAAAGCCGTGCTTTGGGTCAACAAATGATCATAGAAATGATCACCAAGATAGACGATCAAATAAATGATCCTATCACAAATAATCAACACAATGATCATTTCACAGCAACACTCAGCATGTCACATTACCAAATTGGGAATATATCGCTGATAACCTTCAACTACATAACCTCTGAGCTCGTACGTCTCAGAGAAGGGTGTTAAGCTAAAAGAATAAATTCTCCGCCACCAACAGAAATATATTTGAAAGAAATCGGCTTTATATCTCAACTTGTAATGTCAGGCATACAATCCATACAAGTCTGTTCCGGGCTCGAACAGAACCGAAGGCACTTACAAAGAAGTCCTTGCAATCTGGATAATCTATAATCACGTCCGGACTTCCCATCACATATGGAGTCTCTATACCGTAGCTACTCGGTGCAAAGACAATCGACGAGTTGTCCTTTCGCTTTCAAAAAGATCCGGTCTTCAACACCGGTCTTCAAATGCAATTCATAACGACGTATCACATATTCGGAATGGGTTATACGACCCCATGGTCCTTTCCAAGTTAACCCGAATAGTGAGCGCTTATTCAAAAATAAGTGTGGCATTCAAATTCAAACAAATCAAATACCCACTCAAAGGGAAATATTGATCGTCGGTTATTGAACTATCAATGGATATGCACACATCACCAGATTCCAAATAATTTTCCAAATTATTTATTTTTCAAAATATCTTTACAAGATATATAATTTCAATACCTCAAAAAATAAATCAATATTTATTTTTAAACAAGTTCCCCTTTCTTTTATAAATTCCATAATGAATTTATATTCCAAAAATATTTATGAATTTACGACTTCAATTCGATTTCTAATATTCATTTTCAATTTATCTTTAAAAAGATAAATTCTAAATATTCACTTCATATTGGAAAACATTTCCATACTTATTTATTTATAAGTAATTCACAAATTTATTTATTTTCTACACTTGGAAAATATTCAATATACTTAAATCGAAATTAAGTATATATTTCATTCTTTAAGGAAATCATTCTCTTAAACATATTTATTTGGGCTAAAACGAATGTTGCGTAAAACATCGTTACGACAACCCAAAATCACTAGTATAGGGATTCGAAATTAAAATAGATATATAAATCCCAATACTATACAAACATTTCCTTTCGGAAATCATTTACTATAACAACAGTGTTATAGTCCACCATTTCCTTCTATTTCTCGAAACATCTATTCCAACAATGAATGTTGAAATCTATGGTTTCGAATCTTAACACGTTTTGAAAACATCGTTAGATTGTTTTAATTCTATTTAAAACATCACATTCAAAACAATTTCTTTAACATATTATTCACTATTCAAAAACGTGAATATACTTCGTTAACAAATTTCATCATTTTTATTCATTTTATTTTAAAGGATTATTCACTGTCTAAAAACGTGAATATAACTCCATAAATAAGTTATAACAATTTACTTATCAAAATAAGTTGTTTGCGAATTTATAAAACACCGTTTATAAATTCCATTTCTATTTATTTTATAACAACTTCCTTTTATAAATCTCCTTTATTAACCTATTCAATTTCATATCTCAATTATAAACCAAAAGTTCATATTATAAGTCAAATGCCTATGAAACGATTATTTTACAAAATCGTTCTTTTAAACTTTCCAAATTATAAATCTTATAACTTATAAGATTCATTTATCCACCCAAATCTATTCCTTTAATAACTTTATAAATTTTATAAACCTACTGCTTATAAAATTCCATTTATAACTTCACTGTTTATAATTCTATAAATTTCATTCATTTATGAAATTCATTCACAATTCATTCTAACACTTATAAAAACTCGTTTTATAATTCCAACGTTTTAATTCTATAAATATCAATTTATAAATCTTTTAATACAAATCAATTTGTATTATTATTTTAAAACGTCTTTAAACTCTTTTATAATTTCATCATTTCGATTTATAAAATAATCAAATTTTATAAATCCTATATTTAAACTTTTTATAATACATTCAGAAATCCGATTTAAACTATTTTATAAGATCATTAACCCATATTTCTCAAAAATCAATCTTTAACCGTATTTCTCAAAATATAATTTTTTATAACTTTAAAAATTATAACGTTTATTTATTTAAAATGGATCGATTCCAAAAATATTTTATAAACGTATACTTTCAAAAATCACTTTTAAATTCTTTTAAAATTCCAAAATTTGGTCCAATGATGCTACACACCAAATAGTCAATCACGGCTACAACGACATCATATATCGTATATGATAATCAACGAATATCAAAATATCCATAATCAAATAAATACTGTTGAGGAATCCAGTTGGATCCCTCCAACCTGTTTTCCTGCATCCAAAAACATTAGCACAATACCAATTCCGCTCCAGTACGGAATTATCGCGGTATATAGGATTTAAAATATTATCCGCTTAATAACGGAGCAATAGGGTCTCATCCGCTAAAAAATGCGGGAAATCAACAACTTCAATATATACATATGCCAATATATATATATATTACTATCATATATAATACCAATTTCACTGTTTATGAAATATTCACGGTATATGTTTTTAATAAATAACATCCGCTTACTAACGGCGCATAATGTCTATTTTAACAATCAATAGATAACAATCATCATTCAAACATACTTTTAACAATTTTAAATCTAACTATTTAAATTAAAAATCGAAACTGATTCGATTGAGTGAGAAGTTCTCACCTTGATTTCAATTTCGTTTTAGCGATTTATTTCGAATAAAATTAAACGCGTGTTTAATTTTACCCGAAATTCTCACTAACTCCAAACGACTCCAATCCAATTCCAATAGCGTAGTGCTCGTCCATACGATTCTAACGCAACTGGTTTCGCGCGTTTTTGACCTCGTATGAAAAAGTTATGAATTTTCTAAGATTACACGTATTTATATTAACTAATTTACAACTTAAATTAAAATTATAAACCTACAACCATTCTAAGCCCTTGGATCGTTCACATCTCCACATCAGGCCGCACACCCCCATCCATCTTCTTCCACGCACGCAATTCCTACTCCAGGAAACAAAACGCAAGCTCAAACCCATGAACACAAAACTAGGGTTCCATCTTGCTCCTCCAATACTCGACTAAACTCCATCATACCACCACCATACGAACGCCATCACCCAGAGCCACCTTCGGCTGCGAAAAGGTGGAGCTCGGCCACCTCCTTGGCCCGCAAAACGAGAGTGAACAACACCGCTTCAAAGTGAAATTCCCATCGATCCGTTGCTCCATATACGATTTGACCGTTGGAAACGAAGATCTTGTCATGCTCTACTACTTTCATTTAGAAAGTTTCTTGAATTGATGTACGGATTTGAAGAAATTTGGGGATGAAGATCATAAATTTCTGACCTTTGGTTTCTATGGTGGCGGCTAGGGTTATTAGGGTTTAGGTTTTTTTTTTTTTAATTTATGAAGGGAGGGGGGCTATTTATAGAATTTTCTCAAACACTATTCAATCCGGAAATTCCAAACTCCGATTTACGCGCCGAAACTGACGTTCCTAGGCTTTACCCCGCGTTTCGGACACAATGGAATAGGTTTCGGAAACTAATTCGATCATCTGTACGAGTTATGGCTATAAACGTTCGATTTAAATTTAAACCGGTTAAACGATTTTCTAGGCGTTTTAGCTTGCACCGGACAAATGGTAAGTCCGATTGACACGAAATTTGAAACCATATAATAATATCACATTACGGATTCGATGAAACTAGTTTCGTCAAAATCCGAGACTTTTTGAAAAATGGCTATTTTAACTCGCCAAATTAATATTAAAAACAATTCGATGCGTTTCGAGCTGCCACGATCAAACAACAACTCCGATTGCTACGAAAATTGAAATCCGGTAATAACTAACTATTACGGATCAAATGGAACTAGTTTCGTCCAATTCTGAGACTGTTCGAAAATTGGCTATTTTCACTAGTCGATTAAATATTAAAATATTCAATTTTCACAAATTAACTTTTAATTCGATTTTAAAAGTTCTAAAGTATCATTCTAACTTCAACATGATATAATAAAATTTTACAAATCGTTTTCAATCATATTTAACTCAATTTTAAATTATTTCTGGAATTTAACATATTAAATTATCGATTTAATTATCCAATTAAATCCAATTATTCAAAATAAAATTTATTCGACTTATAAATTTCACTTATAAATATTTAAAATTAATTAAATATTCAAATTTTAATTAATAAAAATTCTGGATCGTTACAATCTTCCCCCCTTAAAAGAATTTCGTCCTCGAAATTACCTAGTAAGAAAAGTTACAGAATCTATTAATTTTCCAAAAATTCATAGTTAAACTTCTTACAATAACTTTACTAAGTTTTCAAATCATACTTAATTATCTTTTCAAAAGCATCTGCTATTTTTTAACTTTCAATTCAAAAATCAAAGTTAAAGTTTTCAAAATTTTCCAATTTTCTCAAAAATTTTCTAACGCCTTAAATTTTCGGAAAAAATCGCCATAGTCTCCTTTGCGCGGCTCGATCCGAAAAAATGACAGTATATATATCACAAATATACATCTCATCAAGTAATGAGGCATCCCGCAGGGAAAAAAGTGTAAAAGTACGATATTTAATCCGAGATATGTACCTTATATTTTATTAGCGAGCATATACGGCTAATATAGCGCGAAAGCGAGCTCCAAATGCGAAGCAAACGCGATCCGCACATACTAAACACTCAACAAACAACATGAGAACATGTATATATGACAATAGTATCGATATACAACATATAGCAACATAATAACTATATATGCCACATAGCAAATGCATTCAATAGCAATATATATTCAACCATCAACCAACTAACATCCATATCCAAATAAACATTCATTCATATTCTTATTAATATTCAATGAAATAGGTTTTCAATTTATTCACATTTGATTCATTATCAGTGGATGTTTTTACTAACATTCATTTTCAATTAGTTTATATTCACTAATTCATGTTCAAGTTAGTTCACTTCCAAATCAAATTCAATTTTATTTAAGATTCACTTAACTTCTAATCGAATTTCAATTTCTTTAGCTTTCAATTTCATTAACACTTAATGAATTATATACAATCAACTAACAATCATATAACAACCAATGTATATTAATTACAACCAAATTCCTTTGCTTATATTAATTAAATTTGGTTTAACACCTTTACTTTCAATTGGTTTAATTAAATTGATTTTCATTCAATCTTTCAACTTCCAATAACATTATATTTTAACGAATTAACACTTATGTTCATTATTCCATGTCAACTTTATTTACATTCAATTGATTAACATTTAATCCATTCATTCAATTTTATTTCAAAAGTTGAATTTCATTTATATAACTTTATTAATTTACTTTGATACTAATATCAATTTCATTCAACATCTCTTAAGTTATACTTCCATTTAACTTTAAAATTCGTTTTTATTCACAACTCATATTCATAAATATGTTCATATAGTTTCACTTCTTATATATGTAAGTTTATTTCACAATTGTAAATCACATTAATTATAATTCAATTCTTATAATTCATTTGCTTATACAATTATTCTTTTATTTAGATTATTCAAACAACTAAACAATCAACTTATATACACTTTAATAATTCTGAAAAATTATTCTTTTAATAAAATATACTCAAGGTAAAATTATTTCATTTACCCAATTTAAAACAATATTGTGTCGAATTGTTCTATTCAAGTGTTTAGAGATCCCTATCAACAACGTTAATTACTCGTAGTAACCAGAATCTATATACCACTCAACAAACCAATCATCACAATATAAAACAATTTTATTCACTAACAAATACGCTCTCATAGCTATTATTACACTCAAACTCATTCTAGAGTACTACTGACTCTATCTCTAATGAGTAATACCCAACAGAACCATGGTTGTCGCTTAACCATATGCTCTGATACCAAATGTAACGTACGCGATTTTTCGTTGCCGAAAAACCGAATAGTTAGGGTTTTAAAAAGAAGAAAAAGGGAGAAGGAGAGAGAGAAGGTAGGAAATAGAGGGAAAGGAAAACAGAAAATAGAACGGGACAAAAAGAAAACAACAAAACAAAATAACAGAATCTCACAATCGCAGCGGAACAACATATAATAATAAATGAATAATCTTTAAACAAAGAACTATATCAGTTATTACATTTCATCATATTACATTACATCATAACATCAGAGTGTACAACAACATACAACATCAAACAGCGGAAAAGAAATACTATATACTAGTAATACGCCATGCTATCCATCTTGCCTCCAGCAACTCCTGAATATCCAGAATATCCTGATAAACCTAACTCTTGACTGCCCGTGTGGAAATTGGTGGGCACCCAGAGTTTAGGAAGGAAAACAATAAACTCCGAGTCAGTCATGTGACTGGTGTGAGAACTCAAAACAGTTTATTTATCTTTAAAAATCAAAATAGAGGAATATTTTTAAATTCAATTCGCAATGCTTTTAAAAATGAGACTACCATAAGGCCTCCCGCACACACACACATGCAAACGCAGAATCGCAGGAGATTTCTCCTTATGATAGCCAATGATGCTTGATACGCATTAAAAGAACATTTGATATTATTACTAGTGCATAGTGTAGAAAATATTTCGAAAGTAAAGATATAAATCTTAGCCAACATACGACCATTATCGTATGCCTACTATAGCTATCATCCAAACAGTGGGGCGCCACCATAAGTGAATGATAGGTTCTACAACTAATACCGTACAAGATCGTATTGTTTCTTTGGAATTCCAACAAATGGTCAGGCCAAGGAACTTCCCATTGCCACATGAGAATGCCTCTGGAAGGACATCCCCGAGAACCAAACCGGATCTCTGCCAACACAAGGCCGAGTTACCCCTAACTGAGTAACAACTGACCGAGTATGCCATCCCCCGGTCCTTTGGGACCTTTCACCGAGCGCTCGTAATCAATTCACACAATCATAAAGTGTTTTCAACATGAGTAAGTATCTGGGCTCCATACCATGATACCACCCTTTTCCAGAAGGAAATGCACATACCCTTAAGGGAGCTACCCCTCATAACCTTGCTGCATCTTTCCTGTTTTGACCATTTCCGGGGTGTGAGGCTCGACGAAGTCTCGTCCACAAAAACACACTTTATACAAAAGCCGTGCTTTGGGTCAACAAATGATCATAGAAATGATCACCAAGATAGACGATCAAATAAATGATCCTATCACAAATAATCAACACAATGATCATTTCACAGAAACACTCAGCATGTCACATTACCAAATTGGGAATATATCGCTGATAACCTTCAACTACATAACCTCTGAGCTCGTACGTCTCAGAGAAGGGTGTTAAGCTAAAAGAATAAATTCTCCGCCACCAACAGAAATATATTTGAAAGAAATCGGCTTTATATCTCAACTTGTAATGTCAGGCATACAATCCATACAAGTCTGTTCCGGGCTCGAACAGAACCGAAGGCACTTACAAAGAAGTCCTTGCAATCCAGATAATCTATAATCACGTCCGGACTTCCCATCACATATGGAGTCTCTATACCGTAGCTACTCGGTGCAAAGACAATTGATGAGTTGTCCTTTCGCTTTCAAAAAGATCCGGTCTTCAACACCGGTCTTCAAATGCAATTCATAACGACGTATCACATATTCGGAATGGGTTATACGACCCCATGGTCCTTTCCCGGTTAACCCGAATAGTGAGCGCTTATTCAAAAATAAGTGTGGCATTCAAATTCAAACAAATCACATCAAATACCCATTCAAAGGGAAATATTGATAGTCGGTTATTGAACTATCAATAGATATGCACACATCACCAGATTCCAAATAATTTTTCAAATTATTTATTTTCCAAAATATCTTTACAAGATATATAATTTCAATACCTCAAAAAATAAATCAATATTTATTTTTAAACAAGTTCCCCTTTCTTTTATAAATTCCATAATGAATTTATATTCCAAAAATATTAATGAATTTACGACTTCAATTCGATTTCTAATATTCATTTTCAATTTATCTTTAAAAAGATAAATTCTAAATATTCACTTCATATTGGAAAACATTTCCATACTTATTTATTTATAAGTAATTCACAAATTTATTTATTTTCTACACTTGGAAAATATTCAATATACTTAAATCGAAATTAAGTATATATTTCATTCTTTAAGGAAATCATTCTCTTAAACATATTTATTTGGGCTAAAATGAATGTTGCGTAAAACATCGTTACGACAACCCAAAATCACTAGTATAGGGATTCGAAATTAAAATAGATATATAAATCCCAATACTATACAAACATTTCCTTTCGGAAATCATTTACTATAACAACAGTGTTATAGTCCACCATTTCCTTCTATTTCTCGAAACATCTATTCCAACAATGAATGTTGAAATCTATGGTTTCGAATCTTAACACGTTTTGAAAACATCGTTTGATTGTTTTAATTCTATTTAAAACATCACATTCAAAACAATTTCTTTAACATATTATTCACTATTCAAAAACGTGAATATACTTCGTTAACAAATTTCATCATTTCTATTCATTTTATTTTAAAGGATTAATCACTGTCTAAAAACGTGAATATAACTCCATAAATAAGCTATAACAATTTACTTATCAAAATAAGTTGTTTGCGAATTTATAAAACACCTTTTATAAATTCCATTTCTATTTATTTTATAACAACTTCCTTTTATAAATCTCCTTTATTAACCTATTCAATTTCATGTCTCAATTATAAACCAAAAGTTCATATTATAAGTCAAATGCTTATGAAACGATTATTTTACAAAATCATTCTTTTAAACTTTCCAAATTATAAATCTTATAACTTATAAGATTCATTTATTCACCCAAATCTATTCCTTTCATAACTTTATAAATTTTATAAACCTACTGCGTATAAAATTCCATTTATAACTTCACTGTTTATAATTCTATAAATTTCATTCATTTATGAAATTCATTCACAATTCATTCTAACACTTATAAAAACTCGTTTTATAATTCCAACGTTTTAATTCTATAAATATCAATTTATAAATCTTTTAATACAAATCAATTTGTATTATTATTTTAAAACGTCTTTAAACTCTTTTATAATTTCATCATTTCGATTTATAAAATAATCAAATTTTATAAATCCTATATTTAAACTTTTTATAATACATTCAGAAATCCAATTTAAACTATTTTATAAGATCATTAACCCATATTTCTCAAAAATCAATCTTTAACCGTATTTCTCAAAATATAATTTTTTATAACTTTAAAAATTATAACGTTTATTTATTTAAAATGGATCAATTCCAAAAATATTTTATAAACGTATACTTTCAAAAATCACTTTTAAATTCTTTTAAAATTCCAAAATTTGATCCAATGATGCTACACACCAAATAGTCAATCACGACTACAACGACATCATATATCATATATGATAATCAACGAATATCAAAATATCCATAATCAAATAAATACTGTTGAGGAATCCAGTTGGATCCCTCCAACCTGTTTTTCTGCATCCAAAAACATTAGCACAATACCAATTCCGCTCCAGTACGGAATTATCGCGGTATATGGGATTTAAAATATTATCCGCTTAATAACGGCGCAATAGGGCCTCATCCGCTAAAAAATGCGGGAAATCAACAACTGCAATATATACATATGCCAATATATATATATTGCTATCATATATAATACCAATTTCACTGTTTATGAAATATTCGCGGTATATGTTTTTAATAAATAACATCCGCTTACTAACGGCGCATAATGTCTATTTTAACAATCAATAGATAATAATCATCATTCAAACATACTTTTAACAATTTTAAACCTAACTATTTAAAATAAAAATCGAAACTGATTCGATTGAGTGAGAAGTTCTCACCTTGATTTCAATTTCGTTTTAGCGATTTATTTCGAATAAAATTAAACGCGCGTTTAATTTTACCCGAAATTCTCACTAACTCCAAACGACTCCAATCAAATTCCATAGCGTAGTGCTCGTCCATACGATTCTAACGCAACTGGTTTCGCGCGTTTTCGACCTCGTATGAAAAAGTTATGAATTTTCTAAGATTACACGTATTTATATTAACTAATTTACAACTTAAATTAAAATTATAAACCTACAACCATTCTAAGCCCTTGGATCCTTCACATCTCCACATCAGGCCGCACACCCCCATCCATCTTCTTCCACGCACGCAATTCCTACTCCAGGAAACAAAACGCAAGCTCAAACCCATGAACACAAAACTAGGGTTCCATCTTGCTCCTCCAATACTCGACTAAACTCCATCATACCACCACCATACGAACGCCATCACCCAGAGCCACCTTCGGCTGCGACAAGGTGGAGCTCGGCCACCTCCTTGGCCCGCAAAACGAGAGTGAACAACACTGCTTCAAAGTGAAATTCCCATCGATCCGTTGCTCCATATACGATCTTGACCGTTGGAAACGAAGATCTTGTCATGCTCTACAACTTTCATTTAGAAAGTTTCTTGAATTGATGTATGGATTTGAAGAAATTTGGGGATGAAGATCATAAATTTCTGGCCTTTGGTTTCTATGGTGGCGGCTAGGGTTATTAGGGTTTAGTTTTTTTTTTAATTTATGAAGGGAGGGGGGCTATTTATAGAATTTTCTCAAACACTATTCAATCCGGAAATTCCAAACTCCGATTTACGCGCCGAAACTGACGTTCCTAGGGTTTACCCCGCGTTCCGGACACAATGGAATAGGTTTCGGAAGCTAATTCGATCATCTGTACGAGTTATGGCTATAAACGTTCGATTTAAATTTAAATCGATTAAACGATTTTCTAGGCGTTTTAGCTTGCACCGGACAAACGGTAAATCCGATTGACACGAAATTTGAAACCATACAATAATATCACATTACGGATCCGATGAAACTGGTTTCGTCGAAATCCAAGACTTTTGAAAAATGGCTATTTTAACTCGCCAAATTAATATTAAAAACAATTCGATGCGTTTCGAGCTGCCACGATCAAACGACAACTCCGATTGCTACGAAAATTGAAATCCGGTAATAACTAACTATTACGGATCCAATGGAACTAGTTTCGTCCAATTCTGAGACTGTTCGAAAATTGGCTATTTTCACTAGTCGATTAAATATTAAAATATTCAATTTTCACAAATTAACTTTTAATTCGATTTTAAAAGTTCTAAAATATCATTCTAACTTCAACATGATATAATAAAATTTTACAAATCGTTTTCAATCATATTTAACTCAATTTTAAATTATTTATGGAATTTAACATATTAAATTATCGATTTAATTATCCAATTAAATCCAATTATTCAAAATAAAATTTATTCGACTTATAAATTTCACTTATAAATATTTAAAATTAATTAAATATTCAAATTTTAATTAATAAAAATTCTGGGTCATTACAATTAAACTAAATATATTTATAACTCAATTCATCATCACTTCAAACCATTCCTATTTTAATCGACTACATCTCCAAATATATTAATTCACTTGTAATTAAGTCGAAATCTATTTCTAACTCAAGTTCCGTTTTCCAATATCCACTTTTAATCCATAATTCAATTTACTCGGCCAAGTTAAGTTCCGTTTCCATCTTCAATTACTAATTAATTTATCTAATTAGTTCACTTCCATTAAATGATCCAATATCTGACTTTTATTTCAAAAATCACTCCATCTAATTTACTTGAATTCAAATTTATTTTTATAATTCAAGGTTGAACTTTTAATTCTTCACCAAAATATCGAACCATTTTTATTTTTGGTTTTCCATTTCACTTTTCAATTTTATAAGTTACACGCCTTATTCCCTTACATTTTCCTCAATTTTATACTCGAATACATCCCCATTTTATTTTTAACTCGAGATTATGCATCTATTTATAGCCTAAGTATATTTTAATTCCATTAGTTTCAAATTTTATAGGCTATCCAAATTTATTTATTCACAATTCCAAATTTTCAATTAAATTCTATTTCTTTCAAAATTTATACCTCATGGTTTATAATATTTCACAATTCAAATTTTATATTTACTTCAATTCGATCTTATTTCTAATCCAATCCAATTTTATAACTTATAGTTATATAGTCACTTTAAAATTCACATTTACATATTTAATTCAATTTCAATATGATTCTAATCCAATTCACTTTTTATTTAAATTTTAATTCCCTTTTAACCAACATTTCAAAACCATATTCGAGTTATTCATACTTAAACTAATTTCACTCTAACAAATTTATTTTTAATTCATTCAATTTAATCAACTAAGAATTTAATTCAAATTTCAAATTTTTCCACACTTCCTTACTTATATTTATTTGTTCCATTCATTTCTACATTCATATGCATTTATATTTAATTAACTTCATCACATTCTATTCATTTCATTTTATTTTTTATAATCACTTCATTTAATTTATTGATTTTAGCTTTTCTTAAATGAAATTCCAATTCCTATAAATTTTATTTTACAAATCCAATTTATTTAACTTCATCTTGAAGTGTTAAATTTTAATTTCATCTTGAAGTTCACCTTTTCTAAGTTTATTTTCAAAAACTTATTCTCTTCTTATTTCACTTCTCATTTAATTGGAAATTTCAAAATTCAACACCCAGTTTTTATTGCAAATTATTTTGAAATATTATATATATATATATATATATATATATATATAACTCTGTTTTAGCAAACCATTTCCTTCAAATTTCAAAAAACTTGATTTTTATTCAAAAAAGATTCCTCGGAATTTCTAAAACAGGATTTGTTTTTCATAAAATTCTCTATATCAAATTACTATGAGAGCAATCCTTCACCTAGAAACTCGATAATGAACACCAATGATGTCGCGATCATCATTGAAATTATTTTACAACGACTGTAGTGAGTTCAATGCTATATCTCTTCCAGAATCCATTTTAAACACTTTCTATTCAAAAATATTACAAAAATACTACTATTATTCATTCCTAAAATATTTCCAAAATAACACCAATTTTATTTCCATAACTTGCTTAAAATATTTCCCAAACTCTCCGGGATTTTAATTCCTGAATTGTTGTTTGAATCCACTTTAGTTTTAATTTATTTGTATACTTCACACTTATACAATTTTCCTTCGTTCTATATCTCATTACAAAATCAATCTACTATAACAATTCTAGATAATTTCTTCCTTCATATCAAAATATATCTTTGGGTAAAATTATTTCATTTACCCCATTTTAAAACAATACTGTATCAAATTGTTCTATTCAAGTGTTTTGAAACCCCTATCGATATAGTTTTACAGATGTGCTGACCAGAATTCATAAGCCACTCAATAAATCAACGAACATAATATAAAACAATTTATATTTACTAACAAATAGGCGCTTATATCTATTAATACACTCAAACTCATTCTAGGGTACAACTGACCCTATCTCTAATGAGTAATCCACACCAGAGCCAAGGTTCTCGCTTAACCTTCGGCTATGATACCAAATGTGACGAATAAGATTTTCGATCCTCGAAAATCGAAATCAATACGTCTACCATATAGAATGCCGAGCAATCGAGTGCCAGAAATACCAGTTCATTAGGGCCGAAGAAGAAGAAAATAGAAAACAACAACATGGAATCTCATAATCGTAGCGGAACAAAATATAATATATAATAATAGATTTTTATACAAAGAATCTGTAACTGTTAATACACATACAATCATCAGAGTACAACAATCAATACATCAGTATGGACAGTTATTATAACTTGTCCTCATACAGCAGAAATATAAATCATGTACGGGAATACGTCTTTGTTATCTAGCTCGTCTCTTGCACTCCATAGCATCCTATCTCGAATCTATAATACTCGGTCTGACCCGAGCATTATAATAAAATAACATCCGAGTCAGTCTGGAAAACCAGCGTGAGAAAACACACCAAATTTGAATTATTAAAGTTATCAAAATTCTTTGAAAATCAAAGATATCTTGTAAGAGCACGCCATACATAAACACTACGGGTTTTTCACTTACGATAACCAAAACATTTTTATCAAAATCGTCTGATATTATAATGGTGTCCAAACAAAGTAAATAGAAAATGCAGAAATGCTTGCATCTCACGTTTCAGGATAGTTGGGTACAATCAAAACCGTACGGCATTTATGGGAGAATGGATTCCATACAAATGACTGGGCTATTGGGATACCGGCCATCATAGTGTACCTCTAGAAAAATGTACCGAGGACCTTGTCGGGATCCCCTACAACACAAGACCAGCCCTATCCCTAACCTGGATAGAACTGCATATATTATCACCCCGAGTCTTTCCACCCTTAAAAACCGAGCTCTCACTTTTCATGCACAACCATATCCATAATTTATAATATATCCAACGGTATCTAGAAAGGTGATATCATTACCTAATTGGGTGTTATCCACTTAGTGCTGCATCTTCCCTGTTTTAGTCATTCCCGGTTAATGAGGCTTGAGGCTAACGTTTATCTTTCTAGAACAACTTCACTTAGAATGCTCATCGTCCTCCAATGACGATGTTCTGATAGCATTCGTACATATAAGTTGTCTTGGGTCTGGACAAAACGAATCACCGTCTTCACTATCTTCACAATTCCCATTCGCAATGTTCAAACCAGATAGAAGTAATTTTTGGATAATTAAATCTAATCTCGATCTTTTCGTAACGATTAACGAATTTGACCAATATTTGATAGTCGGTTATTCAACTACCAAATAACATCCATAAATAGTCATCTGCCTTATTATAAATTTTCCAACATTTACTTTCAGAATATCTTTATAAGATTTATATATCCAAATCTTCCTCGGTATTTCAATATTTGAGAACAAATTCAATACTTATATCCCTAACAGGATATTTTGCAACTCATCTCAATACTTAGAATATTTCTTTCAATTCCATTTTATGATTCAACACTTTGAAAATATTCCTAATAATAATAACCTCATAGTTGAAATATTTCAAATCCTTCTAGTTCCATACTCAGGAAATTTTCGTAAGTATATTTCTTCCAAATCAGTTTATTTCCAATACTTAGGAACATTCCATTTATTTCCTATTCTCAAAATCATTTACAATTAATTTGTAAATTTCTATAGTCGTTTATAACTGATTTTTATAAGCTTTTGAAATTTCATAAATTAACTCCCTTTAATTTTTCCAAATCGATTTCACTTGTCTACAAATTGCAACTACCTGAATTCTAACTTCTTTTATGAATTCTAATCAATCTTCAAGTTCATTTTTCTTTAAAATACTTCGAAAATTTTCCTTACGTTTCCAAATTACACGTTGAGAATTTCTCTTATAAATCCCATCTACCGAATAACTCTGTTTCCTATCTCGAGAAGATTTATGAATAAATTTAAATCGTTACAGAACTATATATATATATATATAATAAGTATTTAAAAGAATAATAATTTATTTTTAAACATGTTCAAGTAATTGTTTAAAATATCGAAATGCTTTTTGTAACTTTAATAGCTCATTTTTAGATAACCAAATCAAATTTCAAAGCTGATTCTAAAAAAAAGAATTTATTGAAGTAAATATCAATTATTTGAAAATTTCACTTTTTGATGTATTTCAATTCTACTATTTCAGATTACATAATTTTTATAAATAAACTACCCTTTTATAAACTACTTAACTTTTTAATAATAAAAATATATTTTCAAAATCTCAATAATGAGTTAATTTATAAATCCCTCTCGATTCAAAAACTATCGATTCCATTCCGTTTCTCCTAACCATTTCCACTTTTCAAAAATAGTATCCACTATTTTTCTCTCACCCTATTCCCATATTCTAATATAAATTTACCCTATGAATTTATATTTCCAAATTATCATCTAATATCGATTTCCTTTATTTATAAACATCTTTATAAATTTTATAACTCCTCGCACTTTAACTTGTTTTATAAAACAATCTTATTTATAAAATTTTATTCCATAAATCTATTTCGTCCATTTATTCTGCCAATAAAAATTTTAGTATCAATTTCAACTTCTTGTTTTTTTCCCTGATTTATTTAAAATCCTACATTTAAAAATCTTCAATATAAATTATTTTTAAATCTTTATTTAAATATACTTTCTCGAATAGTTAAGTACAACCCAAAAATCAATTTTATCGTTTTATCCAAATCGATTTCTTTAAAATAATCCAAACTTCAATATACATATTTTTATATATTTAAATCCCCTTTTAATTCCTTTAAATTCAAATATAATATTTATGGTATTTAAAATACAAAAATTCAAACCAGTACTACTATAACATCCAATAATTCACATCATAACAATAATCTACATTGATTATTCTAATACATTGTATATTTACTATATATAAAAAAACCAATATAAATTTTAAGGAATCTAATTGGATCCCTCCAACATGTTTCCCTGCATCCACAAATGTTGATACAACATAAAAAATACCAATCCCACTTCGAGGGGGATATCGCGGTATATGGGGTTATCCGCTATTATGCGGGGCCATAGAGTCTCATCAGCTAAAATATACGGGATTATCAATCCAACTTCTAATACATATACTACTATATATATTTAACATTCAACGGATAATAATTTGTAAATTCAGCCAACATTCAACAATTTATTCTTACTATTTCAAATAAATCCTAGTAATCCAAATGAGTGATAATTTCTCACATTGACTTTATTTGTCAAACATCTAGATTTTCAATTATTACCAGATTGTAGATTTTCATAGACACGACCCTAATGCGACTTGTTTCATAATTTATCGACCTCGGACATAAAAGTTATCGAATTTATATCGTTTGATTTTAATTAAAACCTTAAAAACTAATTACATTATAAATTGAAATTACCAATCAAAACTCACCACGTATAGCAAAGCCCACAATAGCTAGAGATACAGTTTCTGTAACGCCCCACCCCGAGACCCATCTTAGTAAAGAGAATTAGCGAGTAATTCCGTCTACTAAAGTGGAGAATAAGGCTGGTTAAGGGCGACCATCTACAATTTTGTCTTAAACATCTACTGAATATGTCGATAAATGCAATATGATTTTTCTTTTCTATCTCAACTGGATTGACATAACCATTAAATGCTTAATCCACAATTATAGGTGGCTTACGGATCTATCAGAACAAAATACAATAATTAAATGAAAAGCATGTCACAGAACAGTAATCAACATCATATATATATACACACACTGATACATGTTTAGTACAATGCAATATGAATACAATAACGTTGGTACTCGACCACACCATATACGTCGAATCATATATAAATATATCAGAGTATGCGAAAGAACATAAACTACTCAAGAGAAAGAAGAGCTGATATCCGACATTAACTTCAAGCTAAGCCCAATAGATGATACCTGAAACAACTCGGTCTGACCCGAGTGAAAATACATGGGTCATGCTAGCTAGAACTTATCATTAGTGCAGGTGATGATAAGAGATAAGGGGAAAACCATTCCATCGTTACCAATGGAATGATATAAGCCATCAAGTTATCTCTAGAGTGATACATCAATTGTTCGTCATGATTGCATAGAGGAATACAATATGTATATTATATAGATATGGTTCATCTTATTATATATATATAACCGAATGAAATGGGTGAGGATATGGACCATAAAGTAAATCTTCATAAGATAATTAAGACTTCTAGAATCCATCATAAATAAAACTCATCTAATAGAAACTTCTTAATTATTATACCTCATCTCATCGGTATAAATATAAATACATCTCAAATCCATCATTAAACTCATTATAAAGGAATCTCCATAATCATTTATACCTCATCTCATTGGTATAAATATAAATATATCGTAAATATATTATCAACACTCATCATAAAATCATTACCGTAATTTATACCTTATCTCATTGGTATAAATATATATAATGTCTCAAATCCATCTTGATAGAGCCTGGAAAGAATCCAAAACATCATATTCCAAATCACAAATAAAACCATGTATGTCAATAAGCCTTTTTCGTACATAAGGCTATACTAAAGCATCATCATCAAAATAGTGAAATCGAAACACCTAAAACCTCATGGAAAACGGCACGTGCATTTACATCTTGACTAGTACTACCATCATTTGGTACCATTCATCGTGATGACTTGGGGTCACATAACATCATAACATCATGATCATCTTGATTGACTATAGTCGGAAACATCTTGATGACACCCAGTCACAAAAACCCAAGTAATAACATCGTGACGATTGGAGTCGAGTAATAAATTCATGAACATCGTGATGACGCCAATCGAGTACTCGGTCTGTAGCATTAGTAGCATCGTGAATGTGTCTCAACTTCTCGAATAGGAACCCAATAGGCGTCAACGTACGTCCCATACCATACGTTCGTACCTATTGGTTCACTACTAATCGTAATTCGATGCCACATTAGAAAACCATCATAAAACATCATCAAATAAACACTGCCTCATCTCATCGGCGAGTGTAAGATACCTAACTCGTCTTATCTCTTACATGGACGAGTTTTAAGTGACATCGAGACTTGTCTCATTTCATCGACAAATAAAAATTCATCATAAATATTGAAATCATCATCAATCCATCATAACAACTTGCCTCATCTCCTAGGCAAGTAAAAGAACATCGTGATGGTTATTTCTAACCATAGTTGCAAATTAAAACTTAACATCAATATTGCCTCATTTCATCGGCCATCACAAAATGCATTTGGATTGGTTCGTCGTCGAATGTACTCAAAGAGTAATTCTCAAACCAATAATCTTCACCAAAATTTGGTAACTTCTAAATCAAATCAAAATAACACTTCAAATTGGTTTTGATCCTAAAAATCTGATATTAAGCGATAAAGCAAAAATACATGTCCCATACCACGTATTTTTTTACTAAATTGTTTAATTCTCATTCTTATATGTCGAAACTCATAAACATAGGCTAAAATATATTTAAAATAATTTTTTAGAGAAAATAGAATTCTTAAACAATCTAGAAACCATTTTAAAAGCTTTGTACAGAAAAAATCCATTATTTTAAAGAGAACTTCTATTATAAAAACACTTTAAAATAATTAATAATTGATAAAAAAAATCTCTTAAAAATGCCACTTAAAACTTATTTCATAGACAATGATTTATTTTTATTTTTATTTAAGAAATTTTCAAGAATTTATATGAAATTAAAATCGTTTAAAACCCTCAAAATACTCACATATCGGTATTAACCGTTATTTAAATTTAAATGGAATTTAAATAAAACTTAAATCTCAAACTTCTTCAAATCTAAGATAATATATTCATGGACATAATTTACATCTAATAAAATCAAGTTTAAAAAAAAAGAATGCGACTGAAATCAAAGAAATCGGCAAAATATCATCAAACACGGAAATTAAACACTACGTATGTTTCAGTCTTGCTGTAAAGAATATATATTTTTACATAGAAATATAAAAAATATGAGAATAATTATAAAAAT
The DNA here is from genome assembly GCA_030765085.1 of Allium cepa. Classification (NCBI taxonomy): domain Eukaryota; kingdom Viridiplantae; phylum Streptophyta; class Magnoliopsida; order Asparagales; family Amaryllidaceae; genus Allium; species Allium cepa. Next base: position 794,113,355 of record CM060938.1, on the reverse strand, counting down.
AAGTTGTAGTCTAAATCCTCAGGTTTCTAGAACTTCAAAAATTTCTAAATTCTGACAGGTAACAAGAAAGTTATGATCAAATTACTTTCCAGGTGAATATATAAACACTCTCTGTCAATGACAGGACAGTTACAAAGATATGGATTTTTCACCATATAAATATTAAAAAAACTCAAAACATCAAAGTTATAGCCTAAATCATAAGGTTTCCAGAACTTCAAAAATTCAAAATTCCGATAAGTAACAAGAAACTTATGATCAAATTACTTTCCAGGTGAATATATAAACGCTCTTTGTCAATGACATGACAGTCACAAAAATATGAATTTTTCACCATATAAACATCAAAAATACTCAAAACTCAAAACAAGAAAATTTTAACCCTTTGTCTGTGCTTTCCACAACCTCCAAAATTATGAAATTTGGATAAGAAATGAATGAGTTATTGTCAAAATAAATTCTCAAACTTTGTGATTGTTGTTGCTGTCATTTGCTCTCGGGACAGCAACAAACAAACACGATTTTTATCAAGAAAACTTTAAAGTTTTAGAAAACTCAAAACATGAAACTTGTATTTCTTTATGTGGGATTTCCAGAACATTCAAAATTATGAAATTTGGATAAGAAAAGAAAAAGTTACGACCAAAACAATGTGGCAACAGAAAACAGAAAATAACAAAGAAGAAACATAACCTTATTAATACGAAAATTCAACTCAAAACCTTATTTATGGCTAGCATTTGTAATCTTTTACACTTACTTATTGATTTTCAGTGAATAAGTAAGGATTTGCAAGCAAGGTTGAGCCTTTAGCATAAGATTGGAGCCCTAAACACTTGAAAATAGAAAAAAAACAATACATTTAAAGAAGAAATTGACCAAAACAAAATTTACAGTAAGCAATTCTAGGGCTTTAGATGGATTCTAAGATAGAATAGGTTGGAGATTACCTTCTTTTATGATTCTAACTGGAGTTAGGCTTTTAAATTTGCAAAGATTGAGCTTGAAAGATTAAATTTTGAAGTGGTAGTAATTGTTTTGTACTTTGAAGCTTTTTCTTTTCTGATTTAGGTTTTACTGTAATGGGTTTTGGGAGAAAAGGAACGTACTTCATTAGAAAACTCTAGAATTTGGGTTATTGGATGTTTACTATACCCAATTAGTCCATTCTTATACTTAGAAAATTATTTAGGCTAATATACATAGGTTTTAAACCATTTTTAACATAACTTTCTCATATTAACTTCTTTTTACATGAGACAAAATGCGTTCTTCGTGTTTTAACAAGGTGAACATGATTAATACAATAATATTTTTTTCACACTTAAAAATATTATTTTCCAATAAACTATTAATTTACACAATATTTGACAATATTGTTATTTTTAGACCAAAAAACCACAATTTTAAACAATCTGAGTCAAATAAAAATTATTTCTTAACTCAAATATGTTTATTAAATGTTTTAACACTTTTTAAAATATTACAACACTATTTTCAATCATTAATACACTTCGAAAAATTCATTTTCTTCTCATTTGCCCTTTTTATTCACTATAAAAGGCAATTATTGGAATAAAATTCCAATACTTCCCATTTTGACTCAATAAATAACTAACATCATTTATTTTCAACCCAATTTTACAAATGAAATATTCTAAGCTTATTTTCACTCATCTATATTTATTCCAACCATCAATATGTTGAAATACCTTATGCGATAAATTAACTCAAATAAATTAAAAACCCAAGTTTTATTCATCAAAATATTGTTTATATAAAATAAACAATATTAACTCACATTTCATTCCTCCAATTCATTTATAATCACAATATTAAATTATTTTTTGCATTATAATTTAATATTAACGGTAATCTCCAAAATCCGGGTTGTTACAGACTCCCCTCCTTAACAAAATTGCGTCCTCGCAATTTATAGAGGAAAAGACTGTAAACAAAATTAAAGATACAACCATCGAAGGATAAAGACAAGCTCGAATTCCAAACCATTCATACTCTCAATATAGAATGGTAGAAGAAATAAGGAAAAACTCACTTGGTTAATTCAATGGCCTATCTTATGCTAATATAATGATTAGCAAACCATTGAATTTTCCAAGCAACTCGAAAGAATTTCGAAGATCTCCCGTCTCGAATCAAAACTCAATAAGATGCTCAACAAATAATCAATCGAAAATGATTGCTTGCTAAAAACTCTACGAATAGAGTCGGGATCAAACTCATTAAAACCCAAACTCTAAGCATTAAAAAAGATCATCAATGAGATTTTCCGCATGAATATACAAAAAGAACATCCACACAACAGGGTAGACACAATAGACAAGATTAATAAATCATAAGATGGCTTCTCACACTGCCACCAACTCGAACGATCGCGAAAAATGCATGTCATTAATAATACCTCAAAGATAGAATATACTCAAGAACAAGGATATAAGCTCGAATTAACTTCTAATCCAAGATATCTATAAAAAAATTATCTCGACATCTTTTAAATTTTAAATCTCAATTGTCAACATTTGAAAATTTTCGAACTCTTTACTATATTACTTAGTAAGTAATTTAAAACTCAAATTAAAAGTCCAAATTTCTTCTCTTACTTCAAAATTAATTTCCAAAGAAATTTGTAAATCCATAATGATATTTCTCAAAATAAATTAAGGGTTTAAGTTCTCTTTACTCTTTTTATTAAACCACTTAAATAATTTTAAAGAAACAATCTTCAAATTCTCTTATAACACTTCTCTTAAAACATCCAATGTACATAATATAGATTCTAAAATCTCAAAATATACTTCCAATAAAGCACGGCTAAAAAATAATCTCATTTATATTATCATCTTTATAATTTGAAAATAAACAAATGGCATTGCCTCGCCATTGAGTCGCTAATAAATAAATATATCTGTTGGCTGCAGAGTTGACCGAATGATCAAAACTTCCTCGCCACTCTAATACTCGTCTCTAAAATCAATGGCTGCAATTACCATTCAAAAATAAATTTAATATTTAATCTCAAATATTATTTTCAAAATATCAATTTTTAAATCACAAACCATCGCGTCCGATTGCCTCATCATAGCATTTAGAAGATTTCTATCGATAACGTTGATCGGGCGTATCGACTAGAACTCTTAATTACTCGATGGACAACCCAACACTCTCAAAGTATTTCTATAAATGAAATAGTAATCATGTAAATATTTTCTCAAAATATTTTTTGATTCTTTTTTTTTAAATATCTCAAAGCTTAAATTTCTCTTTAAGACGCATATTTATATAGCTTCAAAACTGAAACCAAAGAACATTAAGAGAATGCATCGAGATATTCCCAGAATACTCGATTCTCAAAATCAACAGAAGGAGATAGAGTGTTCATTAATCTTACAATGTCATGAGCCACTCCCAAAAATCATCAAGATATAGGATAAGCAAGATTTTCTTCTCGAAGGAGAAGAAGCACACAATACACGAATCACTACTTCAAACGGAGTAATACTACAAAGGATAATATTGATTGAGTATTTGTAAAGAACACACAAACGAAGCTGAATGATAAACTCAATCAGACTCGAACAATCTAGAAACTCACCTCGTTCCTTAGTGGATATCCTCATGGAAGGATAACTGAAGAGCTAGGAGCCAGGAATAAGGTTACCTCAACATTCGATTGCCTGATTGGATATCAATCCAAACGGACTCACAAAACTCAACAAAGTCACCTTGACTGGAATTTGAGATATATCATCATCTCGATACTCAAGAGTGAATACAGAAACTCTGGAATCATCATTAGCATTCCAAATGGAAAGGAATAGTAAACCAATCAAAATAGGATGCCTAAATAAATATAGGATCCTATAACAACAAAAGGATCGGACTTAACATCAAATAAGTCAATCCATCCCAAATTAGATACATCTCAAGATAGTGAGTAGTAAACAAATGCTCACTAAAGCAGGAACAAATAGAAAACTCAGAATGCTCACAACAAGAAAATCGTTGTGGATCCCTTTAATAGGATTCATAACTCTCAAAGGAATGCAACAAGAATGCTCAAAGAAATCAATCGGCTTCATCGATACGAACTCACTCGCATCGACAAAAATAAGAATAGAATAATCCCAAAACTCGAAAAAGAATCGAGGCTCGATTTAAAAACAAGCTTGAATAAAAGGAAATGATTCATTCGCATTTGTGCTTCGATGTATCACGATATACGTACTGTTATGTGTTTATTCTACTTTGTTCTGACCACATCTCTGATACAAAGCTGTCACGCCCCACCCCGAGACCCATCTTAGTAAAGAGAATTAACGAGTAATTCTGTCTACTAAAGTGGAGAATAGGGTTGGTTAAGGGAGACCATCTATAATTTTTTCTTAAACATCTACTGAATACGTCGATAAATGCAATATGATTTTTCTTTTCTATCTCAACTGGATCGATATAACCAGTAAATGCTTAATCCAAAACTATAGGTGGCTTACGGATCTATCAGAACAAAATAAAATAATTAAATGAAAAGCACGTCACAGAACAGTAATCAACATCATATATATATACACACTGATACATGTTTAGTACAATGCAATATGAATACAATAACGTTGGTACTCCACCACATCATATACATCGAATCAAATATAAATATATTAGAGTATGCGAAAGAATAGAAACTACTCAAGAGAAAGAAGAGTTGATATCCAACATCAACTTCAAGATAAGCCCAATAGATGATACTTGAAACAACTAGGTTTGACCCAAGTGAAAACACACGGGTCAGGTTAGCTAGAACTTATCATTAGTATAGGAGATGATAAGAGATAAGGGGAAAACCATTCCATCGTTACTGGAATGATATAAGTCATCAAGTTATCTCTAGAGTGATACATGAATGGTTCGTCATGATTGTATAGAGGAATACAATAAGTATATTAGATAGACATAGTTCATCTAATTATATATAACTGAATGAAATGGGTGAGGATATGGACCATAAAGTAAATCTTCATAAGATAATTAAAACTTCAAGAATCCATCATAAATAAAACTCATCTAATAGAAACTTCTTAATTATTATACCTCATCTCATCGGTATAAATATAAATACATCTCAAATCCATCATTAAACTCATTATAAAGGAATCTCCATAATCATTTATACCTCATCTCGTTGGTAAAAATATAAATATATCTTAAATCTATCATCAACACTCATCATAAAAGCATTACCATAATTTATACCTCATCTCATTGGTATAAATATATAAAATGTCTCAAATCCTTCTTGATAGAGCCCGGAAAGAATCCAAAACATCATATTTGAAATCACAAATAAAACCATGTTTGTCAATAAACCTTTTTCATACATAAGGCTATACTAAAGCATCATCATCAAAATAGTGAAATCGAAACACCTAAAATCTCATGGAAAATAGCACGTGCATTTACATCTTGACTAATACTACCATTATTTGGTACCATTCATCGTGATGATTGGGGTCACATAACATCATAACATCGTGATCATCTTGATTGACTATAGTCGGAAACATATTGATGACACCCAGTCACAAAAACCCAAGTAATAATATTGTGATGATTGGAGTCGAGTAATAGCTTCAGGAACATCGTGATGATTCCAATCAAGTACTCGGTCTGTAGCACTAGTAGCATCGTGAATGTGTCTCAACTTCTCGAATAGGAACTCAATAGGCGTCAATGTAAGTCACATACCATACGTTCATACCTATTGGTTTACTAATCGTTAGTCGATGCCACATTAGAAAACCATCATAAAACATCATCAAATAAACACTGCCGCATCTCATCGGCGAGTGTAAGATACCTAACTCGTCTTATCTCTTACTTGGACGAGTTTTAAGTGACGTCGAGACTTGTCTCATTTCATCGACAAGTAAAATTCATCATAAATATCAAAATCATCATCAATCCATCATAACAACTTGCCTCATCTCCTAGGCAAGTAAAAGAACATCGTGATGGTTATTTCTAACTATAGTTGCCAATTAACACTTAACATCAATATTGCCTCATTTCATCGGCCATCACAAGATGCATCTAGATTGGTTCGTCGTCGAATGTACTCAAAGAGTGATTCTCAAACCAATAATCTTCACCAACATTTGGTAACTTCTAAATCAACTCAAAATAACACTTCAAATTGGTTTGGATCGTATAAATCTGATATTAAGCAATAAAGCAAAAATACATGTCCCATACCATGTATTTTTTTACTAAATTGTTTAATTCTCATTCTTATACGTCGAAACTCATAAACATAGGCTAAAATATATTTAAAATAATTTTTTAGAGAAAATAGAATTCCTAAACAATCTAGAAACCATTTTAAAAGCTTTGTACAGAAAAAATCCATTATTTTAAAGAGAACTTCTATTATAAAAACACTTTAAAATAATTAATAATTGATAAAAAAAATCTCTTAAAAATGCCACAAAAAACTTATTTCATAGACAATGATTTATTTTTATTTAACAAATTTTCAAGAATTTATTTGAAATTAAAATCATTTAAAACCCTCAAAATACTCACATATCGGTATTGACCGTTATTTAAATTTAAATGGAATATAAATAAAAATTAAATCTCAAACTTCTTCAAATCTAAGATAATATATTCATGGACATCATTTGCATATAATAACATCAAGTTTAATAAAAAAGAATGCGACTGAAATCATAGAAATCCTCATAATATCATCAAACATGGAAATTAAACACTACGTATATTTCGGTCCTACTGTAAAGAATATAAATTTTCACATAGCAATTGTAACAGACCGAGAATTTTCGACTTTCGAAAATTCAACATCGACACTCACTTTATCGATTGCCGAGAAATCGAAGGCCGAAAACCCGAAATGTTATGGTTTAAGAAAAAATTTAAGAAAAGAAAAAGGCAGAAGAAGAGATAAGAAAGATAGAAAATAGAGAAAAGAGAACAGAAAAAAGAACGGAAAGAAAACGAAAACAACAGAACAACAACAGAATCTCACAATTCGCTGCGGAACAACATATAATAATAAATGAATAATCTTTAAACAAAGAACTATATCAGTTATTACATTTCATTTCATTTCATCATATCATCGGAGTGTACAACATCATACAACAACAAACAGCGGAAAAGAAATACTATATATTAATAATACGCCATGCCATCCAGCTTGCCTCCTGCAACTCCTGAATATCCAGAATATCCTGATAAACCTTAACTCTTGACTACCCGTGTGGAAATCGGTGGGCACCCAGAGTTTAGGAAGGAAAACAATAAACTCCGAGTCAGTCATGTGACTGGTGTGAGAACTCAAAACAGTTTATTTATCTTTAAAAATCAAAATAGAGAAATATTTTTAAATTCAATTCGCAATGCTTTTAAAAATGAGACTACTATAAGGCCTCCCGCACACACACACATGCAAACGCAGAATCGGAGGAGATTTCTCCTTATGATAGTCAAAGATGCTTGATACGCATTTAAAATAACATTTGATATTATTACTAGTGCATAGTGTAGGAAATTATTTCAAAAATAAAGATATAAATCTTAGCCAACATACGACCATTATCGTATGCCTACTATAGCTACTATGTTCAATAGCAGGTTACCGCCACATTCCATAGCAGGTTATACAACTAATACCGTACAAGTCTCGTAATTGGATGAATGGATTTTTCCAACAAATGGTCAGGCCAAGGAACTTCCCATTGCCACATGGAAACGCCTCTGGAAGGACGCCCCGAGAACCACCGTCCTCTGCCAAACAAAGCCGGGAATCCCTTTGCCCAAGGAATATTACAAACCCTCAGATATGCCACCCCCGGTCCTTTGGGACCTTTAAACGAGAGCTCTCTAACCAACATCACACCATAATAATAAGTGTTTCAACATGAGTAAGTATCTGGGCTCCATACCAGAATACTACCCTTTTCCAGAAGGAATGGTCACACCCTAGGGAAGCGATCCCTGAAAACTTTGCCGCACAATTCCTGTTTCGACCATTTCCGGGATGTGAGGCTCGACGAAGTCTCGTCCACAAAAACATACTTTATACAAAAGCCATGCTTTGGGTCAACAAATGATCATAGAAATGATCACCAAGATAGACGATCAAACAAATGATCCTATCACAAATAATCAACACAATGATCATTTCACAGCAACACTCAGCATGTCACATTACCAAATTGGGAATATATTGCTGATAACTTCAACTATATAACCTCTGAGCTCGTACGTCTCAGAGAAGGGTGTTAAGCTAAAAGAATAAATTCTCCGCCACCAACAGAAATATATTTGAAATAAATCGGCTTTATATCTCAACTTGTAATGTCAGACATACAATCCATACAAGTCTGTTCCGGGATCGAACAAAACCGAAGGCACTTACAAAGAAGTCCTTGCAATCCGGATATCCACAATCCTGATCGGATTTCCCATCACTTATGGAATCTCTATACCAGGAGCTACCCAGTGTAGAGACAATCGACAGGTCATCCTATCGCTCTCGCAAATACCGGTCTTCAACACCGATCTTCAAATGCAATTCACAACGACGTATCACATATTCAGAATGGGTTATACGACCCCATGGTCCTTTCCCAGTTAACCCGAATAGTGAGCGCTTATTCAAAAATAAGTGTGGCATTCAAATTCAAACAAATCACATCAAATACCCATTCAAAGGGAAATATTGATAGTCGGTTATTGAACTATCAATGGATATGCACACATCACCAAATTCCAAATAATTTTCCAAATTATTTATTTTTCAAATATCTTTACAAGATATATAATTTCAATACTTCAAAAATAAATCAATATTTATTTTTAACAAATTCCACTTTTCATTTTATAAATTCCATAATGAATTTATATTCCAAAATATTCATGCATATACGATTTCAATTATCCATTTTCAATTTATCTTCAAAAGATAAATTCTAAATATTCACTTCATATTGGAAAACATTTCCATACTTATTCAATAAGTAATTCACAAATTTTTATTTATTTTCAACACTTGGAAAATATTCGATATACTCAAATCGAGATTAAGCATATATTTCATTCTTTAAGAAATCCTTCTCTTAAACACATTTGTTTGGGCCAAAACGAATGTTACGTAAAACATCGTTACGACAACCCAAAATCACTAGTATAGGGATTCGAAATTTAAAATAGATGTATAAATCCCAATACTATTCAAAACAATTCCTTTCGGAAATCATTTACTATAACAACAGTGTTATAGTCCATCATCTCCTTTTATTTCTCGAAAACGTCTATTTCAACAATAAATGTTGCAATCTATGGTTTCGAATCTCAACACCTTTTAAAAACATCGTTAGATCGTTTTAATTCTATTTAAAACATCCCATTCTAAACAATTTCTTAAACACATTTGATTTCAATTTCGTTTTAGCAATTTATTTCGAATAAAATTAAACGCGCGTTTAATTTTACCCGAAATTCTCACTAACTCCAAACGACTCCAATCCATCTCCATCGCGTAGTGCTCGTCCATACGATTCCAACGCAACTGGTTTCGCGCGTTTTCGACCTCGTTTGAAAAAGATATCAATATTTGAAGTTTTCACTAATTTTAATTAACTAATTACAACATAATTATTATTATTTTTAACCTAAACAAATATAGGCCGTGAGATCTCAACTCCCTCTCATCTGGACCGCATGCTAGCTTCTTCTCCCACGCGTGTTTGCCTCCAGGCAGCAAACCAAAAACCGAACCCATGTTAGGATATTAGGGTTTATTAGCTCGGCCACCACGACGACTTTTAGCATGATCAGGTACCACCATCGCAAAGCCCCTCACGTATGCTATGCTCAGCCGAAGCCCCATAAAGTCCGGTCATCCCTTTTGCACGCGAGACGAGGGTGAATGACCACCAAATGCGTGTCCATAGCTCCTCCATCGCTGCGCCATTTCAAATCTCAACCGTATAGATTTGTAGATCGAAGCGTGTTCTCCTACTTTCGTGTTGATGATTTCGTCTAATTTTTTGTGGATTGGGAGAGATTGAGAGATGAAAATTGGAGCTTTCTGGCCATAGATAATGTTAGAGGCTGTAACGACCCAGAATTTTTATTAATTAAAATTTGAATATTTAATTAATTTTAAATGTTAATAAGTGGAATTTATTAGTCGAATAAATTTTAATTTGAATTATTGGATTTAATTGGATTTTTAAATCGGTAATTTAATACGTTAAATTATGGAAAATAATTGAAAATAGGGTTAAATATGATTGAAAATGATTTGTAAAATTTTATTTTATCATATTGGAGTTAGAATGATATTTTAGAACTTTTAAAATCGAATTAAAAGTTAATTTGTGAAAATTGAATATTTTAATATTTAAATCGACTAGTGAAAATAGTCAATTTTTGAACAGTCTCAGAATTGAACGAAACCAGTTCCATTGGATGTGTAATAGTTGGTTATTACTGGATTTCAATTTTCGTGTCAATCGGAGTTATCGTTTGATCGTGGCAGCTCGAAACGCATCGAATTGTTTTTAATTTAAATTTGGCGAGTCAAAATAGCCATTTTTCAAAAAGTCTCGGATTTCGACGAAACCAGTTTCATCGGATCCGTAATGTGATATTATTGTAAGGTTTCAAATTTCGTGTCGAATGGATTTACGGTTTGTCCGGTACAAATTAAAACGCCTAGAAATCGATTTAAATCGGTTTAATTTAAATTGAGCGTTTGTAGCCATAACTCGCACAGATGTCCGAATTAGCTTCCGAAACCTATTCCATTGTGTCCGGAATGCGGGGTAAACCTTAGAAACGCTGGTTACGGCATGTAAATCGGAGTTCGGAATTTCCGGTTGAATAGTGTCGTTCAAAACTCTATAAATATACCCACACCCCCATCATAATTAAAAAAAAAAAAAAGAAATCTAAACCCTAATAACTGTAGCCGCCTCCATTGCTATGAACGGCCATAAACGTTCGATCTTCCCTCTCGTTTATCTCCTCATCCATCGACATTTACCAAAAACTTTCAACTAGAGAAATGAAGAGGGCAACACGAACTACAAGATCAACGGTTGTGATTGGAAACGGAGCTGTAAATCGATGGGTTTTTGGCTATGAAGTGCACGCGTTGCGCACGGTTTTCAAGGTGAAATAGAGGGCCGAGCTCAGGGTGCTTGGGGCCGAAGGTAGCAGGGGGGAGGCGCACGTTGTGGAGTAACTTGATCGAGGTAGAAGCTAGCGATTAATTTGCAAAATTTAACCCTAAATTCATAGTATGGGTTCGGCCGAGCTTGTTACAACCTGGAGATGATTCGCGTGAAGGAAGAGAGGAAGGAGGGTTGTGTCCTACGGCTGTGATGGGGGGGGGATATGCAGATCGAACGGCTCTAGATTGAATAGGTTTAAATATAAAAATTTATGTTGTATATTATAGTTAAAATTCGTGTAAAACTTGTAAAACCCATATCTTTTTCATACGAGGTCGAAAAAATGCAAACTCAGTTGCGTTGGAATCGTATGGACGAGCACTACGCGATGGAGTTGGTTTGGAGTCGTTTGGAGTTAGTGAGAATTTCAGGTAAAATTAAACGCGCGTTTAATTTTATTCGAAATAAATCGCTAAAACGGAATTTAAATCAAGGTGAGAACTTCTCACTCAATCGAATCTGTTTCGATTTTATTTTAAATAGTTAGATTTAAAATATTTGAATGCATGTTTGAATGATGATTGATACGTATTGATTGTTAAAATAGACATTATACGCCGTTAGTAAGCGGATGTTATTTAATAAAAACATATATCGCGAATATTTCATAAACAGTGAAATTGGTATTATATATAATATCAATATATATATATTGGCATATGTATATATTGCAGTTGTTGATTCCCCGCATTTTTTAGCGGATGAGACCCTATTGCGCCGTTATTAAGCGGATAATATTTATTAAAAACATATACCGCGATAATTTCGTACTGGAGCGAAATTGGTATTGTGCTAATGTTTTTAGATGCAGGAAAACAGGTTGGAGGGATCCAACTGGATTCCTCAACAGTTTTTATTTGATTTCAGATATTTTGATATTTGATGGATTATCATATCGATATATGATATCGTTGTAGTCGTGATTGACTATTTGGTGTGTAGCATCATTGGACCAAATTTTTGGTATTTTAAAATGATTTTAAAGTGATTTTTGAAAAGATAAAATATTTTTGGAATTGATCCATTTTAAATAAATAAACGTTATAATTTTTAAAGTTGTAAAAATTATGATTTTTGTGAAATATTGTTAAAAGCTGATTTTTGAGAAATATGAATTAATGACTTTATAAAATAATTTAAATGGGGATTTTTGAATATATTATAAAAGTTTAAATATAGGATTTATGAAGTTGGATTATTTTATAAATCCAAATGGTGAAATTATAAAGAAGAGTAAAGACGTTTAAAGAATAATAATAAATTGATTTATATTAAAGATTTATAAATCGATATTTATAAATTAATAAAACGTTGGAATTATAAAACGAGCTTTTATAAGTGTTGAATATGAATTGTGAATGAATTTCATAACTTAATGAAATTTATAGAATTATAAACTGTGAAGTTATAAATAAAATTTATAAATAGTAAGATTTATAAATTTGTGAAGTTAATTGAAGAATAGACTTGGTTGAATAAATGAATCTTATAAGTTATAAGATTTATGATTTGGAAAGTCTTTAAAAGAACGATTTTGTAAAATAATCGTTTTATAAGTATTTAACTTATAATATGAATGTTTAGTTTATAATTTAGTTATAAACTGGAATAGGTTAATAAAGGAATTTATAAAAAGGAAGTTTTTATAAATAAATAGAAATGGGATTTATAAACGTTGTTTTATAAATTCGCAAACGACTTATTTTGATAAGTTAATTGTTATAACCTATTAATGGAGTTTATTCACATTTTTGAATAGTGAATGACACGTTAAAGAAAATGGTTTGGATTTGATGTTTCAAATAGAATTAAAACGATCTAACGATGTTTTAAAAGGTTTTGTGATTCGAAACCATAGATTTCAACATTTATTGTTGAAATAGACGTTTTCGAGAAATAAAAGGAAATGGTGGACTATAACAATGTTGTTATAGTAAATAATCTCCGAAAGGAAATGTTTTGTATAGTATTGGGATTTATATATCTATTTTAATTTCGAATCCCTATACTAGTGATTTTGGGTTGTCGTAACGATGTTTTACGTAACATTCGTTTTGGCTCAAATAAATATGTTTAAGAGAATGATTTCCTTAAAGAATGAAATATATACTTAATTTCGATTTAAGTATATTGAATATTTTCCAAGTGTTGAAAATAAAAGAGATTTGTGAAATTACTTATTAATAAATAAGTATGGAAATGTTTTCTGATATAAAGTGAATATTTAGAGAATTTATCTTTTTGAAGATGAATTGAAATGAAAAATTGAAATCATATGCATGAATAATTTTGAAATATAAATTCATTATGGAATTTATATGTGAAAGTGGAATTGTTTAAAAATAAATATTGATTTATTTTTGAAGGTTGAAATTAGATATCTTGTAAAGATATTTTGGAAAATAAATAATTTGGAAAATTATTTGGAATTTGGTGATGTTGTGCATATCCAGTGATAGTTCAATAATCGACTATCAATATTTTCCCTTTGAATGGGTATTTGGATGTGATTTGTTTGAATTTGAATGCACACTTATTTTTGAATAAGCGCTCACTATTCGGGTTAACCGGGAAAGGACCATGGGGTCGTATAACCCATTCCGAATGTGTGATACGTCGTTGTGAATTGCATTTGAAGATCGATGTTGAAGACCGGATATTTGCGAGAGCGATAGGATGAACTATCGATTGACTCTACACCGAGTAGCTACGGTATTGAGTTCTCCATATGTGATGGTGAATCCGATCAGGATTGTGAATATCCGGATTGCAAGGACTTCTTTGTAAGTGCCTTCGGTTTTGTTCGATCCCGGAACAGACTTGTATGGATTGTATGTCTGACATTACAAGTTGAGATATAAAGCCGATTTCTTTCAAATATATTTCTGTTGGTGGCGGAGAATTTATTCTTTGCTTAACACCCTTCTCTGAGACGTACGAGCTCAGAGGTTATATAGTTGAAGTTATCAGCGATATATTCCCAGTTTGGTAATGTGACATGCTGAGTGATGCTGAAATGATCATTGTGTTGATTATTTGTGATAGGATCATTTATTTGATCGTCTATCTTGGTGATCATTGTGTTGATCATTTGTTGACCCAAAGCATGGCTTTTGTATAAAGTATGTTTTTGTGGACGTGAATTCGTCGAGCCTCACACCCCGGAAATGGTCAAAACAGGAAAGATGCGGCAAGGTTATGAGGGGTAGCGCCCTTTAGGATATGTGCATTTCCTTCTGGAAAAGGGTGGTATCATGGTATAGAGCCCAGATAGTTACTCATGTTGAAAACACTTTATGATTGTGTGAATTGATTACGAGCGCTCGGTTGATAAAGGTCCCAAAGGACCGGGGGATGGCATATTCGGTCAGTTGTTACTCAGTTAGGGGTAACCCGGCCTTGTGTTGGTAGAGATCCGGTTTGGTTCTCGGGGATGTCCATCCAGAGGCATTCTCATGTGGCAATGGGAAGTTCCTTGGCCTGACCATTTGTTGGAAATCCAAAGAAACAATATGAAACTTGTACGGTTTTAGTTGTATAACCTGCTATGGAATGTGGCGGTAACCTGCTATTGAACATAGTAGCTATAGTAGGCATACGATAATGGTCGTATGTTGGCTAAGATTTATATCTTTATTTTCGAAATGATTTGTTATACACTATGCACTAGTAATAATATCAAATGTTATTTTAAATGCGTATCAAGCATCTTTGACTATCATAAGGAGAAATCTCCTCCGATTCTGCGTTTGCATGTGTGTGTGTGTGTGCGGGAGGCCTTATGGTAGTCTCATTTTTAAAAGCATTGCGAATTGAATTTAAAAATATTTCCCTATTTTGATTTTTAAAGATAAATAAACTGTTTTGAGTTCTCACACCAGTCACATGACTGACTCGGAGTTTATTGTTTTCCTTCCTAAACTCTGGGTGCCCACCAATTTCCACACGGGCAGTCAAGAGTTAGGTTTATCAGGATATTCTGGATATTCTGGAGTTGTTGGAGGCAAGCTGGATGGTATGGCGTATTATTAGTAATAGTATTTCTTTTTCCGCTGTTTGATGTTGTTGTTGTACACTCTGATGATATGATGTAATGAAATGAAACGTAATGTAATAACTAATATAGTTCTTTGTTTAAAGATTCATTTATTATTATATGTTGTTCCGCTGCGAATTGTGAGATTCTGTTGTTGTTCAGTTGTTTCCTTTCTGTCCCGTCTATTTTTCTGTTTTCTTTTCCCTCTATTTCCTACCTTTTTCTCTCTTCTTCTCTCCTTTTCTTTTCTTAAATTCTTTTTAAACCCATAACTATTCGGTTTTTCGGCAACGAAAATCCGCAACGTTACATTTGGTATCAGAGCATATGGTTAAGCGACAACCATGGTTCTGTTGGGTATTACTCATTAGAGATAGAGTCAGTAGTACTCTAGAATGAGTTTGAGTGTAATAATAGCTATGAGAGCGTATTTGTTAGTGAATATAAAATTGTTTTATATTGTGATGATTGGTTTGTTGAGTGGTATATGAACCTTCGTCAGCACGGTCTGGACAACTATGCCGAAGGGGTTTATAAACACTTGAATAGAACAATTCGACATAATATTGCTTTGAATTGGGTGAATGAAATGATTTTACCTTGATTATATTTTATATATAAAGGAATAATTTTTTAAGAATTATTAAAGTGTATATAAGTTGATTGTTTGGTTGTTTGAATAATCTAAATAAAGAATTATTGTATAAGCAAATGAATTATAAGAATTGAATTATAATTAAAGTGTTTACAATTGTGAAATAAACTTATATAAATTAGAAGTGAAATTATATGAATATATTTACGAATATCAGTTGTAAATAAAAAAAAATGAATTTAAAGTTATGTAAAACTAAGTGAAGTTTAAATGGAGTATAACTTAAGAATTGTTGAATGAGGTTGATTTTGATATCGAAGTAAATTAATAAAGTTAAGTAATGAATATGAACTTAAGTTATATGAATGAAATTCAACTTTAGAAATTAAACCAAATTGAATGAGAATGAATATAAACAAAGGAATTTGGTTGAAATTAATATACTTTGGTTGTTATATGATTGTTGATTGACTGTATATAATTCATTAAGTATTAGCGAAATTGAAAGCTATGAAATTGAATTCAAATTGAAAGTAAATAAATTTGAATAGAATTGAAAGTGAATTGGATTTAATTAGTAAATGTAAACTAATTGAATTGAGAATGAATGTTAGTAAATCCAATGTAAACGAATCAAATGTGATTAAATTGAAAAACCAATTCATTAAATATTAATGAGAATATGAATGAATATTGATTTGGTTATGGATGATAGTTGGTTGTTTGGTTGCATTTGCTATGTTGGCATATATAGTTATTATGTTGCTATATGTTATATATTGATATTACTTTCATAAGTGCATGTTCTCATGTTGTTTGTTGAGTGTTTAGTAGGTGCGGATCGCGTTTGCTTCGCATTTGGAGCTCGCTTTAGCGCTATATTAGCCGTATATGCTCGCTAATAAAATATAAGGTACATATCTCGGATTAAATATCGTACTTTTACACTTTTTTCCCTTCGGGATGCCTCATTACTTGATGAGATGTATATTTGTGATATATATACTGTCATTTTTTTTTTCGGATCGAGCCGCGCAAAGGAGACTATGGCGAATTTTTCCGGAAATTTAAGGCGTTAGAAAAAATTTGAGAAAAATTGGGAAATTTTGAAAACTATAACTTTGATTTGGAATTGAAAGTTAAACAATAGTAGTTGTTTTTGAAAAGATAACTAAGTATGATTTGAAAACTTAGTAAAGTTATTGTAAGAAGTTTAACTATGAATTTTGGGAAAATTAATAGATTCTGTAACTTTTCTTACTTGTAATTTCAAGGACGAAATTCTTTTAAGGGGGAAAGATTGTAACGACCCAGAATTTTTATTAATTAAAATTTGAATATTTAATTAATTTTAAATGTTAATAAGTGGAATTTATTAGTCGAATAAATTTTAATTTGAATTATTGGATTTAATTGGATTTTTAAATCGATAATTTAATACATTAAATTATGGAAAATAATTGAAAATAGGGTTAAATATGATTGAAAACGATTTGTAAAATTTATTTTATCATATTGGAGTTAGAATGATATTTTAGAACTTTTAAAATCGAATTAAAAGTTAATTTGTGAAAATTGAATATTTTAATATTTAAATCGACTAGTGAAAATAGTCAATTTTTGAACAGTCTCAGAATTGAACAAAACCAGTTCCATTGGATCTGTAATAGTTAGTTATTACCGGATTTTAATTTTCGTGTCAATCGGAGTTATCGTTTGATCGTGGCAGCTCGAAACGCATCGAATTGTTTTTAATTTAAATTTGGCGAGTCAAAATAGCCATTTTTCGAAAAGTCTCGGATTTCGACGAAACCAGTTTCATCGGATCCGTAATGTGATATTATTGTAAGATTTCAAATTTCGTGTCGATTGGATTTACGGTTTGTCCGGTATAAATTAAAACGCCTAGAAATCGATTTAAATCGGTTTAATTTAAATTGAGCGTTTGTAGCCATAACTCGCACAGATGTCCGAATTAGCTTCCGAAAACTGTTCCATTGTGTCCGGAACGCGGGGTAAACCTTAGAAACGCTGGTTACGGCGCGTAAATCGGAGTTCGGAATTTTCGGATGAATAGTGTCGTTCAAAACTCTATAAATAGACACACACCCCCTACATAATTAAAAAAAAAAGAAATCTAAACCCTAATAACTGCAGCCGCCTCCATTGCTATGAACGGCCATAAACGTTCGATCTTCCCTCTCGTTTATCTCCTCATCCATCGACATTTACCAAAAACTTTCAACTAGAGAAATGAAGAGGGCAACACGAACTACAAGATCAACGGTTGTGATTGGAAACGGAGCTGTAAATCGATGGGTTTTTGGCTATGAAGTGCACGCGTTGCGCACGGTTTTCAAGGTGAAAAAGAGGGCCGAGCTCAGGGTGCTTGGGGCCGAAGGTAGCAGGGGGGGAGGCGCACGTTGTGGAGTAACTTGATCGAGGTAGAAGCTAGCGATTAATTTGCAAAATTTAACCCTAAATTCATAGTATGGGTTCGGCCGAGCTTGTTACAACCTGGAGATGATTCGCGTGAAGGAAGAGAGGAAGGGGGTTGCGTCCTACGGCTGTGATGGGGGGGATATGCAGATCGAACGGCTCTAGATTGAATAGGTTTAAATATAAAAATTTATGTTGTATATTATAGTTAAAATTCGTATAAAACTTGTAAAACCCATATCTTTTTCATACGAGGTCGAAAAAATGCAAACTCAGTTGCGTTGGAATCGTATGGAGGAGCACTACGCGATGGAGTTGGTTTGGAGTCGTTTGGAGTTAGTGAGAATTTCGGGTAAAATTAAACGCGCGTTTAATTTTATTCGAAATAAATCGCTAAAACGGAATTTAAATCAAGGTGAGAACTTCTCACTCAATCGAATCGGTTTCGATTTTATTTTAAGTAGTTAGATTTAAAATATTTGAATGCATGTTTGAATGATGATTGATATGTATTGATTGTTAAAATAGACATTATACGCCGTTAGTAAGCGGATGTTATTTAATAAAAACATATACCGCGAATATTTCATAAACAGTGAAATTGGTATTATATATAATATCAATATATATATATATGGGCATATGTATATATTGCAGTTGTTGATTCCCCGCATTTTTTAGCGGATGAGACCCTATTGCGCCGTTATTAAGCGGATAATATTTATTAAAAACATATACCGCGATAATTTCATACTGGAGCGAAATTGGTATTGTGCTAATGTTTTTAGATGCAGGAAAACAGGTTGGAGGGATCCAACTGGATTCCTCAACAGTTTTTATTTGATTTCAGATATTTTGATATTTGATGGATTATCATATCGATATATGATATCGTTGTAGTCGTGATTGACTATTTGGTGTGTAGCATCATTGGACCAAATTTTTGGTATTTTAAAATGATTTTAAAGTGATTTTTGAAAAGATAAAATATTTTTGGAATTGATCCATTTTAAATAAATAAACGTTATAATTTTTAAAGTTGTAAAAATTATGATTTTTGTGAAATATTGTTAAAAGCTGATTTTTGAGAAATATGAATTAATGACTTTATAAAATAATTTAAATGGGGATTTTTGAATATATTATAAAAGTTTAAATATAGGATTTATGAAGTTGGATTATTTTATAAATCCAAATGGTGAAATTATAAAGAAGAGTAAAGATGTTTAAAGAATAATAATAAATTGATTTATATTGAAGATTTATAAATCGATATTTATAAATTAATAAAACGTTGGAATTATAAAACAAGCTTTTATAAGTGTTGAATATGAATTGTGAATGAATTTCATAACTTAATGAAATTTATAGAATTATAAACTGTGAAGTTATAAATAAAATTTATAAATAGTAAGATTTATAAATTTGTGAAGTTAATTGAAGAATAGACTTGGTTGAATAAATGAATCTTATAAGTTATAAGATTTATGATTTGGAAAGTCTTTAAAAGAACGATTTTGTAAAATAATCATTTTATAAGTATTTAACTTATAATATGAATGTTTAGTTTATAATTTAGTTATAAACTGGAATAGGTTAATAAAGGAATTTATAAAAAGGAAGTTTTTATAAATAAATAGAAATGGGATTTATAAACGTTGTTTTATAAATTCGCAAACGACTTATTTTGATAAGTTAATTGTTATAACCTATTAATGGAGTTTATTCACATTTTTGAATAGTTAATGACACGTTAAAGAAAATGGTTTGGATTTGATGTTTCAAATAGAATTAAAACGATCTAACGATGTTTTAAAAGGTGTTGTGATTCGAAACCATAGATTTCAACATTTATTGTTGAAATAGACGTTTTCGAGAAATAAAAGGAAATGGTGGACTATAACACTGTTGTTATAGTAAATAATTTCAGAAAGGAAATGTTTTGTATAGTATTGTGATTTATATATCTATTTTAATTTCGAATCCCTATACTAGTGATTTTGGGTTGTCGTAACGATGTTTTACGTAACATTCGTTTTGGCCCAAATAAATATGTTTAAGAGAATGATTTCCTTAAAGAATGAAATATATACTTAATTTCGATTTAAGTATATTGAATATTTTCCAAGTGTTGAAAATAAAAGAGATTTGTGAAATTACTTATTAATAAATAAGTATGGAAATGTTTTCTGATATAAAGTGAATATTTAGAGAATTTATCTTTTTGAAGATGAATTGAAATGAAAAATTGAAATCATATGCATGAATAATTTTGAAATATAAATTCATTATGGAATTTATATGTGAAAGTGGAATTGTTTAAAAATAAATATTGATTTATTTTTGAAGGTTGAAATTAGATATCTTGTAAAGATATTTTGGAAAATAAATAATTTGGAAAATTATTTGGAATCTGGTGATGTTGTGCATATCCAGTGATAGTTCAATAATCGACTATCAATATTTTCCCTTTGAATGGGTATTTGGATGTGATTTGTTTGAATTTGAATGCACACTTATTTTTGAATAAGCGCTCACTATTCGGGTTAACCGGGAAAGGACCATGGGGTCGTATAACCCATTCCGAATGTGTGATACGTCGTTGTGAATTGCATTTGAAGATCGGTGTTGAAGACCGGATATTTGCGAGAGCGATAGGATGAACTATCGATTGACTCTGCACCGAGTAGCTACGGTATTGAGTTCTCCATATGTGATGGTGAATCCGATCAGGATTGTGAATATCCGGATTGCAAGGACTTCTTTGTAAGTGCCTTCGGTTTTGTTCGATCCCGGAACAGACTTGTATGGATTGTATGTCTGACATTACAAGTTGAGATATAAAGCCGATTTCTTTCAAATATATTTCTGTTGGTGACGGAGAATTTATTCTTTGCTTAACACCCTTCTCTGAGACGTACGAGCTCAGAGGTTATATAGTTGAAGTTATCAGTGATATATTCCCAGTTTGGTAATGTGACATGCTGAGTGATGCTGAAATGATCATTGTGTTGATTATTTGTGATAGGATCATTTATTTGATCGTCTATCTTGGTGATCATTGTGTTGATCATTTGTTGACCCAAAGCATGGCTTTTGTATAAAGTATGTTTTTGTGGACGTGAATTCGTCGAGCCTCACACCCCGGAAATGGTCAAAACAGGAAAGATGCGGCAAGGTTATGAGGGGTAGAGCCCTTTAGGATATGTGCATTTCCTTCTGGAAAAGGGTGGTATCATGGTATAGAGCCCAGATAGTTACTCATGTTGAAAACACTTTATGATTGTGTGAATTGATTACGAGCGCTCGGTTGATAAAGGTCCCAAAGGACCGGGGGATGGCATATTCGGTCAGTTGTTACTCAGTTAGGGGTAACCCGGCCTTGTGTTGGTAGAGTCCGGTTTGGTTCTCGGGGATGTCCATCCAGAGGCATTCTCATGTGGCAATTGGAAGTTCCTTGGCCTGACCATTTGTTGGAAATCCAAAGAAACAATACGAAACTTGTACGGTTTTAGTTGTATAACCTGCTATGGAATGTGGCGGTAACCTGCTATTGAACATAGTAGCTATAGTAGGCATACGATAATGGTCGTATGTTGGCTAAGATTTATATCTTTATTTTCGAAATGATTTGTTATACACTATGCACTAGTAATAATATCAAATGTTATTTTAAATGCGTATCAAGCATCTTTGACTATCATAAGGAGAAATCTCCTCCGATTCTGCATTTGCATGTGTGTGTGTGCGGGAGGCCTTATGGTAGTCTCATTTTTAAAAGCATTGCGAATTGAATTTAAAAATATTTCCCTATTTTGATTTTTAAAGATAAATAAACTGTTTTGAGTTCTCACACCAGTCACATGACTGACTCGGAGTTTATTGTTTTCCTTCCTAAACTCTGGGTGCCCACCAATTTCCACACGGGCAGTCAAGAGTTAGGTTTATCAGGATATTCTGGATATTCTGGAGTTGCTGGAGGCAAGCTGGATGGCATGGCGTATTATTAGTAATAGTATTTCTTTTTCCGCTGTTTGATGTTGTTGTTGTACACTCTGATGATATGATGTAATGAAATGAAACGTAATGTAATAACTGATATAGTTCTTTGTTAAAAGATTATTCATTTATTATTATATGTTGTTCCGCTGCGAATTGTGAGATTCTGTTGTTGTTCAGTTGTTTCCTTTCTGTCCCGTCTATTTTTCTGTTTTCTTTTCCCTCTATTTCCTACCTTTTTCTCTCTTCTTCACTCTTTTTCTTTTCTTAAATTCTTTTTAAAACCCATAACTATTCGGTTTTTCGGCAACGAAAATCCGCAACGTTACAGAGGCGGCTAGGGTTAGGTTTAGATATATATATATTTTTTTTAATTTATGAAGGGTGTTGGTGTCTATTTATAGAATTTCGAACGACACTATTCATCCGGGTTTTCCAAACTCCGATTCACGCGCCGAAACTGACATTTCTAGGGTTTATCCTGTGTTCCGGACACAATGGAATAGGTTTCGGAAGCTAATTCGGACATTTGTGCGAGTTATGGCTATAAACGTTCGATTTAAATCAAACCGATTTAAACCGATTTCTAGGCGTTTTAATTCGTACAGGACAAACGGTAAATCCAATCGACACGAAATTTGAAACCTTACAATAATATCACATTACGGATCCGATGAAACTAGTTTCGTCGAATTCCGAGACTTTTTGAAAAATGGCTATTTTAACTCGCCAAATTAATATTAAAAACAATTCGATGCGTTTCGAGCTGCCACGATCAAACGATAACTCCGATTGACACGAAAATTGAAATCCGGTAATAACTAACTATTACGGATCCAATGGAACTGGTTTCGTTCAATTATGAGACTGTTCAAAAATTGGCTAATTTACAGTCGATTATTAAATATTAAAATATTCAATTTTCACAAATTAACTTTTAATTCGATTTTAAAAGTTCTAAAATATCATTCTAACTTCAATATGATAAAATAAAATCTTACAAATCATTTTCAATCATATTTAACTCGATTTTCAATTATTTCCATAATTTCACCTATTAAATTATCGATTTAATTATCCAATTAAATCCAATAATTCGAAATAAAATTTATTCGACTTATAAATTTCACTTATTAATATCTAAAATTAATTAAATATTCAAATTTTAATTAATAAAATTTCTGGGTCGTTACAATCTTCCCCCCTTAAAAGAATTTCGTCCTCGAAATTAACAAGTAAGAAAAGTTACAGAATCTATTAACTTTCCAAAATTCATAGTTAAACTTCTTACAAATCTTTACTAAGTTTTCAACTCATACTTAGTTATCTTTTCAAAAACAAACCACTATTGTTTAACTTTCAACTCCAAAATCAAAGTTAAAGTTTTCAAAATTTTCCAATTTTTTCTCAAATTTTTCTAACGCCTTAAATTTTCAGAAAAATTCGCCATAGTCTCCTTTGGGCGGCTCGATCCAAAAAAAAATGACAGTATATATATCAAAAATATACATCTCATCAAGTAATGAGGCATCCCGAAGGGGAAAAAAATGTAAAAGTACTATATTTAATCCGAGATATGTACCTTATATTTTATTAGCGAGCATATACGGCTAATATAGCGCGAAAGCGAGCTCCAAATGCGAAGCAAACGCGATCCGCACCTACTAAACACTCAACAAACAACATGAGAACATGTATATATGACAATAGTATCGATATACAACATATAGTAACATAATAACTATATATGCTAACATAGCAATGCATTAAAAACAATAAATGCAATAAATTCAACCATCAACCAACTAAAATCCATAACCAATAAATATTCATTCATATTCTCATTAATATTCAATGAAATAGGTTTTTCAATTTAATCACATTTGATTCATTAACAGTGGATGTTCTTACTAACATTCATTTTCAATTAGTTAACATTTACTAATTTAAATCCAATTCACATTCAATTCTATTCAAATTTATTTACTTTCAATTTGAATTCAATTTCATAGCTTTCAATTTCATTAGCACTTAATGAATTATATAAAATCAACTAACAATCATATAACAACCAATGTATATTAATTACAACCAAATTCCTTTGATTATATTCATTCAATTTGATTTAACACCATTACTTTCAATTGGTTTAATTAAATTGATTTTCATTCAATCTTTCAATCTCTAATAACATTAGGTTTTAATGAATTAACACTTATATTCATTATCCCATATCAACTAAATTTACATTCAATTGATTAACATTCAATCCATTAATTCAATTCAATTACAAAAGTTGAATTTCATTTACATAACTTAAGTTCATATCTATCACTAACTTCATTAATTTACTTTGATATCAATATCACTTCATTCAACAACCTTTAAGTTATACTTCTTATATATATATGTTTATTTCACAATTGTAAATCACTTTAATTATAATCCAATTCTTATAATTCATTTTCTTATACAATTACTCTTTTATTTAGATTATTCAAACAACTAAACAATCTACTTATATATTTAATAATTCTGAAAAATTATTCCTTTATGTATAAAATAAAATCAATGTAAAATTATTCCATTTATCCAATTTAAAACAATACTGTGCCGAATTGTTCTATTCAAATGTTTATAAACCCCTTCGGCATAGTTGTGCATACCGTGCTGACGAAAGTTCATATGCCACTCAATAAACCAAGCATCACAATATAAAACAATTTTATATTCACTAACAAATACGCACTCGTATCTATTATTACACTCAAACTCATTCTAGAGTACTGCTGACTCTATCTCTAATGAGTAATACCCAACAGAACCAAGGTTGTCGCTTAACCATAAGCTCTGATACCAAATGTAACAGACCGAGAATTTTCGACTTTTGAAAATTCAACATCGACACTCACTTTATCGACTGCCGAGAAATCGAAGGCCGAAAACCCGAAATGTTATGGTTTAAGAAAAAATTTAAGAAAAGAAAAAGGCAGAAGAAGAGATAAGAAAGATAGAAAATAGAGAAAAGAGAACAGAAAAAAGAACGGAAAGAAAACGAAAACAACAGAACAACAACAGAATCTCACAATTCGCAGCGGAACAACATATAATAATAAATGAATAATCTTTAAACAAAGAACTATATCAGTTATTACATTACATTTCATTTCATTTCATCATATCATCAGAGTGTACAACATCATACAACAACAAACAGCGGAAAAGAAATACTATATATTAATAATACGCCATGTCATCCAGCTTGCCTCCTGCAACTCCTGAATATCCAGAATATCCTGATAAACCTTAACTCTTGACTGCCCGTGTGGAAATTGGTGGGCACCCAGAGTTTAGGAAGGAAAACAATAAACTCCGAGTCAGTCATGTGACTGGTGTGAGAACTCAAAACAGTTTATTTATCTTTAAAAATCAAAATAGAGAAATATTTTTAAATTCAATTCGCAATGCTTTTAAAAATGAGACTACCATAAGGCCTCCCGCACACACACACATGCAAACGCAGAATCGGAGGAGATTTCTCCTTATGATAGTCAAAGATGCTTGATACGCATTTAAAATAACATTTGATATTATTACTAGTGCATAGTGTAGGAAATTATTTCTAAAATAAAGATATAAATCTTAGCCAACATACGACCATTATCGTATGCCTACTATAGCTACTATGTTCAATAGCAGGTTACCGCCACATTCCATAGCAGGTTATACAACTAATACCGTACAAGTCTCGTAATTAAATGAATGGATTTTTCCAACAAATGGTCAGGCCAAGGAACTTCCCATTGCCACATGGAAACGCCTCTGGAAGGACGCCCCGAGAACCACCGTCCTCTGCCAAACAAAGCCGGGAATCCCTTTACCCAAGGAATATTACAAACCCTCAGATATGCCACCTCCGGTCCTTTGGGACCTTTAAACGAGAGCTCTCTAACCAACATCACACCATAATAATAAGTGTTTCATCATGAGTAAGTATCTGGGCTCCATACCAGAATACTACCCTTTTCCAGAAGGAATGGTCACACCCTAGGGAAGCGATCCTTGAAAACTTTGCCGCACAATTCCTGTTTCGACCATTTCCGGGATGTGAGGCTCGACGAAGTCTCGTCCACAAAAACATACTTTATACAAAAGCCATGCTTTGGGTCAACAAATGATCATAGAAATGATCACCAAGATAGACGATCAAACAAATGATCCTATCACAAATAATCAACACAATGATCATTTCACAGCAACACTCAGCATGTCACATTACCAAATTGGGAATATATTGCTGATAACTTCAACTATATAACCTCTGAGCTCGTACGTCTCAGAGCAGGGTGTTAAGCTAAAAGAATAAATTCTCCGCCACCAACAGAAATATATTTGAAAGAAATCGGCTTTATATCTCAACTTGTAATGTCAGACATACAATCCATACAAGTCTGTTCCAGGATCGAACAAAACCGAAGGCACTTACAAAGAAGTCCTTGCAATCCGGATATCCATAACCTGATCGGATTTCCCATCACTTACGGAATCTCTATACCAGGAGCTACCCAGTGTAGAGACAATCGACAGGTCATCCTATCGCTCTCGCAAATACCGGTCTTCAACACCGATCTTCAAATGCAATTCACAACGACGTATCACATATTCGGAATGGGTTATACGACCCCATGGTCCTTTCCCAGTTAACCCGAATAGTGAGCGCTTATTCAAAAATAAGTGTGGCATTCAAATTCAAACAAATCACATCAAATACCCATTCAAAGGGAAATATTGATAGTCGGTTATTGAACTATCAATGGATATGCACACATCACCAAATTCCAAATAATTTTCCAAATTATTTATTTTTCAAATATCTTTACAAGATATATAATTTCAATACTTCAAAAATAAATCAATATTTATTTTTAACAAATTCCACTTTTCATTTTATAAATTCCATAATGAATTTATATTCCAAAATATTCATGCATATACGATTTCAATTATCCATTTTCAATTTATCTTCAAAAGATAAATTCTAAATATTCACTTCATATTGGAAAACATTTCCATACTTATTCAATAAGTAATTCACAAATTTTTATTTATTTTCAACACTTGGAAAATATTCGATATACTCAAATCGAGATTAAGCATATATTTCATTCTTTAAGAAATCCTTCTCTTAAACACATTTGTTTGGGCCAAAACGAATGTTACGTAAAACATCGTTACGACAACCCAAAATCACTAGTATAGGGATTCGAAATTTAAAATAGATGTATAAATCCCAATACTATTCAAAACAATTCCTTTCGGAAATCATTTACTATAACAACAGTGTTATAGTCCATCATCTCCTTTTATTTCTCGAAAACGTCTATTTCAACAATAAATGTTGCAATCTATGGTTTCGAATCTCAACACCTTTTAAAAACATCGTTAGATCGTTTTAATTCTATTTAAAACATCCCATTCTAAACAATTTCTTTAACATATTATTCACTATTCAAAAACGTGAATATATTACGTTAACAAATTTCATCAATTCTATGCATTTTATTTCAAAGGATTATTCACAGTCTAAAACGTGAATATAACTCCATTTATAAGTTATACAATTAACTTATCAAAATAAGTCGTTTGCGAATTTATAAAACAACGTTTATAAATTCCATTTCTATTTATTTTATAACAACTTCCTTTTATAAATTCATTTATTAACCTATTCCAGTTTATAACTCGATTATAAACTAAAGGTTCATATTATAAGTTAAACACTTAAAATTTATTTATTTGCAAAACCGTTCCTTTGAACTTTCCAAATTATAAATCTTATAACTTATAAGATTCAATTATTCACCCAAATCTATTCCTTTAATAACTTTATAAATTTATAAATCTTACTATTTATAAATTTCGTTTATAATTCTATAAATTTCATTCATTTATGAAATTCATTTTTCACTTCATTCAAACACTTGTAAAAACTCGTTTTATAATGTCAATATTTCAATTTATAAATATCCATTTATAAATCTCTTAATATAAATCAATTTATATTAATATTTTAAAACGTCTTTAAATTCCTTTATAATTTCATCCTTTTGACTTATACAATAATCAAACTTCATAAATCCTATATTTAAACTTTTATAATATATTCAAAAATCCAATTTAAACTATTTTATAAAATCATTAATTCATATTTCTCAAAAATCAGCTTTTAACTATATATCACAAAAACCATAATTTTTATAATCATTAAAAATTATAACGTTTATTTATTTAAAATGGATCAATTCCAAAAATATAGAATATTTTCAAAAATCACTTTAAAAACCTTTTAAAATCCCAAAATTTGGGTCCAATGATGCTACACACCAAATAGTCAATCACGACTACAACGACATCATATGTCGTATATGATAATCCATCAAATATCAAAATATCTGAAATCAAATAAAAACTGTTGAGGAATCCAGTTGGATCCCTCCAACCTGTTTTCCTGCATCCACAAACATTAGCACAATACCAATTTCGTTCCAGTACGAAATTATCGCGGTATATGTTTTTATTAAATATTATCCGCTTAATAACGGCGCAATAGGGTCTCATCCGCTAAAAAATGCGGGGAATCAACAACTGCAATATATACATATGCCAATATATATATATTGATATTATTTATAATACCAATTTCACTGTTTATGAAATATTCGCGGTATATGTTTTTAATAAATAACATCCGCTTAATAACGGCGCAATAGGGTCTCATCCGCTAAAAAATGCGGGGAATCAACAACTGCAATATATACATATGCCAATATATATATTGATATTATTTATAATACCAATTTCACTGTTTATGAAATATTCGCGGTATATGTTTTTAATAAATAACATCCGCTTACTAACGGCGCATAATGTCTATTTTAACAATCAATAGATATCAATCATCATTCAAACATGCATTTAAATATTTTAAATATAACTATTTAAAATAAAATCGAAACCGATTCGATTGAGTGAGAAGTTCTCGCCTTGATTTCAATTTCGTTTTAGCGATTTATTTTGAATAAAATTAAACGCGCGTTTAATTTTACCCGAAATTCTCACTAACTCCAAACGACTCCAATCCAACTCCATCGCGTAGTGCTCGTCCATACGATTCCAACGCAACTGGTTTCGCGCGTTTTCGACCTCGTATGAAAAAGATATCAATATTTGAAGTTTTCACTAATTTTAATTAACTAATTACAACATAATTATTATTATTTTTAACCTAAACAAATATGGGCCGTGAGATCTCAACTCCCTCTCATCTGGACCGCATGCTAGCTTCTTCTCCCACGCGTGTTTGCCTCCAGGCAGCAAACCAAAAACCGAACCCATGTTAGGATATTAGGGTTTATTAGCTCGGCCACCACGACGACTTTTAGCATGATCAGGTACTACCATCGCGAAGCCCCTCACGTATGCTATGCTCGGCCGAAACCCTATAAAGTCCGGTCATCCCTTTTGCATGCGAGGAGAGGGTGAACGGCCACCAAACGCATGTCCATAGCTCCTCCATCGCTGCGCCATTTCAAATCTCAACCGTATAGATTTGTAGCTCGAAGCGTGTTCTCCAACTTTCGTGTTGATGATTTCGTCTAATTGTTTGTGGATTGGGAGAGATTGAGAGATGAAAATTAGAGCTTTCTGGCCATAGATAATGTTAGAGGCGGCTAGGGTTAGGTTTAGATTTTTTTTTTTTAATTTATGAAGGGTGTTGGTGTCTATTTATAGAATTTCGAACGACACTATTCATCCGGGTTTTCCAAACTCCGATTCACGCGTCGAAACTGACGTTTCTAGGGTTTGTCCCGCGTTCCGGACACAATGGAATAGGTTTCGGAAGCTAATTCGGACATCTGTGCGAGTTATGGCTATAAACGTTCGATTTAAATCAAACCGATTTAAATCGATTTTTAGGCGTTTTAATTCGTACAGGACAAACGGTAAATCCAATCGACACGAAATTTGAAACCTTACAATAATATCACATTACGGATCCGATGAAACTTGTTTCGTCGAATTCCGAGACTTTTTGAAAAATGGCTATTTTAACTCGCCAAATTAATATTAAAAACAATTCGATGCGTTTCGAGCTGCCACGATCAAACGATAACTCCGATTGACACGAAAATTGAAATCCGGTAATAACTAACTATTATGGATCCAACGGAACTGGTTTCGTTCAATTCTGAGACTGTTCAAAAATTGGCTAATTTACAGTCGATTATTAAATATTAAAATATTCAATTTTCACAAATTAACTTTTAATTCGATTTTAAAAGTTCTAAAATATCATTCTAACTTCAATATGATAAAATAAAATCTTACAAATCATTTTCAATCATATTTAACTCGATTTTCAATTATTTCCATAATTTCACCTATTAAATTATCGATTTAATTATCCAATTAAATCCAATAATTCGAAATAAAATTTATTCGACTTATAAATTTCACTTATTAATATTTAAAATTAATTAAATATTCAAATTTTAATTAATAAAATTTCTGGGTCGTTACAGCAATCTACAAAATATGAGAATAATTATAAAATAAAAGTTGTAGCCTAAATATTCAGGTTTCCATAACTTTAAAAATTTATAAATTCCTATAGATAACAAGAAAGTTATGATCAAATTACTTTCCAGGTGAATATATAAACACTCTCTATCAATGACAGGATAATCACAAAGATATGGATTTTTCACCTTATAAACATCAAAAATACTCAAAAATCAAAACATCAAAGTTATATCCTAAATCATAAGTTTTCCAGAACTTCAAAAATTTCAAAATTTCAAAAGGTAATAAGAAACTTATGATCAAATTACTTTCCAGGTGAATATATAAACACTCTCTGTCAATGACAGGACAGTGACAATGATATGAATTTTTCACCATATAAACATCAAAAATACTCAAAACCCAAAACATCAAACTTTTAGCCCTTTGCCTGAGCTTTCAATAATATCCAAAATTATGAAATTTGGATAAGAAATGAACGAGTTATTGTCAAAATAAATTCTCAGACTTTGTGATTGTTGTTGCTGTCATTTGCTCTACGGACAGCAACAAAAAAACACGATTTTGATCAAGCAAACTTTAAAAAATTTAAAAAACTCAAAAAATGAAATTTGTATTTCTTTTTATGGGCTTTCTATAACATCCAAAATTATGAAATTTGGATAAAAAATGAAAATGTTATGGTCAAAACAATGTGGCAACAGAAAACAGAAAATAACAAAGACGAAACGTAACCTTATTAATATGAAAATTCAACTCAAAACCTTATTTTTGGCTAGCATTTGTAAGCTTTTGCACTTATTTATTGATTTTCAGTAAATAGGTAAGGATTTGCAAGCAAGGTTGAGCCTTTAGCATAAGACTGGAGCCCTAAACACCTGAAAATAGAAAAAACAATACATGCAAAGAAGAAATTGACCAAAACAAAATTTACAGTAAACAATTCTGAGGTTTTAGATGGATTCTAAGGTAAAATATGTTGGAGATTGCCTTATTTTATGATTTTAACTGGAATTAGGCTTTTAAATTTGCAAAGATTGAACTTGGAAGATTAAATTTTGAAGAGGGTAGTCATTGTTTTGTACTTTGAAGTTTTTCTTTTCTGATTTAAGTTTTACTGTAATGAGTTTTGGGAGAAAAGGAACGTGCTTCATCAGAAAACTCTAGAATTTGGGTTATTGGATGTTTACTATACCCAATTAGTCCATTCTTATACTTAGAAAATTATTTAGGCTAATATACATAGGTTTTAAACCATTTTTAACATAACTTTCTCATATTAACTTCTTTTTACATGAGACAAAATGCATTCTTCATATTTTAACAAGGTGAACATGATTAACATAATAATATTTTTTTTCACACTTAAAAATATAATTTTCCCAATAAACTATTAATTTACACAATATTTGACAATATTGTTATTTTTAGACCGAAAAAACCACAATTTTAAACAAT
The DNA here is from genome assembly GCA_030765085.1 of Allium cepa. Taxonomy (NCBI): domain Eukaryota; kingdom Viridiplantae; phylum Streptophyta; class Magnoliopsida; order Asparagales; family Amaryllidaceae; genus Allium; species Allium cepa. Next base: position 794,080,966 of record CM060938.1, on the reverse strand, counting down.
CTTAGTCAAATAAAAATTATTTCTTAACTCAAATAAGTGTATTAAACGTTTTAACACTTTTTAAAATATTACAACACTATTTTCAATCATTAATACACTTTGAAAAATTCATTTTCTTCTCAATTGCCCTTCTTATTCGCTATAAAAGGCTATTATTGGAATAAAATTCAAATTCTTCCCATTTTTAATCAATAAATAACTAACATCATTTATTTTCAACCCAATTTCACAAATAAAATATTCTAAGCTTATTTTCACTCATTTATATTTATTCCAACCATCAATAAGTTAAAATAACATCTTATGAGATAAATTAACTCAAATAAATTAAAAACCCAAGTTTTATTCATCAAAACATTGTTTGTATAAAATAAACAATATTAACTCACATTTCATTCCTCCAATTCATTTATAATCACAATATTAAATTATTATTTGAATTATAATTTAATATTAACGGTAATCTTCAAAATCCGGGTTGTTACAGTTTCGCAACCCAAGCCCAATTCGAAACCTAACCCCAACTGCTTGCGACTCCCCCTATCGCTGAGATTTCCCACTCCGACTATAGATGCCTAATTCCACCATGACTATTGGAGAAGCCACAATCGCTACCTCCCCTCCTTCTATAGATCGTCGATGCATCTGCTCATTGAAAAATGTCGACCTCACCTAGTCAAGCCACCTTTCTTAACCACGTCGCCTTTGTACCCAAACCCCTCCAGAATTCACGCGTGCGCTTCCCTAAGCGTCGCTCCTCACCGCACACTTGCGCATCCCCCTATCACTGTTAAAGCAGCAACCATCACCCTTCTTCTTCCTCTCATTCGCATCGCACCCTTTGTCAATGCTATGATTTTTCACGCCTCCTCTTTCACGCCACCAAATACCATCAGCAACCCTCCCTCTCCCTTCCATTATCATAGACGATCGTGACTCCTTCTCACAAGCAAAGTGCTGCCGCTTCTTCTCATGCGATTAGATTCTCGTGAACGGCCGCTCGATGTTAGCTTTTTTTGAAAAGTTTTTTGTCAATCTGAATAAGATGAGAGAGAGATCAATGCGATCTCATATTATGTCTTCTTCTTTTTTTGATTCGAATAGAAACAAATGGGAGAAAAGAGATGCTTGTGATCGACTTCGTTTGACACTTGATTGCAATTTTTTCTTTTTCTTTTTTTTCTTCAAGTAAAGGTTCAAACTGAAAGAAGTAGAATTGTAGGTTCGTGCTTTTTAAAAGAATATAAGGGGAGGTTCGTTTGTTTCACAAGGAAAAAAGACGTGCAACTTAAAGTTGAAGGGGACTCAACTGTTCCTTGGATTTAACCTTTATATATATATATATATATATCGTGAAATTGACCTCCTATTGAGTCATGCCACTTGGCATTTCTAATGTTATACTGTTATTCTGAACTCAATGGAACGAGCTTCGAGTCCTAGTACGATCGTATGGAGAAGATAGTCTTTTTAAATCGATTATTAAAAATAAATTCAATTAAATTATTTCTAGGCTTTTTCAGATCGTACGACCAAACGGTAAATCCAAATGCTATGAAATTTGAAATCCGATAATAATACACTATAATGGATCCAATGGAATCAATTTCGTCGAATTTCGAGACTGTTCTCTAAATTGCTATTTTAACGTGTCGATTAAATCGAGGATGTCATATTTTACGAAATCGCTTAAATTTTCAGTTTTAAAAACTTACTAAATCAATTATAATTCTAGTAGAATTTATATCAACACTAGAAATCGTTTTTCATTCATATTCTACTCCAATTCGATTATCTAAACGTTTTCCAATTATTAATTCAACAATTGAATTTATCCAATAAATTGCTATATTTGAAATTTAAATTTTATTCCACTTTTTTATCATTAAATTCCATGTTAAAATTCTATTCACATTTCGAAACTCAATATTTAAAATAAATTAAATTTTCAAAATCAACGACCAAAAATCTGGGTCGATACACTATTTGAAAGCTATCTTCTTAAATATACAAATTATTTTGGTTTTTCAAATTATTTTGCTATATAAACCATTTTAATACTTAAAAATATTTTATATTAAACTATTTTAACCATTTAAAATATTTTTAACTATTTAAACTATCTTTAACTATTTTAATTATTTAAACTATTTTAAAACAATTCAAACTATTTTTCTAAAATTCAAACTGGTCAAAGGTGGACAGTTAATTTTTAAATCATGGATTTGAATAGGAATTGGATTAAAATGAAGTCATAACCTAAATTGAAATTTTAAAAAAAAATTGGAAACGAAATCTTGATATTAAGGCGAAAATGATATTGATCTGAAATGATATATTTTGAGTGAATATGATGATTTCGAAATAGATTTGACTTTTGAAGTGAATATGATATTTTGATATCAAGTATGAACCATTTTAAAATGTAAACATACCAATTAGTGTGTAAAATGACGTTTGGTTGTTGAAGAGACCGGGGTCGGATATGGGCATGCTCTCTGTAGATACCAGAACCACTTTAACAACTGTGTACGCGGAGGAGACTCCAGAGCGAAGTGGTTGGGTTTAGCGACGTTTGTTGGATTTATAGAAAGAGAACGATGATGGATTAGCCTAATAATTGTGCCAATTTGAAATAGCTCAAACAGGAGCCGTACTGGTGAAGCCGGCTAGCTACCCCTAGTGGACACACTTCTTCGTATTACCGTTATTTACATTATGATTGATTGGTGTGCACCCTCTGGATTATGAGAGTGTTGGACACGGTGGGCGATTTTAGCTATGATGCATTACCACCAGCCGGGAAGAGTAAACTGGTAGTATCCTACCTTGGGCATTATCTAACATGCCTTGTCATATTTTTATCCCTAAACGTGACCCATACGATTTTGGTTTAATGTTGTTGTATTATGGCGCAACCCTATCCATCTATTGTTTAACTGGTGTTTTATATGCAAACTATATGACAATGCTTAAAAACGCATTAAGAAGGATCAATATAAAGCCTTCACGCTAAGAAAAATATTTAATTTATTCATTAGACATTATATATGTAGCGTTTTCTACCACATATAAATATTTTGATGGATGTTTAAGAGATGGAAAATCCCGTAATATCTCTTGAGTTATTGCACTCACGTTATACGCAAGATAGGAGATGTGAAAACCTATAAGCATCTTTAATGCTATTACACTCATGTTATATGCTATATAGATTTGACTCACATAAGAATATTTTAGTCCCAACTCAAGTGTTTTGTCTATTCATTACGCTCGGGTCAGTCTTGAGTTTTTTAGCCTATTGAAAATTTATTCTGGAGGACCAAGATGAATATTTGGTGTATTATTACTATTAGTACTTCTGCATCATCTTGTCTGCTGCATTATTTATTTATCCCTAATGTATATATATAACTTTGATAAATGTTGTATAGATTACAATCAAATGTATAGTAAATAGCGTCATGAACTATTTATTTGATTATTTATTTTATCGTTTCGTTGCGAGATTCTATGTTTGCCTTCTTCGTTTTCTTTTCTTACTTTCTTGATTAACCCTTAAAGATTCGTATTTTCGTTCAGTTTAAGCTGGACACGTGTGATTTATTGTCTACTCAGAGGGAACGAAGATACGGGCCTTTACAAATTCCATTTCTATTTCATTTAGCCAAATTTAGGCTAAATTTTCAGAATTCACTTTATTTAACTTAATTGAAGTTAATTTTTTATTCCACGGTTCAATTTCAAATTTTTACTTCCTTTGCATTCATATTAAACTTTTTAAAACATTTTTTTAACTCGCAAATTTTCAAATTTTATAAGTTATCACACTTACTTCATCATATTTTCAATAAAACATTTTTAAATGTAAATCTTAGACACCTTGTACAATGGTATTTCAAATCATTTTTGCAATCATATATACACAAAATCCCTTGGTATATCAAATCATTCCTTTGGATTTTCAAATTCAAAACTAACTTTACTAAAATAAAACTCCATTGGTAGCAATTCCTCTTTTGGAAACTCGAAAATAAACGTCGATGATGCTGCAGTCATCACCGAAATTATTTTCCAATGACCAAAGTGAGTTCAGTGCTTTTATTCCCTTTAAAATCCTCTTAAATATTTCCAATAGTATTTTCAAATAATACTATTATTTATTTTCCAAAACTTTAAAAAAATCATTTTCAAAACCAAGGAGCTTTAAATTCCCACATTTCCCGCTTTTAAAGCCCTATTTACTTATACCCATATTTATAATATACTCTTGAAATTTTATTTACTATCAATTTATAAATCACAATTACAAAACATATTTCTATAATTCCCTTTTGTTATATGAAATTATTTCCTAACTTTTAATCCTGCTTACATTATAATATCACCCTTTATTAGAAAACATCAACAACAAATGATAATCAAATATTATCATTCTCTAATATCTAAGCACACCACGTAATAATAATTTCTGAAAAATTACTTCTTTATATATAAAATACAATCCAGGTAAAATTACTTTCGTTTACCCAATTTCAAAACAATATCATGTCAAGTTGCTCACTTTAAGTGTTTAGAGATCCCTATCAATAACGTTAATTACTCGCATTGACCGGAATCCATAGGCCACTTAATTGACCAACCAACACAATATAAAACAATTTTTATATCACTGACAAATAAGCTACAGCACCAAACCCAAGGTTCTTGCTTAACCTTTAGCTCTGACACCAATGTAATGACCGGGATTTTCGACCCTCAAATATCAAAACAAACACATCCATTGTATCACATGTCAATCAACTGAATGCCAGAAAAATCGATTGTTGGGGGAAAAGAAGAAGAAAGAAGACAAGAAGAAAACTAAAAAATAACAGAGAAGCTCACAATCATAGTGGAACTTTATAGATAATAACAAGTCTTTATACAAAAAGAACTATAACTGTTGTTATACATACCATCATCAGAGTACAAAAATCAACAAATCAATATGGACATTTTTAATAACTAGTCCTCATAAGGGCAGAATATACAGCCTACACACAGCGGAATATAATCAAGTACATGGAGTACACCTGAGAAACCTCTAGCATGTCTTCTATGCTCCATAGCATCCTAACGTGAATCTGTAATACTCGGCCTGACTCGAGCATTATAATAAAATAACATCATAGTCAATTTGGAAAACCAGCGCGCGAAAACACATTCATTTTGAAATATTACTTTTATCAAAATCCTTTGAAAACAAAGGTATCTCGTAAGACCACGCCACACATAAATACGATGGGTTTTTTACCTTACGATAACCAAAACATTTTATATCAAAATCATCTGATATTATAAAAGTGTCTATAGAAAAAAACTATAAAATGGCTGAAATGCTTGCATCTCACATTTCAGCATAGTTGGTTACATCTAAAATCGTATAGGCTCGTAGTAAATATTGGATTCAATACAATGACTGGGTTACTAGCATACCACCCGTCATAGTACACATGTAGAAAAATATACCAAGATCGAACCTATTGATCATGTCAACACAAGCCCGACCTAACCCTTACTGGATAGTACCGAATATGATTGCCGCTAATGGGCCCTCGAAACACAAAAAACGATAGATGGTGATGGTGAATGTCCATTCTAGATGAGTGGTGATCATACCCTAATGGGAATGTGGCCTCTCCTCTATTTTAGTCATTCTCGGTTGATGAGGCTTGAGGCTACATATTACCTTTAGAATAGCATTCATTCTTGGAATGCTAAAACCGCCTTCCAAACAACGATGAAATGATAGTTTTCATCCATACAAGTTATTATGGGTCTAAAAAAATTGGATCTTCTTCAAGATATCACAACTCGAAATGCACAAATTGGATCGAAGTGGTTTTTGGATAATTAAATCCAATCCAACTCTCTTCGAAACAATCAACGAATCTTAGCCAGATTCGATGGTCGATTATTTAACTATCAAATTACACACATAAGCAGTCACTAGGCCAAAGTTATAAATCTTTCAAAATATTTTTACAAAGATATATATTTAAATCTCTTCTAGTATATTCAATAATTGAAAACAATTTCAAATACTTATATCCATAACAAGGTATTTTCAAACCATATCAATACATAGAAATATTTCCAAATTCCATTCTATAACTCATTACCTAGAAATATTTTTATATAAATCATTTCGTAGTTAAAATATTTCCAAAACCTTTTATTCCAATACTTAAGGAAATATTCATAATTAAATTTCCCAACAACATTTCAAATATCAATACTTAGGAAATATTTTGCCCTTATCTCATAAATCTCAGGAATTCTTATTATATCCCTTTACAATTTCCAAAAATTATCAACCACTCTCACATTTCAAAAAAAAATCCATTATATTTTCAAAAACTGATTTTCATATCTCGATATAAATTTACATTGTGAATCTATATTTCCAACTTATCAATTGATAATCATTTCCCTTCATTTTAAACATCGTTTATAAGTTTATAAACTCATTTGGGTTTCACTTTTTATAAAAACAATCTTATTTATAAAATTTTATTTATGAATCCATTCCTTTATAAATCTTATTTATTTTTCAAATCTATTTTAAATATCGATTCCATCTCCTTTTCCATAAATCCAGAAATATCATTTAAAAATTCATTGTTAAAAATCCCTTATATAAATTATTTTTTTAAATTTGTAGTAAAATTTTTTACAAACATTTGAGTACAAATCCAAAATAAAATCAATGTTTTATCCAAATAAAGATTTCCTATAAAATAATCCAAATTTGGATATAATATTTTTATATCCAAAATCTCCTTTTGATTCCTTCAAATTCAGAAATAATATTATGGTATTAAAAATACCAAAACTATGGCCAGTGCTACTATAGCATGTAATAAATCAAACCACACAACAATCCGTAGTGGGTTATCAACCACATCATATATCTCTATATATGAAAAACAATCAATATATTTGAGGAATCTAGTTGGATCCCTCAAACCTGTTTTCTTACAATTATAGATGTTATATAACATAAAATAATAATCCCGCTTCGAGGGGGGATATCGCGATAATATAGGGTCATCGGCTTTATGCAAGGAGCATAATGTCTCATCTTCTCCAATCGGCGGGAATATTCAATCCAACTACTAATGTATATACTAATACATATATATATATACATAATATAACATCCAACTGATAATAATTTATCAATCCATCCAATCAACCAATAAAAAAATCAACTATTTAAAATAAAATTAATTATCCAAAATGAGTGAGATTTACTCATATTTATCCTTTGATGTTGCCGAAACGTTTCGGTTTGGAAAAGAAATTGGGCGATGTCCGATTTTAGCCCAATTTTCCAGTGTCCCCAAATTCGCCCAAAGAAATATCGTTTCTATATTTCGTCTCCACAATCACAACGCAAAAAGTTTCTTCCTAATCGGACCTCATATGAGAAAGATATACATTTTTTAAGATATCGATAATTTAAATTAAAATCAAATTACTTATATTTTAATTACTGTAACGACCCTGAGTTTTAACGATTTTTAATAATGTAGTTACTAAATTTTTCTTGAAAATAAAGGATAAAATTTTAGAAAAGAAAATTTGATATTTGGTACGCATCTATTGAAGCATAGCAAGTGGTAGATTTTCATTCGAAAATATGTAAGTTTGTTCTGTTGTGCAATTTCAATTTAAAATTTAAAATCTAAAATCAGTTAATTTAATGAAAATAAAATATTTTTGTAATCTGAATATTTTATATAATAAAATTGTAAATAATTTTCTAAGTGAGACGTCATATTTCGTTTCGCCATGTTCGAACTGCTCTAGCTCTGTTATGTTATTTTTGGCGTTTTAGCAGTAGTTTTGGCAGCGAAAATCGTGTTTTGATAGAATGGTCGTGTCACTCATAACTATATACCATATTGTTTATCTCGTCATGTTAATCTCCATAGTATATTCATTTGTGCAATTCGATGTCTAATGTGTGGTGAAATCTGCGAAACGGTTAGCCAAATCGGTACCCATTTTGGGCCTTTTTGTTTTCCTATGTCCAATCTATTGTCTTCCGTGAGAAATCTAACAGCCGTAACTATTAATATTTCGAGAAATTAATATTTGGCTTTTACTATTCCTAAAATATATTTGCTAATTAATTTGGGTTCTCTGTTCTTTCCCTTCTTTCTGTCGGTTCAGAAAAAATATATAAATATATATAATCTTTGTTTGCATTTTTTGTGAAAAGCCAGCATGTCTCTTTATTTCCTGGAGTAAACCTTCAACCTTGCCTCTCTTTCGTTTGTGCTTCCATCATTATATATATATATATATATATATATATAGTTATTGTTTTCATATTTGTATCTCCCCGGCTGATCGGTTCCATGCTACTCACTCCTCCTCAACTCCACTTTTCCATCACTATGACAACTCAAGCAACCCAGCTACCTCCTCTATCTTCTTTTTTTCCACTATCACCGAACCACATTACCCCACCAACCCCATCGACAAAAAATATACATCACCCTATCTCTCTCCCCACCTTCCCGAGCTTACCTACCCCTTCAGCCAAGCCTCCACCTACCTCCCTTCTCCTTTCTCCAGCCCTCGCCGAAGCCGAACAACCACCACCAGACCCGACCGCCTCGCCTTTGCCTTGACTGAACCCATAGCCTCTAGCCACCTAGCTGTCCAATCACCGAATGCCAAACCCTCCTGTCGTTCACAAACGAACCCGCTCCTCCCCCGCTTCGACCTCAGCTCCACCTCCTCTTACACACTCGATTGCTGCCATGCCCACATCAACCTAGCAGCCACTCACTGACCGAACCATCCACCCACAATGCCTAGCTTCAGTAAACTCCAATGCTAGTTTATCCACCATCTGCCATAGTTTCTCTCCGAGCAGCACAATCGACCAAACCTTTATACTGCCTCAACGCACAGCAATACCCCATCTACCACCAGCCTGCTATCTTCTTCGCCCATCACGGCCTGCTCGAACACCAGCTCCACTCTTCCTCTTTATGTGTGTGTGTAAGAGAATAGTATAATATATATATATATATAGTTTATATATGTATATATATCTATAGCCTATCATTTGCTTCCTACTTGAGAAGCTTGCTTGACCATCATCCTCTACCCATGCAGCAACAGCCATCCTTGCCACCAATATTCGACCACTTATCCTCTAGATCTATTCCTCCTCTAAAAAAAGGAATATATATATATATATGTATGTATATATTGTGATTCATCAAGTTCATTGAATTCAACTGCTTTGCCTCGTGTGCTAGTTATCTGCAAATCTCAATAGCTTTTTCTTCGCTTTGCTTTGCTTATGTCCATATCCGTGTGCGTGTCCATGTCATCATCTTCGCCATCATTATTTTCATAGGCACAAAAGGTGAGCGATCACTAACGATTAACATTCTTTTATTTACTAAATTTATAATCACATGAAATGACGATTGAAATGTGTTGTTAAACTGAATTGGTTAGAAATCTAATTGTTGAATATGATATAATTTAAAATTGTTAATCTATGTTAATTGACACATGCATCACAACCTGTTAGAAAATATATTATGTTCAATTGTTAATTTTGATCATATTTACCATTTGATATGCTATGTCATTTTTATTATTGTTTTTCTCACTCTACAAGTTCCACGATAGTTAGGAATTCCCTATAGGTTGAAATGATACATACCCAAATGATTTTATAAATTAGGGAACATCGTTATGGGTTGAAATGATTTTATATATTAAGGAAAATAGTTAGGAATTTTGATCGAGCATGCTTCTTCAATACCGTATCTATTATTTTGTGATTTTGTTGGGTGCACCTTTGATTATGGGAGTGTGTCTCGAGGTGGGCGGTAGTAGCTACTATGCATTACCACCAGCCTGGTTCTACAAAATGGTATATCCAACCCTAGGCATTGTCTCGCGTGCCTTGTCACATGCCTTATCGCACCCAGTATGAGTTTGGTTTGTGTCGTACATATGGAGTGCTCTCTGGTAGGCCACCAGTTTGGTGGAGTTTATAGTACTGTATAAACTACGCCATTTATATATAATGTGTTAAGGGGGATATGGGTAACGCTTTAACGCTACTTTAATATTTTACTTTGCTGTAGACATTATCTATGTAGCGTATTGTATTATATATGTAGATAGTTTAAGAGATCCTTAAAGGATGGGAATCCTAAACGATTTTTAAGTTATACTGCATTTCACTTGAGTTAATTTACTTGCATAAGAATATTAATCCTTGCTCGAGCGTTTTGTGTTTTGCTTTATGCTCAGGTCAGACTGAGTGTCATAACATTTGAGACTCACCTGTAGAGCTTGGAGCTTTGCTTGGAGATCGATCTTTAGCTATTAGCTTTTAGTTATTTCAGTTATTTCTAGTTGTTTATATTCATACTTGTTAGTTGCTTTGTAATTGTGACTTCTATGTGCTTGGGATTTTCTATTGTATTTTGTTTTAGACTCTGATGTTTATGTAGTAGCTTCATGAACTACTATTTATCTATTCCGCTGCTTAGTGTTGTATTACTCTGTGTTTGTGATTTTGTGATTGATTTATTACTGTATATGCTAAACTTTTCCAAATATAAATTAACAATTTATTGTTTTGAGCATTTTAAATCTCACATGTGTGGATTATTGTCGATTTGAACGGTTCGAAGTAGCGGGTTATTGTAGTTGGTATCAAAGCTCTTGTTTAGGTAGAACTTAGCATATGGAGTAAAAACTCATTATAGATTGGGTTGTAATAGCCTAGAATAAGTAAAATTAACCGAATCATCATCATTTATGCTTGAATTCTTCGTTAGGATCCTCCTGGATTAGGATTTTTTGAATTTTGGAACTTTTCATTTGTTCTTAAATCCATTCTTGTCTTTTCCTGTTCGTGTTCTTTTGTTACTGGAGCATCCCATAGCTCTATTTCTGCTTATCTCTGTAATAAATTTAGGCACATTTTGCAACCTCAATTAGCAATTTCGTCCTTATGTGCAACTACTCCCATTGGCGGTTCCGCCAAACTTAGAATGATTTGTAAAGGGGTAAATCTCCTTTACAACAGGCGTTGATCCACGGGAGATTTCTATGACCTCGGTTTTGATGTTATTTCTTGAAAATCCTGAACTGTTTCTTTAGTAAATGACTAGTGTAATTCCCTTATGATCAAAAGTCAATTGGCTCGGGATTATATAGGCAGTATTATATTTTCGCTCGATTCTCAACCTAGTGATCTTGACAACATCCTGATAGTCAGGGAATATCCTGATGTCTTTGGTGAAGTCACTTCTCTTCCTTCAAAGTGGGAAATTGAATTCCGCCTCATTCCTAGAGCCCGACCTATTGTCCTTCCTCCAAGATGAATGGTTTCTATGAACGGTTAGTCATGCCTTTGGATTAACCAATGCTCCTGTTGAATATGCGCTTATATGTTTTTGTTTGATGATAATAAACATATATATTCATTTAAATGTATTTGGTAATATACTATTTTGTTTTTCAATAGATTAAATAAATATTTGTTGAATAAAATGAATTACACAGAAATTGAATTTGAATTCAAAAAGGGGAAGTTACACAGTTTTTGAATTCAAAAAGAAATTTTATTCAAACAAATATTTATTACAATCTTGAATAGTACAATTTCAAGCTCTCACTATACATATACATTTCTGATTACATCACGATTACATCACAAATATTTTTACATTGATAACCTCACTACATATCACTCACACTCGTATTTTGTCTTCAACTGCATTCCGGTTTGAATCCAGCATCTGAGCAATCTGCAAAAATATTCACTAACGCAGTAAAATTGAAAAAGAAATGTTTTTAAAATTGAAAATGAAATACGATTTTTTGAAAAAATGGTTTGCCTCAGTTATTTGGGTTGTTCGTCATTATTCACACTTGATTTCATCACAAAGTAGTGCACATAGATATTACAGGGACAGGTAGCCATAAGTGGCTGCAATACACACGTGTACATTCATACACGTGTGCATTGCCTCGCCAACTCGTGTGCACAGCTCCAACCAGAAATTCAAGGCAACAGAGACCAAGCAATGAACAACTCAAAGCAACAGTCAACTGGCCAAAACTACAAATACAAGTGTTGACCAGAATCAAGATTCAAAGATACAGGGTACAGTGTGCAAGTGCAAATCACCAACTACAAAGACAAATGCACATGTCAACAGTGCAGCCAACATAAAGTAGTTCAAATCCAAGTACAACCAATGTATGAACAATGAACTCGACTAACAGTAACCAAATGAATCAGCAAGGCGATGCACAAATGCAACTGACACAAGCAACTATCAAAGCTCAATACAACAAGGCAACAGACAAATTCCAAATGGCACAGTGCACTACTGATTTGAAGAACATATGAATAAAGAACACAAGTACAAGCAAATAAGTGCAACAGTGAAGCAAACAACAACACGAAGGCAACATGATCAAAAGTTCACAAGTGCAGACACAAAGAGCAGTCATAATGAAACTGCAGTGAAGCTACTGAAGGCTACATGAAGTATGCAAGTCCATTCTCTTCATCAAACAACATAACAGCAAATACCACATGCCACTGGAGAAAATGTATCACTAGCATATACTACAGGGATGAACACTCGAGAATGGACAAGTCACGACAGCTACTCAATGATACAGTAGCAAACTACAGGGATGCAGCCAGTACCAAGCTACATGAAGAACCAGAATACATGTACAGAAGGATAAATGCATATTATCATAAGTACATATATCAAGTGCAGATAAGTAGGCAGTGAAACTCAAAGCGATGAAGCATACAGAATAAAATACAATGGCATAGCAAGAGTCACAAGACCATCAAGCAGTAAGCAAGTGCAAATCGAGTTTCAGAAATAACAATGCAGACACAAGTCAATTGCAAACATGAAACAAGACATGAAGACAGTTCGAAGAAGATTACATGAATCAAGTACATGAAGACCAACGTCACAGTAAACATGCAGATGAACAGAAGATAGTGAGCGTATATTTTTGTATAAAATGCAAAGTTCAGATCTACAGAATGGGGATGAGCTCGACCGAGTAAAGTATGCAGCAGAAATGATCGAAGTTAAAAATAAATCGAAGTCAGAATTTAACGAAACTCAAATTTGTAATCTTTGAAATAGTCAGCAAAATTAAAAAGGGAAAGTGTCTGTTACAAGAAGGATCGAACGTTCTCAAAACAAAGCCGTATGAATCAAGTAAGTAACGAATGCATTAGGAAAGTCGTGTGCAACACGAAAGTGAATTTCAGGAAAGTATCGAGTTAATTAGTGTAATCGAATTCATATAAATTCAACCCGAAGGTATCATCATCAAGTGTGTGCTTCAATTCACAATCAATCGAAATCCCAATTCATCATCATAGGCTATCAAGTTCAAGTATCAATTTAGAAAAGCAAAAGGAGATAGTACATACCGAATTCATCAACTACGAACTCGATCATCAGAGAACGAGCAAGCCGAAGCCCTAATTTCACAATCGATCAACAGAGGAGCAAACAATCATAAGCGCAGCAGTGAGTAAGGGCAGCAATCGAAAATCAGAGAATCGAACATCAGAACGAAGCCCTAATTCGAAAGAGCCGAAGCCCTAAATCGAAAAAGAGAGACCGACATCTTTCACAAGCTAAAGAAAGGGAACGGGTTGCAAGAATAATGGGCCGGCCTGATTAGTAAAAGGGGGTTTAGTTTTAATTTTATTATAAAGGGTTTTTTAGTTTTTATTTTGAGCAAAAAATTATGCATTCTAGTTTATATTTTAATTTTTGCTCCTGCAGTTATTTTTGAAGTTGTTTTTCTTTTCGAGTCAAAGATTTTGTAAATCACCACCTAGGGATTAGGTAGTGTCAGATTGTCTATTTAGAATTAGTTCAGTGAGCAGGGGTGCGAGTTTGCAAAACTCTGTAGGCGGGAGCAGTGTTTGCGAGTAAGCGAAACTCTATTGTAGGCGGGAGCAGAGTTTGCGAGTAAACGAAACTCTATAGGCGGGAGCAGGGTGTGCGAGTCTAGTAGAGTGTTTGTGAGCGGGAGCAAAGGGTCTGCGAGTCTAGTAGAGTGTTTGTGAGCGGGAGCAAAAGGGTCTGCGAGTCTAGTAGAGTTGTTGTAAGCGTGATACTGTTTAATTCTAATAGAAATCTGTGAATGCAGCAGTAGGCAGGGGTTGCCGAAGCTGGGTAAATTTTGTGTGTGATTTACTTTTCAGCATATTTATTTCTGCAGTCTATTTCTGTGTTTGAATTGAGAAAATTTGCTATAACCCTATTCACCCCCCCCCCTCTAGGGTTAATCTAGATCCTACAAGTGGTATCAGAGCCTGGTATTTTTATTTAACTCTAGAGTCATGAATTCATCAAATAATGCTTTCTCTGAGGGGCAATCTATTGTTAGGCCACCCATGTTTAACGGAAATGATTATGCTTACTGGAAAGTTAGGATGAGTATTTACCTTAGTTCCGTTGATTATGATGTTTGGGATATTATTGAAACTGGCTATAAACCTCCCACTATAATCGTTGGTGATACTGAGATTCCTAAACCTAAAGATAGGTGGGATGCTAACGATAAGAGATTGAAAACGACAAATGCTAAAGCCATGAATGCTTTGATATGTGCTCTTGATAAAAATGAATTTAATAGAATTTCTCATTGTATAACAGCACAGGAAATCTGGCACACTTTGGAGGTGACACACGAAGGAACTTCTCAAGTCAAGGAGTCTCGTCTAGCCCTATTCAGCAATGAATACGAGAACTTTGTGATGGACAAAGGCGAGAGCATAAAAGACATGTTTGGACGCTTTTCAACTTTGGTATACAATGCTAGAGCGCTTGGGAAAGTCTTCACTGAGGTAGAGCTTGTGCGGAAGATACTACGAGTTTTACCAATGAACTTTGAGGCAAAAGTCACGGCAATCCAAGAATCGAAAGATCTGAGTAAGCTAAGCATGGAGGAGTTGATTGGCAACTTGATGACATATGAGCTTGAGCTAAAAGCAAAGGAAGAACGCAACAACTCTGAACCAAAGAAGAAGACGATTGCCTTAAAGAGCAAAGAAGAAAGCGATGAAGAAGAAGGAGATCCAATTGAAGAGCTTGCAATGGCTGTCAATAATCTTAGAAAATGGTCGAGATTCAAGCCACGCAAGAAGAATACAAGTCGTAATAGGCCAAAAGATTCTGACAATTCCGATAATGAACCAACGTGCTTTAACTGCAAGAAGCCCGGACACTTCATACAAAAATGCCCACTTCTCAAAAACAACAAAGGAAAGAAAAAGGCAAAGAAGGTATTTGCAGCGACTTGGGATGATGAAGAAGGAGAAGAAGCTTCGGATAGCAGCTCAGAGGAGGCTAACTTGTGTCTTATGGCGAAATCAGAATCAGAAGCAAGCTCAGAGGAATCTAGTGAGACAGGTGAGTATTCCTATAGAGATCTTGTTTTTATGTGTCTTGATCTTACTAAAGTAGTTGATGCTCTTGAATCTAAACTTGAAAAACTGAAATCTAATAGAAGAGAACTTGCTCGTGAAAATTTTAGGTTAGAAAGTGAAATTGAAAATATTCAAAACCTAGAATGTAAAAGATGTGAAGTTTTAGATTCAGAATTGACAAGATTTAAGAATAACTCTGAGAATCTTGAAAAAGAAAACTTGAGTCTTAAGGAAATCATTGACACTAGGAAAAAGGATTTTATAAATAGATGCACCTCAATTGTAACTGAAAACACAACACTAAAGACCAAAGTCCAAAATCTTGAGAAATCTTTGAATAACTTTTCAAGAGGCGAAAAATCTTTCAATATGCTATTGGGAAATCAAATTTTTGCTAACAACAGAAAAGGACTAGGTTTTGGGAAAACACAAGTTGAGGATAATGCAAAAGGGAAGAGTGTCTTTGATAGATGTGAAATAATTGGACATTGTGTTGAAAATTGTAATCATAGGAACAAGAACACAAAATTTATACAAGTTTGGGTTCCTAAGAATTCTACAAACAAATTTCATGTCTATTGGAACAAGAATAAAAGGACTAAACAAGTTTGGGTTCCAAAGGGTTTGTTTATTCATAATGCTTCTGCCACTAACAATCATGGACCTAGAAATAGGTCACAAAAATCTTTCATCGTGTAGGTATGGTGGCAGGCTAAGGAACAACAACGGTGTTCTCTGGATTTTGGCTGTTCCAGAAACACAACGGGCAACAAAGCAAAGTTCCTTAGCCTAGTATAAAGGTGACAGAATCACAATGGGCAATCACGTAAAATTATCGTAAAGGTAAAACAGGTGAAGTGAACATGGCTTCAATTCAAAATCCAAAGAATGTCATTTAAATTGTTGCTAAAAATTGGGTTTGAAACTTTTATGCACACTTCATGTCTGGTTTACCAAATCCAGTTAGTGATATTTTTGATTGAAAAAGAAATTCAGATGCAATTCATACTAGTAATCTAGTTGATAGAAAACTTACGAGTTGAACGTGATTTATTGTGAAACATTCATTTGCTGCATCATTTTTCAAAGAAAATTTCTGCATATTGTTCACTTTAAATAATTTTCAAATAGCAGAAATTATTTTCTTATATAACCCCTTCGAGAAAATAATTGTTTGATCATATTTTCAGATCAGTCATTTTTATTTGATTTTAAATGACAAATTTTGATTGATCCGACTCCCTACTAATTATCAAAAAGATAAATAGTGATTGAAAAAGTGATAAGTGTTGATATTTAACATACATTACTCAAGAGAGTATATCTGGAAAATTTCTTTAGGAATTAAAACAAGAATTATAAAACTTTTTGTTGGGTAAAGATTCCATGACCATTTCTATATCTATCATTATTTCTATCGACCATGGTTTATCAAATATTCAATATAGTTTGTCGATATGTGGTACTATAATCAGGAATCATTTGTTTTTCATGTCACATTTTTTTAAATAAATAAATAAATATCCAAAGTATTCACTCTCATTTAAAAGTCCTCACGGTTATGCATGAGTGAATTACTTGATTTTTTTTATTATGTGCTTCCATGCTCATTTAAAAGTCCTTACGGTTATGCATGTATGGAACGCATATCAAAAATAAATTGCTTAAATAGACAAGTTGATTCTAATCCCATTTAAAAGTCCTCACGGTCATGCGTGGTTAGAAGATGCTTGATTTTATTTTTTAAAATTAAAATGGAATACTACTAATCTCATTTAAAAGTCCTAACGGTTATGCATGATTAGTAGATATTCAAATTCCTGATAGAAATGTACCACAAGTAGATACAACTGTATGATTTTATATGAACATCATATCCATCATTTCTAAAAGTGGAATATGCGCCTAACAAGGGTAGTTATGGTTTTTTGTTTGATTCTTATTGAAGTTTAATATTTATATTCAATTTGAGATTAATGTTGGATTAATATCGATCACTTTATCTCTATTTTTCTCTCATACTATTATTCTTTTGCTGATAACAAAAGGGGGAGAGAAAAGTTAAGATTTTGTCAAATAGAATCAAGCAAAGGTCAAATAATTTTTCCATATGCATCTAGGCTCATTTGAATATATTTCTATTTGTATGCATATATGTAGGGGGAGAATCATGTAGAGAGGAAGCATTTAAATAGGGGGAGCAATTAAAGTATATCATTGATCAAATACATTTAAAACAGTCAAAATCTTAAATATATGTTTGTTATCATCAAAAGGGGGAGATTGTTGAATATGCGCTTATATGTTTTTATTTGATGATAATAAACATATATATTCATTTAAATGTATTTGGTAATATACTATTTTGTTTTTCAATAGATTAAATAAATATTTGTTGAATAAAATAAATTACACAGAAATTGAATTTGAATTCAAAAAGGGGAAGTTACACAGTTTTTGAATTCAAAAAGAAATTTTATTCAAACAAATATTTATTACAATCTTGAATAGTACAATTTCAAGCTCTCACTATACATATACATTTCTGATTACATCACGATTACATCACAAATATTTTTACATTGATAACCTCACTACATATCACTCACACTCGTATTTTGTCTTCAACTGCATTCCGGTTTGAATCCAGCATCTGAGCAATCTGCAAAAATATTCACTAACGCAGTAAAATTGAAAAAGAAATGTTTTTAAAATTGAAAATGAAATACGATTTTTTGAAAAAATGGTTTGCCTCAGTTATTTGGGTTGTTCGTCATTATTCACACTTGATTTCATCACAAAGTAGTGCACATAGATATTACAGGGACAGGTAGCCATAAGTGGCTGCAATACACACGTGTACATTCATACACGTGTGCATTGCCTCGCCAACTCGTGTGCACAGCTCCAACCAGAAATTCAAGGCAACAGAGACCAAGCAATGAACAACTCAAAGCAACAGTCAACTGGCCAAAACTACAAATACAAGTGTTGACCAGAATCAAGATTCAAAGATACAGGGTACAGTGTGCAAGTGCAAATCACCAACTACAAAGACAAATGCACATGTCAACAGTGCAGCCAACATAAAGTAGTTCAAATCCAAGTACAACCAATGTATGAACAATGAACTCGACTAACAGTAACCAAATGAATCAGCAAGGCGATGCACAAATGCAACTGACACAAGCAACTATCAAAGCTCAATACAACAAGGCAACAGACAAATTCCAAATGGCACAGTGCACTACTGATTTGAAGAACATATGAATAAAGAACACAAGTACAAGCAAATAAGTGCAACAGTGAAGCAAACAACAACACGAAGGCAACATGATCAAAAGTTCACAAGTGCAGACACAAAGAGCAGTCATAATGAAACTGCAGTGAAGCTACTGAAGGCTACATGAAGTATGCAAGTCCATTCTCTTCATCAAACAACATAACAGCAAATACCACATGCCACTGGAGAAAATGTATCACTAGCATATACTACAGGGATGAACACTCGAGAATGGACAAGTCACGACAGCTACTCAATGATACAGTAGCAAACTACAGGGATGCAGCCAGTACCAAGCTACATGAAGAACCAGAATACATGTACAGAAGGATAAATGCATATTATCACAAGTACATATATCAAGTGCAGATAAGTAGGCAGTGAAACTCAAAGCGATGAAGCATACAGAATAAAATACAATGGCATAGCAAGAGTCACAAGACCATCAAGCAGTAAGCAAGTGCAAATCGAGTTTCAGAAATAACAATGCAGACACAAGTCAATTGCAAACATGAAACAAGACATGAAGACAGTTCGAAGAAGATTACATGAATCAAGTACATGAAGACCAACGTCACAGTAAACATGCAGATGAACAGAAGATAGTGAGCGTATATTTTTGTATAAAATGCAAAGTTCAGATCTACAGAATGGGGATGAGCTCGACCGAGTAAAGTATGCAGCAGAAATGATCGAAGTTAAAAATAAATCGAAGTCGGAATTTAATGAAACTCAAATTTGTAATCTTTGAAATAGTCAGCAAAATTAAAAAGGGAAAGTGTCTGTTACAAGAAGGATCGAACGTTCTCAAAACAAAGCCGTATGAATCAAGTAAGTAACGAATGCATTAGGAAAGTCGTGTGCAACACGAAAGTGAATTTCAGGAAAGTATCGAGTTAATTAGTGTAATCGAATTCATATAAATTCAACCCGAAGGTATCATCATCAAGTGTGTGCTTCAATTCACAATCAATCGAAATCCCAATTCATCATCATAGGCTATCAAGTTCAAGTATCAATTTAGAAAAGCAAAAGGAGATAGTACATACCGAATTCATCAACTACGAACTCGATCATCAGAGAACGAGCAAGCCGAAGCCCTAATTTCACAATCGATCAACAGAGGAGCAAACAATCATAAGCGCAGCAGTGAGTAAGGGCAGCAATCGAAAATCAGAGAATCGAACATCAGAACGAAGCCCTAATTCGAAAGAAGACGAAGCCCTAATTCGAAAGAGCCGAAGCCCTAAATCGAAAAAGAGAGACCGACATCTTTCACAAGCTAAAGAAAGGGAACGGGTTGCAAGAATAATGGGCCGGCCTGATTAGTAAAAGGGGGTTTAGTTTTAATTTTATTATAAAGGGTTTTTTAGTTTTTATTTTGAGCAAAAAATTATGCATTCTAGTTTATATTTTAATTTTTGCTCCTGCAGTTATTTTTGAAGTTGTTTTTCTTTTCGAGTCAAAGATTTTGTAAATCACCACCTAGGGATTAGGTAGTGTCAGATTGTCTATTTAGAATTAGTTCAGTGAGCAGGGGTGCGAGTTTGCAAAACTCTGTAGGCGGGAGCAGTGTTTGCGAGTAAGCGAAACTCTATTGTAGGCGGGAGCAGAGTTTGCGAGTAAACGAAACTCTATAGGCGGGAGCAGGGTGTGCGAGTCTAGTAGAGTGTTTGTGAGCGGGAGCAAAGGGTCTGCGAGTCTAGTAGAGTGTTTGTGAGCGGGAGCAAAAGGGTCTGCGAGTCTAGTAGAGTTGTTGTAAGCGTGATACTGTTTAATTCTAATAGAAATCTGTGAATGCAGCAGTAGGCAGGGGTTGCCGAAGCTGGGTAAATTTTGTGTGTGATTTACTTTTCAGCATATTTATTTCTGCAGTCTATTTCTGTGTTTGAATTGAGAAAATTTGCTATAACCCTATTCACCCCCCCCTATAGGGTTAATCTAGATCCTACAGCTCCTGCCCTCTTTGTCAATCTCATGGATCACGTTTCACGCGATGTTCTCAACAAGTTTTTCCCCATTTTCGTTGATGATATTCTCGTCTTTTCTATGTCAGAAAGGAACATGAATATCATTTTAGCTATGGTTTGGAAACTCATAGGAGTATTCAGTTGAACGCCCAAATTTCTAAATGCCATTTCTAGAGGGATCAAGTATGACTCCTTAGGTACTTTATTTCAAAAATGGAGTCTCATTTGAACCATTTAAGGTCGTCTCGATTAATATAAGTTTATCCATCTTTCTTATTTTGTAATTTAATTTTCTTATCTTCCTTACGAGCCTATCTTCTTAGTTAGAATTATCTTTGATTAGGGTTCCTCTAAATTTGAATCTCTATCCTTGTTTTAAATTCCATTCTTGAATCATCCAGTGAGGGAGTGTATTTGTAATTAAAATAAAAATGTTTTATATTGTATTTTTTGAGTTGTTAAGTTTGAATTTTGGGTTTCGATCAATTCATCTAGCCAACGCTATCGATAGGAATTCCAAAACACTTGAACAGAGCAAACTGACACAATATTGTTTTCGAAATTAGTAAATGAAATAATTTAATGTATGATTATATTTTATATATGAAAGTATATTTTTTGAATTTAGATAGTTGAATGAATTGGTTGTTAGAAATGATAGTGCTAGGTTATTATTTGTTGTTTGTCAACATTCCGAAACAGTTAAATATTGTTGTATGTTATAAGAAGATGAAATTTCATAAATGGTTAATAAATCTAATTTGCCAATAAATTTAAATAAAGATTTTTGAATTTTATTTTCGGTGCTTTTCCAAATTTGTTTTCAAAGTTTTGATAAAATATATTGTTTGAAAGTAATTTCGAATGGAAATTGTTACCAAAGAATTTTAAAAGAAGTAAGTCGGTACTTTCCTCTTACGTCATTGGAAAATAATTTCGATGAGGACTATAACGTCATCAACATTCATTTTCGAGTCTCAAAGTGGGAGACCACTTAGTAGCTTTGCTACACTTTTGTTTTGGAAAATGAAATTGATTCGAATTTCTTAAGTATGATTTTATGTAAAAAAATATGTATATACAAAATGGTTCGAAGTGAAACCGGAAATTTAACTCTTAAGTTCTATGTTAAGTGTTGATTTTCAATTATTGAAATGAAGCAAAAAATTTGAATAATAGGAGTGTCTAAAATGAGAAGTGAAATTGAAATAACTTGAAACAGTTGAATTAGGATAAAATATATTTGTATAATACTCATTTGCATTCTGAAACATATATAACTTACCTGAAATATTCAATGTTACGTGAATATGTAATTAAAGGTTATATAAGAGAAACATTAAGCAACAAAAATGTTCAAATTAAAATTTTCTTAATAGAAATACTGTAAATGAAAGGAAATTAGTATACTGCTCAATTACACTATGAAACATTAAAAAATTTACTTGAAAAAGTTTGAATGTAATGCGAATATGTAATTGAATAGCATACAATCTAATGTAAGTAATAAGATGTCCAAAAATGAAATTTATATGGTTCTGAATTAATTGTTGTATCTGGTACTATGTTTTCAAATCTATCTTTCCTTTCTGTTTCTTCTATTCTCCTATCTCGTTCTTTTTTGGGGACGAAAATTTTTGAGTGGAGGAGAGTGTGATAACCCAGAATTTTAATAAGTAGCTAACTACATTTTTCTTGAAAACAAACAACAAAATTTTAGGCATGAAAGCTTGATATTTGTTATATGTCTTTAAAGTATAGCAAGTGGTAGATTTTCATTTGAAAATGGTAAGTTTGTTCTGTTGTGTAATTTCAATTTAAAATTAAAAATCAGTTAATATGATGAAAATAAAATATTTTTGAAATTTGAATATTTTAATATAATAGAATTATAAGTCATTTTTCGTGTGAGATGTCATATTTCATTTCGCCATGTTTGGACTACTCTTGCTCCGTTTATATTATTTTGATGGTGTTTTACCAGCAGTTTTGGCAACTAAAATCGAGTTATGATAGGATGGTCATGTCTCTCATATCTATATACCATTTTGTTCGCCTCATCGTGCTGATCTCCGTACTATGTTCATTTGTGCATTTGGATGTCCAATACGTAGCGAAATCTATGAAAAGGTTAGCATATCGGTACCCATTTTGGGCCTTTTTGTTTTCCTATGTCCATTCTACTGTCTTTCGTGAGAAATCTAACAGCCATAACTATTAATATTCCTAGAAATTAATATTTGGCTTTTAATATTCCTATGGTTTCAATTATATTTGCCGGTTCATCATTCATTTGGTTTCTCTGATCTTTCCCTTCTTTCTGTCAGTTTAAAAGAAAAAGCAGATAAACATATATAATCTATGCTTGCATTTCTTTGTGAAAAGCTAGCATGTCTCTTTATTTCCTGAAGCAAACCTTCAATCTTTCCCCTCTTTCGTTTGTGCTTTCATCATAAAAAAAGAGAGAACACATATAGTTTTCATATATGTATCTCCCTGAAACTTGATCGGTTCCATGCTACTCATGCCTCCTCAACTCCACTTTTCGTTCACCGCGACAGCTCGAGCAACCCAGCTTCCTCCTCTGCCTTCTTTTTTGCCACCATCACCGAACCAAATGACCCCACCATCACCATGGCAGTCAATATCCATCACTCTATCTCTCTCCTCCTTTTCGAACTCACCTACCCCTTTAGCCAAACCTCCACCTGCCTCCCTTCTCCTTTCTCCAACCCTCACCGAAGTCGAACAGCCACCACCAGACCTAACCGCCTCCCCTCCACCTTGACTGAACCTATGCCTCCAGCCACCTAGCTCCCTAATCACCAAATGCCAAACCCTCCCGCTGTTCACTGACGGACCCGCTCCTCCGCTTTGACCTCGGTTCCACCTTCTCTTACACACTGGACAGCTGTCGTGCCCACACCAACATAGCAACCACTCACTGACCGAACCTTCCACCCACAACGCCTAGCTTCCACAAACTCCACCGCTAGCTTTTCCACCATACGCCACAGTTCCTCTCTGAGCAGCACAATCGACCAGGCCCCAAGCCTAGCCTACCTCGTCTACCACCAGCTTGCTACCTTCTCCGCCCATCATGGCCTGCTCGAACACCAGCTCCACACTTTCTCTTTATATATATAAGATAATAGTACAATATATATATATAGTTTATATATATATGTATAGCCTGTTATTTGCTTCCTACCTGAGAAGCTTGCTCGACCATCAACCTTTGGACGAGCAGCAACAGCCACCCTCGCTACCAATATTCGACCACTTTTCCTCTAGCCCTTCTCCTCTTCTAAAAAAATGGAAAATATTATATATATATATATATATATATATATATATTATGATTCATTTTGTTCAACGAATTCAAGTTCTTTGCCTCATGTGCTCGTTGTTCGAAAATATCAGCATCTTTTGTTTTGCTTTGCTCGTGTCCGTATCCGTGTGCGTGTCCATGTCACCATCTTTTCCATCATTATTTTTATAGCCACGAAAGGTGAGAGATCAATCACAATTAATATTCTTATGTTTAATAAATTTACACATGAAATGACGATTGAAATGTGTTGTTAAACTTAATTGGTTAGAAATCTAATTATTGAATATGATATGATTTAAAATTGTTAACTTATGTCAATTGACATATGATAACATAACTTGTTAGAAAATATATTATGTTTAAATTGTTAATTTTGATCATATTTTCCATTTGATCTGCTATGTCACTTTTATCATTTTTGTTCACACTCTACAAGTTCCCTGATAGTTAGGAATTCCCTATGAGTTGAAATGATACATAACCGAATGATTATATATGTTAGGGAAAATCATTATGGGATGAAATGATAGACACAAGCAATTTGAATTTTAGAATTGCGGGTTGAAATGATATATACCTGTAAATTTAAATAATTACGGATTGAAATGATAAATATCCATATCACTTGACTATAGGATAAAAATTAGATAAGGACACCATTGGTCTATATTTTAAATGATTTTCCAAAATTTTGAGAAAAGGAAAATATATGTGTTTTGATTTTTAAATATAATATAAAGATTTCATTTTAATATATGTGTAAATTTAGATTTTTAAATTATATGTTTGGAAATTTTAAATTTATACGTTAAGTTTTGAAAAATGTAAGTTTTTAGATTTTACTTATTTTATTATTTTTAAATATATAAAATATAGCTTAATATAAAATAATTTAGATTTAATAAAATTATATTTAATTAATAATATTTAATATAATAAAATTTAATTTAATAAAATTTAATTGGATAAGTATATATATTATATTTAAAATATTTATTTAAAATTTATATTAATATTTTTAAAACAAATTTTGTAATATATTTAATAAAATAAAAGTTGGAAAGATAAATTAAGTTAATTTGTAATTTAATTTGTTTGAGGATTGAATATAAATGAGAATTGATTGGACAATTATTGATTTTGAGATTTTGAAGGGTATGAATTTATAACTCGATTTAATTAAAGGTGATTAAATAAATATTTTCAAATTTAAACAAAATTGAATAATTAATGCTTTTTAAATTTGTAATTTGAGATTTAGTTTAAATGCTTATAAAAAGTGATTAGGTGAATATTTTAGATTAAATATAATTGAAGTTTGATATTTAATTATTGAAATTTGTAATTTGAGATTACTATTAAATAGAAATGATTAAGTGAATATTTCCAAAATTAAATGATATTAAAGTTGAATTTTGAAATATAAATGAAAAATTGAGTTACATTTAAATATCTAAACTTTGAAACATGTTAAATTGGAAGTGGTTTAAATTTGTAGTTCAGACCTGGATTGAAATCAATATAAATCGAAATGGTTTTAATGAGAATTTAAATCGAACCTTTAGCTTTTTTAATTGAAATTTTGAACTGGGGTTGATTTAAATTGAATTTTGAAACTAAAGTTGATTTGAATTGACTTGTGAAGTTGGAAGAAAAATTCTAATTTAAAACTATTTTCGATATAAACTCCTTTTAATATATATACTATTTTAATCTATAACCTATTTTTAAATGTAAACTATTTTTAATATCTAAATTTGTAATTTTGATATGATGGCTTAACCTATTTTGTGATTATGATTTTGGAAATGAATATGATTTAAAGTGAATAAATTTTTGAAAGTGAATATGATTTCGAAAGTGATATGATTTGAAAATGAATATGATTACAAAAGTGATATTATTTTGAAATGAATATGATATTTTGATATGAAGTATGAACTATTTGAAAAGAAAAATGACGACGGTGTGAAATAAGCGTTTGGTTGCTAAAGAGACCAGGATTGGATATTGAAATACTCTCTGCCAATACCAAAAATCACTTTAACAACTGTACACGTGGTGGAGAATCCAAAACGAAGTAGGATTGTTTGGCGACGTCTATATGAATTAGGAACGCAGCCCTGACTCCCGCAAGTCAGCTTGATGTGACTAAAACAGGAGCGATATCTGGGCCAAGTGAGGTCGCACCTCCGATCGAGCATGCTTCTTCGATGCCATATCTATTACTTTATGATTTTCTTGGGTGCCCCTTTGATTATGGGAGTGTGTCTTGAGATGGACGGTAGTAGCTGCTATGCATTACCACTAGCCCAGTTCTACAAAACGATAGTATCCTACCCTAGGAATTGCCTCGCATGCCTTGTCACGTGGCTTATCGCGCCCACTAGTTTGGTTCATGTCGTACCTATGGAGTGCTCCCTAATAGCCCACCAGTTTGGTGGATTTTACAGTACCATATAGACTACGCCATTTATATAAAATATGTTAAGGGAGATATGGGTAACGCTTTAATGCTACTTAACATTTTACTTTACTATAGACATTATCTATGTAGCATATTGTACTATGTATGTAGATAGTTTAACGGATCCTTAAAGGATGGGAATCCCAAACGTCCTTTAAGTTATATTGCATTTCACTTGGACATTTCACTTGAGTTGATTTACTTACATAAGAATGTTAATCCTTACTCAAGTGTTTTGTGTTTTGCTTTATACTCGGGTCAGACTGAGTGTCATAGCATTTGAAACTCACCTTTGGAGCTTATAGCTTTACTTGGAGATCTATCCTTATCCATTCACCTTTTAGTTATTTCAATTATTTCCAGTTGTTTATAATTAGACTTGTTAGTTGCTTTATATTAGTGACTTCTATGTGCTAAGGATTTTCTGTTGTATTTTGTTTTAAACTCTGAAGTTTATGTAGTAGCTTCATGAACTACTATTTATTTATTCCACTGCTTAGTGTTGTATTACTCCGTATTTGGGATTTTTTGATTGATTTATTTACTGTATATGTTAAGTTTTGCTAAATATAAAATTAACAATATGTTGTTTTGAGCAATTCAAGTCTGACATGTGTGGATTATTGTCGATTTGAATGGTTCGAAATAGCGGGTCATTACAATTACGCAATTACCCTCCTTCCAATCTTCATCTCCTCCATTCTAATATGTGTACAGCAACATGCTCAACATATCCTCGCATGTACGGTAATGGAGTGACATGGCTCAATCCTCAACGAAATTGAATTTCGTCTTTGCTATCGGCTCCCTCTCGATGAACCACACTTGCTCGATGCAAACTCATCACTCAAAACCACATTACCACATCGCGACCTAGCACAGCTGTGAGCCTCCCCTGCCATGATGTGATTGCCACCAAGGCAAGCACACCATCAAAAGTCCACCGCAAGTGTTATTCGCCTTCCTGAATCCAAATACAACCTTCGTTTTCCATAATTCTTCCCTTATTGGCCATAAATCCGAACCCTAGCCATTTACTACCACTCGACTTACTGTCGAACTTCAAGAACAAGCGTCGCACCTCTCAACAGATCAAAGCTCTCGCCAAATCATGATTTTTAAAATTCGTTTAAGAATTTTTCATTAGGTAGAATTTGAATTATAATTTTTTGAAGCATTCAATTTCTTTTTTTCTTCACGGTACAGTTGTGTTTATATATAAGGGGAACGATGGAGATAGCACAGGGGCAGGTCGTCTTCTTTCAGGGGTAGGGTGGCTGAGATGTCAAAGAAGGTGGTTGCCTACTCAAATCATATATATATATATATATATATATATATATATTATTTAAAATTTCAAAATATATTGCGATAAATTTTGGATCCCAATTGAGGTACCCTGCCTGGCATTCCTAATGTTAGACCCCAATTTTGAATGCAATGGAAAAAGTTTTCAAGACCAAACTCAATCACAAGGAGAAGATATCCTTTGAATTTAATTATAATATTAAATTTTCGATATTAATTTCAATACATTTCTATCTCGCACGACCAAACGATACGTCTGATCACTAAAAAATTTGACAGCATATTATAATTCATTACCGCAAACCTAATGACATTGGTTTTATCGAAATCCAAGATTCTGCCCTGAAAGGCTATTTTTATATGTTACTTAAAAATGAGTTATTGCAAAATCAAGTAAATCACTTTTGAATCCAATTTAAAAGTTTCATTATCTTCATTCTTATTAATAGAAATTAACTAAGCCTTTAACTCATTTTATCCAAATAAAATCCAAGACTTAAATTATTTAAATGATTCGATTATTAAATTCAACAATTAAACTACCCAATAAATTGTTATATTTGAAATTCAGGTTATTAAATCTATAAAAATTAACTTTTAATTATTTAAAATCAATTAAATATTCCCGTTTCATATAACCAAAATTCTGGGTCATTACATTTACAAGAATAAAAGAAACTGAAGTAATAAAATTGTTCCAAAATGAAATTATGTGTAAATAAATGTTTATAAATGAAATTTATTATTATAATAAGTGTTATACACTTAGTTAAAATTTGTGAATTAATTGATAAACAAATTGAACACTAAAAGAAAGTGTTATTTAGTAAATGAATGTGGACTTAAGAAGGTAAGTAAGTGAATTAATCGTAATTTTGTAAATGGTGTAAAATAAAAAGGAAAATTTGCAAAGGATGTTTAGATTTTAAATTGTAACTTTTTGAGATAATTATAACTTGAATAAAGTAATATAAAGGAGATAAGCTTTTAATAAAATGTTATGAACTTAAGAAAAGGATTAGCAAATTTTGTATTAAATGGGAAAATGTGAAATCTGAAAATTAAGCGTAAATGAAACTTAAGTAACATCTTAAGAGAAATTCATTAATAATATAAATGGTAAATGAAAAATGAATATTATAATTTAAGTGTTGTCTAAACGTAAAAGTTAAAGTTTTATAATTTGATAAGTTAGAACAAAATTTTAAATTGATTGAATATTTATGATAAGGAAAGAAAGTTAATATTGAATTATGAAATGAAATTTAACTTAAGTAAAAAAATTTAATGAAATAAATTAATGAAATGAGCTAAATAAAATAGAATTTGGTTTGAAAAAATGAATCCAAGTGAATAATGAATAAAATAAAATAAAAATGGAAATATGAATAGGTGAATATTAACATAATGAATTTAAAATGAATGGAAATCCATTTAATGACTTATGAATGAATGTGGATATGAAAATGTTAATCAATATGAATGAATAGATGAATAAATCGAAAACATAATACAACTGAAATGAAGTAAATGTGAATTAATGGAAAGCAAGTTAATTGGATGTTAATAAGAAACGAAAGTATAATAAATCTAATATAGGCATTGAAAATGAACTATATATAGGTATATGTATATATATGTATATGTGTATATGTATATGACCGTATGTTATGAATTAGTTAGCTTGGATTGCTACGGATGTGTGTGGGATTCGTTTGTTGTATTTAACGGGTATACTTCTTTTGGTTTGCATATGATTATTTTAAATTGTATGTTGTTTGTAATATTAATTTTGAATAATTAATATATTAATCTTTTACATAATTTTAACTCTTTTGGATTATATAATTGAATACAGGTTTATGAAAGCAATAGCTGTTGCTTTTGGTTTCATAAATAGAGTTATGTTTGCCCGACAAATAGTATGTTTTCATATTATGGTTTGGAACGATATTTTAATGTTTTTCCATTGACTTAGGATGTTTATCATTGAAACATGATATATATATATATATATATTGAAATTATTGATATTATTATTTTTCCAAACCTAGCCACGCAAAGGAGACTTTGCCGAAATTTTCGTAAATTTAGGGCTTAGAATTTTTTTGTGCAAACATGATTATTTTCAAAGTCATATTATAACTTAATGATGTAAATGTAAAGTGTTTATAAATTGAATATTTTAAATAAAATTATATGAAATTCTTAAATCCCTTCTTGTTCCTTTTTGGAGACGAAATGTTTTAAGTGGGTGGGATTGTAACGACCCGTATTTTGGATAAGTAAAGTTATCAAATTTAATAAGATTTTGGAATTTAATAGTGTGAGAGATTTTAAAATTTATAATTTATAAATAAAAAATAATTATAATATAAATTAATAATATTGTTTGAATGTTATTGACAACTATTTTAATGTAATTTCAATCAATTGAAATAATTGTAAAGTAAACTAGTTATAATTGTAAATTAATAATAAACTAAATGTTGATTTGATGGTGAAATTCTTGAGAGAAATGTGTGATCCTCTATGAAGAGGAAAGCACACATGCAAATATGTATATACCACATAAGTCTAGGTGCTGCCGACATGCTTGGTAGGTAGCTAATCAAAATACAAAAACCAATAAAATAACTTAAATATCCCTATAATGAGCTCCGATAAGGCACCTCCCATTATGTCACAACCCATTTTTCCCGTACCCTTTGAATTGAAAAAAAATCCACATATCTCCAACTCAAATTGAACGAAAAGATGGAACATGAAGGGTAAAAAGAAAGATAGACAGAACAAAATCTCACATGAATGGAATAATATATAATATTAAACAAATATCTTTACAATGGAAAACTTTTAAAATACATATATCAAATTCTAATCTAGATTCAGCTTGGACAGTTATAAACATCTGTCCTTGCAAATGCTGGCTAACATCAAAAAATAGCAGCGGATAATAGAGTACATTCATACATAGATGAATACTCCAGCTCTCCTCTAGAAACTCCAACCGTCTTTAACTAAACCCGAAACTACTCGAATCTGACTAGAGTATTGAAAATATCCGGACCAGGCTTGATAAACCAGCGTGAGAAAAACTCAATAATAAAGGATGGCGTCATATATATCAGCCTTAAAATGAAATTCTTTTGAAAAGAAAGAGTATCTCATAAGACCACGTCCACACATAAACATGGATGGGTTTTTACCTTATACTAACTAAAACACTTTTATATCAAAACATTAGATATTATTTCTATTGACATTGCTTTAAAAACATTTGCAAATAAATTTATTAATCTTAGCCAAAATTTTTACATTGAATA
This sequence comes from Allium cepa, assembly GCA_030765085.1. NCBI lineage: Eukaryota > Viridiplantae > Streptophyta > Magnoliopsida > Asparagales > Amaryllidaceae > Allium > Allium cepa. The sequence goes on along the minus strand of CM060938.1, from coordinate 794,049,746 downwards.
AATTCCAGCATATTAGCCACAAAGTGGGTTCTAATCAAACTCATAAAGGCTTCTTATTGGAGAATGGATTTCCATACAAATGACCAGATGAAGGGTTCTGATGGGTACACCTCTAGATGGATGTCCCGAGGATCCATCACAGAGATCCTCTACCAACACAAAACCGGCTTACCTTTATAACTAGACAGTACCGAACATATCATCCCACGGCCATTACCGACCTTTATCCGTGCGCTTGATTTCCATACACACATTAATTTACGTCCCGAACGTCATAGTAGGAAGAAATATATCTAGAAAGGGATGATCATACCCTAATAGGAATGACCCATATAGCCTTACTACATCTACCATGTTTCAGTCATTTCCGATCAATGAGGCTTGAGGCAAAGATTACCTTTCACATAGCACATCTCTTTCTACTTTGAATGCCACATTGCCATTCCATATTCACATGACTGGTATATACAAATATATAACTTTCTGAACTCGTATGTCTTAGGAAAGGGTGTTAAGCTAAGATAAACGGTCTTCTCTGCCACCGACTGATATACATTTTATAAGAGATCACTCAATGTGATTAGAATGCAAGGTCATGCATTCGTCCATACAAGTTGGTTCTAGGACTGAATGAAATAGAAGGTACTTTCCTCGGTCATCACAAGGCGAGAAGTCCTTGTTTTTTGAGGTTTTTCATAACAAAGAGACCATTGCTACCTTAAATAAATCGGGAGTTTATCCCCAATTAGTCAACAAGTAGTCCTTCGTTATTATTCGTCTCAATATCTCCATCTTCAAATAGCTTCATTCTTCAAACACGTAAATTAGTTCGAAGTGGTTTCCGGACAAGAATCACCCAAATCCGACCCTGGTTCCTTCGAAATCCAATTATCGATAAAAAGTGAATATGATTTTATAGGATTATTATGCCTCTTTCACTTTACTTCTTTTTGGATGATTACAAAATATCTTCTTATTGTCCTAGAGTAATTCCAAGTTAATTCATTTTTTTGCTTTGGATAATATTTCAAATTTCCTGACTTATCATTGATCCAAATTCCTTAACTTTTAAGCATGTCAAAAAAATGTTATTTAAGACATCGTTTGTTGTAAACCCGAAAGTCAATCTTAGCAAACATTATTGAGCAAATAGTATTATGAAATCATTCTACTTTTACACTATATCAATTTCCGTATATAACAAGTGCTCTAAGCGAAATAACGATGAGATCACCTTCTAAATTCCACAAATAGGAGGGGTTCTCTCTTCGGAATTTAATACCAAGTATAAGAGGTTATCTCTATGCCATTCAAGTTGTAGTTTATTCATTTTGGAGATTACTTAAATTTTGGATAATACTAATCTTCTTTTATTATGGAAAAACTTAATATAATCTTTTTAGAGCATCCGGGCTTTCCTTTCGATCCGTTCCACCTCCCACTTAAGAAAAAAAATAGGCCAGGTAAGTTTAGGGTACTGGTTGCTCCATTTCAAATCTTAATTAAACATCTTGTTTTATCTTCCTAGATCTTATAGGCGGGACAAATGTACTAGTTATTTCCACATACTCAATTATTAGTTCTTATTTTGGAATTGATTACAAATATTCCAGATTATCTTTTAAACACTCGATTATCTTTTTTAAAACATTCATAATTGATTCTAGGAAAAATTGTTAAGTTTAAATCTTCTTTTTGAAAAGTCGTAGAAACAGCAGAAGAAAAGTGCTGCGGAAAGTGCTTTATAAGCTTATTTGATGTAAACAACTTTTTAATATTTGGAAGTTCATAATTTTCCTTCCAAATATCTTCTAAACTATTTAAACAGATTTATCAAAAAAATTCATATTTTTTTCATAATTATTACGCCCATTTAAAAAGATTTCTCGTTATGGTCACTTAACTGCACAAGCGCGATATTTTTAGAAAATTGATTTGGACATACTTAAAAATCTATAATATGAAATCTTTATTTTTTTTCTATATGAAAATTATGGTTATAATAGACCGGACATTTCTTGTTTCGATGAAATTCAAGACATATTTCACCTTATACATTCATTTGAACTTTTCAACGCGAACTATCATTATGCGCCGCGCCTAGTTTTGACTTGATTTACAATCTTTGAAATAAATTCTCTAAATTGAATATAATTACTTATAAAGACATTACTATCAATATTTCACTTTCTGAAGTATTTAAAGTGCATTTTCACTATTTTCATATTATTCTATTCATGTTATTTTAATATTAAAATTTTAAATCCAGTTTCAATACAATTTCAATTCTAACTTTGAATTAAACTTAATTAAAACTTAAATTTTAAATATAATTTAAATTTCAATATTAATCTCAATTTCAATTTTCAAAATCAATTTATTTCAATTTTACTATTCATCTCAATTTCAGTTTTACTATTCATCTCAATTTCAATTTCACATTCCATTTCAAATCCAGTTCAAATTTCAATTTCTAATACGATTTCAATTCCAATTTGACTTCATTTACATAATTCAAATTTGATTTTTTTTTACTATTTGTTAATTTTCATTGTCAGGTGCGAAGACGCGGGATTTTGGCACTATTATTTTAATGATTCTATAATCTAATTAATTAATATAAACTTATCATTTTAAAATCAAATAATATATGCTAGCTATTTGCTATTTATTTATATATGCATACATAGATTTTGAAGGAAACATGATTTGGAAATTCAAAATTAATAATAAAGATAATTAAAAAATAAAACTCTACCTTTTAAACACTAAATATATATATATATATATATATATATATATGTAAGGATATAATTTAAGTGATGATACTTAAGCTTAAAATAAAAATATATGATTAAGAGATAAGAATAAAAGAATATAAGTGATTGTATGTTGTTATATGGAACGTGAATTAAACATATAAAATAACAATGGTAAAATGTATGAATAAATTTATATGTATATGAGGCAAATAAGACAAAGAAGTATAAATGTATGTATATGATGGAAGATGGATAAAGTAAAAAGTACCTTTGCATACGTATGTAGTGTGTGTAAAAGTGTATATATTAATAAGAGTAAACACATAAATATATGATGACAAATACATATATAAGCAAATACATACATACATACATACATACATATATATGAAGTGTACGTGTATGTACACAAGGGGACAATCTCATAAATGCATTTCAAATTCAATGGCAAATCACCTAAACTTTAAATCATGTAAAAGGAGAAATCAAATCATTTTTAATCAAATCAAAAATAAATATATAATAAAAATAAAGTGTTGTACATAAGAAGCTACAGCTATATTTTTCTATATATTTACTCATTGCCTGGCTTCACCTCATTCCGGCATTCGAACCAAACTATATACAAGCCGCAATTTAAAACTTAAGTAATATCAAAGCAAGCAAACATTTCAAAAAAAAAGGAAAAAAATGGAGAGATAATGAATTCTACCTAGAATAAGAAGACTTAAGCAATACTGCTTCAACACAGTTTTCAAGCAGTAGTGTTTTTTTCTCAAAGAATTATGAGTAAACTCAAGCATTTGCCTACTGTAAATCTGCATATACCTATATGCCTAAGTTCTTATAAGAAGGAGAAAAGAAAAGTAAATAAAAGAAAAGGAAAGAGAAAAGAGAAGAAAGAAAGGAAACAAATAGAAAGGAAAAATAAGAAAATAAAAAGGAAAGAAGAGGAATAGAATTCATAATTTATACATAAGATTATCCATGATCCTGTTTTAATAGAAAATGATATTTTGGTAATTTTAAAGGGATAATAAATTATTATTATTTGTCTTAAACTTGTGGATAATGAATAGAGCTTTATAGTAATCCTTATTTATTAAATATTTAATTTTGTAATTAATTTTGTTTTAAATATAGATAAATATGTTTAACCAAAGTATGAATAAATCGTTTGGATATTCGTTGTACATCGTTAATTGGGTTAATGGTCTATATTTTTTGCTTATTTCTGTGGAATATTTTTTTTCAAATTAAAATAATAAGATTGGAAACAACAATATGTTTTATTTGAAATAACATCTGTAGTAAACCCCCATAATCAGGTGTTCCTTCCATAGGCGAAAAATTGTCATTTTAAACAATTTACCTCCTTTTTAAAGTTATCACTTGGATTCGAATAGTCCGGGGATCGAATTTGCTTCATTACAGCATGATAGGGGTTTCTCGCTTCTTGTTAGGTAGCCAACGTATGACTCTTCCTCCTACATGTTCCAGAGTGGTTGGTTACAGTCGAGAGGCTAGCAGTAAAAGCAAATTCGAGGTACCAGTGTAGACTACGGCGGAGATTGACCGCTGTCTGGATGGTTGAAAAGCCTGCGGATCTCTATATGTGGTACCAGAGCCAAAGGTTAAGTGAGAACATTGGCTCTGGTAGGGATTACTAATTAGAGATAGGGTCAGTAGTACTCCAGAATGAGTTGAGTGTATGAGGGCGTACTTTTATTTTCTTATATAATGATCTTCAAATGGTTTTAAAAATGATTTTTTTATAAGCTTATATTTTGATATATTAAGAAGCAGTCTTTCTAATTATTATATATTAAGGTAATTGGATGTTGTTATTAAAATGAAACAAAGGTATAAAATCTAAGTGGTAATCATATTACCAAATAGAGTTTGGGTAAGAATAAATTTTGCAAATAAGTTAAGCTAAAAATGGATTAAAAACCCGAATTTAAAGCCTAGAAAATTCAAAAGAATTTTCAAAGTACTGGAAATAAGTTACGCTGATCGTATTGTTCAAGTAAATTATGATGGAATATATGGTATGTTGGGTTTTAGATATGATATTATTGATTTTTGTTGTTTGTTGTATTTTAATACAGGGATGTTTATTTTCAGAATAAATAATGATAGAGCAAAGTGAAATGTTTTCAGTAAAAATTTATATAAGTTATAAATTGAAATGGATTTTAAATTGTAAAACTTTAAATTTGGAATTTGTTTTAAAGTGTTAAAAGAAATAATAAGTAATATTATTTAGAGTATTTTTGAACATAGAAATCTTGTTTTAAAATAAGAGTTGTTGAAGAAGAATTTGTTTTGAATTAAAAACCAAGAATGGTTTAAAAATTTAAAGGGTGATTCGGTATGTAAATGAAATAAATGTATATATGTGTGGATATACATAATATCAAAAGTTGATTTGAGATAAACACTATATGTGGAATTCTAAATTCCCTTGAAGTGAGAGTATAACCCAAAGAAAAATAAGTTTTTTAACTTAAAAGTGGGAATGGATATCAATAAGAAATTTAAATTTGGAATGGAAAATTTAAATTGAGTAAGGATAAATGGATTGAACGGGTATGAAATTTAATGTAGGGCTAGTTAAATAAGTTTTGAGCTTATAATCTAAAATGGGAAATTTCAAGGTGAAATTAAGATTTAACTTAAGGATGTTAAATGGGTTAAATTGAAAGGAGAGTTATGTATGGTTTCAAAATGATTTTTGAAATAAAATAGGTTTCAAGTTCTAAAAATTGGTAATGATTGCTAATGATTGGTGCTTTAGATAATTTGGATGTTTATTTACTTTGCCAAATCCTGCCATCATCCTGTTATTATTAACAGTATATATAAAACTGTGGATTGGATTATTTTGAATGAATTAAGAAGTGGTTTGAAATGATATATATCCATTACTGAAATAGAATGGAAATATAAAAAAAAATATTTAAATGATTTTGGTTCTTTGAAATAAAATTGAATTTATAGGAATGGGATCATTTTGAACTTAAGTTTGAAATGTTAAAAATGAATTTATCAACCGGGCTTGTTTAAAGGAAATAGGGTTTGAAATTTTGAAGAAATAATTGGGTAATAAATTGAATTCCGAAAATTGATTTGTTGAATAGAAATTTGAACAATTTAAATGAATAATAGAAATTGAGACTCGGAATTAAACTGTTTAAAGACTTGGTTGTGAATAAATGTTAAGGGTTAATTTGATTTAAGAAATTAAATTATCATTTTGTAAACCGAACCTGAATTTATATAAGTTAATGTGGTTGAAAATTGAAATGGAATTGGAATTATTTCAAGGGTGAGATTGAATTGAATTTGAAATGCATTTATGAGATCGTCCCCTTGTGTACATACATGTACACTTCATATATATATATATATATATATATATATATATATTCTTATATATCCTTATATATGTATTTATCATCATATATTTATGTGTTTACTCTTATTTGTATATACACTTTTACACACACTACATACATATACAAAGATACATTTTTAGTTCTATCTTCCATCATATACATACATTTATACTTCTTTGACTTATTTTCCTTATATACGTATAAATTTATTCATACATTTTACCATGGTTATTTTATATGTTTACTTCATGTTCCATACAACAACATATAATCACTTATATTCTTTTATTACTATCTCTTAATCATATATTTTTATTTTAAGCTTAAGTATCATCACTTAAATTATATCCTTTAATGTATAGACTTATATTTAGTGTTTAAAAGGTAGAGTTTTATTTTTTAATTATCTTTGAGATATTTATTTTGAATTTCCAAATCATTGTTTCCTTCAAATTCTATATATGTATATATAAATAAATAATAAATAGCTAGCATATATTATTTGATTTTAAAATTTGTAATTTAATTAATTAGATTAGAGAATCATTAAAATAATAGTGCCACATTCCCGGGTCTTCACATTCCTCCCCGCTTTAGAACTTTTCGTCCTTGAAAAGGAACGAAGCGGGAATTTTAATTTTAATGTTTATTATTATTAATTCAATCATTCTTTTTAAACATTTTAACCCTTACTCTTTTGTTTTAAAAAATTTAAAACGCTTGAAAAATTACATAATATTACAAAACTATCTTTATAAAAATATTTTTTATAACTCGATGTCTCAACAAGTCCATCCTTGTTCTCATAGAATTTCAGTCATACGTTGATCAGGCGTAGGACTGAAAATCTATAAGTACTTAGTAGACCTGGTTTCAACACCTGGTGAAAATACTTGGAAATTTATTTATGAGAATGCCCTGGAAACCGTCACCCCCTCCATGGGTCGCAGTTAGCACGATGATTACGTCACCATTCCGGCAAAATCCATAGAAAACTATAGGCATCCGCACCCCCTCGATTTCACCATGGAACCACCACAGATCACAGCTACACCTAGGGTTACGTTTCCATCATGGCAAAAACCATGTAACTATAGGCATCAGTGCCCTTAAATTTCACTGCCAAATGAAACTTCACCACATAGATCGCATACCACACCAATCGAGTCCCAGTGTAGCTTGTAGGCACTCACTCCCACACGACTTTCACTATGGACCACATAGATCGCATTCTACCGATGTTACGTCGCTCTCCCAGTGAAATCAAACAAAGAATTTAGGCAATTACTGTCCCTCGATTTACGCTATGAAAATGCAGTAGATCGCAGTTACACCATAGTTACACTGCCATCACAACATAACCCAATGTATTTGTAGGTATTAGCACCCTCGACTTACGCTACCCCAACCACAATCCACAAGAACTACATTTTAGTCAGGACGTCCTCTGGGATCAAAATTTAGAACCCCCCATAGGGCTCAAGGTAGAACCACCACGTGGATCTCCTATTATAAGTTTCAATTCCAAATGGGAGCGCCTTTTTCCCTATAGCATTCTCAAATCATTTTATACTATACACATATAGTATCTTTCAAATCATACTCTTTATATGTATCACATATAAATCCCATTTACACAAAATCGATATCTTAAAAGCGATAGTTTCCAAACTTGGATTTCCAAATTCTCAAAATTTGCTTTTCACCAAAAGCAGAAACCTTTCAAAATCCATTGGTTCCAAACCTTTTACAGTTCATGTTTCAAAATAATCATTTATATATAAGTCTATTCTTCCACTTAAATAATTTTTGGATCACTACCCACTTATATAAATTCCATTTACATTTCAAATATCTTTCAATGGTTATTTATTCTAGTTATAAATCTCATTTAAACCAAATCAAGGTTTTAATTTCGATTTCATTTTCCAAAGTCATTTGTACCATTACTTACTTCTTATAAAGTAAGTTTCAGTTATAATACTATCTAATCTTTTTCTTTAAATCATCATATTTTCTCAATATATATTATGTTATTTAAAAAAATAAAAGATTAGATAGTACTATAACTGAAAATCACTTTATAAGAAGTAAGTAATGGTACAAACGACTTTGGAAAAGGAAATTGAACTTGAAACCATGATTTCTTATTAATGAGATTTATAACTAGAAGAAATGACCTTTCAAAGATATTTGAAATATAAAGTGGAATTTATATAAGTGGGTAATGATCCGAAAATTACTCAAGTGGAAGAATAAACTTATATATATAAGAATGATTTTTTTGAAAATGGAACTGGAAAAGGTTATTGGAACCCATGGATTTTGAAAGGTTTTTGGTTTTGGAAAAAAGCAAATTTTGAGAATTTGAAAAGCCAAGTTTGGAAACTATCAATTTCAAGATATCGATTTTTTGTAAATGGGATTTATATGCGATACACATAAAGAGTATGATTTGAAAGATACTATATGTGTATAGTATAAAATGTTTTGAGAATGGTATGGGGAAAAAGGCGCTCCCATTTAGAGTTGAAACTTATAGTAGGAGATCCATGCGTTACTTCTGCCATGAGCCCTAAGGGGGGTTCTAAATTTTGATCCCAGAGAACGTCCGGACTAAACTATAGTTCCTATGGATTGTGTTTGGGGTAGCATAATTCGAGGGCACTGATGCCTATGGATACATTAGGGTTATGCTGTGATGGCAGTGTAACACTGGTGTAACTGCGATCTACTGCATTTCCATAGCATAAGTCGAGAGGTAGTGATTGCCTAGAGTCTAAGTTTGATTTCGCTGGGAGAGCGACGTAACATTGGTAGGTTGTGATCTATGTGGTCCATAGCGAAAGTCGTGTGGCAGTGAGCGCCTACAGGCAACATTGGGACTCGACTGGTGTAGTCTGCGATCTATGTGGTGAAGTTTCACTTGCCAGCGAAATTCGAGGACGCTGATGCCTGCAGTTACATGGTTTTTGCCATGATGGTAATGTAACTCTTGGTGTAGTTGCGATCTGTGGCGGTTCCATGGTGAAATCGAGAGGTGCTGATGCCTACAGTTTTCTATGGATTTCACCGAGATGGCGACGTAATCATCGTGCTGACTGTGACCCATGGAGGGGGTGATGATTTCCAGGGCATTCTCATAAAAAAATCCAAGTATTTTCACTGGATGTTGAAAGCGGGTCTATTAAGCACTTGTAGATCTTCAGTCCTGCGCCTCAACGTATGACTAAATTTATGTGAGAACAAGGATGGACTTGTTGAGACATCGAGTTATAAAAAGTATTTTGTAAAGATATTTTGTAATGTTATGTAATTTTTAAAGTGTTTTATAAATTTTAAAATAAAAGATAAGGGTTAAAATGTTTAGAAAGAATGATTGAATTAATAATAATAAACATTAAAATCAAAATTCCTGTTTCGTTCCTTTTCGAGGACAAAAAGTTCTAAAGGGATGAGGAATGTAACGACCCGGGATTGTGGCACTATTATTTTAATGATTCTCTAATCTAATTATTTAAATTACAAAATTTCATTTTAAAATCAAATAATAAATACTAGCTATTTTCTATTTATTCATATATACATATATAGATTTTGAAGGAAACTATGATTTGAAATTCAAAATTAATATCTCAAAGATAATTAAAAAATTAAACTCTACTTTTTAAACACTAAATATAAGTGTGTGTGTGTGTGTGTGTATATATATAAGGATATAATTTAAGTAATGATACTTAAGCTTAAAATAAAAATATATGATTAAGAGATAGGAATAAAAAAATATAAGTGATTATATGTTGTTGTATGAAACATGAAGTAAACATTTAAAATAACCATGGTAAAATGTATGAATAAATTTATATATGTATATAAGGCAAATAAGACAAAGAAGTGTAAATATATGTATATGATGGAAGATGGGTAAAGTAAAAATGTATCTTTGCATATGTATGTAGTGTGTGTAAAAGTGTATATATAAATAAGAGTATATACATAAATATATGATGACAAATACATAAATAAGCAAATATATATATATATATATATATATATATATATATATGAAGTGTACATGTATATGTACAAAGGGGACAATCTCATAAATGAATTTCAAATTCAATGGCAAATCACCTAAACTTCAAATCATGTAAAAGGAGAAATCAAATCAGTTTTAATCAAATCAAAAATAAATATATAATAAAAATAAAGTGTTGTACACAAGAAGCTATAGCTATATTTTTCTATGTAATTAGTCACTGCCTGGCTTCACCTCATTTTGGCATTCGAACCAAACTATATACAAGCCACAATTTAAAACATAAGTAAGATTAAAGCAAGCAAACATTTCAAAAAAAGGAAAAAATGGGGAGATATGAATTCTATCTAGAAGAAGGAGACTTAAGCAATACTGCTTCAACACAGTTTTCAAGCAGCAGTGTTTCTTTCTCAAAGAATTATGAGTAAACTCAAGCATTTTCCTACTGTAAATCTGCATATACTTATATGCTTAAGTTCTCAATCCTGTCAAATATTCATGATAAATGTTTATACATCATAAATGTGAGTCGGACATTGTTGATCACTTGAAAAAGAGAAGCAGAAGTGAAACGACCTTGACTCGACCTACGAAAATCGACACTGAATACATCACCGGTATTCGAATGTCGTAGATCAAAAAGTTGAATCTGGTTCGTCGGAGCTTATAACACATTAAGTAAAACAACACAGCGGAAGAAAACAATATATATCATTGATATACAACATTCGATACAATAATGATACAATGAATATCACATAATCAGATATACATAACAGCGGAAAGATACAACATCGGAAAAGATAACTCTAATATATTCTTCAAAAGAGAATGAATCCATAAACTGCATCCCAAATCCAAAGCTCCAAAACTCCAAATCGAAAGCTCGAATCACCATCAAGTTGACTTAAGTAAGGTCAGTCATGGTGAGCAGATGCTATTGCCAAATCCAAAGGTTTCAAAGACCAAAGACTAAAGAAGATTTCAAAATTGCTACACCTACTAGCTGACTATCTGAAAATCTAACTCTAGGCTGCCGTGTGGAAAATTGTGGGCACCCAGAGTTTAGAAAGAGAACAATAAACTCCAGGTCAGTCATGGGACTTGTATGAGCAAACAAAAACAGTTTATCTTTATCGAAAGTAAAACAAAAGATTTTAAAAGAAATCCGCAATGCTTTTTGGAAAATGAAACTACCATAAGGCCTCTCACCACACACACAATGCAAGCGCACACTTGGAGGAGATTTCTCCTTTTTGATAGTCAAACATGCTTAATACGAAAAAACATTTTGATATTATTATTAGTGCATAGTGCGAAACACCTTTCGAAAGTTTAATATTAATCTTAGCCAGCATACCACATTTTTTCGTATGCCTACTATAACTACCAGGTTTACCGCCACATTCCATGGCAGGTTATACAGCTAAAACCGTACAGGTCTCGTATTGTTTTGTTTCGATTTCCAACGATGGTCAGGCGAAGGAACTTCCTACACCGAATAGAACGCCTCTGGAGGGACATCCCTAAGAACCTAATCGGATCTCTACCAACTCAAGGCCGGATTACATCTGTAACTAGATAACTACTGACACGAGTATGCCACCCCCCGGTCGTTACCAACCTTTATTCGAGGTGCCTCTCAACCAATAACCACAAAGCAATAAGTTTGCAGCAACCATATAGGTAAAATATCTGGGCTCCATACCATGATACCACCTTTTATCTAGAAGGAAATGGACATACCCTCAGGGGGCGCTACCCCCAAATAACCTTGTTGCAATGATTCCTATTTCGACCATTACCGAGTTGTGAGGTTCGATGAAGTCATGTCCACAAAGCTACGCTTTTCACAAAATCCATGCTTTGATCAACAAATGATTAGCAGCACTTTGTATGCCACATTACCAAATTAGGAATGTATCGCTAGTAACCATCAACTACATAACCTCTGAGCTTGTACGTCTCAGAGAAGGGTGTTAAGCTAAGAGAATAAATTCTCTGCCACCAAACAGAAATGTATTTGATAGAGACTAGTTTACATCTCAAAGTGTAATGTCAGACACACATCCATATAAGTCTGTTCCAGGTTCGAACAGAACCGAAGGCACTTTCAAAGAAGCCCAATCCCGATCGGACTCCAAATCACATATGGAGATCTCTATACTGGAGCCAAGATGCAGAGACATTCGTCGGGTGATCCTTTCGTTTTCAAAAATACCCGGTCTTCACCACCGGTCTTCACCACCGGTCTTCAAATGCTATCCATAACGTCATATCATTATTCGGAATGGGTTATATGACACAAAGGTCCTCTTCCTGCTAAACCGAATAATAAGCGCAATATTTAAAAACATATGGATATTGGGATCTTAATTAAGTCACATTTAAAACCCAAAAATCTTTCTTCAAATGGTTTAAAAAAATTACAATTTTCAAATCTTTAAACAAAAAGATTCACTTCACAAAGTTCACCAATGTTTCACAAAGATTCATTCATAGCTTTCAAAACAATTTCCTTTTCAAATCTTTTATACAAAAGATACACCTTTAAGATCCTCTTAAATTTGGAAACAAAGTTCACAAATCTTTCACAAAGATTTAATTATAGCTTTAAAAAACAATCCCCTTTCAAATTTGAAACCCCTTTTTAACAAAACTGGAAATCCTTTATTTATTTGAAAGCCATTATCATTTGAAAACAAATACTTTTCGTTTTGGACCAATCCGATCAAATATGCACAAGTTATAGCCTTTAAAATATAAACTTGGGTTACATTTAAATCCCTAAAATAATACTTTTAAAATACTTCACAAATGGTTTAAAATCCATATATATATATATTATATAACTTGTATCACCACTTTTCAAACCATATTATCCAAAATAATTTTCAAATCTTAAACAAGATATATTCTATTCAATTTCAAATTTTCCTTTCCAAAAGCTTTCCATATTCAATTCAATTCTTTTCCAAAACCATTTGGATTCAAAATTCAACTTTAAAACCGTTTTACTAAATTTAAATATCCGTGACTTAACCAATTTCCTCGTGCAATCCATATTTTTATATGTATGATGTAGTCCAAGGGTTTTACACAATAGTGCGACATCATCAATCATCACAGACTCAATCATATCAATATCGATAAGCGGTATAATCTATAACGTTTATCTTCCATTCGTAGACTTAGAGATAAATAATATAAATTTATCACAGATAAATGAATTACATTCGTCGCAGCTCAAATCAAAAATAATTCATACCACAAAGCATTACACATCAGGGATATCAAACAATTCAACATCCAATAGAATTCAAACATCCATAAGTAAGATCATAAATTAATCAACCCTTAATAAATTAATAACATTAACAAATTAACCTCAAATTATATTAATTAATTAATCGCATTAATTAATTATTATTAATAGTAATTACATAAAGTATTAGCTTTACTTTAATTAGACAAAGTAATTATCCTTACTTAATTACTTAATTACATCCTTTAAACCTTATTAAATTAAGATGAATACTTGAAATTATTATTATGTAAAATCATTTGGGATCTTTAATAAATTAATGTTCACAACATTATATTTTTGAAAACACTTGTTAATTAGACATAAAATTATTAATTCCTAAAACAATTTTGAAAACATTTCAACTTTCAAATTTCTGAAACTTGTTTTTAAAACTCATACATAAATTTAATTTGAAAACTCGTTCCATACGTATATTTTTAGAAACTTGTTGTTAACAAATGTTTTAAAATATTTTATTATCATCTAAATTTGGCTTTTTAAATAAACTTGAAAATCAACTTGATAAATTAAAGTTAAACAACATTTATTATATAGAGAAAATAGTTTAAAACTTAAAGGAAAACTTGTTTTATATTTTCAAAACTGAGAAAACAGGTACACGAGAAAAACTCGAGTGAATCCCGAGCTAGATCTGGAAATTCTCGAGCAAAGCTCGGAGTCTTTTCCCTCCTCCTCCTTTTTAACTCTTTTTTATTTTAAATTTTAAAATTTATTATATAGACTAAACCCTTACAAAAGACCCGGCAGCAAACTCGAGCAACATCCCAATCTTCCCGAGTGAATCTTCAAGCCAGACCCTTCTACTTCCTTAAAACAAAACCATTGACACAGAAAAATGCTCATGCATGTGCACGATCGCCTGAGCGATCGCCGACCATCACCGCTACCACCCACAAACCATCAAAGACCTGACTGTCTCCCCTGATCACCCAGCTCCGGCAATTACGTCGAAAAACAAAATTTGCCAACTCGACCACTTTCTAGACTTAAACCACCATCAGAAAATCGCCTCGCCCCACCATGTCGAGCCACCGGTGACCATGAATCTCCGACCATAGCTTCATCACGTCACCTCGCCCCTATTCCCCTAGTGTGATCGACCAGAATGCTACGTCGAGGACGAAAATTGCTCGAGAACGACAACAACCCAAACATACCCCTAAATACAATCACATCATATCGCCGCCTCGATCTTGGATAAATTTAATTAGTATTTTTCCGACAATCTTCAACATACAAGCTACCATGACCATTAATCCCGGTTCATAATTCATCGTCGATTATCAAAATTCGACGATGAAATAAAAACTGATCAACTGCTGATATCTCGACAATTTCCAAACTAAAAGTCAGGATTTTACCTTCTAAAACCATCATTTGTTAACACGAACCAGATTATGGAATTCAAACATGAATTTTAGTTCATTGATTTTCATCCTATATTTAATTCATCACAGTATCTTTCTATTTTCAAAGTTTTACTCAATATTTTCATTTGATTTTATTTTTAAAAATAATGTTGTACACCTACAAATATTTTTTGTTCAAAGATCAAGGTCTAAAACTGTTTGTGTAGGATAGTTTGAATTTTTGAACTCAATTTTCATAACCTGTAAACTTAAACAGAAGTGTTATTCTTCGGTTTCCCAAACATGCATATATAAAAACCTTATACATATATTCACACAGGCATAATTCATATCAAATTTCAAAGAGGATCACATGCATCTGTAGATATGAACAGATTCAACTCAAAACAGGTCAGTTTGCTCACCTTATGGTTTGGAACAGAGCAGAAGTTTTAGCTTTTAAATCTGGAACTTTGTTTTGATGTTGAGATGATTTTGAACTCTATTTTGTTTGATCTGGAAGTGTTGAACTCATCTGATGTTGATCTGAAGGCTTGATCTGTTTTATATGATCTGAAACTTGTTTGAATCTGGTTTGTAGTTTGTTTTGATTTCATCTTTTGATTTTTGAAAACAAATTTTGATTTGAATCTTCCTTTACTTCCAGACTTGAAAAATCTTCTATGTTTGATCTTTGTTCATAAATTTACTTCATATTTCTTGTTTTTTTTCTTTTGGTTTTCAGAAAAATGAGAGGAAGAGGATTGAAGAATTATGAAAACCTGGTTTTTCTTCTCTTTGATATTTACATTATATTGTTTGAAAGAAAATTGAGTGGCCACTTGTTAATTTATGGCATACATGGCTTACAAATGTTTTAATATATTTTCAAAATATGTACACTTGTTAAAACATGAGCATTTTGTGTTTAAATCCCTCCTTTAAATAATTTTATAAATTTTTGTTTAGACCTTCTCTTCAATTTATTTACAAATTAGGTTCAAACCTTTTGTTAAACTTTAATTTATTTATGTAAATTATCTATTTTATATTTACATATGTTTACACTTTTATAAATTTAGGAATTATTCTTTTCATAAATATGTGTGTGTGTGTATATATATATTTTTTCAATTTAGTTTTACAAACCATTTTTATCAAATCTTATTTAAATTAAAACCATTATACCTTTAAATAAATAATCATCTATATACACGAATAACCATGTGTGTGTGTGTGTATTAGAATTTATTATTCTTTTTTAATAACTTTTAGAAATTCATTATATTAATTTTAAATCATAAAGTTTTCAAATCTAGTTTATTTCCCAAAATATTTTTATAATATTTATTATTGAATTTCTAAATCAAAGTTTAATTTTACAATTATTATATATATAACATATGTATATTAGAAAACAAATTTCTATTAATTTAAAATATAGTGTTTTTCAAATTCAATTTATTTTTTTCAAAATATCTATTTTAGAATTTCAATTCCAAAATTCAAATTAAAATCTATTTATATACATACATACATACATATATATATATATATATAAACCACATATCATTGTTTATTCTGAAAATTTTCCAAATCAATTCATCAATAAATTCACAATTTAATTCTAAAAATTAAATTAATTACCAATTTAAATATGACTCAATAATCGAGATCGTTACAAGAAGCCTATATATTCCCATGCTTCTTTAAAAATGTTACATCCTTCAACTTTAAAAATCTTGATCTCATTACCCACAATTTTTTATGCTATGATTACAAAAGTAAGGTTGTGTTATTTTGAATATAATTTATTTTAGAATTCGTTTCACCCTGTATCATTAAGTATAAATGGAGTAAGGCTATTTTACAGTAACAAGTTCGAAATGACCATAATTTAAATTGCATGGTTTAATCGAATGATCACATGAATTTTTTAGAAATTCAAAATGATGATTTTTGGAAGAGTGTTGATGATTTTTAGTGGTGTAAATTATGAGATAAAGAAAGATGATCAAAAATGGACATTTGGTCAAATTTGGGGTGGCGGGGATGATTTCGTGGCGGTGAGTTCAGAGGGGAGGTGGCTGAAAGGGTAGAGAGCATAGGAAAAATGATGTTTGATTTTTCTAGTGGGCGGGTTGTCTAGTCGAAGTGGTTTTAGAGTTTTAGGGCAAGTTTCTGGGGGGTTCAGCTTGGGGTCAATGGCGTGGAAACTAGGGAGGTGCGGTCCAGGTGGGGATGGAAGAGGGCAGTAAGGCACATTCCTCGGTGAAGTTTGACGACGGTCGAAGAACTAGGGTGGCGAGGCGTGGAGGTTTTGGTGTGTGGAGGGTGTAGTTCCAAGCGGTGGTAATTGTCAAAGTACGGGTGGGGGATATGTGGCAATTCTGGGTGGTTAAGAGAAGGCGTGGGGTCATAGGCGACATGTAGAGAAGGTCGACGACGAATTTCTCGATGGGATGCGTGTGTGTAAGTGCACATGCGTGCACGAGCAATTGAAGAGAGAAGAAGAAAAGGAAAGGGAGGTTGGAAGGATAGAAGAAAGGAAAGAGGAGGAGAATTGGGCTGGGCTTGGGCCAAGAAATAAAAAAAGAAAAGTAAAAGGGAAAAGGATAAAAGAAAAGAAAGAATAAGGAAAAATAAAGAAGGAGAAAAGAAAAGTAAATAAAAGAAAAGGAAAGAGAAAAGAGAAGAAAGAAAGGAAATAAATAGAAAGGAAAAATAAGAAAATAAAAGGAATAGAAGAGGAATAGAATTCACAATTTATACATAAGATTATTCATGATCCCATTTTAACAGAAAATGATATTTTGGTAATTTTAAACAAATAATAATTATTATTCTTTGTCTTAAACTTGTGGATAATGAATAGAGCTTTATAGTAATCCTTATTTAATAAATAGTTTAATTTTTTAATTAATTAGGTTTTAAATTTAGATGAACACGGTTAACCAAAGTGTGAGTAAATCGTTTGGATATTGGTTACAGATCGTTAATTGGGTTAATGATCTATATTTTTTGCTTATTTCTATGGAATATTTGGTTTCAAATTAAAATAATGAGATTGGAAACAAGGTTACATTTTATTTGAAATAAAATCTGTAATAAACCCCCATAATCGGGTGTTGCCTCCGTAGGCGATAAATTGTTATTTTAAACAATTTACCCCCCTTTTTAACGTTATCATTTGGATTCGAAGAGTCTGGGGTCGGATATCAGTGATATCCGGAACCACTTCGATAAATAAGCACCGCAAGTCTTTGCGGGTTTGATTTTAAGTCTAATAGGCTGGAGTTGAATAAATTAAGAAAATCCGACTATTTTAAATAAGCAAGTGTACTTAGATATTAATTAAATATCAATGGATTTTTGTAACAAGTGTTGACTATAACCAGATAAAAAATCATGTTGTTGTACGAGTTACCTTAGTTCCAAAGATTGTATAACTTAAGTATTTTCAAGTTAAATGCGTTTACTCACGCTGGTTTCCAGCCGAATCGGGTGTTACTTTATTGTAATGCTCGGGTCAGACCGAGTATTACAGATTTTTAGGTTAGGACGTTTGGAGCTCATGAGATGAGCTGGATAGCAGAGATGTAATGATTATATTCCGCTATGTAGTATGGGATGTATAGATAGTATTTGGGGACAAACTGTTGTTGTTAGTCCTTGAGATGATGGTTTTGATGACAACAACCTTAGAATAAGATTATAAAATATAATACTAACATTATAGTTTAAATAAATATGTATATCTAGGATTTAAACCATGCAGGTACCAAGAATGAAGACTGTACAGTATAGAGATTCAAGATATCAAGATTGAAGACTCATGGGTATCAAGAATATAAAGAGTTCAAGATTTCAATAATAAGTAATTTAATTAGGAATTTTGTTAAAACTCCTAGAAAAGCACTGGCGTCTTAAAATCCAATTAATTCGTGGAATGGAATCCACTTCGAGCATGTTAAAGGGATGAAACCCTAAGTAGGATGGAACCTACGAAAAATCTAGTGGAACATTGTTTTGTATCCACTAACTTTTATTCAAAATGTTTTTACAAAATTATATCTTGTTTTTAAAATGATTTCAAAACCTTCCTTTTAAAAGAATCAAAGACATCTATCCTGGTTTTAAATACTTTTAGCCTCAAAATAATCTTTATTTTCAAAATCAAATTCACCTTAGTTTCAAACTATCTTTTACTAATAATATATTTAACTTTTAATATTTATACTTAGATTTAAATATAAAATTATATTAAAATTATATATATATATATACCATAATAATATTCTCTATATTTACTTATGTATTTTAACCATAGTTAAGTATATTTATAAAGTTTAAAATAGTTTTAATACAAGATAGAAGTTATTTTCAAAGAAAATCAAATTACCAAAAATACCTTAGGCATGTCGACATCCTCAAGTACCCCATGTCGACATGGTATCAGTTTATTTCAAAATTTTGAATTTCAAAGGAAGTTTCTATTCGTCATATCCTTTTACGTATGAACATGGCTGTTGTTCTACTATAAATAGGGGTAGTTTTGAACGAATTTGTATTTATATTTTCTCTGATTTCACTCCTCTTCTTCTTCCATATTTCTTTATACACATTTTTACCATTATTCTGCCGAAATCATCATTGAATCTAACTAGATCATCTTTGGTTTGATTCTCTATCACTATCTCAACAAGATCTCAGTGCTATTCAGAGTTATAGGCTTCTTTGTAATAAACTAAGCGAGAAAAATATGATTGTAGCCTGTGAAATCAATCAAGTGAGAAAAGGTGTGATTGTAGCCTTGGAAACCAATTGGGTGAACTTGTTGCCCGTGAAATCAAGTATCTCTACCCAGAGGATTGTGAATCTGGAGTGGTGTACCTCGTGGCCTTGAAATCGAGCTTGTAATTGTACACTTGCTTTTGAAAGGAAATCTGTACTTGTGTGCGGGACTGGATGTAGGGTAACTCCGAACAAGCATAAAATCCGGTGTGTTCTTTCCTTTATTGCTTTTACTTTATTTCTGCATCTGTATTTGTTTCTGTGATCGTATATGTATCTGAATATTGCATACATTTGTGTTCAAATTAAGAAAAACTCAAAAAGATTTAGTAATTCCTTAAAACACTATTCACCCTCCTCTAGTGTTAATCCTAGCCTTAAGATCCGTATTCTGCATTTCTCACATTTAGTATCAGAGCAAGGTTTTCAAAGTTTTCATAATCTGAATTTTGAAAAAAATTTAAAATGGAAATTTTTTTATAAAATTATTAAAACTATTTTCATATGAATATGTCACAGAATCATCATCATATTGTTGTTTAAAATTATATTTATTTATTTTGAAAATTCACTTGATTCTTTAAAAGGTTATGTTGTTTTGTAGGAGAAGAATTATGTCTAATGACTATTGGTTAAAAGATACCAGATAATCATTCATCAATCAAGAAGAACAAATGGATATATAATGGCAATCGACAATGAAATGGGTACCAGATCAATACAAAGCTTTTGATTCTCATCTACAACTTGATACCATACTTCTCTCCATCTGCTTCGCAATGCCACTAGTTTCGTGCGAATCCGTCAAGAAATGACCAAGTTATGGCCAAATGAATTTTTGGTGAACAAAGAGAAAATAAAGCAAAACTGTCAATAGAATTCTTCAAATTGCATCTAGATATTTGATCATTTTGTTCCAACTCCTTTTCCAGATTGTAGTCCTTGTTCCCACGGTCGTTTTGATGGGTGGATTATCAAATTCCGATCAAAACTGAGTGAGATATGACAGTTCGAAGTTGGCTATCCAAAACTGAAACTGTGTACGGGATTTTCTTCATTTCTCCAACTGTTAGGCCTGTTGCACCACAATACTATTCAAATTCGTCACCAAAATATTATTGGATCGTAGCCCTTGCCTTCCTCTTCGATTTGCCACTAGTTTCATCCAATTTCGTTAAGAAACGAAGGAGATATGCCTTCTAGAAGTTTGATGGTAAATAAAAAAAACGGAAAGAAGAAGAAGAAGAGAAACTTTTATGAAAAAGTGGTGACTGTTGGCCTATTTATAGTGGTTGAAGTGTCCATTCATTCAAAATTCAAATTCAAAGTTTTGGCGCTAAGTTGGTTAATCTACTAAATCATCTGTATCTTTCTCATACGTCTTCAAATTTAGCAAATGAACATACTACGCTGATCAGAAAAACGAGCCTACCGCAATAGAACAGATCTCGTCATTAAATTCTGAAAGATATAAATGTGTGGTTGACGACAATGGAAGAACAACAAAGTTAGAAAGTTGGAGTGCAAAAATTGGTACGTTTTATTATTATTTCATCTTTATTGTTGCATTTAGGAATATATATTTATGCATTTAGTTAGGTATAGAAATTTATCTCTTTTATAAGTTTTGATATTTAGGTCCATATATCGACACATCACAGTATAAATTTCGATATACCAGTTTAAAAAAATTTAAATTTTTTTAAAATATGTTTTCTTTCAAATAAAATCTTACTACTAATTTATTACAATTATATTAAGTAGAAAAGCATTTTTACATGCAATGTCAAGTGTCTTTACACATGTTTTCTCATTTTTATTTTTTATGTTAATTAAATACTATAAAAAATTGGGTAAAAAATAAATTATTTACATGTTAATATTTAGTCATAAAATTAGTGCAAAATCATGTTAAAATCAGTCCCAGAACAATAGATAGTATATCTGAAATGCTGTCTTTTCTTCTGGAACGTTTCTTAAGTGTTGTGAATTCGTTTTTATAGCATCTCTGTGCTTTAAACACTGTAGTGTTTTAGAAACATTTCACAACATTTGGTAAATACTGCAGTTTCTGTTTAAAATGTTTTGAATATATTTTACTGCGAAAACTTTTTACAGCATTCTGTAAATGCCTTTTCTATTTGAAACTTTAAACTATGTAAAAATAATATTTAAATTAAGTATTTTTCTCTATTCTTTTTAGAAGTTATTTTATAACTTATATTACAATATTTTAAAATTAATGTTTAGATAGCTTTTTAGTAATCGATTAAAATTTTAAATGAAAGAGGCCTTAATATAACACATGTTTATTTTAGTTTTTCAATCTTTGATTATTTTATTAAATATTTCATTATGATATTCTTTTAATTTAAAAGGTGTTTAAACATGTTTCTAAATGTTTTAAACAATAATAATTTAATATGTAGGTTTTAATTAGTAAGTGAAGTATTTTATAAACATGGAAGTTTGGATTATTAAAAAAATAATTACGTTCAAAAAAATCATTTTAAAAGAATTAAATAAGAAGGGTATTAATTTTTATAAAAATCATATTTGATCATATATATAGATTAATTCCATATTTATTAGCATTTGATTTTGATATTAAGTTTGATTGCTACCTTTCTTGATTATGTTATAGTTTTAATATCATCAATTACCTTTAAACTCTTGTCTTTACTACTCCTTTAGTCCTATTCATTAGTTTCCTTAACCTAAGTCTGGTAATTGGTGTGTATTACGTTTGTTTGGTTAACGAGATAAATAGTTTAACATATGTATGCATACATACACACATAAATACATACATACATATGTATACATACACACACATACACATTTATATATATATATATATATATATATGCCTGTCAATTAAATATTACTTATCACTCATGTTTATCTTATATTCTGAATATCTCTTACTATAGTAAATATAGCATCATATCATTCTGCATATTATAATTTTTTTTTACTTCGTTATCATTTTATTTCAAAGTACATATCATTATACATTCTATTTCATATCAAATTTCATTGTATATTAAATCATAAATTACAATGCATGAAATATCATAATCATTTACATCACAAGTTGCACTTCATTCTGCATATCATCCCATGCTACATTGCATATGTCATACATTTCATACTGCATTACAAACTACATATTGCATACATGTATACATAACGACTGTATTTTATTTAGGGGGAGTTTGTAGTATTGTCTTATATTATAGGATTATTAGTTTATGATTTGTTTGGTATGTTTTGATTGACTTATATGACTTAATTGACTTGATCGACTTGTTTGATTTGATTGATTTGATTGACTTGATTGACTTGTTTGATTTGATTGATTTGTTTGAATTGTTTGACGCGATTGGATTTGATGTATGTGTTGATTAGATTGTTTGAAATATAATTATACATATTTATTTGTTGAATAATTATAATATAATTATGTTAATGTCTTTCACATTTCATTTACTATACTTTGTTCTAGTATTAGTTTAAAGGGGAGATTTTTATTTTTACGGTTTTAGGATGGTTTTTGTTGATGACAAAGGGTGAGAAGTATAAAATAAGATAGTTAGACATAGATTAAGGAGGAGTTATTAGGATAGAGGTAATATTTTATAAACAAAGGTTGTCATCAATAAAAAGGGGGAGATTGTTTGTCCTTGAGATGATGGTTTTGATGACAACAACCTTAAAATAAGATTATAAAATGTAAATACTAACATTATAGTTTAGATATATATGGATATGCAGGATTTAACCATGCAGGTACCAAGAATGAAGATTGTACAGTATAGAGATTCAAGATATCAAGATTGAAGACTCATGAGTATCAAGAATATCAAGAGTTCAAGATTTCAATAATAAGTAATTTAATTAGAAATTTTGTTAAAACTCCTAGAAAAGCACTGGCATCTTAAAATCCAATTTATTCGCGGAATGGAATCCACTTCAAGCATGTTAAAGGGATGGAACCCTGAGTAGGATGAAACCTACGAAAAATCTAGTGGAACATTGTTTTATATCCACTAACTTTTATTCAAAATGTTTTTACAAAATTATATCTTATTTTCAAAATGATTTCAAAACCTTCCTTTTTAGAAGAATCAAAAACATTTATCCTGGTTTTAAATACTTTTAGCCTCAAAATAATCTTTATTTTCAAAATCAAGTTATCCTTAGTTTTAAACTATCTTTTAATAATAATATATTTAACTTTTAATATTTATACTTAGATTTAAATATAAAATTATAGTAAAATTATATATATATATATACCAAAATATTATTCTTTATATTTACTTATGCATTTTAACTATAGTTAAGTATATTTATAAAGTTTAAAAGAAATTAATACAAGATATAAGTTATTTTCAAAGAAAAGCAAATTTCCGAAAATACCTTAGGCATGTCGACATCCTCAAGTACCCCATGTCGACATGGTAACAGTTTATTTCAACAATTTTAATTTCAAAGGAAGTGTCTATTCGTCATATCCTTTCATGAATGGACATGGTTGTTGTTCAACTATAAATAGGGGTAGTTTTGAATGAATTTGTATTTATATTTTCTCTGATTCCACTCCTCTTCTTCTTCCACATTTCTTTATACACATTTTACCATTACTCTGCCAAATTCAACATTGAATCTATCTAGATCATCTTTGGTTAGATTCTCTATCACTATCTCAATAAGATCTCAGTGCTATTCAGAGTTGTAGGCTTCTTTGTAATAAACTAAGCGAGAAAAGGTGTAACATCCCCGGATTTTAGTCTACTTTGATGATTGGATTAATTTTTGAAATTAAATTGTGGATAAAAATCTAAATTGTATTTGAATTTCCAAATTTAATTAGATGTATGTTTATCTATTTATATAACTGGATTTTTATAAGATAATTTGAATTTGATTTGGATATAGGAAGATGGATATATATATATATATATATATATATATATATATATATGAAAGTTATATTTTGAAATTAATATATATATAGATATAAATATTTATTTAAAGATATAATAGTGTGAAAATGAATAAAAGGATTTAAAGACACTTTCTTTCATATTTGAAAATAAATATATTTAAAAGTAGATTTTAAAATCAAGTTTATTTGGAAATTTAATAATAAATATTTTTGTAAAACTAATTGGATTTAATTTTAAAGGTTTAAAACATGTTTCATAAATTTAAATAAATAAAAACTTGTTTCATCAATTTAAATAAAGTAAGATTTAAAATATGCATTCCAAATAAATCTAAGTTAACGGTTAAAACATGATTTGTAAATTAAAAATAAAATAAGGTTTAAAAACAAAATTTGTAAACAAATTTGAGAAGAGGTCTTTACATAATTTTGTTTGAATTTAACAAGTGTTAAAATAAATCACAAGTGTAAATGATAAAGACATGTGGCAAGGGAAATTGTTTTCTTTGAATCAAAAAGAAAAAAAAATTAGAAAGCATGCATAAGAAATTTTTTGAAAGCATGCTAAAATATCAGCTTTTCTCCCACCTTCAAAAAGAAATCTTAAATCTGAAAATAAAGAAAAATATAATGAGAATAGAAACCTGATCAAAAGAAAACCAAATCTCAAAGTTCAAAACCAGATCAGTTTTCAAAAACAAACAAGCTTCAAGAAAAATTAAATTGGAAAATAAAACAACAAGCTCATGCCTGGTAATTGAAACTCGAGATAAAGATCAAGGGGAAGAGCAAATTCAAAGCAAGATCAGATTCAAATGCAACTCCCAGATCCAAGTAAATCGGGATTTTCAAAAATCAACATCTTCTCCAGTTTTTCAAGCCACAACTTTCTCTGTTTTTAAACCATCTCCAGATTTCAATTCCAGGCTCTGTTTTCTTCAATATCAGGTGAGCAAGCTCCTTTTTTAAGATCCTTAACCTCTATATTCTGATGTTCTTTGAAATGTGTTGGAATAATGGGTGGAATTTGGTCTGCATGTTGATAAATATGCAGATATAAGACTGTGCATACCTCTGTTTTTATAGTTACAGGTTCTAAAACCTGATTTAAAAATTCAAACTATCCACCTAAATGATTTTTAGGCTTTAATTCTTAAACAAAACATGTTTGTATGTGTGTAACATCCTTCTTGAAAATTTATTCAAGTGGAAATATTTCATTAATATCTCAGAAAATAGAACATTACAGTATAGAATCAATAAATGTCAAAATTTGAATTATCAAGTTTCTACGCTATAATTACATAACCGAATTTGATTATAAAATTAATGAATTTTAGTAATAATATGGTGATTTTTAAATTGATGGGTATTAAGAATTTTAGGGTGGTCATAGATCGGATTTTGGCCAAGTTTCGGCGATTGGCGATTGGTGGATTGTCGTGCTTGCTTCTGGAGGTAGGTGGTAGGCTAGGGACTTCAGGAAAAATGGAATCATATTATCTGATCAGCATGGATGGAGATGCGACGTGATTTAGTGTTTTAACCCTAGTTTTGATCGATATGAGGAAATAGGTTGTGGCGACATCAATGTCGCATCGGGTTGTATCGGTCACGGGGGAAACATCTCGTGGGTTATCGGAGTAACTTGGGTAGTGATTGCATGGTACTCGGTGGCTCGAAGTGATGTGACGAGGCGATTTGCTGATGAAGGTGGGTTGCAGTTTTGAGTGGGAATGCTCGATTTCGAACTACTATCGCTTTCTTCAAGCTGGGTAGTCAGAAGTTTCAGCGTGGTCGCGAGTGACTCGAAGGTGGTTGGAACAGCTATCGAAGATGGTCGGCGGGTCAGTGCACGTGCACCGTGCATAATTGGGGTTCTGGAAATGTTGAAGTTTGGGAAGACGATAATGCACTCGGGTTTGACTCGAGGGATTCACGAAAATACTCAAAGCAAGTAGTGTCGCGTGTAACCCGAAGTCGTGCTCGAGTTTTAAGTGATTTGGCTCGGGTTTGTAAGACCAAGTTCAATACAGGTTTAAACCTTTAAAAACAAATCAGGTTAAATTTAAAACAATATTTTGTAAAAGCAAGTTCTTTTGGTAAATAATAAGGTTTTATCTAAGTTTGAATTGGTTTAAAAGTTTTTTTATTTAACCAAGTTTTAAAAATATTTTCAAAGTTTATTTTTAACAAACTTAGTGATTTCAAAGAGTTAATTATGTAATTAACTTAAAGGCAATTACTTTAATTAAAGTAATTAATTGATGATTAAAGATTGATTAATCAAGTAATTAAAGGTGGGTTAATCAAGTGATTAACATTGATTTAAAATTAGGGATAGTCACTTATCGTAAGTAATTTAAAATGGATAATTAATGATTAAAAATTTGATTAATAAAATGTCTAAAGGTTAATTAATTTAAAGAATAATTAATTAATGAGGTTAATTAATTAAGGTTATTAATTTGAGAACAATTAATTAATTAAAGGTTAATTAATAAAGAAAAGTAATTAAGGGTTGATTAATTAATGAAAGTAATTACTTAATTAATTACTTAATACTAAGCTAAATTTAATAAATCAATAAGGTTAGTTTATTTGTAATTAATTAATTAAAAATAATTAATTGATAAAAGTAATTAAGATTTAATTAATTAATAGTTAAGGGTTAATTAATTAAGATAATTAACTAAGAATGGATTAATTAATGAAGGTGATTAAGACTTAATTATTGTAATTAAAGATAATTAATCATTGATTAATGATAATTAATGAAAGTAATTATGTGGTTAATTAATTTAAACCACACGATTTATTCATCTTAATTGAAGATGTTTGATTGTTATTGAATGTTGTGTATGGGTTTGATATCTCTGATATGTAATTGTAATGCTATGAGATATGAATTGCTTTGTGCTGAATTGTGATATTTGTGATTTGTTTCTGTGTGGATATGAAAACCCTTGGCCCGTAAAATGACATTTGAATTTCGATACGATAGGGAGTCGGATACCAGTTGGTTATCCGAAACCCACATCGAATCGTAAAGATGAATATTTGTAATTGATAAATTTACTTTATCTACGAATCTGTGAATAAGGATAAGCGTTGTAGATTACACCTCTTAATGATATTGCTATACTTGAATCTGTGATAATGGATGTTGTTGCACTATTGTGTAAAACCCCTGGACTACACTATACACACACAAATATGAATTGCACGTGGAAATCGGTTAAGTCACAGATTTTTAAAATAGTTTTGAATTTGAATTTTAAATCCAAATGGTTTTGTAAATGGATTGGGTTTAAAGTGAAAAACTTTTGAAAAGGTGTTTTAAAAATGAAAGTTATTTTGAATAACTTAATAAAGATTTGAATTTTAAATAATTTGATTTAAATTGGAATTCAATATCTGAAATTGAATTCTATATTTGGTATTTATGACGTAAAAAGGTTATAAAAGCTATAAATGTGTTTATATGGGTTTTTAAACCATTGTAAAAGTATGGTTTTGAGAATTTGAATTTAGCACAGGTTTATATTTGAAAGGCCTTAACTCGTGCAAATATAATCGGGTTTTTTGAAACGGAAACAAGTGGTTTCAAATAATAATAACTTTTATATAAGGAAAGAATTTCCAAATTATGATGAAAAGATTTCAAGTTTGAAATAGAATTGCTTTGAAAGTTATGAATGAATCTTTGGAAATGATTTTTGAAAGCTATAAATTGAATCTTTGATTTAAAAATTGAATGAGTTAATCCAATTCAAAAGGGAAACGTTTGAAAGGCTATGAATGAATCTTTGTTAAAGATTGGTGAAGTTTGTTTTCAAATTGAAAAGGAATCCGAAAAGCGTATCTTTTGTATAAAGGATTTGAATTGGAAAGATATTAATAAATCTTTGTGAAAAATTGGTAAACTTTGTGAACTTTGTAAACTTTGTGAAGTGGATCTTTTGTTCAAAAAGATTTGTAAATGGTAATTTGTTTAACCATTTGAAAGAAAAGTTTTGGGTAATAAGTTGTGACTTAATTCAGATCCCATATCCATATGTCTTTAAATATTGCGCTCACTATTCAGTATAGCCGGGAGAGGATCTGGTGTCATATAACCCATTCCGAATAGTGATACGACGTTATGGCTAGCAATTAAAGACCGGTGGTGAAGACTGGATATTTTCGAAATCGAAAGGATTTCTTGTCGAATGTCTCTGCATCGGTTGATCCCCGGTATAGAGATTTGAGCACCCTTTGTTATGGGGAGTCCAGACGTGATTAGGAATTATCCGGATTTGCAAGGGATTCTTCGGAAGTGCCTTCGGTTCTGTTCGAACCCGGAATAGACTTGTATGGTTGTGTATCTGTCGTTACACTTTGAGATGTAAAGCAGGTTTCTATCAAATACATTTCTGTTTGGTGGCGGAGATTTATTCTCTTAGCTTAACACCCTTCTCTGAGACGTACGAGCTCAGAGGTTATGTAGTTGATGGTTACTAGTGATACATTTCCAATTTGGTAATGTGGCATATGAAGTGTTGCTGATCATTTGTTGATCAAAGCATGGCTTTTGCGAAAAGCGTAGCTTTGTGGACAAGACTTCGTCGAACCTCACACCCCGGAATAGTCGAAACAGGAAGAATGCAGCAAGGTTATAAGGGGTAGCGCCCCTTAGGGTATGTTCATTTCCTTCTAGATAGTTGGTATCATGGCATGGAGCCCAGATACTTAACCTATGTGGTTGCTACAAATTTATTACTTTGTGGTTGTTGGTATTGAGGATCCTCGGATAAAGGTTGTTTACGACCGGAGATGGCATACTCGTATAGTAGTTACCTATTTTTGTATAGGTAACCCAGCCTTGTGTTGGCAGATATCCGATTAGATTCTCGGGGCGTCCCTCCAGAGGCATACCCATGTGGCAGTAGGAAGTTCCTTAGCCTGACCATTTATTGGAAACTCAATCACCAATACGAGCCTTGTACGGTTTTAGTTGTATAACCTGCCATCTAATATGGTAGCTATAGTAGGCATACTATAATGGTACCTATGCTGGCTAAGACTAATATTATACTTGCAAATGTTTTCTGCACTATGCACTAATGATAATATTAAAAAGATTTTGCGTATTAAGCATGTTTGACTATCATAAGGATAAATCTCCCCCAAGTGTGCGATTGCATTGTGTGTGCCGGGAGGCCTTATGGTAGTTTCATTTTCCAAAAAGCATTGCGGATTTCAATTTAAATTCTTTTGTTGTTTCTTAAAATATAAAATGTTTTTGTTTGCTCATACTAGTCCCACGACTGACCCGGAGTTTATTGTTCCCTTCCTAAACTCTGGGTGCCCACAATTTTCCACACGGGCAGTCTAGAGTTGGGTTTTTTCAAATAGTAGATTTAGATATCGATTCGGTAGCATTCGGCTTTCTCTTTGGTATTCTTCAAAGACTTTGGATATTGAAGTATTTGGTTAGGAAGACTGACCTTGCTTAGCTTGGTGCAACTTGATGGTGGTTCGAGCTATCTATGGAGATTGCTGATATTAGTGTTTCTTCTGGAGTTTCCAAGTTCTAGTTGTTTTCGCTGCTAGTTCATTGGGTTTTCTGTTGTAGCATTTCTTTGTATCTCTGATATTGATCATTGTTGTATATTTGGATATTGTATCAATGTTGTATATATTGATATTCATTTCTTTTTCTTCCGCTGTGTTGCACTTAATGTGTTATAGGCTCCAGCGAACCAGTTTGACGTTTGGATCTGCGGCATTGGAATATGAGTATCGTATTCGGTGTCGATTTTCGAAGGTCGAGTCAGGGTCGTTTCATTTGGTATCAGAGCTGAAGGTTGAAACTTTAGCTCAGGAGTATAACACATTAAGTAACTCATTAGAGATAGGGTGAAGTATACCCTAGAATGAGTATACTCCTAAGATATATGTTCGAACGCCTCAGTAAATTCTCTTACTATCCACTGATAGTAAGTATGAGTGCAAGAATAGGACGAGATAGGAGACAAGGAAGTACCACTACAGATGGTCGCTGTGACGCCCCACCTCTATACCCATGCTAGCCAAGAACGCTACGGTGTAGTGCTGTCAACTAGCACGGAGAATAAGGCTATTGAGGAGCGACCATCCATGTGATTGCTTATCACACGGTGGCTATAAATAATCTTCGGAAACAAACATAGAAATAAGCATAACACAAATCAGTCACAGACATCCATATCACAAAGGCGGAAGAAGATATGAATATATAATTAACACATGAAAGTGTACATCAGAGTAGTGATCAAAAAGATCCACAATAATACAAAAGAATAGCAACACGTTCTATACAAAAGAATACAACTATGAGTCTATGTCTCAAGTGTATACAACAAAAACTGCTAATCTAAATAGTTAGCCAAAAGTCAGAGTAGCAAATCCC
Organism: Allium cepa; assembly: GCA_030765085.1. Lineage (NCBI taxonomy): Eukaryota > Viridiplantae > Streptophyta > Magnoliopsida > Asparagales > Amaryllidaceae > Allium > Allium cepa. Next base: position 794,018,686 of record CM060938.1, on the reverse strand, counting down.
GGGAAGAAGTCAAGCAGAAGCACCTGTAACATCTCGGTCTGACCCGAGTATTATTTAAGAAAATAATAAACGGATCAGTCTAGCTATAAATATCAGATGACATGGTATAAAATAAAGATATGACATAAACATAAAATATCCATACTGACATACTACTATAAGTATGCAAATGATGATCAACAGAAGATCAATCAATAAGAGATAAATCGATATCACAAGAATCTTCTCAAAGATCCAAAGAGGGCATCATCCCCTAAACTTGTACTCATAACAAGTCATTGACATAAATTCCAGAAATCAACACAAGAAATCCAGAAATGATAGAAAAAGGGAAAGAGGCCTATCACATGACGGTCTGAAGACCATGGGGAGCTACCCCGTATGGGTGAGTCGGAATCACCAGAATGAGGTCTAGGCTAACCAAAAAGCATAAAGGTATGTGTGAGTGGAATCACACAAATGGTGTCTAGCCTAACCTCGCAACAAAAAGGTATGTGTGAGTGGAATCACACAAATGGTGTCTAGACTAACCTTGCGGACAAAGAGATATGTGTGAGTCGGAATCACACCTATGAGGTCTAGTCTAACCTTGCAAACAAAGAGACATCGCACAATTGCTAGTCTAAATCATAAAATGATCGTCATGATCAACGAGAAGTGTCAATTACAATAAGCTGGTAAATATATGAGCTTAGCTTCATGTCCCATAACCACTAGCTTAACTTAAATATTTACGAACAAATTGTAGATCTCCACTAGAAAATTGTCACAAGAGATTCAATCGAACAAGTCCAAGAATTAACCGACAAAGTAAACGCAAGCGTTTCATACCACTTGTTTTACTAAGCCGTTTAATTCAATTTCTCATACGAGTGAGGTAAAAGTTTGTATATACTAGTAGATTGGAAAACGGTTTAAGAAAAGAGCTTTGTTATTGAAAATAGGGTTGAAATCATTTTGTTGAAAGAGTTTTGATATTTACTACTAGTATTGAAACCTTTGTATATTATAAAGTGACAAATCACAAAGATGATTGTAGAACAATCGATCGTCAAAATTCACATACGAAGACGTGAATAAATTCCAAAGAAATCGATAAAGAATCCATCGAAATAGATATTCAAAAATCCATACAATCGACCGAGAAGCCCAAGATAGCTTGTCTCGAAGAGTGGTCAACTCAGCATCTCAACAAAACAAGTTCTGTTGAATGTTTTTCGGATAAGATCCCCTACGGAGGGGGGGTCTGGGGGGGTGGCAACCCCCCAAGGTGGGGGTGCGGGGTACGACCTAGTGAAGACAAGCGGCCTACGACCTAAAACAAAAATGAGGTCTAACGACCTAAAGGGGTGTGCGACCTAAGGAGGTACGCGAGCTAAGGATGAGCGACCTAACAAGGTTCATGACCTAAGAAAAACAAGGTCACGCGACCTAACAGGAAACAAGGTCAAGCGACCTAAGGGGTTACGCGACCTAACATAACACGGGTCAAACGACCTAAGGCATCACAGGTCGAACGACCTAACTGCTTAAGGGACAGACGACCTAAAGAGGTTTGCGACCTAATGGGGTTCGCGACCTAAAGGTATTCGCGACTTAACGGGTTATAGGTGTAACGACATAAAGGCCTAACGACCTAAAGGTGATAGGGTTACGCGACTTAGGGACAAAAGTAGGACCGAGCGACCTACGACCTAGGAGACTCACGACCTATGACCTACGACCTAAGGCCCACGCGACCTAGTGAAATAGCAGAGGCCATATTAGGTCGGAGACGACCTACGACTTAAGGCCAGCGCGACCTAAAGTTTTAACACGCGAGCGACCTAACGTTATAAAGGCCAAACGACCTAAGGCTTAACTCGCGAACGACCTTCGGCTTAAGGCTTAACTCGTGAGCGACCTACGACCTAACGTCCAGGCGACTTTTCCACGCGTGCAAGCCACGAACCTGAGCGACCTAAGGGTCCAGAATGACCTAAGGCTGGAAATTCACCAAAAACACTAAAAAGTGGAGTTTTTCGCCAATCCAATCCAAACCAAATGCAAATGTGCATGTTAAAGTGATAGGAAACCATTCCCAACGGTCCAAGATAGTTATAAGCAAGAGTGTGAGATAAAAATCTCACCTTTTCACTAAAATGGATGAAGATGAAGCTTGAAGCCAATGGAGAAGCAATCCAAAGCTTGAATCCAATATCTTCTACTTGAATTTGGAGTTGAATGTTGGATTAGCAATTAAATTTGAGCTTGGAGTTTTAATTTCCCATTCTCTTCACCATTAATGCAAATTTCAAGTTAGTTAGGAATTTATGAAGAGTGAGGAGAAGAGGGTTGGAACTTGGGCTTAATAGGCTAAACTTACCCAAAGTCCAAAGCGGGAAAAGTTAGTGAAATTCCACTAACTCCAAACCTATCAATGTTTATACTTAAAAAGGTTGTAAACGGCATTTCGAACTCAATGGAAGTGGTCTCGAGTCCTAATTTGACCGTTTGCAAAAAGTAGCTTTTCGGACCAATATTCGATTAACGATAAAATATTTAAATATAAAATCGATAAATATGCGGGTTGTTACAGTCAATGCCCGTAACAATAACAGAAATAACCTTTCTCTATCAATCTCTTTTGATTCGTCTTTTTAATTCTTTAATGATTCCTGGCAGCCCAGGAAGAAGCTTTGATATATTTGCATGGGACACAAACTCCAGATCGGTCAGATAGTTTGTTTGGATGAATTGTTTGCTTTGGTTGCTATAGTTGATAGGTATATTTTGGTTGTTTAAACTAAAAGTTTTGGGATTGTATCCATATATTTTCCTATTCTTTGGGGTATTCCGACTTGAGGTTGGAATCCATACCCAGTGTTTGAGAATTATGGAAGATTAAATTCATTTATTTGTTCTTTTGGGTCTCGATATATTCTACGAGGGGTTAGTTATCCTTTGAACTAATCAATACCCCTGTAAATTCATAGATCTGGTGACCCGTGTGTCTTGTATTGAATGAGTTCGTTCTCATAATTATTAGTGATATTCTGATTTGGTAAGCCAAATGCAGAATAGATACCCAGTTTGATTTGGATACTGTCTCTCTGTCTTTGTGTATCCATTCTTTGCGGTCTCCCTACTTTCAAATTTCGAGGAAGAAATTTTCTAAGGGGGGAATCTGTAACATCCCCGGATTTTAGCTCAGTCTAATTTGATGATGGGATTAATTTTTGAAATTAAATTGTGAATAAAAATCTAAATTGTGTTTAAATTTCCAAATTTAATTAGATGTATGTTTATCTATTTATATAAATGGATTTTTATAAGATAATTTGAATTTGATTTGGATATAGGAAGATGGATATATGATATATATATAAGTTATATTTTGAAATTAATGTATACATATATATATAAATATTTATTTAAAAATATAATAGTGTGAAAATGAATAAAAGGATTTAAAGACACTTTCTTTCTTATTTGAAAATAAATATATTTAAAAGTAGATTTTAAAATCAAGTTTATTTTGAAATTTAATAATAAATATTTTTGTAAATTAATTGGATTTAATTTTAAAGGTTTAAAACATGTTTCATAAATTTAAATAAATAAAAACTTGTTTCATCAATTTAAATAAAGTAAGGTTTAAAACATGCATTCCAAATAAATCTAAGTTAAGAGTTAAAACATGATTTGTAAACTAAAATAAAAATAAGGTTTAAAAACAAAATTTGTAAATAAATTTGAGAAGAGATCTTTACATAATTTTGTTTGAATTTAACAAGTGTTAAAATAAATCACAAGTGTAAATGATAAAGACATGTGGCAAGGGGAATTGTTTTCTTTGAATCAAAAAGGAAAAAAAAATTAGAAAGCATGCATAAGAAATTTTTTGAAACCAGACTAAAATATCAGCTTTTCTCCCACCTTCAAAAAGAAATCTTAAATTTGAAAATAAAGAAAAAAATAATGAGAATTGAAACCTGATCAAAAGAAAACCAAATCTCAAAGTTCAAAACCAGATCAGTTTTCAAAAACAAACAAGCTTCAAGAAAATTTAAATTGGAAAATAGAACAACAAGCTCAAGCCTGGTAATTGAAACTCAAGATAAAGATCAAGGGGCAGAGTAAAAGCAAGGTCAGATTCAAATGCAACTTCGAGATCCAAGTAAATCAGGATTTTCAGAAATCAACATCTTCTCCAGTTTTTCAAGCTACAACTTTCTCTGTTTTGAAACCATCTCCAGATTTCAATTCCATGCTTTGTTTTCTTCAACATCAGGTGAGCAAACTCCCTTTTTAAGATCCTTAACCTGTATATTCTGATGTTCTTTGAAATGTGTTGGAATAATGGGTGGAATTTGGTCTGCATGTTGATAAATATGCAGATATAAGACTGTGCATACCTCTGTTTTTATAGTTACAGGTTCTAAAACCTAATTTAAAAATTCAAACTATCCACCTAAATGATTTTTAGGCTTTAATTCTTAGACAAAATATGTTTGTATGTGTGTAACATCCTTCTTGAAAATTTATTCAAGTGGAAATATTTCATTAATATCTCAGAAAATAGAACATTACAGTGAATGTCAGAATTTGGATTATCAAGTTTCTACGTTATAATTACATAATCAAATTTTCTTACAAAAATAATGAATTTTAGTAATAATATGGTGATTTTTAAATTGATGGGTAATAAGAATTTTGGGGTGGTCATAGATCGAATTTTGGCCAAGTTTCGACGATTGGCGATTGGTGGATTGTCGTGCTTGCTTCTGGAGGTGGGTGGTAGGCTAGGGACTTCAGGAAAAATGGAATCATATTTTTTTGATCAACATGGATGGAGATGCGATGTGATTTAGTGTTTTAACCCTAGTTTTGATCGATAGGAAATAGGTTGTTGCGACATCAATGTCGCATCGGGTTGTATCGATCAAGGGGGAAACAGCTCGTGGGTTATCGGAGTAACTTGGGTAGTGATTGCATGGCGTTCGGTGGCTCGACGTGTTGTGGCGAGGCGATTTGCTGATGAAGGTGGGTTGCAGTTTTGAGTGGAAATTCTCGATTTCGATCTACTATCGCTTTCTTCAAGCTGGGTGGCTAGAAGTTTCAGCGTGGTCGCGAGTGACTCGAAGGTGGTCGGAACAGCGATCGAAGATGGTCGGCGGGTCAGTGCACCGTGCACGTTTGGGGTGCTGGAAATGTTGAAGTTTGGGAAGACGATAATGCACTCGGGTTTGACTCGAGGGATTCACAAAAATACTCGAAGCAAGTAGTGTCGCGTGTAACCCGAAGTCGTGCTCGAGTTTTAAGTGATTTGGCTCGGGTTTGTAAGACCAAGTTCAATACAGGTTTAAACCTTTAAAAACAAATCAGGTTAAATTTAAAATAATATTTTGTAAAAGCAAGTTCTTTTGGTAAATAATAAGGTTTTATCTAAGTTTGAATTGGTTTAAAAGTTTTTTTTTATTTGACCAAGTTTTAAAAATATTTTCAAAGTTTATTTTTAATAAACTTAGTGATTTTAAAGAGTTAATTATGTAATTAACTTAAAGGCAATTACTTTAATTAAAGTAATTAATTGATGATTAAAGATTGATTAATCAAGTAATTAAAGGTGGGTTAATCAAGTGATTAACATTGATTTAAAATTAGGGATAATCACTTATCGTAAGTAATTTAGAATGGATAATTAATGATTAAAAATTTGATTAATCAAATGTCTAAAGATTAATTAATTTAGAGAATAATTAATTAATGAGGTTAATTAATTAAGGTAATTAATTTGTGAACAATTAATTAGTTAAAGGTTAATTAATTAAGAGAAGTAATTAAGGGATGACTAATTAATGAAAGTAATTACTTAATTAATTACTTAATACTAAGATAAATTTAATAAATCAATAAGGTTAGTTAATTTGTAATTAATTAATTAATTAAGAAATAATTAATTGATAAAAGTAATCAAGATTTAATTAATTAATAATTAAGGATTAATTAATTATGATAACTAATTAGGAAAGGATTAATTAATGAAGGTGATTAAGACTTAATTAATTGTAATTAAAGATAATTAATCATTGATTAAAGATAATTAATGAAAGTAATTATGTGGTTAATTAATTTAAACCACACGATTTATTCATCTTAATTGAAGATGTTTGATTGTTATTGAATGCTGTGTATGGGTTTGATATCTTTGATATGTAATTGTAATGCTATGAGATATGAATTGCTTTGTGCTGAATTGTGATATTTTTGATTTGTTTATGTGTGGATATTAAAACTCTTGGCCCGTAAAATGACATTTGAATTTCAATGCGACAGGGAGTCGGATGCCAGTTGGTTATCCGAAACCCACATCGAATCATAATGATGAATATTTGTAATTTATAAATTTACTTTATCTGTGAATCTATGAATAAGGATAAGCGTTGTAGATTATACCGCTTATTGATATTTCTATACTTGAATCTGTGATAATGGATGTTGTTGCACTATTGTTAAAACCCCTGGACTACACTATACACACACAAATATGGATTGCACGTGGAAATCGGTTAAGTCACAGATTTTTAAAATAGTTTTGAATTTGAATTTTGAATTCAAATGGTTTTGGAAATGTATTGGGTTTAAAGTGAATTTTTTTTGAAAAGGTGTTTTAAAAATGAAAGTTATTTTGAATAACTTAATAAAGATTTGAGATTTGAATAATTTGATTTAAATTGGAATTCAGTATCTGAAATTGAATTCTATATTTGGCATTTATGACGTAAAAAGGTTATACAAGATATAAATGTGTTTTTATGGGTTTCTAAACCATTTTAAAAGTATGGTTTTGAGAATTTGAATTTAACACAAGTTTATATTTGTAAGGCCTTAACTCGTGCAAATATAATCGGGTTTTTTGAAATGGAAACAAGTGGTTTCAAATAATAATAGCTTTTATATTAGGAAAGAATTTCCAAATTATGATGAAAAGATTTCAAGTTTGAAATAGAATGGCTTTGAAAGTTATGAAAGAATCTTTGGAAATGATTTTTGAAAGCTATAAGTTGAATCTTTGATTTAAAAATTGAATGAGTTAATCTAATTTAAAAGGAAAATCGTTTGAAAGGCTATGAATGAATCTTTGTTAAAGATTGGTGAAGTTTGTTTTCAAATTGAAAAGGGATCTAAAAAGCGTATCTTTTGTACAAAGGATTTGAATTGGAAAGATATTAATAAATCTTTGTGAAAGATTGGTAAACTTTGTGAACTTTGTAAACTTTGTGAAGTGAATCTTTTGTTCAAAAAGATTTGTAAATGGTAATTTGTTTAACCATTTAAAAGAAAAGTTTTGGGTAATAAGTTGTGACTTAACTGAGATCTCATATCCATATGTTTTTAAATATTACGCTCACTATTCGGTTTAACCAGAAGAGGACCTTGTGTCATATAACCCATTCTGAATAGTGATACGACGTTATGGATAGCAATTGAAGACCCGTGGTGAGAACCGAATATTTTCGAAAACGAAAGGATTTCTTGTCGAATGTCTCTGCATCGGCTGATCCCCGATATAGAGATTTGAGCATCCTTTGTGATAGGGAGTCCGGACGTGATTAGGAATTATCCGGATTTGCAAGAGCTTCTTCGGAAGTGCCTTCGGTTCTGTTCGAACCCGGAACAGACTTGTATGGATGTGTGTCTGACGTTACACTTTGAGATGTAAAGTCGGTTTCTATCAAATACATTTCCGTCTGGTGGCGGAGATTTATTCTCTTAGCTTTAACACCCTTCTCTGAGACGTATGAGCTCAGAGGTTATGTAGTTGATGGTTACTAGTGATACATTCCCAATTTGGTAATGTGATATACGAAGTGCTGCTAATCATTTGCTGATCAAAGCATGGCTTTTGTGAAAAGCATAGCTTTGTGGACGAGACTTCGTCGAGCCTCACATCCCGGAATGGTCGAAACAGGAAGAATGCAGCAAGGTTATAGGGGGTAGCGCCTCTTAGAGTATGTTCATTTCCTTCAGGATAGAGGTGGTATCATGGTATGTGTAACGACCCGTATTTTTACGGATCAAAACATTGTTAAACTATATGCTTTAAGTCGTATTGTTGATAAGTCGTTGATGCTGTTAAGCTGTATGGAGCTTAGGTGGAGTGGAACGACCTATAGGAGTAACGACTTAAGGGATTTGAGTTGAGCGACTTATAGGTTGAACGACCTAAGGAGTTAGGCCGTGTAGTGGTTAGGTCGCATAGATGTTGGCTTAAGTCGTGTGGCCGAGTTAAGGTAGTAACCGACCTATAGGATGACCGACCTATAATGCTTGACCGACTTAAGGAAGTTGCCGAGTTATATAAGTTTCGACCTATAGAAGTTAACGAGTTAAGGTATTGAACCGAGTTAACGACTTATAAGAACTGGCCGACTTAAGGTGGTTAGCGGGTCAAGGAGATAGCAACCTTAGGAGATAAGTCGGTTGATCGACTTAAGGGTGATGGCAACCTAAGAGGTAGACGACCTAAGATAGTTATGGGTTAAGGGTTGTGAGAGTTAGGTCGTAAGTCGACCTAAAGTTGCAGGCGACTTAGTGATAGGTCGCGGCTATGTTAAGTATTAAGTCGGCTGAGTAAGCTGGGCCGTATAAGTCTTAAGTCGTTAGGTCGTTAAACGACTTATAGTGAGTCGTTAGGTCGCTGAATGTGTTAGGTCGTTGAGGCGGCTATGTTGCTAAGTCTTTAGGTCGGCAGGGCTTTAGGTCGTAGGTCGTTGATGTTATAGGTCGTTAGATTTGCTAATTCGTATGCCGTTAAGTGGTAGGCCATGCGTTGAGTCGTGAGTCGTATAGTGGCTTGAGTCGTGAGTCGTGGACGACTCATAGGGGCGGACGACTCATGGGGTTTTCAGCCTATAAATAGAGGGGTTTGGTTCACTTTTTGGCACCGGATTTTGAAGCAACGAAGTGCTGCCATTTTGAGAGCTCGACTACAACACTTCTTCACTTCTTTTCTCCACTTTAATCTTGTGATTCCATCCATCTAGATTGAAGATCAAATCGAAGATCCAAGAGCCAAAGTTGAAGATCTTCATCCATTAAAGAGAGATTTCATCGTTTGAAGTGGAATCTCGTCGGATCAAGCTTGTTTCTTTGCTGTCCAGATCTGAAGTTAGTAGCTTTTGAGGTGTTTAGGTGATTCGGTGAGTGGTGGTTATCTCTCACACGGACCCGAAGGAGTATATTAGATCGATGGCTTGTTTATGTGTTAAAGAGAGTGATTTCGTGCATTTTCCCTAAGTCTGCATGTAGATCTATTGTTCATGATGATTTGACACTTATTTTACTACATGATCACTTATGCAAGTTTATTCATCAAGTTGTAGAGATATTGTTCATGATTCATGTTTGTTAGATTACATGTTAGATTTGGACCTTTATTTACGAAATTGCCATTATTGTTGTAATTGCTTATTTAGATCTTGTTTGAATGATTGATTACTTGGATTAATGTTGATTTGATTGATTAGTCGATTGATAACTTGATTTGGTCAAGTTGGTCGAAGATGATTCAAAAGCTAAGTGGAAAGGCTCTTGAATAAGGAAAGCTGCTTATGGCATATGAAGCGGATGTTGAAGCTCATATGGATGGATTGAATGATGATGTTGAGATGAGACTTTGCCATGATGCGATAAGGCAAACCATGATGTTGAGATGAGACTTTGCCATGATGTGATAAGGCAAACCATGATGTTGAGATGAGACTTTGCTATGATGCGATGAGCAAAGGATGATGTGAGAAAGCCTTGGTTTAATCCAGACGGGATCATCCCAAGCATGTTGATAACTCGGTGATGCGGTCCGGGTTTGTGGATAATGGTTGGCTCGAGAGGCGCTTGAGCTAGTATGGAAATAGTCGTCGAGGAGGATGACTAGAAGGCTGAGATTTTATCGTTGTTGAAGGTTCTAGTATGCTCAAAGCAAGAGTACGTCGGGACCGGTCACGATGACGTTCCAAGCACGGGTCACGATGACGTGCTAGTACTCTGGGCAGATGCGATAGTCCTAGGCACGGGTCACGATGACGTGCGGAGTTATGTCTAGAACCGGGGTTACCATTAGCCCTTGGCCGGCGGTCATTCAACTAACGGTGAAATCAAGGCAATGATAACAGTGATAGCCAGAGTCATGGATGTTTGGATGTTTTGGTTGTATCGTCGTTTGGGTCAAGAGCGATGTTTTCAGGGTGCTTATCTGATCTTGGTTTAGGCCTTGGGGGTTTGTGCTCGGAAAACACCGATCTTGACTCGAGTGATAATTACTTTGCTTTGAATGTCTGAATTGCTATGTTTGCTTCTGCTTAGTAAGTCTGGGGGCTATCACTGTAGAAAGAGGTGGAGTGGGATTGTTGGGTTCCTATTCCTTTTTATCCCTTTATGCTCTTTTGGTATGTTTGATAGTTGATTTACTGCTCACTAAGACTTTTGTCTGACTCAAGGTTTAATGTTTAACTCTTATTACCTTGGGCTGTTCATCCATGTTGGGATGGGCAGACTAGGTAGAAGGTGACAGGTGCTGTTCTTTGTGATTGACGCTGATGATGACGAAGACGAGCTGGAGGCTTTTGCATATTGTTTTCTTACTATATGTACTGGGTGTTCCGTTGTTTGTATATTCTCTGAGTGATATGTAGTGAGGCTTGATGTACTGACTTTGCTGATTGTTGTATCAAACTATTAGAGTTTATATGATGAGATTCTGTTATATGGAGCTTCACTATGTATATTTTCTATTGTATTTTGTCCATGCGCTGTGAGTAATACGATAGAGTTTATTGTTTTACCTTACCTTGATGATCGTCCATGGCGGCCTGGCACACTTTCCAGCGCATTATTTCCTTGTTTAGTGCAGGAGTCATGGGCGGTCGTCACATTTGGTATCAGAGCTTTGGTTAATCGATTTTAGCCAACGCTCGCTGACGTAACTACGTATGAGAGACGTAATTGTATTTTGGTGGATGGTTACTATATATAATATGGTAGTTTAGAAGGATTTGAACTCCTTATGCAGTTGTTTCTCAAGGTGTTCTAAGTCATTCCTTTTTGTAGATATTAAGGATGAGTCGAAGAGTGACACCAGCTGCTTGGGAAGGCCGTGCTGATGGAGCTGTTGATTATGCTGCGATGTTCGAAGCTATAATGACTTCGATCATGAGAAGGATACCGGCTTCAGGACCATCAGTAGATGTTGGAGTTCAAGTTCAAGCTCCAAAACCAGTGGATTTTGCTAAGCTTTGCGAGGACTATACTGCTCTTGGAGGAAAGGTTTTCTTGGGAATAGAGTCAACCATTGAAGTCCAAAGATGGATAGATGCTTGTCGAAGGATCTTTGGTGACTTGGGAATTGAGGATGCAACTAAGAGGAAGCTTGCATCGAGACAGCTTCAAGGGAGAGCTTCGGATTGGTGGAACTCTATCACCATTGATACTCCAGAGGAAGAGATTACTTGGGAGCAATTCCAAGTCAGATTTGAAGCTAAGTTCATCTCTACGGCTCAGAAATCTGTTTTGTTTAAGAAGTTTGTGGAGCTCAAGCAAGGTGGGAGACCAGTTCTTGAGTATGTTTCTGAGTTTGAAGCTTTGTCCAAGTATGCTCGGACATATATTGATTCTCCCTATCAGAAGAATGAAAAGTTTGTGACAGGCTTGGACACTTATCTTGGGAGGCAGTTGGTGGATCATTTGGACGATCCATTTGAGAAGCTTGTGGAGAAAGCTCTCAGGCATGAGAATCTGTTTCCTAAGGAAGGATCTGTTGTTGCTGTGACCAAGGAGGAGTCTAAACCACAACAGGGTGGCAACAAGAAGAGGAAGCAGCAGCAACAGAAGGGTAAGGATGGCCAGAAGAAGCCGAAGGGCGAAGTGACCTGCTACAACTGTCGGCAGAAGGGTCATCTCTCCAGAGATTGCAAGAATCCGAAAGTGCAGGTGAAGTGCCACAACTGTAACAAACCGGGGCATATTAAGAGGAATTGTCCAGAACCGATGAGGGACAAGCAGATTGTGCAAGCTTATGCTGTGGGGGTTGTGCCATCGTCTTCGAAAGCTCCTACTGCTGAAGAGAAAGGAAAGAGTGTGGTGGTTCAAGGTACTCTTTCTATTTGTGGTGTTCCAGTTAGAGTGTTGTTTGATACTGGAGCATCGCATTCTTTTGTTTGTAGTGAACTTGTAGGCCGGTTGGGTTTGGAACCGGATATTGTTGATAGGCATTGTTTGTGACTAATCCAGTTGGGGGTTCGTCATGTTTGTGTATGATATGCCGTGGTCTAGTTGTATCGAGTCATGATTGCTCTTTTGTTTGTGACTGCTTCGTTCTGAACTTTGTGGGGTTCGGAATTATTTTGGGTATGGACTGGCTTAGGAAGTATGCGGCAAGGATTGATTGTGAGAGGCTGGAGGTGACAGTCGATAATATGGAGAGGCGAAAGGTTGTGATACGATGTAAGCATGAAGAAGGCGTCTTCATGAGCTTCATGTATTCGCTGGTTGTTCCACGGGATGGACTATCATCGGTGCCTATTGTGAATAGATTTGAGGATGTCTTTAACGAAGTCAAAGGGTTACCGCCGCATAGGGAGATCGAGTTTCGTATCGATCTAGTTGAAGGAGCCAGACCTGTTGTGATGCCTCTTAGGCGGATGGCGCCTAGGGAACAGCTAGAGTTGAAGGTGCAAGTTAATGACCTTTTACAGAAAGAATTCATTTGGCGTAGTGTGTCCGAATGGGGTGCACCAGTTGTGTTCGCAACCAAAGCGGATGGATCGTTGAGGTTGTGTGTGGATTATCGTGAGCTAAATAAAGTGACTAAGAAGAACAAGTATCCATTGCCGAGAATAGATGACTTGTTTGATCAGCTTCACGAAGCTAGGGTGTTTTCTCAGATGGATTTGGCAACGGGATTTCACCAGTTGAGAGTGGCAAAGGATAGTGTTCCGAAGACTGCTTTTAGGACACCATCTGGTTTTTATGAGTGGCTGGTGATGCCGTTTGGATTGACTAATGCACCAGCATATTTTGTGGATCTTATGAATAGGGTGTTCAGAGATCAGTTGAATAAGTTTGTACTTGTGTTCGTGGATGATATTTTGGTTTATTCCAGAAATGAAGAGGAACACAAGACACACTTGAGGATTGTTTTGGAAATCTTACGGAAACATCAGCTGAAGGCTAAGTTTTCGAAGTGCCACTTCTGGAAGAGTGAAGTGAGGTTCTTAGGCCATGTTATCTCTGGAAATGGAATTGCGGTTGATCCCGCTAAGGTGGCAGCAATCCAGGATTGGGATAGACCTAGGAATGCATCTGATGTGAGAAGTTTTCTTGGATTAGCAGGATATTATCGTCGATTTATCAAGGACTTTTCCAAGATAGCTACACCATTAACAGGATTGACGAAAAAGAACCAAGTGTTCAGATGGGATGATAAGTGTGACCAAGCTTTCGGAATCCTGAAAGAGCGATTGACAAGTGCTCCTGTTTTGACTATTCCAAGTGGGAATGATGAGATGGTAGTTTACACCGATGCATGTGGCACTGGACTTGGAGCAGTGCTAATGCAGAAGGATAAAGTTGTTACATATGCAAGTCGACAACTAAAGCCGCATGAAAGGAATTATCCGACTCATGATTTAGAGTTAGCGGCGATTGTATTTGCTCTGAAGATGTGGAGAAATTATCTGTTGGGAGTTCGATTTGAGTTGTTTACTGATCATAAGTCGTTGAAGTATCTTTTCTCCCAAAAAGATTTGAATCTTCGGCAGCAACGATGGCTAGAGTTTTTAGCATCATATGATTTTGGTATAGCCTATACTCCGGGAAAAGGTAACGCAGTGGCAGATGCGTTAAGTCAAAGACATGCAAGATTGGGAGCCATGTTTTCAGAATGGAAGAGTCTCGAGTATTTGGCTGGATTTGACTTCAGGCCTAGATGTGAATTGGAACCTGAGGTGTTGGCAAACTTATCGATAAGGCCTACTCTTGTGGAAAGAATTGGCGAGAGCCAAAAGCGAGACGATAAGCTTGTCAAGATTATCCGTGATTTGGAATCTGGATTGGACCCAGAGAAGGATAAAGGATTCGAGGTCGATCAAGAGGGTTGGCTTCGGAAGCAAGGACGACTGGTTGTTCCCGATATAGGTGAATTGAGAGATGAAGTTTTGAAGGAAAGTCATCACTCGAAGTTGACAATTCATCCAGGTGGAAATAAGATGTATCGGGATATGAAGAGAACCTATTACTGGGAAGGCATGAAGAAGGATGTTGGAAATTTTATTTCCAAGTGTATGAACTGCCAGTTGGTAAAAGCCGAGCAGAAGAAGCCAAGTGGATTGCTTCAGCCATTAGAAGTTCCTACATGGAAGTGGGAGCAAATATCGATGGATTTTATCGATGGTCTACCCAGAACTAGAGCAGGAAATGAAGGGATTTGGGTCATCGTAGATCGTTTGACTAAGAGTGCAAGATTCATTCCTGTTCGATCGACTAGGACTGCATCGAAGTTGGCTGAGTTGTATGTCAAGTGGATAGTTCGATTCCATGGTATTCCGAAGAGTATAGTGAGCGATCGAGACTCATTGTTCACTAGTGGATTTTGGAAGAGCTTCCATGAAGTTTTGGGAACCGAGTTGTGTTTGAGTACAGCTTATCACCCTCAAACAGATGGTCAGACCGAGAGAGTCAACCGAGTTTTGGAAGATCTCCTTAGAGCATGTGTTTTGGACTTCGAAGGATCATGGGAGGATCATCTTCATTTGGCGGAATTTGCGTATAATAACAGTTACCAGTCAAGCATTGGTATGGCACCATATGAAGCATTGTATGGAAAACCGTGTAACTCTCCTACATGTTGGTTAGAAACTGGAGAAAAGCTGATACTTGGGCCAGAGATGATTCGACAGACTTCGGATTGTATAGAGATCATTCGGCAACGAATGAAGGCAGCCCATGACCGTCAGAAAAGTTATGCCGATAATCGTCGAAAGGATTTGGAATTCGACGTAGGCGATATGGTTTTTGTGAAGATTTCTCCATTGAAGAATTTATTCGATTCGGGAAGAAAGGAAAATTGACTCCAAGATTTGTTGGACCATTCCCGATCATCGAGCGAATTGGAAAGCTCGCCTATAGATTGGAGTTACCAGAAAAGATGTCGGGTGTGCACAATGTTTTTCATGTATCGTATCTACGGAAGTATGTGCACGACTCGAATACAGTGGTTTCTGCTGATAGCTGTGAAGATTTAGAGGTTGATCCAGTTGTTACGATACCTCGTAAGCCGCTTCGTGTTGTGGAAACCGACACGAAACAGCTTAGGAGGAAGACGGTTAAGTTGCTCAAGGTACAATGGAGTGATGATGTTAACGACTGTACGTGGGAGGAGGAAGAGAGGATGAAGGCAGCTCATCCTGAACTCTTCAAGGTATGGCCCTAAGGTGTCGTGACATCTCATGAATTTGTAACTTGTTCTAGTCGTAGAATTCTGCATGCTAGGTTAGTAATTGGATGCATGGTATGTTGATTGCTATGGATGGTAGGCATGCAGGATAGTTTTGATTGCTCTTGTTTGTTTGGAATTTCGGGGGCGAAATTCCTAAGGGGGAGAGAATGTAACGAACCGTATTTTTATGGATCGAAACATTGTTAAACTATATGCTTTAAGTCGTATTATTGATAAGTCGTTGATGTTGTTAAGCTGTATGGAGCTTAGGTGGAGTAGAACGACCTATAGGAGTAACGACTTAAGGGATTTGAGTTGAGCGACTTATAGGTTGAACGACCTAAGGAGTTAGGCCGTGTAGTGGTTAGGTCGCATAGATGTTGGCTTAAGTAGTGTGGCCGAGTTAAGGTAGTAACCGACCTATAGGATGACCGACCTATAATGCTTGACCGACTTAAGGAAGTTGCCGAGTTATAGAAGTTTCGACCTATAGAAGTCAACGAGTTAAGGTATTGAACCGAGTTAACGACTTATAGGAACTGGCTGACTTAAGGTGGTTAGCGGGTCAAGGAGATAGCAACCTTAGGAGATAAGTCAGTTGATCGACTTAAGGGTGATGGCAACCTAAGAGGTAGACGACCTAAGACAGTTATGGGTTTAAGGGTTGTGAGAGTTAGGTCATAAGTCGACCTAAAGTTGCAGGCAACTTAGTGATAGGTCGAGGCTATGTTAAGTATTAAGTCGGCTGAGTAAGCTGGGTCATATAAGTCTTAAGTCGTTAGGTTGTTAAATGACTTATGGTGAGTCGTTAGGTCGCTAAATGTGTTGGGTCGTTGAGGCGGCTATGTTGCTAAGTCTTTAGGTCGGCAAGGCTTTAGGTCGTAGGTCGTTGATGTTATAGGTCGTTAGATTTGCTGAGTCGTATGTCGTTAAGTGGTAGGCCATGCGTTGAGTCGTGAGTCGTATAGTGGCTTGAGTCGTGAGTCGTGGACGACTCATAGGGGCGGACGACTCATGGGGTTTTCGGCTTATAAATAGAGGGGTTTGGTTCACTTTTTGGCACCGGATTTTGAAACGACGAAGTGCTGCCATTTTGAGAGCTCGACTACAACACTTCTACACTTCTTTTCTCCACTTTAATCTTGTGATTCCTTCCATCTAGATTGAAGATCAAATCGAAGATCCAAGAGCCAAAGTTGAAGATCTTCATCCATCAAAGAGAGATTTCATCGTTTGAAGTGGAATCTCGTCGGATCAAGCTTGTTTCTTCGCTGTCCAGATCTGAAGTTAGTAGCTTTTGAGGTATTTAGGTGATTCGGTGAGTGGTGGTTATCTCTCACACGGACCCAAAGGAGTATATTGGATCAGTGGCTTGTTTATGTGTTAAAGAAAGTGATTTCGTGCATTTTCCCTAAGTCTGCATGTAGATCTATTGTTCATGATGATTTGACACTTATTTTACTACATGATCACTTATGCAAGTTTATTCATCAAGTTGTAGAGATATTGTTCATGATTCATGTTTGTTAGATTACATGTTAGATTTGGACCTTTATTTACGAAATTGTCATTATTGTTGTAATTACTTATTTAGATCTTGTTTGAATGATTGATTACTTGGATTAATGTTGATTTGATTGATTAGTTGATTGATAAATTGATTTGGTCAAGTTGGTCGAAGATGATTTTAAAGCTAAGTGGAAAGGCTCTTGAATAAGGAAAGCTGCTTGTGGCATATGAAGCGGATGTTGAAGCTCATATGGATGGATTGAATGATGATGTTGAGATGAGACTTTGCCATGATGCGATAAGGCAAACCATGATGTTGAGATGAGACTTTGCCATGATGTGATAAGGCAAACCATGATGTTGAGATGAGACTTTGCTATGATGCGATGAGCAAAGGATGATGTGAGAAAGCCTTGGTTTAATCCAGACGGGATCATCCCAAGCATGTTGATAACTCGGTGATGCGGTCCGGGTTTGTGGATAATGGTTGGCTCGAGAGGCGCTTGAGCTAGTATGGAAATAGTCGTCGAGGAGGATGACTAGAAGGCTGAGATTTTATCGTTGTTGAAGGTTCTAGTATGCTCAAAGCAAGAGTACGTTGGGACGGGTCACGATGACGTTCCAAGCACGGGTCACGATGACGTGCTAGTACTCTGGGCAGATGCGATAGTCCTAGGCACGGGTCACGATGACGTGCGGAGTTATGTCTAGAACCGGGGTTACCATTAGCCCTTGGCAGGCGGTCATTCAACTAACGGTGAAATCAAGGCAATAATAACAGTGATAGCCAAAGTCATGGATGTTTGGATGTTTTGGTTGTATCGTCGCTTGGGTCAAGAGCGATGTTTTCAGGGTGCTTATCTGATCTTGGTTTAGGCCTTGGGGGTTTGTGCTCGGAAAACACCGATCTTGACTCGAGTGATAATTACTTTGCTTTGAATGTCTGAATTGCTATGTTTGCTTCTGCTTAGTGTGTCTGGGGGCTATCACTGTAGAAAGAGGTGGAGTGGGATTGTTGGGTTCCTATTCCTTTTTACCCCTTTATGCTCTTTTGGTATGTTTGATAGTTGATTTACTGCTCACTAAGACTTTTGTCTGACTCAAGGTTTAATGTTTAACTCTTATTACCTTGGGCTGTTCATCCATGTTGGGATGGGCAGACTAGGTAGCAGGTGACAGGTGCTGTTCTTTGTGATTGACGCTGATGATGACGACGACGAGCTGGAGGCTTTTGCATATTGTTTTCTTACTATATGTACTGGGTGTTCCGTTGTTTGTATATTCTCTGAGTGATATGTAGTGAGGCTTGATGTACTGACTTTGCTGATTGTTGTATCAAACTATTAGAGTTTATATGATGAGATTCTGTTATATGGAGCTTCACTATGTATATTTTCTATTGTATTTTGTCCATGCGCTGTGAGTAATACGATAGAGTTTATTGTTTTACCTTACCTTGATGATCGTCCATGGCGGCCTGGCACACTTTCCAGCGCATTATTTCCTTGTTTATTGCAGGAGTCATGGGAGGTCGTCACAGTATGGATCCCAGATACTTAACCTTTGTGGTTTCTGCAAATTTATTACCTTGTAGTTGTTGGTATTGAAGATCCTCGGATAAAGGTTGTTTACGACCGGGGGATGGCATACTCGTGTAGTAGTTACCTATTTTTGCAGAGGTAACCCGGCCTTGTGTTGGCAGAGATCCGGTTAGGTTCTCGGGGTGTCCCTCCAGAGGCGTACCCATGTGGCAGTAGGAAGTTCCTTAGCCTGACCATTTGTTGGAAACTCAATCACCAATATGATCCTTGGACGGTTTTAGTTATATAACCTGCCATCTAATATGGTAGCTATAGTAGGCATACTATAATGGTACGTATGCTGGCTAAGATTAATATTATCTTGCAAATGTTTTCTGTTTTCTGCACTATGCACTAATGATAATATTAAAAAGATTTTGCGTATTAAGCATGTTTGACTATCATAAGAAGAAATCTCCCCCAAGTGTGCGATTGCATTGTGTGTGTGCCGGGAGGCCTTATGGTAGTTTCATTTTCCAAAAAGCATTGCGGATTTCAATTCAAATTCTTTTGTTGTTTCTTAAAAGATAAAATGTCTTTGTTTGCTCATACCAGTCCCACAAATGACCCGGAGTTTATTGTTCCCTTCCTAAACTATGGGTGCCTACAATTTTCCACACGGGCAGTCTAGAGTTGGGTTTTTTCAAATAGTAGATATAGATGTCGATTCGGTAGCTTTCGGCTTTCTCTTTGGTATTCTTTGAAGACTTTGGATATTGAAGTATTTAGTTAGGACGACTGACCTTGCTTAGCTTGGTGCAACTTGATGGTGGTTCAAGCTATCTATGGAGATTGTTGATATTAGTGTTTCTCTTTGAGTTTCGAAGTTCTAGTTGTTTCCTCTGCTAGTTCATTGGGTTTTCAGCTATAGCATTTCTTTTTATCTTTGATATTGATCATTATTGTATATTTGGATATTGCATCAATGTTGTATATATTGATATTCATTTCTTTTTCTTCCGATGTGTTGTACTTAATGTGTTATAAGCTCCGACGAACCAGATTTGACGTTTGTATCTGCGACATTAGAATACGAGTGTCGTATTCGGTGCCGATTTTCGAAGGTCGAGTCAGGGTCGTTTCAAAAGGTGTAATTGTAGCCTGTGAAATCAATCAAGTGAGAAAAGGAGTGATTGTAGCCTTGGATATCAATTGGATGAACTTGTTGCCCGTGAAATCAAGTATCTCTACCCAGAGAATTGTGAATCTGGAGTGGTGTACCTCGTGGCCTTAATCGAGGGTGTAAATGTACAATTGCTTTTGAAAGGAAATCTATACTTCTGATCCAACCTTAAGATCCATATTCCGCATTTCTCACAATTGTAATTGTCCAGATTTGTTGTACTCTGATATCTTGTATGTATATTGACAGTTACAGCTTTCTTTGTACAAATGTTGTTATTTTATATTATATTTTATTTCGCTGCGATTATGAGATTATGTGTTGCTGTTTCTGTTTCTTTTTCTACCTCTTTTTCTTCTTAACCCTAACAGTCTGAGATTTTTGGCACTCGATTGCTTGACACTCTATACAGTGGACGTAATAGTGTCAATTTCCGAGGTCGAAAATCCTTCGGGTCATTACATCAAGACTCGAGTGCTAAATCCCATCCCAAACTGGTGTAAACACCTCAAAATTCTGTATTCAAATCTTAGATCAAAATTTTGTGTGCCGAAATGATTTACGTAATTTTTACCTAATATCTTTCTTCAAAATTTCTATTAATCCAAGTTTAATTCACAACCATTTACTTTCTACTTAATCCATTATTAGTTAAGCATACGAATATAACTTAAACTTGTATAATATACCTTTACTTCCTAGGAGTATATATACGTATCCCCAAACTTTAAACTGTTATTACTTCAACTAGGTTGTTTAACAAATGTCGAATTCTACTATTATCTCAAATTAATAAATTATAAAACTTAATCCTTAGTTATATTTACCTAAGGTCTTAATTTAACTAATGTTATTTATCTTATACATATACTAATAAGACAACCTTACTAAGTGTATATCTTTTTCTTACTAATTATGTGATTATCTACTTAACTTATTTACCTATCCATTTCTAAATCAAATTCTTAACCTTAAATCTATCAAATACTTTATAGTCAAATTGTGAAACTTAATTCACATGGTATTTGTTATTTAGACATTTTCATCCAACAATCAACCTACTAACCACTATATTCAGAACTTCCCCTTTTTTAACTTTTTCTAACTTATCAACTTTAATCTTACTTCATTTTGAATTACAAATGTTGCCCTAAATGTATCTCCAATTCAAAGTTTTATATTAGGATGATATTTTTTATATCTCTTATTCCTAAATTTACTTTAATTTTAACCTAATCAAATTGTCTAAATTTCAATTATCTTATTTCCTTTATAAGTTATAGAACTTACCCTTTTATATTATATTTACTCAAAGTCTCAATTTCGTCTTATCCTTTTCTATCTTATTGATAAGAATTTTTCTAAGTGTGCAATTTCTTTATACTTTCTCTAGTTACAACTTCTAGCTTCAATATTTTCATCAAATATCTTATAGTCAAACTTGTAGGAATTGCGGATTAGAGATCTTAAGGCTGGATTAACATTGGAGGAACGTGAATAGTGTTTAATGGATTTTATGGAATTATTGAAATCTTTTCAAATTAAGCGCAAACAGATGCAATATACAAACACAGTGACAATCACAGAACCAAACACAGATGCAAATAGTATATAAAAAGCAGTAAAGGAAAGAACACACTAGAATTTTATACTAGTTCGGAATTACTCTACATCCAGTCCCATACAATTTCTTGTGTAAATTTTTTTCAAATATAATGTCGATATTACAACCTCGATTTTAAAGCCACGACATACACCCTTCTACCTAGGAGTCTAGGGCAAACTCTCTTGATTTAACCAGGCTACAAGATCACCTAATTGGTTTACGGGCTATAATCACACCCAATTGATTTACAAGCCACAATTACAACGTTTCCAATATCACTATGATAGATAAAGAGACTCGACACACTTCTTTGATTACAAATGATGTTATAACTCTGAATTACGCTGAGATCTTTGAGAGAGAGTGGTAGAGAATCAAACTAGAGTTGATCAAGTTTGATTCACTTAGGATTTCAGTAGAGTTTTGTTAAAAATATTAAAAATAAGAATGAAAGAGAAAGAGGAGAGAAAACTAAGAAAACTTGAATGAAAATTCATACAAAACATAAGGTATTTATAGAAGAATAACAGTCATGTCCATTCGCGAAAGGTTATGACGAATAAATACTTCTTTTGAAAATTTGAAATTTGAATTTCTACGGTCACCCTGTCGACATAGGGGGATGAGGTATGTCAACATGCCTATGTGAGTTTTGAAACTAATTTTTCTTAAAAATGATTTCTATTTTAAAACTTGTCAAAACAATTTCTAAACTTTGTGAACCATTATGAATATAGTTTAAACTTATAAAGGAGATTTAAAAAGTAATCTTAAAAATATATAATTTGTAATATAAAAGTAATATTAAAAACTAAGTATTGAATATATTTTGGAGATTTAAAGCTTATAATATTAAAACCAGGAGATAGTTTAAAAATAAGAGATGATTTTGAAATAAAAATATAAAAGATGATAAGAATAGTCTAAGGCTAAAATATTTAAATCGAGAGAGATGACTTCAAAAAGTTTTTGGAAAAATATTTAAAATGAATCATTTTGAAAATTTCGTGAATTCCATTCCACTAGAGAAAGATCGTGGGTTCCATCCCACTAAAGTATTCGTATGTTCCATGCCACTATTAAAATCTGAATAAAGATTTTAGTGCTATTATGAGTTTTAACATAAATCTAGACTCTATTACTCATCTTGATGTCTTGAACTCTTGAAATCTTGAATTCTTGATACTCATGAGTCTTCGGTCTTGATTTCTTCGATCTTGAATTCGTCAGTCTTGAATTTCTATACTGTATAGTCTTCATTCTCAGTACTTGCATATATATCCTATATATACATATCTATATTGGCAAGAATATTAGTATTTATATTTTATAACAAGTCCTAAGGTTGTTGTCATCCAAACCATCATCTCAGGAACTAACAAAACGGTGCAACTCTAATTACAAGATATTCATATTTTAGTTTTACTATGCTTAGTTACAAATAATCCTTAATTTATAACCAAAAATAGTAATATCCCCTTTAATATTTAAAATATAAACCCAAGGTAAAATCATTTCATTTACCAACTTTTTAAAACAAAACCATTTTTATAAAATAAACAAATACACGCTCATATATAATACTCTTAAAACTCATTTTAGGGGGTTACTAACCCTATCTCTAATGAGTTACTCATCCTAAGATATTACTGATCCTACCTCTTATGAGACTTACCCCTATTAGAATTCGGCATTCGGTCAACTAAAAGTTTTGATACAAAATGTCACGATCCATTTACCTGCACCCTTTGAATCGGCAATAGACCAGCCAACTCAAATTGACGAAAAGACAAAACACAAAGGATAAAAAGAAAAATAGACAAAATAGAATCTCACAACAATGGAATAATATATAATATTGAAAAAATATCTTTACAGCGGAAAACTTTTAAGATAAATATATCAGAGTCTAAGCAAGATTCAGCTTGAACAGTTACAAACATCTACCTTTACAAATGCTGAAAAACATCAAAAAAGAGTAGCGGAAATATAATACGTTCGTACATAGATGAATATCTTCAGCTCTCCTCTAGAAAATCCAACTGTTTTCAACTAAAACTGAAACTGCTTGGATCTGACCAAGTATTGAAAATACCTGGATCATGCTTGATAAACTAGCATGAGAAAAACTTAATAGTAAATGAAAATTTCATATATCAGCCTTTAAATGAAATTCATTTGAAAAGAAAGAGTATCTCATAAGACCACGCCCACACATAAAGACGGACGAGTTTTTACATTATGATAACTAAAAAACTTTTATATCAAAACATTAGGTATTGATTCTAATGATAGTGCTTTAAAAACTTTTGCAAATAAACTTATTAATCTTAGCCGAAATTGTTAGATTGATTAAATTCCATCATATTAGCCACAAAGTGGATTCTACAATCAAACTCGTAAAGCCTTCTTATTGGAGAATAGATTTCCATACAATTGACCAGATGAAGGGCCAACCTTTCGATGAGTACACCTCTAGATGGATGTCTCGAGGATTCTTCACAAAGATCCTCTACCAACACAAGACCGACCTACCTTGGTAACTAGATAGTACTGAATATATAATCCCTCAGTCATTACCGACCTTTATCTGAGCGCTCAATTTCCATACACTACATTAATTACATCCCGAACGCCATAGCGGAAATATATCTAGAAGGGGATGATCATATCGTAATGGGAATTGCCCCCCCATAGCCTTGCTGCATCTACTTGTTTCAGTCATTTTTGGTTGATGAGATTTTGGGAAAAGATTACCTTTTCACATAGCGCATCTCTTTCTACTTTAAATGCCACATTGTCATTCCATATTCGCATGACTTGTCTCTACAAATATATAACTTCCTGAACTCATATGTCTTGGGAAAGGGTAGTGAGCTAATAGAAGGTATCTTCTCCGCCACCGACTGATATACATTTTATAGAGATCACTCATGTGATTAAAATGCAAGGTCAGACATTTGTCCATGCAAGTTGATTCAAGAACTGAACGAAACCAAAGGTACCTTCCTAGGCCATTACTAAGTGAGAGTCCTTGTTTTTATAAGGTTTTTTATAAAAAAGAGACCACTGCTACAATAAGTAAATCGGGAGTTTATCCCCAATTAATCAACAAGTAGTCCTTTCTTATTATTCATCTCAATATCTCCATCTTCAAACAGCTTTTTTCTTCAAACATGTAAATTGGTTCGAAGTGATTTTCGAAATTACCCAAATTCAACCTTGGTTCCTTTGAAATCCAATTATCGATAAAAAGTAAATATGAGTATACAGGATTATTAAGCCTCTTTTCACTTTAGTTCTTTTTGGATGATTATAAAATCTCTTCTTTTCGTTTATGAGTAATTCTAGGTTAATTCATTCTTTTGTTTTGGATAATGTTTTAAATTTCCTTACTTATCATCGATCCAAATTCCATAACTTTTAGGTGGGTCAAAAACAATGTTATTTAAGCATCATTTATTGTAAACCCTAAAATCAATCTTAGCAAACATTATTTGGTAAATAGGATCATAGAAGTCATTCTAATTATACGCAATATCAATTTTCGTATTGAACAAGTGCTATTGGCGGAATAACGGTGAGACCACCTTCTAAATTTCATGAATATGATGAGTTCCCTCTTCAGAATTTAATATCAAGTATAAAAAGATTATCTCCATGCAATCCAAGTTGTATTTTATTCATTTTGGAGATTACCTAAATTTTAGATAATACTAATCTTCTTTTATTTTAGAAAGACTTAATATAATATTTTCAGAGCATTTGGGCTTTCCATTCGATCTATTTCACCCTTCACCTAAGAAGAGAAAATATAAGCCAGGTAAGTTCAAGGCAGTTGTTGCTTCATTCCTAACGTTAGTTAAACGCCTTATTTTATCTTCCTAGTTCTCACAAACGGGACAAATGTACTAGTTGTTTCCACATACTCAGTTATTAGTTATTATTTCGGATTTGATTATAAAGATTCCAAATTTAAATGATTAATTTTTATTTTTAAAATATTCATAATTAATTCTAGGAAAAATCATTAGGTCTAAACATTCTTTTTCAAAAGTCGTAGAAACAATAGCAGAAAAGTGCTGTGGAAAGTGCTTTATAAGCTTATCTGATTTAAACAACATTTTAATATTTTAAAATTCATATTTTTCCATTCTAATCTCTTCTAAACTATTTGAAAAAACTTATCAAATTTATTTCATATTTTTCCATAATTAAATGCGCCCATTTAAAAAGATTTCCATTGTGGTCACTTAACTGCACAAGCGCGATTTTTCAAGAAAATTGATTTGGACATAATTCAAAATCTACATGACGAAATCTTCATTTCCTTTTTCATTTTATTTTTCTATATGAAAATTATGTTATAATAGACTGGAGATTTCTTGTTTCGAAGAAATTTGAGCTATATTTCACTCTATACACTCATTTGAACTTCAGCGCGAACTATCGTTATGTGACGCCTCTAATTTTGACTTGATTTACAATCTTTGAAATAAATTATCTAAATTGAATATAAATACTTAAAATATTACTAATCATTTTAAATCGATATTTTCACTTTTTGAAGTATTTAAAGTTTATTTTCACTATTTCCATAGTGTTATATTCATGTTATTTTAAAATTAAATTTTAAAATCCAATTTCAATACAATTTCATCTCTAACTTCAAATTAAACTTAATTATAACCTATTTCAAATCTAATTTCAATTCTAATTTAAACTTCAACCTTAATCTCAATTCAATTTTCAAAATCAATTTGAATTTCAATTTTATTATTCATCTCAATTACATTTTCACATTCTATTTCAAATCCAGTTTAAATTTCTATTTCAATTTTGATTTTAATTATACTTCAACTCCAATTTAACTTTATTTTCAAAATCCAAATTTGTCTCTTTTCACTATTCACAAAGTGGCTTAACAATTCCAACATATACTATATTAACAAAACTGACCATACTTAACAAAGCGATTACTTAATCAAAATGAGCATAATCAAGTTAACATTCATCACTAACATAATTATGGTCTATACATAAGCTAATATGATAGATAATCGCAACCATAAACATTTGCTAGTATTCAAACATAACATAAACATAACCAAACATCCATAACAATATTTTAAAGTAGTGTATAATTGCATATGTCATAAGATGATTACTATAGCAAAATCAAAATATGGTCTTTTAAAAGCGATGGGATTCTCGCAACTTTATTTCCACTATGTCCAACTTTACCATGAATTAGCATGCTCCTTCGAAATCGTCTTGAATTCTCGCCTTAATTTATTTTCCTTTCTTTTTCTTTCTTTTTTAATTTTATTAATTTGGAAGAGTAGGTGCTTGAGCTTTTGAGAGGGGGTAGGCTTGGCTAGGGGTGTGTGACCTTGCTAGGAGGGTTTGGGTGCTCGGGTTTGGATGTGGGTTTTGTAGGGCCCGAAAATGGTAGAGGTGGCCTTGGCCGTGGGGTTTATGGAGGGTATGGCCGAATGAAGGTGGATGGAGGTGATTTTGGGTTGTAGAGATAGGGTTTGGGTGTTTAGGAGCTTGTTTAGAGTGGTCTTGGGATGTAAGTATATTTTTTTTAGGAAGTAGAGAGGTTGGAAGCCATTCGAGAAAATCATTAGAGTTGAAGAATAAGAAAGAAGAAGAGTTTTTGTGAATGGAATAAGAGAGAATGAAGGTGTATTTGCATGTGGATCTTTACATGGCAAATGACCTTTTTATCCTAACCTAAAAGACCAAAGTTCCCTTGCTAGTCATGTCACAACTTTACACTTAAACCATTTTTTAAACCATGATTTGACTTGTTATTAATGTTGAAATATGATAAGCATCATTGTCCAAGTGGTTAAGTGATTCAGCTTTGGTGCGAGAGGTCACAAGTTTGAAATTTGCGTAGCATGATTCGAACGTTTATTGACATATGATACCTTGTCCAAGCGATATGTTGTATATAAAGTACCATTTCAAAAAAATGTTGAAATAAAGTGTGTTAATGTGGAATTGGTGTATGGATTTGATTTGTGCAAAATGTAATGATTTGGTAATTTTATTTTTATTAACAAATTTCATAAAAAAGTGTTTTCTCCTTTTCCATATATGGATAAGAGTTAGGATATATGGCATTAATGGTGAGAGAGATGGTTTGATTTGAATTTGTACTTAAGCTTAATAAATTAACAAAATGCATAAAATAAGAAATGCTTACTTTCCATGCTTTAGATTTGACATTTGAGGGTTAATGCATTAATGATAAAGGTTATGCTAGGTCATTTAGTAATGATGTTGTTTAGTATAAATTTGTTTATAGGTTTATGTAAAATCATGTTCTTTTTAATTTATTTTATAATGTAACTTTTCAATAATCAATTTTGTCCTTATGTGCAGTTTGTAGATGTACAAAGTTGGTTAACACATGTTATACATGTTACAAAAAGTGAACATGTTATTAAAACGTTGCGATAACTTGTTTTGGTTAAAAACAGTTTTTTTGTTGACATATTTGCTAAACAATATATTAAAGTAAATCAAACTTAATAATTAACTTCTTACTTACTTAAATAAATTTAAACATGTTTATACATATTATAAAACCATATTTAAATAAAATCAAAACATCCATTTTTACAGTGTATGTAAAATTGACAAAATGCGACAAAATTTGGATATTTTTGTAAAACGATTATAAACCTATTTTTAAATCCTTAAATATACTTCTATTATCTATATTAAGTGATTTTAATATAATTTAACTTTATAAACAAATATTTAAATCTATTTATTTAAACATTAATTTATTTTTAACAAAACTTAACTTTTGATTTGTTCTAAAATCCAAATTTCATACTTGTATCACCCCGTATTTTTAGATAATAAAGTAATCAAATAATTATAAACATTGAAAATGAGTGTTTTTGGAATTGTCAGAATATGCCCTCGATACTTATACCATTGTGTTCGTGGCGATTTTTAGATTAACTTGCCTATATAATATGCGTCAAACGAACTTTGTATGAAAAAGTTATTGATGTTTGAAGTTCCATATCGAAAAATAATTATATGTGTAAATATGCGTAAATATATTTGTTTATAAATATATGCATATATAAATTCTAGAAATAACGTGCGTTTGAATTTCAAAATAGACGCGCGTCATAAAGGAAATTAATTGACATCAACAATTAGAGGTAATTAATTAACATTAGTAGGCAATGTTAATCAAATCAGCAATTAAGGAAAATTAATTTGCATTAATTAGCAACGTTTGAATTTCAAAATAAACATGTATTATAAAGGGAATTAAATTAGCAATTGATGAAAATTAATTAGAATGAATGGGCAATGGCTAAAAATTAATGTTTAATAATTTATAACGTTTAAAAATAGAGGAAATAAATTAACACGTATAAAACAAAAAGGCTAGACACATCAAAACTGACGCATTTTGCTTGTTTTTAACAGCTAGATAAACGAATGGATAACTTTGCTCTGTCTCTCTATAAATAAACGTGCAGGGCTAGCCTTCAAACCCATCTTTTTCTGAATGGGCATGGAAGCCCTGTCACTTTTCTTTTTCCTCCATTCTTTAGAAATTATGTATATTAGATTTAGGTTTTCTGATTTGCAATTTGGAGGTAGAAACTGTAGATCTGGAGAAGGGATGTCCAAATTAAGCCGTCCATATGAGGTGAGTTTTCAGATCTGGTTTTGTAGTTTATCCGTTTATTTTTCTTCAATTAGATCCAGATTTATAAATTCATACAAATTCCCATCTGTGGATCCAAATAGGGTTGCAAAGGGAAAGGCTATGTATAATAGAACTGGACTAAAAATCTAATCTGTAATTTGAAGTGTCTTCTTTTCTGGTGAGTGGATTTAAATTATATATCTTTTATGTTGATGATATATAATATCGTTAGATTCTCATTAAATATTTTAATTCAGCATTTGAACTAATTTCAACAGTTAGTTCTACTAGTTAGTTATGTTGAAACTGTAAATTTTATAAGAGAAGTGTACTTATATTCAAATGTTATTTACATGGAAAAAGAAAGTAATCTAATTTAATATAAGTAATATTAGGCTTAAAAATTATAGAGAAAAGCATAAGCCTACAAGTTAAAAATTTACAGTAAATTATGTTAAAACTCGAGGAATGAAATAAAAAGGGGAAATCTAATAACTTAATTTGGAAGTTAGTGATGGATTAGTTAGCTAGTTTAGAAAAGGAAATACATTTACATAGTTTAATATTATAAGAAAAACAGTAAATGTAATTGCAAGAATAAAAGAAAGAAAAATAGAATTAGTGAAAAATAGAGACATTACTATATTTTCCATTATCCAACAATTAAAGAAACGATAAAAGAAATATTTTGTAGTTACGAGTTATTGTTTATGACATTATTTAGTATTAAAATATGAAAATGGATTTTAGTACAGTTTTTGTAACCAACCAAATAGAATAGAAATACTTTTTAGGATAAAAGAGAATACCGTGAAGCATTAAAGAAATTAAAGAAGAGGAAATACTCAAGTTAAGTATTTGACAAGACTTGAAATAATAAACAGAAAATGTGACTAAATCTGCATTTACTGTGGATAATAGAATAAAAAGTAAAGCAATTTTTATGATAAGTAATTTGTGACAGTTGGACGTAGTCCCAAGCCAAGACTGTCATATAATATAAGCGAGCTAAATAGAATTTAGTGTCATAATAAAAGAAGATAGACTAGAATAGAAAAGAGACACTTGTAATTACATTTATAACATGTAGGTTATGAAAGAAAGGAAAGAATATAAAAGTGACAATTGCAAGTATAATTGTAACATATAGGTTATAATTAAAAAGAAAGAAATAGAAGAGGCTTATTTTATCAAACTTGGATCTTGGATTAAGTTAATAAGCAAAAATAATAGCAGTGGCCCATACCGGCAGCATTCCCTTGCAGGTCTAGGATTGATGTCTCACACGTGGGTGGGGCTGGGCATGCTGATTAGGGTAACAAATAACCAATAGAATAATAAAAGTAAACTAAAAGCACAATAAAAGATTAGATGTAGGGTCTAAAAAATGATAAGGTGCGTTTGGAATAGCCCGAATAGAATCTCGATAAAGAGCCTAACAAACCAGTTTGTCGTAGAATTTTAGTATAGAAAGAGCACGTCCAACTTAGTTATTTTAGGCTAGAAGAAAGTACGAGACTTCTACAGGACGTGAAGATACTCTAGGATGGCCCTCTGGAGTAGGCCTAACAAAGCTGCACCCCCAAAAGCAGGTCTGTAAGGTGTTCCATCAAGAGAGTATGCCTTGACTGCTTTTGCATTGCAGACCTAACAAAGCGGACCTTTGTAGGCAGTCAAAAAGTTGATGATGGAGTAGGATATTCGTATGACACCATACTCTAGTTTGCGAGTAGGTTACAGTGGGCAGGAGCCATAAGGATAGTCACATGCGGGCATCAACCATCATCAATCAGAGCGAGTTTGGGAAAGACTAGAGTTAAACCAACATGCCAATAATTCTTTCACTATCGTGACATTGGATGAGGGGCACAACCAATTGGATGTTTATATTGTTTGCAATAGGGCACAACCACTTAGCTCTTGAAAGGTCTTTCAATTAGCAATTAGTTGAGGGGGGCTGTGTGGGGCCATAGCCACGAGGAGAAAAGAGACAAACCATAGAATATCTATATTGTAGGCCTAGCGAAGAAGATCTTTACAGATATAGAAAATTCCCGACTGAGTTCCGTACAAGGTAGACCTTGTTGGTGGAGCTTAGGAGGTAGATAGAACGATTACGTGTAGTCCTTAATGTACGCACTGGGTGGTACACTGTGGATGTCCGAGCACTAGTATAAGCTAGTGTGGATGCAGTTTTACGTTTTTATAGTAGACGACAGAACATTTGTATTGTAGGCCTCGAAGCTGTCTTTTACAGATGTAGTTACAATACGCTCTATTAGCGAGTCGATGGAGTCCTTTTCAAGGAGGATACAGAAGGTACTATGGATAGTACCTAGGATCGAAACGGCCTTTGGGCATATAGCTATATATATATATTGGTTATTAGGTCTTAATCTAGTAGGTAGTAGACTAGTATGATTCACGCAAAGAGGTTGAGTATTATAAACCCAATAAACCTAATCTAACAGAAAATGGAAATAAAACGGTATATGTAGAATTATGCTTAGAAGTGTATAATTTGTCCATTCACCAGAACTTTGGTTCTGACCCCCTCCTCATATCATCCCACAAGTTAGATAGATGGTAAAGATTTTCCAGCTTTGAGACACTTGTTTAGAAAGCGTTATTACCTTGGTAAGTATTTACTTATCCATATATTTTACTCAAATCTGCTGTGAGATATTTATTTGAGCTATGATATATTTATCTTTACCTATTTGCAGGATACCAAACACCTAACTCGAGCTTCAATGGATTTGGGTTTAGCA
Source organism: Allium cepa (assembly GCA_030765085.1). Lineage (NCBI taxonomy): Eukaryota > Viridiplantae > Streptophyta > Magnoliopsida > Asparagales > Amaryllidaceae > Allium > Allium cepa. Next base: position 793,986,926 of record CM060938.1, on the reverse strand, counting down.
TTTTTGCGAAAAATCCAGAACCATTGGAACTTGGATTGTTACAATACTTTTTAATTATGAACTATAAGAATAAATAATTTCTCTATTATTATTTATTATATATAACTTATCTATTTAAGTTTCAAATATTTCTAAAATTAAAATAAACAAAATCCCTCATTTTTGAAGTAGCGAAATAACGGGTCGTTACATGTTACACCCTAATATCAAACTCCGGCAAGGCCACCGCCTGATATCGAGGTGTTAGAAACAACTAAAAAACTATGGAGAATCTCAATGTCTATGATACTAGAAGCAGCATCATCTGAGAAGGACATACCATGTTATAGACTTGGAAGACAACGTAATGCGAAAGATCTGAATTGGAAAGCTCCTTTCTGAAGGCTTGGCAAAACTGGAGAGAACGCCTCGCTGAAAATGAATCACCCAGATAGTAGAATACCATAATGAAGTTAAAGAAGAAATGGGAAGAGGTCCTCACCGCAAGCCGCAAACCAACCATCGGTAATCCAATGAACCTGCAACAAGAATCAAACACCACTATTGGCCAATACCTGCATCTGAAAAAGAAGCTAAAAATTATGAGAATAATACACATATATGTATATAAATGTGTTTTTGATAGTCCTTTGATCATAGTGATATTATGATAAATAGTGAAATCATCATTTAAGTTTAAATATCAATACTACAATTATTAGTGTCAAAAATATTGTTGTTTATAAAACTTAATATTATTACTAACCTTATTAAGGTATTGTTTAAAAAGATTATTTTTAGCTAATTTATATTTAGGTTTTGACATCCAATTAAAACAAAATTAAAAAATTATATTCTCTTTAATTGAAATTGGTTTTTATATATAATATGAAATCGGTTCGTGATAAGTAATTTATAATCCTTGTTGTAGACAATAAGTTAATAGATATGAATTATTAATGAATAACAACTATTTTATTTATCATCTTATTATTAAATCCATTTGAAATTAATTTGGAAATCAATGGAAATTGAATAGAATTAAAATATTTTCGTAATATAAGAAAAGATGTTAACTAAAGAGTTTGAGTGAAATAAAATGAAAACTTATGTTAATAAATTTCATAAGGAATTGTTGATTAATAGTAAGAATGTAAATTAAAATAAATGAATTTGTTGAAATTTAAATTATAATAAACTTGGTTTTATTTTTTATTGTAATTTAATGTTGAAATTAATGTAATATTTAATATTGGATTTAACCTAGAAAACCATATTGTAAAAGATTATCGATTTCAAGTTTCACTATTTAAATATTTAAATAGCGAATTATTATAGGATTTCAAGTTTCGCAGCGATCAGACTTATAGTTTGATCGTGCAAGCTCAAAACTCGCCTAAATCAATTAAAGGAATTTATATAATATAATTTGATTGTGAAAGTAACTTATATATACAATGGAATTAGTTTTGAAACTTATTTTATTGAATTCGGAAACATCTAAAATGTACAAATTGGTATATTATACAACCTATTTGTATGTCGGTGTAGAAAATAGGGTTTTCGGGATTTGTAATTAAATTTGGCCCAATAATCTAAGCTAGCTTTCTACCACCTGTATATATATATATATATACGTATATTATAAAACCCTAGCAGCCACATTCCCTTTTGTTGTACGTACTTTTTTTCAATCCATCTACTTCTTCCCAATGGGGAACATCTCAGAACCCTAAATTATAATTTCAAATCACTTGAAAAACTAACTCTTCAAAATATATCAAATGGTATATCGTTGTAAAGATCTTGACGAATGGAGTTAGCAAGTAGTGTTCGATTTTGAAAATGACACTCGAATCAATCGGAAATCTCGGTCAAAGTCAGAATAGGTGAAGCCCTAAGGATGGAATTGGGTGTTTCTGATTGGAGCAGCGATCGAAGAAATTGTTTTGTGGGTATTGAAGAGCTGTGGAATAGCATCGAAATAAGGTGGTCGGCATTCCTATCATCGACATGTTGGCCAGAATGTCGTATGTAGGGTTTCGAAACCCTTAATCTATGGTGGCGGTGGCATTGCCTTGGGGGCCCGATGGCGCTCGTCGGTGGAGTAGAGGAAAAGGAACACGTTGATGATGGTGGCACGGTCAATGGAGGTCTTGGATGTGCATGGGCGATCAAGTTGGAGCCTGATGGGTTAAAGGGAAGAGTGGTAAGTGGGAAGAGAGAACGTTAGTTTTTTATCATTTTATTTATTTTTATAATATAAATCGTACAACTTCTAATCGTTATAACTTTTACGTATGAATTCCGATTGACATGCGGGTTCTTCCATTGGACTCATATCGGAATTCTAGACAATATGAAACTCATTTAGCTGCATTTGGATATTGCTGGAAATTTGGGCTTTTATTGGATTTTTAATGGGCTAAAAGAATCATATATGAGTGATCGAACCCACTCACACAATACTAAGTTATTCTGATGTTAGTTAAATTGAAATCGTGCAGTGTTTAATTTTATTGATTGTTGTATGGTGATCTATAATTTGACATTTGAGTTGAATTGACAGTCAAATTGAAACTCAATTGATAGTTAATCGAAATTTAAATTGAATAATTAGTTAAATACTATATATTTGATAATTATTTAACTATTGTGATATATTGACTAATTTGGATGTTGATTGTGGGTTATATTAATTGATATGTTGGATACATAGTTGTTTATTTATTTTGACATATCCTTGTTATCGCTCGATATATTACTGACATCATAAAATCTGACATTTGAATCATTTCAAAATAAATTAAAAAATAGGTTGAAGTGATATATACCCATGACGTTTAATTTTAGGTTGAAATGATATATATACATCCATGCAATCAAATTTGGAAATGACCGATCACTTGGCCATAGAGTAGAAAATTTATATGGAGACTAGACTGGTTAAATTAAATGGTTTTGGGATCTTGATTTTGGATTTTGGTAAAGGATACTATTTTAAAGAAAATAAATTATGGATTTATATGAATTAAATTATTTTCAAACTTTGAAATTTGGAAACTGAAATTTGTTAAAAGAAATTGTTTTAAAGAATTTAATAGGAAAAGTGAAGTTATAAGTGATAAATGACTTTGATTCAAAAAAATGGATTATTTAAAAGGTTTCGCCTTTTAAGTTGAAATGGGAGTTTAATTCGATTTAAGTGTTTTAAATCGTTAAAATAAAATTGGACTTGAAATGGATATTAATTGAGTCTAAAATAAGAATTGAAGTGAAATTTTAAATCATTGAATTGAATTGTTGAATCAAATTTGAAGTTAAAAAATGAACATTTCGAAAGATGAAGTTAATTCGAATTGGAATATGAAGTCAAATTGATTTGAAACTAAATTATTAGTTAATTGAATTGGAAGGTTGGAGATCGAGTTTTGTTGATTTGAAATTTGAACATGGGTCCATACTTGTTGAAATGGAAAGAAATAGTTTGATTTGATATTATTTTCAAATAAATTATTTTAATATAAACTATTAAAAATCAATTTTTAATACTCAATTTATTTTGGTTTCCAAACTATTTTACTTTATAAACCATTTTCAATACTCAAATCATTTTATATTAACTATTTTAAATCTCTAAACTATTTAAACTATGTTAAACTATTTATAACTATTTAAACTATTTTCTAAAATTTCAAACCGTGCAAGTTAGGATGTTTTATTTAAATTGCTGATTCAAATGCAAATGTAGTTAAATGATGTTATAACCTAAGTTGAAATGTGAACTGATATTTTCAAGGGAAAATGACATATTTGAGTAAATATGTTATTTTGAAATGAAGTGATATTTTGAAATGAATATGGTATTTTGATATAAATATGAATCGTTTTCGTAATGTAAAAGAACCAACCGGTGTGTAAAATGACGTTTGTTTGTTAAAAAGGCTAGGGCCTCTTATTGGCATACTCTATGTCAATATTGGAACTAGTTTGACAACCGTATACACGACGGATGATATCCAGAATGTAGTGGTTGAATTGGCGAACGTTTAATGGAATGAAGTAAGAGAACGATGGTGGATAGCCTTGACATTTGTGTCGTAATTAAAATGACTAAAAAAGGAGTCTATGTCTGCCCAGTGAGGTTAGCTGCCTCTAGCGACGTTGATCCCTCGTATTACTATCATAATTTTTTATTCGATGGGTGCATCCTTTTATTTGATTTGATGGTCTTGCTTGGCCACATATAGGTTACGACCAGCCAGAAAGGGTAAACTGGTAGAATCCTCCCTTGGGTATTGCCTCATGTGCCTTGTGATATTTATCCTTATGCAAGAAATTGCGACTTTGGTTTAGTATTGTACCTATAGGGGACTCACTGGCTACCGACTTGACCGGTTGTGTTACAGGACCTGCATAGACTACATGCTATAAAAATAGGTTAAGGTGGATCAATATAAAGCCCTAATGCTATTTTGATATTTATTTTACTGATAGACATTACTTATTATAGCGTATATTATTATATATAAATAGTTTAACGGGTCCTTAGGAGATGGAAAATCCCGTAACTCTCTTAAGCAATTGCATGCACGTTATACACTGGATAGGAGATGTATAATCCTGTAAATATCTCTGACGTTGTTACACTCATATTTTGTGATATTGAGTTCACTTACATAAGAGTATTTTAGTTCTGACTCGAGTGTTTTGCCTTTTCATTATGCTCAGGTCAGCCTGAGTTTTTTAGTATATTGAACATTATTATTCTAGAGGACGAAGGCGAAGATCTGGTATACTATATTACCAGTATTATTTCACTACATCATTTGTTCTACTACATTATTCCATTACATCGACTGTATGTGTAACTCTAATTTATGCCATAAGTGTAATCAAATGTATATTATTAAACAGCTTCATGAACTGTTATTTGATCATTACATTTTGTCATTCTGCTATGAGATTGTTTTTTTCTTCCTCTCTTATATTTTTTAATTAAACCCCATTGATAATTCATCTTTTTGAACGATTTGGGTTGGACATGAGTGGTTTATTGTCGACTTGAATCGTCCAAGAATTGGGCCATCATAGTTAAAGTGCAAAAGTAATTATAATTCAAAGTATCATGTACAAATATCAAATAAGAATAACATATGAAAAGAGTTGTATTAAACAAAATAGAACAATTAAGACTTTGATAGTTGACCGTGTGTGTAGTACGTGCCACTCACTAGTATAATCATACAACAACATACTATAACTTTGGATGAAAGAGAAGAACTAAATATACATGAATTCGTTCTCATTTTGATTCACTTCTCTCCATAAATAAAAAAAACTGACCAGTGCAACCCATACCTTAGTCACCCATTCATGTGCAACCATAGTGGTTTAACATATAAATAATATTTCTACTTCGATTGTGTAATTTGTTACATTTCGTAATTTACATTTAAGTGGTTATTGGCTAAGCTACATTTGGTAGTTTCAAACTCACAATAATAAAAACTGACCAACTATACCAAGATCTAACATCTACATTGAAGTGGTTACAACCTAAGTTAGCATTCATTTCGAGTATTTTAAGAGCTCGTGTAGATTGGAAAGTTTGTTTTATTCATTACGATTTAGTACAAAATAAGTAAAAACATCCAATTTCATTTATTCTTAATGCATCCAAAATTATTTTTTCCTTCAGAAATGAATGGTTAATATGCAGTTTTCTTGTTAACTAATAATCATGATAGTTTGATTTAGCATGAAACTTCAGCATGCATGCCTAAAACAATTTTAAATCTTGGTTTCAAGAATAATTTGTATTTTTACATTAAATTTTTGTTTTTTATATTGTAAAAGTGACTATAAAGACTTTTTAAGAGATCTAACAAGGCATCTAGGTCAACACTTCACATCAAGGGCAAATACCTACTTAGCATTTGTAATTTATGTATATAACAATTTATTTTTACACCTTTAATTGCTTTAGTTAAACAAAAAAATTATTACAACAATAATACTATGTCGAGCACCTTAGCTAGTAATCCAAGAAAATGCAATATACTTTGTAAGTTGTGTACTCCCTCTTCTAGAAGATCAAAGATCACAGGCACCTTATTTTTCATAGGATCTTCATATATGTATTTATAACCTAATTTCACTACATTTTCTTGACAATTTTTAACCTAGAAATTTGGAAGATTTCAAGATCGACCGAACTTTGGTTGATTGGATTTAGGATTTTTAGGTTAAAGATGAAGAAGAAAATAAAACCTAAATCCACCACCAATTCGATTCAAATTGATCAAGGTGATGCAAGTTGCAAAAGCTATCCGATAAAAAATTGTTTAAATGGATAAAATGATTGTAAAGTGCACAACTTTTGGTTTAGGTTTAATGTTTATTATATTATTACTGTTTCCATTTTTTTAAAAAGAAAAAATTGGATTAGGTGTTTAATTTTATGAGAAGTCCTTTTTATTCTCATCACATTCTATTGCCAAAAATGTATTTAAAAACCAAGTTTGTTACTATTGCATTTTCTAAGTTTGTGTGTATGTGTATAACATGTTCTTGCTGAAAACATTTAACTTGGATTGCTTACAAAAAATGTGCATGCAAGCACATACATATTTGTAAATATACTAAGTACTCAATTTGAGTCCGCTTCATTAGTTATTACAATTTTTTTTATCTAAATGTGGATTAGACAACCAACAGAGCTATATTTTAAATCTCAATTTTGACAGTGGACATTGAGCAAATAGATGTTCGAAATTGGAGAAATCCATAAGGCCATTAATTTCACTCTACTTTCTCCCCCAACATATAAAACTAGGCGTTTTGAAGGTTTTTAAATTGTTACTATTTATTTTAGTTATTATGATATATTTCTAACAAAGCTGACATGCACAAAGCCACCTCTCTTATCTACTTCAACTAGGGTATATAAAAAAATACTCTACAGTTAGTAGATTGTCATAATGCTCCCTCATCACCAAATGAAATAATAGATTGGTTGTGTATTGGGTAGTGAATTCAATATCTAATTTACTCATCAGTATACAAACTTATAGCCGAAAATGCATACCATTGTTTCAACCTACCATTTTCTACTGACATTAGGGATGTACCTTTCTTATTCTAAGTTCAATACGCTTCATTCTAAGCACAAATATTTTTGTCAATTTTGATTCACCTCTACTAGCTCTGCCATGGATCAACTTATTTTAGAATTACTATTACTTTTTATCATCTAAATCACTATTACTTTTTATGCAGATATGCAAATACGCAAGACAAGGTATAGACTGATGTTGGTGTTGAAAAGAGCCAAAAAATGTATAAGTAGGTGGATGCGATGCAGCCACTACCATCACGATTTTGTGGACCTGTCGCTACATAAATTTGACGTTCTATGTCAACAATTTAAGGAAAATGCCCAGAGGTTTTTTTGTAGTGAGCGTTCATGGGAATGTTACTTATGTAATGTAGGATTAGAACCAAAATGAAAGGACTGGAGAGAAGGTGGTGCACTAGACTTCAAAGGAGCTCACTTGGATAAAGTATTTTGTTCATCATATTTATATGTTATTGATAGAACTGTTTTTTGTAAATCTAGTGGGCTTCAATTAAGTTGTTTGTTAATGTTTGCCTACGGTAAAAATGAATGAATCAGCTAAGATTCAAAAGTTATATATGTACATTTTTGGCAACAGCAGTAGAAATATATGATGTTCATGCTTGAGGCAAGCTACATAAAAACACAAATATTTGGCATCACTGGTAGTTTCAAATACTGTAGCCCGCTTCCATATATAGGCCTTCTTCATTCTGTTGGTTAATAATAATACTTAAACATAGATTAGAAATCTACATTAGCTATTAACAATGTAGTTCAACTCAATATATGATATAACACTATCCGTGTACGTAAGCACGAGCCACTCACTAGTTACATGATTTCATGTTCCGAAACATGATCTCAGTTTTCAATATTACTCCACCAATCAATTCCCCCCAATTCCATACACTCCATTCATTCTTTCATCCTCTTTTGACCATTTACACTTCCTTATCTCCAATTACCTTGCTGTCCCACTTTTTATAAAAAAACGAAATCAAAATCTTTCGTTCGTAGATACAGCGGTGAAATCAAAGGCGAGGATTATCAACCTACAGTCCTCGTTGGTATATTTCTTTCTGCTACTATGTTGTAAATTGTGTATTGGTCATGTTATAATGATCAGGCTTTATATTACAACTTGTAAAATGAAATGAGCTGTATGTTTGCTGACATGTAATGGTTCTGTTGGTCTGTATTTGGTTATAGCATCTAGCTATATATAGGACATGCGGTTGGTAATAATAAAAAAATAAAAAATAGAAAAGAACTAATTTCTTCTTTCTCCTTTTTCTTTTCCTGTTCTTTTCTCTTCACTGCAATATGGTATCAGAGCAAATTTGCATCGATCAGCTATACACAATCTTCTAACTTTTCATTTCCTGATCTTGATCCTTTGCGGAAATGACTGAGTCAGATCAATTTTCTCATCCTGGGCTGATTCCGACTTCATCCACCCAAACTAAATCTGCCAATGATAATTCTTCTAGTCCTTTCTTCTTGCATCATTCTGATAATCCTGGTGTCGTTCTTGTTTCTCAACCGCTCATTGGAGATAACTATGCCTCCTGGAGTCGTGCAATGTTGATTGCCTTGTCTATAAAGAATAAATTAGGGTTTGTTGATGGTTCAATTCAGAAACCGGATGGTACAAATCTTGATCTGATCAATTCTTGGATTTGTAATAACAATATGGTTATTTCTTGGATATTAAATTCTGTTTCTAAAGATATATCTGCTAGTATAATTTTTGCTGAATCTGCTCATGATATGTGGGTCGACCTTAGAGATAGGTTTCAACAGAAAAATGGACCAAGAATATTTCAATTAAGAAGAGAACTGATGAATTTAACTCAAGATCAGAGTTCAGTCAGCAGTTATTTTACAAGGTTGAAGACAATTTGGGAAGAATTGAGCAACTACAGGCCAGTTTGTACTTGTGCCAAATGCTCTTGTGGAGGACTTAAAGAATTAAATGCTCATTATCAGATGGAGTACATAATGTCTTTTCTCATGGGACTAAATGATTCTTTTTCACAAGTTAGGGGTCAGATCTTGTTAATGGATCCTCTTCCTCCCATTAATAAAGTCTTTGCATTAATTTCACAGGAAGAACACCAGAGAAAAGTTGGCACTGTTATTAGTTCGAATTCTAATATGGATGCTTCTAATGCCATGGCATTTGCTATTAAATCTAATTCTGATAAGAATAAGAAATATGTTGATGACTCTTATGCTAAGGGTTCAAAGAAAGGCAGGCCTTATTGCACACACTGCAAAATTCATGGTCATAATATCGATAAATGCTTCAAAATTCATGGATATCCACCAGGCTACAAGGCAAAGAATCGTGACAATAACTCTTCGCTATCCCATTCTGATTCTGTCAACAATGTTTATAATCAAGATTCAAAGTCTAATCAAGAAGCTGCTAGCAATTTCTTCCATAATTTGAATGCCTCTCAGTACGAACAGCTTATGGCCATGTTGTCGAGTCATTTAATTTCTTCTAATCACAACACGGTTGAATCTCAGAACAACAAAGCTGCCTCATTCACCACAGGTACTTGTTTTTCGGTTGCATTGAGTAGAAAATTTTCTTCCCCACAATATTGGATAGTTGATTCCGGTGCTACTCGTCATATTTGTTCTTTGGCTTCTGCATTTATATCTTTGAGACAAATTCCGAAATCCACTGTTACATTGCCCAATCACACCAATATACCAGTTTGTCTTTCTGGAGATATTCAGATTAGTGATAATGTCATCCTCAAGGATGTGCTCTTTATACCAGATTTTCAGTTTAACTTGTTGTCTGTTAGTTCCCTTACTCACGGTACTGAACTTACCGTAAACTTTCTAACTGACCACTTTATCATTCAGGAGCTGAACAACAAGAAGATAATTGGCAAGGGTGAAAAATGTGAAGGCCTTTATATACTGGATACCAAAGCATTCAACTGTGTTTCTGCAGTTTATGTAAATCAAATTTCTGCTCAAACTTGGCATAATAGATTAGGCCATATTTCCTTTGAAAGATTGAATAGTTTGAAATCTCAATTGTGTTGTGATGTTTCTAAACTCAATAAAGAAAATCCTTGCTACATTTGTCCACTGTCAAAACAAAGAAGGTTATCTTTTGAATCTAATAATCATATGTCTCAAATTCCTTTTGATTTAATACATTGTGATATTTGGGGCCCTTACCATGTGTCATCTTATAATGGTTACAAATATTTCCTAACTTTAGTTGATGATTGCTCACGATTTACTTGGATTTTTCTGTTGAAGCATAAATCTGATGTAGCTTCCATTATTCCTAAGTTCTTCAAGATGGTTGAAACACAATTTGCAGCCAAAATTAAAAAGTTTCGCTCTGACAATGCACCAGAATTACTTTTCACTGATTTTTTTAATTCTGTTGGAGTTCTTCACCAGTTTTCATGTGTAGAAAGGCCACAGCAAAACTCTGTTGTGGAAAGGAAGCACCAACACTTGCTAAATGTGGCAAGAGCTTTATATTTTCAATCTAGATTGCCTATTCAATTTTGGACAGACTGTATACTTACAGCCACATATTTGATCAATCGTACCCCTTCTCCTCTGTTGCACCACAAAACTCCATATGATGTTCTCTACAAAACTTGCGTAGATTATTCTATGTTTAGAGTGTTTGGATGTCTTGCTTTTGCTTCTACCTTATCTGCACATAGAACCAAGTTTGATGCTCGATCCAGGATGTGCGTGTTCATTGGTTATCCACCTGGAATTAAGGGGTACCGCCTTTATGATATTCAAACTAAACAAATTTTCATTTCCCGCGATGTGGTTTTCCATAAGGAGATATTTCCATTTCATACTATAGTTTCTACTTCAGAATTGATTGATCCATTTCCGGATTTAGTACTGCCAGTGCCTAGCTCTTCTGGAGCAGTATCTCCTTCAATTACATCTCATTTCACTCCATATAATGGAGGTTATGAATCTCATGTTTCAATTGCTGAACCTAATGCTTCAAATGGTGAGCAAGTTCATGAATTACCAGAACAAGATGATGATTTTTTTGGGCATACAATGGATATTTCTGAAACTCCTGTTGATTGTCATCCCGAACATAATGTCTCTAATGTTAGAAGATCTTCACGAATTTCAAAACCACCTTCTTATCTTCGTGATTTTCATTGCAGTCTAGTTTCTCAACAAAATGTTCGTCTTCCTAGTTGTTCAACTGCATATCCTTTGCAGAAATTTCTCTCTTATGATGCTTTATCTTCCGCTGATAAAAATTTTGTGCTTAATGTCTCTTCAAATTATGAACCACAATTTTTTCATCAAGCTATTAAATATCCAGAATTGCGTGAAGCTATGCAAGCTGAACTTGCTGCAATGGAAGAAAATAAAACCTGGACAGTCACCCCATTACCTCATGGTAAACATTTTATTGGATGTAAATGGGTTTATAAGATCAAATATCGTTATGATGGGACTATAGAAAGATACAAAGCACGTTTGGTAGCTAAAGGTTACACACAACAAAATGGAATTGATTTTATGGAAACTTTTTCTCCTGTTGCAAAATTGGTCTCTGTTAAAGTCTTACTTGCACTTGCTGCTAGAAATAATTGGCATTTAACTCAACTAGATGTTAATAATGCTTTTCTCAATGGTGATCTTTTCGAAGAGGTTTACATGGATATGCCTCTTGGCTATGACAAAGTAAAGAAACAAGGCATTCAGGGGAAGAAATTTGTTTGTAGACTACATAAATCTATCTACGGCCTTAAGCAGGCCTCACGGCAATGGTACTCAAAATTTTCACAATCTCTTGTTGATTATGGATTTGTTCAATCTAAATGTGATTACTCTTTATTTACTAAAGGAACAAGTTCAACTTTCATAGCGCTCCTTGTCTATGTTGATGATATCATCATCACAGGTCCAAATGATGTTGTTATCAATTCTCTTAAGAATTTTCTTCACTCTCAATTCAAACTTAAAGACCTTGGTAATTTGAATTATTTTTTAGGACTTGAGATAGCTCATTCAGTTGAAGGAATTGTCATGTCTCAAAGGCATTATACCCTTCAGCTTCTTGAAGACACAGGGTATCTCGGATGTAAACCCACTGTTGTCCCTATGGATCCAAAGCTAAAGTTAAGTGCCCATGAAGGTTCTCTTCTTGTCGATGCTTCTATTTACAGGAGACTTGTTGGAAGACTTATTTACCTTACTTTATCACGACCAGACATTGCATATGCTGTTCACAAACTTAGTCAATTTTTGTCTCAGCCTAGAGAACCTCATCTCAAAGCTGCTCATCATCTTCTTCGCTACTTGAAGAACAAGCCTGGTCAAGGTCTTTTGTTTGTTTCAAAGTCTTCTGATACTGATGTTGTTGATTCTATTTTCAAGCTCAAGGCATTTTCAGATTCGGATTGGGGATCTTGTCCAGATTCTAGAAAATCTGTAACTGGTTTTTGCATATTTCTTGGTGATTCTCTTATTTCTTGGAAGGCCAAGAAACAAACAACCATTGCTCGTTCATCTGCCGAAGCAGAATATAGAGCTTTAGCTGCTACTGCAAGTGAGATTTGTTGGATTCAACAACTAATCCACGATTTTCAAATTCAAGTTTCCTCTCCAACGCTGTTATTCTGTGATAATCAAGCAGCCATTCATATTGCTTCCAATCCAGTTTTCCATGAAAGAACTAAACACATTGAGATTGACTGTCATTTTATTCGGGACAAAGTTTCACAAGGCATTATCAAGTTGATGCCATTTCGTTCTCATCAACAGCTTGCTGATTTGTTCACTAAGCCTTTGCCATCTTCTCTCTTGTTTCCTCTTCTATCCAGGATGCCTGTAAAAGATCTTCACAGTTCATCTTGAGGGGGGAGTATTACAACTTGTAAAATAAAATGAGCTGTATGTTTGCTAACAAGTAATGGTTCTGTTGGTCTGTATTTGGTTATAGCATCTAGCTATATATAGGACATGCGGTTGGTAATAATAAAAAAAAAATAGAAAAGAACTAATTTCTTCTTTCTCCTTTTTCTTTTCCTGTTCTTTTCTCTTCACTGCAATACTTTATGCATTATTGAAAATTAACATAAGATTGTGTATAATCGTATATATAGGGATAGATGGCACGTACAAAGCAAATTGTACAAAGTCCACTAGAGGCAAGGCTCCTTGCAAGCAATTGGTGACCAAGGTATGTAAATACTTTCATTTTGTTCATTTGATTTAGTTTTGTTATGACAACAGCAACAAAATGCAGAATTACACATTGATGTATAAAACGGTTGCAGACTGCAAGGAAATCGCTGCCAACAAAAGGAAGAGTGAAGAAGCCTCGCCGCTTTACGCCTGAAATTGTCACTCTTCCTAAAATTTTCAAGTATCACAAGATCACTTATTAAAATGAAACCTTCCCTTCCAAAGGCTTGTTAGGGAAATTGTTTAAGACTCTAACGCAAGTATACCACTTTATCATTATTAAAAATTGGATTAGACCACTTGTTAAAATATAAAGCTTGAAATCGTCAACGTACAATTATTTAACAAAGTTGTTTTACTTTAATTGTATTTCCAATATGAAAATATTTCCAATATAAGTACACACGCTTGGATGATTCATGTTAAGTTTATTTAGTTAAACTATGTGCTTATATTAATTTACTAAAATTTCAAACAGGGAGTTATCCCATAATTTTGGGGTTGGAATTGTGTTCGGTTCACAGTATTGGTGTCAAAATCCTGATGCAGTATCATTTAACTCTCACTATTAAAAATGGTGTTATTTCCAATCTTTATTTTCCAATGACGTTGCCACTGACACCCCTCCCGTCTTCAGGCTGTCGACATCTGCTAGTTGCCCTGACCTTCTTGCCTCTAATACCGAGGTAATTCCTTGATTTTTATTTTCAAACATCTTATTGTTTTTTCCCTTCGATCTGGACTTTTAAGAAGCATTTTTCTTTCTACACTGATAGTTAGTTTCAGGGATCTTATAATAATCATATTTAATATCAGCTTCTTACATAAACTTAAACTGCCAGCTTTGTTTCCAAAATATTTAGGGTTTCTCCTGTTCGGGGGTAAGACTACTAATTACTTAATAATACTAATATGAATTTTTTACGATTACGCTTCATAATTTCTTTGAAGTATAAAAGTTGGTTACAATTTTGATCTCATGGAGATGGTTGAGGTAAATGATATGAAGGGGTTGTATTTTTGTCAAGTAAGCTTGAGTGTGTGATTCTGTCAACAAGAGAAGGGTGGTTTATCGATTTATTTCATGTAGGTGTCTCATTTTTTCGAGATGAGACTTGTGTTTAAGTCTTGGTACATGTTAAGTCATAGTTTAGTGTACAGTTTTTGTGCACAAGCATTTTATTTTGTGATTGTGAAAAGTTTGAGGATTTGAATATACTGATAGCATGATTGACTGCAGTAGGTTATTATGGTTTCTTTATTGGAATATAAGAAAGGCAGCTAGATGAATTAGAATGAAGAATGAAACTGTATGGGTTTGTATTTCATTTACATTCATGAAAGGCACATGCTAAAAAGAATTGAAAAAGTGAAATAAACAAAGTAACCTTTAACATAAACAAGATATGGTGTGCACTTATCATCATTTTGATTTTAGTCGCTCAATTTCTACGTTTCAAGTAAATGTTCTCATTGATTTATCCCTTTAAGATATGGAATGCATACCAAATTTATTCCCTTATTTGGAATGCATACGAGTATCCTGTTTTGAGTATTGTCATAGCTCATTTGGCACTACGCAGTATAAGTGATAACTTAACCCTTAAATATGGTGGGCATGTGAATTCGTCTTTTATAGGTCAACTTGGCCTATTATTGAGGCTGATTTCTCCTCGCGATTCAATCCTTCTTCGCCGGTGGGTCCCTTCCATCGGCTGGACTTCCACCAATTTGATTCTTATTCCCAAGTGCGAAAATCCACGGTCTTGCGCGGATTTCCGTCCGATCAGTCTTTGTAACTTCTCGAATAAAGTTATTTCTAAGATTTTAGCTAGTCGTTTAGCCCCTATCCTTGAACGCATTATCTCTCCCTCTCAAGCGGGGTTTGTTAAGGGACGTTTAATCACGGATAACGTCCTTCTCGCTCAGGAACTGATCTCCCAAATAGATCGGAAAATTAGGGGTTCCAATGTGGTGTTCAAACTAGACATGGCTAAGGCCTTCGATCGCATGTCTTGGTTTTTCATCTTAAAGGTCTTTAGGGCTTTCGGGTTCCCGGAAACCCTTATTGACTTAGTTTGGCGGCTCATCTCGAACTGTTGGTACTCTGTGCTCATTAACGGGTCTTCTGCTCGGTATTTCAAGGGAGGTAGGGGTCTGCGTCAGGGAGACCCACTCTCGCCTTGTCTATTCGTCATTGCGGCGGAGGCTTTCATTCGTGGTCTTCAGTCCCTGACTATCTACCGTCAGATCCAGCGATTTGGAATCCCGAGGGGTTGCCCTCTTATCTCTACCTTATCCTTTGCTGATGACATTGTCATCTTCTCTAATGGTAGCCGCTCCTTTGTCCGGCGACTGCTTCGTTTCATTCACCAATACGAGAGGTGTTCGGGCCAACTCGTTAATCCATCCAAAAGTTGCTTTGTCCATAGCAAGGACTTGTCCCCTTCTCGTGCCACTTGGATCGAGACCATTTCTGGTTTCGAGGCAGCTTCCCTTCCTCTTCCTTACCTGGGTATCTACCTTTACCGAGGTAGAAAACTTAACTCTATCTTCGATCCCTTAACTGATAAAGTGGGAAACAAGATTATCCGCTGGAATGCTTCTCTCCTATCCCAAGCAGGGAAACTAGTTCTCATTAAGTCGGTTCTTGACTCAATGGGTACCCATGTTTTCGCCGCTATGACCCCCACCTCTTCCTTCTACCGTTCTTATCAATCTTTGGTCTCGTCCTTCTTCTGGGCTTCCAAGGACGATACCCGCCGTCACCACTGGGTATCTTGGGACACCATTTGTCGTCCGAAAAACGAAGGTGGACTGAGACTGCGTAATCCTAAGGACCTTTGTGCGGCTTTTGCTTGTAAGCTGTGGAACAGGTTTGGGGCTAACGACTCTTTGTGGGCAACATTTCTCCGTGCTAAGTACTATAGGCTTGCAGGCACAAATTTTTCTGGCACTCCGTCCTATGCTAGTGAGACCTGAAAGCACATGCAGTCGGTTAAACTGTTCTGTGACTCTCACAACGGGCTTACGGGTTGGGATGGTGGATCGTTCTCCATTGCGAAAGCTTGGACATCTGTTCGCACTACAAGTCCTATCCGCCCTTTGTTTTCCTTCATTTGGGATTCTCGAATTCCCCCTAAGGTTTCTCTGTTGATGTGGCATATCCTTCACAATGGGTTGCCGCTCGATGAAAATCTCCAAATGATCGGCATCCCAATCGTCTCCCGTTGTAGATGCTGCAGCGTTGGGAACTCGGAATCCTTGTCCCACCTTTTTTTTGTTGGTCTCTCGGCCAGAGCGTGCTGGAAGTACTTCGGCAATCTCGTCGGAGTTCGTGCCATGGCCACATCTACCCCAGAGCTCCAGTCAATCTGGTGGGCTGGCGTATCTGGTAAATCTCTTCGTTTGATTGTTTTCAGATTGCTTCCCTGTCTGATCTGTTGGCACGTATGGTGCGCGCGGAATAAGGCAATCTTCGATAATAGCCCCATGGACCCCCCGACTATTATAAGGCGTGTCAGGAATGATGTCTTCCTGGCCTTCCGCAGTAGGCCCTTCAGAGGATCCGTGGGCCCCCGCTCAAGGAGACTTGTGGGTCTTCTCTCTATTTCCACTGTCCGGTTTACTGCTAGACTGGGCATTGGCTGAATCCTGATCTTGGCGCGATGTCTCTCCCGCCTCGTTCCCATCCCCCCCCCCCCCCCCAAATCTCATGAGGTTGCTTGTTTTCCAGGTCCAGGTGTCTGTGGACTATTTGTTCGCCCGTTTCTCTATTTGCTTGGCTTTGACTGCTTCTCATGGTAATGCTTGGTTGCGGACGTCCCATTGTCTTGGTGTTCTTCGGTTCTGGGGCTGCTCATGTGATCTTGGTTCTTTCTTCTCTAGTTACCTATCTTGTATCTGATTTGGTTTACGGCTTTCTGTTCCGCTCTGACTTTGTTCCCGTTGTGTTTTGGGATTTTATTCTTTCGCTTATGTCGCTTGCTGGTCTCTGTAGTTACCTACCAGGCTTGTTGGCAGCTATTGGTTTTGTTTTATGTATATATTTTCGTTTTTTTTTAAAAAAAAAAAGAGAATTCCATCATAACTTGTATGGAAAATGCTTATATGCTAGAGTATGCGTTCATTTGTCTATATATATTGGAATAAGAGCGAAGCTCCATGTGCTTGTTCTTTGCTAACCCTTGATCATGTTTTGGTGCCGTTGCTTTACAACAGAAATTTTAGAAGGTTTTGACATACAAAAGGACAAGTGGACATGATGACACAATAAGGAAATATGGCGACCTTACAAAATCTATTACTCAATATCACAGCATGTATTTTTCTTGCAACTTATCCAATCCCACTTACTTCTGCCTGCCCTAAGTATGGCGATTTTATTAGAAAGTGCCAAGTTCTTGAGAAGTTGACAATTAGTGGTGAATTTGCATTACAACTCATGCAGGGGACACTAATTACCCCAAACTCCATTATTGTAGCTTGCATTCTTTTCAATACTTAAGAGGTCTAGTGCGATTTTTAAGTTCTTTGAGTAACTTATTGATTTGATATATGTAAATGCATTCTTCAGGAATGTATACTTGGAAATCTAATTATGATCAACAAATTGTCAGTGTTTGGTACTTCTTTCATGTGCAGCTTTGTAGCTGCTATAGCTTTCTTTAAAGGATTGATTATGTGCCCATAGCATTACAATGTGAATCCTATAGTTGTAGCATATCACTTGTTACTAATATTAAAGTTTTAAATTTGTACTGTATACTGTTGGAAATTTTCAATAAGTGGGCTACATATGTAAATAAATGTGTCTTGCTATTTTGGTGTAAAGTCTAATTAAGTGATCAAATTATGGATTAAAGTTAAAAGGCTTGAAGATATAATTGTCACAGTGTCAATGTGTAGATATAGGGGAGATTCTGATTTGTTGATAGGCCAAATTTGAAAATGTCTGCATTATAAATAAGAGGTTATGGTCCCCAAATTACACAAGCTCAAGTTATTGTCCTAATCTCTTCTATGGAAATAATTCAGATCTAGAGTTTATGCCAATTTGGAAGACCAGGTCGAACTCTTAGGTTTTAGATCTATCTCTTTCTCTAAATCAATTTATTAAAGTGGCAACTATGAATTCAGATCTAATATAAAGTCTAGGGTTTGGGTCAATATGGAAAACTAAACAAATTTTACTTCTAAATCAACAATATGGATTCAGGTATGACTTCCGCTAATTCATTTACTTTTCTCTGATTTCTTCTCAATCAAATCAATATGGATCACATATTCATATTTAAGGTTTCATGGTTAATCAATACAAAAGTATAATGAAATCCTAACAAGTGGTATCAGAGCCACCCATCATTGATTTCATTAAAAAAATTCAATTATGAGTAAGTTTTGAATTGAAAGTTTTTTAGAGTACTATAATAATCTTGCTTAAATTTCAAATCTATATGATTTATGCATCAAGGACTTTTCGAAGATGGTTTTGGTTTTGGTTTATATCAATTTTTGTTGTAAATTGAAAGGCTAATTTATGAAATTGTTATGGTGTGGAAATTTTGATAGATCTAAATGATATATATGTTATCATGAAACAACTAGAATTTCAAAATTATTAACTTATGAGAAATAATCTAACTTCCCTTGAATTCTGAAAATAACTTATATTGGTCAAAGCATTCACATATTTATTATTGTGTGTTTTCTAAATAA
This sequence comes from Allium cepa, assembly GCA_030765085.1. Lineage (NCBI taxonomy): Eukaryota > Viridiplantae > Streptophyta > Magnoliopsida > Asparagales > Amaryllidaceae > Allium > Allium cepa. The sequence goes on along the minus strand of CM060938.1, from coordinate 793,967,884 downwards.
GTCGTGAACTTTAAGGTGAGGAATGTTTTGGATTTGATATGTACAGTCATTTTTTTAATGTTTATAGTATGAACATATATATATATATATATATATATAATTTAGAACCATTTATGTAAAAAATATAAATCTAGTTCTATGGTTATTTTACCTTATTTAACTTTTGATTAAGTAATTTGGATATTTATATAAGTTAGTTAAGGTATTTCAGAAATTTTGGTTAATTGGAAATAAAGTATGTTCTTGAATGTGTTTATATTTATTTTTTATTGAAATAAATTTTAACATGACACTAGTTTAAATTTTGGACCACATAATGATCAATTGCTTTTATATTTTATTATAATTGCATTAAATGTAGTTGTTATAGTAATATATTAATTAATTTATTATCATAAATGCAGTAAATGTGTTAGTCGCAGTAAATTTAACGATGCAGCATGTTTATACTTGGAATAAAAAAGACATGTTATTTATTATATGCGTTTATACTTGATTTTTTTTTATATGTATGACCCGTTAATTAAAAATAAGTTTCGCTTTCATGCTTTGGCTATCATGAAATAGAAGGAGCGATAGTTTTCATATTTTTCCAAAATGCATGGCTACTGACCTTAATTAAGTATTCAAATAATAAACTAAAGATAAAGTGACACGGTAGCATACTATATAGCTATATTATGGTTCATACGCACATTATGGCTGCTGCTTGTTATTTAGTATGATAGTTACTATGTCATTTATGCATAATTTTATATGGCATTTAATTCTTGCGTTCATCTGTGACATTTATTATATGATCTATTCATGATATCTTATATCATACCCATTTAGAAAATGTCATGAATGTAACCACATACTTCAAGTAAAAGACTATGACGGCTATAATTAAATCATGTTGTTATAATTTTGAGATTTTTAGGTGTATTATAGATCTAAAATGCTTTTTGGAATATTTTATAGCACTTGAAATATTGTACATACATTAAGAAATAATTCAAATATATTTTTTGTGTCTCTTTGCCAACTAATGGTGGATATCTTACATTCCAAGTGAGCTAATTGAAATAACATGTCACCAAAGTGACATCTCTTATTTTATTTGTTCATGAAAATGTTTGATATTTATGTGTATTTAGTTGTTCTTATAATGTCATGAAGAACATTCAAAGGTGAGGCAATTAAAAAGGAAAGAGTCAAAAGATCATAAAGTAAAATGTTTCAAAAGCTTTCAAGGATGTGGTATCCTTAGGGATAACCAATTTTAAGGAGTCCTTTATTGAGAATGAAAAGAGTATTGTTAAAATGGTAAGGAGAAACAAGTACGCTTTATATTGCTTGATTCCATAAATCCAAAATAATTGAAACATAAATAAGTACTATATGTAAAATATTGCTTCAAAAGTTAAAGGCACTCAAGTTATTGTTATTTTTCCCTGTACTTTCTTTATTCATAGTATAACCATTTTTAAGATTATTATTAATTTTCTTAAGAAAAAAATGACCTTTATTGAGCTTATTTAACAATGTGGTAAGTAGAAGAGACATTAAAGCATGGTAAAATAGAAAGTACCAATTTATCGTACATTGTAAATAAATATATAAATAAGGATAAAGAAGTCGTTAAGGATTTAGAAGAAAAGAAATAACGTATAAATATATTTATAGCTATTTCTTTAATAGGATATACAGATAAATAAAGTAAAGTTTGCTAGATTTTTTTGAGATATTATTGAGATTTCAGTAATATTGTTTGGATTTGTTTGATATTTCAGTTATGTTGTCATTTAGATAGATTTCGGTTTTCTATTTCTAGTATGAACAAATTTGGTTATTATTACTCATATAGAAATAATAAGAATGATTTATGAATAAATTCAAACATTGTTAGAATTAAAGCTCTTAATGTTTAAAATATAGCTTATATATATTTACTTATGCTAAACACCTCTTATAATGAAGTCTCAAATTTTGATTCGATGATTAATATGATTATTTATTTCCGCTTGCTAAATAATTGTAAATTGAGGTGTAGAATATGATAATATATGATTTTTGTTTGATAATATATATATATATATATATATATATATTCGTTTAAATGTATTTGTTATTGTGCTATTTTATTTTTCTGTATAATTAAATAAATATTTGTTGAATATAATAAATAACTCAAAATTCATATTTAAACGGATAATTTATTCAAACAAATAGTTTATTACAAATTCAAATAGTACAAATTTAAGCTCTCGCTATATTTATACATTTTCAATTACAATACAACTTCGATTACAACACATTTTCACTTTACAGTTTTTCATACATAGTTCACCTCAATACATGATTCACTCAACACTTATGTTTTATCTTCAATTCTGTTCCAGCCTATATTCAGCATCTGAACTATCAGCAAATAAACACCACCGCGGTAAAATTGAAAAAGAAATTATTTTGCAGTGCATAATAAAGTGTGTGTTTTGAAAATATTATTTGCCTCAGTTATTTGAGTTGTTTCTTTTTGATGTGCATGTAAATGTGCATATTTTAACCAAAAAAAATTCATTAGCAAAAAAAAAATATTGTATATATCTTAGTTTTTAATTTTCAGGTTGCCAAAGCAGGAAATAAAGGAAGAATAGCTTGTTGAAAATTGCTTCCTTAGCTAGCCAAAATAAATTGCTCTGCTTGCTAAAAAATTCTGCTTTCATTTCTAGTTTTATTTGAATTGAATTGTTGGTTGCTTGCATTTGCATTTTAAAAAATAAAAAAAATCCATTCATAGTTGCATTGTTAATACACGTTTAGTTTCTGTTCTGCATTTCATCTTAGATTTTGATTAATAATAATGGTTAGACATCGATAACACTTAATTGTATATTGACAATTTGTCTTTTTTTTGAACAATTTAATTTCTTGGTGTCTAGGCTACGGTAGAGTAATAACCATTTATAAATATTAAGGTGATTCGTAAATATTATAGTGGTTGTTCCTCTGAAGGTACTTAAACCTTCGGCTGCATTGCTACGGTGATTCATGGTGCACCGATAAATCCTGCCCGTTACCTGGCTGTGAACTATCTTGTTTATCTAAGACAATTTGTGAGTATACAATTTTGGGTTAACTTAGGATAAATCATTTGTAATTAGACCCTTGCATTCATTTAGTTGCATTAGTTCATGCATATTTAAAAAAAAAATCAAAATCCAAAACTAAAAAAATTTATAAATAGTTCTTAACTTAGTTTTTTTTCCTTTTCCTTTGAAAATTTTCAAATCAAAATTCCAAAAATCTAAAAAAAATTAAAATCAAAAATCAAAAAAAAAAACTTTTCAAAAATAAAGAAAAAATTTGAAAAACCAAAAATCAATTTCCCTTTTGAAAAATAAATTCCATTTGTAAATATTTTTCTTTTACCAAAAAAAACACAAAAACATTCTTGAAAATGTCCGAGTTTCCCCACTTATGTGAAGTTTACAATAGTTGCGAAAATCAATATAATCCATATGATTTCACTCCAAATTCATGTGGATATTTTAACGACAACTATTCTTTAAACGATTTGAATTTTGAACCACAAAATTTTCAAAACGATGACCAAGCTTCAAATCTTGAAAATAGTATTTCATCTTCACTTGAAATCGCTACACAACAAAATCAAGAGATAAATGAGTGGTGCAATTCATATTTGTGTGATAACTCAAGTCAAAATTTTCAAAATAACCAAAATTTGAATTCACTTCAAAATTCAAATGACTTCGAGTATAACCCATGCCACTTCAATTTCGAACTCGAAAATGAATTTCAAACTCAAAATGAAAATGAAAACAACTTTTCAAACGAATTGGGCAATGGAAATAATCTTAACCATGTTACGAGTGAAAATTTTTGTTCTCAACAACTCCAAATCGAAAATTCTCAATTTAATAACTACAAATTGGATTTTGTTGAACAAATGAATGAAATTTACGATGATCATATGGATTTGTTGTTTGAAACTTATATGAAACAACGTGAACAACAAAATCAAATCTCAACGTGTGATGAGTCAAGTGATAATCCACCCTAACCCAAATCGACGATTTTCACATAACAACTTTTGAATTTGATAATGACGATCTTAATCAAGTTGTTGAAAATAGGGTAATTAAGTTGGATTTCAATTCTTTTGAGGGTGAGAAACTCGATTTAAACTTTGATCTTCCTTTTTCTAAAAATTTGAATACGACAACTTTGAATTTTAAACTCGATTTACATGATGAAGTTGTTGATAATCCAATAAAGGAAGTCGAATTTAACGAACATGAGTTTTATGGACTTTTTGAAAATGAGTTGCTAAATTCTATAGGGGACGATTTGAATCACCATTTCGATTTTGAAATCGATGATAAACTTGAATTTGGTGAAAATAAATTTCAAGCAATTGTTTCATCAACCCCGAAAATCATTGAAAATAAAACAACTCATATGGTTCTTAATAAAACGACATTCGTTTTTCCAAATCGACAGTCAACTTCGGAATCTTTTACGAATTGGTTATTCGAGCTTAAGCCATGTCTGGTATACTTGACGAGACAAATGAATTGGTCTTTGGAAGACCGCTTCATTTATTTTTTGACGATATACTTTCTGATCTCGTGTAAATACATTTCATTTTCATGTAAATAATAATAAACGTTTCTTTCACTTAGGTTGACTATGGGGACACAGTCAAAATCAAGTGTGGGGGGAGACTCATCTTCTTCTAATTTTTTCAGGATTAATTTTTCATTTTTCTTCCAAAAACTCAAAAAAAAAATCCAAAAACAAAAGAAGATTTTTTTTTTAGCGTTTTTGATTTATTTTTAAAGAAACACCATAGGATAAATATATGGTTTTGGTTTATTAAATTGAAATTATTGAAAATTTATCTGTCTTAACAAAAATAAAAATGAAGTTGTATTATAAATAACAATGGTTTAACTAGTATATAGGAAGATTCATACGTGTTAATTATGAAATACATCCCAATTGAAAATCTTTGTTTTAAAAGTGGTGAATTTAAAGTAAAGGATATAACTTTTTTTTTGTCTTCTAAGTTAAATGGTGCTAAGATGATTTTGCAAAACTCTCTCTCTCTTAAAAAATAAAAAAAAATAACATCCAAAGTATTCGCTCTCATTTAAAAGTCCTCACGGTTATGCATGGGTGAATTACTTGGAATCTTTGATAAAGATTTTATGTTTTCATACTCATTTAAAAGTCCTCACGGTTATGCATGTATGTAACACATGTAAAAAAAATAGACTTAATAAAAACCACCTACGGTCGATAGGTGTATGCACGAAAGTGTGTGCACTCTCCATGCTCTGTGATCCCCTCACATAAGTCCGAAAGGCAGTGCATGGGTGGTATATCTGGCCTCAGTTTACCTGAGCTAGGTGTGTAATTTTTCTTGCAAATAATGAGAGAGCAAGCAATTGAAATCCTAGCACTATTTTTACTTATTTGATTTGATTTGTTATTGAAAAGAAATGAAAATACCACTTTGATAAACTTTGATAATCAACTAAGGATCCATTTTATAATTACACTTTGTTATCTACCGAAACAACAAATTAAACTATTGTCTATTTGTTATGATAACTTGATTTTTGTTGAAAATTTTGACGAGTAAATGACATAAATTTTCAAGATAATAACCAAAACCTATATTTAACTTATTTGTGTCAATTTAAAAATAAATCCTTCATTTGTAAATATTTTCAAAAATTTGCATTCATCTCTTTGTAAATAAATCTTGCATTTTGTAAATATTTTCATCATGCATTTGGATTTTGTGGGTAGTATCCGTTGAAAACCCTCACGAGACAACACTCGCCCTACTGGGGACACCCAGAAGTTTAACGGCTTGTTGCATACGCTCAATGCAATCGTGCTCCCTACGAAAACGGATTTACCTTAGTTTTAGTTTATTCGAGGACGAATAAAAAGATAAGTGTGGGGGTATTTGATGTGCATGTAAATGTGCTTATTTTAACCACCATACTTATTCTTTTTAAATTAAATAAATAATCATATTGGATATTTTAACTTGTTTAAACCAAAATTCATATTATTTGAAATTGTCACATATTCATCTTCATCCAGGGGCAAAATGGTCATTTTTGTGCATATATTTGAGAATATTTAATTGGAAATTTTTATATTATTTTGTAGGAAATTACACTCAATTATAAGTGGGTTCATGAAGGAATATGCATGCACAAAATGAATACAAAGGAATGAAGATGGAAATAATTCAAAGTGAAGAACATGGAGGACCCCACCTACCCACTACCTAATGTACAAATTAAAGGCTAATGCACATGCTAAAAGACATTTAAAGCTTCATGTACATTTAAGTGGGGGATTATTAAAGCTAATGATAACTTAGCCACCACACTTCCTCCAAGGGCATTTTGGTACTCCCCAAAAATATGCATTAGGGTTTCTAACTTGTATAAATACCCCTTATGTTTCATGTAGCCTCTCTCCTCTTAATTAGTTAGTTTTAGTTTAGAAAATAAATCAAAGCTCTCTTTCTTTCCATGGCTACTTAGACACTTTATTTCATGTAATTTTCTTTTCTTTTATGCAATGTTAATTCTCTTTTATTTACATGCTTCTTCTCTTCTTATGTAATAGTGTAGATTTACCTTTATGCAATTAGATTAGTTGTCTTTTCCATTAGCTTTCATTTTCCTTTCTTTTTGCTTTCATGTTGCTTTCTACATTTGTTGATTTGATAACAAATATGAGAGCTTAATCCCTACAATTTAGGGGTAATGAAGCTCTCTAGTATGTAGATGCAACATTTTGATGTTTATACTCTCTTTTTGTGCTTTAATGGAAACACTTGAAGTGGTTTAATGATGTTGTTTAGCTTTGAATTTGATAGTCTATGTTGTTCATAACAAATATGCTATGCTTAAACAAACATAACACAAATTGCCTCTTCATCTAAATATGATTATGGCAAAGAAGTGAATGTTGAAATTGAAATTTGATAGCCTATATTTCTAAACAATAGTTAATAGGCTATGCTTAAAATAGATTTTTATTTCAACTTTGTTGTCATATTTCATGAGAGTTAAATGTGTATTAGTGGCTGTGTTATAGTTTGATGGTTTATATTGGGCTAATTAATAGCACAAATATATCATACTTATGATAAACACATCAACTAATTACACTAATGAAAAGAAAAGAGAGATCATAACTTCATTTTGTTGATTTATATGATCTAGAGAGTGGATTTATCTCTAAATTGTTCTTTTAACTCCCATATTTTTATCATTTTCTTTTGCTAGTTTTTGTTAGTTTCTTACATTTCTAACTATTCACTCTCGACTTCGGTATAATTTGATTGAATATAATTTTAAAATCATCAATTCTCTATGGATCGACCCGTATTCGCCACGTGCTACATTCGTACGCCATGCGCTTGCGGTTATTTTTAAATTTAAATTCGTTCGACGGTTTGCTAAACCGATAGAATTTCGTCGACGAACACTTTTCATATTTTCTGGCAAGGTCCAAATATATGTGCACGAACAACTTGTAATACTCACAGTTTATCATCGTGCATATCATAAGGCCGTTTCCAAATTCCATCCCACAGACTAGTGCAATTGCACACATGTACAAATCGAATATAAATGGATACGGCACATGTATTACACAATTACACATATATACATGCATATGTATGCATGCATATACATGAACATGTGCATGATATTTCAAAATCAATGAGAAAATGTAGGTTCAAAGGCAACCCAAACCATAGTTTAAATGGGTTAACTTGAATGCAAATGAACTCAACATGATAGCGATTCAAGCATAAACATGAAAACAAGATCAAAGTAGGGTGCAAACAGACTTAGAGCAGACAACTCAACAAGCTAGTGCAACAGTAAGAGACAAGACATGCTGCACCAGATTCAAATCAAAACAAGAACATGCCAGCAATGGATGGTCAGAGAAATGCAATGGTAAAAAACATAGCCAGCAAGTCTAACAAAATCAGTGCAGACCACAACACAACGCAACACAGACCAGGAAATGAAATGACTTGAAGAAACTGCATAGTTAACTCAAAAAAAACTAAATTTGAACCAAAATTTAAGTAGTGAACACCAGACTCCAACCAACACCACAATTCAGAGAATACAAGTGCACAAGGACATGTGAGCACATGGATGAACACAGCAGTTCAACATGGGTGAATCGAAGCAACTGAAAATAGAACTCAAAGCATAGTTAAAGCATGCAACACAGTAGTGAATCGGTAGGGTATACATAGAACTCAAGTGCTCTTATCAGAAGCAGAAAAAGAAAGCACACTAATATACATATATGTATATACATACATATATATATATATATGTGTGTGTGTGCATATTGAATAGAAAAGCAATTAAGAGCTTCAAATGAATCAATGTGTACTAAAACATCTTAGGCCAATAACAACATATTCAAGCGCATAGAAATGTCTGGACTCAAGGCAGATAGAAATAGTGATATGTAAACAAGCACAGTGACATGTATACAAGCAAAATCTGAAAGCAAGCACTAGAAGCGGACAAAGCAGCCATAGCAATCATATACTCAACCCAGCAACTAGCCCAGTCAAAAATATATGTAATAGAGGAGACATCAATACATATATACATGTACCAATCACACACATATATGCATACATATATGAATGTATGTATATACATGGAGAAAATAGGTTACTAGTACAAGACAATGCAAGGCGAACATCCAAGACTCCAAGTCCAGTCCAATGAAATGACAAACCAACATAGCGTGACAATAAAGCAATGTACATGGTTCATAATACGGTAATTATTAGTAGCAATTCGAAAAAAGTCAAGAAGTGTTTCAAAAAAAGGTAAAACAAAAACACTGTTAATGTGTTCAAAAAATAAAAGATTATCCGTTGCTGTGAAGTCAATCAGAGGATGTTGACGTCAACAAATGAACAAATCAGATATCAGGAGGTCAGCACTTCTCAAATTCAAGTCGTAGGAGAAAAGAACAGAAACGGTTCAAAAAATCGAATATATAAACAAATTAACAAGTCAAAAATCATCTCATCGTTCGATCAAAAATCCATGGCCGAGAAAAGCAACTGACAAGTTCAAATAGAAATATACAAATGAAAATACAGGGAATCGGACCCTATATAAACCCAGGTCACATCGGCATTACAAAAATTCAAGTTCAAGCAAAATCAGAGAGCAAGGAAATAAATCATGAACCAATCCAGAAATCGAATCAAGTAGAGTAATAATCAAAATCAAAAAGGGGCAAAATCACATACAACTTTCACAAAGTCGAGCTCTACACAATTGAAGCTGCAGCAAACTATCAAGGCCAGCGAATCGATTGGCGAAGCCAATCAAGTGAAAGCATATTTCATTCAGTCAATTTCCATGTGGCGATTCAATTTTCGAAAACCCTAATTCCAGATTACAAGAGAAACAGGGTGGCCGAAGTTACTACACAAAAGAAAAGGGAAGACGTCTTTATTTTAATTGTTTATTGGGTCGGTCTTATCCTTTTTTGTTTTGGGCTTAAAATTTTAAATAGGGTTTTGAGTTTAGTTTTTCATTTTCATTTGCAATTTTCTATTCTAAAATTTGTAAATTTTAGTTGTGTAACTAAGTACAAACTACAGGGCGTAGTTTGAGAATTTGCAACTCAATGGCTGAGTTGTGGCGGAATTTTAAGCTTAGAGTTAGGTTAGTCAAGTTAGCAGGTGTCACAAGTTTACGTGTGTTTGTAAGCGTCTGACTACTTAATTTCTTGTAGAAACCCTGAGAGCAGCACGTAGGCGGGATTTTACCGAAGCTGGGTAAATCCGTTTGTGATTTTTACCGCAGTACTTTCTGTTATTATTTTTATTTTCACAATAATTTTTATTATTATTAGTACACACTATTCACCCCACTCTATGGTGAAAATGATCCTGCATGTGGCACTAAAGATAGCAAATATTTTATTAGTATTCTAAGCGACTTAAAAGCTGCAAGTTTTATAAGCCCTCACTAAGAAAAAAATTATAAGATGGGAAATGCTACAATTTTTTAGGATGTTGAGTTTGGAGGGAGAAATAAAATACAGATCATTGTCTTTAAGAAGAATCATAATCTTGATTCAACTACAGTTTCTTCTTCGGATAATATATAGGACTTGTTTCCTTTCATTAATAAGAAGTAAATTAAGAACCATAACGAGACAATGTTAAACAAAATTTTAAAGTATATATCATTGTCTTTAAGGAGAATCATTATCTTTGATTGAACTACGGTTACTTCTTTGGATAATATATAGGACATATTTCCTTCCATTAACAAGAAGTAAATTAAGAACCATAACAAGACAATGTTAAACAAAATTTTAAACTATGTATCATTGTCTTTAAGGAGAATCATTATCTTTAATTGAACTATGGTTACTTCTTCGGATAATATATAGGACATGTTCCTTTCATTAACAAGAAGTGGATTAAGAACCATAATAAGACAATGTCAAACTAAATTTTCTTCAAATTAAGGTTATTGTTACAAGAAAACAAACTCAACAACCTCAAAGTGCAAGATCGCTAAGGAAATCCACTTGAAAAGAAGAGATGCTATTGTAATGACTACATATTATTTTTTCATAAAGATACATGTTGGATTAGAGAAGATGATTCTTTGGACTTGCATCGATCCATACAAGATGTTTCTTTGGACAGTTTAATGGTGAATTAGGTCCAAGTCAAAATGTTCTAGGTCAGCCTCAGAATGATTGAGACATTTTACTTGTATGCACTGTATATAGTATTGAGATGGACACGTGTGATGTAGCCTTGAGATATTGTTTGTTTACGGTTCGACTACTATAATATTATATGTTACTAAAAGATTTTGTTGTTGTCAGTATAATTTATTATATGCATTGTATTTAAATGCGAAATCATTATGTTTTGAATGCGATATTTGTTATTATAATTTCATTTTGACATTGTTGAGATATACGTTATCACAGTGATTTATGGTCGAATGAAAAAGAGCAGTGAATTGGTATAAAAAACTACTTAAATGTCGTTAAGTCGTGTGTGAAGCATATGACGACTTCATCTTCCCATGTGCGTAGAATGGGTCTCATGCTACTATATGTGTGTGCATGTAAAAACATACATATATACATATCACGTGGTAGTATTGACCGTCTCTTTCTTCATCAACCATTATACTTCATCTTCTCCATCTAATTAAAATGTCACAGAAATAAATAAATCGAAAAGAACAATATCAAAACGATTTAATGGAAGAGTCCATTCATCGAAGTGCTCTTCAATAGTGACGTCAATAATCGACAACACTACAAGTTGCAATCTTCTAGTCATGGTAACTCTGTGGAGCTCTGACCGATGATATTTATTCAATTATTAGTTGGTTTATGACTAGAAATTCAGTATAAAATAAATCTAGAATTTGAACTCTTCTCTTCACATTCTATCATCTCAGATCTACTTTGAATGAATAATTTGAAAGAATGTTGAACTTTCCTTTTTATTCCAAATAAGCTCTATTACAAATCCTTAAATTGGTTCTCAACTAGGGTTGCAACTCCTTTCTTTCAATATTTATAAAATGAAGTGAGAGAAAAAATGTCCCCTAAAATAGGACCCTTTGGGTCTTATTTATAGACGTTGGCGGCCATGCTTCCGCTCATATGCCTTCAGTTGAGTCAAAGGGTTCCCTTTTTATATACAATTGCGAACCTTTTGACATAGTGGAAAGGTTTTGTGTGCTTACGGGCTTCGTTGAAGGGTCTGTTTCCTTATTGCCTCCATAAGTCATTCGCTGTTGTCGAAAGATTTTCCATATACCGTGAACCTTCCGTTCTTGTCAGAAGGTTGCTTCTCTACTCATTGTTGACTAATGATTCCCATCTTCCTTATAAACTTTTCGATGTTGTTGAAGGGTGTCTTGTATGTTTCTCAACCCATCCGAAAGGCTTATTATGCTTCCGAAAAGGTCATTACGTAGCTATTTTTACTTGCTTTGACTCCTTCTTTTCCTTCCAATTCTTCAAATACTAGAGACGAAACCTTTCAACCCTCTGAAAGGCTTCGGGTCAACGAACTTCAACGCTTGCATCCCATTGGAAGCTTTCGAAGGTTTCAGGTGCAATTTTCTTTTCCTTGTGTGCTTAGGGATCTTTTGTCTTATCCGGAAGGTTAATTTTTAGTGTAACATTTGCCTCACCCCTATTCAAAGGGATGCACTTGACATTCCAAGTCATTACCGAAAGCTTCAAAAAAAAATTGCCTCTTGATCTTCCCGCGTCGATCTAGAGCGCCTACTTGAGTCTAATTCGATGGTCAAGAATTTGGGCGACTTTTCTCTATATAATATGCTTCTTCTCTTTCTTCTACACTTACCTAAAATCAAAATTTCCACAAACAAGTAAAGAAATCCTTACAAATTTTCCATATCTCAACTATTTCGGCAAGGTATTTTGAATTTACTCTATAAGCTCTAGTTTTATTTTCTCCATCATTAATTTCTAATCAGATTTTCAATTTCTGAATTTGAAATCAAATTGGGTTTTTTTTTTCTTTTTCTTTATAAACTTTATCTATGGTTTAGGATCTCAAATCGGTGGTGTTTTCCATGGGAAAAGCCCTCATTTGAAGAGCCTAATTCTTATGTCCAAAACATTTAAATTCAACCCTCGACTTCCTAAGATTGATTTCGGTTCATTTTTCCATTCACAATATTATGCTATGCTTCATAATCAAATTAATTTGATTTCAGATGAGGATAATCTTGCTAACAGATTCATCTTACTTGTTTCCTAAGAAAAATTTGAAATGGAATTTATTGTCGAGTATAGACTTTCTTAAACCCGCTATGCAAATCTGGGCCTTGCCAACACACAACTGGGTGACGTGAAATGTCTTTCCTACCCCTTCGGAAGAATCCAAGGCAGCAAAAATTAGGTTTATCTTTCCATACCTTTCGTCAGTGCCGGAAGGTATTTTAGCGTCACCTTACCATTGTAGCCGGTAGGTTAAGTAAAATCAAGGTTAGACCTTATGGCCAAGAGCTTTTCGACCAGATTAAAGGGTTTAAACCTTTCATTCACATGCCTCCGACAATGCTGAAAATTTTTAATTCCAAAAGTTGTACCTTAACACTTTTGGCCACACTTTCCTATAGTAGTAATGTGTTTGTTTTCATATTTAGAGAGCTTTATATTTCAAAATTTATTCATGCCGAAAGGTCTTGCCACTTGATTTAAGTTGTACTTGCAACGGGCCCAGGTTTTCATAAGACCTTTAGCATTGTCGAAAGGTATCAATTTAGGTAAATATCTCACTTTTTTCTTTTGGCCCGGAAATTTTAACTTCCTTGACCAAATTGGCAAGGTTAAGCAAGTCCAGTAAGCAATTTATAGGGTGAATTGTACAAGAAACTGATATTGGATGGTATTAACAAGTTTAAGGATTGAGAGAACCAATTCTTTTTTGTTAAATGCTTTTTTGATGTCCATGGGGAATTTGCTTCACCTCGTAAGTTCATTGCGATACCTTCTTTGCTTTCATCTATGTTTCTTGTCGACTAATCTTTAATCTTTCTCAAGTGAGCCTCCTAAAGTACTCATCAACGTGGATCAAGAAACCGTCAACTCATCAACTGTAGCTCCAAAACATCTTAGGAGTAGGTTGACACTTTTGACCTTTTCAAGTTAAGGAAGCATTCCTTATCGCCAGCTGACCGAAAAATTCTTGGTACACCACCTTCCATTGTATACACTCCCCAAGGAGTTCCTTCCTATTCTCTGGGCAACACTGATCATTGCTCTCCGTTATCGTCGATTGGTCTTGGTGTTTCAGATATCTTATTAACTTGACGTTGTTTCCTACTGATTTTTCGAACTCATTTTATCTGATTCATATTTTCTGTTATTTGATATGGCTCCTCCCAAGGTTGTTATGCCCTTAAGAGAAGTTCCCACTCCTTCATCCTCTATGGATGCCTCATAAGTTATGGAAATTTTTCCTAGTTCCATGAAATCCCTGAAAAGAAAACGGGCAATGCCTCCTAAGGAGGCTCCTCCAACCAAAATGGCAAAAATCATCGATATTGATGAGGGAGAAGAAGACACTTCCCCGAGAAAAGTTTTAACAAATCCAGTTGTTGAAGCTATGGAAATTCCTGTAGAGCTAATTCCTCCTTCTCCTGCTCCCATTTCGCCTATTTCGATTTATGATTCTCCAACTTCGTTGGTATAGATGTAGATGGTTCGTTTTGGAACCCTTTCCAGGCCTCATACTTTTCGATAATCATCGTTTTCTACTTCTTTGCCAACTAATTTCGGCAATCTTGTTAAGTCTATTCTTCAGTCAGAACCCTTCTTTCCTCTTTTCCACCATCTTTTACCCCAAACTTGGTGGAAATCCGCCGCTCTCTTATGGAGCAAAAGCTTTTGATAGTAATCAATCCAATTATCAATGGGTCCTTTTAGTTGCTAATTTGTATTTCATCTTTTGTCGTAGATTACCAAGAATTGGGTTTCCCTTAACGAATTTGTTTCTACACTTTCCTCTGGGTCCTATGGGCTTCAGGAGGAGAATGTTGAGAAGTTTAAGTATTAAAAGGACAAATTCATCTTTGAATTTTTCTCTAAGTCTGTTTTGTATGAACATGACAAGTAATCGTAAATGTGTACCTAGTAATTGTCTTACGAACACATGTTTTTTATAATGTTGTTTATACTCAGCTTTCTTCTTTATTGTGCTATTTCAGAATATTAGTTCATTAGTTAGCGTTGTCCGAAGAGACACTCTTAGTCAATATGTTAACCTTAGAAGGTTCTATTCCGAAAAAGCACCTCTCTTAAAGACTTCCAAGCTAGCAAGATATTTCTTTCTTCAAGACTTGCAAAAACTATACTTGGAATTCCCTCGCCTTCGTTTTGACTTTCTTGATGAAGAGAAAAGAACTTTCTTGAAGGAAATTAGAACATTTCAATCAAAATTGATTTGTGTTCATGATAGTCCCAATTGGAGAGTGGGATTACAGCAAGTGTCCTTTGGTTATTACCCCAGAAGAAGTCACTATTTCATTCGACTCATTTGCTATGCTTTCTGTTAACACCCTAGGAAAAGTTAGGAATGTTGTCTCTCAACTTTAAACATAAATGAATTGATTGTTGTATATTTTGTCCTTTTATCTATATGAGTTGTGATTCTTTATGGTGATAACAAAATTATCTTTTATCTATACTCTGATCCTATTTTATTTTTCCTTATTTAAAATTGGAGCCTCAACCATCTACTACTTCTCCAACTCAAAGCTTGATATCCCGAGTTGATATTATAAGGGAAAGGCTGTTAAGTGAGTGTGGAGCCACTGCGGCTCAAGATGAGACGTTATTAAAGCGCTTTAGTGGTAACACGGGGGTTGCTTAAAGGTATAAAAGACACCTTACCAGAAAAGTCATAGTTAGAAATAACTAAGATCACATCGACCGTCTTGACCCTGAAATTAAAAGGAAGGATGAGGTGATCATTTCGCTTAAATGCCAAGTAAAGTCGAATCTAATAATTGACTTCGATAAGAGGATGTCTACACTTATCTAGCGAATCAACGATCTACGGCTGAAATTAAAGGATAGTCAGGAACAAAGTGCCTCTCTAGAATTTATTTTTAGTGATAAAATATCAAAAATAAAATTCCAGTTACACAAGCATCTCCATCGACTGCACAGACTACTAGATCAAAACGCCTCGCAGCTCAGAACTTTCCTACTATGACTAATCATCCCCCAGGCTTAGATGAAAACATGGTGGGAAGCTGGTGTCGAAGATTAATATTTGAAATCAGATAGTACTTTGACGAGCAACAGAAAATTAAGTATTCCAAGACTATTAACGATTATGCTGCCAAGAATCAAAAATTGGAACGCAGCATTTACTTGCTCAATAAACGTATTGCAGAGTTGGAAAGGGAAAACAAACCCTTAGGTGGAAGATAGGGCCTTTGATCGTGCCCTAAAGACTAACATTAAAGAAATTGACGATAAGAACACAATCAGGGAGAAAGAGAAGAAACTTAAGCAAGTTCTTCAAGTCACAATCAATCATGTTGCCAATCCTTCGGTGGTGGAAACCCTCAACAAATTGTCTCAAGATTTATAATCAGTGAATTTGGGTCATGTGGCTTTATCTCATATATAACTATATTGTGTGTAAATGACTTTGTAAATTATGATAATTAGGTAAATGTCACTTGATGTGTGATCCTTTGTAATGAAATCTTTAATATGCCTTTGATTTGTTCATTCAGCGGCTTTTATTCATTTCGAGTCTTTTGCCATCCCTTTTCATTCCATTTTTCTGGTTTAGGAGCTAATGTCCAGGACTTAAAGATAGTGGCCTTCCCATCTGTTATTTTAAGAGTATATTCCGTCCCAAATTTGGGGCATTTGAGATGAATAGTAATCTGAAGTCCTTGCTCCCAGGTTAGCGTTTAAACAAGTAATAACCTTTGATACCTAGATTCGGGTATAATAAATTATCATTTGACAACAATTTGGAACCCGAATTCGAGCTTTCGATGGTTAGTGTTTCGAACCCCAAAACCCAGATTCATGTATTAGACTTTGAAATCTGAATATGAGAATTTTGAATTCTAGAATACTCTTTTGAACAACATGTTGATTTGGTGTCAATAGTAGGAGAACAAATGACCGTCTTTAAATCATAAGCATCAGAAAACCAATTTAGCAATAGAAGACCTGAACACCACTCATGATAGTAAATAATAGAAGACCAGTGTACCATTTCTGGTAATTGATAGATAGTAGAAGACTAGAATACTATTTCTGGCAAATGTCTGCGAGAAGAAGTCGGTGACTTCTCTCTAATTCTTTTCGCCAAATGTGCCATCTTCAGGCTTTGACATTGTTTTCATGCATATTCTTTCTCAAGCATGAGTTTTTTTTATTCACTTGCTTTGGCCTGTTTCAGGTGGAGACTCTTTATTCCAATTAGTGCTTACCTAAACATTGCCTATTTCAGACTATTTCTCATTTTAGATATTGCCACTTTCTGGTGGTTGCCATTTTAGGCGGTGCCCATTTTGGACATGGACTTTCTTAGTCCGTCGGACATTTCCTTCGATTTTCCGGTGTGCTCGGCTATCTTATTTTGAAGTCATGCCCGAGGATTTACCCGACCTCCCTCCAGGAGGTGCCTTAACCTGGCCATAGCGTGATGCGGCTAAGGGCTTGTTCAGTACCCTAGTCAGACCATAACGTGGCAGACCAAGGATTACCCGTCCTCCCTCCATGAGGTGCCTTATCCTGGCCATAGCGTAATGCGGATAAGAGCTTATGCTGCTTCAATCTAGCAATTTCTTATTTTGGCACGGATAAAGGCTTACGCCCTCCCTCCAGGAGGTGCCTTGACCTGGCCATCTTGGCATGACTAAGGGCTTTCTACCACTATTGGTAGCCTACCATTTAACGTACTTCAAGTTTAAGGAGAATCGATCTCCCAACCATGTAGGTTTGCTTTTTGAGAACAGAGTTTCTTATTTCATGATTATTTGAATCCTTTACAAACTGCTTGATTTTTTTCTTATTATAAGGAGTGCAGGTACATCCCTTTACAATGTCTCGCATTAATCCGTTTCATTCCCCTTTATCGGGTAAAAGTTGCAATGCGATTCTTTAAGTTTCTTTTCACATTCTGACTTCTTTTTATGAGAAGATTATTACCTCGGCTTCCTTCTCGGCAAGGAGTAGGTATTTTGCCGCAATAGTAGGATCGCATTCTCTAAGAATTTTTAATTTCTAAGCTATTTTTGATCGGTGTCCAATCCCCTTCGGCCACAATTCAAATACGTTGAACATGCTAGTATATGATTTTTGCTTGATGATAACAAACATATATAAATATTCATTAAAATGTATTTGTTATTGTACTATTTTATTTTTCACATGATTAAATAAATATTTGTTGAATAAATTAAATAACGCCGAATTCAAATTCAAACAAATATTTTATTCAAACAAATATTTTATTACAAATTTGGATAGTACAAATTTGAGATCTCACTACATTACACATTGTCAATACAATTTTGATTACATCATAATTTTTCAATTTACATATTACTCCTCACTACATATTCACTCAACACTCCATCTTCAACTCTGTTCCAGCTTGGATCTAATATCTGAGTTATCTGCAAAATAAACACTAACGTAGTAAAATTGAAAAAGAAAATATTTTGCGGTGCAAATTAAAGTGTGTTTAGAAAATGTTATTTGCCTCAGTTATTTGGGTTGTTCCTTATTTATTTATTTTGAATTCGTCATACATGAACAATTTGTGACATGCACAGTGTATCACTGTACATGCAATGAGGCCATGCACACCAATATACACTTGATAAAACTACAGGGCAGGTGAGCGCAAAATCAAACCCGAGCCATTAGCTGGATTCAACTCAAGTGCATATGAGTCTCGACCAAATCAACTAAAATACAAGGCAACCCATACTTGTACAGACCATTCAAATTCAAGACAACATGAATTCAATGTACAGAACTGAAGCAATAATAGATCAGAAAGCAACACACCAGCAATGTACAAGCTACTAAAGCCATAGACAGTGATACCAGAAAAGGAACCGACCAGTTTCAACATCAACAATGCAACCTAGCATGAATATATACACAATTCAATTCCAAGCCAAAACGGTGATCGAGTGTCAAATGCTTCAAGGCTAACAAGACTGCAACAATAAAAAGACTCAATCAACGTCTGTTCATATATGGGGTATAACCAGATCAAATAACACATGGTCAGTCCATAATGAATGCAAAACTAAATGAACCAGAGGACACAATAAACAAGTATGCACAAATGAAATCAATGTAGTTTTCAAATCAATGTATACATGAACACTTGAACTAGACTCCAAGAAGATCGTAGAAAAATCAATGGTAGCATACAAGTAGATGCAAAACATGAAGCATCAACATCAGTTCAGGTATAGGTGCAACTAATCAGATAAATGAACTGGGTCGATTCAAATGATACCAGATCACGTGGCAATAGAGCATGGAAGTGAAGTCTCAATCAAGACTTCAAGTACAAAGCAACAACCAGAGTCAATATCAAACCAAACTGCAACAACACACACACACACACACATGTATGTATGTACATATATGGTGATACACAAGTTCAATACACTAGACATGAAGCAACTGGAATCAGACTCATAAAGATCAAAATAATCCAAAATCAGACATGTACAAGTTCATATGAACAGACTCGACGCATAGGTAGTTTAAATCAAAGCAGAACAAGGATAAAACAAGTAGTGGTAACAACTTGACTCAAGCACAATCAAATCGAAGTGCGACCAGAACAGTTCAGTTGTAGACTCCAACCAAGCTATGTTCAACCAAGTGTATCAGCACCCCAAGTACAAAGCAGTGCAAGTCAATGCAAGTGGACAGTGCAACCAAGTGCAGACATTCATGTATGCAACCAGACTAAGGCAACAACAAGCTTCAAGAACTCAAGTGAAACCCATACAAGACCAGTGCACAAGTGAAGCTTCAACCAAGACACAGTGCAGATAAATTTAACTCGAAACAGACCAGCTTCAATAGCACATGAAGTCTCAAAGAAGACCAGGACAGTGCACCATAAATATACTCAAACAAATGTACAAACCAGCATGACAAAATATAAGACCAGAACATAATCACATAGCAGACTTTAACATACAACAACAATGATCACATCAGTTCAGATCACCAGCACAATGCAAACCAGACTCGAGTAAACCAGAGGTGAATACAACAAGACAACAATCTCATCAATGCAGACCTATGCAAACTCTACAAGTGGAACCCGAGCTAATCACAATACAGCAAATATAACAAAGACAACCAAGTGCATAGGCACACAAATCACACACACACACCACATACACACATACACACATGTATGTATGTATGTATGTATATACATGGAGAAAATTGAAGTGCACCATACCAGCAAGCACTCGGGTTGACAGAAAAGTGTTTAAAGTTAACAAGTCAAAGTAGTTTGAGCAAAGAAGTGTTTAAAAGAAAATCAAGCCGTGGGTCATACATTTTCAAACAGAGGTTTATGAAATAACATAAACAAGTCGAAGTCTCAAA
This sequence comes from Allium cepa, assembly GCA_030765085.1. Lineage (NCBI taxonomy): Eukaryota > Viridiplantae > Streptophyta > Magnoliopsida > Asparagales > Amaryllidaceae > Allium > Allium cepa. The sequence continues at coordinate 793,947,625 of CM060938.1, read as the reverse complement.
AATTCGAATTCCATGATCTTAGGAGCAAAAGAAGGAACCGATTCAAGCAAGTGAAAATGTATCCGCAACGTGTAAACAATGAAACAGTCAAGATTAATCACAAGCGCTCAAGAAAAATCAAATGGAGAAGTGAAAATTACAGAAGAATTCAAACAAAATTATACGAACGAAAATTAAGGGATCCATTCCCTATATAACCCAAAATCATCATCGGCAAATGATGTATTCGAGTTCAAGTGAAATAAGAGAGCAAATAACTAAATCTCGAACAAATATATAACTCGAATCAAAGTCAAGCAAATTTAAAAACGAACAAGAAATTCACGTACCAAATCATAACATTTAAGCTCGACGCAACTTGAAGCCGCGACATATTATTCAAAGCTAGGATCAATTAATAAAGCCAAGCCGAAGTGAATTCAACACTCAGTCGATCGATTTTTAAATCTGTGCGTCAAATTTCACAAAGCCCTATTATTTGGAAGAGGAACAAAGAGAGATTGACAGAAGCCATTTTACACAGAAAAGAAAAGAGAGGAGACATCTTCTTATAATTAAACTTGGGTCGGTCTCAAATTTTATTTTAGGCTCAAGTTTTATATAATATGGTTTTGTTTTTATTATTTAGTTCTTATTTTGTTTTGTAATTTCAATTTTAAATTGTGTCACTTTCTAGTCGTGGGACTAGGTTATGAACTACGATGGTATAATTCAGGAATTCGCAATGTAGAGTTGTGGTAGGGTTTTGAGCGTAGAGTTAGATTAGTCGTTAGCAGGCGTCACAAGTTTACGTGTGTAAGTTTCTGACTACTTAATTCTAGTAGAAACCTTAGGGGCAGTACGTAGGAAGGGCATTGCCAAAGCTGGGTAAATCTATGTTGTTTTATTTCTGCTTTTATTATTCTGCTATTATCTACGCTGCAATTATTTTATATATTTCCGCATCAATTTTTATTATTATTAGTATCATCCTATTCACCCCCTCTTTGGGGTGAAATCGATCCTACACGTGGTATCAGAGCTAGGAACAAAAATCAATTTTGTTTTAAGAATTTAATTTATCAAAAACCAGTTTTTTTAAAAAAATTGATTTTTTAGAATGACTTCTTTTAATAATACTTTTGTTGAGGGTTAGCCCATAGTTAGACCATCTATGTTCAATGGTGAATATGCTTACTGGAAAAATTGAATGAAATTTTTTCTAAAATCTTTGATGCTTGGAATATTGTTGAGACAGAATATAGGACACCTACTATAGTGGTAGATAATTAAGAAATAGGAAAATCGATGGATCAATGGACAGATCTTGAAAATAAACGGCAGAATGCTAATGCTAAAGCTATGAATTCTATTATATGTTCATTGGATCAAATTGAATTTAATCGTGTCTCACAGTGTCTAACTACGTAGGAAATTTGACATACACTTGAAGTGACTCACGAAGGAACTTCCCAAGTCAAAGAATCTTGCATTGCCATGATTAGTAGCGAATATGAAAACTTCATAATGGGAAAGGATAAAAGTGTCAAAGAAATGTATGGACGACTTTCTAATCTAGTATACAAATCAAAATCACTTGGAAAGCCATGCACAGAGCTGGAAATAGTTCGAAAAATCCTCAAAATTCTTCCACGAAATTCTGAAGCAAAATTTACTACCATTCAAGAATCAAAGGATTTGAAACAAGTTAAAGCTGAAGAACTCATTGGAAATCTCACCACTTATGAGCTAGAAATGAAATTCAAGGAAGAATGTGAAGGAGATGATACGCGAAAGAAATCAATAGCTCTCAAAGGAATAACGGAAAGTGATGATGACGATAATGATGATGGAGCAGCTGAACTGGAGCTGTTAATAAAGAGATTCAAAAGGTGGAACCATAAGTAAGGAAATCCAGCTCTAATTCAACAACTGAAAAGTAAAATAGTCAAAGTATAAGACAACTCAGCAGAGCAGGAGATCATATGTCACAAGTGAAACAAATCCGGTCATATCAAGCCAAATTATCCTCAGAATCGACTCAGCCAAGGAAAGAAACCGAAATGGAGAAGTTTTGCAGCTACTTGGGATGAAACTGATGAAGATGATAAAGCACTTGCAGTGAGAGTGAAAAAGGTCTGTGTCTTCAAGGAGAAACAACTGACAGTGATGAGATGAGCCAAGTGAGGTATCAAAACTTACTCATTTGGAATTACTTATATATTTTCATGAGGTAAATGGCTGTTTTGAACGACGTAAGGAGAAGTACGCTAAAATTGAATCACAAAGAGACAGTTTAATATAATTAAATAAATAGCTTGATCAATTGGTTAAAAACTATTGAAACAAGTGACCTAAATGTGATAATTATCCATCATTCGAAGAAGAAATTAAAAAAATCAGAAATTAAAATTAAATCACTTGAAAATGAAATTCTAATTTTGAAAGAAAGTGAAAATACTAGGAGCGAAAATTCTATTAAAAAGTGCACTCAATTATTGAATGAAAATGAATCTCTCAAAACACAAGTCCGACAATTGTCAACAGCTTTAGGAAAATTTTCCAAAGAAGAAAGATTGCTAAATATGTTATTAAGGAAACAAACTGTTAATGCTGTTAGATAAAGACTTGGATACACTCAATCTAAAAGAGTTAGAAGTAAAACCAATCGTGTCAATCCGAATGTACAATTTGTAGAAAAATTGGACATAGTCACAATAATTGCTGGTATAGACCCAAACACGTGAAAACCATACCAATTTGGGTTCCAAAAGGAACAAATATAAATTGTCTTTGGTCTACACAAACTTATTTTTCATAAAATTTTGTCACTAACAACCATGGGCCTATAAAAACAAATAGGTTATGAAAAGATTTTCTCGTATAGGTGTGGTGGTAGGCTTAGGAACAATAACAGTGTTACCTGGATTTTGGCTGTCCCAAGCACACGGCGGGAGACAAATCAAAGTTCCTTAGTCTAGTACAAAGGTGGCAGAATCGCAATGGGCACAAATGAAAAATTATCGGTAAAGGTAAAATAGGCAACGGTACATTTATCTTGAACAATATATTAAATGTGAAAATCTGTACCATAATCTGATATAAATCAGCCACTTATGTGATAAGGAAATAAATATTGATTTTGATTCCAATTTGTGTAAAAATATTGACCTATCATCTTTTCATCCTTGAACTATTTCATATAGATTTGTTTTGGACTAACGATATTGCAAGTTTAGGTGATAAGAGATATTTTGTATTGGTTGATGATTAATCTAGATACATGTGGATATATTTGTTTATATTACTGCTTTTAGATCTGACTTTATGTTCACTAGTTGTTTATGTGCAATGTTTTCAATCAAATCCTTAAGAAATCACATTTTAAAAGCTGTAAAATGATTATAAGATATTTGTTGCAACTTCATGGTCCAATCTATGATATCTATTTCATGATAACTTGAGTCAAAGGGGAATTCAGATGCAGATTACACTGATAGTCTAGCTGATAGAAAAAGTATTAATGGAACATGTTTTATGTTTAGACATTCATTAGTTGCATCATTTTCAAAGAAAATATTTGCATATTTTTCATTTCAATTGATTTACAATTAGCAATTTTTTTTTTACAAAATCCCTCCAGAAAATAGTTTTTGTTGACATCGTTTCACATTAGGCATTTTAGAAAATTTGATTTTATAATTATTTTTAGATTTGATCTTAAATGACTACATTAACTAATCTAACTCCCTACTGCTATCTAAAAGATAAATAGTGATTCAAAAAATGATGAGTGCTGATATTAATCATATATTATGACTTGAGACAATATATTTAGTAAATTTCTTTAAAAATTTAAACAAGAGTTGTAATAATTTTTGTTGGTAAAAATTCCATGACCATCTCTGTTTCTATCTTATTTCTAACAACCATCACTCATCAAAATCCAATATAGTATGTCAAAATGTGGTATTTTAAATGGAAAATTATTCGTTTTTTTTTCTTGTAATAAAACCATCCAAAGTATTCACTCTTATTTAAGTCCTCACGGTTATGCATGAGTTAATTACTTGGAATATTTTTTTATGTGCTTTCATGCTCATTTAAAAGTCCTCATGGCTATGCATGTATGAAACACATATCGAGATTGATTATTAAATAAACAAGTTGATTCTAATCCCATTTAAAAGTCCTCAAGGTTATGCGTGGTTAGAAGATGCTTGAAATTCATTTTTTTTTATAAAAATTGAGAATACTGCTAATCTTATTAAAAAGTCCTGACGGTTATGCATAGGTAGTAGATATTCAAATTCCTGATATAAATATACCACAAACAGACACAACTATATGGTTTTATATGCTGACATCATCCTTATCACTCTAAAGTGGAATAAGCGCCTAATAAAGTATTTATGATTTTTGTTTGATTATTTATTGAAATTTAATATTTATACTCGATTGGGTATTATTGTTGTATTAATGTCTATCACTTTATCTTTATTTTTCTAACACTATTACTCTTTTGCTGATAGCAAAAGGGGGAGAGAAAAGTTAAGATTTTGGCAAATAAAAGTCAAATATTTCATTTTTTATTTGCATATTCCCATCTAGGTCTATTTGCATATTTTTATTGATTTTCATGCATATATGAAAGGGGAGCTTTATTTTAGAGAGGTAGCATTCAAATAGAAGGAGCAAATAGAGTTCATCAATGACAATATACATTTAATAAATTCAAAATCTTATATAAGTTTGTTATCATCAAAAGGGGAAGATTGCTGAATATGCTAGTATATGATTTTTTTTCAATGATAATAAACATACATACATATATATATATCCATTTAAGTGTATTTGTTATTGTACTATTTTATTTTTCACGTAATTAAATAAATATTTGTTGAATAAAATAAATAATAAAAAATTTAAATTTAAACAAATATTTTATTCAAACAAATATTTTATTACAAATTCAAATAGTACAAATTTGAGCTCTCGCTACATTTACACATTATCAATACAATTTTGATTACATCACAATTTTTCAATTTACATATTACTCCTCGCTATATATTCACTCAACACTCGTGTTTTTATCTTCAACTCAGTTTCAGCTTGGATCCAGTATCTGAGCTATCTGCAAAATAAACACTGATGCAGTAAAATTAAAAAAGAAAATATTTTGCAGTGCAAATTAAAGTATGTTTTGAAAATGTTATTTGCCTTAGTTATTTGGGTCGTTAGTCATTTATTTCTTTTGAATTCATCATACACGAACAACTTGTGATATGCATAGTGTATCACTGTACATGCCACAAGACCATGCACACCAATATACACTTGATAAAACTACAGGGACAGGTGAGCTCAAGGTCAAACTCGAGCCATTAGCTGGATTCAACTCAAGTGCATATGAATCTTGACCAAATCAACTAAAATACAAGGCAACCCAGACTTGTACAAACTATTCAAATTCGAGATTACATGAATCCAATATGCAGAATTGAAGTGATAACAGATCAGAAAGCAACACACCAGCAATGTACAAGCCAATGGAAACATAGACAATGAAACCAGAAAAGGAACTGATCAATTTCAACAACAACAATGCAACCTAACATAGATATGTACATAATTCAACTCCAAGCAAAAACAGTGATCGAGTGTCAAATGTATTCAAGGCTAACAAGACCGCAACAACAAAAAGACTCAATGCAACATCTATTCAGATATGGGGTATAACCAGATCATATAACACATGGTCAGTCTAGAATGAATGCAAAACCAAATGAACCAGATGACACAGCAAACAAGTATGTACAAATGAAATCAAGGCAGTTTTCAAATCAGTGTACACATGAACACTTGAACTAGACTCCAAGAAGATCTCAGAAAGATCAATGGTAGCATATAAGTAAATGCAAAATGTGAAGCATCAACATTAGTTCAGGTATGAGGTGCAACCAAATCGGATAAATGAACTGGATCGATTCAAATGATACCAGATTACATGACAATAGAGCATGGAAGTGAAGTATCAATCAAGACTTCAAGTACAAAGCAACAACTAGAGTCAATATCAAACCAAAATGAAACAACACAAACACACACACACACACGCATACATATATGTATGTACATATATGGCGATACACAAGTTAGACATGAAGCAACTGGAATCAGACTCATAAAGATCAAAATAAATCAAAACCAAACATGTACAAGTTCATATGAACAGACTCAAAGCATAGGACGTTTAACTCGAAGTAGAACAAGGATAAAACAAGCAGTGATAACAACATGACTCAAGTTCAATCAAAATGAAGTGTGACTAGAACAGTTTAGTTGCAGACTCCAACCAAGCATATGTTCAACCAAGTGCATAAACACCCCAAGTACAAAGCAGTGCAAGTCAATGCAAGTGGACAATGCAACCAAGTGCAGGCATTCAGATTTGCAACCAGACTGAGGCAACAATAAGCTTCTGGAACTCAAATGAAACCAAACAAGACCAGTGCACAAGTGAAGCTTCAACCAAGACAGTGTAGATAAATTTAACTTGAAACAGACCAGCTTCAATAACACATGAGTCTCAAAAAAGACCAGGGCAGTGCACCATAAATATACTCAAACAAATGTACAAACCCGCATGACAACATATGAGACCAGACCATAATCACACAGCAGACTTTAACATACAACAACAATGATCATATCAGTTCAGACCACTAGCACAATGCAAACCCGACTTGAGTAAACCAGAGGTGAATACAACAAGACAACAATCTCATCAAGGCAGACCTACGCAAACTCTATGAGTGGATCTCAAAGCCAATCACAATGCAGCAAATATAACGAAGCCAACCAATTGCATAGGCACACAGATCACACACATGTATACATACATGTATGTATGTGTATACATGGAGAAAACTGAAGTGCACCATGCCAGCAAGCACTCGGGTTGACAAAAAAGTGTTTAAAGTTAACAAGCCAAAGTAGTTTGAACAAAGCAGTGTTTAAAAGAAAATCAAGTCGTGGGTCATACATTTTCAAATAGAGGTATATGCAATAATTTGAACAAGTCGAAGTCTCAAAAATTCAAATTCCATGATCGTAGGAGCAAAATAAGGAACCGACTCATGCAAGTGAAAATGTATCAGCAACATGTTAACAAATGAAGTAGTCAAGATTAATCACAAGCGCTCAAGCAAAATCAAATGGACACGTGAAATCTGTAGGCAAGGTTTTACCGAAGCTGGGTAAATATGTGTTGTTCTATTTCTGCTTTTATTATATAGCTATTATCTATGCTGCAATTTTTAAATATTTTCACATTAATTTTTATTATTATTAGTATCACCCTATTCAACACCCCTAGGTGAAATCGATCCTACAAAGTATTTGTTCTTGAGGAGCAAGTTTTTTTTGGTTCTTTTCCAAGGGCTTTTCATTTGTTCTTATGATTTCAGTTGGAAATCTTTGGGGAATCTTTATACTTCCGTTTTGAAATTCACTTACTATCCTTAACATTTTTGTTGTGATCTTTTCTATGTGTACATGGTTTTTCCTTGAATGGTGGAATTTATAATCTTATCCTATTTGTGTGCGAGGTTATCATAATTCTTCGCTATTTTCTCTCCAAAGATAATCTTATAATAATACAACTGGACAGTTCTTCTCATTTGTTGAAATAGGTCCTTCTTATTGGACTTTCCTTTCCTAGAGCGGGGATTAAGTTCAATTTCGAACAGGACTAATTGATATTCCATTCCAATATGTCATAGGACATGTCCCTTTTTTCCCTTAAAAACTTGTAAAGCTCAAAAGTGAAGGCTTTGCTTTTCAAGTAATGGTTAACTATGACTCATTCATTAATCAAGACCTACATCTAGAAGTTTCATTGACCCTTGAATCGATCCTTCATTAGAAAAGCTTTCTCTTGCTTCGAATATTAGATTCATACTTCACCTGTTAATTGCATTCAAATGGATTGTGTAACGACCCAGAATTTCCGTTAACTAAAATTTATATATTTAATTGATTTTAAATATTAATAAGTAAAATTTGTAAGTCGAATAAATTTTATTTCTAATATAAGGATTTAATTTGATAATTAAATCGATAATTTAATATTTGAAATTACAGAAATAATTGGAAATTGGGTTTAATGTGATTGAAAATGATTTGTAAAATTTTATTTAATCATATTGAAGTTAGAATGATGTTATAGAACTTTTAAAATCGAATTTAAAGTTAAATTGTGAAAATTGAATATCTAATATTTAATTGACGAGTTAAAATAGCCATTTTTCAAACAGTCTCGGATTTTGACGAAACAAGTTTCATCGGATTTGTAAAGTGATATTATTGTAAGGTTTCAAATTTTGTGTCAATCGGATTTACCGTTTGTCCGGGGCGAGCCAAAACGCACAGAAATTTGGTTAACCGATTTAATTTAAATTCAATCGTTTATTGTCGTAACTCGCACAGATGATCGAATTAGCTCTCGAAACCTATTCCATTGTGTCCGAAACGTGAGGTAAACCCTAGAAACGCCAGCCGGCATGCTTCGTTTGGAGTTCGGAAAATTTCGGATGAATAGTGTTTTGAGAATTTTCTATAAAAGGACCCGTTCTCTTCTATTTTGCAAACCAACCCTCCTCCTTCTTCAGCTGGCCCTAATTATTATTAATGGCCAAAAACTTGCTTCTTTATTCCTCAATTTTTTTCCAATCTACAAACTTTTACGCGAAGTGTTCAACTACAAAACTCTAGAGCACGTCGAGAGCTACGTAACCAACGACAATGATCGTAAATAGAACCGTGGATCGACCAGAAATCGCTCGTGTAGTGGCCGCGTTCGTGGGTCAAAATCTCGAGCAAGGGGAGGCTGAGCTCCACCATACTCTGAAAAGGGTAGCTTCCTTGAAGGCCTTCGAAGTGGCATCGCCTGATCGTCTTCAAACTGCACGTAGAGGTCGCGTTAATTTAGGGTTTGGGGGCCTATGGGTTCGGTTTTCACGTACAAACCTGGGAGGGTGAAGATGAAAATGATGACCACGATCTGTTCATTTGAAATGCACAGCCAGATTGGTTTAAGGTTAAAGAAATAAAAAGAAAATAGTAAAATTATTATATTATAATTCGTTCACAGTTTAAATTGTTGTATCTTTTTCATATGAGATCGAAAATGGACGAAACGAATTGCGTTGGCTTCATTTTGTCGAGCACTACGCAATGGAGCTGGTTTGGAGTCATTTGGAGCTAGTGAAAATTTTGGGTAAAATTAAACGCACGTTTCATTTTATTCGAAATAAAACGCTACAACTGTTATCAGAAACTCAAGGTGAGAACTTCTCACTCAATCGAATCTGTTTCGACTTAAATTTTAAATAGTTAGATTTAAAATTGCTTGATTGTAAGCTTGGATGATAAATTGTTATCTGTTGTTTGAAATAGACATTATACGGCGTATATTAAGCGGATATTATTTATTAAAAACACATACCGTGAATATTTCACTGCAAAGTGAAATTGGTATTATTTATGTACTTGGAGTTGATTTCCCGCATTATATAGCGGATGAGACCCTATTACGCCGTATAATAGCGAATAATATTTTATAAATCCTATATACCGCGATATTCCGTATTGGAACGGAATTGGTATTGTGCTAACATCTGTGGATGCAGGGAAACAGGTTGGAGGGATCCAACTGGATTCCTCACCAGTATTTATTTGATTACAGATATTGTAATATTTGTTGATTATCATATGATATATGATGTTTGGATGCCGTGATTAATTATTTGGTGTTGTTGCATCATTGGCCCTATTTTGAAGTTTTAAAAATGTTAAAGTAACAATTTTTAATTTAAAAGGGTTTTAAAGTGGTTTTTGAAAATATACGTCTTATTAAATTTTGGAATTGATTTATTTTAAATAAATAAACGTTATAATTTTAATGTTATAAAAATTATGATTTTTGTAAAATATAACCAAAATGTGATTTTTGAAATAAATAGTCGATTAATTTATAAAATAGTTTAAATTGGGATTTTTTGAATTATTTTAAACGATGTATATAAAAGATTTATAAAATGAATATTTATAAGTTAAAAATATAGGAATTATAAAACGAGTTTTATTTAGTGTTAAAATGAAGTATAAATGGATTTCATCAGTGAATGAAAATTATAGATTTATAAATTGTGAAGTTATAAAATGAATATATTTTGTAAAATAAAAGATTTATAAGTAATTAACTTATAAATTGGACTTTGGCATTTAATTGGGATATAAATAGAATTTGTTAATAAAGTGATTTTATAAGTTGAAGTTGTTATAAAATATAAATGGGATTTATAAACATTGTTTTATAAATCCGAAACCGACTTATTTTGATAAGTCAATTATTTTAGATTTTTAAAGGAGATATATTCACGATTTTGGATAGTGGATAATTCTTTAAATAAAATGTGTAAAAAAATGTTGAATTTGGTTAACGAAGAATATTCACGATTTTGGACAGTGAATATATTATTAAATAAAATGGATATGTTTTGGGGAAGTGATATTATAAAATGAAGTTAATTGTTTTAAAGATGTTATAAAATGCATTAAGTATCGAATACATAGATTTCAACATTCATTGTTAAAATAGACGTTTTCGAGAAATAAGGAAATGGTGGACTATAACACTATTGTTATAATAAATAATTTCTGAAAGGAAATGTTTTATATAGTATTGGGATTTATATATCCATCTTAATTTCGAATCCCTATACTAGTGATTTTGGGTCGTCGTAACGATGTTTTACGCAACATTCGTTTTGATTCAAATAAATGTGTTTAAGCGCACGTTTTCTTTAAAGAATGAAATATATACTTAATTTCGATTTAAGTATATTGAATATTTTCCAAGTGTTGAAAATAAATGGATTTGTGAATTACTTATTATTAAATAAGTATGGAAATGTTTTCCAATATGAAGTGAATATTTTAAGATTTTATCTTTTAAAGATAAATTGAAAATGAATATTAGAAATTGATTTGGAAATCGTATATTCATAGATATTTTGGAATTGTAAATTCATTATGGAATTTATAAAAGAAAGGGAAATTTGTTTAAAAATAAACGTTGATTTATTTTTGAAGCGTGGAAATAAATTTACGGATTTGGAACGTAAATATAAAGTAAATCGGTAAGGATTTATTTAATTGGTTTAAATGAACCATTTTGAAATGAAAATGAATAAAGATTTATGAATATATCCTGTGTAGGGAAACGATTTGAAATTTGTTTTCAAAAGTTGTAAAGGTGAAAAATGATTGAAAATTTGTTTTCAAATGTTGAAGTGTGGAAAATATATATCTTGTAAAGATATTTTTGGAAAATAAATAATTTGAGAAATTATTTGGAATCTGGTGATGTTGTTCATATCTATTGATAGTTAAATAACCGACTATCAATATTTACCTTTAAATGGGTATTTGTTGTGATTTGCTTGAATTTGAATGACACACTTATTTTCAAAATAAGCGCTCACTATTCGGGTTAGCCGGGAAAGGACCTTTGGGTCGTATAACCCATTCCGAATATGTGATACGTCGTTATGGATTACATTTGAAGACCGGTATTGAAGACCGGATATTTATGAAAATGGAAGGATTACCGTCGAATGTTTCTGCATCGGCTGATCTCCGATATAGAAATTTATTACCCTTTGTGATGGGAAGTCCGGTCGTGATTAGTGAATATCCAGATTGCAAGGACTTCTTTGTAAGTGCCTTCGGTTCCGTTCGATCCCGGAACGGACTTGTATGGATGTGTGTCTGACATTACAATTTGAGATGTAAAGCTGGTTTCTATCAAATATATTTCCGTTGGTGGCGGAGAATTTATTCTCTTAGCTTAACACCCTTAGAGGTTATGTAGTTGATGGTTACTAGTGATGCATTCCCAATTTGGTAATGTGGCATGCGAAGTGCGGTTGAGCATTTGTTGAACAAAGCACGGCTTTTGTATAAAGCGTAGCTTTGTGAACGAGACTTCGTCGGACCTCACACCCCGGAAATGATCAAAATAGGAAGGATGCAGCAAGGTTATTAGGGGGTAGCGCCCCTTTAGTGTATGTCATTCCTTCTGGATAGAGGTGGTATCATGGTATGGAACCCAGATACTTAACCTATGTTGTTGCTGCAAATTTATTACTTTGTGGTTGTTGGAAATCGAGGATCCTCGGATATAGATCGGTTACGATCGGGGAATGGCATATTCGTGTCAGTAGTTACCCAGTTAGGGGTAACCCGACCTTGTGTTGGCAGAGATCTAACCGTAACGTTAGGTTCTCGGGGTCGTCTTTCCATAGGCGTACCCATGTGGCAATGGGAAGTTCCTTGGCCTGACCATTTGTTGGAAATCCAAAGAAACAATACGAACCTTGTACGGTTTTAGTTGTAGAACCTGCCATCAATATGGTAGCTATAGTAGGCATAATATAATGGTACCTATGCTGGCTAAGATTTATATTCTACTTTCGAAATGTTTTCTACACTATGCACTAATAATAATATCAAAAATGATTTGATTTTGCGTAGTAAGCATCTTTGACTAACATAAGAAGAAATCTCCTCTAAGTCTGCGTTTGCATTGTGTGTGTGGTGGGAGGTCTTATGGTAGTTTCATTTTCAAAAAGCATTGCGAATTGACTTTAAAAATATTTCTTCGTTTGTTTTTAAAAGAATAACTGTTTTAAGTTCTCACACTAGTCTCATGACTGACTTGGAGTTTATTGTTCCCCTTTCTAAACTCTGGGTGCCCACCAATTTCCACACGGGCAGTCTAGAGTTAGGTTATCAGGATATTCTGGAATTCAGGAGTTGCTGTAGAGATCTGGAGGCAAGTTGGATGGCTTGGCGTATCAACTAGTATATAGTATTTCTTTTCCTCTATTTGTTGTTGTACACACTGATAATGTAATGTAATGTGATGTAATGTAATAACTGATATAGTTCTTTGTTTAAAGATTATTCATTTATCTATTATATGTTGTTCCGCTGCGATTGTGAGATTCTGATATTGTTTTTTGCTTCTTCTTCTTTTTTCTTCTTCTTCTACCCTTTTCTTCTTCTTTAACCATAATAGTTCGGTTTTTCGGCATTCGATTGCTCGGCAGTTGATACAGTGGACGTATTGGTGTCGATTTTCGAGCGTCGAAAAGTCACAACGTTACATTTGGTATCAGAGCATATGGTTAAGCGATAACCATGGCTTTGTTGGGTGTTACTCATTAGAGATAGAGTCAGTAGTATTCTAGAATGAGTGTGAGTGTAATAATAAATACGAGAGCGTATTTGTTAGTGGATATAAACTGTTTTATATTGTGATGATTGGTTTGTTGGGTGGTATATGGATTCTGGTTAATACGAGTAATTAACGTTATTGATAGGGATCTCTAAACACTTGTACGGAACAATTTGACACGATATTGTTTTAAAATAGGGTAAATGAAATAATTTTACCTTGATTATATTTTATATACAAAGGAATAATTTTTCAGAATTATTAAGTGCATATAAATTGATTGTTTGGTCGTTAAAAATGTAAGAATAAATATAAGTTAATTAAAAGAATAATTGTATAAGCAATTGAATTATAAAGTATGGAATTATAATTAATATGATTTACAATTGTGAAATAATCTTGTATATAAAGGTGAAACTATATGAATATATTTATTAATATGAGTTGTAAATATAAAAATGAATTTGGATTATGAATTTGAAAATTTTGAATCCTGTTTATTTTGGAAGTTATTTTTCAAAATTAAAGGTTAAATAGTGAAATTCTATAAGTAAAAGATTTGTAAATATGGTTTATAAATAAAGGAAATTTTTTGAGAGAAAATTAAGCACTGAATTCACTACTGTTACTAGGAAATAATAAGGGTGATGACCGCAGCATCATCGGTATCATTTTCGAGCCTCTATGTGATGGATTTGCTACCATAATAAATTGAGAATTGAAGTTTTGATTGTGATAAAAAAAATTTGAAATTAAAATCCAAGTTGAAATAAATTTGAGTTGTCATCAAAGACATGTGATTTGAAATTTAACTAAAGGAGAGTTAAAATAAATTGATTTGGATTAGATAAACTATTGAAATTGATGAATATAAGTGAAATAAGTTTTGAACTTATAATATGAGTTAATAAATTTAGCTTTGGTAAAAGTTAAATAGAATTGACTTTAGAATTGAAACCTGAATTGGATTTATAAGTGAAAATTTAAGTTAAGTTAAACAAAGGATGTTGAAATGAATATAACTTAAGTTGTGTAGTGAAAGTAAATGTAAGTGGAAATTTGAAATGGAATATAACTTAGGTGATGTTGACTGAAATTGATTTTGGTATCGAAGTAAAATAATGAAGTGAATTAAATAAATATGGACTTGAGTTATATAAAAGAAATTTAACCTTATTTGTTAAATAAATTACCAGTTGAATTAATAAATGGATTGAATGTTAATCAATTGAATGTAAAATAAATTGATATGGAATAATGAATGTAAGTGTAAATTCATTAGAAGCTGATGAAGTTGAGAAATTGAATAAATTGAATGGAAGTCAATTTAATATCAACCAATTGGAATTAAAAGTGTTGAACCAAATTGAATGTAAAGAAATGTGAATTGAATAAATTTGGTTATATTGGATGTACATTAGTTGTTATATGATTGTTAGTTGATTGTATATAATTCATTAAGTGTTAAATGAAAATGAATTAATGAAATGGAAAGCTATAAATCATTGAAATCAAATTGGAAGTTAAGTGAATCTTAAATAGAATTGAATTTGATTTGGAAATGAACCAACTTGAATATGAATAAATGAATGTTAGTAAAAACATCCAATGTTAATGAATCAAATGTGATTTAAATTGGAAAACCAATTCATTGAATATTAATGAGAATATGAATGAATATTTATTTGGTTATGGACGTTAGTTGGATGCTAGTTGGTTGATGGTTGAATTTATTGCTTTTGATTGCATTTGCTATATTGGCATGTATAGCTGTTGATATATGTTGTATATTGATGTTACTTTCATATATACATGTTACTCATTTGTTTGTTGAGTGTATAGTAGGTGCGGATTGCGCTTGCTTCGCATTTGGAGCTCGCTTTCGCGCTATATTAGCCGTATATGCTCGCTAATAAAATATAAAGTACATATCTCGGATTAAATATCGTACTTTTACACTTTTTTCCCTGCGGAATGCCTCATCACTTGATGAGATGTATATTTGTGATATATATATACTGTCATTTTTTTTCGGATCGAGCCGTGCAAAGGAGACTCTGGCAAATTTTTCCGAAAATTTAAGGCGTTAAAATATTTTTGAGACAATTGAAAATTTTGAAAACTAAGTTGGATTTGGAAACTTAGTAAAGTTGTTGAAAGAAGTTTAACTATGGATTTTGAGAAAGTTAAACACTCAAATGAATTTGAAATTTAATTCGGACGAATTGTTTTGGAAAGTTAATGGATTATGTAACTTTTTCTTATTTGGTAATTTCGAGGACGAAATTCTTTTAAGGAGGGAAGTTTGTAACGGCCCAGAATTTTTGTTAACTAAAATTTGTATATTTAATTGATTTTAAATTTTAATAAGTAAAATTTGTAATTCGAATAAATTTTATTTCTAATATAAGGATTTAATTTGATAATTAAATCGATAATTTAATATTTGAAATTACAGAAATAATTGGAAATTGGGTTTAATGTGATTGAAAATGATTTGTAAAATTTTATTTAATCATATTGAAGTTAGAATGATGTTGTAGAACTTTTAAAATCGAATTTAAAGTTAAATTGTGAAAATTGAATATTTTAATATTTAATTGACGAGTTAAAATAGCCAATTTTCAAACAGTCTCGGATTTCGACGAAACTAGTTTCATCGGATCCGTAAAGTGATATTATTGTAAAGTTTAAAATTTTGTGTCAATCGGATTTACCGTTTGTCCGGGGCGAGCCAAAACGCGCAGAAATTTGGTTAACCGATTTAATTTAAATTCGATCGTTTATTACCGTTGTTGGGGGTGTTTCCGCCGAGCCATTACAAGGAGGGTACCACCGAATCAACCTTATACCACTCCATCCTCTACCGAACCAAACTACCACTCCATCCTCTACCGAACCAAACTCCCTTTCCATGCCCGCCGAACCAACCCACTACCGAGCCAATGCCACTTCACTCTCTACCGAACCAAACTCACCCCTCTACCACCGAACCAGATGAAGGGAACCCACTACCGAACCAACCTATCTCCACTCACCGCCGAACTAACACAAACCAACCATCACCGGATCGCTCACCACCGGACCAAGTCCCGCCGAATCAAACTCCATCCAACCCCTACCGGACCAACCACTACCGGACCGAAAGCCGCTCCAACTATCTCCAGACCAAGGCCTTGCCGAACCAACTTTGCCAGGCCAGATTACATCAGCCCAGGCCCACCAGCAGCTATATACATCCAAGACCCTTGCCTCCAGCCTCACTCTATAAATAGAGGGGCAGGGGTACAACAATGGCAGACAAGTTTGAGAGCTCAAGCACGGATAGAACTTTCAAACAACTTTCAGTTACTTGTAATGAGAGCTTTGTACTTGTAATCTGAATAGAAAAGGAGAATAACATATAAAGTGGACGTAGGCACGTTCTGGCCGAACCACTATAAACATGTGTGTCTTTTACAGTTTAGTCCTTGTTTTTTTATATATTTGCGTAAATCACCCAAATCACTAAGAACAACTTAAAATCGAATAAATCATACGACTTGGAGGTGTTTGCCCATTTTTTGTGCAAACATTTTTGGTGCTTTCACTGGGAGAGGAGCTCGAAGCTTCAGCTTCTCCCACTTAACCCTTTTTCTATCAGTATCATTCATTGTTTGGAAAACATGCCTCCCGGACGGAAGAAAGATGCTAACAAAGGAAAGAACATAGCAACTGGCAGTATCCCAGATCCAGTGATCAGAGATCAAGACAATCGTCCGGTCCCAACAGCAAATGTAAATCAGGCAAATCCGACAGCCCCTGCTACGGAACAACCAATTACAAGGACGGATCTGGACAGGGTTGTGGCTGAAGTAACTAACCGCTTCGCATCTCAACAAGAAGCCTTGGTGGATCAACTCATGTCACGCTTAAGGGATATTGAAGAAACCAACCGCAACACTGAATCATGGGGTGAGTCCCGGTCTGGGGGATCTAGGAGACAACAAAGGTCTTTCTTCTTCGAAGAGGCTAACAACAGAAACAGCTATGGTAGGAGCCGAGCCCGGACTCAGCCCGAATTCCGACCCGAGGAAACACTTGGAACCGAACCCAATGAGGGAGGTACCAGGCAAGGGTCGGATGTAGCTGAGCCCGCCATGCTACCTAACCATGGAAACACCAAGGGACGGGGCCGAGCTGGAGTCCAGCCCGAAGTTGGACCCGTGGAAGTGCTGAGAAGAGAACCTAGCAGGGAAAGATCAAGGCAAGGGCCGACTGTGGCTGACCCCAGCATGCCCCCGGAAGACCAGAGGTAGCCGTTGGAGAATGTTAGGAGTGATAGACGATACCATCCCTACAGGTCATCTGGACGGAATCAATCCCGTAGGGAAGAACCAAACTCATTTCTATCCGCTCCAAGTTCTGATGAAAGGATGGCGCGATTGTTCAGAGAGTGCGTCCAACGGGAACAAAGGGATCAGGGGATCGGTGCTAGGGTAACCAGCCCCTTCACTCACAATATCGAAACTGCCATCACCCTCCGGGAATGGAAAATGCCAACAATGGAACCCTACAAGGGAACCTCTGACCCCGTTGTACACTTGCAGAGATACACACAGCATATGCTAATGAGCGGAGCAACAGAGGGAGTGTTGTATAAATGCTTTCCACTATTCTTGGCAGATCTAGCTACCTCTTAGTTCTGCCATCTGCCCCAAGGATCCATTAGCTCATGGAAAATGTTGAAAGAAAAGTTCATCAGCCAGTTCCGCATTCATGTGGAACAACCCAAGGACGCTTATTCCCTATCTAATATCAAATAGAAGTCTGGAGAGACAGTGCAGCAATATTTAACCCGATTTAATGCCGCGGCGGCCGCAGTTCAAGACGCCGATGAGAAACTTATCCTAATGGCCCTCTGCAGTGGTGTGCACCCGGATACTAAGTTTGCTAGAAGACTTACCAAGGAAAAACCAGCTACTTTACCTGATTTCTTCCATGAAGCTGGAAAATATATGAGACTTGAAGACGCTGCCACTGAGAGGCAGTTAGGGCAACAGGCTAAGGCAGCTCCAGACAGGGTTCCCGCTGCAGCAAAGGATGTTCGGAGAAATGACTCTAGAGACAATGCTGGGGGCAAGAAGGGAGAAAAGCGCTTATATCGACAAGGACCAAGATTTGACTCTTACACTCCTTTGAATGAAACAATCGAAAACATCTTCCAAGCCACCCAAGACGAAGTTAGATACAAACGCCCCTCGCACAAGAAGGAATAGGATAACGCAATTAAGTCGGGAAAGTTCTTTCGTTTCCACGAATCTCATGGGCATGATACTAATGAATGTCATCATCTCCGGGATTTGATTGAAGAACACATCCGAAGGAAGAGACTAGAACGCTATGTGAAAGGTCAGAATAGGACTTCAACTCCTGTCAATGAGAACCCGGGGCTGCCCCTCCCGGAAGTAGGCGGAGGAAATCGCAACACCAGCGGCTCCAGTCAGGAGAAGATAGTGGTCCTTACCATATCAGGAGGACCATACATCGCCGACGGAAGCTGGGCAGAGATGGAGAGATACGGTAAGTCGCTTAGAAACAACGAAGGCTACATTAATTCTGTTACAGAAGAACGCAACCCGAAACGGAAAGAGAATGATGACATCACATTCAGTAGGCGTGATCTAGAGGGAAGGCAGTACCCTCACATGGATCCTATGGTCATCTCTGCCTGGTTCGGTCCAGCCAAAGTTTTTCGAATTCTAGTAGACACTGGAAACTCAGTAAATATCTTATTCAAGCATGCTTTCGACAAGATTATGCTGTCAATGAAGGATGTGTCTCCCTGCAGCAAACCACTACATGGCTTCACTGGAGATGCAAAAATGCCCCTCGGGCAACTGGACCTCTTTGTCGAGATAGGAAGTCATCCCCGCTCCGTTGTGCGAAAACAAACATTTGTGCTAATAGAAAGCCGCTCGGCCTACAACGCCTTTTTGGGAAGACCAGCCTTATCTGACTTCCAAATTGTCCTAGCCCCGTGGTGCCTGAAAATGAAATTCCCAACAGATAACGGAGTAGGAGAAATAGAGGGAGATCAAGACGCCGCTCGAGATTGCTATGTGACTGAACTTCGCAATAACCGCATGAAGGATAAAGGGAAGGATGCAGAGACTTCTCTCTGCAAGAAAAACTTGGAAGCATAGCAATTAAAGAAAGCCCCTCCTCTTCGATATACCAGCGATCCTTTCAACGAATTAGACCCCAGGGACAAAGAGGAGGAGGCCACCACCGAGCCTGCAGAGGCTATGGAATTTGTATCTGTAGACAAACACGACCCAAGTAGACTGCTGAGAGTTGGGTCTCAGTTAAGAGCGGAGTTGAAGGATCAACTCGTCGATTTTCTTCTCCACAACATGGATGTATTTGCATGGACGCACGCCGACATGACAGGAATCTCCCCAGACGTAGCATGCCACGTACTAAACATCGATCCCACCAAGGTGCAAGTGAAGCAGAAAAAGAGGAGCATGGGGGCAGAACGACCAGCAGCCCTCGAGGAAGAAGTAACGAACTTACTTGCCAATGACTTCATACGAGAAGCCATCTACCCAGAATGGATCGCCAACCCAGTACTGGTAAAGAAGGCTAATGGGAAGTGGCGAACAAGCATCGACTTCTCCAACTTAAATGACGCTTGCCCGAAGGACTGCTTCCTACTCCCCTGAATCGTTCAGCTCGTGGACAGCACAGCCGGACACGAACTTTTATCCTTTATGGACGCATACTCAGGATATAACCAGATCCCTATGCACGCCCCCGATCAAGACCACACTAGTTTCATCACTGACCGGGGATTGTACTGCTACAAAGTAATGCCTTTTGGACTTAAAAACGCCGGAGCTACTTATCAGCGCCTCGTCAACAAGATGTTTGCGGAATTAATAGGACGAACTATGGAAGTTTATGTGGATGACATGCTGGTAAAATCGAAGAAAGCCAACGATCATATAAACCACCTGGACGAGATGTTTCAAGTATTTCGCCAATATGGAATGAAGCTGAATCCTCTAAAGTGCTCCTTCAGAGTATCGTCGGGAAAGTTCTTGGGATTCATCGTCCATGCCAGGGGGATTGAAGCAAACCCCGAACAAGTCCGGGCTTTGCAAGATATCAAGATACCATCCACTCGAAGAGAGATGCAAAGCCTAAACGGGAAGGTGGCTGCCCTAAGAAGGTTCATCTCTAAAGCAATCGACAAATGCATCCCTTTCTTCGAAGCTCTTAAGAAAGACAAAGGAAAGTTCGAATGGACTGACGAATGCTCGACAGCCTTCCTTAACCTAATCGAACACCTTCAGAGACCACCAATACTCTCAACTCCAAATGAAGGCGAAGAACTATACATATACCTTGTCGTATCATCCCGTGCTTTAAGCGCCGCTCTGGTAAGAGAAGACAACCGCGCGCAGCGGCCCATATATTTTGTAAGCAAGAGATTTACAGGGGCAGAAGCCAAATACCCTAAACTTGAAAAGCTAGCATATTGTTTGCTAATCACGTCACGGAAACTGCGACACTATTTCCAATCTCATTCCATCAAAGTTTTAACCGATCAACCGCTGAGGCAGGTACTCCATCACCCCGAATCTTTTGGGCGACTACTTAAATGGTGCATTGAACTAAGTCAGTATGATATCACCTACCATCCTCGCACCGCCATCAAGGGACAAGCCATGGCCGATTTCCTTGCCGAATTCACTACCAACGAAGGTAAAGATCGATCTGAAATAACAAAGGATATCAAGTGGAATCTCTTTGTAGATGGAGCATCAAACGAACAAGGCTCGGGGGCAGGTATTGTGATAATCACCTCCAGGGGAAGGAAGCTGCACTATGCCCTAAGATTGGAATTCACTGCCACCAACAACGACGCAGAATACGAAGCAGTGATGGCCGGATTAGAACTTGCCCTAGAGATTGGAGTCGGTTATTTATGTCTCCATAGTGATTCTCAACTTATTGTAAATCAAATACTAGGAGAATTCCAGACTCGAGGAGAACGACTCACAGCATATCTAAAGAAGACCAAGTTGCTGCTCAATCAATTGGATCACTATTTAATCAAACACATTCCTCGAGGAGAGAATCAGGAGGCCGACGAACTAGCAAAGCAAGCTAGCATGAAGGACGGCACCACTTCTGGAACAATAACCATCTCAAAGCAACTAGCCCCGAGTTTCGAGCCAATGAATCTGATAGCTGCAATCGAAGAGGAAACTTGGATGACTCCCATCCGGAAGTACTTACAAAGTGGCACACTACCCGACGGGAGTTGCGAAGTTAAGAAAACCCTGAGGAAAGCTTCCTGCTACACAATAAAGAAGGCATCCTCTATCGACGCGGCTTTCTAACCCCTTATTAAGGTGCGTCGCTGGAAGGGAAGCCAAGGAAGTCTTGTCCAACATCCATCAAGGAAGTTTCGGAGATCACACTGGAGGGCAGACTCTAGCAAAGAAAATATTCCGATACGGGTATTACTGGCCCACTTTAAACAAAGACGCCTTAGACTTTGTCAAAAGATGTGACAGATGCCAGAAATTTGCTAAGATTCCTCGATTACCAACAAATGAGATTACTCAAATGACCAGCCCTTGGCCCTTTGCAGTATGGGGAATTGATTTGATTGACGAATTGCCGACGGGCCGAGGCGGAACCAAATATGCTATAGTGGCAGTCGACTATTTCACCAAATGGGTGGAAGCGGAACCCTTAAATAAAATATCTTCGGCAAAAGTTATTAATTTCTTGATCAAAAATGTTCTATGCAGGTACGGGGTTCCACTCAAAATCATATCGGACAATGGACTTCAATTTGACAGCGAGGAATTCACCGACTGGTGCCGAGAGCACGGAATTCACAAAAGCTTCTCATCTGTAGCTTATCCCCAGGCAAACGGACAAGTCGAAGCTATCAACAAAATTCTCAAAACTCTAATCAAGAAGAAACTTGAAAAGTCAAAAGGCGCTTGGGTGGATGAACTTCCTACGGCACTTTGGGCCTACCGCACATCTTATAGAACATCAATGGGACATACTCCCTTCTCTTTGGCATACGGATCGGAGGCCATGCTCCCAGTTGAAACTGTAGTGCCCTCCCACCGTAGGATCCACTACAACCCAGAAGAGAATGAAGAACTCCTACACATGTCTTTGGACATAATTGAAGAAAGAAGAAATGATGCAGCACTTAAAGCGGCAGCTCACAAGCAAAAAGTGGCAGCACGATACAACTCCAAAGTCAAGCACCGCAGCTTACAAGAAGGAGACCTTGTTCTCAAACGGATCTTCCCGCGCCCCGAAGCGCTAGATCCTATCTGGGACGAACCCTATGTAATTCATAAAGATCTCCACAACGGAGCTTATATTTTGTCAACAGTGGACGGAGAGGTGTTCCAGAGGGCATGGAACATCCAACACCTTCGTCGATACTTTTCTTAACTTGTATTGCCCATATGAAGTGAATTAACAAAGAGAATCAGTGGACGTAGGCATTTTCGTGCCGAACCACTTTAAAAATCTTGTCTCTTTTTAACTTGTTCCTTATATCTTGGCTGCTTGTTAAGCTTTATCCTTTTCTGTTGAACAAAATCCTGTATAACGGCATTTCCATTCTGGACACTTCACGGCACAACCTCAACTGGGCAAGACCTAACAGGTACTATACGACTCTATGCCCTCGTCAATGAGACACTTTTGCTCCAGCATCCCTCTGCTGCGGGTTAACTCATTGCTCGCGACGGCCCTCAAAGCCAACTGTAATGAGCCGATCATAAGCCACTGAGAAGGCCGACTATAGCCGAGGCAGCTCATTACGGTGTTCGGCTCGCCGGCGACTGTGAATTGATTATAAGCCCCAACATAAGGTGTGGCCAGCCAGGGGCAGTTCACACTTGACGATCGGCACCCACGCTGGCCGGCCACGGTAAATCGAATAATACCCACGATTACGGGCCATAATGGCCCGGGTAGTTACTGTGCGCGATCTCGGCTCCGATGTGTCTTAAGTACGGCTGTGGTAAAAAAGAAAACTCCCCGCGGAGGCGTAAGATGGGTGACGAATGTCTCCAAGACCCACGGCTAGGGAAAGTGACTACAAAACCCGTTTTCCACGAACTTAAGCACATCGAAGGCCTTCCGTGATTGGAAGTTTTACTATTTCTTATATTTCCATTTTATTTATAAAAACTTTCCTCCTATCCTCTATAACGATCACTAAAGTACAGGACACAAAATGGGAGACACTTGCTGGTGGAAATGAGAACTCACAACTGGATAACAGGTCACTCAGCTGCATTCCATCCTCAGTCACATAAGACATTCAAAGCTACCGTCTACAACTAAAGCATGAAGGGCGGTACTTCCTTTTCTTGTACATAAACATGTAGCTATAGCCTATTCACACATCACACTAACATTGCGGGACATGAAATTACATTTTAAGCAAGAGCTTAGCATCAAACACGATTAAAGCACATGCATATACACAGCTATATTTCTTATGCAACGCATCAAAATAACGATAGCATTCAAATATGACAGAATCAGCTCATGTTATAAAATTATATAAGAATAAAATTATTCGCTACAATAACACAATTACATAATTACAGCCTGAAAGTACACCAATGTTTTGGACTAGTATATTCAGGAATGCCAAGTAAACCAAAAAGTAGTCAGCTGCAGCAGGGCTCCGCCTCTATCCTACTAGCCCTACGGGACCTGCTTGACCGTTGGATCAGAGCTCCCAACATGCTGGCCAGAGGTCCCACCTGTCCGATTCAGGAGAAGAATCCATCAGATAAATGATACGCAGTCAAGTTAAGAAAAGATTGGGAGGGAAGACTTACCAGCACCTGCTCCCTGATCATCATCCCCCAACTGCACACCCACTTCCTCGGCGGTAAGCAGCCACATGCCCTCCTTCACTGCCACTTTCTCCTCCTCGGTAAACTGGGCCGTGACCACATCCATTCTGAAAGCTACGCCACCCTCCTTATCTGCCTCAGCCTTGGCCTCCTCCAAGCCCGAAGATATATCCTAGTCATGATCCGGGGATAGTCGTCCATCCAGGACAGGTTGCCCTGCTTCCAAGTACGGAAGTACATGTCCTGGAGCATCTCATCCATCATCCCCTCGTTCTCCTCAAACTCCCACATCCGGGCTTCAGAAGCCGACAGCCTTGCAACGGCAGCGTCTCTCTCCAATCGGTATCTCGAGCAGTCAGCCTGAAGGGATTTCCGCATCGCCTCCACCTCCTCCTTCAGCTTGACTTGAGCAAGCTCTACGGCCTCAAGCCTCCCGGATAACTCCTCTATCTGCTCAAGATCCGCTCTCCGAACCTCATCCATTGTGGCAATGGCCATATCAATTCGTTCCTTGCAAGTGGCCTCCATCTTTCGCAGCTCGGCTCTGCTAGCCTCCTCCATAGTTTTCTTTAGCCGTCTGGAGGCCGCCTCGTGCTGGGAGATCTGAATGGCCTGATCGGCAAGCTGTTTGGCCTGATCGGAAACCATTAGCCGCAGCCGAATGTTAGCACTTCCGATTTCCTCTCCAGCCTTGACCAGTCGGGCGTGATGCCCCCATTAACTTCTTGGTCTCTTCAGCCACCTGATCGATGTTTGCCTTGGCCTCATCCCCCATAGTCACAATCCGAGTGGTCAACAAGTCGAGATCCAAAGACTTAGCCTCATCAAGCACCCTTACCATAGGATTGCGGGGTAGGAGGTGCTCACCGGTAACCTCATCGAAGGAAATATCATGAGAACTTGGGTCCAGATCTGGATGACCCACAAATGGGTTACGAGCCAAGCTAGGACGATCAACATGAGTAATGGAAGGATTCTCTGATGGATGCGGAGATGGTATGGACTCAGTATCCTCCCCCGTGATGTCATGAATAGGCTGGGTTGAGGGCTGAGGTCCAAGTGAAGGTTCGAACATGGAACGCCTCCTCTTTCTCTTTTGAATATCCTCTTCAATGACTCCGAGAAGAGGACGGTAACTGACTACGCCCCCGGAACGGTCAGTCGAGGGCTTCGGTTTAGCAGAAGCTTTGAAGAGTTTGAATTGCTCAAGGCAGTGCCGAATGTCTGATGTCTTGGCCGCCTCAACCGTTCCTGGAATAAAAACCAAGTGTTACAAGCGCGCATGAGACTATAATCCAAGAAACATGTGAAGTTAAAAAAGGAGTCGAAAATTCACCTTGAACCGCCGGAGTTGCCCCAGCTGAAATGCTCTCAGAAGATGGACTGGCACCAGTCCCGGCCTTATCAGATTTCTTCAGTTTTCCCACCAAGGCTGACCCTTCCTTCAACCCCTCAAAGGCTTGGCGGAAAGCGTCATCCGTCCACTCTTGAATCTCACCTGCTTGCCCAGAGGTCAAGGCACCAACTCCACTACCACTCTGCCCTTCGCCACCATTACCACCATCACCTTCTCCATCACCTCTGCTCTCCTCCTCGCCTCTTTCCTCCTCTCCACTTTCCTCCTCCGGAACATCTGGGCATGTGCTGGGAGAGGGTCCATCAGACTTCTTGAGCTTCTTCCCCCCGACGACTGGTGGTACCGAGAAGGGTCTCCTCTTGCTGCTCTTTGTCGTGGCCCCTCCTTTTTCTTTGGCAGCTCTTTCCTCAGCCGTATCCCTCTGCTTGACCATAGACTGATGTGGTAGAATCAAGTTGTGTCCCAGGAGAGTGGCATTCCTGATTAGGTAAGAAGCTGACCTATTCCTTCCCGAAATGGCCTCTATCTCCGCGGCCATCTGAACCAGATGATCATTCTCCATGACCGCAAAGCCACCTGTCGCTAGCAAGAGATAAAAGCACATAAGAAGAAGCATCTTAGTCAGAACAGAAATTATAAATAAGCTTCAACTTACAGCCAGAGGTGAAGCGGTGGATCGAAACGGTGTCATCCTGGACGAAGAACCATTCCTTCTTAAACATGATGAACTTTGAATACAAGTCCAAGACCGGCTTAAAGGACACGGTCGACTCCAAGCTGATGTATGGAGACCCCTTCTTGTAACCTCTCAAGTTATATAGATACCGAATCTCCCGGTTAGAAGGGGCGCCCGTACTTTCTCTGGAAAATCACGAACAGGCACACCAGGATAGCATAGGAGTTGGGCTGGAGCTGGAAAGGGGCCACCTTCAAATAGGTGACGAAGCTAACTATCCAAGCATTGATTGGAGGAATGACCCCACACATGCAGTGGTACCTACTATAAGCGAAGTATCCTTCAAGGGGATTATATGGCATGACCCCCTTCCCTGGCAACAGCATGCGTGCTCTATCAATCCCAAAGGAGCGGGAGATAACATCAAGCTGCTCCTCTCTAAGAGAGCTCGGAAAGCAATCAGGAGGAGAGTTCAGAAGCTCTTGGGGACCATACCCATCTACTAGCGATCTCGAGGTGGGTCCACGACGTTCCGGTCCTGGCTGAGTTGGGGGCACTAAAGCAGACTCTCCTTCGTCCTTGGATTTCCTCCTATCTGATCGAGTTTCCACTTTATGAGACATTTATCTGCAACACCAAAAACAAACACACTGTTAAAACAAGGAATAGGGAAATATAAACAAACAAGTACATGCGGCCTGGAGTCTCATTCTCAATACGAAACATAAAAGTTTGAGGCTAAAGTCCATTCGGCCTCACACTTCTCGAACTCCCAAGTCCATCCGGTAGTACAAGTTCATTCGGCAAGCCCACTTGCTACATTCGGTAGTCCAAAACGCGAAGCCATTCGGCAGAGAGAGGCTAAATTACCTGATTCGGCAATCTCACGTGGTTCGGCAATAAGTTTGATTCGGCAGGAGAGAATCTGATTCGGCTATCAAGCTTGGTAGGGAATAACGAAGGCCTAGCACCCCTACTTATAAACTAACGCAGGATGACCGGATCGGATGGTTCGGCACGTAGGACCGGATGAAAACACCCAAGCTTAAGTAAAGCGCGACATATACAAGCATATGCCCCACTTTGGGGGGGGGGCAAGTGTTGGGGGTGTTTCCGCCGAGCCATTACAAAGAAGGTACCACCGAATCAACCTTATACCACTCCATCCTCTACCGAATCAAACTACCACTCCATCCTCTACCGAACCAAACTCCCTTTCCATGCCTGCCGAACCAACCCACTACCGAGCCAATGCCACTTCACTCTCTACCGAACCAAACTCACCCCTCTACCACCGAACCAGATGAAGGGAACCCACTACCGAACCAACCTATCTCCACTCACCACCGAACTAACACAAACCAACCATCACCGGATCGCTCACCACCGGACCAAGTCCCGCCGAATCAAACTCCATCCAACCCCTACCGGACCAACCACTACTGGACCAACCACTACCGGACCGAAAGCCGCTCCAACTATCTCCAGACCAAGGCCTTGCCGAACCAACTTTGCCAGGCCAGATTACATCAGGCCAGGCCCACCAACAGCTATATACATCCAAGACCCTTGCCCCTAGCCTCACTCTATAAATAGAGGGGCAGGGGTACAACAATGGCAGACAAGTTTGAGAGCTCAAGCACGGATAGAACTTTCAAACAACTTTCAGTCACTTGTAATGAGAGCTTTGTACTTGTAATCTGAATAGAAAAGGAGAATAACATATAAAGTGGACGTAGGCACGTTCTGGCCGAACCACTATAAACCTGTGTGTCTTTTACAGTTTAGTCCTTACTTTTTATATATTTGCGTAAATCACCCAAATCACTAAGAACAACTTAAAATCGAATAAATCATACGACCTGGAGGCATTTGCCCATTTTTTGTGCAAACAACCGTAACACACACAGATGATCGAATTAGCTCTCGAAACCTATTCCATTGTGTCCGGAACGCGGGGTAAACCCTGGAAACGCCAGTCGGCATGCTTCGTTTGGAGTTCGGAAAATTTCGGATGAATAATGTTTTGAGAATTTTCTATAAAAGGACCCGTTCTCTTCTATTTTGCAAACCAACCCTCCTTCTTCTTCAGCCGGCCCTAATTATTATTAATGGCCGAAAACTTGCTTCTTTCTTCCTCAATTTTCTTCCAATCTACAAACTTTTACGCGAAGTGTTCAACTACAAAACTCTAGAGCACGTCGAGAGCTACGTAACCAACGGCTATGATCGTAAATGGAACTGTGGATCGACCAGAAATCGCTCGTGTAGTGGCCGCGTTCGAGGGTCAAAATCTCGAGCAAGGGGAGGCCGAGCTCCACCATACTCTAGCCGAGGGTAGCTTCCTTGAAGGCCTTCGAAGTGGCATCGCCTGATCGTCTTTAAACTGCACGTAGAGGTCGCGTTAATTTTGGGTTTGAGGGGCCTATGGTTCGGTTTTCACGTACAAACCTGGGGAGGGAGAAGATGAAAATGATGGCCACGATATGTTCATATGAAATGCACGGCCAGATTGGTTTAAGGTTAAAGAAATAAAAAGAAAATAGTAAAATTATTATATTATAATTCGTTCAAAGTTTAAATTGCTGTATCTTTTTCATACGAGATCGAAAATGGACGAAACGAATAGCGTTGGCTTTCTTTTATCGAGCACTACGCAATGGAGCTAGTTTGGAGTCGTTTGAAGCTAGTGAAAATTTCGGATAAAATTAAACGCACGTTTAATTTTATTCGAAATAAAACGCTACAACTGTTATCGGAAACTCAAGGTGAGAACTTCTCATTCAATCGAATCTGTTTCGATTTAAATTTTAAATAGTTAGATTTAAAATTGCTTGATTGTATGCTTGGATGATAAATTCTTATCTGTTGTTTGAAATAGACATTATAGGCCGTATATTAAGCGGATGTTATTTATTAAAAACATATACTGCGAATATTTCACTGCAAAGTGAAATTGGTATTATTTATGTACTTGGAGTTGATTTCCCGCATTATATAGCGGATGAGACCCTATTGCGCCGTATAATAGCGGATAATATTTTATAAATCCTATATACCGCGATATTCCGTATTGGAACGGAATCGGTATTGTGCTAACATCTGTGGATGAAGGGAAACAGGTTGGAAGGATCCAACTGGATTCCTCATCAGTATTTATTTGATTACAGATATTGTGATATTTGTTGATTATCATATGAAATATGATGTTTGGATGCCGTGATTGATTATTTGGTGTCGTTGCATCATTGGCCCTGTTTTGAAGTTTTAAAAATGTTAAAGTAACGATTTTTAATTTAAAAGGGTTTTAAAGTGATTTTTGAAAATATACGTTTTTATTAAATTTTGGAATTGACTTATTTTAAATAAATAAACGTTATAATTTTAATGTTATAAAAATTATGATTTTTATAAAATATAACCGAAATGTGATTTTTGAAATAAATAGTCGATTAATTTATAAAATAGTTTAAATTGGGATTTTTTGAATTATTTTAAACGATGTATATAAAAGATTTATAAAATTAATATTTATAAATTAAAAATATAGGAATTATAAAACGAGTTTTATTAAGTGTTAAAATGAAGTATAAATGGATTTCATCAGTGAATGAAAATTATAGATTTATAAATTGTGAAGTTATAAAATGAATAGATTTTGTAAAATAAAAGATTTATTAGTAATTAACTTATAAATTGGACTTTGGCATTTAATTGGGATATGAATAGAATTTGTTAATAAAGTGATTTTATAAGCTGAAGTTGTTATAAAATATAAATGGGATTTACAAACATTGTTTTATAAATCCGAAACCGACTTATTTTGATAAGTCAATTATTTTAGATTTTTAAAGGAGATATATTCACGATTTTGGATAGTGGATAATCCTTTAAATAAAATGTGTAGAAAAATGTTGAATTTGGTTAACGAAGAATATTCACGATTTTGGACAGTGAATATATTATTAAATAACATGGATATGTTTTGGGGAAGTGATATTATAAATGAAGTTAATTGTTTTAAAGATGTTTTAAAATGCGTTAAGTATCGAATACATAGATTTCAACATTCATTGTTGAAATAAACGTTTTCGAGAAATAAGGAAATGGTGGACTATAACACTATTGTTATAGTAAATAATTTCTGAAAGAAAATGTTTTATATAGTATTGGGATTTATATATCCATCTTAATTTCGAATCCCTATACTAGTGATTTTGGGTCGTCGTAACGATGTTTTACGCAACATTCGTTTTGATTCAAATAAATGTGTTTAAGCGCACGTTTTCTTTAAAGAATGAAATATATACTTAATTTCGATTTAAGTATATTGAATATTTTCCAAGTGTTGAAAATAAATGGATTTGTGAATTACTTATTATTAAATAAGTATGGAAATGTTTTCCAATATGAAGTGAATATTTTGAGATTTTATCTTTTAAAGATAAATTGAAAATGAATATTAGAAATCGATTTGGAAATCGTATAATCATAGATATTTTGGAATTGTAAATTCATTATGGAATTTATAAAAGAAAGGGAAATTTGTTTAAAAATAAACGTTGATTTATTTTTGAAGTGTGGAAATAAATTTACGGATTTGGAACGTAAATATAATGTAAATCGGTAAGGATTTGTTTAATTGGTTTAAATGAATCATTTTGAAATGAAAATGAATAAAGATTTGTGAATATATCCCGTGTAGGGAAATGATTTGAAATTTGTTTACAAAAGTTGTAAAGGTGAAAAATGATTGAAAATTTGTTTTCAAATGTTGAAGTGTGGAAAATATATATCTTGTAAAGATATTTTTGGAAAATAAATAATTTGGGAAATTATTTGGAATCTGGTGATGTAGTGGATATCTATTGATAGTTAAATAACCGACTATCAATATTTACCTTTAAATGGGTATTTGTTGTGATTTGCTTGAATTTGAATGACACGCTTATTTTCAAAATAAGCGCTCACTATTCGGGTTAGCCGGGAAAGGACCTCTGGGTCGTATAACCCATTCCGAATATGTGATACGTCGTTATGGATTGCATTTGAAGACCGGTGTTGAAGACCGGATATTTATGAAAACGGAAGGATTACCGTCGAATGTTTCTGCATCGGCTGATCTCCGATATAGAAATTTATTACCCTTTTTGATGGGAAGTCCGGTCGTGATTGGTGAATATCCGGATTGCAAGGACTTCTTCGTAAGTGCCTTCGGTTCCGTTCGATCACGGAACGGACTTGTATGGATGTGTGTCTGACATTACAATTTGAGATGTAAAGCTGGTTTCTATCAAATATATTTCCGTTGGTGGCGGAGAATTTATTCCCTTAGCTTAACACCCTTAGAGGTTATGTAGTTGATGGTTACTAATGATGCATTCCCAATTTGGTAATGTGGCATACGAAGTGCGGTTGAGCATTTGTTGAACAAAGCACAGCTTTTGTATAAAGCGTAGCTTTGTGGACGAGACTTCGTCGGACCTCACACCCCGAAAATGGTCAAAACAGGAAGGATGCAGCAAGGTTATTAGGGGGTAGCGCCCCTTTAGTGTATGTCATTCCTTCTGGATAGAGGTGGTATCATGGTATGGAGTCCAGATACTTAACCTATGCTGTTGCTGCAAATTTATTACTTTGTGGTTGTTGGAAATCAAGGATCCTCGGATATTTACCAGTTACGATCGGGGAATGGCATATTCGTGTCAGTAGTTACCTAGTTAGGGGTAACCCGGCCTTGTGTTGGCAGAGATCTAACCGTAACGTTAGGTTCTCGGGGTCGTCTTTCCAGAGGCGTACCCATGTGGCAATGGGAAGTTCCTTGGCCTGACCATTTGTTGGAAATCCAAAGAAATAATACGAACTTTGTACGGTTTTAGTTGTAGAACCTGCCATCAATGTGGTAGCTATAGTAGGCATAATATAATGGTACCTATGCTGGCTAAGATTTATATTCTACTTTCGAAATGTTTTCTACACTATGCACTAAT
Source organism: Allium cepa (assembly GCA_030765085.1). Lineage (NCBI taxonomy): Eukaryota > Viridiplantae > Streptophyta > Magnoliopsida > Asparagales > Amaryllidaceae > Allium > Allium cepa. Next base: position 793,915,407 of record CM060938.1, on the reverse strand, counting down.
AATAATATCAAAAATGATTTGATTTTTCGTAGTAAGCATCTTTGACTAACATAAGAAGAAATCTCCTCCAAGTCTGCGTTTGCATTGTGTGTGGTGGGAGGTCTTATGGTAGTTACATTTTCAAAAAGCATTGCGAATTGACTTTAAAAATATTTCTTCGTTTGTTTTTAAAAGAATAACTGTTTTAAGTTCTCACACCAGTCCCATGACTGACTTGGAGTTTATTGTTTCCCTTCCTAAACTCTGGGTGCCCACCAATTTCCACACGGGCAGTCTAGAGTTAGGTTATCAGGATATTCTGGAATTCAGGAGTTGCTGTAGAGAACTGGAGGCAAGCTGGATGGCTTGGCGTATCAACTAGTATATAGTATTTCTTTTCCGCTGTTTGTTGTTGTACACTCTGATAATGTAATGTAATGTGATGTAATGTAATGTAATAACTGATATAGTTCTTTGTTTAAAGATTATTCATTTATCTATTATATGTTGTTCCGCTGCGATTGTGAGATTCTGATATTGTTTTTTGTTTCTTCTTTTTTCTTCTTCTTCTACCCTTTTCTTCTTCTTTAACCATAACAGTTCGGTTTTCCGGCATTCGATTGCTCGGCAGTTGATACAGTGGACGTATTAATGTCGATTTTCGAGCGTCGAAAAGTCACAACGTTACAGATTGTAAGTCTTATTTTCATAATAAACTCTTCCTTATTCCAAAAAGAGGAGTTTATAAGTCTTATAAGAGTGTTCAGGTAGAAAATTTGGTTAACCACATGGTCGAAGGTTCGAGCCCTCCTTTTAGCGCCAAAACTGTTAACCGAAATTATGGCTAACACCCTAGGAGATGTTCCATCAGAAAAGGTAAATGTAGTTTAGGTAAGGGACAATATGTCCTCCAAATTTACTTTCGTATTTGCTCCAATACTTTCTGGTTTTTTGTTTGAACCTTTCGGCATAGCTGGTAAGTCTGAACTTCTAAATAGCGAACGTTTTACCTCTGTAGATCTCATTGGATATCATACGAAGTGTTTCCCTTGTGATACAAATAATTATTCACCGATCGTATCCCTTTAAAGTGGGCCTTTGGTATTTCCAGGAGGTTTGAGATAACAAATCTCATTGCCAGTATATGAAACAGTCGATTCCTAAGAGGTACATAGGTGCTTTTGATCTTGCTGGAAAGTTTAACTGCTCGCATGAAGTCAGATTTAACTTAATCGTAAGGTAAACAAACTCTTTTCGTTCAATCTCATACTCCTGAATTTTAATGTTACCAAAGGGTTATGTTACTCGGATGAAGATGGTGGAAGGTTTTGGTGTTATTAGAGTATTAGAAACTTCTAATTCAATTGACTCTGAAAGGTTATTACTCAAGTTAATTCAGTTTCGCTACTATCTGAGTCGGAAGGTTAAAGTGGAAATGTGGTGAGATTTTAGGGATTAATATTATAGCTTAATCGACCGAACCTCTGACCCAGTCAGCAAGAAACTTCCAGGAGAGCTCATCTTGAAAATACAAATTAATCTAACAACGGTTTGGATATATTAATAAATAACTTGACAAAATTTTACCTTCCCTTTTTACTCCAGATAAGAACTATTACAAATCCTCAAATTGGTTCTCAATTAGGGTTACAACTCCTTTCTTTCAATATTTATAGAATGAAGTGAGAGAAAAACCGGCATCCAAAACATAACCATTTAGATCTTATTTATAGAGGCTGGCAACCATGCTTCCGTCCATATGCCTTCAGCTGAGTCGAAGGGTTCCCTTTTTATATACAATTGCGAACCTTTCGACATAGTCGAAAGGTTTTTTGGGCTTTCCGGCTTCATTGAAGGGTCTGTTTTTCTTCATGCTTCCATAAATCTTTCGCTGTTGTCGAAAGGTTTTCCATTTACATGCTACCATGAACCTTCCGCTTCATTTCGAAAGGTTGCTTCTCTACTCTTTGCTGACTTTTGATTCCCGTCTTCCTTATAAACCTTTCGATATTGTTGAAGGGTGTCTTGTGTGTTTCTTAAACCATCCGAAATGCTTATTATGCTTCCAAAAAGGTCATTTAGTCATTCTTACTTGCTTTGACTCCTTCTTTTCCTTTAAATTCTTCAAATACTGGAATCAAAACCTTTCAACCCTCCGAAAGGCTTTGAGTCAAAGAACTTCAATGCTCGCATCCCTTTGGAAGCTTCAGAAGGTTTAAGTTGCACTTTACTTTTCCTTGTGTGCTTAGGGATCTTTTGTATTATCCGAAATTTTTATTTTTAGTGTAACAGTATACTTTTCGATTCGCTCACGAAAAATTCTTTATGATTGGTTGTCCATAAGCTATTTATAGATGCATTGTAAGGATGTTAGAAAAGTATTTTCATTTAGTTTCTATGATGACCCGATATTTTTAACAATTTGAATTGAAATAATACAAAAGGTATAAGTATGTATACATTTATAAGTATAGGATAAGTGGCATGACATGGTGAAGACAAGTGGCATAATATGGATCATACACTTATCTTAAGATGAAATAGGATTATGACACATATATCACTTAGGTGTACACTTCTAGAACACCCTAAATGATTACTTAATAAAGTATGTGTCATGAAATGAAGCTTGCATAAAAAGATGAAGGACATGTGTCACAAGATTAAATAAGATGGTGACACATAACCCCATTAGGTGTCCATGTGTAGAAACATCTTAAGACACCTAAGTAGGCATGTGTCAACATTCTAAAGCTTGTGCAAAGAGAAGTAAACAAGTGTCCAAAACTAAAATTACCAAACTAGCCTTGAAAATTACTATATAAAGGGTGGAAATGTTCACTTATGTTTCTTTCTTTCACAAAACAAAAACAAACGTAAGCTAAAGTGAAAAGGCTGGAGAAAGCTAAGGAAAAGAGAATCAAGGCAAACACACAAGTTTAAGGTGAGAAAACCTATTTAAATTTCTAGTATTCATGTTATTCTTGAAGAGATAATAGTTGTAAGTAAAAGTGGCTCGGTTATATCAAAAATGCAGCTTAGTAATTTGACCATAACTTTCTCAATCCTTAATGAAATTACGATTTCTTGGATGTTCTGGAAATCTTATTTCGTGTGCTACAACTTAGATGTTTTGTGTTTTCTGTAATTTGGATGTTAGCTATGTCAAAATTGAACCATTCTACTGTAATCCCGAGAGCAAAACTAATATTAGCTCTGTGCTTAAGGCTGAAACTAAATTGGCCATAACTTATTCGTTTCTCAACCGATTTCGATAAATTTAGATGTTCCAGAAAGCTTAGACTTTGTTCTAAAACTTTTATGTTTTGAGTTATCCAAAATTTCGATGTTATCTTGGCCAAAATTATAATTGTTTATCACTGTCCCGAGATAAAATGACAGAAGTTATGAAATTCAAATCTCAGAATTGTTTTATCCATAACTTTTACAATTCTTATCGGAATTCGGTAATTTTAATGTTCCGGAAAGCTTAGAAACTAAGCTACAACTTTTGCTTTATTCATTTTGTCTGATTTCGATGTTTTCTATGCTAAAATTGAAATTGTTGGTTGCTGTCTTGCAAATACATAAGTTCAGGCTAAGCTTAATGTTTTTATTAAAATGGTCATAACTTTTGAACCTTTGATCCAAATCTGATGATCTTGCTCATTCTGGAAAGCTAACGGAAAGGCCTATAACTTTTGTTTATATCATATTCTGAAATTCGTTGATTAAGGTGTTGAAAAACCTCTTGCAAACTTGCTGTCCTGTTGTTGTAGAGCACTCAGTGTCTTGTGCAAACCTGAGCTAGTATTCTGTGCATAACTTTTGCGTTTCTTATCCAAATCCTATCATTTTTAAATTTTTGGAAACTGCAGGAAGAACGTGATAACTTTCATTTGTATCATTTTTTTAAAATGTGACCATCTATATATGTGAATTTGAGGTACAAGCTCGGGTTAAATTTCTGCCCGAATTGAACATGTTTGTTTCTAAGAACATGCCTTACTTGTTAGATTTCTATTATAATTTAAATGGTTAAATTTAATATTTGGTTGAATGGTTGAATTGATTTGATATGCACTATGAATTGATGACTTGGTGATTTTGGTTTGGATGGCTCTCGAGTTACCTGTTGCTTAACTCGAAGATTGGGAATTTGAAGTTGTTTGAACTTCAACATAAATAAGGAAATGTTTTCGTTTAAAGTTACTAAGGGCTTGATGTTTTGTGATTCATTTAAAATTAGTAGGGTAATTGAAATGAATAATTGTTTAATTCAATTAAATAAATGATTTGGCTTAATTAATTTAGTGGCGAAGGGTTTGAATTAATTAATTAAGGTAAGTTAATTTACTAAGTTTAAGTTAAATAAATCAAGTGTAAGTAATTTAGAATAATCATTGGATGTGTGGTGGTAAACAAATACTTAATGAAATTAGTAAAATATAGTTGGAAATAATTAATTAATATAATTAACGATGTAATTGAAGATTGATTAATTAAGATAAATTAATCAGGAATAAGTGACTTATGAGAAGTAAATTAATATAAGTAAGTAAAGAGTAATGTAATCAAATAATTAATTTATTCATGAAGTAATTAAGATTTCTTAATGATATTGGTTGAGACTAATTAATATTGTGAAGTTAACTTAAGATAATTACTTGAATGTAATTGAAAATAATTAATCCAGGGTGATTAATTAAGATGAATAGTGAAGGGTTGACTAATTAATTGATTTGGAATCAATTAATATTGAATGAAGGAATCAAAATGAATGTGGTTAGGAGTTCAATTAGAATCGGTTGAATTGATTTATATGTGATTAAGCTTTATTATGGATAACTAAATGGTATTGGATGTTTTAAATGTGTTGATATCTCTGATGTGAAATGTTGAGTATTTCATTTGAATAATTTGGGGTATGATAACATGAGTTTCGAAGAGGCCGGGGTCGGGTATTGGTGAATACCCGAAACCACTTCGAATTTTATAAATTGATTTGTGAAATCAATTGGCTAGAATGAAGTGATTTAAGTGAATTGGATTATTTTATCTAAGTTTGGTACTTAGAAATTGATGTGTGGAATAAGTGATGTCTAAAATAAATTGTGGCTTTGAGAATTGATATAAGTTACCCCGGGTTTATATGAGTTGTTTGTTGGTATTCCATGTTAGTTGGGTTTACTCACGCTGGTTTCCAGCCTGACCCGGGTGTTACTTTGATGTAATGCTCGGGTCAGACCGAGTATTGCAGATTTTCAGGTAGGTACGTTCTGGAGCTCAAGGGACGAGCTGGATGGCAAGTACGTATAGAGTATTTCCGCTGCAGTATATTATTATATATCCGAGACATGATTTGTATATGATCAGTGACTGTATATATGTGAAACTCTGATGTATTAAAGTGTAATCAACAGATAAAATATTCTTTTGTAAACTGTTATTATTTATTATTATATTTTATCCGCTGCGAATGTGAGCTTTCGGTGTTCTGTTCTTCTTCTTCTTCTATCTCTTTCTTTTTTTCCATAACTATCTGGAATTTTCGGGTTCGAAAATTTCGGGTCGTTACAGTTTCCATGGTTCTTTTTTACTGGAAACCGGAAAAGTAACAAAGCTATGAAATAATCGGTCATTGTAAGAATGTATACACATTGACAAATGCGATGCTCCTAGAGGAATTGCAGCTTTATTCCGATATGCATGGTATCATTTAAATTCAAATGATGTTTCATTCAAATTTATATCATATTTAACGACAATTCAATATTCACAAGGACAGATTGTATAAGCATATGTACAATGGAAAAACATTGGTCAATCAATACATGGATTTAGGTATATAGTAGGAAAGAATGAACGGGTAAATTACAGGTAATTATAGAAATTTTATTATATAGGTATTTTAAGCTAAAAATAGAATTTTACAATGCAATCTATAATAACTTTGTTGAGATAAATGAAAAATTAAGTTAAATTTGTTAATATCGATTAGTATATTTTTACGTTATTTGATTTACATATCTTTATACTTGAATGGAAAAATAATTTAACCACTTTCTTTTTCCAATTTTATTGATATAAAATTTATGTAATATTGTTTTTTATTAATATAGATATGATATAAATATTGAAATTTTCATATTTTTATGGTATAAATCAACAAATAATAGTATTTTCAGATTCAAAAAAGTTCTCAAATTTAATTATACTTTATTTGTTTATGTAGTTTTAAGATTTACGTAATTAATTCTAATATATGTAAATGTGAAACATTAGAAGGGAATTAAAGGGGTTATGTAACTAGTTATAGAAATTTTAAAATGAAGGTATTTGTAGAGAAAAAACATAAATATCCTCCTTTTACTTTATTAATTGATTGTTAACATGGACATTTAGGCAATCTATAAAAGGCTTCACTTTAACTTAGTTGACTAAGTATTTGCTTTATACATACATACATATATATTATGTTCTTACCGAAATGTTCGCTTACAAAAAAATGTGCATGCAAGCACAAACATATTTGTAAATATAATAATTTTATATAAAATTAAACACGATTTTGAAAATCTCACATCTCAGCGTAATAAAATAAAGAGTGTTATTTATTAAAGATAATAAAAGATCCAGTTCATGAATGCACATAAAATTTCACATCTCATCATAGAAAATGGTGCCATTTGCACATGAAATGCAGGGTTGCCATTTACACATGAAACGCAGAGTCAACCATGGAAGACCAACATTCAAAGATATCAATAAATAACATGAAATGCTGATAGGGCTGGGAGGGTTTGAGGAAACAGAGGAGAGAGTTTGAGCAAAATGGTTAATGGACTAATGGCGACGATCGTTGCAGGTGACAAATAAATGCAAATTAAAGATACAATTCTTTTATGTATAGGTTTAGATGAATATTATTTTATTTTATTATTTTGTTCTTTTCAACAGAATTGAACGACGGTTTACGCTGTTGGAAGAAGGAAACAACGGAGGTTAAAGCGGTCGAAAGCCGGAAGAAGATAGTTGAATCAAAGCTTGATGCTAGAAACAACATGAATTCCAAAGAGTCGAAGGAAAAGCTTCACAAATGGCAAAAGGAAAGAAGAAAGGATATGTAATGATGCGGATTTGAATTAAAACAAGGTAGTAAATGAAAAACTCATGTGCTGTGAAGTGGTATTGTTGTTGACTGTCAGTTTTGTTTTAAATCTTTTTCTCCATTTATCTATACCTAATCAATTACTTTACTATACTATTAAAAAATAAATGAAATAAATCTCTGATCCTAATTTCTCTCGTTTTTCTCTTTCTTCTTCTCCTACTGCCGTACAAAACTTAGAAATCCCAATTAGCTATCCTCGGATTGAAACGCCAAATCAATGTATCCGAACCCAACACGCATCAACGTTCCACTGCAATATGCAAGTTTCTCTAATGCTAATTTGTTTTCTACTTTTCTTCTTCAATCTCCTATACAATATTCTGTAACAACCCTTCCATGTTAGCTATGATTTCCAGCTTGAAAATACAAGAGAGAGAAAAAAATCAGAAAACGACCAAATTCAACCATTGGCGACCATCAGTTCATCTGAGGTGGTCTCTGATCATGTCAGAGAGGAGGCATCATTAGGGGTTGATTAATTGGGCCGAGTTGAATCCATGACTGAATGCAAACTATCTATATAAATATACTGTCATGGTCATTTGTAAGTATGTGAAATCTGAAGCTTAATATCATTTCATTTCCATTTCCTGTTGCAACTCTAGTATCTCTTCTTCTTTAATTCATGCTTTGTCTACCATTAAAGTGGAGAAACTTGAAGTAATAAATCATTTTTCCTTATTACTATACTGTGCAGTCTACCTTCTTTCAGTTCCAGTTTTAGTTCATCTTGTTATCAATTTGTCCTTCTCGGTTTTAATACATTCTTTTATCCCTAAAATTTGCAACAGTAGTTAATTCTTTTGGTCTGTTGTAGGTTAATTCATCTTCTGTTCATTTTGTTTTCTATTTTACACTTTAGTTCTTAATTCTTGAATCAGCTGTTACCTTCTCTTGATAGTTACCTTTTCCAGTCTTTAATCTTGTTCATTTTTATGTTTTTAGTAATCTGCAAATCCGGAATGTTTCATTTTGTTATCAATTCAAGTTTCTGTCCTTGATTTTCTCTTATTTCATTTGTTAAATTCTGGTGAAACAATCTTGCTCAAATTCTTGTATGAAATAAAGCTTTGAAATTGCTACTTCTTGTCCAAGAAATATATGCCTTGTGACTGTCATGTTCAATACAGCAGTCATGTCTTCTTCAAGAAAATCTGCATCTTTTTCTGATACCTCCTTCGAGTCACAATTTACATTTTTAGTTCTTGATTTTCTTGCAGCCTGTCACCATTGTTATTCACTTCTTTTCATTCTTGAGTGCACAAACACATCTGTGCATGTGCACAGAATCAATACTTCCTTCTTTCTTCCCGAACTCATTGCCATTTTTTCAGTTTTCTTCTTCAACGGTCATGGCCAAAGGTTCAGAACATCCTGGACCTTTCATATTCCCAAATAACCATCCTCAGATTATAACCAAAAGCAACCTATCCAAACCCATAAAGCTAACCTATCTGAAACACTACCAATCAAACCGCCGCCTTTCTTGCTGCCAGAATCCTCCTGTCTCAACGTTATATGCCTCCCATATTATCTAGCATAACGTTCGAACCTGATCTTCTGCAGAATTGATTTCTAATTTGCATTGATGTTCTTTCGAAAAAGAAAGCCTAAATACATTGTGAGTTAATCTGAAATTCTGGGTTATGGTTTACTGAAATGTAATTCTAGGTTGCCTACTTTGAATTTTATTATATTTGATATAATCTGATGTTTTTAGTCCTATTTTCAACATAGCATTTCTATTGCTGAAGTGATTATTTAAGGGAATTAACAACTGTTAACAAATCTAAAAAAAAAACCACACATGAAGTGCCTTTTTTTCAAGCATAAAATTATTTTCTTGTAAAAATGCTTTTTGACTCGAGGGAATTATAAAGAAATACAAATTTTGAAAAGAAAAAAAATATGTTGAAGGACATTAGCCTTTATTATTTATGTTAGGTGTGAGTCATATTGTGAATACGTGAGTTAAATGTATATGTCCTACATCGTAAGAAACATAACGTGTAATACGATGTGTATATATAAAATTGATGACACGTAATATTTACAATGGTAATTCCTTTTGTTACAAGTAAATTTTGCTAAAACTTAATAGGATGCTAATTGTAACTATTATTATATTCAACTTTTACTACACAGAATGCTAGCAAGTCTAGCATTATATATTCAATTTTACATTATATACAGTGATAGTTATAATTAATATTGTCCTTCTGTTCAAAAATTAAGTTGTCCTTTGTTGTAAAATATTTCAAAGTTTGTTATTGTGGCTATTTTACTTCTCTTTTTAATTCTAAACAAGAAAAAAGAACTTGGTTGTATGGTAGATGTAAAATATAAACGATGGACATTCTGGTTATACAAACAAGTGTCTTCCCAGAGTTATCATTGTCTCACATCCTAATTCATAAATATGAATAGCTCATTCAGTATCTGGGATGCCTTGCGGGTTTGTATTTGTTTCTTTTCTTTTTCATGATGAGAAACAGTTAACGTTGTGTAGGGATTCTGTTATTGATCTAACTTCATACTCCATTCTATATACAATACGGTATTAAACTCAAACCAGCATACTTTGAGATAATATGTTAGACCAGTTCAATTTCTTTTCAAGAAAACGAAGCTATATTTCTCTAAAATTCTTCTAACAAAAAAAAGATACCTATAAACTGGAGGATTCTTAGGCCAAAACTTGTAATTAATCTTGTGCTTGGGCCACACATTATGAAACAAGTAATCAACCCAAGCCTTCGTAACGAAGATGATTAACATTTAAAATTTGATTTAAATACGAATAATTTGAAATTTATATTTTAATTAACGAGTAAAAGATAGCCATTTTGGCCACTGACTTGGATTTCGGCGAAACCAGTTTTATCGGATCCGTGATGGTGAGTTATTGTATGGTTTCAAGTTTCGTAACGATCGGACTTGTCGTTTGGCCGTGCAGGTTTGAAACGCGTAGAATTTAAATATAATTCGATTCGAAAGAAAAGAAAAAGAAAAAACTATCTTCTGCATACAATCGAATTAGGCATCGGGACTGGTTCCACTGTGCTAGAAATGGGGGCAAAACATTATAAACGCCGGCGGCACGCTTCATTTGGAGTTCAGATTTGCACGGACCAATCAGGCAAGATATTTCTTATTTAAATAATATAATAAAAGGTCAAACTCCCTTGTCTCGTACACGTTCCATCCCATAGCTAATTTCGAATCCCCTTCTATTTTGAATCATAAAAAAATAACAGCCGGAGAAAAAAAAATTAACGTCGCTATCGAGTGCTCGACTTGGAGGGAGGAGCGACGGCTCAGCATAGGGGTAGGCGCGATGCTCAGGGCATCGACGAGGACTAGGGCAGATCGAAGCTATGTTCATCGTCGCCTTGATTTAGGGTTAAGCAAGGCGGCAAAGACGAGAGATGATGGGTTTTGGGGCGATTGTGTGGCCGGTCGTGGCCGACATTCATGATGAGGTCCGGAGCGCGCATGCACGCACGCGATCAATTGGAAGTGGAGCTGTCGCGTCGATAAGGAGGCGTCGGCGGCAGGTGGACGTCGATGGACGAGCGTAGGAGAGAGCAAGGCGGCATAATATGCTGATGGAGGTAGAAGCTAGCACAGGCAGTGGCGAACGTGATTGACGATGGCAGCTTCAAGGGTTTCATTGTGTTCAAACTGGGTACGATCGTGTGAGAGTATGGATCAGTGAAGGTTTATGTTAATTACTTAGTTTTGTTAATTGAATTTTAAATTTTATCGTCATTAATTAATTCGTAATTTTGTGCATACGAGATCCGTTCAAGTGCAACGAGTTTTAGGGGATTCGTATCATTCTTGTCTACGGCTTGGAGTGATATTGGAATTTTATTTGAAGCTGGAATTTGCTTTCAGTTTCAAATAGAAGGTGAGTGTTTTTATACGCTCACGATTTGCTAAAATATTGTTATGTTGGTTAAACTGAATGTTGAAGTGATTTAAATTTATTGATAGCTGTTGATAAATTTATTTGACATCTAAATTAACATCCAAATTTATTGATAGAATTTGAATTGACAATTAAATCGAATTAAAATAAAATTGCTAGTAAAATTCCTAATTTTTGATAATTGGTTTGATTGTTGATGCATTGGCTGTTTGGATATTGGTTGCAAATGGATGCTATTGGTTGATGTGGTTGATTGGATGTGTAATAATTATTTTATATATTCTGTTGCCATCCTGTATGTTATTTACGGTATATACTGTAACTGAATTATTTCAAATAAATTAAGAAACAGGTTGAAATGATATATATATGGCATCTATTTGAATTGATGTGATATATCCATCCTTGAAATTAAATTGAAATAATTATCCACTTGGCCATAGGTTAGAAAATTATATACGGACACCGGGTTGGTTAAATTAAATGATTTTAAAAGTTGTTTTGAAATTATTTAATTGAATTGATTTTAAGAATAAAAATCAAAATTTTGAAAACTTAATTATTTTGAATTTGAGCTCGAAACATTGGAATTTAAATTTGATAAGTGAGATGGTTTAATTAATCAAGGTTTATTTTTTTTTAAAGTTATAAACGAAATACATCGTAAATTTCAGAAATGGATTTGTTTAAAAGGTGGGCTTTGATTCAAACTTTGGATATTTATAAGAAAAAAATGATATGAAATGATAATTTCAAAATTTGAGTTTGGAATCAAATTATAAATTGAAAATTTGGATTTAAAATTTGGTATTTAAAATAAATTTGATTTAAGTGTTTAAATCGATATTTTGAAATCAAATTTGGAATTGGAAGTGGGAATTAAATCTGAAATTGGAATTTTAATTAATTTAGAATTGGAAATAATTTAGAATTGGAATTGGAAATTAATTTAGAATTGGAAATTAATTTGGAATCGGAATTTGAAATTAATTTGGAATTGAGATTTAAATTAATTTGGAAATGGAAATTGAAATTTAAAGTAATTTGTGAATTGAAGGAAAGTTTGTGTGGAATCGAAATTTATTCAAGTTGAAATCTGAATCGAAACGATTGAATCAAAAATGGAATTTGGAATTGATTTGGGTAGGAAATTGGGAAGTTGACCGGTCTGACTTTGGAATTATTTTAAAAATGAATGTTTTAGTATAACTAATTTAAAATCTATATTCTTTAAATATTCATACTATTTTGATTTTTTTTCAAAATATTTTACTATATAAACTTTTTTTTTATTCAAATTATTTTTGATTAACTATTTAAATATTTTCTATTAAACCATCTTTGAATATTTGACTATTTTAAACTATTTTAAACTAATTTCTAAAATCCAAACTGGTCAAAGGGTAAATTGTTTATATTTGAATCTTGGATTTAAATACGAACTAGGTTAAAGTTAAGAATATAACCTAAATTGAATTCGAATCAAATTTTGAAAGTGAAATTGAGTTATCGGATAAATCTGATAATTTTGAATATATGATAAATTTCGAAATGATTTTGATTTTGAAATGAATATGATATTTTGATATCAAATATGAATTGTTTTCGAAATGTAAAAGAACCAACCGGTGTGTAAAATGACGATTGGTTGTTAAAGAGACCGGGGCCTCTTATTGAAATACTCTATTTCAATATTGGAACCACTTTGACAGCCGTGTACGTGGTGGATGATATCCAAAATGTAGTGGTTGAATTGACGACGTTTACCGGAATGAAGAGAACGATGATGGATAGCCTTGACATTCGTGTCATAATTAAAATGACTAAAACATGAGCCTATGTCTGGCCATTGAGGTTAGCTACCTCTAGCGACGTTGATCCCTCGTATTATTATTATGGTTTTGGATTCGATGGGTGCACCTTATGTGTCGTTTGGATTGATTGTCGCGGTCGGCCACAGATGGCTTACGACCAGCCAGAAAGGGTAACTGGTAGAATCCTACCTTGGGCATTGCCTCACGTGCCTTGTCATATTTATCCCTATACGAGCCCATTACGATTTTGATTTAAATTTGTAAAACGTGTTAAAGTGGATCAATGTAAAGCCTTAACGCTATTTTGATATTTATTTTATTGATAGACATTATCTATTATAGCGTATACTATTATATATAAATAGTTTAACGGATCATTTGGAGATGGAAAATCCCGTAACATCTCTTAAGTTATTGCACTCATATTTGTGATATCGATTTGACTTACATAAGAGTATTTTAGTCCTGACTCGAGTGTTTTGTCTTTTCATTTCGCTCGGGTCAGTCCTGAGTTTTTTTCAGTGTATTGAAGACTATTCTTTGGAGGACGAAGACGGAGTTTTGGTATATTACTATTATTATTACACCCTGTATCATGCTATGTTACTGCATTGATTATTTCTCCTTGCTATATATCTATAACTCTGATAAATGTATATAGATTATAATCAAATGTGTAGTAAACAACTTTATGAATTATTTATTTGATTATTATATTTTATCGTTTTCGCTGTGAGATTCTGTGTTTTGTTTTTTTTCCCTTCTTATTTTTCTTATTTAACCCCATTGATTATCTACGTTCTGGATTGTTTAAGTCGGACATGTGTGGATTATTGTCAATCTAAACCTTCCGAAATGTGGGTCGTCACAAAATCAATCCACGAAGAACTCATTAAAAATAACTCCAGGATTTGCTTACATAAATTTTTGGTATCACTTTCTAAATAATTAAGTTTGCGACGCAGTAAGCTTAATAACACTAGCCTATTCGTAATTAATTTACTTCATCGCAAGCTTAATAAAACCAACCTATTCGCAACAAATCTACCTCGAGGTAGATTTGTTGCGAATAGGTTGGTTTTATTAAGCTTGCGATGAAGTAAATTAATTACGAATAGGCTAGTGTTATTAAGCTTACTGCGTCGCAAACTTAATTATTTAGAAAGTGATACCAAAAATTTATGTAAGCAAATCCTGGAGTTATTTTTAATGAGTTCTTCGTGGATTGATTTTATCATTATTTATAAACTTTTTTGTCTTTATTACGTTTTTAATATTTTTAAAGCTTGTAACTATGATATAATGAAAGCGATTAAGATCTTTCATTTCACAATGATTCCGAAAGGATGAAAGGATTTATATAATAAAATAATACATTAGTTCCTATAGATAAATTTTGAATTTACACATTTTCCTTCTTCAAGATTATGACAAAACTAACTGTATGAAAGAATTACTTGCTTGACTTTATGTTAGAAAGATAAAATCTTTTATTTTTGTATCGAAAATTAAATTAAAAGAAAAACTAAACGAGCTGACATTTTTTAATGTATTGATAAATAAAAACAGAAAAAAGAAGATTTATAATAGGAAAAAAATATATTGCATTTATCATTTTATGCAAGAAGACAGGGTAGTTAATCACTTTTAGATAAAAAGAAAACATTTAAACATAGAACATTCAAGTTGTTTCTCATTATATTCACTATTTACATCATAATACCAACGATTTCATATAATGTTAAGTACCAAAAATTCTGTTCATCATGCTACCAATAAGATAGAAACGTGTGCAACACATTTCAACATGGATCAAGAAACAAAATGATAGCAAAATCTTGATGGTCCATGAATTCATTATCTTTGCTCCAATATTACCCATCTAACTACGCACTCTTTATTCCCAAAATAAGTAGTAATGACATACCTAATTATAAAACAACCGATAATAGAAAAGGATACTGCCTGTTTCAGGTTGAAAATAAAACTTTTGGTTACGTACACCTGAACAATAGCTCTGGCACTTAAGAAAAGCACTTGATAACCATTTTAAATAAATTTATCATGTTGGGTTTCATGTACATTGTTCAAAGTTAAGTTGCTCTATGGTTGTGTTTTAAGGTTAAATTGCTATTATAAGATGTAATAAAAATATAAAATCATAAAGTGTAATTACCATGAACATCAAATAATCAGTGCTAATTTGCTGATCTCTAATATCTAAAACATAGACCTTGCTTAGCACTATCAAAGAAAATAGTTACATAAATTTTATCTTCCATCACTCGGTTAAAACTAAAAAAATACAGCCACTTAAAATAAAATTCAACATTCACGTCCTTTGGAGGGAGGGAGAACAGAATGGTGATAGCACTGTTGCGATAACTCAGATGAATACCTCAATTGTGGTGAAGAATCAAGTTACCTTAGATTACGACCAAACTTTTCCAGCTAAAGGCGTAAACTGACCAAAAACATCAGGTCTAAAGTGCGTGCATACAAAACTAAGGTTACAAAGAAATGACAATAGTGGCTTGACTTCAACGCTAGACGGTAGGTAAGAAAAATAAAGATAATTTACCTCACATGTGGTATATGGATCTGAGCATAA
This sequence comes from Allium cepa, assembly GCA_030765085.1. Classification (NCBI taxonomy): domain Eukaryota; kingdom Viridiplantae; phylum Streptophyta; class Magnoliopsida; order Asparagales; family Amaryllidaceae; genus Allium; species Allium cepa. Next base: position 793,899,895 of record CM060938.1, on the reverse strand, counting down.
GATAGATCTGATATTGGAAAAAACAAAATTCAGAGACAGATGAAACGATGCAGTTTGTTGCTGAGATAGGGGAGATCAAGGAATGGAGAATACACATAATGTGTAGAATTTTGGGGATGAATTATGAGGGGAAAAAAATGTAAATTTGAAGTACCAAATTCGTCATTTGAAGACGGTGATAAATTAATACAAAATCAGTGCAGTTGAAACGGTTAGAAAGTAAGAAAAAATAGGAAGGGATGGTGGGAAAGAATTAGTTCGGTAGGTTAAAGAAACGTGCCGAGGAAACAGAAATCGATTATTTTGAAATGAGCTCACACAATAGTGCCACATAAACAAGTATTAGTTCCTGATTTTATATTTAATCTAGTTGTAAAAAATGTTATAAGTGTGTTTTCCTTGCTTATGACTTATTGACTCATTTGCTACTTTTGGGTCAAAAAATTGTGCTGTTGTCTAACATATCAATAAATTATTTTTTCTACTTATAAGTTGTTGCCAAGACATCCTCTTAACTCATGACAGTTTCGTATTGCTATTTGTGAAGAAATGTTTGCAAATTTACAAATTGATTTTTTATCTGCAGTGTAAAGTAATTGATTATGTAATAGATAAATAGAGAAAGAGATTTAAAAACAAAACTGACAGTCAATAACAATATCTCTTCACACCACATAAATTCTTCATTTACTATATTGTTTTAATTCAAATTTGCATCATTAAATATCATTCCTTCTTCCCTTTTGCCCATTTGTGAAGCTTTTCCCACGACTCTTTAACATTCATGTTGTTTCTAGCATCAAGCTCTAATTCAACCCTCTTCTTCTGGCTTCTGTCGGCTTTAACTTCCGCTGTTTCCTTCTTCCGGGAGCGGAAACCACCGTTTAATTCCACTGAAAAAAACAAAATACTGAATGAGCTATTCATATTTATGAATTAGGATGTGAGACAATGATAACTCCGGGAAGACACTTGTTTGTATAACCAGGATGTCCATCGTTTAAACTTTACATCTACCATACAGCCAAGTTCTTTTTTCTTGTTTAGAATTAAAAAGAGAAGTAAAATAGCCACAATAACAAACTTCGAAATATTTTACAACAAAGGACAACTTAATTTTGAATCGAAGGACAATATTAATTATAACTATCATTGTATATAATGTAAAATTAAATATATAATGCAAGACTTGCTAGCATTCTGTGTAGTAAAAGTTGAATATAATAATAGTTACAATTAGCATCCTATTAAGTTTTAGCAAAATTTACTTGTTACAAAAGGAATTACCATTGTAAATGTTACGTGTCATCAATTTTATATATACACATCGCATTACACATTATGTTTCTTACGATGTGGGACATATACATTCAACTCACGCATTCACAATATGAGTCACACCTAACATAAAAATAAAGGCTAACATCCTTCAACGTATTTTTTTTCTTTTCAAAGTTTGTATTTCTTTATAATTCCCTCGAATCAAAAAGCATTTTTACAAGAAAATAATTTTATGCTTGAAAAAAAGGCACTTCATGTGGGTTTTTTTTAGATTTGTTAACAGCTGTTAATTCCCTTAAATAATCAGTTCAGCAATAGAAATGCTAAGTTGAAAATAGGACTAAAAACATCAGATTATATCAAATATAATAAAATTCAAAGTAGGCAACCTAGAATTACATTTCAGTAAACCATAACTCAGAATTTCAGATTAACTCACAATGTATTTAGGCTTTCTTTTCCGAAAGAACATCAAGGCAAATTAGAAATCAATTCTGCAGAAGATCGGGTTGGACCGTTACGCTAGATAATATGGGAGGCATGTAACGTTGAGACTGGAGGATTCTGGCAGCAAAGAAGGCAGCGGTTTGATTGGTAGTGTTTCAGATATGTTAGCTTTATGGGTTTGGATAGGTTGGTTTTTGATTATAATCTGAGGATGGTTATTTGGGAATATGAAAGGTCCAGGATGTTCTGAACCTTTGGCCATGGCTGTTGAAGAAGAAAACTGAAAAAATGGCGATGTGTTCGGGAAGAAAGAGGGAAGTATTGATTTTGTGCACATGCATAGATGTGTTTGTGCACTCAAGAATGAAAAGAAGTGAATAACAATGGTGGCAGGCTGCAAGAAAATCAAGAACTAAAAATGTAAATTGTGACTCGAAGGAGGTATCAGAAAAGATGCAGATTTTCTTGAAGAAGACATGACTGCTGTATTGAACATGACAGTCACAAGGTATATATTTCTTGGACAAGAAGTAGCAATTTCAGAGCTTTATTTCATACAAGAATTTGAGCAAGATTGTTTCACCAGAATTTAACAAATGAAATAAGAGAATCAAGGACAGAAACTTGAATTGATAACAAAATGAAACATTCCGGATTTGCAGATTACTAAAAACATAAAAATGAACAAGATTAAAGACTGGAAAAGGTAACTATCAAGAGAAGGTAACAACTGATTCAAGAATTAAGAACTAAAGTGTAAAATAGAAAACAAAATGAACAGAAGATGAATTAACCTACAACAGGCAAAAAGAATTAACTACTGTTGCAAATTTTAGGGATAAAAGAATGTATTAAAACCGAGAAGGACAAATTGATAACAAGATGAACTAAAACTGGAATTGAAAGAAGGTAGACTGCACAATATAGTAATAAGGAAAAATGATTTATTGCTTCAAGTTTCTTTACTGGTGGACAAAGCAGGAATTAAAGAAGAAGAGATACTAGAGTTGCAACAGGAAATGGAAATGAAATGATATTAAGCTTCAGATTTCACATACTTACAAATGACCATGACAGTATATTTATATAGATAGTTTGCATTTAGTCATGGATTCAACTCGGCCCAATTAATCAACCCCTAATGATGCATCCTCTCTGACATGATCAGAGACCACCTCAGATGAACTGATGGTCGCCAATGGTTGAATTTGGTCATTTTCTGATTTTTTTTTTCTCTCTCTTGTATTTTCAAGCTGGAAATCATAGCTAACATGGAAGGGTTGTTACAGAATATTGTATAGGAGATCGAAGAAGAAAAGTAGAAAACAAATTAGCATTAGAGAAATTTGCATATTGCAGTGGAACGTTGATGCGTGTTGGGTTCGGATACATTGATTTGGCGTTTTCATCCAAGGATAGCTAATTGGGATTTCCAAGTTTTGTACGGCAGTGGGAGAAGAAGAAGGAGAAAAACGAGAGAAATTAGGATCAGAGATTTATTTCATTTTGTTTTTTAATAGTATAGTAAAGTAATTGATTAGGTATAGATAAATGGAGAAAAGGATTTAAAACAAAACTGACAGTCAACAACAATATCACTTCACAGCACATGAGTTTTTCATTTACTACCTTGTTTTAATTCAAATCTGCATCATTACATATCTTTCTTCTTTCCTTTTGCCATTTGTGAAGCTTTTCCTTCGACTTTTTGGAATTCATGCTGTTTCTAGCATCAAGCTTTGATTCAACTATCTTCTTCCGGCTTTCGACCGCTTTAACCTCCGTTGTTTCCTTCTTCCAACGGCGTAAACCGCCGTTCAATTCTGTTGAAAAGAACAAAATAAAATAATATTCATCTAAACCTATACATAAAAGAATTGTATCTTTAATTTGCATTTATTTGTCACCTGCAGCGACCGCCGCCATTAGTCCATTAACCATTTTGCTCATACTCTCTCCTCAAACCCTCCCAGCCCTACCAGCATTTCATGTTATTTATTGATATCTTTGAATGTTGGTCTTCCATGGCAACCCCGCGTTTCATGTGTAAATGGCAACCCTGCGTTTCATGTGCAAATGGCACCATTTTCTATGCTGAGATGTGAAATTTCATTTACATTCATGAACTGGATTTTTTATTATCTTTAATAAATAACACTCTTTATTTTATTATGCTGAGATGTGAGATTTTCAAAATATGTTTAATTTTATATAAAATTATTATACTCTGTTCCTATTTTGGTTGCCATGGAAGACCAACATTCAAAGATATCAATAGATAACATGAAATGCTGGTAGGGCTGGGAGGGTTTGAGGAGAGAGTATGAGCAAAATGGTTAATGGACTAATGGCGGCGGTCGCTGCAGGTGACAAATTAATGCAAATTAAAGATACAATTCTTTTATGTATAGGTTTAGATGAATATTATTTTATTTTGTTCTTTTCAACAGAATTGAACGGCGGTTTACGCCGTTGGAAGAAGGAAACAACGGAGGTTACAGCGGTCGAAAGCCGGAAGAAGATAGTTGAATCAAAGCTTGATGCTAGAAACAGCATGAATTCCAAAAAGTCGAAGGAAAAGCTTCACAAATGGCAAAAGGAAAGAAGAAAGATATGTAATGATGCAGATTTGAATTAAAACAAGGTAGTAAATGAAAAACTCATGTGCTTTGAAGTGATATTGTTGTTGACTGTCAGTTTTGTTTTAAATCCTTTTCTCCATTTATCTATACCTAATCAATTACTTTACTATACTATTAAAAAACAAAATGAAATAAATCTCTGATCCTAATTTCTCTCGTTTTTCTCCTTCTTCTTCTCCCACTGTCGTACAAAACTTGGAAATCCCAATTAGCTATCCTTGGATGAAAACGCCAAATCAATGTATCCGAACCCAACACGCATCAACGTTCCACTGCAATATGCAAATTTCTCTAATGCTAATTTGTTTTCTACTTTTCTTCTTCGATCTCCTATACAATATTCTGTAACAACCCTTCCATGTTAGCTATGATTTCCAGCTTGAAAATACAAGAGAGAGAAAAAAAATCAGAAAATGACCAAATTCAACCATTGGCGACCATCAGTTCATCTGAGGTGGTCTCTGATCATGTCAGAGAGGATGCATCATTAGGGGTTGATTAATTGGGCCGAGTTGAATCCATGACTGAATGCAAACTATCTATATAAATATACTGTCATGGTCATTTGTAAGTATGTGAAATCTGAAGCTTAATATCATTTCATTTCCATTTCCTGTTGCAACTCTAGTATCTCTTCTTCTTTAATTCCTGCTTTGTCCACCAGTAAAGAAACTTGAAGCAATAAATCATTTTTCCTTATTACTATATTGTGCAGTCTACCTTCTTTCAATTCCAGTTTTAGTTCATCTTGTTATCAATTTGTCCTTCTCGGTTTTAATACATTCTTTTATCCCTAAAATTTGCAACAGTAGTTAATTCTTTTTGCCTGTTGTAGGTTAATTCATCTTCTGTTCATTTTGTTTTCTATTTTACACTTTAGTTCTTAATTCTTGAATCAGCTGTTACCTTCTCTTGATAGTTACCTTTTCCAGTCTTTAATCTTGTTCATTTTTATGTTTTTAGTAATCTGCAAATCCGGAATGTTTCATTTTGTTATCAATTCAAGTTTCTGTCCTTGATTCTCTTATTTCATTTGTTAAATTCTGGTGAAACAATCTTGCTCAAATTCTTGTATGAAATAAAGCTCTGAAATTGATACTTCTTGTCCAAGAAATATATACCTTGTGACTGTCATGTTCAATACAGCAGTCATGTCTTCTTCAAGAAAATCTGCATCTTTTCTGATACCTCCTTCGAGTCACAATTTACATTTTTAGTTCTTGATTTTCTTGCAGCCTGCCACCATTGTTATTCACTTCTTTTCATTCTTGAGTGCACAAACACATCTATGCATGTGCACAAAATCAATACTTCCCTCTTTCTTCCCGAACACATCGCCATTTTTTCAGTTTTCTTCTTCAACAGCCATGGCCAAAGGTTCAGAACATCCTAGACCTTTCATATTCCCAAATAACCATCTTCAGATTATAATCAAAAACCAACCTATCCAAACCCATAAAGCTAACATATCTGAAACACTACCAATCAAAACGCTGCCTTCTTTGCTGCCAGAATCCTCCAGTCTCAACGTTACATGCCTCCCATATTATCTAGCGTAACGGTCCAACCCGATCTTCTGCAGAATTGATTTCTAATTTGCCTTGATGTTCTTTCGGAAAAGAAAGCCTAAATACATTGTGAGTTAATCTGAAATTCTGAGTTATGGTTTACTGAAATGTAATTCTAGGTTGCCTACTTTGAATTTTATTATATTTGATATAATCTGATGTTTTTAGTCCTATTTTCAACTTAGCATTTCTATTGCTGAACTGATTATTTAAGGGAATTAACAGCTGTTAACAAATCTAAAAAAAACCCACATGAAGTGCCTTTTTTTCAAGCATAAAATTATTTTCTTGTAAAAATGCTTTTTGATTCGAGGGAATTATAAAGAAATACAAACTTTGAAAAGAAAAAAAATACGTTGAAGGATGTTAGCCTTTATTTTTATGTTAGGTGTGACTCATATTGTGAATGCGTGAGTTGAATGTATATGTCCCACATCGTAAGAAACATAATGTGTAATGCGATGTGTATATATAAAATTGATGACACGTAACATTTACAATGGTAATTCCTTTTGTAACAAGTAAATTTTGCTAAAACTTAATAGGATGCTAATTGTAACTATTATTATATTCAACTTTTACTACACAGAATGCTAGCAAGTCTTGCATTATATATTTAATTTTACATTATATACAATGATAGTTATAATTAATATTGTCCTTCGATTCAAAATTAAGTTGTCCTTTGTTGTAAAATATTTCGAAGTTTGTTATTGTGGCTATTTTACTTCTCTTTTTAATTCTAAACAAGAAAAAAGAACTTGGCTGTATGGTAGATGTAAAGTTTAAACGATGGACATCCTGGTTATACAAACAAGTGTCTTCCCGGAGTTATCATTGTCTCACATCCTAATTCATAAATATGAATAGCTCATTCAGTATCTGGGATGCCTTGTGGGTTTGTATTTGTTTCTTTTCTTTTTCATGATGAGAAACAGTTAACGTTGTGCAGGGATTCTGTTATTGATCTAACTTCATACTCCATTCTATATATACAATGTGGTATTAAAGTAAAACCAGCATACTTTGAGATAATATGTTAGACCAATTCAATTTCTTTTCAAAACAACAAAGCTATATTTCTCTAAAATTCTTCTAACAAAAAACAGAAATACATACCTATAAACTGGAGGATTCTTAGGCCAAAACTTGTAATTAATCTTGTGCTTGGGCCACACATTATGAAACAAGTAATCAACCCAAGCCTTCTTCCCTTCCAAATCCTTTTGCAACTTCGTGCCATATCCTTCAAAACTCCCTGAATCCGGAACTATGGCACATGCCTCCTTCTCCTCCTGTGGCAGCTTGAAGAACTCCTTCCCTACTCTCTGCAACTCATTTATCACTTCATTCGGCATCCCATGATTCACCAACTGAAATATCCCATACTCCCGTGCTGCCTCGCTTATTTGCTTAACCACATTCTTTTGGCTACTGTTTGCAAGGTCGATAACGGGTCATTCGGGTACGGGTCTATGGTATGTGGTTAGATCCGGACGTTGATAAAGGAATTTATCATTATAAAAAATTATCTTTAACAAAATTATCTTTATAAAAGAGATAAAAGAATTTATCATTACCATAGTAATGTTTTCACTCGGGTGATATATGTATTAAATAAATCATCGCTTTTCTTTTATTTTATTTTTGTAATAAAAGAAATAAAAGCTTTTAGTATATAATAGGTCCATATAGAGTTGGTTATGAGGTAAATTTGTTGCGAATAGGTTGGTTTTCTTAAGTTTGCAATGAAGTAAATTAATTACGAATACGCAAGTGTTATTAAGCTTACTGTGTCGCAAATTTAATTATTTAGAAATATATATATATATATATATATATATATATATATATATGTATGTATGTGTGTGTGTGTGTATATGTGTGTGTGTGTGTGTGTGTGTGTGTGTATAAACAAGCCTGAAGTTATTTTTAATGAGTTCTTTGTGGATTGATTTTATCATTATTTATAAACTTTTTGCTCGATATTACATTTTTAATATTTTTAAAGCTTGTAACTATGATATAATGAAATTGATTAAGATGTTTCATTTCATAATGATTTCGAAAGGATGAAAGGATTTATATAATAAAGTAATACATACAATTATCATTATACATTAGTTCCAATAGATAAATTTTGAACTTAAACATTTTCCTTCGTTAAGATTATGACAAAACTACTTGTATGAAAGAATTACTTGCTCGACTTTATGTTAGAAAGATAAAATCTTTTATTTTTCTATAGAAAAGTAAATTAAAAGAAAAATTAAATGAGCGAACGTTTTTTAATGTATTGATAAATTCAAACAGGAAAAAAAGAAGATTTTTGATAGGAAAAAAATATTGCATCTATCATTTTATGCAAGAAGACAGAGTAGCTAATCACTTACAGGTAGCTTATCGCTTACTAGTGGCTGAAATGTATCTAGACGGTTGGGATTATCCGTTGCATCTAGGAGTTGCTGAGGCTGGAGAAGGTGAGATGGAAGAATGAAGTCTGCAATTGGAACTGGAACTCTTCTTCAGGTAATATTCTGTTCCAATAACATTGCTATACTTCATAGTTTTCAAGATAGCTTGGTGCAAGTTGATTTTTTAAGCCCTTCAATATCTGTCAAACCATATTTAGTCCTCTTCTCCCCTCTACTTGGTATGTTTCTATAAAAAATATTTAGAGTAGAAGAATGCATTATTCAATTCAGCATAATACAAGTACTTTTTGACATTGTGATAATCAAAATGTTTTGTGCACTCCTTTTGACATTAATTTTGGTAACTTGACATATGTATGAACTTATTTATCATCTTTTCTGTATTGAATAGCATTTTAAAATTTGCTTGGCATCTAATAATGCATAATGTGACTTTGTCATGTGTCGTTAGTCTATCCAATCAGGAAATTTTTATAGTATAATTCATTTAAACTATCTCAGTACATATATTATATGATTCCATGTGCAAGCATGTTTGGACAAGGAAAATTTACCGTTTCTTTGTTAATTTTGGGATATAGGCTACTGGTACAAAATATAGAGGAATGATGTAGTTTATTTTTATATATTTTTTATTTTACAGGATGGATTAGGTGATACAATTAGAGTTTCACTCACCGAACGACCTGACGAAATTATTCTCAGCAGAAAATTAGCTAACCTGGGAATGCAGGCTTCTAAATTTCAAAAAAGAGTGGTAAGTTTTTAACTCTAGTTTGTTCTACACTATTTGAGGAACATGTTAAAAAAAGGAATAAGAATTAATCAGTTGTAATTTGTACAGTTTCTTTTTGAAGAGAAGGACGGACGTTATTACAGTTTCTGGAGAAGAACAGGGCAACTTCCTTTACAGAAAGAAGTATACTTCAACTTTCAATACAGATGTTGTTTATAACTCAGTTCTAACTAAAATTTCTCGATTTATAGGGAGAAGAGCTTGATTACAGTGGAGTTCTACATAGGGATGGTTCGGTTCTTGTGTCTATATCACTCGATAAATTGGAGGTAAGTTTTAAATTAGCCTTGTTCTTAAGAAATTTTGCGATACGAAGAATGTCCCCCTACTTATGTTTTCATGATAGCTAAGTTGTATTGATGATTGTTCCTCATTGTCAGACGTCAGAACTTCTGTACAAGTCTCTTGCAGCTAAACTCGTGGTTGGCATGCCATTTAAGGTCTGTTTTGATAAGGTATTTTATAATTTTATTTTATTATAACAGAAGAATTTTGGACTTTTCTGGCTACTGAGAAGTCAGGATTTGGCAACGGTTGATTCAATTTTGCTCAGAGAGCTTCCTCCTTAGGAAGATGTTGATTCTGTGTGTAAATTTGATCTGTTAATCCTAACGTTAATTTCTTTAGTTTAATGATTTTCCATGAAGTGGTTAAAAATTTAATCTTTTATCACAGAGATTGGCTCTAAAAAGATTGATTTATATCTGTATGGGAGTTTTGGTACCTTTATCCTAACGTTAAGCACGTTTTGTATGCATGTAGGTACGTGTAACACTCCCTCGTCTTTGCTAGTGATAGCTGATTCTTGATAATTCATTACAAGTTCATGCAACACTCCTCATCTCGTTATACATATTATGATAAGGAACTTTGTGTTCGCCAAACTTGCAGGGTGATTAGAAGCCTAGTCCCTCCATTATTTGAATATCACTCCTATATTAACTTGTTTGAACTTCATTATGCTTTAATTGGAATACTTTTAGACTACTGGTTGGTGGTTGCATTGCTTGATGTCAATGGTTTATCTATTCTTCTCAATAAACAATCCTTTAACTCGGACCGTAGGTGCTTATCGGGTATTGATATTTATTTCATATATCATAATAATTTGTATTTTTACATTAACATTTTGTTTTTTATATTGTAAAAGTGACTATGAAGACTTTTTAAGAGATCTAACAAGGCATCTAGGTCAATACTTCACATAAAGGGCGAATACCAAATTATCATTTGTGATTCATGCATATAACATTTTATTTTTACACCTTTAATTGCTAATTGACCAAAAAAATTATTGCAAGAACAATACCATGTGATCAATATTTAGGCATTTGGGGGCACCTTGGCTAGTAATCCAAGAAAATGCAATATACTTTGCAAGTAGTGTACTCCCTCTTCTAGAAGATCAAAGATAATTGGCACCTTATTTTTCATAGGTTCTTAATATATGTATTTATAACCTAATTTCACTATATTTTCTTGACAATTTTTAACCTAGAAATTTGGAAGATTTCAAGATCGACCGAACTTTGGTTGATTGGATTTAGGATTTTTTGATTAAAGATGAAGATGAAAATAAAACATAAATCCACTACCAATTCGATTCAGATTGATTGAGGTGATGCAAGTGACAAAAGCTATCCGATAAAAGCTTGCTTTAAATGGATAAAATGATTGTAGGTGCACAACTTTTGGATCAGGTTTAATGTTTATTATATTATTACTGTTTCCATTTTTTTTAAAAAAAATTTGGTTTAGGTTTTTAATTTTATGAGAAGTCCTTTTTATTCTCATCACATTCTATTGCCAAAAATGTATTTAAAAAACAAGTTTATTACTATTGCGTTTTCTAAGTTATATATATATATATATATATATATATATATATATATATATATATATATATATATATATATGTTCTTACTGAAAACATTTAGCTTGGATTGCTTACAAAAAATGTGCATGCAAGCACTTACATATTTGTACATATAATAAGTACTCAATTTGAGTCCGCTTCATTAGTTATTACAATTTTTTATCTAAATGTTGATTAGGCAACCAACTGAGCTATATTTTAAATCTCCACTTTGACAGTGGACATTGAGCAAATAGGTGTTCGAAATTGGAGAAATCCATAAGGCCGTTAATTTCACTCTACTTTCTCCCCTAACATATAAAATTAGGCGTTTTGAAGGTTTTTAAATTGTTGTTATTTATTTTGGTTATTATGATATATTTTTAACAAAGCTGACATGAGCCTCCTCTTTTATCTACTTCAACTACGGCATATGACAAAAATACTCTACAGTTAGTAGATTGTCATAATGCTCCCTCATCACCAAATGAAATAATAGATTGGTTGTGTATTGGATAGTGAATTCAATATCTAATTTACTCATCAGTATACAAACCTATAGCCGGATATGCATTGTTTCAAAATGATTTTGTCATCTGATTGTTCAACCTACCATTTTCTACTGACGTTAGGGATGGACCTTGCTTATTCTAAGTTCATTACATTTTATTCTGAGTACAAATATTTTGATTCACCTCTACTAGCTCTACCATGGATCAACTTATTTCAGAATTATTATTACTTTTTATAATCTAAATCACTATTACTTTTTATGCAGGTATGCAAATACGCAAGACAAGGTATAGACTGATGTTGGTGTTGAAAAGAGCCAAAAAAAATGTATAAGTAGGTGGATGCGATGCAGCCATTGCAGTCATGATTTTGTGGACCTGTCACCATATAATTTTTCTGACGTTCTATGTCAACACTGTGAGGAAAATGGCAAGAGGTTTTTTTGTAGTGAGCGTTCATGGGAATGTTATTTATGTAATGTAGGATTAGAACTAGATTGAAAGGATTGGAGAGAAGGCGGTGTACTAGACTTCAAAGGAGCTCACTTGGATAAAGGTATTTTTTTCATCGTATTTATATGTTATTGATAGAACTGTTTTTTGTAAATCTAGTGGACTTCAGTTAAGCCGTTTGTTAATGTTTGTCTGCTGTAAAAATGCATGAACTAGCTAAGATTCAAAAGTTATAAATGTACATTTTTGGCAACAGTAGCAGAAATATACGATGTTCATGATTGAGCCAAGCTACATGGAAACACAAATATTTGGCATTGCTGGTAATTTCAGGTACTGTAGCCCGCTTCCATATGTAGGCCTTCTTCATTCTGTTGGTTAATAGTAATACTTAAACATAGATTAGCAATCTATATTAGCTATTAACAATGTAGTTCAACTCAATATATGATATAACACTATCCGTGTACGTAAGCACGGGCCACTCGCTAGTTACATGATTTCATGTTCCAAAACATGATCTCAGTTTTCAATATTACTCCACCTATCAATTTCCCCCAATTCCATACTTTCCATTCATTCTCTCAACCTCTTTAGACCATTTACTCTTCCTTATCTCCAATTACCTTGCTGTCCCGCTTTTTATAAAAACTGAAATCAAAATCTTTCGTTCGTAGATACAACGGTGAAATCAAAGGATAGGAATCAACCGACAGTCGTCGTTAGTATATTTCTTTCCGCTACTATGTTGTAAATTGTGTATTGGTCATGTTATGATGATCAGGCTTTATGCATTGTATGACAATTAACATAAGATTGTGTGTATAGTCGTATGTATAGGGATAGATGGCACGTACAAAGCAAACTGTACAAAGTCCACTGGAGGCAAGGCTCCTTGCAAGCAATTGGCGACCAAGGTATGTAAATACTTTCATTTTGTTCATTTGATTTAGTTTTGTTATGACAGCAGCAATAAAAATGTAGAATTACACATTGATGTATAAAACAATTGCAGGCTGCAAGGAAATCGCTGCCAACAAAAGGAGGAGTGAAGAAGCCTCACCGCTTTATGCCTGAAATTGTCACTCTTCCTGAAATTTTCAAGTATCCAAGATCACCTGTTAAAATGAAAGCTTCCCTTCCAAAGGTTTGTTAGGGAAATCGCTTAAGAATCTAACGCAAGTATACCACCTTATCATTATTAAAAATCGAAGTAGACCACTTGTCAAAATATATAGCTTGAAATCATCAACATAAAATTATTTAACAAAGTTGTTTTACTTTAACTTTATTTCCAACGTGAAAATATTTCCAATATAAGTACACACGCTTGGATGATTCATGTTTTAGTTTACTTTAGTTAAACTATATGCTTATATTAATTAACTACAATTTAAACAGGGAGTTATCCCCACAATTTTGGAGTTGGAATTGTGTTCGGTTCACAGTATTGGTTTCAAAATCCCGGTGTAGTATCATTTAACCCTAACTACTAAAAATGGTGCTATTTCCAACCTTTATTTTCCAATGACATTGCCACTGACCCCCCTCTTGTCTTCAGCCTGTCGACATCTGCTAGTTGCCACCGACCTTCTTGCCTCCAATGCAGAGGCAATTCCTTGATTTTTATTTTCAAACATCTTATTGTTTTTTCCCTTCGATCTGGACTTCTAAGAAGCCAATTTCTTTCTACAGAGATAGTTAGTTTCAGGGATCATATAATAATCATATTTAATATCAACTTCTTACATAAACTTAAACTGCCAGCTTCGTTTCCAAAATATTTAGGGTTTCTCCTGTTCGGGGGTAAGAGTACTAATTACTTAATAATACTAATATGAATTTTTTACGATTACGCTTCATAATTTCTTTGGAGTACAAAAGTTGGTTACAATTTTGATCTCATGGAGATGGTTGAGGTATATGATATGAAGGGGTTGTATTTTTGTCAAGTAAGCTTGAGTGTGTGATTCTGTCAGCAAGAGAAGGGTGGTTTATCCATTTATTTCATGCATGTGTCCCATTTTTCTGAGATGAGACTTGTGTTTAAGTCTTGGTACATGTTAAGTCATAGTTTTAGTGTACATTTTTTGTGCACAAGCATTTTATTTTGTGATAGTGTAAACTTTGAGGATTTGAATATACTGATAGCATGATTGACTGCAGTAGGTTATTCCTTATTGGAATATAAGAAAGGCAGCTAGATGAATTAGAATGAAGAAAGAAATTGAATGGGTTTGTAGTTCATTTACATTCATGAAAAGCACATGCTAAAAAGAATTGAAAAAGTGAAATAAACAAATTAAACCTTTAATAACATACACAGGATATATGGTGCGCGTTTATCGTCATTTGTGATTTTAATCACTCGATTTCTTGGTTTCACAAATTTATTCCCTCATTTGGAATGCATACCGAGTATCCTGGTTTGAGTATTGTCATAGCTCGTTCGTCACCACACAATATAAGTGATAATTTAACCCTTAAATACGGTGGACATTTTAATTGCATCATAACTTGTATGGCAAATGCATATATGCTAGAGTGTGCGTTCATTTGTCTATATATAGTAGAATAAGAGTGAAGCTCCATGTGCTTGTTCTTTGCTAACCCTTGATCATGTTTTTGGTGCCGTTGCTTTACAACAGAAATTTTAGAAGGTTTTGACATACAAAAGGACCAGTGGACATGCTGACACAATAAAGAAATATGGCGACCTTACAAAATCTATTTCTCAATATCAGAGCATGTATTTTCTAGCAACTTATCCAATCCCACTTGTTACTAACGTTACAATGTGTCCATAGCATTGCAATGTGAATCCTATAGTTGTAGTATATCACTTGTTACTAACATTAAAGTTTTAAATTTGTACTGTATACTGTTGGAAATTTTCAATATGTGGGTCACATATGTAAATAAATTTGTCGTGCTATTTTTGGTGTAAAGACTGATTAAAGTGATCAAATTATGGATTAAAGTTAAAACGTTTGAAAATATAATTGTTATGGTATTAATGTGTAGATACAGGGGCAATTTTAATTTGTTGATGGGCCAAATTTGAAAATGCCAGCATTATAAACAAGAGGTTATGGTCCTTAAATTACACAAACTCTAGTTATTGCCCTAATCTATTCTATGGAAATAATTCAGATCTAGAGTTTATGTCAATTTGGAAGATATCCAACTCTTATGTTTTAGATTTATCTCTTTCTTTAAATCAATTTATGAAAGCAGCAACCATGAATTCAGATCTAATATAAAGTTTGGGGTTTGTTTCAATATAAAAAACCAAACAAAATTTACTTCTCAATCAGCAACTATGGATTCAGGTACGACTTTCGCTAATTCATTTACTTTTCTCTTATTTCTTCTCAATCAAATCAATATGGATCACCTATTCAGATTTGAGGTTTCATGGTTAATCAATACTAAAGTATAATGAAATCCTAACAAGTGGTATCAGAGCCATCCATCATTGATTTCATTGGATTTTTTTTTTAATTATAAGAAAATTTTGAATTGAACTTTTTTCGGAGTACAATGATAATCTTGCTTAAGTTTCAAATCTACTTGATCTATGCATCAAGGACTTTTCGAAGATGATTTTGGATTTGGTTTATATCAATTTTTTGTTATAAATTGAAAGGCTAATTTATGAAATTGTTTTAGTATAGAAATTTAGATAGATCTAAACGATATATATGTTATCATGAAACAACTAGAATTTCAAAATCATTAAATTATGAGAAATAATTTAACTTCCGCTGAATTTTTGAAAATAACTTATATTGGTCAAAACACTCACATGTTTATTATTGTATGTTTTATAAATAAGTTGTGAACTTTAAGATGAGGAATGTTTTGGATTTGATAATACGATCATTTTTTTAATGTTTATAAATGTACAAACAAACATATATATAATTTAGAACCATTTCTGCAAAAAAATATAAATCTAGTTCTATGGTTATTTTACCTTACTTAACTTTTGATTAAGTAATTTGGATATTTATATAAGGTAGTTAGGTTATTTCAGAAATTTTGGTTAATCGGAAATAAAGTATGTTCTTGAATGTGTTTATGTTTATTTTTATTGAAATAAAATTTAACATGACACTAGTTTAAATTTTGGACCACATAACGATCAATTGCTTTTATATTTTATTATAATTTCATTAAATGTGGTTGTTGTAGTAATATATTAATCAATTTATTATCATAAATGCAGTAAATGCCTTAGTCGCAATAAATTTAACGATGCAGCATGCTTATATTTGGAATAAAGAAAGACATATTATTTATTATTTGATGCATTTATATTTGATAAGTATATATATTTTATATGTATGACACGCTAATTAAAAATAAGTTTCACTTTCATGCTTTGGCTATCATGAAATTGAAGGAGCGATAGTTTTCATATTTTTTCAAAATGCATGGTTATTGACCTTAATTAAGTATTTAAATAATAATCTAAAGCTAAAGTGACGTAGTAGCATACTATATAGCTATATTATGGTTCATACATACATTATGGCTGCTGCATGTTATTTAGTATGACAGTTACTATGCATTTATGCATAATTTTATATGGAATTTAATTCTTGCGTTCATTTGTGACATTTATTATATGATTTATTTATGATATCTTATATACTTATTTAGAAAATGTCATGAATGTAACCACATACTTCAAGTAAAAGACTATAACAACTATGATTAAATCATGTTGTGCCATGGTTATAATTTTGAGATTTTTAGGTGTAATATAGACTAAAATGCTTTTGGGATTATTTTATAGCACTTGAAATATTGTACATACACTACGAAATAAATTCAAATATTTTTTTGTGTCTCTTTGCCAACTGATGGTAGATATTTAACATTCCAAGTGAGCTAATTGAAATAACATGCCACCAAGGTAACATCTCTTATTTTAGTTGTTCATGAAAATGTTTGATATTTATGTGTATTTATTCATGAGGATGTTAGCCAGCCCAAAGGATAACTAATATTTGGCTGAGTAACTTGCACATGTGTCCTGATAAAAATGTGATAATTATAAGGTTTTACAAGTAAATAACTAATCGGCCCAAAGGAAGATTATTATCTGATTTGAATTTATTATCAGTATTTGATCATTACAACAAGAGTACCACTTACAGTAAATATTACTGTCTAAAGACTTGATATTAATATTGAGCTAGGTATCTTGAGAAGAAACCTACCAATTATTTGACTTTATTGTGGTTGATATTTGGATATGGGCATGTATGGTCAATCCTTAATTTTTGTTCATTTTTCAACTAATTTGACTAAAATGTTTGCCAATTTTAATGCTATCATCTTGTTTGGGACTAACTCAAAGGATTGTTAAGAAAACATGTTGTTTATTCTTAATTTTATGGGTCTAGCTTCTGCAGTTAGGAAGGTTACACCCACTCACATTATGGTTGAATGCTCTTATAATGTCATGAACATTCAAAGGTGAGACAATTAAAAAGGAAAGAGTCAGAAGATCATAAAGTAAAATATTTCATAAGCTTTCAATGATGTGGTATCCTTAGGGATAACCAAATTTAAGGAGTTCTTTATTGAGAATGAAAAGCGTTTTGTTAAAATGGTAAGGAGAAACAAGTAGCCTTATACTGCTTGATTCCATAAAGTCAAAATAAAGGAAACATAAAATATTGCTTCAAAAGTTAAAGACACTCAAGTTATCGTTATTTTTCCCTGTACTTTCTTTATTCATAGTATAACCATTTTTAAGATTATTATTAATTTTCTTAAGAATAAAATGACCATTATTGAGCTCATTTAACATTGTGCTAAGAAGAAGAGAGATTAAAGCATAGTATAATAGAAAGTACCAATTTATCGTACATTGTAAATAAATATATAAATAAAGATGAAGAAGTCGCTAAGGATTTATAAGAAAAGAAATAACATATAAATATATTTATATTTGTTTCTTTAATAGGATATACATATGTACAAAATAAAGTTTACTAGATTTTTTGAGATATTATTGAGATTTCAATAATATTGTTTGATTTGTTTGATATTTCTGTTACGTTGTCATTTGGATATATTTCGGTTTTCTATTTCTAATATGAACAAATTGGGTTATTATTGTTCATATAGAAATAATAAGAATGATTTATGAATAAATTCAAACATTGTTGGAATTAAAGCTCTTAATGTTTAAAACATAGCATATATATATGCTAAATACCTTCTATAATGAAGTCTCAAATTGTAACGACCCAGAATTTTTAATAATTTAAATTTGAATATTTAATTAATTTTAAATATTTATAAGTGAATTTATAAGTCAAATAAATTTTTATTTGAATTTTTGGATTTAATTGGATTATTAAATCGATAATTTAATACGTTAAATTATGGAAATAAATTAAAATTGAGTTAAATATGATTAGAAATAATTTGGAAAATTTTATTTAATCATACTGGAGTTATAGAAATATTTTAGAACTTTTAAAATCAAATTAAAAGTTAATTTGTGAAAATTGAATATTTTAATATTTAATAATCGACTGTAAAATAGTCAATTTTTGAACAGTCTCAGAATTGAACGAAACCAGTTTCATTGGATCCGTAATAGTTAGTTATTACCGGATTTCAAATTTCGTGTCAATCGGAGCTATCGTTTGATCGTGGCAGCTCGAAACGCATCGATTTATTTTTAATTTAAATTTGGCGAGTCAAAATAGCCATTTTTCAAAAAGTCTCGGATTTCGACGAAACCAGTTTCATCGGATCCGTAATGTGATATTATTGTAAGGTTTCAAATTTCAAGTCGATTGGATTTACCGTTTGTCCTGTACAAATTAAAACGCCTAGAAATCGGTTTAAATCGGTTTAATTCAAATTGAACGTTTTCAGCCATAACTCGCACATACTTCCGAATTAGCTTCCGAAACCTGTTCCATTGTGTCCGGAACGCGGGATAAACCCTAGGTACGCTGGTTACGGCGTCTAAATCGGAGTTCGGAATTTCCGGGATGAATAGTGTCGCTCGTTCCTTATAAATAGACCCCCACCCTCTCAAAAAAAAAAAAAAAAAAAAGAAATTAAAACCCTAAACTAATGTAGCCGGCCCTAATAAGTGGATGGCCAGAAAATGTCGTTCCTTCCTCCTTCGATTCCACCAAATCCATCAGCTATTAGCTTAAACTTTCAACTGGAAAATCGTAGATCTCATCGAACACATCGAATCCAACGGTCGAGATGGAGAACGGAGCTGCGGATTGATGGGAATTCGTGCTTAAAGCTACTCGGTTGCGCACATTTTTCAGGGTGCCTAAGGGGGCCGAGTTCGACCGCATCCCTGGTGGTGGTGGAGTTTGTGACGAGCAAGAGTATGGTAGTCTCCGATCGAGTTATCGGTGTTCGTGGTGGTGGCGTTTCTAAACCCTAGCAACGGCCTTGATGGGTTCTTGGTGCGTGTTTTGTTCCTGGTGAGGAGTTACGTGCGCGTGAAAGGAGAAGGGGATTGCAAGTTGCGGCCTGGATTGCTGGAGTTTGAAATCAAGGGCTGTGATGTAAAAGGTTAAAATTATAAAAGGAGATGTAGATTTTATTATATTATAAATCGTTCAAACTTTAAAATATGATATCATTTTGCTGCGAGGTCGGAATCGGACGAGGTTTTTTGCGTTGGAATCGTATCGTCGTGCTCTTCGCAATGAAGCCAATTTGGAGTCGATTGGAGCTCGTTTGAATTTCGGGTAAAATTAAACGTTCGTTTAATTTTATTCGAAACGAACGCCGAAACCGAAAATAAAATCAAGGTGAGAACTTCTCACTCAATCGAATAGATTTCGATTTTATTTTAAATAGTTAGATTTAAAATATTTGAATGCATGTTTGAATGATGACTGTAAATTATTGATTGTTAAAATAGACATTATGCGCCGTTAGTAAGCGGATGTTATTTAATAAAAACATATACCGCGAATATTTCATAAACAGTGAAATTGGTATTATATATAATATCAATATATATATTGGCATATGTATATATTGCAGTTGTTGATTTCCCGCATTTTTTGTTTAGCGGATGAGACCCTATTACGCCGTTATTAAGCGGATAATATTTATTAAGAACATATACCGCGATAATTTCGTACTGGAGCGAAATTGGTATTGTGCTAATGTTTTTGGATGCAGGAAACAGATTGGAGGGATCCAACTAGATTCCTCAACAGTATTTATTTAATTTCAGATATTTAGATATTTGATTGATTATCATATTGATATATGATATCGTTGTTAGTCGTGATTGACTATTTGGTGTGTAGCATCATTGGACCCAGATTTTGGGATTTTAAAATGATCTTTAAAATGATTTTTGAAAATATACTTTATTTTTGGAATTGATCCATTATAAATAAATAAACGTTATAATTTTTAAAGTTATAAAAATTATGGTTTTTGTGAAATATAGTTAAAAAGCTGATTTTTAGAAATACGATTAAAAGTCGATTTTTGAGAAATATGAACTAATGATTTTATAAAATAATTTAGATTGGATTTTTGAATATATGATAAAAGTTTAAATATAGGATTTATAAAATTTGATTATTTTATAAATCGAAATGATGAAATTATAAAGGAAATTAAAAGATGTTTTAAAGAATAATATTAATTGATTTATATTAAGAGATTTATAAACGGATATTTATAAATTGAAATACTGACATTATAAAACGAGTTTTATAAGTGTTTGAATGAAGTGAAAGTGAATTTCATAAATGAATGAAATCTATAGAATTATAAATTGTGAAGTTATAAATGAAATTTATAAATAGTAAGATTATAAATTTGTGAAGTTAATTGAAGAATAGATTTGGTTAAATAAATAAATCTTATAAATTATAAGGTTTATAAATTGAAAAGTCTTTAAAAAGAACGATTTTGTAAAATAATCGTTTTATAAGTAATTAACTTATAATGTGAACGTTTAGTTTATAATTGAGTTATAAACTGGAATATGTTAATAAAAGGATTTAAAAAAAAAAAAAAGTTTTTATAAATAAATAGAAATGGAATTTATAAACGTTGTTTTATAAATTCGCAAACGACTTATTTTGATAAGTTAATTGTTATAACCTATTAATGGAGTTATATTCACATTTTTGAATAGTGAATAATCCTTTGAATTAAAATGAATAAAAGGATGATGTTCATTAACATAGTATATTCACATTTTTGAATAGTGAATAATACGTTAAAGGAAATGTTTTTGAATGTGATATTTTAAATAGAATTAAAACAATCTAACGATGTTTTTAAATATGTTGAGATTCGAAACCATAGATTTCAACATTATTGTTGAAATAGATGTTTCGAGAAATAAAAGGAAATGGTGGACTATAACACTGTTGTTATAGTAAATTATTTCCGAAAGGAAATGTTTTGAATAGTATTGGGATTTATATATCTATTTTAATTTCGAATCCCTATACTAGTGATTTTGGGTTGTCGTAACGATGTTTTACGCAACATTCGTTTTGGCCCAAATAAAAATGTTTAAGAGAATGATTTCCCTTAAAGAATGAATAATATACTTAATTCGATTTAAGTATATTGAATATTTTCAAAGGTTGAAAATAAAAAGATTTGTCGATTACTTATTTTTGATAAGTATGGAAATGTTTTCCAATAAGAAGTGAATATTAGAATTTATCTTTTTGAAGATAAATTGAAATGAATTATTGAAATCGAATATGCATGGATATTTTGAAATATAAATTCATTATGGAATTTATATGTGAAAGTGGAATTTGTTAAAAAATAAATATTGATTTATTTTTGAAGTGTTGAAATTATATATCTTGTAAAGATATTTTGGAAAATAAATAATTTGGAAAATTATTTGGAATCTGGTGATGTATGCATATCCATTTATAGTTCAATAACCGACTATCAGTATTTCCCTTTGAATGGGTTTTTGATGTGAATTGATTGAATTTGAATGCACACTTATTTTTGAATAAGCGCTCACTATTCGGGTTAACCGGGAAAGGACCATGGGGTCGTATAACCCATTCCGAATATGTGATACGTCGTTGTAAATTGCATTTGAAGATCGGTGTTGAAGACCGAGTATTTGCGAAAGCGATAGGATGACCTATCGATTGTCTCTGCACTGGGTAGCTCCTGGTATAGAGATTCCTTAAGTGATGGGAAATTCGATCGGGATTGTGAATACCCGTATTGCAAGGGCTTCGTAAGAAGTGCCTTCGGTTTTGTTCGAGCCCGGAACAAACTTGTATGGATTGTATGCCTGACATTACAATTTGAGATATAAAGCCGATTTCTTTCAAATATATTTCTGTTGGTGGCGGAGAATTTATTCTTTGCTTAACACCCTTCTTTGAGACGTACGAGCTCAAAGGTTATATAGTTGAAGTTATCAGCAATATATCCCATTTTGGTAATGTGACATGCTGAGTGATGCTGAAATGATCATTGTGTTGATTATGGTGATAGGATCATTTATTTGATCGTCTATCTTAGTGATCATTGTGTTGATCATTTGTTGACCCAAAGCATGGCTTTTGTATAAAGTATGTTTTTGTGGACGTGAATTCGTCGAGCCTCACATCCCGGTAATGGTCAAAACAGGAATGATGCGGCAAGGTTATGAGGGGTAGCTCCCTTTAGGGTATGTGCATTTCCTTCTGGAAAGGGTGGTATCATGGTATGGAGCCCAGATACTTACTCATGTTGATACACTATATCTATTTCTGTGTGGTGTTGTTGGTGACGAGCGCTCGGTTAAAGGTCCGATGGGACCGGGGGATGCCATATTCGTGTAGTAGTTACCTAGTGATAAAGGTAACCCGGCCTTGTGTTGGCAGAGAGCTGGTTAAGTTCTCGGGACGTCCAGCCAGAGGCGATCCCATGTGGCAGTAGGAAGTTCCTTAGCCTGACCATTTGTTGGAAATCCAATTCCCAAATACGAAACTTGTACGGTTTTAGTTGTAGAACCTGCCATCTAATATGGTAGCTATTAGTAGGCATAATATAATGGTACCTATGCTGGCTAAGATTTATATTCTACTTTCGAAATGAATTTGTTCTACACTATGCACTAATAATAATATCAAATGCTCTTTTTAAATGCGTATCAAGCATCTTTGACTAACATAAGAAGAAATCTCCTCCAAGTCTGCGTTTGCATTGTGTGTGTGGTGGGAGGTCTTATGGTAGTCTCATTTTTAAAAGCATTGCGAATTGATTTAAAAATATTCCTCTATTTTGATTTTAAGATAAATAAACTGTTTTGAGTTCTCACACCAGTCACATGACTGACTTGGAGTTTATTGTTTTCCTTCCTAAACTCTGGGTGCCCACCAATTTCCACACGGGCAGTCAAGAGTTAAGGTTTATCAGGATATTCTGGAGTTGCTGGAGGCAAGCTGGATGGCATGGCGTATTATTTATATAGTATTTCTTTTCCGCTGCACTGGTTATTGTTGTATGTTGTTGTACACTCTGGTGATGATATGATGTAATGTAATGTATAAAATGTAATAACTGATATAGTTCTTTGTTTAAAGATTATTCATTTATTATTATATGTTGTTCCGCTGCGAATTATGAGATTCTGTTGTTGTTCTGTTGTTTTCTTTTGTCCGTTCTATTCTTAAAATTCTTCTATCTTCTATTTTAAAAATTTTCTGTTTTCAAATTTCTTTTCTCCCTCTATTTTCTATTCTCTCTTCTTTCTTTTTCTTTTTTCCTTCTTCTTTTTCCCTCTTCTTCTTTTCTTAAATTTTCTAAAAAAAAAACCCCTAAGGGTTCGTATTTTCGTTCATCTTGAATTAAACAAAAGAGATTAGTGTCTATTCAAGGAGTACGGACTTACGGGTCTTTACACAAATTTTGATTCGATGATTAATATGATTATTTATTTCATCTTGCTAAATAATTATAGATTGAGATGTAAAATATGATAGTATATGATTTTTGTTTGATGATAACAAATATATATATATATATATATATTCGTTTAAATGTATTTGTTATTGTACTATTTTATTTTTCCGTATAATTGAATACATATTTGTTGAATAAAATAAATAACTCAAAATTTGTACTTAAACAGATAATTTATTCAAATAGATATTTTATTAAAAATTCTAATAGTACAAATTTGAGCTCTCGCTACATTTATGCATTTTCAATTACAATACAACTTCGATTACAACACATTTTCACTTACAGTTTTTCATACATAATTCACCTCAAAACAAAATTCACTCAACATTCATATTTTATCTTCAACTCTGCTCCAGCCTGTATCCAGCATCTGAACTATCTGCAAAATAAACATTAACGCAGTAAAATTGAAAAAGAAATTTTTTTGCCGTGCACAATAAAGTGTGTGTTTTGAAAATATTATTTGCCTCAGTTATTTGAGTTGTTTCTTTTCATATTTTCTAGCAAGGACCAAATATATGTGCACGAACAACTTGTAATACTCATAATGTATCGCCATGAATATCACAAGGCCGTTTTCAAATTCCATCTCATAGACCAGTGCAAATGCACACATGTACAAATTGAATATAAATGGATACGGAACATGTATTACACAATCACACATATATACATGCATATGTATGCATGCATATACATGAATGTGTGCATGATATTTTAAAATCAATAAGAAAATGCAGGTTCAAAGGCAATCCAAACCATAGTTCAAATAGGTCAACTTGAATGCAAATGAACTCAACATGATAGAAATTAGGCATAAACATGAAAACAAGATCAAAGCAGGATGCAAACAGACTTAGATCAGGCAACTCAACAAGCTAGTGCAACAGGAAGAGACAAAACATGCTGCACTAGATTTCAAATCAAAAAAAGAACACACCAACAATGGATGGTCAGAGAAATGCAAGGGTAACAAGACATAACTAGTAAGTCTAACAAAATCAGTGCAGACCACAACACAATGCAACGCAGACCGAGAAATGAAATGACTTGAAGAAACTGCACAATTGACTCGAAGAAAAATAAGACTAAATTTGAACCAAACTTCAAGTAGTGAACACAAGACTCCAACCAATACCACAGTTTAGAGAATACAAACGCACAAGGACATATGAGCACATGGATGAACACAGCAGTTCAACATGGATGAATCGAACCAACTGGAAATGAAACTCAAAGCATAGTTAGAGCATGCAACACAACAGTGAATCAATTGCATATACATATTTACCAAGTGCTCTTATCAGAAGCAGAAAAAGAATGCATACTAATATATATATGTATATACATATATATGTGTGTGCATAGTGAATAGAAAAGCAATTAAGAGCTTCAAATGAATCAATGTGTACCAAAACATCTTAGGCCAATAGCAACATATTCAAGTGCATAGAAATGTCTACACTCAAGGCATATGGAAATAGTGATATGTATACAAGCATAGCGACATGTACACAAGCAAAATCTGAAAGCAAGCACTCGAAGTGGACAAAGAAGCCATAGCAATCATATACTCAACCCAGCAACTAGCACAGTGAAAAACATATATGAGGAGACATCAATACATATATACATGCACCAATCACACACATATATACATACATGAATGTGTGTATATACATGGAGAAAATATGTTACAAATACAAGACAATGTAAGGCGAACATCCAAGACTCCAAGTCCAGTCCAATGAAATGACAAACCAACATAGCGTGACAGTAAAGCAATGTACATGGTTCATAATACAATAATTATTAGTAGCAGTTCGAAAAAAGTCAAGAAGTGTTTCAAAAAAACAGGCAAACAAAAACACTGTTAATGTGTTCAAAAAATCGAAGATTATCCGTTGTAGTGAAGTCAATAAGAGGATAATGAAGTCAAAAAACGAACAAGTCAGATATCAGGAGGTCAGCACTTCTCAAATTCAAGTCGCACGAGAAAAGAACGGAACCGATTCAAAAATTCGAATATATTCAACAAATGAACAAGTCAAAAATCATCACATCGTTCGATCGAAAATCCATGGCCAAGAAAAGCAACTGACAAGTTCAAATAGAAATATACAAAACGAAAATACAGGGAATCAAACCCTATATAAACCCGAGTCACATCGGCATTACAGAAATTCGAGTTCAAGCAAAATCAGAGAGCAAGCAAATAAATCACGAACCAATCCATAACTCGAATCAAGTGGAGTAATAATCAAAATCAAAAAGGGAAAAATCACACACCACTTTCATAACAGTCGAGCTCGACACAATTGAAGCTGGCGCAAACTATTAAGGCTAGCGAATCGGTTGGCGAAGCCAATCAAGTGAAAGCATATTTCAATCAGTCAATTTCCAAGCGGCGATTCAATTTTCGAAAACCGTAATTCTAGATTATAAGAGAAACAAGGTGGCCGAAGTTACTACACAAAAGAAAAGGGAAGACGCCTTTATTTTAATTGTTTATTGGGCCAGTCTTATCCTTTTTGGGCTTAAAAATTTAAAGAGGGTTTTGAGTTTAGTTGTTTATTTTCATTTGTAATTTCCTGTTCTAAAATTTGTAAGTTTTACTTGTGTAACTAGGTACAAACTATGAGACGTAGTTTGAGAATTCACAACTCAGTGGCTGAGTTGTGGCAGGGTTTTGAGCTTAGAGTTAGGTTAGTCAAGTTAGCGGGTGCCACAAGTTTACGTGTGTTTATAAGCGTCTGACTACTTAATTTCTAGTAGAAACTCTAAAGGCAGTACCTAGACAGAATTTTACCGAAGCTGGGTAAATCTGTGTATGATTTTTTACTGCATTACTTTCTGTTATTATTTTTATTTTCACATTAATTTTTATTATTATTACTACACTCTATTCACCGCACTATATGGTGAAAATGATCCTACATGAGGCAATAAAGATAGAAAATATTTTATTAGTATTCTAAGCGACTTAAAAGCTATAAATTTTATAAGCCCACACTAAGAAAAAAAATTATAAGATGGAAATGCTACAATTTTTTAGGATGTTGAGTTTGAAGGGAGAAATAAAGTGGAGATCATTGTCTTTAAGAAGAATCATTATCATTGATTCAACTACAGTTACTTCTTCGGATAATATATATGACTTGTTTCCTTTCATTAACAAGAAGTAAATTACGAACCATAACAAGACAATGTTAAACAAAATTTTAAAGTATATATCATTGTCTTTAAGGAGAATCATTATCTTTGATTGAACTACGATTACTTCTTCGGATAATATATAGGACTTGTTTCCTTTCATTAACAAGAAGTAAATAAAGAACCATAACAAGACAATGTTAAAAAAAATTTAAACTATGTATCATTGTCTAGGAGAATCATTATCTTTAATTAAACTACGGTTACTTCTTCGAATAATACATAGGACTTGTTCCTTTTGTTAGCAAGAAGTAGATTAAGAACGATAATAAGACAATGTCAAACTAAATTTTCTTCAATCTAAGGTTATTATTTCAAGAAAACAAACCCAACAACCTCAAAGTGCAAGATCGCTAAGGAAATCCACTTGAAAAGAAGAGATATTATTCTGATGACTACAGATTTTTTCTCTCATAAGGATGCATGTTGGATTAGTGAAGATGATTCTTTGGACTTGCATCAATCCATATAAGGTACTAATTTGAAATGTGGATTTAAGATATGAATATATAATCTAATTCTACAAGGATAATAAAGTTTTAGATCTTTGCCACCACCTTAAGGTAATAAGACCATTGGTTATGAATAATTATTCAAAACAAAATTGGATCAAGTGAGTATTGTGGGAAGGTATAAGGCTCATTACAGAAAAGGCTCTACTCAAAAGGAAAATAAATTTTTATTTTTATAGAGACTTTGTCTTTGGTTTTACTTAAACTCTCTTTAGAATTATTTTGAAACTTGTTGTAGATTATGATTTAAGAAATATCGGAGGGATATTAAAGTCGTGTTACTCAATGTAGATATTAATGAAATAACTAATAAAACAAATTATGGATTACCGCTTTTTATTAGGGATTCAAATACACTATTATCATTCATGGAGTGCTATCTAGATTATCACAAAAAGGGCTAACAGATAAGGCTTTAAAAAAAGGGTTTGGTATGCGAACTGCAAATCAATTCTCTTTTTCCAAAATAGAAAAATGTTGTCTTATATAGTAATATAAGAACATCCCCAAAGCTAAAGAAATGCAAAAGATTCCTCATGCATTTGCGGTGTGGAGTTTAATGCATGCAAAGCACATACACATATGGATATTGCATGTATTATTTGGCAGATATCTTACCAACATTAAAAGTGAATGAATTGTTAGTAACCAAATTGGTTACAAGATATCTTTAAGAAACAAAGGTTTATATGCTCAAGATGGATTGGTTGGAGATCATAAGGCATTACAATCCAAAAATATTTGGATGCCGAAGTATAAAAGATCCACTTTAGATAACAATAATACTATTGTTGTTGTTGTTGTTATTTTTATTGGATGAAGCTGTATAAGGAAAGCTGTCATACAGATACTTATAGCCTTCTTTGCTATTTTGCGTTATGTGGCATCAAATGATGGAAAATAGTTGTATAATTTTTTCATAAAGTAATGGGCTATTAAATGAAGAAATCGAAAGATCATTAAAGCAATAATTTGTTTTCTAGTAAGAGGAGAGTGCAAAATAGATTGTAATTCATAGAACATACCAGACAAACTCCACTATGGCAGTTCCGCTTACAAAAGGATCAACACCCAAGGTCTTTCATGAGCATCCTACTCAATTGGTGTAGCTTTTTACATAAGAATATTTTGGTTCAAGGGGAGTTTGTACTTAATCCTGTCATATGACACATTACTCTATACTTTGGTTATATATATATATATATATATATATATATATATATATATCAAGTTCTTTTTTCTGATCAGAAATAAAGTAATAAAGCTTTGTTTGCACTCTATGTTGTTCAAATATCGAAATTTTGATCTCACTAAAGTATGACCAGTTGGAAATAGACATGTATAGATCACATCTCATGTAATTCCCATGCTACGCATTCATGATTGATCTATGTCCTTTGATTGTGTTGGTATATGTGACCATCATTGGTTTGGTTACGCTAATGGTAATGAAAGCTACTTTGACCCTTTGTCAGCGTAGTTAATGGACGAGATTATTTCAGAAATACCTTATGTTATAAATAGCAAATTTTCGAGCTCATAAAGTTAAAAACATTTATAAGGTTATTAAATATATGACCCAGGGGGAGATTGTTGGAAAATTTCAATATGTGGGCCACATATGTAAAATAAATGTGTCGTTCTATTTTGGTATAAAGCCTAATTAAAGCGATCAAATTATGGATTAAAGTTAAAGGCTTGAAGATATAATTGTTATGATATTAATGTGTAGATACCGGGGCGATTCTAATTTGTTGAATAGCCAAATTTGAAAATGCCAACATTATAACTAAGAGATTATGGTCCTCAAATTACACAAGCTCTAGTTATTCTCCAAATCTCTTCGATGGAAATAATTTAGATCTATAGTTTATGTCAATTTGGAAAATCAGATCCAACTCTTATCTTTTAGGTCTATCTATTTCTCTAAATTAATTTATAAAAGCAGTAATCATGAACTCTGATCTAATATAAAGTCTAGGGTTTGTGCCAATTAGAATACCAAATCAATTTTACTTTTCAATCAGCAACATAAAATCAGGTATGAATTCCGCTAATTCATTTACTTTCCTCTGATTTCTTCTCAATCAAATCAATATAGGTCACCTATTCAGATTTAGGGTTTCATGGTTAATCAATCATAAAGTATATTGAAACCCTAACATATACTTAATATTGAAGGGGATGAAAATGAGTTACACCTAGATTTTTAAACCGAGTTACACACAGTTTTAAATGCTCGCATATAGCGTGTCACTTGAAAATTCAATAGGCTGCATTAGTAAACTAGCAAAGGTAATTCTTTCGATGGATGAAAGCTAGTATATGTCATTTATGTACACAGTATGCAATTATAAAATTGAGAAGGGTACATGACAACGTATTTGCACCTTATTGCATCATGCAGGCTTTCTAAGTTAGCGTTTACATAAATATACCCTTAATGTGTCACGAAGTGACGCATTTAATGCCATCGCAAACCCTACATGATTAGAAATAGAGATTTGTCTTCTCTTAAGAAGAAATCTACTATCTTATAACACTCTTCATATTTCTGATTATTACCGAATGTGTTGGAACATATACAAAAAATTTCGTAGACAAACTAATATGTTTTCTATTATGGAAAGATACATTATTTTATTACTTGCATTTTAGTTGATATATTCATTCAAAATGTTTATTAAGTCACGCCATACTTGCAAATGAAAGTTAATTATGTTACATAATATTGATTGATGTATGTGCTAAATTTTATTTATAAAATATAGAAACGACATAAAGATAGAAGCGGAAACTGCAACGTCAATAAGGCGTAATAAACCGTTTGGTTGCAAGATCATGTCATGTTGATTCAAAGTCAATTTCAAAAGCTCCAAGGAATGTTTTATCGATGGTTCAATGGTGAATCGGGTCCAAGCCAAAATGTCCTAGGTCAGCCTCAGAATGATTAAGACATATTACTTGTATGCACTATATGTAGTATTGAGATGGACATGTGTGATGTAGTCTTGAGATATTGTTTGTGTACGGTTTGAATGCTATAATATTATTGTTATTGAAAGATTATGTTGTTTTTAGTATAATTTATTACATGCATTGTGTTTAAATGCGAAATCATTATGTTTTGAACACAATATTTGTTGTTATAATTGCATATTTGACATTGTTGAGATATACATTATTATAGCGATTTATGGTTGAATGAAAAAGAACAGTGAAAATTTTGAATAAAAAACTAATCAAATGTCGTTAAGTCATGTGCAAAGCATATGACGACATCATCTTCCCGTGTGCGAAGAACGGGCCTTATGCTAGCATATGTGTGTGCATGTAAAAACATACATACATACATATCACGTGGTAGTATTGACCGTATCTTTCTTCTTTAACCTTTTACTTCATCTTCTCTATCTAATTAAAATGTCACATAAACAAATAGGTCGAAAAGAACAATATCAAAACGATTTAATGAAAGCGTCCACTCATCGAAGTGCTCTTTAATAGTGACGTCAATAGTTGACAACACTACAAGTTGCAATCTTCTAGTCATGATAACTCTGTGGAGTTCTGAGCGATGGTAAATTTTCAATTATTTAATTGGTTTAGGACTATAAATTCAGTATAATATAAATATCTCTGATCTACTTATTCTATCATAGGTCAAATGAGTAAAAATGATGTACTATTGCATTTTAATATTTAATATATATGTTAACCAAAATTATGGCCAACACCTCAAGAGATGTCTCGTCGAAAATGGTAAATGTAGTTTTAGGTAAGGGACAAGAGGTTCTCCAGATTTACTTTCGTATTTGCTCCAATGATTTCTGGTTAGTGGTTAGAACCTTTCGGCATAGTTCGTAAGTTTGATATTCTAAATAGTGAACGTTTTACCTCTGTAGATCTTATTGGATATCATGTGAAGTGTTTCCTTGTGATACAAATAACTATTCACTGATTGTATCCCTTTAAAGTGGGACTTTGGTATTTCTAGTAGGTTTGAGATAACAAATCTCATTGGCGGTAAAGATAGCTTGGTGGAAGTTGATTTTTTAAGCCCTTCAATATCTATCAAACGATATTTAGTCTTCTTCTTCCCTCTACTTGGTATGTTTCTATAAAAAATATTTAGAGTAGAAGAATGCAATTATTCAATTAACATAATACAAGTACTTTTTGATATTGTGATGATCAAAATGTTTTGTGCCCTCTTTTCGACATAATGTTGGCAATTTGACATATGCATGAACTTATTTATCATCTTTTTTTTATTGAATAGCATTTTAAAATTTGCTTGGCATCTAATAATGCATAATGTGACTTTGTCATGTGTCGTTAGTCTATCCAATCAGGAAATTTCTACACTATAATTCATTTAAACTATCCTAATACATATATCAAATGATCCCATGTGCAAGCATGTTTGGACAAGGAAAATTTACCTTTTCTTTGTTAATCTTGGGATATAGGCTACTGGTACAAAATAGAGAGGAATGATGTTATTTTACAAGATGGATTAGGTGATACAATTAGAGTTTTTCTCATTGAGATTTTCTTAGTTTCATGCGATTTTGGAAGTTTTGGTTTTGGTTTCGGTCCCAATTTCGATTCTCAACGGGTTTTTTAGTGAAAATGTAACAGAAATCTTTGTAAAGGTAAAATAGCAAATTAAATTTTACTCAATTATAATTAACAATAAATTCAATTTAATAATAAATTAAACTTAATTAAACAAGAATTTGAACTTAATAATAAAAAGTCCAGTCCAACACAAAAATAATCTTACACAAAATAGCCCAAGTTAAAGACATGGTCCAATCAATTTAATAATAATCCAAGTCTGTCACTCTTAGGAATTTTCCCCCTCTCTCAAAATTGATTGTCGCTCTCTAAATTGATTGCCGTTCTTGAAAAAAAATCTCTTAAAATCGACTGCCGTGAAGCTACTAGATAGCGAAAGCCAGTGCTTCCACTCTCAAAATCGAGTTCACGATGCTAGGGTAAGGAAGAAACTGAGTCGACGATGCTAGGGCAAGGAAGAAATCAAGGTCGAGTATGCTGATTTAGATGATTTTTTATTTCGAATTTGTTTGTAACCTTAACCGAAACTGATTTTTTTCCTTCGGTTTCTGTTCTGCTATCGTGGATATCGGTAAGGTACCATTGAAATTTCGGGATACTATCCGATACCTTAAACCATGTCTAATACTATAAACATTGTTTAGAATAGGACAATGTTAAAGGGACCATTTTCGGATAAAGAGTAAATTTTAGGGGTTCCAGCTAAAAGAAAAAACTATTATTCGGACTTAAGCCAAATAAAAAGGTTTACAATTTTACTTATTGTATAATGCAAAGGTCGGCAACAATGTATTGAAAATCGAGAGGAAAAAAATAGACGGTTCGTCGAAAACCATTTTCGGTGGGGTCTAGTCGAAAAAAGGTGAAAAAACGGTAATAGATAACTGAAAAATCGAAGGTAGCTGTGGATTTATTTTTATGTTAAGGGAAGGGACAATACAACAGTGTTGATGATTGACAACATAACGTGGGCATAACATGCGTATATACATATATATAGCATAGAGTTAACAAAGGATCCTTTTGAATAATTATGATGTACCACAGGAATATGTTTCATGCCCATCATGCAGCCATACACTGTTTGATCTTCAGATGATTAATGCTGAGATCAGGGATAAAACTTCACATTTACCTGGCGTGTCTGTAAGTGAAAAATAGCAATACATGTCTTTAATTTCAATTATTTATAAGTTTATAATTTGAGGAAATTAATAACGCATCACTTGTATAGATTGCTCGGTGAATGGGCCAGGTGAGATGGTTGATGTAGATTTTGGATATGTTGGTAGTCTACGTGGAAAGATTAACCTTTATGTAGGGAGGTATGTTCATATTTTTAGGGCATATGGCAAGGAATCCAATTTACCCGGTTTAAGCAGTGTTATACAGTCGACCGAAAATTGAGGTGAAATTAAAAAAATTACACTGAGATCGGTGGTATACTGTCGAATAATCACTGCCTCTTGCTTTTTTATAAAAGATGATTTAGTTTTACAAGATGCTCGAATTTGGGATATTATCTATTATTAAAATTCAGATGCAACTAAATATATTAAAATTAATAATTAAGACTTCTATATTACAGGATGCAGTTAAAAGGGAAGTGGCAATGGAGAAAGCAACTGATGCATTGATCCAGTTGATAAAAGATTATGGGCGCTCGGTAAACCCATCGTTAGAAGAATAGACCGGTTGAAGATACAATCCTTCAGTATGATTATGGGTTTAAAACATATTTTCCAACGTATTTTAGTGTATACTCATCGGGAAACCGAACGAACGAAAAAATATCATACATTTTTTCATACATCGTTACATGAATTCATCTTCATATGTTTATGTGCATACACACATATTTATGTACGCGCACGCATTATCAGTCGGTTGAGAGGATCAGCTTGCCATATTGATGGAAAATGAGATCATCTAAAAACGTGCACACAAAAAAGAGAACCAATGTTCTCTAAAGATTTTGCCTTAGATATATTTGTTTAAATATCTCAAAATTGTCTACATGATTCTTTCCACAAATATCTCAAATCAATCTCCTGGCTGTATTTTATATGTTAAGTAAGCTTGAGTGTGTGATTCTATCAGCAAGAGAAGGGTGGTTTATCCATTTATGTCATGTACGTTTCTCATTTTTCCGAGATGAGACTTGTGTTTAAGTCTTGGTACATGTTAAGTCATAGTTTTAGTTTACAGTTTTTGTGCACAAGTATTTTATTTTGTGATAGTGTAAACTTTGAGGATTTGAATATACCTATAACATGATTGACTGCAGTAGGTTATTATGGTTTCTTTATTTGAATATAAGAAAGGCAGCTAGATGAATTAGAATGAAGAAATAAATTGTATGGGTTTGTAGTTCATTTACATTCATGAAAGGCACATGCTAAAAAGAATTGAAAAGGTGAAATAAACAAAGTAACCTTTAACATAAACAAGATATATGGTGTGCGTTTATCGTCATTTGTGATTCTAGTCACTCAATTTCTATGTTTCAAGTAAATATTCGCATTGATTTATCCTTTTAAGACTTGGTATGCATACCTAATTTATTCCCTTATTTGGAATGCATACCGAGTATCCTGTTTTGAGTATTGTCATAGCTCATTTGGCACCATACAATGTAAGTGATAATTTAACCCTTAAATATGGTGGACATGTTAATTCCATCATAACTTGTATGGAAAATG
The DNA here is from genome assembly GCA_030765085.1 of Allium cepa. Lineage (NCBI taxonomy): Eukaryota > Viridiplantae > Streptophyta > Magnoliopsida > Asparagales > Amaryllidaceae > Allium > Allium cepa. The sequence goes on along the minus strand of CM060938.1, from coordinate 793,864,919 downwards.
CATATATGCTTGAGTGTGCATTCATTTGTCTATATATAGTAGAATAAGAGTGAAGCTCCATGTGCTTGTTCTTTGCTAACCCTTAGTCATGTTTTTGGTGTCGTTGCTTTACAACAGAAATTTTTAGAAGTTTTTGGCATACAAAAGGACTAGTGGACATGCTGACACTAAGAAAATATGGCAACCGTACAAAATCTATTTCTCAATATTACAGCATGTATTTTTCTAGCAACTTATCCAATCCCACTTACTTCTGCCTGCCCTAAGTATGGCGATTTTATTAGAAAGTGCCAAGATCTTGAGAAGTTGACAATTAGTGGTGAATTTGCATTACAACTAATGCAGGTGACACTAATTACCCCAAACACCATTATTGTAGCTTGCATTCTTTCCAATACTTAAGAGGTTTAGAGTGATTTCCTAAGTTCTTTGAGTAACTTATGTGATATAGGTAAATGCATTCTTCAGAAATGTATGCTTGGAAATCCAATTATGATCAACAAATCATCGGTATTTGGTACTTCTTTCATGTGTAGCTTTGTAGCTGCTATAGCTTTCTTTAAAGGATTGATTATGTGCCCATAGCATTACAATGTGAATCCTATAGTTGTAGTATATCACTTGTAACTAACTGTAACGACCCAGAATTTCTATTAATTAAATTTTTTATATTTACTTGGTTTTTAAATATTAATAAGTAAAATTTGTAAGTCGAATAATTTTATTTCGAATAATTGGATTTAATTGGATAATTGAATCGATAATTTAATATTGAAATTACAGATATAATTGGAAATAGGATTAAATATGATTGAAAATGATTTGTAAAATTTTATTTAATCATATTGGAGTTAGAATGATGTTATAGAACTTTTCAAATTGAATTTGAAGTTAATTTGTGAAAATTGAATATTTTAATATTTAATTGACGAGTTAAAATAGCCATTTTTCAAACAGTCTCGGATTTCGGCGAAACTAGTTTCATCGGATCCATAACATGATATTATTATATGGTTTCAAATTTCGTGTCAATCAGATTTACCGTTTGTCCGGGGCAAGCCAAAACGTCTAGAAATTCGTTTAAATCGATTTAATTTAAAATTGATCGTTTATTGCCGTAACTCGCACAGATGATCGAATTAGCTTCCGAAACCTATTCCATTGTATCCGAAATGCAGGGTAAAACCTAGAAACGCCAGTCACCGCGCGAGATTTGGAGTTCGGAAAATTTTGGATGAATAGTGTTTTCGTAAATTTTCTATAAAAACACCTAAATATTCACAATTGCAAAAGAAAACCCTAGATAGGTTACAACCGCCACTTATTTCATTAATGGCCGAAATTGTTCTTCGTTCTTCCTCAAATTTCTTCAAATCCTTTAACAATTACAAGAAATCATCAACAACAATATTGTAGAGCTCGTTGAGTTCTACAATTCCAACGGCCAAGATCGTTTGAGTTGTAGTAGATCGTCGGCAAATTGACTTCAAACAGCCAGCGTTCGCACGCGTTTCTGGGGGAATACTCGACCGAGCTACACAAGATTGTGGCCGATAGTGCCTTTGCGTGAGAGCTACAAAGTGATGGTCGTCGATCGTCTTCAGATGCGTTGTAGTGGTCGCGTTAAACTAGGGTTAAGGGCGGCTTTTGGGTTCGGCTTTCGTTCGATATCTGGGTATTGAGCATGATGGGCAAGAAGGGAACATGCAGCTTGGATCTGCAAATTCGAGATCGTGCGGCCCTGGAATTTTTAGGTTATAAAAATAAAAAGAAATTGTTAATTTATTATATATTAAATTCGTGTAAATTTTAAAATGTTGTAACTCTTTCATACGAGGTCCGTTTTGGACGAAACGAATTGTGACGGGTTCGTATTGACGAATACTACGCTGTGGAACTGGTTTGGATTCGTTTGGAGCTAGTGAAAATTTTGGATAAAATTAAACGCGTGTTTAATTTTATTCGAAATAAAACGCGGAAACTGAATTGAAAGCAAGGTGAGAACTTCTCACTCAATCGAATAGTTTCGATTTAAATTTTAAATAGTTTTATTTAAAATTTCTTGATTGTATGTTTGAATTATGATTGTTATCTATTTGATTGTTAAAATAGACATTATACGCCGTTAGTAAGCGGAGGTTATTTATTAAAAACATTTACCACGAATATTTCACTGCAAAGTGAAATTGGTATTATTTATGTAATTGGAGTTGATTTTCCCGCATTATATAGCGGATGAGACCCTATTGCGCCACATAATAGCGGATAATATTTTATAAATCCCATATACCGCGATATTCCGTATTGGAACGGAATTGGTATTGTGCTAATGCTTGTGGATGCAGGGAAACAGGTTGGAGGGATCCAACTGGATTCCTCACCAGTATTTATTTGATTACAGATATTGTGATATTTGTTGATTATCATATACTGATATATGATATTTGGATGTCGCGATTGACTATTTGGTGCTGTTGCATCATCGGATCCATTTTTGAAGTTCTAAAATAATGATTTTGATTTTAAAAAGAATTTTAAAGTGATTTTTGAAAGTATACGTTTTATTAAATTTTGAATTGTTAAAATAAATAAACATTATAATTTTATTGTTATACAAGTTATATTTTTGGAAAATAGTACTTAAGTATGATTTTGGAGTTATATAAGTTTTAAATAACGTTTTGTAAATTATTAAAAGGATTGGTTTATTTAAATTGAGATTTTTTCTGAATTATTATAAACGTTTTATATAAAAGATTTCTAAGATTAATATTTATAAATTAAAAATATAGGAATTGTGAAATGAGTTTTATTAAGTGTTAAAATGAAGTATAAATGGACTTCACAAGTGAATAAAATTTATAGATTTATAAATTGTGAAGTTATGAAATGAATAGATTTTGTAAAATAAAAGATTTATAAATAATTAACTTATAAATCGGATTTTGGGTATAAAGTTGAGTTATAAATTGAATTGATTTATAAAAAAGGATTTTATAAATCGAAGTTTTTATAAATAGAAATGGAATTTATAAACATTGTTTATAAATCCGAAATCAATTGAATTTGATAAATTTAATATAGAAGGTTATTAAAGGAGATATATTCGCGATTTCGGATAGCGAATTATCCTTGAAATAAAATGTGTACAAAATATTGAATTTGGTTAGTGAAGTATATTCACGATTTTGGACAGTGAATATATTATTAAAGAAATTGTACATGTTTTTGGGGAAGTGGTATTATAAAATGAAGTTAATTGTTTTAAAGATGTTTTAAAATGGATTAACTATCGAAACCCTAGATTTCAACATTTATTGTTGAAATTGACGTTTTCCAGAAATAAGGAAATAGTGGACTATAACACTGTTGTTATAGTAAATGATTTCCGAAAGGAAATGTTTTATGTAGTATTGGGATTTATATATCTATCTCAATTTCGAATCCCTATACTAGTGGTTTTGGGTCATCGTAACGATGTTTTACGCAACATTCGTTTTGACTCAAACAAATGTGTTGAGAGAATGTTTTCCTTAAAGAATGAAATATATACTTAATTTCGATTTAAGTATATTGAATATTTTCCAAGTGTTGAAAATAAATGAATTTGTGAATTACTTGTTATTAAATAAGTATGGAAATGTTTTCCAATATGAAGTGAATATTTTGAGATTTTATCTTTTAAAGATAAATTGAAAATGAATATTAGAAATCGATTTGGAAATCGTATATTCATAGATATTTTGGGAATTGTAAATTCACTATGGAATTTATAAAAGAAAGGGAAAATTGTTTAAAAATAAACGTTGATTTATTTTTGAAGCGTGGGAATAAATTTACGGGTTTGGAACGTAAATATAAAGTAAACCGGTAAGGATTTATTTAACTGGTTTAAATGAACCATTTTGAAATGAAAGTATTTCCGCGTAAGGAAAATGATTGAAATTTGTTTTCAAAAGTGGTAAAGGTGAAAAGTTATTTGAAAATTTGTTTTCAAATGGTTGAAGTGTGGAAATTATATATCTAGTAAAGATATTTTTGGAAAATAAATAATTGCGAAATTATTTGGAATCTGGTGATGTTGTGCATGCCTATTGATAGTTAAATAACCGACTATCAATATTTATCTTTGAATGTGTATTTGTTGTGATTTGCTTGAATTTGAATGCTACACTTATTTTTGAATAAGCGCTCACTATTCGGGTTAGCCGAGAAAGGACCTTGGGGTCGTATAACCCATTCTGAATATGTGATACGTCGTTATGGACTGCATTTGAAGACCGGTGTAGAAGACTGGATATTTGTGAAAACGGAAGGATTACCGTCGAATGACTCTGCATCGGCTGATCTCCGATATAGAGGTTTTATCACCCTTAGTGACGGGAAGTCCGGACGTGATTAGTGAATATCCGGATTGCAAGGGCTTCTTTGGAAGTGTCTTCGGTTCTGTTCGAGCTCTGAACAGACTTGTATGGATTGTGTGTCTGACATTACAATTTGAGATGTAAAGCTGGTTTCTATCAAATATATTTCTGTTGGTGGCGGAGAATTTATTCTCTTAGCTTTACACCCTTCTCTGAGACGTACAAGCTCAGAGTTTATGTAGTTGATGGTTACTAGTGATACATTCCCAAATTGGTAATGTGGCATACAAAGTGCTGTTGAGCATTTGTTGAACAAAGCACAGCTTTTGTATAAAGCGTGGCTTTGTGGACGAGACTTCGTCGGACCTCACACCCCGGAAATGGTCAAAAAAGGAAGGATGCGGCAAGGTTATCGGAGGTAGCGCCCTTTAGTGTATGTCATTCCTTCTGGATAGAGGTGGTATCATGGTATGGAGCCCAGATACTTAACCTATGTTGTTGCTGCAAATTTATTACTTTTTGGTTGTTGGAATCGAGGATCCTCGGATATAGATCGGTTACGATCGGGGAATGACATATTCGTGTCAGTAGTTACCTAGTTTGAAAGGTAACCCGGCCTTGAGTTGGCAGAGATCCGGTTAGGTTCTCGGGTCGTCTTTCCAGAGGCGTACCCATGTGGCAATGGGAAGTTCCTTGGCCTGACCATTTGTTGGAAATCCAAAGAAACAATACGAACCCTGTACGGTTTTAGTTGTATAACCTGCCATGGAATGTACGGTAACCTGCTATTGAACATGGTAGCTATAGTAGGCATAAGTGCGAAATGCCTATGCTGGCTAAGATTTATATCTTTACTTTCGAAATGATTTTTCCTACACTATGCACTAGTAATAATATCAAATGTTTCTTTTTAATGCGTATCAAGCATCTTTAACTATCATAAGGAGAAATCTCCTCCGATTCTACGTTTGCATTGTGTGTGTGTGCTGGAGGCCTTATGATAGTCTCATTTGCTAAAAAGCATTGCGAATCTATTTTAAAATTATCCTGTTCTTTGTTTTAAAGATAAAATGTTTTGAGTTCTCACACCATTCACATGACTGACTCGGAGTTTATTGTTTTCCTTCCTAAACTCTGGGTGCCCACCAATTTCCACACGGGCAGTCTAGAGTCAGGTTATCAGGATATTCTGGAATTCAGAAGTCGCTGGAGACAAGCTGGATGGCATGGCGTATTCACTAGTATATAGTATTTCTTTTCCGCTGTTTGTTGTTGTTTGTTGTTGTACACTCTGGTGATGTAATGAAATGTAATATGATGTAATGTAATAACTGATATAGTTCTTTGTTTAAAAATTATTCATTTATCTATTATATGTTGTTCCGCTGCTATTGTGAGATTCTGATATTGTTATGTTGTCTCTTTCTGTTCTGTTCTATCTTTTTCTTCTTCTTTAACCATAACGATACGGTTTTCCGGCCTTTGATTGCTCGGCAGTTGATACAGTGGACGTATTGATGTCGGTTTTCGAGCGTCGAAAAGTCGCGTCGTTACACTAACATTAAAGTTTTAAATTTGTACTGTATACTGTTGGAAATTTTCAATATGTGGGCCACATATGTAAATAAATCTGTCATGCTATTTTGGTGTAAAGCATAGTTAAAGTGATCTAATTATGGATTAGAATTAAAAGGTTTGAAGATATAATTGTCATGGTATTAATGTGTAGATATAGGGGCAATTCTGATTTGTTGAAGGGCCAAATTTGAAAAAGCCGACATTATAAATAAGAGGTTATGGTCTCCAAATTACACAAGCTCTAGTTATTGTCCTAATCTTTTCTATGGAAATAATTCAGATTTAGAGTTTATGTCAATTTGGAAGATCAGATTCAACTCTTTTGATTTAGATCTATCTCTTTCTCTAAATCAATTTATGAAACAACAACTATGAATTCAAGTCTAATATAAAATCTAGGGTTTGTGTCAATATGGAAAACCAAATAAATTTTACTTCTCAATCAGCAACTATGAATTCAGGTATGACGTTGATTTCTTCTCAATCAAATCAATATGGATCACCTATTCAGATTTAGAGTTTCATGGTTAATCAATACTAAAGTATATATAAATAAGGATAAAGAAGTCGCTAAGGATTTAGAAGAAAAGAAATAACATATAAATATATTTATAATTGTTTCTTTAATAGGATATACAAATATATAAAGTAAAGTTTACTATTTTTTTTTGAGATATTATTGAGATTTTAGTAATATTGTTTGGATATGTTTGATATTTCTGCTATGTGTTATTTAAATAGATTTCGGTTTTTATTTCTAATATGAAAAAATTGGATTATTATTTTTCATATAGAAATAATAAGAATGATTTATGAATAAATTCAAACATTGTTGGAATCAAAGCTCTTAATGTTTAAAATATAGCTTATATATATCTACTTATGCTAAATACCTTTTATAATGAAGTCTCAAATTTTGATTCAATGACTAATATGATTATTTATTTTATCTTGCTAACTAATTGTAGATCGAGGTGTAGAATATGATAGTATATGATTTTTGTTTGATGATAATAAGTACACACACACACACATATTCGTTTAAATATATTTGTTATTGTACTATTTTATTTTTCTGTATAATTAAATAAATATTCGTTAAATAAAATAAATTCAAATTTAAACAGATAATCTATTCAAACAAATATATTTTTACAAATTCAAATAGTAAAAATCTGAGCTCTCGCTACATTTTTACATTTTCAATTAAATGCAACTTCGATTACAACATATTTTCACTTTACATTTTTTCATACATAATTCAGCTCAATACATAATTCACTCAACACTCATATTTTATCTTCAACTCCGTTCCAGCCTGTATCCAGTAGCTGAACTATCTGCAAAATAAATACCAGCGCAGTAAAATTGAAAAGGAAATTTTTTTGCAGTGCACAATAAAGTGAGTGTTTTGAAAATATTATTTGCCTCAATTATTTGAGTTGTTTCTTTTCATATTTTCTGGCAAGGACCACATATATGTGCACGAACAACTTGTAATACTCACAGTGTATCACCGTGAATATCACAAGGCCATTTTCAAATTCCATCTTATAGATTAGTGCAAATGCACACAAGTACAAATCGAATATAAATGGATATGGCACATGTATTACACAATTACACATATATACATGCATATGTATGCATGCATATACATGAATATGTGCATGATATTTCAAAATCAATGAGATAATGTTGGTTCAAAGGCAACCCAAACCATAGTTCAAATGGGACAACTTGAATGCAAATGAACTCAACATGACAACAATTCGGGTATAAACATGAAAACAAGATCAAAGCAGGGTGCAAACAGAGTTAAATCAAGCAACTCAACAAGCTAGTGCAATAGAAGAGACAAGACATGTTGCACCAGATTTCAAATCAAAACAAGAATACACCAGCAATGGATGGTCAGAGGAATGCAAGGGTAACAAGACATAGCCAGTAAGTCTAACAAAATTAGTGCAGACCACAACATAATGCAACACAGACCAGGAAATGAAATGACTTGAAGAAACTGCACAGTTAACTCAAAGAAAAACAAGACTAAATTTGAACCAAACTTCAAGTAGTGAACACCAGACTCCAACCAATACCACAGTTCAAAGAAAACAAATGCACAAGGACATGTGAGCACATGGATGAACACAACAATTTAACACGGATGAATCCAAGCAACTGGAAATAGAACTCAAAGCATAGTTAGAGCATGCAACACAGTAGTGAATCAGTAGCATATACATAGCAACTCAAGCACTCTTATCAGAAGCAGAAAAAGAAAGCACACTAATATACATATATGTACATACACACATACATACATACATACATACATACATACATACATACATACATACATACATACATATATACATACATATGCGTAGTGAATAGAAAGGTAATTAAGAGCTTCAAATGGATCAATGTGTACTACAACATCTTAGGCCAATAGCAACATATTCAAGCGCATAGAAATGTATGGACTCAAGGCAGATGGAAATAGTGATATGCATACAAGCACAGTGACATGTATACAGGAAAAATATGAAAGCAAGCACTCGAAGTGAACAGAACAACCATAGCAATCATATACTCAACCCAACAACTAGCACAGTGAAAAACATATGTAACAGAGGAGACATCAATACATATATACATGCGCCAATCACACACACACATATACACACACATATATGAATGTATGCATATAAATGGAGAAAATAGGTTACTAGTACAAGACAATGCAAGGCGAACATCCAAGACTCCAAGTCCAATCCAATGAAATGACAAACCAACATAGTGTGATAGTGAAGCAATGAAATGATTCATAATACGGTAATTATTAGCAGTAGTTCGAAAAAAGTCAAGAGGTGTTTCAAAGAAAATGGGCAAACAAAAACATTGTTAATGTGTTCAAAAAATGGAAGATTATCTGTTGCAGTGAAGTCAATCAGAGAATGATGAAATCAACAAATGAACAAGTCAGATATCAAAAGGTAAGAACTTCTCAAATTCAAGTCGTAGGAAAAAAGAATGAAACCGATTAAAAAATTCGAATATATTCAACAAATGAACAAGTCAAAAATCATCTCATCGTTTGATCAAAAATCCATATCAGAGAAGAGTAACTGACAAGTTCAAATAGAAATACACCAACTAAAATACAGGGAATCAAACCCTATATAAACCCAAGTCATCATCAGCATTAAAGGAATTCGAGTTCAAGCAAAATCAAAGAGCAAGCAAATAAATCATGAACCAATCCAGAACTCGAATCAAGTCGAGAAATAATCAAAATCAGAAAGGGGGAAAATCACGTACCACTTTCACATCAGTCGAGCTCGACACAATTGAAGCTGCTGCGAACTATCAAGGCTAACAATTGGTTGACGAAGCCAATCAAGTGAAAGCATATTTCAATTGATCAATTTCCAAGCGGCGCTTCAATTTTCGAAAACCCTAATTCCATATTATAAGAGAAATAAGGCGGTTGAAGTTACTACACAAAAGAAAAGGGTATAAGTCTTTATTTTAATTGTTTATTGGGTCGGTCTTACCCTTTTTATTTTGGGCTTAAAATTTTAAATAGGGTTTTGAGTTTGATTGTTTATTTTCATTTATAATTTTCTATTCTAAAATTTGTGCATTCTATTGTGTAACTAGGTACAAAATACGGGGAGTGGTTTGAGAATTCACAACTCAGTGGCTGAGTTATGGTAGGATTTTGAGCTTAGAGTTGGGTTAATCAAGTTAGTAGGTGTCACAAGTTTATGTCTGTTTGTAAGCTTCTGACTGCTTAATTTCTAGTAGAAACCCTGGAGGAAGTACGTAGGTTGGATTTTGCGGAAGCTAGGTAAATGTATGTGTGATTTTTACTGCATTTGTGATAAGACCCGCAAATCCGTACCCCTTGAATAGACACTAATCTCCAGTGATTAACTCAAGATGAACAGAAATACGAATTATCAATGTTTAAAAAAAGAAATATGTTGAAAATTTATATATCTTTTTCTCTCTATTTTCTATCTTCTTATATGTAACGACCCAGAATTTTTATTAATTTAAATTTGGATATTTAATTAATTTTAAATATAAATAAGTGAAATTTATAAGTCGAATAAATTTTATTTCGAATAATTGGATTTAATTGGATAATTAAATCGATAATTTAATATGTTAAATTATAGAAATAATTGAAAATTGAGTTAAATATGATTGAAAATGATTTGTAAAATTTTATTATATCATATTGAAGTTAGAATGATATTTTAGAACTTTTATAATTGAACTTAAAGTTTATTTGTGAAAATTGAATATTTTAATATTTAATAATCGACTGTAAAATAGCCAATTTTTGAACAGTCTCAGAATTGGACGAAACCAGTTCCATTCGATCCGTAATAGTTAGTTATTATCGGATTTCAATTTTCGTAGCAATCGGAGTTATCGTTTGATCGTTGCAGCTCGAAACGCATCGAAATTGTTTAATTATTAATTTGGCGAGTTAAAATAGCCATTTTTCAAAAAGTCTCGGATTTCGACGAAACTAGTTTCATCGGATCCGCAATGTGATATTATTGTATGGTTTTAAATTTCGTGTCAATCGGATTTACCGTTTGTCCGGTGCAAGCTAAAACGCCTAGAAAATCGTTTAATCGGTTTAAATTTAATTTGATCGTTTAATTCCATATCTCGCACAGATGATCGAATTAGCTTCCGAAACCTGTTCCATTGTGTCTGGAACGCGGGATAAACCCTAGGAACGTCAGTTTCGGCGCGTAAATCGGAGTTTGGAATTTCCGGAATGAATAGTGTCGTTCGTTTTCCTATAAATAGACCATCTCCATTCACAAATAATAAAAAAAAAAAATTTAAACCCTAAACCTAATGCACAGCCGCCACCTCAGAAACCTATGGCCGAAATTGTCTCAACTTCTCCCCTCAATCTCTCCCAATCTACAAACAATTAGCGAATGTTGTCAACTACAACATTGTAGAGTGTCTCGAGCTCTATAGATCCGTACGGTGGAGATGGGCTTTCATCGACCGTGGAGGAAGAATCGTGGCCGCGTTCTCTACAGTTTGCGCATGGTTTTCGAGGCAAATCAAGGGGCCGAGCTTCATCACCTTTGGGCCGAGCATACTATTGGCGACGCTCTTCGAAATGGAACTCCATGATCGAATTATCATCAAGCGTGGAGGCCGTAGTTATTAACCCTAGTTTGATCTATGATGGGTTTTGGTTACGTGTATGTTACTGGAAATGGACGTGAACGTGGAAGATGACCAAGTGCGGCTGTGATGAAGGGTGATGGGATCCTACGGCCTGGATTTAGTTTAGGTTTGAAAATAAAAATTTATGTTGTAAATTGTTTATATAAATTCGTGTAATCTTTAAAAATTCATAACTTTTTCATACGAGGTCGAAAACGCGCGAAACCAGTTGCGTTGGAATCGTACGGACGAGCACTACGCTATGGAATTGGACTGGAGTCGTTTGGAGTTAGTGAGAATTTCGGGTAAAATTAAACGCGCGTTTAATTTTGTTCGAAATAAATCGCTAAAACGAAATTGAAATCAAGGTGAGAACTTCTCACTCAATCGAATCAGTTTCGATTTTTATTTTAAATAGTTAGATTTAAAATTATTGATTGAATGTTTGAATGATGATTGTTATCTATTGATTGTTAAAATAGACATTATGCGCCGTTAGTAAGCGGATGTTATTTATTAAAAACATATACCGCGAATATTTCATAAACAGTGAAATTGGTATTATATATAATAGCAATATATATATTGGCACATGTATATATTGCAGTTGTTGATTTCCCGCATTTTTTAGCGGATGAGACCCTATTGCGCCGTCTATTAAGCGGATAATATTTAAATCCCATATACCGCGATAATTTCGTACTGGAACGGAATTGGTATTGTGCTAACATCTTTGGATGCAGGAAAACAGGTTGGAGGGATCCAACTGGATTCCTCAATAGTATTTATTTGATTATGGATATTTTGATATTCATTGATTATCATATACGATATATGATATCGTTGTAGTCGTGATTGACTATTTGGTGTGTAGTATCATTGGACCAAATTTTGGAATTTTAAAATGATTTTAAAGTGATTTTTGAAAAGATACTATATTTTTGGAATTAATCCATTTTAAATAAATAAACGTTATAATTTTTAAAGTTATAAAAATTATGATTTTTGAGAAAAATAGTTAAAAGTTGATTTTTGAAAATATGGGTTAATGATTTTATAAAATAGTTTAAATTGGGATTTTTGAATTTATTGGAAAAAAAAGTTTAAATATAGGATTTACAAAATTTGATTATTTTATAAATCAAAAATGGTGAAATTATAAAGGAGTTTGAAGACGTTTTAAAGAATAATATAAATTGATTTATATAAAAGGTTTATAAATTGATATTTATAAATTAAAAATATTGGAATTATAAAACGAGCTTTTATAAGTGTTAGAATGAATTGTGAATGAATTTCATAAATGAATGAAATTTATAGAATTATAAACGGTGAAGTTATAAATGGAATTTTATAAGCAGTAGGTTTATAAAATTTGTGAAGTTATTAAAAGGATAGATTTGGGTAAATAAACGAATCTTATAAGTTATAAGATTTATAACTTGGGAAGTTTAAAAGAACGATTTTTATAAACAAATAAATTGTAAGTGTTTAACTTATCATATGGATTTTCGATATAAAATTGAGTTATAAATTGAATAGATTATAAAGGATGTATAAAAGGAAGTTGTTATATAATAAATAGAAAAGGAATTTATAAACGTTGTTGTATAAATTCACCAACGACTTATGTTGATAAGTAAATTGTTATAACTTGTTAATGGAGTTATATTCACGTTCTAGACAGTGAATAATCCTTTAAAAGAATACGTATAGAAATGATGAAATTGGTTAACAAGTATATTCACGTTTTTGAATAGTGAATAATATGTTAAAAAACTTGTTTTGAATGTGATGTTTTAAATAGAATTAAAACGATCTAACGATGTTTTAAATGCATTGAGATTCGAAACCATAGATTTCAACATTTATTGTTGAAATAGACGTTTTCGAGAAATAAAAGGAAATGGTGAACTATAACACTGTTGTTATAGTAAATGATTTCCGAAAGGAAATGTTTTGTATAGTATTGGGATTTATATATCTATTTTAATTTCGAATCCCTATACTAGTGATTTTGGGTTGTCGTAACGATGTTTTACGTAACATTCGTTTTGGCCCAAATAAATGTGTTAAAGATAATGATTTCCTTAAAGAATGAAATATATACTTAATTTCGATTTAAGTATATTGAATATTTTCCAAGTGTTGAAAATAAAAAGATTTGTGAATTACTTATTTAATAAGTATGGAAATGTTTTCCAATATTAAGTGAATATTTTGAATTTATCTTTTTAAAGATAAATTGAAAATGAATATTAGAAATCAAATGGAAATCATATATCCGTAGATATTGTGGAATGTAAATTCACTATGGAATTTATAAAAGAAAAGGGGAATTTGTTTTAAAAATAAATATTGATTTATTTTTGAAGTATTGAAAATTATATATCTTGTAAAGATATTTTGGAAAATAAATAATTTGGAAAATTATTTGGAATCTGGTGATGTGTGCATATCTATTGATAGTTCAATAACCGACCATCAATATTTACCTTTGAAAGGTATTTGTTGTGATTTGCTTGAATTTGAATGCACACTTATTTTTAAATTATTGCGCTCGTTATTCGGATTACCCATTCCGAATAGTAATACGACGTAATGGATAGCATTGATGATCGGTGTTGAAGACCGGATATTTGCGAGAGCGATAGGATGACCTGTCGATTGGCTCTGCACCGAGTTGCTCCGGTATAGAGTTCTCCATCTATGATGGGGAATCCGATCAGGATTGTGGATATCCAGATTGCAAGGACTTCTTTGTAAGTGCCTTCGGTTCTGTTCAAGCCCGGAACAGACTTGTGTGGATTGTATGTCTGACATTACAAATTGAGATATAAAGCCGATTTCTTTCAAATATATTTCTGTTGGTGGCGGAGAATTTATTCTCTTAGCTTAACACCCTTCTCTGAGACGTACGAGCTCAGAGGTTATGTAGTTGAAGGTTATTAGCAATATATTCCCAATTTGGTAATGTGACATGCTGAGTGTTGCTGTGAAATGATCATTGTGTTGATCATTTGTGATAGGATAATTTATTTGATCGTTTATCTTGGTAATCATTTCTATGATCATTTGTTGACCCAAAGCATGGCTTTTGTATAAAGTATGTTTTTGTGGACGAGACTTCGTCGAGCCTCACACCTCGGAAATGGTCAAAACAGGAAAGATGCGGCAAGGTTATGAGGGGTAGCTCCCTTTAGGGTATGTGCATTTCCTTCTGGAAAAGGGTGGTATCATGCTATGGAGCTCAGATACTTACTCATGTTGAAACACTTTATTTATGATTGTGTGAATTGGTGACGAGCGCTCGGTTAAAGGTCCCAAAGGACCGAGGGATGGCATACTCGGTCAGTTGTTACTCAGTTAGGGGTAACCCGGCCTTGTGTTGGCAGAGATCCGGTTTGGTTCTCGGGGATGTCCTTCCAGAGGCATTCTCATGTGGCAATGGGAAGTTCCTTGGCCTGACCATTTGTTGGAAATCCAATTCCCAATACGAAACTCTGTACAGTTTTAGTTGTAGAACCTGCCATTTACTTATGGTGGTCACCACTGTTTAGATGGTAGCTATAGTAGGCATAGTTCGAAATGTCATTGTTGGCTAAGATTTATATCTTTATTTTCGAAATAAATTTTTCCTACACTATGCACTAGTAATAATATCAAATGTTCTTTTTAATGCGTATCAAGCATCTTTGACTATCATAAGGAGAAATCTCCTTCGATTCTGCGTTTGCATGTGTATGTGTGCGGGAGGCCTTATGGTAGTCTCATTTTTAAAAGCATTGCGAATTAACTTTAAAAATATTCCTCTATTTGATTTTAAAGAAAAATAAACTGTTTTGAGTTCTCACACCAGTCTTGCTTATGCTAGGTGATATGTGATGGGGGGGGGTTCTCGCTTCGCGGTTTGGTGGCGAACGGGAGACTCTTACCCCCACACGTCCTCTTTACGGGGTTGGTTAGGCGAAGCCGTGACATTCGAAAGGGTGGCCGTAAAAGCAAGTTTGGGATATCAGTGTAAGCCACGGTGGGGCTGGGATGGTTGAAAAGCCTACCGGTTGTGATCGCTTCGTTACAAGGTGGTATCAGAGCTGTTGGTTAAGCGACAACCATGGTTCTGTTGGGTATTACTCATTAGAGATAGAGTCAGTTGTACTCTAGAATGAGTTTGAGTGTAATAATAGCTATGAGAGCGTATTTGTTAGTAAATATAAAATTATTTATATTGTGATGATTGGTTTGTTGAGTGGCATATGAACCTTCGTCAGCACGGTATGCACAACTATGCCGAAGGGGTTTATAAACACTTAAATAGAACAATTCGACATAGTATTATTTTAAATTGGGTAAATGAAATAATTTTACCTTTATTATATTTTATATATAAAGAAATAATTTTTCAGAATTATTAAAGTGTATGTAAGTTAATTGTTTAGATGTTTGAATAATCTAAATAAAAGAATTATTGTATAAGCAAAAGAATTATAAAAATTGAATTTTAATTAAAGTGATTTACAATTGTGAAATAAACTTATATATATAAGAAGTGAAACTATATGAATATGTTTATGAATATGAGTTGTAAATAAAAATGAATTTAAAGTTAAATGGAATATAACTTAAGAGATGTTGAATGAAGTTGATATTGGTATCAAAGTAAATTAATAAAGTTAAGTAATAAATGTGAACTTGAGTTATGTAATGAAATTCAACTTTTGTAATTGAATTGAATTAATGGATTGAATGTTAATCAATTGAATGTAAATAAAGTTGATATGGAATAATGAATGTAAGTGTTAATTCATTAAAATCTAATGCTATTGGAAGTTGAATGATTGAATGAAAATCAATTTAATTAAACAAATTGAAAGTGATGGTGTTAAACCAAAATGAATATAAGCAAAGGAATTTGGTTGTAATAAATATACATTGGTTGTTATTTGATTGTTGATTGGTTGTATATAATTCATTAAGTATTAATGCAATTAAGTATTAATGAAATTGAAAGCTATGTAATTGAATTCAAATTAAAGGTAAATAAATTTGAATGGAATTGAATTTGATTTGTAAGTGAACCAACTTGAATATGAATTAGTGAATATAAACTAAATGAGAAGAATGTTAGTAAAAACATTCACTGTTAATGAATCAAATGTGATTTAAATTGAAAACCAATTCATTGAATATTAATGAGAATATGAATGAATATTTATTTGGTTATGGATACTAGTTGAATGCTAGTTGGATGATAGTTGGTTGATGATTGAATTTATTGCTTTTACTACATTTGCTATGTTGGCATATATAGTTATTATGTTGCTATATGTTGTATATCGATACTATTGTCTATATACATGTTTCTCATGTTGTTTGTTGAGTGTTTATTAGGTGCGGATCGCGTTTGCTTCGCATTTAGAGCTCGCTTTCGCGCTATATTAGCCGTTTATGCTCGCTAATAAAATATAAGGTACATATCTCGGATTACATATCGTACATTTACACTTTTTCCCTACGGGATGCCTCATTACTTGATGAGATGTATATTTGTGATATATATACTGTCATTTTTTTTCGGATCGAGCCGCGCAAAGGAGACTATGGCGAATTTTTCCGAAAATTTAAGGCGTTAGAAAAAATTTGAGAAAAATTGGAAAATTTTGAAAACTTTAACTTTGATTTGGAATTGAAAGTTAAACAAGATAGTTGTTTTTGAAAAGATAACTAAGTATGATTTGGAAACTTAGTAAAGTTGTTGTAAGAAGTTTAACTATAAATTTTGGAAAGTTAATAGATTCTGTAACTTTTCTTACTTGGTAATTTCGAGGACGAAATTCTTTTAAGGGGGGAAGTATGTAACGACCCAGAATTTTTATTAATTTAAATTTGGATATTTAATTAATTTTAAATATAAATAAGTGAAATTTATAAGTCGAATAAATTTTATTTCGAATAATTGGATTTAATTGGATAATTAAATCGATAACTTAATATGTTAAATTATAGAAATAATTGAAAATTGGGTTAAATATGATTGAAAATGATTTGTAAAATTTTATTATATCATATTGAAGTTGGAATGATATTTTAGAACTTTTAAAATTGAATTTAAAGTTTATTTGTGAAAATTGAATATTTTAATATTTAATAATCGACTGTAAAATAGCCAATTTTTGAACAGTCTCAGAATTGGACGAAACCTGTTCCATTGGATCCGTAATAGTTAGTTATTATCGGATTTCAATTTTCGTAGCAATCGGAGTTATCGTTTGATCGTGGCAGCTCGAAACGCATCGAAATTGTTAAATTATTAATTTGGCGAGTTAAAATAGCCATTTTTCAAAAAGTCTCGGATTTCGACGAAACCATTTTCATCGGATCCGTAACGTGATATTATTGTATGGTTTTAAATTTCGTGTCAATCGGATTTACCGTTTGTCCGGAGCAAGCTAAAACGCCTAGAAAATCGTTTAATCAGTTTAAATTTAATTTGATCGTTTAATTCCATATCTCGCACAAATGATCAAATTAGCTTCCGAAACCTATTCCATTGTGTCCGGAACGCGGGATAAACCCTAGGAACGTCAGTTTCGGCGTGTAAATCGGAGTTTGGAATTTCCGGAATGAATAGTGTCGTTCGTTTTCCTATAAATAGACCATCTCCATTCACAAATAAAAAAATAATAATTAAAACCCTAAACCTAATGCACAGCCGCCACCCTAGAAACCTATGGCCGAAATTGTCTCAACTTCTCCCCTCAATCTCTCCCCATCTACAAACAATTAGCGAATGTTGTCAACTACAACATTGTAGAGTCTCTCGAGCTCTATTGATCCGTACGGTGGAGATGGGCTTTCATCGACCGTGGAGGAAGAATCATGGCCGCGTTCTCTACAGTTTGTGCACGGTTTTCGAGGCAAATCAAGGGGCCGAGCTTCATCACCTTTGGGCCGAGCATAGTATTGGCGACGCTCTTCGAGATGGAACTCCCTGATCGAATTATCATCAAGCGTGGAGGCCGTAGTTATTAACCCTAGTTTGATCTATGATGGGTTTTGGTTACGTGTATGTTACTGGAAATGGACGTGAACGTGGAAGATGACCAAGTGCGGCTGTGATGAAGGGTGATGGGATCCTACGGCCTGGATTTAGTTTAGGTTTGAAAATAAAAATTTATGTTGTAAATTGTTTATATAAATTCGTGTAATCTTTAAAAATTCATAACTTTTTCATACGAGGTCGAAAACGCGCGAAACCAGTTGCGTTGGAATCGTACGGACGAGCACTACGCTATGGAATTGGATTGGAGTCGTTTGGAGTTAGTGAGAATTTCGAGTAAAATTAAACGCGCGTTTAATTTTATTCGAAATAAATCGCTAAAACGAAATTGAAATCAAGGTGAGAACTTCTCACTCAATCGAATCAGTTTCGATTTTTATTTTAAATAGTTAGATTTAAAATTGTTGATTGAATGTTTGAATGATGATTGTTATCTATTGATTGTTAAAATAGACATTATGTGCCGTTAGTAAGCGGATGTTATTTATTAAAAACATATACCGCGAATATTTCATAAACAGTGAAATTGGTATTATATATAATAGCAATATATATATTGGCACATGTATATATTGCAGTTGTTGATTTCCCGCATTTTTTAGCGGATGAGACCCTATTGCGCCGTCTATTAAGCGGATAATATTTAAATCCCATATACCGCGATAATTTCGTACTGGAATGGAATTGGTATTGTGCTAACATCTTTGGATGCAGGAAAACAGGTTGGAGGGATCCAACTGGATTCCTCAACAGTATTTATTTGATTATGGATATTTTGATATTCGTTGATTATCATATACGATATATGATATCGTTGTAGTCGTGATTGACTATTTGGTGTGCAGCATCATTGGACCAAATTTTGGAATTTTAAAATGATTTTAAAGTGATTTTTGAAAAGATACTATATTTTTGGAATTAATCCATTTTAAATAAATAAACGTTATAATTTTTAAAGTTATAAAAATTATGATTTTTGAGAAAAATAGTTAAAAGTTGATTTTTGAAAATATGGGTTAATGATTTTATAAAATAGTTTAAATTGGGATTTTTGAATTTATTGGAAAAAAAGTTTAAATATAGGATTTATAAAATTTGATTATTTTATAAATCAAAAATGGTGAAATTATAAAGGAGTTTAAAGACGTTTTAAAGAATAATATAAATTGATTTATATAAAAGGTTTATAAATTGATATTTATAAATTAAAAATATTGGAATTATAAAACGAGCTTTTATAAGTGTTAGAATGAATTGTGAATGAATTTCATAAATGAATGAAATTTATAGAATTATAAACGGTGAAGTTATAAATGGAATTTTATAAGCAGTAGGTTTATAAAATTTGTGAAGTTATTAAAAGGATAGATTTGGGTAAATAAACGAATCTTACAAGTTATAAGATTTATAACTTGGGAAGTTTAAAAGAACGATTTTTATAAACAAATAAATTGTAAGTGTTTAACTTATCATATGGATTTTCGATATAAAATTGAGTTATAAATTGAATAGATTATAAAGGATGTATAAAAGGAAGTTGTTATATAATAAATAGAAAAGGAATTTATAAACGTTGTTGTATAAATTCACCAACGACTTATGTTGATAAGTAAATTGTTATAACTTGTTAATGGAGTTATATTCACGTTCTAGACAGTGAATAATCCTTTAAAAGAATACGTATAGAAATGATGAAATTGGTTAACAAGTATATTCACGTTTTTGAATAGTGAATAATATGTTAAAGAACTTGTTTTGAATGTGATGTTTTAAATAGAATTAAAACGATCTAACGATGTTTTAAATGCATTGAGATTCGAAACCATAGATTTCAACATTTATTGTTGAAATAGACGTTTTCGAGAAATAAAAGGAAATGGTGAACTATAACACTGTTGTTATAGTAAATGATTTCCGAAAGGAAATGTTTTGTATAGTATTGGGATTTATATATCTATTTTAATTTCGAATCCCTATACTAGTGATTTTGGGTTGTCGTAACGATGTTTTACGTAACATTCGTTTTGGCCCAAATAAATGTGTTAAAGATAATGATTTCCTTAAAGAATGAAATATATACTTAATTTCGATTTAAGTATATTGAATATTTTCCAAGTGTTGAAAATAAAAAGATTTGTGAATTACTTATTTAATAAGTATGGAAATGTTTTCCAATATTAAGTGAATATTTTGAATTTATCTTTTTAAAGATAAATTGAAAATGAATATTAGAAATCAAATGGAAATCGTATATCCGTAGATATTGTGGAATGTAAATTCACTATGGAATTTATAAAAGAAAAGGGGAATTTGTTTTAAAAATAAATATTGATTTATTTTTGAAGTATTGAAAATTATATATCTTGTAAAGATATTTTGGAAAATAAATAATTTGGAAAATTATTTGGAATCTGGTGATGTGTGCATATCTATTGATAGTTCAATAACCGACCATCAATATTTACCTTTGAAAGGTATTTGTTGTGATTTGCTTGAATTTGAATGCACACTTATTTTTAAATTATTGCGCTCGTTATTCGGATTACCCATTCCGAATAGTAATACGACGTAATGGATAGCATTGATGATCGGTGTTGAAGACCGGATATTTGCGAGAGCGATAGGATGACCTGTCGATTGGCTCTGCACCGAGTTGCTCCGGTATAGAGTTCTCCATCTATGATGGGGAATCCGATCAGGATTGTGGATATCCAGATTGCAAGGACTTCTTTGTAAGTGCCTTCGGTTCTGTTCAAGCCCGGAACAGACTTGTGTGGATTGTATGTCTGACATTACAAATTGAGATATAAAGCCGATTTCTTTCAAATATATTTCTGTTGGTGGCGGAGAATTTATTCTCTTAGCTTAACACCCTTCTCTGAGACGTACGAGCTCAGAGGTTATGTAGTTGAAGGTTATTAGCAATATATTCCCAATTTGGTAATGTGACATGCTGAGTGTTGCTGTGAAATGATCATTGTGTTGATCATTTGTGATAGGATAATTTATTTGATCGTTTATCTTGGTAATCATTTCTATGATCATTTGTTGACCCAAAGCATGGCTTTTGTATAAAGTATGTTTTTGTGGACGAGACTTCGTCGAGCCTCACACCTCGGAAATGGTCAAAACAGGAAAGATGCGGCAAGGTTATGAGGGGTAGCTCCCTTTAGGGTATGTGCATTTCCTTCTGGAAAAGGGTGGTATCATGCTATGGAGCTCAGATACTTACTCATGTTGAAACACTTTATTTATGATTGTGTGAATTGGTGACGAGCGCTCGGTTAAAGGTCCCAAAGGACCGAGGGATGGCATACTCGGTCAGTTGTTACTCAGTTATGGGTAACCCGGCCTTGTGTTGGCAGAGATCCGGTTTGGTTCTCGGGGATGTCCTTCCAGAGGCATTCTCATGTGGCAATGGGAAGTTCCTTGGCCTGACCATTTGTTGGAAATCCAATTCCCAATACGAAACTCTGTACAGTTTTAGTTGTAGAACCTGCCATTTACTTATGGTGGTCACCACTGTTTAGATGGTAGCTATAGTAGGCATAGTTCGAAATGTCATTGTTGGCTAAGATTTATATCTTTATTTTCGAAATAAATTTTTCCTACACTATGCACTAGTAATAATATCAAATGTTCTTTTTAATGCGTATCAAGCATCTTTGACTATCATAAGGAGAAATCTCCTTCGATTCTGCGTTTGCATGTGTATGTGTGCGGGAGGCCTTATGGTAGTCTCATTTTTAAAAGCATTGCGAATTAACTTTAAAAATATTCCTCTATTTGATTTTAAAGAAAAATAAACTGTTTTGAGTTCTCACACCAGTCTTGCTTATGCTAGGTGATATGTGATGGGGGGGGTTCTCGCTTCGCGGTTTGGTGGCGAACGGGAGACTCTTACCCCCACACGTCCTCTTTACGGGGTTGGTTAGGCGAAGCCGTGACATTCGAAAGGGTGGCCGTAAAAGCAAGTTTGGGATATCAGTGTAAGCCACGGTGGGGCTGGGATGGTTGAAAAGCCTACCGGTTGTGATCGCTTCGTTACAAGGTGGTATCAGAGCTGTTGGTTAAGCGACAACCATGGTTCTGTTGGGTATTACTCATTAGAGATAGAGTCAGTTGTACTCTAGAATGAGTTTGAGTGTAATAATAGCTATGAGAGCGTATTTGTTAGTAAATATAAAATTATTTATATTGTGATGATTGGTTTGTTGAGTGGCATATGAACCTTCGTCGGCACGGTATGCACAACTATGCCGAAGGGGTTTATAAACACTTAAATAGAACAATTCGACATAGTATTATTTTAAATTGGGTAAATGAAATAATTTTACCTTTATTATATTTTATATATAAAGAAATAATTTTTCAGAATTATTAAAGTGTATGTAAGTTAATTGTTTAGATGTTTGAATAATCTAAATAAAAGAATTATTGTATAAGCAAAAGAATTATAAAAATTGAATTTTAATTAAAGTGATTTACAATTGTGAAATAAACTTATATATATAAGAAGTGAAACTATATGAATATGTTTATGAATATGAGTTGTAAATAAAAATGAATTTAAAGTTAAATGGAATATAACTTAAGAGATGTTGAATGAAGTTGATATTGGTATCAAAGTAAATTAATAAAGTTAAGTAATAAATGTGAACTTGAGTTATGTAATGAAATTCAACTTTTGTAATTGAATTGAATTAATGGATTGAATGTTAATCAATTGAATGTAAATAAAGTTGATATGGAATAATGAATGTAAGTGTTAATTCATTAAAATCTAATGCTATTGGAAGTTGAATGATTGAATGAAAATCAATTTAATTAAACAAATTGAAAGTGATGGTGTTAAACCAAAATGAATATAAGCAAAGGAATTTGGTTGTAATAAATATACATTGGTTGTTATTTGATTGTTGATTGGTTGTATATAATTCATTAAGTATTAATGCAATTAAGTATTAATGAAATTGAAAGCTATGTAATTGAATTCAAATTAAAGGTAAATAAATTTGAATGGAATTGAATTTGATTTGTAAGTGAACCAACTTGAATATGAATTAGTGAATATAAACTAAATGAGAAGAATGTTAGTAAAAACATTCACTGTTAATGAATCAAATGTGATTTAAATTGAAAACCAATTCATTGAATATTAATGAGAATATGAATGAATATTTATTTGGTTATGGATACTAGTTGAATGCTAGTTGGATGATAGTTGGTTGATGATTGAATTTATTGCTTTTACTACATTTGCTATGTTGGCATATATAGTTATTATGTTGCTATATGTTGTATATCGATACTATTGTCTATATACATGTTTCTCATGTTGTTTGTTGAGTGTTTATTAGGTGCGGATCGCGTTTGCTTCGCATTTAGAGCTCGCTTTCGCGCTATATTAGCCGTTTATGCTCGCTAATAAAATATAAGGTACATATCTCGGATTACATATCGTACATTTACACTTTTTCCCTACGGGATGCCTCATTACTTGATGAGATGTATATTTGTGATATATATACTGTCATTTTTTTTCGGATCGAGCCGCGCAAAGGAGACTATGGCGAATTTTTCCGAAAATTTAAGGCGTTAGAAAAAATTTGAGAAAAATTGGAAAATTTTGAAAACTTTAACTTTGATTTGGAATTGAAAGTTAAACAAGATAGTTGTTTTTGAAAAGATAACTAAGTATGATTTGGAAACTTAGTAAAGTTGTTGTAAGAAGTTTAACTATAAATTTTGGAAAGTTAATAGATTCTGTAACTTTTCTTACTTGGTAATTTCGAGGACGAAATTCTTTTAAGGGGGGAAGTATGTAACGACCCAGAATTTTTATTAATTTAAATTTGGATATTTAATTAATTTTAAATATAAATAAGTGAAATTTATAAGTCGAATAAATTTTATTTCGAATAATTGGATTTAATTGGATAATTAAATCGATAACTTAATATGTTAAATTATAGAAATAATTGAAAATTGGGTTAAATATGATTGAAAATGATTTGTAAAATTTTATTATATCATATTGAAGTTGGAATGATATTTTAGAACTTTTAAAATTGAATTTAAAGTTTATTTGTGAAAATTGAATATTTTAATATTTAATAATCGACTGTAAAATAGCCAATTTTTGAACAGTCTCAGAATTGGACGAAACCTGTTCCATTGGATCCGTAATAGTTAGTTATTATCGGATTTCAATTTTCGTAGCAATCGGAGTTATCGTTTGATCGTGGCAGCTCGAAACGCATCGAAATTGTTAAATTATTAATTTGGCGAGTTAAAATAGCCATTTTTCAAAAAGTCTCGGATTTCGACGAAACCATTTTCATCGGATCCGTAACGTGATATTATTGTATGGTTTTAAATTTCGTGTCAATCGGATTTACCGTTTGTCCGGAGCAAGCTAAAACGCCTAGAAAATCGTTTAATCAGTTTAAATTTAATTTGATCGTTTAATTCCATATCTCGCACAAATGATCAAATTAGCTTCCGAAACCTATTCCATTGTGTCCGGAACGCGGGATAAACCCTAGGAACGTCAGTTTCGGCGTGTAAATCGGAGTTTGGAATTTCCGGAATGAATAGTGTCGTTCGTTTTCCTATAAATAGACCATCTCCATTCACAAATAAAAAAATAATAATTAAAACCCTAAACCTAATGCACAGCCGCCACCCTAGAAACCTATGGCCGAAATTGTCTCAACTTCTCCCCTCAATCTCTCCCAATCTACAAACAATTAGCGAATGTTGTCAACTACAACATTGTAGAGTCTCTCGAGCTCTATTGATCCGTACGGTGGAGATGGGCTTTCATCGACCGTGGAGGAAGAATCATGGCCGCGTTCTCTACAGTTTGTGCACGGTTTTCGAGGCAAATCAAGGGGCCGAGCTTCATCACCTTTGGGCCGAGCATAGTATTGGCGACGCTCTTCGAGATGGAACTCCCTGATCGAATTATCATCAAGCGTGGAGGCCGTAGTTATTAACCCTAGTTTGATCTATGATGGGTTTTGGTTACGTGTATGTTACTGGAAATGGACGTGAACGTGGAAGATGACCAAGTGCGGCTGTGATGAAGGGTGATGGGATCCTACGGCCTGGATTTAGTTTAGGTTTGAAAATAAAAATTTATGTTGTAAATTGTTTATATAAATTCGTGTAATCTTTAAAAATTCATAACTTTTTCATACGAGGTCGAAAACGCGCGAAACCAGTTGCGTTGGAATCGTACGGACGAGCACTACGCTATGGAATTGGATTGGAGTCGTTTGGAGTTAGTGAGAATTTCGAGTAAAATTAAACGCGCGTTTAATTTTATTCGAAATAAATCGCTAAAACGAAATTGAAATCAAGGTGAGAACTTCTCACTCAATCGAATTAGTTTCGATTTTTATTTTAAATAGTTAGATTTAAAATTGTTGATTGAATGTTTGAATGATGATTGTTATCTATTGATTGTTAAAATAGACATTATGTGCCGTTAGTAAGCGGATGTTATTTATTAAAAACATATACCGCGAATATTTCATAAACAGTGAAATTGGTATTATATATAATAGCAATATATATATTGGCACATGTATATATTGCAGTTGTTGATTTCCCGCATTTTTTAGCGGATGAGACCCTATTGCGCCGTCTATTAAGCGGATAATATTTAAATCCCATATACCGCGATAATTTCGTACTGGAATGGAATTGGTATTGTGCTAACATCTTTGGATGCAGGAAAACAGGTTGGAGGGATCCAACTGGATTCCTCAACAGTATTTATTTGATTATGGATATTTTGATATTCGTTGATTATCATATACGATATATGATATCGTTGTAGTCGTGATTGACTATTTGGTGTGCAGCATCATTGGACCAAATTTTGGAATTTTAAAATGATTTTAAAGTGATTTTTGAAAAGATACTATATTTTTGGAATTAATCCATTTTAAATAAATAAACGTTATAATTTTTAAAGTTATAAAAATTATGATTTTTGAGAAAAATAGTTAAAAGTTGATTTTTGAAAATATGGGTTAATGATTTTATAAAATAGTTTAAATTGGGATTTTTGAATTTATTGGAAAAAAAGTTTAAATATAGGATTTATAAAATTTGATTATTTTATAAATCAAAAATGGTGAAATTATAAAGGAGTTTAAAGACGTTTTAAAGAATAATATAAATTGATTTATATAAAAGGTTTATAAATTGATATTTATAAATTAAAAATATTGGAATTATAAAACGAGCTTTTATAAGTGTTAGAATGAATTGTGAATGAATTTCATAAATGAATGAAATTTATAGAATTATAAACGGTGAAGTTATAAATGGAATTTTATAAGCAGTAGGTTTATAAAATTTGTGAAGTTATTAAAAGGATAGATTTGGGTAAATAAACGAATCTTACAAGTTATAAGATTTATAACTTGGGAAGTTTAAAAGAACGATTTTTATAAACAAATAAATTGTAAGTGTTTAACTTATCATATGGATTTTCGATATAAAATTGAGTTATAAATTGAATAGATTATAAAGGATGTATAAAAGGAAGTTGTTATATAATAAATAGAAAAGGAATTTATAAACGTTGTTGTATAAATTCACCAACGACTTATGTTGATAAGTAAATTGTTATAACTTGTTAATGGAGTTATATTCACGTTCTAGACAGTGAATAATCCTTTAAAAGAATACGTATAGAAATGATGAAATTGGTTAACAAGTATATTCACGTTTTTGAATAGTGAATAATATGTTAAAGAACTTGTTTTGAATGTGATGTTTTAAATAGAATTAAAATGATCTAACGATGTTTTAAATGCATTGAGATTCAAAACCATAGATTTCAACATTTATTGTTGAAATAGACGTTTTCGAGAAATAAAAGGAAATGGTGAACTATAACACTGTTGTTATAGTAAATGATTTCCGAAAGGAAATGTTTTGTATAGTATTGGGATTTATATATCTATTTTAATTACGAATCCCTATACTAGTGATTTTGGGTTGTCGTAACGATGTTTTACGTAACATTCGTTTTGGCCCAAATAAATGTGTTAAAGAGAATGATTTCCTTAAAGAATGAAATATAAACTTAATTTCGATTTAAGTATATTGAATATTTTCCAAGTGTTGAAAATAAAAAGATTTGTGAATTACTTATTTAATAAGTATGGAAATGTTTTCCAATATTAAGTGAATATTTTGAATTTATCTTTTTAAAGATAAATTGAAAATGAATATTAGAAATCGAATGGAAATCGTATATCAGTAGATATTGTGGAATGTAAATTCACTATGGAATTTATAAAAGAAAAGGGGAATTTGTTTTAAAAATAAATATTGATTTATTTTTGAAGTATTGAAAATTATATATCTTGTAAAGATATTTTGGAAAATAAATAATTTGGAAAATTATTTGGAATCTGGTGATGTGTGCATATCCATTGATAGTTCAATAACCGACGACCAATATTTACCTTTGAAAGGTATTTGTTGCGATTTGCTTGAATTTGAATGCACACTTATTTTTAAATTATTGCGCTCGTTATTCGGATTATCCATTCTGAATAGTGATACGACGTAATGGATAGCATTGATGATCGGTGTTGAAGACCGGATATTTGCGAGAGCGATAGGATGACCTGTCGATTGACTCTGCACCGAGTTGCTCCGGTATAGAGTTCTCCATATGTGATGGGGAATCCGATCAGGATTGTGGTTATCCGGATTGCAAGGACTTCTTTGTAAGTGCCTTCGGTTCTGTTCGAGCCCGGAACAGACTTGTATGGATTGTATGTCTGACATTACAAATTGAGATATAAAGCCGATTTCTTTCAAATATATTTCTGTTGGTGGCGGAGAATTTATTCTCTTAGCTTAACACCCTTCTCTGAGACGTACGAGCTCAGATGTTATGTAGTTGAAGGTTATTAGCAATATATTCCCAATTTGGTAATGTGACATGCTGAGTGTTGCTGTGAAATGATCATTGTGTTGATCATTTGTGACAGGATCATTTATTTGATCGTTTATCTTGGTGATCATTTCTATGATCATTTGTTGACCCAAAGCATGGCTTTTGTATAAAGTATGTTTTTGTGGACGAGACTTCGTCGAGCCTCACACCCCGGAAATGGTCAAAACAAGAAAGATGCGGCAAGGTTATGAGGGGTAGATCCCTTTAGGGTATGTGCATTTCCTTCTGGAAAAGGGTGGTATCATGGTATGGAGCCCAGATACTTACTCATGTTGAAACACTTTATTTATGATTGTGTGAATTGGTGACGAGCGCTTGGTTAAAAGTCCCAAAGGACCGGGGATGGCATACTCGGTCAGTTGTTACTCAGTTAGGGGTAACCCGGCCTTGTGTTGGCAGAGATCCGGTTTGGTTCTCGGGGATGTCCTTCCAGAGGCATTCTCATGTGGCAATTGGAAGTTCCTTGGCCTGACCATTTGTTGGAAATCCAATTCCCAATACGAAACTCTGTACAGTTTTAGTTGTAGAACCTGCCATTTACTTATGGTGGTCACCACTGTTTAGATGGTAGCTATAGTAGGCATAGTTCGAAATGTCTATGTTGGATAAGATTTATATCTTTATTTTCGAAATAAATTTTTCCTACACTATGCACTAGTAATAATATCAAATGTTCTTTTTAATGCGTATCAAGCATCTTTGACTATCATAAGGAGAAATCTCCTCCGATTCTGCGTTTGCATGTGTGTGTGTGCGGGAGGCCTTATGGTAGTCTCATTTTTAAAAGCATTGCGAATTAACTTTAAAAATATTCCTCTATTTGATTTTAAAGAAAAATAAACTGTTTTGAGTTCTCACACCAGTCACATGACTGACTCGGAGTTTATTGTTTTCCTTCCTAAACTCTGGGTGCCCACCAATTTCCACACGGGCAGTCAAGAGTTAAGGTTTATCAGGATATTCAGGAGTTGCAGGAGGCAAGCTGGATGGCATGGCGTATTACTAGTATATAGTATTTCTTTTCCGTTGTTTGTTGTTGTTTGTTGTTGTACACTCTGATGATATAATGTAATGAAATGTAATAACTGATATAGTTCTTTGTTTAAAGATTTTTCATTTATTATTATATGTTGTTCCGCTGCGATTGTAAGATTCTGATGTTGTTCTGTTGTTTTCTTTCTGTTCCGTTCTATTTTCTATTTTCTTTTCTCTATTTCCTTTTCCCTCTATTTCCTATCTTATTTCTCTCCTTCTTTCTTTTTCTTTTCTTTTTAAAACCTTAACTATTCGGTTTTTCGTCAACGAAAAATCGCGTACGTTACAACATTACTTTCTGTTATTATTTTATTTTTGCATTAATTTTTATTATTATTAGTACACCCTATTCACCCCCCTCTAGGGTGAAAATGATCCTACATGAGGCACTAAAGATAGCAAATACTTTATTAGTATTCTATGCGACTTAAAAGCTACAAGTTTTATAAACCCACACTAATAAAAAAATTATAAGATGGGAAATGATACAATTTTGAGGATGTTGAGTTTGGAGGGAAAAATAAGGTACGGATCATTGTCTTTAAGAAGAATCATTATATTTGATTCAACTACAGTTACTTCTTTGGATAATATATAGGACTTGTTTCCTTTCATTAACAAGAAGTAAATCAAGAACCATAACAAGACAATGTTAAACAAAATTTCAAAGTATATATAATCATCTTTAAGGAGAATCATTATCTTTGATTGAACTATGGTTACTTCTTTAGATAATATATAGGACTTGTTTCCTTTCATCAACAGGAAGTAAATTAAGAATCATAACAAGACAATGTTAAACAAAATTTTAAGCTATATATCATTGTCTTTAAGGAGAATCATTATCTTTAATTGAACTACGGTTACTTCTTCGGATAATATATAGGACTTGTTCCTTTCATTAACAAGAAGTAGATTAAGAACCATAATAAGACAATGTCAAACTAAATTTTCTTCAAATTAAGGTTATTGTTTCAAGAAAACAAACTCAACAACCTCAAAGTGCAAGATCGCTAAGGAAATCCACTTGAAAAGAAGAGATACTATTCTAATGAGTGCATATTATTTTTTCATAAAGATACATGTTGGATTAGTGAAGATGATTCTTTGGACTTGCATCAATCCATACAAGGTACTAATTTGAAATGTGGATTTAAGATATGAATATATAATCTAATTTTATAAGGATAGTAAAGTTTTAGATCTTTCTCACCACCTTAAGGTAATAAGATCATTGGTTATGAATAATTATTCAAAACAAAATTGGATCAAGTGAGTATTATGGAAAGGTATAAGGCACACTATAGAAAAGACTGTACTCAAAAGGAAAATAATTTTTATTTTTAAAGAGACTTTGTATTTAGTTTTACTAAAAGACTCTTTAGAATTATTTTGAAACTTGTTGTAGATTAAGATTTTAAGCAATATCGGAGGGATATTAAAGTCGTGTTACTCAATGTAACAACTAAGAAAACCACTTACGGATTACCCCATTGTATTAGGGATTCAAATAAACTATTATCATTCATGGAGTGCTATCTAGATTATCACAAAAAAGGCTAGCAGATAAGGATTAAAAAGGGTTTGGTATGCGAACTGAACATCAATTCTCTTTTCTCAAAATAGACAAATGTTGTCTTATATAGTAATATAGAACATCCCTGAAGCTAAAGAAATGCAAAAGATTCTCCATTTATTTGCGATGTGGAGTTTAATGCATGCTAAAGCACATACACATATGGATATTGTGTGTATTATTTACCGACATTAAAAGTGGATCAACTGTTGTAACCAAAGTGGTTACGAGATATCTTTAAGAAACAATGATTATATGCTCAAGATGGATTAGTTGGATATCATAAGGCATTATAGTCCGAATATTTTGGATGCCAAGAGTACAGAAGATCCACTTCAGATAACAATAACACTATTATTGTTGCTGTTTTTTTTGGATGAAGCTGTATAAGGAAAGCTGTCATACAGATACTTACATCCTTCTTTTCTATTTTCCGTTATGTGGCATCCAATGATGGAAAATAGTTGTATAATTTTGTCATAAAGTAATGGACTATTAAATAAAGAAATTGCAAGATCATTAAAACAATAATTTGTTTTCCACTAAGAGGAGAGTGCAATATAGATTGTAATTCATATAGCATACCGTGACAAACTCCGCTATGGAGGATCCGCTTACAAAAGGATTAACACTCAAGGTCTTTCATGAGCATCTTGCTCAATTGGTGTAACTTTTTACGTAAGAATATCTTGTTTCGGGGGGAGTTTGTACTTGGTACTATCGTATGACACATTACTCTATACCGTGGTTATAGTTATATATCAAGTTCTTTTTTTCGATCAGAAATAAAGTAATAAAGTTTTGTTTACACTCTAGGTTGTTCAAATATTGAACATTTTGATTTCACTAAAGTAGGACCGGTTGGAAATAGACATGTATTGACCACATATCATGTAATTCCCATGCTACACATTCATGATTGATCAATGTCCTTTGATTGTGTTGGTATATGTGACCATCGATTAGTTTAATTGCACTAAAGTAACGAAAGCCACTTTGACTCTTTGTCAGCATAGTTAATTGACAAGATCATTTCAGAAACACCTTATGTTATAAATAGCAAATTTTAAAGCTCATAAAGTTAAACACATTTATAAGGTTATTAAATATATGGCCCAAGGGGTGATTGTTGGAAAATTTAAATATGTGGGCCACATATGTAAAATAAATGTGTCGTGCTATTTGGGTGTAAATCCTAATTAAAGCAATCAAATTATGGATTAAAGTTAAAAGGCTTGAAGAATAATTGTTATGATATTTATGTGTAGATACCGAGGCAAAATTTGTTGAATGGCCAAATTTGAAAATGCTAACATTATAAATAAGGGGTTATGGACCCCAAATTACACAAGCTCTGGTTATTCTCCAAATCTCTTCAATGGAAATAATTCAGATCTATAGTTTATGTCAATTTGAAAGATCAGATCCAACTCTTATCTTTTAGATCTATCTATTTCTCTAAATCAATTTATGAAAGCAGCAAGCATGAACTCAGATCTAATAAAGTCTAGGGTTTGTATCAATATAGAAAACCAAATCAATTTTACTTCTCAACCAGCAACATGAATTTAGGTATGACTTCCGCTAATTCATTTACTTTCCTCTGATTTCTTCTCAATCAAATCAATATAGGTCACCTATTCAGATTTAGAGTTTCATGGTTAATCAATCATAAAGTATATTGAAACCCCAACATATACTTGATATTGAAGGGGATGAAAATGAGTTACACCCATATTTTTAAACCGAGTCACACTCGATTTTAAATGCTCGCATATAGCGTGTCACATGGAAATTCGATAGGCTGCATTAGCAAACTAGCAAATGCCTTGACTGATTCACTAAGCCAAGCATTGGATCAAGCTAGGAAGACTGGTAATTCTTCCTATGGATGAAAGCTAGTATATGTCATTTATGTACACAGTATACAATTATAAAACTGAGAACGGTACATGACAACGTATTTGCACCTTATTGCATCATGTAGGCTTTCTAAGATAGCGCTTACATAAATATACCCTCAATGTGTCACGAAGTGATGCATTTAATGGAATCGCAAAACCTATATGATCAGAAATAAAGATTTGTCTTCTCTTAAGAAGAAATCTACTATTTTATAACACTATTCATATTTCTGATTATTACTAAATGTGTTGGAACATATACAAGATTTTCTTAGACAAACCAATATGTTTTCTGTTATGGAAAGATGCACTATTTTATTACTTGCATTTCAATTGACATATTTATTCAAAATGTTTAATAAGTCACGCCATGCTTGCAAATGAAAGTTAATTATGTTACATAATATTGATTGCTATATATGCTAAATATTATTTATAAAATATAGAAACGACATAGAGATAGAAGCGGAAATTACAACGTCAATAAGGCGTAATAAACCAATTGGTTGCAAGATCATGTCACGTTGTTTTAAAGTCAATTTCAAGAGCTCCAAGGGATGTTTTATCAACAGTTCAATGGTGAATCAAGTCCAAGCCAAAATGTTCTAGGTAGGCCTCAGAATGATTGAGACATATTACTTGCATGCACTGTATATAGTATTGAGATGGACATGTGTGATGTAGTCTTGAGATATTGTTTGTGTATAATTTGACAGCTATAATATTATTGTTATTGAAAGATTATGTTGTTTTTATTATAATTTATTACATGCATTGTGTTTAAATGCGAAATCATTATGTTTTGAACACAATATTTGTTGTTATAATTGCATATTTAACATTGTTGAGATATACGTTATCATAGCGATTTATGGTTGAATGAAAAAGGCCAGTGAAAATGTTGTATAAAAACTAATCAAATGTCATTAAGTCATGTGCTAAGCATACGACGACTTCATCTTCCCGTGTGCGAAGAACGGACCTCATGCTAGTATATGTGTGTGCATGTAAAAACATACATATATACATATCATGTTTTAGCATTGATCTTCTCTTTCTTCTTCAACCGTTTACTTCATTTTTCCATCTAATTAAAATGCCACGTAAATAAATAAGTTGAAAAGAACAATATCAAAATGATTTAATGAAAGCGTCCATTCATTGAAGTGCTCTTCAATAGTGACGTCAATAGTTAACAACACTACAAGTTGCAATCTTCTAGTCATGATAACTCTGTGGAGTTCCGAACGATGGTATTTATTCAACTATTTAATTGGTTTACGACTATAATTCAGTATAATATAAATATCTCAGATCTACTTATTCTATTGTAGGTCAAGAAAGTAAGAATTGTGTAATATTGCATTTTAATATCTAATGTATATGTTAACCAAAATTATGGCCAACACCCCCAGAGATGTCTCATCGAAAATGGTAAATGTCGTATTAGGTAAGGGTCGAGATATTCTCCCGATTTACTTTCGTATTTGCTCCAACGGTTTGTGGTTTTTGGTTTGAACCTTTCAGCATAGTTGGTAAGTCTGATCTTCTAAATAGTGGACATTTTACATCTGTTGATTTTATTGGATATCATGTAAAGTGTTTCCCTTGTGATACAAATAATTATTCACTGATTGTATCCCTTTAAAGTAGGCCTTTGGTATTTCTAGGAGGTTTGAGATAACAAATCTCATTGCCGGTATATGAAACAGTCGATTCCTGATGGGTACATAGGTGCTTTTGATCTTGCCGGAAGGTTTAACTGCTCGCATGAAGTCAGATTTAATTTAATCGTAAGGTGAACGAACTCCTTCCATTAGATTGAATCTCATACTCCTGAATTTGAACTTTACTGAAGGGTTATTTTATTTAGATGAAGATGGTGGTAGGTTTTGGTGTTATTAGAGTATTAGAAACTTCTAATTCAATTGACTCCGAAAGGTGGTTACTCAAGTTAATTCAGTTCGGCTACTATATGAGTCGGAAGGTTAAGGTGGAAATGTGGTGAGATTTTGAGGATTATTACAATTCAATCAATTGAACCACTGACCCAGTCAGCAAGAACCTTTTGGGAGAGCTCATCCTAAAAATACAATTTAATCTAACAACGGTTTGGATATATTAATAAACAATTTGAAAGAATGTTGAACTTCCCTTTTTATTCCAGATAAGCTCTATTAAAATTCCCTAAATTGGTTCTCAACTAGGGTTACCACTCAATTTTTTTCAATATTTATAGAATGAAGTGAGAGAAAAAATCGACCCCAAAAATCGACCCTCAAAATCGAACCCTTTGGGTCTTATTAATAGATGTCGATACTTCAACTCATATGCCTTTGGTTGAGTCAAAGGGTTCCCTTTTTATATACAGCTGCGAACCTTTCAACATAGTCGAAAGGTTTTGTGGGCTTTTGGGATTCGTTGAAGGGTCCGTTTTCCTTCATGCCTCCATAAGTGTTTCGTTGTTGTCAAAAGGGTTTCCATTTACATGCTACCGTGAACCTTCCATTCTTACCAAAAGGTTGCTTCTCTACTCTTTGCTGACTTATGATTCCCATCTTCCTTATAAACCTTTCTATGTTGTTGAAGGTGTCTTGTATGTTTCTCAATCCATCCGAAAGGCTTATTATGCTTCCGAAAAGGTCATTAGGTAGCCATTCTTACTTACTTTGACTCCTTCTTTTCCTTTAAATTCTTCAGATACTGGAGACGAAACCTTTCAACCCTCCGAAAGGCTTCGGGTCATTGGACTTCAATGCTCGCATCTCTTCGGAAGCTTTGGAAGGTTTAAGCTGCACATTTCTTTTCCTTGTGTGCTTAGGAATCTTTTATCTTGTCCGAAAGGTTAATTTTTAGTGTAGCGTTTGCCCCACCCCAAGGGAGGCTCTTGACTTTCCACGTCATTACCGAAAGCTTCAAAATTTTATGCTTTTTGATCTTCCCGCGTTGATCTAGAACGCCCACTTGAGTCTAATCTGACGGTTAAGAGTTTGGGAGACTTTTCTTTGTAAAATCTGCTTCTTCTCTTTCTTCTACACTTACCTAAAATCAAAATTACCACAAACAAGTAAAGAAATCCTTACAAATTTTCCAGATCTAAACTCATTTTGGCAAGGTATTCTTTGAATTTACTCTATCAGTTCTAGTTTTATTTTCTCCGTCATTAATTTCTAATCAAATTTTCAATTTTTGAATTCGAAGTCAAATTGTTTTTTTTTCATTTTCATTTTCTTTTTAAACTTTATCTATGGTTTATGATCTCAGATCGGCAGTGTTTTCCACGGGAAAAGCCCTCTTTTGAAGTGCCTAATTCTTATGTCCAAAACATTTAAATTCAACCCCGACTTCCTAAGATTGATTTTTGTTCATTTGTCCATTCACAATATTATGCTATACTTCATAATCAAATTAATTTGATTTTAGGTGAGGTTAATCTTGCTAATAGGTTCATCTTACTTGTTTCCTAAGAAAAAAATTGTAATTGCATTTATTATCGGGTGCAGACTTTCCTAAACCCACTATGGAAATCTGGGCCCCGCTAACACACAACTGGGTGACGTGATATGTCATTCCTACCCCTTTAGAAGAATCCAAGGTGGAAAAAAATTAGGTTTATCCTTCCATACCTTTTGACGGTGTCAGAAGGTATTTTAGCATCACCTTACCATTGTAGCCGAAAGGTTAAGTGAAATCAAGGTTAGACCTTTCGGGCCAAGAGCTTTTCGACCAGATTAAAGGGTTTAAACCTTTTGTTCACATGCCTCCGACAAGGCTGAAATTTTTTAGTTCTCAAAGTTGTACCTTAATACATCTGGACAGACTTTCCTATAGTAGTAATGATGTTTTTTTTCTTATTTAAAGAGCTTTATATTTCCAAATTTAGTCATGCCGAGAGGTCTTGCCGCTGGATTTAAGTTGTATTTGCAATGGGTCCGGGTTTTCATAAGACCTTTGGCATTGTCGAAAAGTAGCAACTTATGTAAATATCATGCTTTTTCCTTCTGGCCCTGAAATTTTAACTTCCTTGACCAAATTGTCAAGGTCAAGCAAGTCCACTAAATAGATTTACAGGGTGAATGTGTACAAGAAACTAATATTGAACGGTATTAACAAGTTTAAGGATTGGGAGAACCAATTCTTTTTTGTCAAATGCTGTTCTGATGTCCATGGGGAATTTGCTTCACTTTGTAAGTTCACTCCGATACCGTCTTTGCTTTCCTATATGTTTCTTGTCGACTAACCTTCAATCTTTCTTAATTGAGCCTCCTAAAGTACTCAGCAATGCGAATCAAGAAATCGTCGACTCATTAACTGCAGCTCTAAAACATCTTAGGAGTAGGTTGACACTTTTGATCCTTTTGAAGTTAAGGAAGCATTCCTTATTTCCAGCAGACCAAAAGATTCTTGGTACTCCACCTTCCATTGTGTGCACTTCCCGAGGAGTTCGTTTCTATTCTTTGGGCAACACCGATCATTTCTCCCTGTTGTCGCCGATTGGTCTTGGTGTTTCAGGTATCTCATTAACTTGGTGTTGTTTCCCATTGATTTCTCGAACTCACTTTATCTTATTCATGTTTTCTGTTATTCGTTATAGATCCTCCCTAGGTTGTTGTGCCCTTAAGGGAAGTTTCCCCTCCTTCATCCTCTATGGATGCCTTACAAGTTATGGGAATTTTTGCTAGTTCCATGAAATCGCTGAAAAGAAAATAGGCAGTGCCTCCTAAGGAGGCTCCTACAACCAAAATGGAAAAAATCATCGACATTGATGTGGGAGAAGAAGACACTTCCCTGAGAAAATTTTCAACAAGTCCAGCTACTGAAGCTACATAAACTGTAGAGCCAGTTCCTCCTGCTCTTGTTCCGCCTATTTCGATTTCTGATTCTCCATCTTCAATGGCATAGATCTAGATGGTTCTTATTGGAACCCCTTCCAACCCTCACACTTTTCCAGAATCATCGTCTCCTACTTCTTTGCCGAATGATTTCGGCAATCTTGTTAAGTTTATTCTCAGTCAAAACCCTTTGTTTCCTCTTCTCCGCTATCTTTTACCCCAAATTTGGCGGAAAACCGTTGCTCTCTCGTGGAGCAACAGCTTTTGGTAGGTTTCTATCTAATCAATCCAATTATCAATAGGTCCTTTTAATTGCTAATTTGCATTTCATCTTTTGTCGTAGATTACCAGGTATTGCGTTTCCCTTAACGAATATGTTTCTACATTTTCCTCTGGGTCCTCCAAGCTCCAGAAGGAGAATGCTAAGTCAAAAAGCCAAATAATTCACTTACAGCCACTCAAAATGACTCCTCTTTCGAGCTAGAACTAGTCCAGGCTTCCCTTCTCAAATCCAAAATTGATCTTGAAGTAGAGAAGCAAGCTCATTTACTTACCACTGAGCGGCTTCAGGCTTCCTTATCCAAGGTTGAGGTCGATCTTAAGGTGGAGAGGCAAGCTCACCATCTTACCCATGATGAAAAATTTACAAGAGAGCTTGCTTTAAAAGACTCGGAGGATGAGAAGGCTCGTTTAATTTCTATGACCACATTGCTAGAAGATAACTTAAAAAGATCTAGAGCTTCACTTAAACTTGCTGTCCAAACTCTCACTAACTTCCAAAAGCATGTTTTTGATTTTGTTGATTCTTCTTTGGGGACAATGATGACGAACTACTATGTGGAGGTCCTCATGCTTGCTTATATCAATAATCACAACAAATGTTATATTCTTAGTTTTCCTTCAGTCCATCCAATTTTAGGTAAAAGAGTCATGAAAAAAAATGAGCAATTCAAGCAGAACCCTGAGTTGGAAAGTGAAGGGGGGAAGATTGACTTTAAGAAATTTCTCTCTTTTGACATCCCATCATTTGACATTGAGTCTAACTCTGAGGAGGAGGATGACCAAAATTAGGATCCCAACGAGAAAGAAGATGATGATTATACGAGTTGGGATGCTAACGATGGTGACGATGACAATGACAATCCCCCTGGAGGTCAGGGCCATGGTAACGACAAGGGGAATCATCCTGGAGCTCAAGAGGATGATGATGGTTTGACCAAGTCCCCTTAAAAGGAGCCATCACCTAATAAAAGCAAATCTCCAACATCCTCTGGACTAGATGCGCCTCGAAAGGAGGAAATTGTTCCTTTCCAATCCAAGGGTCCTTCGGGGAATGAGCAAGTTCCTCAAGTTTCTATCCTAGTTTCTCAGGTATTGGCTTCTTTGTTTAAATGTTTGTACTTGGTAGATAACAGTTAGTAATACATCATTTTTTTAGATAAAGAAGAAGCCAAATTTCCCTATAGTACAAAACTCGAGAGAAAACAAGCGGAAATTAACAAGCTTTATAGGGAATTAGACAAGCTAATAATGGAGGATAATGCCCCCTTTGAGAAATATCACAGTCTAGACAGGAGTACCTCCGCACTTGGGTCTTTTAAATTTCAAAGAGCGACTCCTTTATTAAGGAAAGCGTGCCTCCAATATGACGCTCTATTGAAGGAAAATAAAGAGTTAATAACCTTTTTATGGATGGTAATCGAGGAAAGAGACATTTTGGTTAACTTATTATATAAAGTGTATTGCAGACATTCAATCATTGATTTCTCATACTCAGCTGAATTTAGCGGAGGTTTACTTAAATATCTTCAGAACTGACCCGCATCCTAAGCCATGCTGGAACTTACCACGGGTCAAGTCAATTCCCCAAAGCCTTCCTGCTGAGAAGTTTAAGTATTACAAGGACAAATTCATCTTTGAATTTTTCTCCAAGTCTATTTCGTATGACCTGACAAGTAATTGTAAATGTGTAACAAATAATTGTCTTATGAACACGTGTCTTTTATAATGTTGTTTATGCTCAGCTTTCTTCTTTATCGTGCTATTTTAGAATATCAGTTCATTAGGACGGGTTGTCCCAAGAGACACTCTAAGTCAATATGTTAACCTTCGAAGGTTCTATTCTGAAAAAGCACCTCCCTTAAAGACTTTGAAGCTAGCAACATATTGCTTTCTGTAACGACCCGAAATTTTGCTAATTCAAAAATGAGATATTTCATTTTGTTTTATATTTAAAAAGTTTTAAAACTTAAATAAATATGTTAAATATATTAGATAATAATAGAGAAATTATTTATTTTTATAGTTGATAATTTAAAAAGTATAAATTTGGATTTTAAAACAAATCAACACAAGTTAAGTTTTGTTAAAATAAATAAATGCTTAAATAAATAGGTTTAAATGTTTATTTAAAAATATAAATATCATTGAAAACATCTAATAACGATAATAAAAGTATATTAAAATATTTATAAGTATGTTAATAATCGTTTTGCAAAAATAACCAAATTTTGTCCCATTTTGTCTGTTTTACATACACCGTAAAATTAGAGATTTTGACATTATTTAAATATGATTTTAAAATATAAAGAGACATTTTTTAATTTATTTAAAGAATTAAAAATTTCATTTTTAAATTTTGTTTACATAAATAAGTAGTTTAACTAAAACGTCAAAATGTGACCGTAAAACATTTTGTCGAAAAACGATGTTTTGTCGATTAAAAGTTGTCGCAACGTCACTGCACCTTTATTTTCTTATATAGGAACACATATTCAAATAGTATAAGTATTAACTAATTCACTAATAGAGTTTACTTTTACTAACAGGGTTAGAAACTTCTAGAAAACAATTAAGAAAAAGTAAGCACAAAAAGATAAAAATGTCATTTCAAAGCAAAAAGTAAAACATCAAATCAAATAAACATAATTATTACTTACTTTACTTAATATCAAAGTGAAAATGACATAAAGTAGTGATTTGAAATGTGATGTTAAGTGTTGAAAAAAAATGAGATTACTTTAGAAGTAAGTAAGGTTATTTTGGTAATTTAGTAAAGGGATATTTTGGTAATTTACCACTTCATTTCTTTTTCTATAAATACCAACCACTTTTTCACATTTTTTCAAACTTTTCATTCTTCTTCTTCTTCCTTTTCTAAGCTCTCTTCTTCTTCTTCTTTAGAGCTTTAATGGCTTCTTCTTCTCTTCCAAATGCTTACTAACTTTTTCAAAACCATATCAAATCAACTCCAAACACCACCAAACTTTGTCAAAGACCTTAGAATACCATTAGAACATGCTTTAGCATCTAAGAAGTAAAGAAATGATGGAGGAAGAGGAAGAATAGGAGGAGGCCGAACTTATGGAAGAAGGAAAGCAAGTTGTGAAGCTCCGAAGCAAGAAAAAGAGAAGGAAGTGTCGCCAATTTAATTCCAAGGAGTTAGGAGCAAATTCAAGGTGTCGCGGAAGCTGTACCAGATTTTCGGGAGTTTGAAAGAAGTGGTCGATGGAATAAAGCAAAAGAAATAGAGTAGAAGTTGATTAGTTGAAGTTTAAGTGAAATGTTGTTGATATGAATGTTGGTAGGAAATGAACAATTTGGTTAAATGTGAGTATTCATATTTACTAATTAATCCATAAATTATTTTAAGTATAATGATTGAAAAGTTTAAATATGTTGAATGATTAAATATTTGATAACTTGGTTGCAAATTGGTTGATTGTGTGATTGATAATGTGGTTGTCAACTTGTTTGATAAATGATAAAAGAAATAGTTAGTAAGCATAGTTAACTAAATGAGAATTAAATCCGTACGAATGCGTGTATGGAAGTTATTTAGCCTCTTAATGATTTTAAATAAGTTTAAATATGGTTTAAAACAAATTTGAAGTGTTTCAGACAAGTTCCGAAGCAATTCACAAAATTGGTCAAAATCGAGCTTATCGCGTAGCGGTAGTTCGTACATTTCGACCTGTAACTTCAAATTGATATAGAGAATGATTTATAAGTCGGATTTCTTCGAAATAGAAATTCTTTGGTCCATAATGATAATAATTTTCCAACGAAGAAATAAAATCAATATTTCATCAAGTAGATTTCAAAATATGTCCAAAACAATTTTTTAAAAACATCGCGGTTTTGTAGTTCGTAATCTAAAAGGAGGTTTCTTTATAACTGATATTTTTAATTGATTAAAAATATAAAATAAATTTGATAAATCTATTGAAATGGTTTAAAGAGATTTGGAATGGAAAAATATGAATTTTCAAATATTAAAAAGTTGTTTAAATCAAGTAAGCTTATATAGCACTTTCCGTAGCACTTTTACGCTGCAAATTCTATAGCATTTTTAGTATGAGTTTAAACGTAAGGATATTTTCTAGAATCGGTTATGAACGTTTTTAAAAGAATAATCAAGTGTTTTAAATGATTATTTGGAAGTTTAATAAATCATTTCTAAAATGAAGATTTATAACCGAGTATACAAAAACAACTAGTACATTTGTCCCGCATATTAGATATGGGAAGATAAACAAGGTGTTTAACTGTTAGGGATGGAGCAACCAATGCCCTGAAATTACCTGGCCTATGTTTTCACTTTTTAGGCGAGGGGTGGAACGGATCGAAAGGAAAGCCCGGATACTATGAAAAGATCATATTTAAGTTTTTCCAAGTTAAAAGACAAAGATATTCATGATGTAGGATTATTTGTCATTAGTCCCTAGAGGTGAAACTAGCCATTAGTCTCTAGAGGTGAAACTTGTCATTAGTCCCTGGAGGTGAAGTTTACGATATCTAAGATGGCAGTAGTGCTCTATTATGAAAATCTTCGATTTGCAAGAATATGATTTGAAGTTAAGTAAGAAAATCTTTAATTAAGATTTAATGAATGATTTGGAAATATTTTCCCTAAGTTTAAAAGTTATAACTTGAATATAAGAAATCTTTAATTAAGATTTAATGAATAATTTGGAAAGGATTTCCTAAGTAAAAGAGAAAATGATCATTTAAGAAAGGTTTAAATGAACCAAATGATTTGATAAATGAGGCTTAATGATTCCATATACATTTGAAAAGAAAATGGAATAAATTGAAAAGAATATATCTAAGAAAGATATTTGATTAGATAAAAGATGAAGTAATTGATTGATGATTGATATCCATATATGAACTTAACATATTTTAAATCGATGATTGGCTTCGAAGGAACCGGAGTCAGATTTGGATGATTCCTATCCGAAAACCACTTCGAACTAATGTATACGTTCGAAAGTGAAGACGTGTAGAAGATGATGAAATTTGAAGACTGTGGATCTTCATAGCGTGAGGACTGCTTGTTGAACATGCTCTGGGTTGCTCCTATTATAGAGTTATTTATAGCAGTG
This sequence comes from Allium cepa, assembly GCA_030765085.1. Taxonomy (NCBI): domain Eukaryota; kingdom Viridiplantae; phylum Streptophyta; class Magnoliopsida; order Asparagales; family Amaryllidaceae; genus Allium; species Allium cepa. Next base: position 793,821,972 of record CM060938.1, on the reverse strand, counting down.
GTCTCCTCGTTGTGGAGATTTTTTCGGATTGCAAGGGCTTCTCGCCTAGTAATGGCCGAGGAAAGTGCCTTCGGTTTCGTTCAGTCCTAGAACGAACTTGTATGGACTAATGTCCGACATTGCATTTCTGAGACACATCGTTTGTCTTTTACAAATGTACATCAGTGGTGGTGGAGAAAGCAACTTCTCTTAGCTTAACACTCTCCTTGAGACGTACAAGCTCAAGGGTTGTATTTCTGTGGAAGCCAAACAGTGATCAAAGGAATGGCAATGTGGCATTCAAAGTGGAATTCGTTATGATCAAAGCGTGATTTTGTATGAAAAACGTGGCTTTGAAGAAATTGAGCGTAGCCTCGCGAGCCTCACACCCCGATTATGATGGGATTCTATGTGATCAGATGTATGCTCGCATTTCGGATAGTAGTGATTTGGGTTATCAGATGTTCTGAGCCCTAGGTACCAGATACGTCTGAGCCTCATGGCAGGGATACGCGAAGTCCGAGTCCATGGATGTTATTCGTAGATTGTATCCACTTTTAGCCATTTGTATTGTTGTATAACGACATCTGAATCATGGACGTAAGCCGTGGATACAGAATGATCTTTCCACTAGTTCCCTATCATGTTGGAAATCCAATCCTAATACGAGATTTACGGTTTTGATTGTATTCCCAAAATAGCTATAATGACTTGCAAACATTTTAGCTACCCCTTTTTGGTATTATATATTTCGTTTGGGATATTCCGTTGATCCAGTCTGGATATATTTCGTTAGACTTAGTCCGGATATTGGTACCTTATTTGAATAAGTTTATTTGCAAAGCGTTTTCAAAAGAATGTCATTAAAAATAATATCAAGTGACTTTTGGTGTAAAAGTGTTTTGGTTATCATAAGGTAAAAACCCGTCCGTGTTTATGTGTGGACGTGGTCTTATGATATACCCTTCTTTTCAAAGGTTTTGATGACATAGTCATTTTAAATTTCGAATATCTCACGCTGGTTTATCAAGCCTGATTCGGGTATTTTCAATACTCGGGTCAGATCCTGGTAGTTTCAGGATTAGTTGAAGACGGTTGGAGTTTCCAGAGGAGAGCTAGAGATCTTCATCATCGTATGGACATATTTTATTATCTGCTACATCTAGTGCATTTGTTTGTTGTTTGTCAGCATTTGTAAGGGCATGTGTTATAACTGTCCAAGCTGAATCTAGGTTAGACTCTGATATTGTATCTAAAATTTTCCGCTGTAAAGATTATTATTGAAACAATATATATTATTCCTTTCATGTGAAATTCTATTCTGTCTTTAATTTCTTTCTACCCTTAATGATCCTTCTTTTCGTGCTATTTGGGTTTGACATATGTGGTTTATTATCGATTCAAAGGGTATGGAAAATTGGGTTATTACATTTGGTATCAGAGCTGAAGGTTAAGCGAGAACCTTGGCTTTGGTTGGGTAAAGACTTATTAGAGATAGGGTTAGTAATACCTTAGGATGAGTGACTCATTAGAGATATGGTTAGTAACACCCTAGAATGAGTTTGAGTGTATTATATATGAGCGCGTATTTGTTAGTGACTAATAAAAATGTTTTGTGTTGATTTATCTGTTGAGATTTATGGATTCTGATCGATGCGCCTGATCACCGTCATCGATGAGGGTTCCTAAACATTTAAACAAGGCGAACCGACACACTGATTTCGAAAAGATTGGTAAATGAAATAATTTTACCTTGGATTATATTTTGAATATAAAGTATATATTTTGAAAAAAAGTATAGTTAGAAATCAGGATTAGTGAAATTTAAATATGAACATCTTGTGATTAGAATTTCACAGTTTGACTATAAGATGTTTCATAAAGATTATCTATAAGTAAGAAATCTGATAAGGTAATTAAGATCTTTAATACTTATTCCCAAATAATAAATTAGGAAAAAATAATGTGAAATTACTATCATAAATTGATAATTTGTTTGATTTAAAAAGTTTTAAGTACAAATACCTTGTGAATTAAGTTTCACGATTTGACTATAAGGTATTTAATGATAAGATTTGTTTAAGGAATGAACATATAAGATAAAAATGCATTTAAATAATAGAAAATGATTTTGTAAAAGTTATATATAAAAAGAATGAGAATTTAAGTTCGATTAAAACAATTATAGTAATTTAAATGAAGTTAATTAATATAAGATAAAATGAATTTATAAAAAAAATAGGTTTTATAATGTAATCTCTAAAGGATTTTGAAAATGGTATAATTTCAAATATAAAAAGGTATTTTATGATAACTAATTCGAATGGCTCGAAAATAAACTAAAAATGGGCAAGAGATGTGTTCGGATGGTAAGCACTTCTCTTAAGTATTACTCTTTTTATTAAGAGGATATATAATACTATTGGTAGTACCCAAATCCTTGAATTGTTTTGGAGTTACTCGATCTATATAATTTTCTTTAGTAAAAGAAATAATGTGAATCATTTATTAGTAATCTTTATAAATTTTTTTTAAACTAAAGATAAATTGAGATCGCTAATTGATAAGATAAAACAAAATTCTCGACGATTTTGGATAGTCGAAAATTTCTGGATCATACCTAACTCGGAGCTAAGGAATTTATGAAAACTAAAAGATTGTGAAATATTCTAAGTAAATGAAATTGGATAAGTATAATTTATAAATGTGGTTATAAACAAAAAAGAAAATTATAACCTAGAAAATGTTTTATTAATGAATTCCAGAATTAATTAAGGATTTGGACTTAAGTCTTTAAAATATGATTGATTTGCATAAGTTATAAGATGTAATAAACTTAAGTAATAGTTTTACGAAATGATTCATAAATATTAGTAGTGCTAAAGGAAATATACTGAATTAAAATATTGTGGGGAATCTTTTTGTAAAGATAAATTATCTTTTGAGTGAAAAATGGTTTCTTTAGAATATTTTCCTTTAATAAAAATATTCGGAAATAAATAATAAAAGGGGATTTATACAGAAGCACCTTTATAAAGTGATTGATCTTAAGATAAAGTTTTTATAAAAGTTTTGTGGGTTAATAAATACATATGTTATATGTAAATCATTTCATCACACAAATTTTGATCTAAGATTCGAATTCGGAACTTTGAGGTGTTTACACCGATTCGAAAAAGGATTTATCACTCGATTCTTGACGATGAACATTGATGAGGATTTTTGATTAGATACTTGAGTTTTCTGTCATAGTTGAGAGCCATGCAAGGAAAGCAAAGGTTTCTGAGCAAAAAGCCTGATTAAAGTCCGCACTAGAGGATCGGGGGATCGATACTAGTTCGGAAATAAAGTTGTGTATTCGAATAGGAGATCGAATAAGATATTTCATACGGATGATCTGTGTATATTATATGGAATTAAGTTTGAAGATAAATGTTGTAGGAAAACTTTGGTTTGGGTAATTTCGAGGACGAAATTCTTTTAAGTAGGGGAGAATGTAACGACCCGAACTTTCGCTACTTCGAAAATGAGATATTTCATTTTGTTTTATATTTAAAAAGGTTTAAAACTAAAATAAAAAGTTAAATATAATAGATTATAATAGATAAATTATTATTCTTATAGTTGATAATTTAAAAAGTATAAATTTGGATTTTAAAACAAATCAACAAAAGTTAAGTTTTGTTAAAAATAAATAAATGCTTAAATAAATAGGTTTAAATGTTTATTTAAAAAGATAAATATCATTGAAAACATCTAGTAAAGATAATCAAAGTATATTAAAATATTTATAAGTATGTTAATAATCGTTTTACAAAAATAATTGGATTTTGTCGCATTTTGTCAGTTTTACATACACCGTAAAATTAGAGATTTTGACATTATTTAAATATGATTTTAAAATATAAAGAGACATGTTTTAATTTATTTAAAGAATTAAAAAGTTCATTTTTAAATTTGGTTTACATAAATAAATAGTTTAACTAAAACGTCAAAATGTGACCGTAAAACATTTTGTCAAAAAACAACGTTTTGTCGATTAAAAGTTGTCGCAACGTCGTCGCACCTTTATTTTCTTATATAGGAACACATATTCAAATAGTATAAGTATTAATTAATTCGCTAACCAAGTTTACTTTTATTAAACAAGGTTAGAAACTTCTAGAAAACAATTAAGAAAAAGTAAGCACAAAAAGACAAAAATGTCATTTCAAAGCAAAAGGTAAAACATCAAATCAAAGAAACATAATTATTACTTATTTTACTTAATGTCGAAGTGAAAATGACATAAAGTAGTGATTTAAAATGTGACGTTAAATGTTGAAACAAAATGAGATTACTTTAGAAGTAAGCAAGTTTATTTTGGAAATTTGGTAAAGTGATATTTTTGTAATTTACCACTTCACTTCTTTTTCTATAAATACCAACCACTTTCTCTCATTTTTTCACACTTTTCATTCTTTCTCTTCTTCCTTTTCTAAGCTCTCTTCTTCAACTTCTTTAGAGCTTTAATGGTTTCTTCCTCTCTTCCAAATGCTTACTAACTTTTTCAAAACCATGTCAAATCAACTCCAAACACCATCAAACTTTGCCAAAGACTTCAGAATACCATTAGAACATGCTTTAGCATCTAAGAAGTCAAGAAATGATGGAAGAAGAGTAAGAATATGAGGAGGCCAAACTTATGGAAGAAGGAAAGCAAGTTGTGAAGCTCCGAAGCAAGAAAAAGAGAAGGAAGTGCCGCCAATTTCATTCCAAGGAGCTAGGAGCAAATTCAAGGTGTCGCGGAAGCTGTACCAGATTTTCGAGAGTTTGAAAGAAGTGGTCGATGGAATAAAGTAAAATAAATGGGGTAGAAGTTGATTAGTTGAAGCTTAAGTGAAATATTGTTGATATGAATGTTGGTAGGAAGCGAACAATTTGGTTAAAGGTGAGTATTCATGTTTACTAATTAATCCATGAATTATTTCAAGTATAATGATTGAAAAGTTTAAAAATGCTGAATGATTAAATGTTTGATAACTTGGTTGCAAATTGGTTGATTATGTGATTGATTATGTGGTTGATAACTTGTTTGATAAATGATAAGAGAAATGGTTAGTAAGCATAGTTAATTAAATGAGAATTAAATCCGTACAAATGTGTGTGTGGAAGTTATTTAGTTTCTTAATAATTTTAAATAAGTTTAAATATAGTTTAAAACAAATTTGAAGTGTTTCGGACAAGTTCCGAAGCAATTCACAAAATTGGTCAAAATCGAGCTTGTCGCGTAGCGGCAGTTCGTAAATTTCGACCCGTAACTTCAAATTGATCTCGAGAATGATTTATAAGTCGGATTTCTTTGAAATAAATATTCTTTGGTCCGTAATGATAATAATTTTCCAACGAAGAAAGAAAATCAAGATTTCATCAAGTAGATATTGAAATATGTCCAAAACAATTTTCTAAAAACATCGCGGTTTTGCAGTTCGGAATCTAAAGGTAATTTCTTTATAACTGATATTTTTAAATGATTAAAAATATGAAATAAATTTGATAAATTTATTAAAATGGTTTAAAGAGATTTGGAATGGAAAATATGAATTTTCAAATATTAAAAAGTTGTTTAAATCAAGTAAGCTTATATAACACTTTCTGCAGCACTTTTACGCTGCGAATTCTATAACATTTTGAATATGAGTTTAAACGTAACGATATTTTCTAGAATCGGTTATGAATGATTTTAAAAGAATAATCAAGTGTTTTAAATGATTATTTGAATGTTTAATAAATCATTTCTAAAATGAAGATTAATAACCGAGTATGCGGAAACGACTAGTACATTTGTCCCGCCTATGAAATCTGGGAAGGTTAACAAGGTGTTCAACAAAGGTTAGGGATGGAACAACCAGTGCTCTGAACTTACCTGGCCTATGTTTTCTCTTTTTAGGCGAAGGGTGGAACAGATCGAAAGGAAAGCCCGGATGCTCTAAAAAGATCATATTTAAGTTTTTTTAAGTTAAAAGACAAAGATATTCATGATGTAGGATTACTTGTCATTAGTACCTGGAGGTGATACTAGCCATTAGTCCCTGGAACTGAAACTTGCCATTAGTCCCTGGAGGTGAAGTTTATCATATCTAAGATGGCAGTAGTGCTTTTATTACGAAAATCTTCGATTTGCAAGAATATGATTTGAAGTTAAGTAAGAAAATCTTTAATTAAGATTTAATGAATGATTTGGGAATAGTTTCCCTAACTTTAAAAGTTATAACTTATATATAAGAAATCTTTAATTAAGATTTAATGAATCATTGAAAGGTTTTCCTAAGTAAAAGAGAAAATGATTAGGATTTGAGAAAGATTTGAATAAACCAAATGATTTAATAAATGAGGCTTAATAATTCGATAAATGAGGCTTAATGATTCCATATACATTTGAAAATAAAATGGAATAAACTGAAAAGAATATATCTAAGAAAGATATTTGATTAGATTAAAGATGAAGTAATTGATTGATGATTGATATCCACATATGAACGTAACATCTTTTAAATCGATGATTGGCTTCGAAGGAACCAGAGTCGAATTCGGATGTTTCCTATCCGAAAATCACTTCGAACCAATGTATACGTTCGAAAGTGAAGACATGTTGAAGATGATGATTATTAAAGACCATGGATCTTCATAGCGTGAGGACTGCTTGTTGAACATGCTCTGGGTAGCTCCCATTATAGAGTTATTTATAGCAGTGTTCTCCTCGTTGTGGAGATTTTTTCGGATTACAAGGGCTTCTCGCCTAGTAATGGCCGAGGAAAGTGCCTTCGGTTTCGTTCAGTCCTAGAACGAACTTATATGGACGAATGTCCGACATTGCATTCTGAGACACCACGTTTGTCTTTTACAAATGTACGTCAGAGGTGGAGGAGAAGGCAACTTCTCTTAGCTTAACACCCTCCTTAAGACGTACGAGCTCAAGGGTTGTATTTTTGTGGAAGGCAAATAGCGATCAAAGGAATGGCAGTATGGCATTCAAAGTGGAACTTGTTATGATCAAAGCGTGGTTTTGTATGAAAAACATGGCTTTGAAGAAATTGAGCGTAGCCTCGCGAGCCTCACAGCCCGGTTATGATGGGATTCTATGTGGTCAGATGTATGCTTGCATTTCGGATAGTAGTGATTTGGGTTATCAGATGTTCTAAGCCTTAGGTACTAGATACTTGCGGGCCTCATGGCAGGGATATGCGAAGTCCGAGTCCTTGATTGTTATTCGCAGATTGTATCCACTTTTAGCCATTTGTGTTGTTGTATAACGGCGTCTGAGTCATGGATGTAAGCCGTGGATACAGAATGATCTTTCCACTACTTCCCTATCATGTTGGAAATCCGATCCCAATACGAGATTTACGATTTTGATTGTATTCCCAAAATAGCTGTAATGACTTGCAAACATTTCAGCTACCCCTTTTTGGTATTATATATTCCGTTGACCTAGTCCGGATATATTTGGTTAGACTTAGTCCATATATTAGTACCTTATTTGAATAAGTTTATTTGCAAAGCATTTTCAAAAGAATGTCACTAAAAATAATATCGAGTGACTTTTGGTATAAAAGTATTTTGGTTATCATAAGGTAAAAACCCGTCCGTGTTTATGTGTGGGCGTGGTCTTAAGAGATACCCTTCTTTTCAAAGGTTTTGATGACATAGTCATTTTAAATTTCGAGTATCTCATGCTGGTTTATCAAGCCTGATACGGGTATTTTCAATACTCGGGTTAGATCCGAGTAGTTTCAGGTTTAGTTAAAGACGGTTGGAGTTTCCAGAGGGGAGCTGGAGATCTTCATCATCGTATGGACGTATTCTATTATCCGCTACATCTAGTGCATTTGTTTTGTTGTTTGTCAGCATTTGTAAGGGCCAGTGTTATAACTGTCCAAGCTGAATCTAGGTTAGACTCTGATATTGTACTTAAAATTTTCCGCTGTAAAGATTATTATTGAAATAATATATATTATTCCATTCATATGAGATTCTATTCTGCCTTTATTTTCTTTCTACCCTTAATGATCCGTCTTTTCGCGCAATTTGGGTTGAACATGTGTGGTTTATTGTCGATTCAAAGGGTATGAAAAGTTAGGTTATTACACTTTTTTTGAGAATTGCAAAGACTATGCTTGGAATTCCCTCGCCTTCGTTTCGGCTTCCTTGGTGAAGAGAAAGGAACTTTCTTGAAGGAATTTAGAACATTCCAATCAAAATTGATTTGTGGTTGTGATAGTCCCCCAACAGAGGAGTAGGATTATAACAAGTGTTCTCCGGTTATTACCCCAGAAGGAGTCACAATTTTATTTGACACATCTGTTATGCTTTCTGTTAATACTCTAGGCAAAGTTAGGAATATCATCTCTCAACCTTAAACATAATTGAATTGATTGTTGTATCTCTTATCCTTTTATTTGTATGAGTTGTGATTCTTTATTGTGATAACAAAATTATCTTTTGTCTATACTCTGATCCTATTTTATTTTTCCCGACTTAAAATTGGAGCCTCAAACATCAACTACTTCTCCAACTCAAAGCATGATATCCCGAATTGATATTATAAGGGAAAGGCTGTTAAGTGAATGTGAAGCCACTGTGGCTTAAGATGAGATGTTATTAAAGTGCTTTAGTAGTAACGTGGGGGCTGTGCAATGGTATAAAAGATACCTCACCCAAAAAGTCATAGTTAGAAATAACCAAGATCGCATCGACCATCTTGAGGCTGAAATTAAAAGGAAGGATGAGGTGATCATTTCGCTTAAATGCCAGGTAAAGTTAAATCCCACAATTGACTTCGATGAGAGGATGTCTGCGCTTATCTAGCGAATCAACGACTGGAGCTGAAATTAAATGATAGTCAGCATAACGAGCCTCTCTACAATTTATTTTAAGTGACAAAATCCTAAAAATAACATTTTCGATTACATAAGCATCTCCATCAACTGCACAGACTGCTAGATCAAAACGTCTCGCAGCTTAGAACTTTCCCACTATGACTAATCCTTCCCTAGGCCTATATGAAAACATGGTGGGAAGCTGTTGTCAAAGAGTAATATTTGAAATCATATAGTATTTTGTGAGCAATAAAAAGTTGAGTATTCCAAGAAAATTAACGATTACACAGCATTTACTTGCTCAATAAACGTATTGCAGAGTTGGAAAGGAAAAACAAAACCCTTAGGGCGACAAATAAAGCCTTTAATCGTGCCCTAAAGACCAACATTGAAGAAACTGATGACAAGAACATAATCAGGGAAAAAAAGAAGAAACTTAAGTAAGTTCTTCAAGTCACAATCAATCATGTTGTCAACCCTTTGGTAGTGGAAACCCTCAACAAAGCGTCTCAAGATTTATGATCACTGAGTTTGGGTCATGTGGATTTATGTCACATATAACTATGTTGTGTGTAAATGACTTTGTAAATTATGATCACTAGGTAAATGTCACCTGATGTGTGATCCTTCGAAACGAAATCTTTAATATGTCTTTGATTTGTTCATTCGGCGGCTTTTATTCATTTCGAGTCTTTTGCCATCTCTTATCATTTCATTTTTCCTTATCTGGGAGCTAATGTCCAGGATTTCGAGATAGTAGCCTTTCCATCTGTTATTTTAAAAGTATATTCCATCCTAGATTTAGGGCATTTGAGATGAATAGTAGTCTGAAGTCCTTGTTCTCATATTAGGGTTTAAATAAGCAACAACCTTTGATGCCTAGATTCGGGTATAATAAATTATCATTTAACAACATTTCGGAACCCGGATTCCGGCTTTCGATGGTTAGTGTTTAGAACCCCAAAACCCAGATTTGGGTATTGGACTTTGAAATCTGAATATGAGAATTTTGAATTGTGGAATGCTCTTTTGAACAACATGCTGATTTGGTGTCAATAATAGGAGAACAAATGGCCGTCTTTAAGTCATAAGCATCAGAAAACCAGAAAACCAATTTAGCAACAGAAGACCCGAACATCATTCATGGCAATCAGTAATAGAAGACTAGTGTACCATTTCTAGTAATTGATAGTCTGTAGAAGACTGGAATACTATTTCTGCCAAATGTCTGCTAGAAGAAGTCAGTGGCTTCTCTCTAATTCTTTTCGCCAAATGTGCCATCTTCAGGCTTTGACATTGTTTCACATGCATTTTCTTTCTTAGGCCCGAGTTTTATTTACTTATTTTCTTTGGCCAATTTCATACGGGGACTCTTTAGGACAATTTTGTGCTTAGTTAAGATATGCCTATTTCAAACTATTTGTCATTTTAGATGTTGCCACTTTCTAGTGGTTGCCGTTTTAGGCGGTGCCCATTTCGGGCATGGACTTTTCTTAGTCCTCCGGATATTTCATCTGGGTATCCTGCTCGACTAGCTTATTATGAAGCAGGTCCCAAGGATTTACCCAACCTCCCTCCAGGAGGCGCCTTAACCTGGCCATAGTGTCACACAGCTAAGGGCTTGTTCAGTACCCTAGCCAGGCTATAACGTGGTGGAACCAAGGGATTACCCATCCTCCCTTTAGGAGTGCCTTATCCTGGCCAAAGCGTGACGTGAATAAGGGCTTGTGCTGCTTTAACGTGGCCAATTCTGATTTTGGAATGGATAAAGGCTTACGCCCTCCCTCTAGGAGGTGCCTTGACCTTGCCATCTTAGCGCGACCAAGGGCTTTCTACCATTATTGGTAGCCTACCATTTAGGTACTTCAAATTTAGAGAATCGATCTCCTAACCATGTAGGTTTGCTTTTTGAGAATAGAGTTTCTAATTTCATGATTAGGTGAATCCTTTGTAAACTACTTGAGCTTTTCTTATCCTAGGGAGTGCAGGTTTATCCCTATTCAATGTCTCACACTGATCCATTTCATGCCCCTTTGTCAGGTAAAGTTGCTGTGCGATTCTTTAAATTTCTTTTCACATTTACTTCTTTTTATGAGAAGAATATTAACTCGGCTTCCTTCTCGGCAAGAATGCAGGTATTTTTGGCCACAATAGTAGGGCACATTCTCTAAGATGTTTTAATTTCCGAGCTATTTTTGACCAATGTCCAATCCCCTTCCAGCACAGTTCAAGTATTTCTCCTTGAGGAGCAAGTTTTTTTAGGGTTCTTTTCCAACGGATTTTCATTTGTTCTTAAGATTTCAGTTAGAAATCTTTGGGAATCTTTAAACTTCCGTTTGGCAACTCACTTACTATCCTTAACCTTTTTGTTCTGATCTTTTCAATGGTAGACTTTATAATCTTATCCTATTTATGTGCGAAGTCATCATAATTCTTTGCTATTTCCTCTCCAAAGATAATCTTACGATTATACAACTGGACAGTCCTTCTCATTTGTTGAAATAGGTCCTTCTTATTGGACTTTCTTTTCCTGAAGCGATGATTGAGTTCAATTTCGAGCAGGACTAATTGATATTACATTCCCATATCTCATAGGATATGACCCGTCCTTTTCGCTTAACGACTTGTAAAGCTCGAAAGTGAAGGGTTTTCTTTTCAAGTAATGGTTAATTATGACTCATTCGTTAATCAAGACCTACATCTTGAAGTTCCATTGACCCTTGAATCGATCCTTCATTAGAAAAGCTTTCTCTTCCTTTGAATATTGGATTTATATTTCACCTGTTAATTGCATTCAAATGGATCGTAAGTCTTATTTTCATGATAAACTCTTCCTTATTCCATAAAGAAGAGTTTATAAGTCTTATGAGAGTGTCCAGGTAGAAAATTTGGTGGTTAACGACAAGGTTGGAGGTTCGAACCCTCCTTCCAGTGCCAAAATTGTTAACCAAAATTATGGCCAACACCGCAAGGGATGTTCCATTAGAAACAGTAAATGTAGTTTTAGGTAAGGGACAAGTTGTCCTCCAAATTTACTTTCATATTTGCTCCAATGGTTTCTGGTCTTTGGTTTGAACTTTTCGGGATAGTTGGTAAGTCTGATCTTCTGAATAGTGAACGTTTTACCTCTGTAGATCTTATTGGATATCATGCGAAGTGTTTCCCTTGTGTAACGAACAATTATTCACTGATTTTATCCCTTTAAAGTGGGCGTTTGATATTTTTGGGAGGTTTGAGATAACAAATCTCATTGCCAGTATATGAAACAGTCGATTCCCAAGAGGTACATAGGTGTATTGATCTTGCCGGAAGGTTTAACTGCTCGCACGAAGTCAGATTTAACTTAATCGTAAGGTGCATGAACTCTTTCCGTTCAATCTTATACTCCCGAATTTGAACTTTACCAAAGGGTTATGTTACTTAGATGAATATGGTGGAAGGTTTTGGTTTATTAGAGAATTAGAAATTTCTAATTCAATTGGCTTCGAAAGGTTATTACTCAAGTTAATTTAGTTCGGCTACTGTCCGAGTCGGAAGGTTAAGGTAGAAATGTGGTGAGCTTTTGGAGATCAATATTACAGCTCAATCAACTGAACCTCTGACCAGTTAGCAAGAAACTTCCATGAGAGCTCATTGTGAAAATACAAATTAATCTAACAATGGTTTGGATATATTAATAAATAATTTGAAAAAATGTTAAACTTCCCTTTTCATGCCAGATAAGCTCTATTATAAATCCTCAAATTGGTTCTCAGTAATGGTTACAACTCCTTTCTTTAAATATTTATAAAATGAAGTGAGAGAGAAAATCAGCCTTGAAAACCGGACCCTTTGGGTCTTATTTATAGATGTCGGCGGCCATGCTTTCGTCCATATACCTTTGGTTGAGTCAAAGGGTTCCCTTTTAATATACAGTTGCGAAACTTTCACATAGTCGAAAGGTTTCGTGGGCTTTCGGGCTTCGTTGAAGGGTCTGTTTTCCTACATGCCTCCATAAGTCTTTTGCTGTTGTCGAAAGGTTTTCCATTTACATGCTACCATGAACCTTCCATTCTTGTCGGAAGGTTGCTTCTTTACTCTTTTCTGAATTATGATGCCCGTCTTCCTTATAAACCTTTCGATGTTGTTGAAGGGTGTCCTGTATATTTCTCAACCCATCCGAAAGGCTTATTATGCTTCCGAAAAGATCATTAGGTAGCCATTCTTACTTGCTTTGACTCATTATTTTCCTTTAAATTCTTCGGATATGGAGACGAAACCTTTCAACCCTTCGAAATGCTTTTGTCAATGAACTTCAACGCTCGCATCCCTTCGGAAGCTTTGGAAGGTTTAAGCTGCACTTTTCTTTTCCTTGTGTGCTTAGGGATCTTTTTTCTTATCCGGAAGGTTAATTTTATTGTAACATTTGCCCCACCCCAAGGGATTCTCTTGAATTTCCAAGTCATCATCGAAAGCTTTAATTTTTTTTTGCTTTTTGATCTTCCTGCATCGATCTAGAGCGCCAACTTGAGTCTAGTTCAATGGTCAAGAGTTTGGGCGACTTTTCTTTGTAAAATCAACTTCTTCTCTTTCTTCTACACTTACTTGAAATCAAAATTACCACAAACTAATAAAGAAATCCTTACAAATTTTGCAAATCTAAACTCCTTTTGGAAAGGTATTCTCTGAATTTACTCTATCAGCTCTAGTTTTATTTTTTCCTTCATTAATTCTAATCGGATTTTCAATTTCTGAATTCGAAGTCAAATTGGATTTTTTTCATTTTCTTTTTAAACTTTATATATGATTTATGATCTTAGACCGGCGGTGTTTGCCATGGGAAAAGCCCTCTTTTGAATAGCCTAATTCTTATGTCCAAAACGTTCAAATTCAACCCCGACTTGCTAAGATTGATTTTTGTTCATTTGTCCATGCACAATATTATGCTATACTTTAGAATCAAATTAATTTGATTTCAGGTGAGGTTAATCTTGCTAATAGGTTCATCTTACTTTTTTCCTAAGAAAAAAATTTGTAATGGCATTTATTATCGGGTGCATACTTTCCTAAACCCACTATAGAAATCTGGGCCCCGCTAACACACAACTGGGTGACGTGATATGTCATTCCTAAACCTTCAGAAGAATCCAATGTGGAAAAAATTCGGTTTATCCTTCCGTACCTTTCGACGGTGTCGGAGGGTATTTTAGAATCACCTTACCATTGGAGCCGAAAGGTTAAGTGAAATCAAGGTTACACCTTTCGGCCAAGAGCTTTTCGACCCGATTAAAGGGTTTAAACCTTTCGTTCACATGCCTTCAACAAGGCTGAAATTTTTTTAATTCTCAAAGTTGTACCTTAATACTTCTTGCTAGATTTTCCTATTGTAGTAATGATATTTGTTTTCTCATTTAGAGAGTTTATATTTCCAAATTTAGTCATGTCGAAAGGTCTTGCCACTTGATTTAAGTTTTGTTTGCAATGGGTCTGGGTTTTCATAAGACCTTTGACATTGTCGAAAAGTAGCAACTTAGGCAAATATCACACTTTTTCCTTTCGGCCCTGAAATTTTAACTTCCTTGACTAAATTGGCAAGGTCAAGCAAGTCCACTAAATAGATTTACAGGGTGAATGCGTACAAGAAACTGATATTGAACGGTATTAACAAGTTTAAGGATTGGGAGAACCAATTCTTTTTTGTCAAATGCTTTTCTGATGTCCATGGGGCATTTACTTCACTTCGTAAGTTCATCCGATACTGTCTTTGCTTTCCTATATGTTTCTTGTCGACTAACCTTCAATCTTTCTCAAGTGAGCCTCCTAAAGTACTCAACAACGTGGATCAAGAAATCGTTAGCTCATTAACTACAGCTCCAAAACATCTTAGAAGTAGGTTGACACTTTTGATCCTTTTGAAGTTAAGGAAGCATTCCTTATTTCCAGCTGACCAAAAGATTCTTGGTACTTTACCTTCCACAATGTACACATCCCGAGGAGTTCATTTCTATTCTCCGGCAACACTGATCATTTCTCTCTGTTGTCGCTGATTGGTCTTGGTATTTCAGTATCTCATTAACTTAATATTATTTCCCACTGATTTCTCGAACTCACTTTATCTGATTCATGTTTTCTGTTATTTGTTATAGATCCTCCCTAGGTTTTTGTTCCCTTAAGGGAAGTTCCCCTTCCTTCATCCTCTATGGATGCCTCACAAGTTATGGGAATTTTTGCTAGTTCCATGAAATCGCTGAAAAGAAAATGGGCAGTGCCTCCTAAGGAGGCTCCTCCAACCAAAATGAAAATCGTTGACATTGATGAGGTAGAAGAAGACATTTCCCCGTGAAAAGTTTCAACAAGTCCTGCTGTTGAAGCTACGGAAACTATAGAGCCAATTCCTCCTGCTCCTATTCCGCCTATTTCGATTTTTGATTCTCCATCTTCGTTGGAATAGATCCAGATGGTTCTTTTTGGAACCCCTTCCAAGCCTCATACTTTTCCTGATTCATCGTATTCTACTTCTTTGCCGAATGATTTCGAAAATCTTTTTAAGTCTATTCTTCAGTCAAAACCCTTTGTTTCTTCTTTTCCGCCATCTTTTACCCCAAACTTGGTGGAAAACCATTCTCTCTTGCGGAGCAGCAGCTTTTGGTAGGTTTCTATCTAATCAATCCAACTATCAATGGGTCCTTTTAATTGCTAATTTGCATTTCATCTTTTGTCTCAGATTACCAGGAGTTGTGTTTCCCTTAATGAATATGTTTCTACACATACCTCTAGGTCCTCCGGGCTTCAGGAGGAGAATGCTAAGTCAAAAAGCCAAATATCTTCACTTACAGTCGCTCAAAATGACTCCTCTTTCGAGCTAGAACGAGTCCAGGCTTCCCTCCTCAAAGCCGAAACTGATCTTGAAGTAGAGAAGGAAGCTCATTGACTTACCACTGAGCGGCTTCAGGCTTCCTTATCCAAGGTTGAGGCCGATCTTAAGGCGGAGAGGAAAGCTTACCATCTTACCATGATGAAAAATTTGCAAGAGATCTTGCATTAAAAGACTCGGAGGATAAGAAGGCTCGTTTAATTTCTAAGACCACATTGCTAGAAGATAACTTAAAAAGATCTAGAGCTTCACTTAAACTTGCTATCCGAAATCTCTCTAATTTCCAAAAGCATGTTTTTGATTTTGTTGATTCTTCTTTGGGGCCCATGATGATGAACTACTATGTGGAGGCCCTCATGCTTGCTTATATCAATAATCACGACAAATGTCATGTTCTTAGTTTTCCTTCACTCCATCCAATTTTAACTAAAAGAGTCATGGACAAAATTGAGCAATTCAAGCAAAACCCTAAGTTGGAAAGTGAAGGGGGGAAGATTGACTTTAAGAAATCTCTCTCTTTTGACATCCCATAGTTTGACATTGAGTCTGACTCTAAGGAGGAGGATGACCAAAATAAGGATCCCAACGAGAAAGAAGATGATGATTACACGAGTTAGGATGCCGACGATGGTGATGATGACAATGACAATCCCCTTGGAGGTCAAGACCATGGTAATGACAAGGGGAATCATCCCGGCGCTCAAGAGGATGATGATGGTTTGACCAAGTCCCCTTAAAAGGAGACATCACCTAATATAAGCAAACCTCCAACATCCTCTGGACTAGATGCGCCTCGGAAGGAGGAAATTGATCCAATCCAATCCAAGGGTCCTTCGAGGAATGAGCAAGTTCCTCAAGTTTCTATCCTAGTTTCTCAGGTATGGGCGTCTTTGTTTAAATGTTTGCACTTGTTAGATAACAGTTAGTAATACATTATTTGTTTTAGATAAAGAAGAAGCCGAAATTCCCCTATAGTTCAAAACTCGAGAGAAAACAAGCAGAAATTAACAAGCTTTATAGGGAATTAGACAAGTTAATAATGGAGCATAATGCCCCGTTTGAGAAATATCACAGTCTAGACAAGAGTACCTCCTCACTTGCGTCTTTTAAATTTCAAAGAGCGTCTCTTTTATTAAAGAAATTGCGCCTCCAATATGACACACTATTGAAGGAAAATAAAGAGTTAATAACCTTTTTATGGATGGTGATCGAGGAAAGAGACATTTTGGTTAACTTCTTATATAAAGTGTATTGCATACATTCAATCAATGATTTCTCATACTCGGGTGAATTCGGCGGGGGCTTACTTAGATATCTTCACAAAAGATATTTAGACGAATTTGGAATTGACCTGCATCCTAAGGCATGCTGGAACTTACCGCGGGTCAAGTCAATTCCCCAAGGCCTTCCTGTCGAGAATTTTAAGTATTACAAGGACAAATCCATCTTTGAATTTTTCTCCACGTCTGTTTCGTATGACCCGACAAGTAAACGTAAATGTGTAACTAGTAATTGTCTTATGAACACATGTCTTTTATAATGTTGTTTATTCTCAGCTTTCTTCTTTATCATGCTATTTTAGAATATCAGTTCATTAGGATGGTTGTCCCAAGAGACACTCTAAGTCTATATGTTAACCTTACAAGGTTCTATTTCGAAAAAGCACCTCTCTTAAAGACTTTGAAGCTAGCAAGATATTGCTTTCTTTGAGACTTGCAAAAACTATAATTGGAATTCCCTCACCTTTGTTTTGACTTCCTTGGTGAAGAGAAAGGAACTTTCTTGAAGGAAATTAGAACATTCTAATCAAAATTGATTTGTGGTTGTGATAGTCCCCCAGCTAGGGAGTGGGATTACAATAAGTGTTCTCCGGTTATTACCCCAGAAGGAGTCACTATTTCATTTGACTCATCTGTTATGCTTTGTGTTAATACCCTAGGCAAAGTTAAGAATGTCATCTCTCAACCTTAAACATAATTGAATTGATTGTTGTATGTTTTATCCTTTTATCTGTATGAGTTGTGATTCTTTATTGTGATAACAAAATTATCTTTTATATATACTCTGATCCTATTTTATTTTTCCCTACTTAAAATTGGAGCCTCAACCATCTACTACTTCTCCAACTCAAAGACTGATATCCCGAGTTGATATTATAAGGGAAAGGCTGTTAAGTGAGTGTGAGGCCACTGTGGCTTAAGATGAGACGTTATTAAAGGGCTTTAGTAGTAACATAAGGGCTGTGCAATGGTATAAAAGACACCTCACCCAAAAAGTCATAGTTAGAAATAACCAAGATCGCATCGACCATCTTGAGGATGAAATTAAAAGGAAGGACGAGGTGATCATTTCACTTAAATGCCAGGTAAAGTCGAATCCCACAATTGACTTCGATGAGAGGATGTATGCGCTTATCTAGCGAATCAACGATTGGAGCTGAGATTAAAGGATAGTCAGGCATAACGAGCCTCTCTAGAATTTATTTTAAGTGATAAAATCCTAAAAATAATTTTTTTGGTTACACAAGCATCTCCATCAACTGCACAGAATGCTAGATCAAAATGTCTCACAGCTTAGAACTTTCCCACTATGACTAATCCTTCCCTAGGCTTAGACAAAAACGTGGTGGGAAGCTGGTGTCAAAGAGTAATATTTGAAATCATATAGTATTTTGCGAGCAACAAAAAGTTAAGTATTCTATGACCATTAACGATTATGCTGCCAAGAATCAAAAATTGGAACACAACATTTACTTGCTCAATAAACATATTATAGAGTTGGAAAGGAAAAACAAAACTCTTAGGGCAACAAATAAGGCCTTTAATTGTGCCCTAAAGACCAACATTGAAGAAACCGATGACAAGAACACAATCAGGGAGAAAGAGAAGAAACTTAAGCAAGTTCATCAAGTCGCAATCAATCATTTTGTCAACCCTTCGGTGGTGGAAACCCTCAACAAAGCGTCTCAAGATTTATAATCACTGAGTTTGGGTCATGTGGCTTTATCTCACATATGACTATGTTGTGTGTAAATGACTTTGTAAATTATGATGATTAAGTAAATGTCACCTGATGTGTGATCCTTTGAAACGAAATCTTTAATACGTCTTTGATTTGTTCATTCGACGGCTTTTATTCATTTCGAGTCTTTTGCCATCCCTTGTCATTCCATTTTTCCTTGTTTGGGAGCTAATGTCTAGGATTTCGAGATAGTAGCCTTTCCATCTGTTATTTTAAAAGTATATTCCATCCCATATTTGGGGCATTTGAGACGAATAGTAGTCCAAAGTCCTTATTCTCATATTAGGGTTTAAATAAGCAACAATCTTTGATACCTAGATTCAGGTATAATAAATTATCATTTGACAATATATCGGAACCCGGATTTGGGATTTCGATGGTTAGTGTTTAGAACCCCAAAACCCAGATTCGAGTATTAGACTTAAGAATCTAAATATGAGAATTTTGAATTCTGGAATACTCTTTTGAACAACATGCTGATTTGGTGTCAATAATAGGAGAACAAATGACTGTCTTTAAGTCATAAGCATTAGAAAACTAGAAAACCAATTTAGCAATAGAAGACCCGAACACCATTCATGGTAATAAGTAATAGAAGATTAGTGTACCATTTCTGGTAATTGATAGATGGTAGAAGACTGGAATACTATTTCTGGCAAATGTCTGCGAGAAGAAGTCAGTGGCTTCTCTCTAATTCTTTTTGCCAAATGTGCCATCTTCAGGCTTTACATTGTTTCGCATGCATTTTCTTTCTCAGGCCCGAGTTTTTTTATTTATTTGCTTTTGGCCTATTTCAGATTGGGACTCTTTAGGCACTTTTTGTGTTTAGTTAAGATATGCCTATTTCACGTTGTTTCTCATTTTAGATGTTGCCACTTTCTGGTGGTTGCCATTTTAGGCGGTGCCCATTTCAGGCATGGACTTTTCTTAGTCCGCCGAATATTTCATCTGGATTTCCTGCTCGGCTAGCTTATTATGAAGCAGGGCCTGAGGATTTACCCAACCTCCCTCCAGGAGGCACCTTAACCTAGCCATAGTGCCATGCAGCTAAGGGCTTGTTCAGTACCCTAGCCAGGCCATAACGTGGCGGAACCAAGGGATTACCCATCCTCCCTTTAGAAGTGCCTTATCCTGGCCATAGTGTGACATGGATAAGGGCATGTGCTGCTTTAACTTGGCCATTTATGATTTTGGAATGGATAAAGGCTTACGCCCTCCCTCTAGGAGGTGCCTTGACTAGCCATCTTGGCGCGACCAAGGGCTTTCTACCATTATTGGTAGCCTACCATTTAGGTACTTCAAGTTTAAGGAGAATCGATCTCCTAACCATGTAGGTTTGCTTTTTGAGAACAAAGTTTCTTATTTCATGATTAGTTGAATCCTTTATAAACTACTTGAGTTTTTCTTATTCTAGGGAGTGCAGGTTTATCCCTTTTCAATGTCTCACACTGATCCATTTCATGCCCCTTGTCAGGTAAAAGTTACAATGGGATTCTTTAAGTTTTTTTTTCACATTTACTTCTTTTTATGAGAGGACTATTAACACGGCTTCCTTCTCGGCAAGGATGCATGTATTTTTGGCCACAATAATAGGATCACATTCTCTAAGAAGTTTTAATTTCAGAGCTATTTTTGACCAGTGTCCAATCCCCTTCCGGCACAATTCATGCATTTCTTCTTGAGGAGCAAGTTTTCTTTGGTTCTTTTCCAAGGATTTTCATTTGTTCTTACGATTTCAGTTAGAAATCTTTGGGGCATCTTTGTACTTCCCTTTGGCAACTCACTTACTATCCTTAACCTTTTCGTTGTGATCATTTCTATGCGTACATGTTTTTTCCTTGAATGGTAAACTTTATAATCTTATCCTATTTTTGTGTGAAGTCATCATAATTCTTCGCTATTTCCTCTCCAAAGATAATCTGATGATAATACAACTGGACAGTCCTTCTCATTTGTTGAAATAGGTCCTTCTTGTTGGACTTTCCTTTCCTAAAGCGATGATTGAGTTCAATTTCGAGCAAGACTAATTGATATTACATTCCCATATGTTATAGGATATGTCCCGTCTTTTTCTCTTAACGACTTGTAAAGCTCGAAAGTGAAGGGTTTGATTTTCAATTAATGGTTAACTATGACTCATTCGTTAATCAAGACCTACATCTAGAAGTTCCATTGACCTTTGAATCGATCCTTCATTAGAAAAGCTTTCTATTGCTTCGAATATTGGATTCATATTTCACCTGTTAATTGCATTCAAATGGATTGTAAGTCTTATTTTCATAATAAACTCTTCCTTATTCCAAAAATAGGAGTTTATAAGTCTTATGAGAGTGTCCAGGTAGAAAATTTGGTTGTTAACCACAAGGTTGGAGGTTCGAACCCTCCTTCCAGCGCCAAAATTGTTAACCAAAATTATGGCCAACACCACAAGGGATGTTCCATCAGAAACGGTAAATGTATTTTTAGGCAAGGGACAAGATGTCCTCCAAATTTACTTTCACATTTGCTCCAATGGTTTCTAGTTTTTGGTTTGAACTTTTCGGCATAGTTGGTTAGTCTCATCTTCTAAATAGTGAACGTTTTACCTCTGTAAATCTTATTGGATATCATGTGAAGTGTTTCACTTGTGTAACGAATAATTATTCACTGATTGTATCCCTTTAAAGTGGGTGTTTGATATTTTTGGGAGGTTTGAGATAACAAATCTCATTGCCAGTATATGAAACAGTTGATTCCTAGGAGGTACATAGGTGTTTTGATCTTGCTGGAAGGTTTAACTGCTCGCACGAAGTCAGATTTAACTTAATCGTAAGGTGCATGAACTCTTTTCGTTCAATCTCATACTCCCGAATTTGAACTTTACCAAAGGGTTATGTTACTTAGATGAAGATGGTGGAAGGTTTTGGTGTTATTAGAGGATTAGAAACTTCTAATTCAATTGACTCCGAAATGTTATTACTCAAGTTAATTCAGTTTGGCTACTATCCGAGTCAAAAGGTTAAGGTGGAAATGTAGTGAGCTTTTGGGGATCAATATTACAGCTCAATCAACTGAACCTCTGACCCAGTTAGCAAGAAACTTCCGGAAGAGCTCATTATGAAAATACAAATTAATCTAACAACGGTTTGGATATATTAATAAATAAGTTGACAGAATGTTAAACTTCCCTTTTCATGCCAGACAAAGCTCTATTACAAATCCTCAAATTGGTTCTCAATAAGGGTTACAACTCCTTTCTTTAAATATTTATATAATGAAGTGAGAGAAAAAATCGGCCCTCAAAACAGGACCCTTTGGGTTTTATTTATAGATGTCGGCGGCCATGCTTTCGCCCATATGCCTTCGGTTGAGTCGAAGGGTTCCCTTTTTATATACTGTTGTGAACCTTTCGCATAGTCGAAAGATTTTGTGGGCTTTTGGGCTTCGTTGAAGGGTCTGTTTTCCTTCATGCCTCCATAAGTCTTACGCTGTTGTCGAAAGGTTTTCCATTTACATGCTACCGTGAACCTTCCGTTCTTGTCGGAGGGTTGCTTCTCTACTCTTTGCTGACTTATGATGCCCATCTTCCTTATAAACCTTTTGATGTTATTGAAGGGTGTCTTGTATGTTTCTCAACCCATCCGAAAGGCTTATTATGCTACCGAAAATGTCATTAGGTAGCCATTCTTACTTGCTTTGACTCATTCCTTTCCTTTAAATTCTTCGAATACTGGAGACGAAACCTTCCAACCCTCCGATAGCCTTCGGTAATGAATGTCAACGCTTGCATCCCTTCAAAAGCTTCGGAAGGTTTAAGATGCACTTTTCTTTTCCTTGTGTGCTTTGGGATCTTTTGTCTTATCCGAAAGTTGATTTTTAATGTAATAGTACACTTTTAGATTTACTCACAAAATATTCTTTATGATTGGTTGTCCATTAACCTATTTATAGATGCATTGTAAGGATGTTAGAAAAGCATTTTCATTTGGTTTCCATGGTTCTTTTTTACCGGAAACTGGAAAAGTAGCAAAGGTTATGAAATAATCGGTCATTGTAAGAATGAGTACACATTTCCAAATGCGATGTTCCTAGAGGAACTGCACCTTTTTTCCTATATGCATGGTACCATTTAAATTCTAATGATGTTTCATTTAAATTTATATCATATTTAACGACAATTCGATATTTGCAAGGACAGATAGTAGAAGTGTATCTACAATGGAAAAAACATTGGTCAATCAATACATAGATTTGGGGATATAGTCAGAAAGAATGGACGGGTATATTGTAATTCATTGTAGAAATTTTAAACTATAGGTATTTTAAGCTAAAAACAGAATTTTACAATGCAACCTATGAAAATTTTGTTGAGACAAATGAAAAATTAAGTTAAATTTATTAATATTGATTAGTATATTTTTATGTTATTTGATTTACATATCTTTATCCTTGAATGGAAAATAATTTAACCACTTTCTTTTTGCAGTTTTATTTATATAAAATTTATGTAATACTATTTTTTATTAATATGGATAGAATATAAATATCGAAATTTTCATATTTTTATGATTTATTGTATAAAATCAACAAATAAAAGTATTTTCAGATTCAAAAAGGTACCCAAATTTAATTATACTTTATTTGTTTAAGTCGTTTTAAGATTTACATAAATAATTCAAATATATGTAAATGTGAAACATTAGATGGGAATTAAAGGGGTTATGTAAATGGTTATAATTTTTTAAAAATGAAGGTATTGTAGAGAAAAAACATAATATCCTCCATTAACTTTATTAATTGATTATTTACATGGACATTTTAGGCAACCTATAAAAGGCTTCACTTTGACTTAGTTGACCAAATATTTGCTTTATATATACATGTATACATATACATATACATATATACATATACGCATATACATATATGTATATATATATTATGTTCTTACCGAAATGTTTAGCTCAAATTTCTTACAAAAAATGTGCATGCAAGCACTACATATTAGTAAATATAATAATTTTATCTAAAATTAAACGTTATTTTGAAAATCTCACTTCTCAGCATAATAAAACAAAAGGTGTTACTTAGTAAAGATAATAAAAAAGCGAGTTCACGAATGTGCATAAAAGTTCACATCTCAGCATCGAAAATGGTGCCATTTACACGTGTAATGCATAGTTGTCATTTGCACATGAAATATGGAGTCAACCATGGAAGACCAACATTCAAAGATACCAATAAATAAGCACGGGCTGGGAGAATTTGAGGAAACAAAGGAGAGAATATGAGGATCAAAATGGTTAATGAATTAATGGCAGCAGTCGTCGTAGGTGACAAATAAATGCAAATTAAAGATGCAATTCTTTTATGTATAGGTTTAGATGAATATTATTTTATTTTATTATTTTGTTTTTTTCAGTGGAATTAAACGGTGGTTTCCGCTACCGGAAGAAGGAAACAGAGGAGGTTAAAGCCTAAGGAACCCGGAAGAAGAGGGTCGAATTAGAGCTGGATGCTAGAAACAACATGAATGTCAAAGAGACGTGGGAAAAGCTTCACAAATGGGAAGAAGGGAAGAAGGAATGATATGTAATGATGCGGATTTGAATTAAAACAATGTAGTGAATGAAGGATTTATGTAGTGTGAAGAGATATTGTTGTTTGACCGTCAGTTTTGTTTTTAAATCACTTTCTCCATTTATCTATTACCTAATCAATTACCTTACTATGCTATTAAAAAAAAGGAAATAAATCTCTGATGCTAATTTTTCTCATTTTTCTCCTTCTTCTTCTTCTACTGCCGTACAAAACTTGGAAATCCCAATCAGCTATCCTCAGATTGAAAAGCCAAATCAATGTATCCAAACCCAATAAGCATTAACGTTCCACTACAGTATGCAAATTTCTCTAATGCTAAATTGTTTTCTACTTTTCTTCTTCAACCTCTTGTACAATATTCTGTAACAACCCTTCCATATCAGCTATGGTTTCCAGCTTGAAAATACTAAGAGAGAAAAAAAATCAGAAAATCACCAAATTCAACCACTGGCGATCAGAGGTTCATCTGAGGTGGTCCCTGATCATGTCAGAGAGGAGGCATCATTAGAGGTTGATTAATTAGGCCGAGTTGAATCCATGACTAAATGCAAACTACCTATATAAATATGTTGTCATGGTCATGTGTAAGTGTGTGAAATCCAAAGCTTAATATCATTTCATTTTCATTTTCTGTTGTAAATCTAGTATCTCTTCTTCTTTAATTCCTGCGTTGTCCACCATTAAAGTGAAGAAACTTGAAGCAATAAATCATTTTTCCTTATTACTATATATATATATATATATATTGTGCAGTCTACCTTCTTTCAATTCCAGTTTTAGTTCATCTTGTTATCAATTTGTCCTTCTCAGTTTTAATACATTCTTTTATCCTTAAAGTTTGCAATTGTAGTTAACTCTTTTGGCCTGTTGTAGGTTAATTCATCTTATGTTCATTTTGTTTTCTTTTTTACACTTTAATTCTTAATTCTTGAATCGGCTATTACCTTCTCTTGTTAATTGTCTTTTCCAGTCTTAAATCTTGTTCATTTTTATGTTTTTAGTATTCTGCAAATTTGGAATGTTTCATTTTGTTATCAATTCAAGTTTCTGTCCTTGATTTTCTCTTATTTCATTTGTTAAATTCTGGTGAAACAATCTTGCTCAAATTCTTGTGTGAAATAAAGCTCTGAAATTGTTACTTCTTGTCCAAGAAATATATGCCTTGTGACTATCATGTTCAATATAGCAGTCATGTCTTCTTCAAGAAAATCTGCATCTTTTCTGTGAGTCACAATTTACATTTTTAGTTCTTGATTTTCTTGCAGCCTGTTACCAATGCTATTCACTTCTTTTCAATCTTGAGTGCACAAACACATCTGTGCACGTGCACAAAATCAATACTTCCTTCTTTCTTCCCAAACTCATCGCCATTTTTCCATTTTTCTTCTTCCACAGCCATAGCCAAAGTTCAGAACAACCTGGACCTTTCAGCTTGGTATCGGAGCAGCCAGCTGGGTTAACCATTGATAACCGGCATGATCTTAGCCTCAACAATAATTCTAGCAATGAATCAATAGTTGCTAATCCAAGATTTCAGCATCCTCCTTAACTACAGCAGCCTGAACCCTTAAATTATTACCCATATGCACCTCCGGCCATAACAATCCTAACCCCATGACCAAAAACCACTATGCTGCATCAGGAAATGCTGCATCTCTACCAAGAAATGTTGTACCACAACTAAGAAATGTTCTTCCACAACCAAGAATTGCTCCAGACTTCAAAAATTCCCCATTGTACCTACCTGAACCTCTAAAGACACTCGGCAAGCAATATTCCACCATAAACTACTACAACCCCTATCCTAACCCATACACTACAATGAAACTAGACTATCCAGTGTTCTCTAATGAAGGGAAAATTATAGACTGGGTGAGAAAGGTGACGCAGTACTTCAGTTTTCATCAAATAGAAAAAAGATTTTGGGTGGTATTTTGTTCATTTTATCTCAATAAGGAGCCACTGTAATGGTATAACTGATATACAAAGAGTGTGCAAAATCACAGATCATGGCAAGTATTCAAGAAAGAAATTATACTAAGATTTAATCACGAGGAGATGGAGATGCCATATGAAGCATTAGCAGGATCATTTCATCTTATGTTCAATATTTGCAGCAAATCAAGAATCAGACTGCTGTTATACCACGACAACCTAGAATTTCTGCAACTGCTCCAAGAAATCATCAGAAACTCCTTTCTAATCCATGTATTGCAAATTCTTCACTTATTATTCCAGCAGCCTCACCTCTTAATCCAAGGAATCACTTACTAAACCCAAGAACAGCTGCTCATAATACTCTTAACATCCATCAGACCCAAGAACAACTAAAGAAATTATTGGATGGATTTAAATAGAACATTAGAGATGAAGTATTGGCTTACAAACCTGTAGATTTCAGAGAAGCAATTTCTTTAGCTAGATTCTTTGAAGCCAAATGGTTCAACAATCAGAAGAATAACAAGCTAACTGCAAATGATAAAGCAGCAATGCCGAATTCAATTCTTGATAGTAGTGTATCAATAAACAAATATATTCAGATGCCCAATTCTTATCAATAAAAATGCAAGGAAAAAACAACCTTGAAAACTTGGCAGAAAGCAATGATGCAACAACTAACGAGTTGCTGGAAAGGAGAAGAGATGAACTATATTACGGTTGCAATGAAGAATCTAATCTGAAGCAAAAAAAAACGAGGAAGACAACAGTGAAGAAACTAATGCTAAAGTTGGTGCTTCTAGATTGAATTTGAGAATAATGGAAGGATCTAGTGAAAACAAAGATGTAGTCAAGTCTGTTAATTTGAACGGGATGGGGAATAGGAGAGCAATGCAGGACATTGAAAATTTAATTGGCGTCCATCGTCCAATTGTCACCGCGAAGCGACAATTAAGTGACAAGAATCCAGTGGTAGCCAGGCGGCCTAGTACTCAAAATATGCAGCTGCATTAGAAAGTAAATCACAATGTTGTGATCAAGTGGAATAGATATCTGATAGTGCTTATACAAGAGAAGAAGTACTTTCAATGGAAAATCTAATAGCAAACAATTTGGAGTTCAATTTTTCTATGCCAACTCCTTGAGTTTTCTTGCAGAGATTTCTTAAGGCAGTAGAGTTTGATGAAAAGTTGAAACAACTTTCTCATTTTATGATTGGACTTTGCCTTGTGGAGTATGAAATGCTCAAGTTCAGACCTTCTCTACTTGCATCTTCTGTAGTATTTACTACTAAATGTTGTTTCCAAGGATGGTCAAAGCCTTGTTTTTGTTACACCACCTACCCTCATGAACAACTCATCAAGTGCTCTCATATGGTTGTAAAGCTTCATCAGAAGTCTGGGCATGACAAGCTGAAATAAATTCATGATGTAACCAATTTAATGATAAATGTGATGTCCAATAATCAACGTGCATTAAGTTCCTACTTTTATATTTAATCTAGTTGTAAAAAATGTTATAAATGTGTTTTCCTTGCTTCCGACTTATCGACTCATTTCCTACTTTGAGTCAAAAAATTGTGTTGTTGTCCAACATATCAATAAGCTATTTTTTTTCTACTTATAAGTTGTTGCCAAGACACCCTCTTAACTCATGACAGTTTCGTATTGCTATTTGTGAAGAAATGTTTGCAAATTTGCAAATTGTTTTTTATCTGCAATTCCAAGGCAAAATTATTGTGAATCACCGCATAAGACTAGTAGAAGAAAAACCCGAACTGTGATGGTTGGAACTGTTGCACTTGGAAGTGATCATCCAATAAAATTCAGACAATGACTACTTCAGACACTAAGAATGTGGCTCAGACAGTCGAAGAGGTTTTCTCAGTATTTTCATTTTATTATTTAATCACATAATAAACTGTTGTTAAGAAATAAACTAAATCATGTTAATAACATGTTTGAAGCGTACTTATTATGATCCATTATGGAAATGCTGCTGTGATGATAAGAAGAAAGACACGAATGGAAATATTAAGTCAAGTCTGAAAGATGTAACACACTGGAAAATATTTGCATAATTAAATTTGGAGTACATAAGTTCAGTAACAAAGCCCAAAGGGAATACGTTATCGAAACCTTTGGAAAATAAATTAAATATTCATACTTTTTTGTAAGCATGAAAAGAAGCACGGGCATGGCTTGTAAATCTCATAAGGAAGAGCTTTAAAAATAAAAAGTATAAGCTCCATGGAAAAATTTCTCTAACGTGAGGTGTAAATGTTTTATGACCAGGTTATAAGAATAGTGGACAGAGGAGCAGATTTGGTTCGTATTACAGTTCAGGGAAAGAGAGAAGCAGATGCCTGCTTTGATATAAAGAACACTCTTGTTCAGAAAAAGTATATCCTCAACTTTGTATACGTAATGTTGAAGATTATGTTTCGGTTCAATTTATTTAAATTCCTGATTCAGTACTTCTTTTTTTCTAGTTGCAATATTCCTCTGGTGGCAGATATTCACTTTGCCCCTTCAGTTGCATTGAGAGTGGCTGAATGTTTTGATAAAATTTGTGTCAATACTAGGAATTTTGGTATGTACTACCATAACTTCTATATATTATTACAACTTCAATTACGAGCCATTGAGTTCCATGTATTTTTTCAGCTGATTAGTGCATTGTGGTGGTCAACCACTGGAGACCAGCAGTTCATCTGAGGTGATCTCTGATCATGTCAGGGAGGAGGCATCATTAGGGGTTGATTAATTAGGCCGAGTTGAATCCATGACTGAATGCAAACTATCTATATAAATATACTTTCATGGTCATTTGTAAGTGTATGAAATCTAAAGATGAATATCATTTCATTTCCATTTCCTATTGCAACTCTAGTATCTCTTCTTCTTTAATTCCTGCTTTGCCCACCATTAAAGTGAAGAAACTTGAAGCAATAAGCCATTTTTCCTTATTAGTGTATTGTGCAATCTACCTTCTTTCAATTCCAGTTTTAGTTCGTCTTGTTATCAGTTTGTCCTTCTCAGTTTTAATACATTCTTTTATCCCTAAAATTTGCAACAGTAGTTAATTCTTTTTGCCTATTGTAGGTTAATTCATCTTCTGTTCATTTTGTTTTCTTTTTTACACTTTTGTTCTTAATTCTCGAATCAGCTATTACCTTCTCTTGTTAGTTATCTTTTCCAGTTTTTAATCTTGTTCATTTTTATGTTTTTAGTATTCTGCAAATCTGGAATGTTTCAATTTGTTATCAATTCAAGTTTCTGTCATTGATTTTCTCTTATTTCATTTGTTAAATTATGGTGAAACAATCTTGCTCAAATTCTTGTGTGAAATAAAGCTCTGAAATTGTTACTTCTTGTCCAAGAAATATATGCCTTGTGACTGTCATGTTCAATACATTAGTCATGTCTTCTTCAAGAAAATCTTCATCTTTTCTGATACCGCCTTCGAGTTACAATTTACATTTTTAGTTCTTGATTTTCTTGCAGCCTGTCACCATTGTTATTCACTTTTTTTCATTCTTGAGTGCACAAACACATCTGTGCACGTGCACAAAATCAATACTTCCTTCTTTCTTCCCGAACTCATCACCATTTTTCCAGTTTTCTTCTTCCACAGCCATGGCCAAAGGTTCATAACAACCTGGACCTTTCAATTTGGTATCGGAGCAGCCGGCTGGGTTAACAATGGACAACCAGCCTGATCTCAGCTTCAACAATAACTCTAGCAATGAATCAATAGTTGCTAATACTGTTAGTCCGTGAGATGATGTTTTTGAAGACAACAACCTTAGAATAGATTATAAAATATAAATACTAACATTACAAGTTTAGATATATATATATATATATGCAGGATTTAACCATGCAGGTACCAAGAATGAAGACTGTACAGTATAAAGATTCAAAATATCAAGATTGAAGACTCATGAGTATCAAGATTATCAAGAGTTCAAGAATTCAAGTAATTTATTCTTTAATTAGAAAATTTTGTTAAAACTCCTAGAAAAACACTGGCATCTTAAAATCCAATTTATTCGTGGAATGAAATCTACTTCGAGCCTGTTAAAGGGATGGAACCCTAAGTAGGATGGAACCTACGAAAAATCTAGCGGAACATTGTTTTGTATCCGCTAACCTTTTATTCAAAATGATTTTTCAAAATTATATCTTGTTTTCAAAATGATTTCAAAACCTTCCTTTTAAAAGCATCAAAAACATCTAACCTGATTTTAAATAATTTTAGCCTCAAAATCATCTTTAATTTCAGAGTCAAATTACTCCTGATTTTAAACTATCTTTTAATATAATATATTTAAATTTACTTAGATTTAAATATAAAATTATAGTTAAATTCTATATATATTATTCTCTATATTTACTTATGAATTTTAACTGTAGTCAAGTATATTTATAAAATTTAAAATAGTTTTAATATAAGATAAAGGTTATTTTCAAAGAAAATCAAATCATCAAAAAATGCTTTGGGATGTCGACATACTCATGATGACCATGTCGACATGGTGTCAGTTGAGTTCAAAATTTCAATTTTTAAAAAAAGCGTCTATTCGCCATAACTCTTCACGAATGGACATGACTGTTGTTCTACTATAAATAGGAGTCAGTTTCAACGAATTTTATATCAGATTTTTTGGTTTTTCACTCCTCTTCTTCTTCCATTTTTCTTAATACATATTCTTACCATTACTCTTTCGAAATCTACATTGAATCGAACTCGATCATTCGTAGTTTGATTCTCTATCACTATCTCAAAAAGATTTAGTAATTCTTTATAAACATTATTCACCCCCCTATAGTGTTAATCCTAGCCTTAAGATCCGTAATCCGCATTTCTCACAAATCTAAGTATCCACCTCAAGTACAGCAGCCTGAACCCTTAAATTATTACCCATATGCACCTCCAGCCATAACAATCCCAACCCCAAGGCCAAAAACCACTAATGCTGCATCAGGAAATGCTGCGTCTCCACCAAGAAATGTTGTACCACCACTAAGAAATGTTCTTCCACAACCTAGAATTGCTCCAGACTTCATAAATTCCCCATTATGCCTACCTGAACCTCAACAAGCACCCAGAGAGCATTATTCCACCATAAACTACTACAACCCCTATCCTAACTCATACCCTACAATGAAACTAGACTATCCAGTGTTCTCTAATGAAGGGAAAGTGACAAACTGGTTGAGAAAGGTTGAGCAGTACTTCAGTTTTCATCAAATAGGAGAAAGATTTTGGGTGGAATTTTGTTCATTTTATCTCAATAAGGAGCCAATGCGATGGTGTAACATCCCGCCTTTTCGCACGCTTTAAATCGACACACATGCCAATTCAAACCATACGGAAGGGCGAATTGTTATGGGGTAAATAAGAAAAAGCAGAGAAAGAAAAAAACAAAACAGAATCTTGCAGCGAAATGATAAAATATAATAATCAGATATACAGTTCATGAAGATGTTTTACAAAATATTCGATTATACTTATACAATACATATCAGAGTTGCACATACCAACGAATAATAATTTATGCAGCGGAATTAAAGAGTGTAGTGGAATAATATAGTAGATAATAGTACTACAAATCTTCGTCTTCGTCCTCCAGAATAAAATCATTGATCCTGAAATGCTCGGACTGACCCGAGCGAATTAAAAAGACAAAACACTTGAGTCAGAACTAAAAGATCTTATATAAGTTAAATCAACTGAAATAAATATGAGTGTAACGATGTCGGAGATGTTTACGGGGTTTGACATCTCCTATCCAGTGTCTAACGTGAGTACAGTTACTTAGGAGATGCTCGGGATTCACATCTCCTAAGGATCCGTTAAACTATTTACTATGTAGTAATATTTCGCTATTATAATAATGTCTATTATAAAATAAACTTACTTTTAAATAGCGTTAAGGAGTTACCCAATCTCCCCCTTAACACAATAATAGTCCTAGTAGTCCATCCAATATCATAGTCCCTCCTGATCGGGAAGCCACCAAGGATACCACACGGGCTACGGGAGAAAACCAAACTCGTACAAGGCGCGATAGGATAGGTGACAAGGCACAACTAGGCAATGCCAGGGTAGATATACAAATTACGCATCCGGATTGGTGGTAACGCGTAGCAGCTACTACCGCCCACCTCGAACAACACCCCTAAAATCAAAAATCAAAAGTGGCCACCGAATCAAATCCAAATGTCAGAGTATAATATCGAAGGAGTGCGTCCGATCATAGGAATGACCTCATTGGCCTGAGAATCGCACCTGTTTTAGCCACCTTATGCCAACTCACGGGAGTCGGGTACACGTATTTACCTCAAAGGAAATGCCGCCGCCATCCTACTTCATTCTGGAATCTCCACCGCGTACACGGTTGTTAAAGTGGTTTTTGGAGTTGGTAGAGAGTATGACAACTTCCGATCCCGGTCTCTTCAACAACCAAACGTTATTATAACACCGCGGTCAATTTAAAATAATTATACTTCAAAATCAGAATAAATATTTCATTTCAAAACCATTAAAATACGATATCATTTTCGTTTTAAAACCCAAATCAATATGATATCATTTTTATTTCAAATATATCCTTTTTATAAAATCATAACACTTTCAAATCTATATACCTTGAAACCCTTAGCTTTGAAACATAACTTAAATGGTTTAAATATTAAATTACTTTATATAATAAAATAGCTTCTTTTTTTTTGAATAAATGTCAAACTCTTTATTGATAATGGTAAAACATTACATACACTATATACAAGCAATACAAACATGTTACATAACAGAACCCGCAAGCAGTGCCCTAAACACACTGCAAAAGCCTAGCAACCATATCAAGTCATGGCGGCTCAAAAACTCTTCCTGGCAAGCCTTCTTCTCCTTCAACATTCGCGTTAAAACTATCAGTGCATCTAGACGATCTAAAACTCTCAGCTTCATCATCTTCTCTATCAATCATGTACCTTGAGGATGTTGCTATGATTGGGGATTTAGGGTTCGGGGTTGAGGTAATGTTGTTGTCTGGTCGCAGAGGTATAATTTCCCATCTTACAGTTTTTCTTCAGGATTGTTTATGCTATGTTTGAGAAATTTGGATCTATTTATAATAAGGTCGCGAACACTGGATTTTATGATATTGCAAATCGTGAATCTGTCTGTCTTTTCATTGCTAAAAATGATGGAATTTCTGCTTTTCCAAATGAACCAGATGGATGAACTTAGCGCAGCTATTATGATGTCCTTCTTAATGTTCTTAGCTATGAAGTTCTGCTTGATGTATGCAATAGCATCTGATAGAGAAATTTGTAGATTTCTTTGTGTTATAGGATCTCCCATCATGCTTCTGATCCAATACCACACATGCTTCGAAAATGAACAATTAAAAAATAAATGCTTACAAGTTTCCACTTCTCTTTTGCACAGAACGCAAATATCATCTTCAGTCACTCTTTGCATTTTTAATTTGTCTTTAGTAGGTAGGAAGTTGAACATGGCTCTGTATAAACATATATTCATTTTTGGGATTGAGATGTTGTTCCAAATGATTTTGTAGTCATTGTTTTCTTGTAACTTGATTCTAAAATCATTCCATTATCATGGAAATTAAATAGACCATTTTTACTACTGCTGCAAATCCAATAGTCTTCTGTTTTGTCATAATGAATGAGTACTTGCTTTATTTCCTCACTTATGTTGCCAAGATAAGAGATATTTTCAGGCTTCCATTTATTTCCGGATAAAATTTGTTCTACCTTATGTTTATGTCCTCTTGAATATGATAGAGTTTCATGCCCTAGCTTTTCCAATAAAGTTAAACCATTAATCCATGGCATAAACCATAGGCTTGTAGATTTTCCATCTACAATTCTTCTATCAATCAGCTTCTGTGCATTTTTCCTATGATATATCATTTTTTTCAAGTGCATGAATAGTTATTACTAAAATTAGACTCCCACAAAGTCTCATTATTAGCATATTTTGCATTCAACCACTTAGCACTATATGTAGAATTGTTAAGAGTCTCCCAAATTCTTTTGATGCAGAAAGTAGTGTTTATGTCAGACAGTTTTTTCAGCCCCATTCCACCTTCAGATTTAACACTTGTAACTGTTTCCCATGGAACACTACTTTTTTTCCTTTCCAGATAATTTTTTTGCATAGTTGATTGATTTTGTGAATAGTTAAGCTAGGAAGCATAAAACACTGCATCCAAAAACTGACCAAAGGATAAACTACAGCCTTAATCAATTCTATTCTTCCTGGAACTGTAAGAAATTTGCACTCCCAACCTTGCATTCTTTGTAACACTTTGTCAATCAGATGTTTACAATTTGAGTGTTTAATGTATGTCACAGATAGGGGTAACCCAAGATATCTGACAGGTAATTCTCCTTCTTTGATATTCAAAATGTTGAGCACTTGCTCCTTGTTGGTGCAATACTTGTTGAAGAATATTTGGGTTTTAAGGTTGTTCATTTCTAAGCCAGTAACTTTCTTTAATTTCTTGAAACAATTCTTAACAGCTTTAGCTCCAGTTTCAATGGCATTTATGAAAATTAACAGATCATCAGCATAGATTAGATATGTTATGTTGGAATTGTTCTTGATAACTGATTCCACTTTTCCTTTACTGGCTTTAACATCCATTAGCAAAGTGAAATATTCCATGCATAAAGTAAAAAGATAAGGGGATAGGGGATCTCCTTGCCTCAAACCATTTGTGCCATAAAAATATCCCCTATGATATACTTCAATAGATAGTGAAAAACTAGGAGTATTTATCATCTCTTGAATAATGTTCACCCATTTACCTGGAAAGTCCATACTTCTCATCATGTGTAGAATGAAATGTCTGTTGACTGAATCATATGCTTTCTTGAGATCCACTTTTATGCACATTTTGTTGCTCCCATGTTTGTTGAAATTTCTGATGTGTTCATGTGCAATTATAATCCCATCTTTTATCTGTCTGTCTGGTAAGTATGCTGTTTGATTATCTGATATTAGTTCTCTAAGTACACATTTCAATCTGTCACATAACAATTTGGCTAGGATCTTGTATAACATGGAACAACAGGCTATAGATCTGAAATCTGCTATAGATTTAGGGGATTTTACTTTAGGAATTAAGGAAATAATGGTATGGTTTATTTCTCTTACAATTCTGCCATTGTTAAAAGAGGTCTGCATAGCTTTTAAAAGGGTTTTTTTTAATTCATTCCAATGATTTTTGAAGAATTTAGCATTGAAACCATCATAGCCTGGAGCAGTATCATTATGCACACTGAAAATAGCTCTTTTCAAATTCATTTCATCAAATGCAGTATTAAGATATATTTTTCCCCATTCATTTAGTTTCTTTTTTGGAATGATGTTAGGAAACTGAGTCATCATGTTGCCCTTGTTGTATATGTTAACAAAATACTTGACAGCCTCTTCCTCCATCTCTTTTGGAGTTTTGAAAACTTCTCCATTCTCTTTTACTATGTTATGATAGCTATTTACAAATCTTCTATTTGTTTGTTTTGCATAAAAAAATTTGGAACAACTATCATCCCACTTGATCCATTGGCATTTTGATTTTTGTTTGTTATCTATAGCTAGTAACTCCAAACTTTTAGCCAGGTTTCCTTGAGCATCATGCAACTTTTGTGCATTGCAGGAATTATGATCAGATTCTAATGTCTGAAGAGCAATATTGACCTCCTGTTTGTATTTTGAAACTTGTGTTTGTAAATCATTTTTCCTATTGCACCATCTTTTAATTTCCTTTTTGATGTTTTTCTGCATGTGGATTATATTGAATAACTGATTTCCTTCAGGGAACACAAAGTGCTTTTCAACTGCTTCCTTATACCCTTCACACATAATCCAGTGATTCATGAATTTAAATGGTTTTGGACCTTCATGTGTTTGAGTGCAACTGAAGAAAAACATAATAGGTACATGATCACTTGTTGATAGGTCTAAATAATTTGCATGAGATTTTTTAAAAATGTTCATCCATTCCAAATTGCAAAAAAGTCTGTCAATCCTTGTAGCAATATTTTTGGTAGGCCCAGATCTCCATGAGAATTTTACTCCTGAAATACCAATTTCTGTAACTCCTGAAGAGTTAACAAAATTATTAAGCTCCTGAATGTTTTTAATTGACAAATTATTTCCTCCTCTTTTCTCCTTTAAATACCTTACACGGTTGAAATCCCCTATAATACACCATGGAGTGATGAAAGTATTAGCTTCTTTTATCAGTTGTTTCCATAAACTTTTCCTTTCAGATTCAAGATTAAGTGCATAAATGACAGTTATAATGCATTGAGCACCTGCAGTGTTATTTAACATACAAGTAATGTGTTGTTTACTCATAGAAATGACATAACTGCTCCAAATGTCTGAATTGATCATAATCAGTATTCTGCACTTGTGATAAACCTCTATATTACTTATGCATGTCCATTTATTTCTCCAAGATTATATATAAAGTTGTAGTTTATTGCTTCTCAGTTTGTTTTCAAGTAAACAAAAAATGGATGGTTTGTGAGAAGACACTAAATTTTTTACCTCCAACACATGTGCTGCTTTATTAAGTCCCCGCACATTCCAACACAAGACTGACATTATTTGGATGGGTTTGCTTGACTCCTGGTTCTAACAGTGGGAGTCACACTTTCTGGAATCACTTTGCTTTTTTTCCTTTCTTGGATATTTTTGCCTTTTATATCTGCAATTGCTTTTGTGTATTCAGGATTGATAGATGTGAGGTTTTAAGGCATAATGTTGGGCAACTCATCAGGTAACGGGTATGTGTGGTTGATACATGATTGAGATAGAGAAGATTCATCCACATTTGAGTCTGTCATGTCTTTCTGCACCTGAAAAGAATTAAGCACTTCAGTTGTTGGATTAGAGAGTTGAGTATTTAGATTGTTTACAACAGTTTTACTATGACACTCCTTGATACAATTTTTCTCTGATGATGATAAACTGGCTGAGACTTTAGTCGATGACGTCAGAACATTTGGATCCAGAGTATTATTGCTCATAGGCGGTCCTTCTTCAGTGTTTTGAAATTGATCCATATCAGAAATTTGGGAAGAGGAACCCTTTGCAATTGTGGCAGCCATTCTGATATGTGTGACAGGTACTACACAATCTGCTGAATCAGTTAATGGCGAGGCCACAATTGTAATAGCTGGCTCTTTTGACGATCTCTGATCTGTTTCAATATTCACATCATACATATCTGATGGAGAAATATCATTTTCCTTATTTAAAATGCTTGTATTCTGATGTTTCTCAACTGTCACATGATTTTGGACATTTGACCCATCTATTGTGATAACTTCTGTGTTGTTATGTTTTGCTCCTTCTGAAATGACTGACAGAGTTTGCTGATTAATGTTATCTTCTATATTAATTCCCATGCTATTAGTATCATTATTACTGTTTGTAGCTTTTGGTTTCCATTGTTGCGAAAATGATATAGGGCACTCTTTATCCATATGACCAAAACATACACAATTATGACAAATTGGAGGGATAAACTCATGTTCAACATTCTGCATAACAAAATCCCCTCCAGGCAGTTTAATTTGTACTTGACTTTCAAATTGGAATGACGCATCTACCTCAATAAGTATTCTAGCAAAGGATATTCTGCTTCTGTTTCTTGTATGTTCATCCATTGCTATGGGTCTTCCAATTGTGCTAGCAATTTTACATAAAGAAATTTGATTCCAGTATGCAAAATTAAGATTAGGGAACCTCACCCAAATGGGTACGGTTAATAGCAGATCTTTTTCATATTTTATAGAGCTATTCCACTTCTTCATAATAATGAACTTCCCATCCATCAACCATGGACCACCTTCCAGAATTTTGTTACAGTCTTCTTCTAATTCGAATTGAACCAAATAGAAACCATTATCTTTAGCAAAAACTTCAAATTTTCCTTTAGGAAGCCACGTTCTTTTGATATATGCTTTGAAGAACATATAATACGGTCTTTTGCCCACCAAATAAATCAAAATTGAATTAGACCACATTTTCTCTGCATATGATAGTTCCTCCTCTCCAATGACTGCAGTTTTCCTGTCATTGACGATTGCTGGGTTATAGAATTGCAAAGTATCGTCTTGTTTCTTTTCCTTGACCAGATCACTCCAACTTTTAGGAGTAGCTTTAGGATTAATAGGTAACACTCTACGTTGGTTGAAACCATTAGATTTGACTGCCTGATCACGAGATCTGACAAACTCAGATCTAGATCCATCAGAGAACTGCCGAAATGACCTGTTCAATGTACGAGATAAACGTGGATCAGCCTTCTGCTTCCCAGATCCAGTCGCTAGCCTTTTCCTCCTGTTCATCACTGTCGTCCAGCCCCCATCCTCTACATCCTCCCCTCTGAGATCGCCATCTGCTGAAGTCGCCATTAAAATATAAGGATTTTATTAAAATTATTAAAATAGCTTCTTTAATTTCATAAATAAATTCCAAATTCAAATTTGAACCTCCAAATAAACCATTTCAAATTTCCATATATTTCAAAGCTTTATATATTCCTCCATTTCAAAACTAATTCTTTGATAATTCCATATATATAAATTTTAATTACTATTATTTAGATTTGAAACGTTTACTTAATAAATCCATATAATTTAAGTAAAACTTTTAACTTCAAACAACTGGATATACTTTCAATTTGTTTAACTTGATAAATTCATTTATCTCAACTTTATATTCATTAAATTGCTTTAAACCAAATCAAGTTATAAGAATCATATCCATTTAAATCTCCATTTTTATTTAAATTCCAAATCAAAATTTATTCAAGTGCAATTCTTAAATAATTCAATTTAAACCAATTTCATATTTATCTCCCAACTTAAATTTCATTTAAGTCAATTAAAACTCCATATATACACTATCTCAAATTGGTACTAAACCATAGAATATAAAACAATCAAACTCCATTATTAAACTCATTTTTTTTACTAATCAATTTTATACATAACTTAAATTCAAGGATTTAACTTTATATATATATAAAATAATACTTATATAACATCAAAATTTAATATTTATTAAACCGTATATTCCTTTCCAAAACCATAGAAAATCGTTTCAAAATATTATATATAGACCGCGGTGCTTGTATATAATTCTCTATCCTATGGTCAAGTGATACGGATATTTATCATTTCAATTCGTAATTTAAAATAAAATTACGGTTATATATTATTTCAAACTGCAATCCCGAATGAAATAAAAATGCATAATAACTTGCAGTTTTAAAATAATATATAATACAACATCCATTCATCCGTCAACAGATCATACATCCATCACAATCATCATCCAAAACAAACAATAACATCAATAAATAACAATTAATTACTGGCAGTTTATTATTCAATAATAAATAAATTTAACTGGTAGTTTATATGCAATAATAAATTGAATAACAATTTAATTCAAATAAATGCAATTTAATTGAGATGATGATTAAATATATGCCAAACAGTTGTAAATAAATATCAAATCACATCATAAATAAATTTAACAAACATAAGAAATTTTAGAAGTTGTGAGTGGGTTAAAACACTCACCTTTTGAATTTAAATTGAATTCAAATCCAATTTAAACTCAAAAATTGAACAGTCTCAGAATTCATCCAAACTAGCGCCAAAGTGTCCGGAATTTTATTACCATCCTAACAAAAAAATAGCGCGTGAAACGGAGTTCGTACGCAAAAGTTATATCGGTTAGAGCCATTGAAAATTTATTTTAAAAATAAAATAAAACAAATAACAAAACCTCACCAACAACACTGCCATGTCACCACGAAAATTCACGCGCACGCTACAGCCTCGTTCGAAACCCAAAACACGCACGTACGAACCCTAGCGCCACCACACCTTGCTGCTTCCATAGCCCCAACCAAGTCGATCAACCATTACCCCCACGCTGCCCAATCCGAGTCGCCCCTCCCTGACCTCGACGTCGATTTCGGTCGCCAAACGAGGCCGCCACCGTGAAAAAAATGCGCCCCTTCCAAGGGCAAACCAGCTGACTCCGACCACCAATAGCAAAAACGAACGGCACCGATGCGAGCTGCACCTCCTCCTCTACCCAACGGCATTCCCCGATCGACAAACGGTCGCGATCCACCATTGGATCGTCGAAAATCCAACATGAACGACCGCTGTTCAATCTCGATTTCTGGGCACATCGAAACTCGAATCGAAAAACAAATTACACCAGAACATTATGCACTTCGAGAGGTTTAACATATATTTTTTCTGAATTTTTCTGAGGAGTTTGGATTTTTGAAGTTGATTTTTGGATTGGAATTTGAATTGGATAGATTAGGGTTTACAGCCAATGAAGAAGAGGAGCATAAAAGTTTCTGTACGTATAGAAATGAGCAATAGGGGCTGCTAGGGTTTTTAACGGGATTTATATAGGTAGGTCAGAAATTGGAATGGATGGCTAAGGTTGGATATACGCGCTAACGCCAAAGTAGCCCAAAAAGCCCGTTTCGACTCCGGAATAAAATTGGGTCAACCCATATATCAAAATAGATGTTTTAAAATATTATAAATGTAATGGAAAAGGTTTCAGGTTCAAATTGCATCGTATGAAGAAGTTATGATAAAATCAATATTTTTCAAATTGATTTCAATCAATATCATTGATTTCAAGGCGTTTCACGTTCGTAGGATCAAACGACAAGTCCGATCGTTACGAAACTTAAAATCCTACACTAATTCACTGTTACAGATCCTATGAAACTTGTTTCGTGGAAATCCGAGTTAGTGGCCAAAATGGCTATTTTTATATTAATTAAATAAATTTAAAATAAATTAATTAAATCAAATTTCCCATTTAAATTCTAAAATTGACAATCTTTATCACAGTATGATTCTTAATCATTCATACAAAATTTAAAAAAAGTTTAGATGTCAATTTAAAGTTGATAAATCTATCAATTGCAGTGTCAAATCTTCAATTTCATTATATTCAAAACTAGAAATTAAATTCCCAAAAATTCTATTAAATTAAATAATCGATCATTATTCCATCCATAAATTTTAAATAGATGGATTTAATATTGGATTCAAAATCCATTATTTTAATATTCTTAGATTTCATTTAAATCTCTATTAACGTAATATTTAGATGTTTAATTTCATTTATTTTCAATTTAATAAATCCAGTTATTTATAATTACCTACAATACATTGCTTTAAACCTGATTTCAATCCTTCCATTCTCTATTAAACCTTTCTATAATCATAGTTAATATTTGTTTTACATTCATTACATTGATGCTCTCATTCCATCCTTTATTTATTGACTATCATATTTCCCTTTACTATATTTTGGTCAATTTCACACGTTATTTGAAATTAAAGTCCCAATTAAACTTATCTATATTTGATTTCATTCCTACATTACATCACTTATTGTTTTACAAATAAACTACATTGCAATCCATCCTATTTCCTTTATATCTGGTGACTATTGCCTTAAATTCTCATTAATATGCATTAAGGTTCATTAAATTCTAATTGACTCCCATTTTAATTATTACATTAATTACTATCCTTACTTCCAATTTCAATAATTCAGAAATTACCAATTTTATTTTCAATAATCCCATTTAATAGACTTTCCATTCTATTATTCAATCAATTGCCCTATTAGGGATACTATTGCCTCATTGAATCAATTATCAATTTATGGGAAGAATTATTATTGGCTTACTCTTATTACATTACCAATTACCATCTTATTCAAGTTTCCAATTAATGTAGAAATAAATTTCATTCACTTACAAATAAATTCATTTATTATAGATTTCCTTCCAATTAATTTAAAATTGATTTCTATAAATTGATTTGATTGCCAAATATATATACATTAATTACTATTAAATGTCCTCAATAATTTATTTACTTGGTTTCCAACTTC
The DNA here is from genome assembly GCA_030765085.1 of Allium cepa. Lineage (NCBI taxonomy): Eukaryota > Viridiplantae > Streptophyta > Magnoliopsida > Asparagales > Amaryllidaceae > Allium > Allium cepa. The sequence continues at coordinate 793,779,729 of CM060938.1, read as the reverse complement.
TATTTCATCAATTACTGCCTTATAACTAAACTTAAGCTTCTCTTCAATTTACATTCACCTTTCCGTTATTATGTTAATTGTCATTAACCCTATATTATTTCATTAAATAAATTCATTAATTGTCATTCATTCAACCTATTAATTATTAACCCAAATTATCACTGTTACGTTTTAATTTACATATTATTTCATTAATAAGTTATGCAAATTTATTTCTCCAAATATTAAATCACCAAGACTTAAGTGATTTACCATTTACATTACTTTTTCCTAACGTTTGCTTCATTATAAATTACAAAATTTTTGTTTCCTTAAAAATTTAATTACTCAATTTTAATTAAATAACCAACTTAATTATTAAAATTTTACGGGTCGTTACACTCTCCCCCACTCAAAACTTTTCATCCCCGAAAAGGAAAAAGAAGGGAAAAGAAAGAATTGAGTAAACAGTACATCTTATTCAAAAATATTACATATGTAAACAAATAAATTTACAAAACAAATTAATTTAAATAAATATACTAATTTATACCCATTATATCGTTTTATACTTAAAGTAATAAAGTTTGAAAAAATATTTTCAAAAATTTTCTAAGTCCAAAATTTCCAAAAAATTTCGGCAGAGTCTCCTTTGTACAGAGAGGCTCGGTAGAAAATATAATATAAATATAACAATATATACATATATTTCAAAATAATATATCCCAACGACGGGAAAAAAAAATATAATAACGCTATAAACCGTAATTCGAAAACGTACCTATTTGTCGGGCAATTTACGCTTAATTATGAAACTAAAAGCAGTAGCAATAGCTTCCATAACCTCTATTTCACTTATATAATCCAAAAAGATTAACAATTATATAAACTGAAATATTTAACTTGTTTCAATCAATAACAAATAAATCAATACCACCAACAACCACTTGCAACAAGGCATACAACCATCACATAAAAATCAACATAAATCAAACCTCCATTCATATCAAACAACAAATAGTTGTTCAGGTTCAAAAATTTAAATTGTATGGAATAAAAATAAACTACTAAGTGTACCCTTTACTCAACAGTCTGAGGCGAAACTAAATAGATTATTCATACATCCAAATAAATTTAAAGTATCCATGCCCAAACAACCATAAACCAACAAACAATGATTTCAAACGACAGATCAATTTCATTCTTTTTATTTCATTTCTTAGCATTTACTGTTTGGTTTCTCTTACAGTTTCATTTACTTTTATTCATTTCTAACAAAATCTCATTTCACTTATTCATAACATAAAATTTTCTTTTATTATATTACATTCGTTTATTCACTGTTTAATTTCATGTTCTTAAGTTTTCAATCTTTTATTTATATTATTTATCTTTCTATTATATTTTATTAGAAGCAATTTCAATTATACCAAAGTTTATACCACTAGAACAACAAATTCTTATTTATTAAAGAATTTCATCAATTACTTTCCTTACCTCAAATTTATTACTTGTATAATGTCTATTACATCTTCTTATTAACATTTCAACTTTTTACATCCTTTGGTAAGTTGTATATATGTTTAAAGAATGCAAATGAAACTTATGCAAGTTTTTCCTCATTTCTTTTAATTTAATCTAATGTTCAATAATTACATCTTTTCTTTTATAAGTTACAATTTCAACTTTCTTGTTATTTCATTTATAACCTATCCTTTAATTTATTTTTATTTATAACTTAGCATTAAATCTCTTATTTTCTTTAGAGGTTTCAATTATTAGTTACTTACGTTCAAATTCACTACAATAACTGAAACTATTAATTAATGGAAACTTAAGAATTTAAATACCGGGTTAATTTCAAATCATTTTAAAATAATAGATAAATGTATATACTTACACTTTATATATCCAATTATATTTAAAACAATTTAAAAATTTATATTTGGTTTATCAAATAAATCTGCAGCAAACTACTACAGTGGCCTTCCCACTTCGAAACTCGAAAATGAACATCGATGATGCGTGCACTCATCACCTAAATTATTTTCCAGCGACAAAGAGGGGAGTATAGAACTTATTTCTTTTCCAAATTTCTTTTAAAACATTTCTTTCAAATTATATTGAAATATTTATATCAGAAATTACTTCTAAAATATTATTATTATATTCCAAAATCATTTGAAAGAAATTTTCAAAACCCTGGAACTTAAGCTCTAAATTTCCAATTTGATTTATTTTATTTTAAATCTTATTTCACTGTTATTTATAAATTTTATTAACTAAGTAGGATGGAACCTACAAAAAATCTAGCGGAACATTGTTTTGTATCCGCTAACCTTTTATTCAAAATGATTTTTCAAAATTATATCTTGTTTTCAAAATGATTTCAAAACCTTCCTTTTAAAAGCATCAAAAACATCTAACCTGATTTTAAATAATTTTAGCCTCAAAATCATCTTTAATTTCAGAGTCAAATTACTCCTGATTTTAAACTATCTTTTAATATAATATATTTAACTTTTAAATATTTATACTTTGATTTAAATATAAAATTATAGTTAAATTCTATATATATTATTCTCTATGTTTACTTATGAATTTTAACTGTAGTCAAGTATATTTATAAAGTTTAAAATAGTTTTAATATAAGATAAAGGTTATTTTCAAAGAAAATCAAATCATCAAAAAATGCTTTGGGATGTCAACATACTCATGATGACCATGTCGACATGGTGTCAGTTGAGTTCAAAATTTCAATTTTAAAAAAAGCGTCTATTCGCCATAACTCTTCACGAATGGACATGACTGTTGTTCTACTATAAATAGGAGTCAGTTTCAACGAATTTTATATCAGATTTTTTGGTTTTTCACTCCTCTTCTTCTTCCATTTTTCTTAATACATATTCTTACCATTACTCTTTCGAAATCTACATTGAATCGAACTCGATCATTCGTAGTTTGATTCTCTATCACTATCTCAAAAAGATTTAGTAATTATTTATAAACATTATTCACCCCCCTATAGTGTTAATCCTAGCCTTAAGATCCGTAATCCGCATTTCTCACAAATCTAAGATTTCAGTATCCACCTCAAGTACAGCAGCCTGAACCCTTAAATTATTACCCATATGCACCTCCAGCCATAACAATCCCAACCCCAAGGCCAAAAACCACTAATGCTGCATCAGGAAACGCTGCGTCTCCACCAAGAAATGTTGTACCACCACCAAGAAATGTTCTTCCACAACCTAGAATTGCTCCAGACTTCATAAATTCCCCATTATGCCTACCTGAACCTCAACAAGCACCCAGAGAGCATTATTCCACCATAAACTACTACAACCCCTATCCTAATTCATACCCTACAATGAAACTAGACTATCCAGTGTTCTCTAATGAAGGGAAAGTGACAAACCGTTTGAGGAAGGTTGAGCAGTACTTCAATTTTCATCAAATAGGAGAAAGATTTTGGGTGGAATTTTGTTCATTTTATCTCAATAAGGAGCCAATGCGATGGTGTAACATCCCGCCTTTTCGCACGCTTTAAATCGACACACATGCCAATTCAAACCATACGGAAGGGCGGATTGTTATGGGGTAAATAAGAAAAATCAGAGAAAGAAAAAGAACAAAACAGAATCTTGCAGCGGAATGATAAAATATAATAATCAGATATACAGTTCATGAAGCTGTTTTATAAAATATTCGATTATACTTATACAATACATATCAGAGTTGCACATACCAACGAATAATAATTTATGCAGCGGAATTAAAGAGTGTAGTGGAATAATATAGTAGATAATAGTACTACAAATCTTCGTCTTCGTCCTCCAGAATAAAATCATTGATCCTGAAATGCTCGGACTGACCCGAGCGAATTAAAAAGACAAAACACTCGAGTCAGAACTAAAAGATCTTATGTAAGTTAAATCAACTGAAATAAATATGAGTGTAACGATGTGGGAGATGTTTACGGGGTTTGACATCTCCTATCCAGTGTCTAATGTGAGTGCAGTTACTTAAGAGATGCTCGGGATTCACATCTCCTAAGGATCCGTTAAACTATTTACTATGTAGTAATATTTCGCTATTATAATAATGTCTATTATAAAATAAACTTACTTTTAAATAGCGTTAAGGAGTTACCCAATCTCCCCTTTAACATAATAATAGTCCCAGTAGTCCATCCAATATCATACTCACTCTTGATCGGGAAGCCGCCAGAGGATACCACACGGGCTACGGGAGAAAACCAAACTCGTACAAGGCGCGATAGGGTAGGTGACACGGCACAACTAGGCAATGCCAGGATAGATATACCAATTACGCATCCGGGCTGGTGGTAACGCGTAGCAGCTACTACCGCCCACCTCGAACAACACCTTCAAAATCAAAAATCAAAAGTGGCCACCGAATCAAATCCAAATGTCAGAGTATAATATCGAAGGAGTGCGTCCGATTAGAGGAATGACCTCATTGGCCCGAGAATCACTCTTGTATTAGCCACTTTATTCCAACTCACGGGAGTCGGGTCCACGTATTTACCTCAAAGGAAACGCCGCCACCATCCTACTTCATTCTGGAATCTCCACCGCGTACACGGTTGTTAAAGTGGTTTTCGGAGTTGGCAGAGAGTATGACAACTTCCGATCCCGGTCTCTTCAACAACCAAACGTTACTATAACACCACGGTCAATTTAAAATAATTATACTTCAAAACAAGAATAAATATTTCATTTCAAAACCATTAAAATACGATATCATTTTCGTTTTAAAACCCAAATCAATATGATAACATTTTTATTTCAAATATATCATTTTTATAAAATCATAACACTTTCAAATCTATATACCTTGAAACCCTTAGCTTTGAAACATAACTTAAATGGTTTAAATATTAAATTACTTTATATAATAAAATAGCTTCTTTAATTTCATAAATAAATTCCAAATTCAAATTTCAACCTCCAAATAAACCATTTCAAATTTCCATATATTTCAAAGCTTTTAGTTTTCCCCCATTTCAAAACTAATTCTTTGATAATTCCATATATATCAAATTCAATTGCTATTATTTAGATTTGACACGTTTACTTAATAAATCCCATATAATTTAAGTAAAACTTTTAACTTCAAACAACCGGATATTCTTTCAATTTATTTAACCTGATAAATTCATTTATCTCAACTTTATATTCATTTAAATTACTTTAAACCAAATCAAGTTATAAGAATCATATCCATTTAAATCTCCATTTTTATTTAAATTCCAGATCAAAATTTATTCAAGTGCAATTCTTAAATAATTCAATTTAAACCAATTTCATATTTATCTCCCAACTTAAATTTCATTTAAGTCAATTAAAACTCCATATATACAATATCTCAAATTGGTACTAAACCATAGAATATAAAACAATCAAACTACATTATTAAACTCATTTTTTTACTAATCAATTTTATACATAACTTAAATTCAAGGATTTAACTTTATATATATATATATATATATATAATAATACTTATATAACTTCAAAATTTAATATTTATTAAACCGTATATTCCTTTCCAAAACCATAGAAAATCATTTCAAAATATTATATATAGACCAGGGTGCTTGTATATAATTCTCTATCCTATGGTCAAGTGATACGGATATTTATCATTTCAATCCGTAATTTAAAATAAAATTACGGTTATATATTATTTCAAACTGCAATCCCGAATAAAATAAAAATGCATAATAACTTGCAGTTTTAAAATAATATATAATACAACATCCATTCATCCGTCAACAGATCATACATCCATCACAATCATCATCCAAAACAAACAATAACATCAATAAATAACAATTAATTACTGGCAGTTTATTATTCAATAATAAATAAATTTAACCGGCAGTTTATATGCAATAATAAATTGAATAACAATTTAATTCAAATAAATGCAATTTAATTGAGATGATGATTAAATATATGCCAAACAGTTGTAAATAAATATCAAATCACATCATAAATAAATTTAACAAACATAAGAAATTTTAGAAGTTGTGAGTGGGTTAAAACACTCACCTTTTGAATTTAAATTGAATTCAAATCCAATTTAAACTCAAAAATTGAACAGTCTCAGAATTCATCCAAACTAGCGCCAAAGTGTCCGGAATTTTATTACCATACTAACAAAAAAGCAGCGCGTGAAACGGAGTTCGTACGCAAAAGTTATATCGGTTAGAGCCATTGAAAATTTAATTTAAAAATAAAATAAAACAAATAACAAAACCTCACCAACAACACTGCCATGTCACCACAAAAATTCACGCGCACGCTACAGCCTCGTTCGAAACCCAAAACACGCACGTACGAACCCTAGCGCCACCACACCTTGCCGCTTCCACAGCCCCAACCAAGTCGATCAACCATCACCCCCACGCTGCCCAATCCGAGTCGCCCCTCCCTGACCTCGACGTCGATTTCGGTCGCCAAACGAGGCCGCCACCGTGACAAAAATGCGCCCCTTCCAACCGCAAACCAGCTGACTCCGACCACCAATAGCAAAAACGAACGGCACCGATGCGAGCTACACCTCCTCCTCTACGCAACGGCATTCCCCAATCGACAAACGGTCGCGATCCACCGTTAGATTGTCGAAAATCCAACATGAACGACCGCGGTTCAATCTCGATTTCTGGGCGCACCGAAACCCGAATCGAAAAACAAATTACACCAGAACATTATGCACTTCGAGAGCTTTAAGATATATTTTTTCTGAATTTTTCTGAGGAGTTTGGATTTTTGAAGTTGATTTTTGGATTGGAATTTGAATTGGATAGATTAGGGTTTACAGCCATTGAAGAAGAGGAGCACAAAAGTTTATGTACGTATAGAAATGAGGAATAGGGGCTGCTAGGGTTTTTAACGGGGTTTATATAGGTAGGTCAGAAATTGGAATGGATGGCTAAGGTTGGATATACGCGCTAACGCCAAAGTGGCCCAAAAAGCCCGTTTCGACTTCGGAATAAAACTAGGTCAACCCATATATCAAAATAGATGTTTTAAAATATTATAAATGTAATGGAAAAGTTTCAGGTTCAAATTGCATCGTATGAAGAAGTTATGCTAAAATCAATATTTTTCAAATTGATTTCAATCAATATCATTGATTTCAAGGCGTTTCACGTTCGTAAGATCAAACGACAAGTCCGATCGTTACGAAACTTGAAATCCTACACTAATTCACTGTTACGGATCCGATGAAACTTGTTTCGTGGAAATCCGAGTTAGTGGCCAAAATGGCTATTTTTATATTAATTAAATAAATTTAAAATAAATTAATTAAATCAAATTTCCCATTTAAATTCTAAAATTGACAATCTTTATCACTTTATGATTCTTAATCATTCATACAAATTTTTAAAAAAGTTTAGATGCCAATTTAAAGTTGATAAATCTATCAATTGCAGTGCCAAATTTTCAATTTCATTATATTCAAAATTAGAAATTAAATTCCCAAAAATTCTATTAAATTAAATAATCGATCATTATTCCATCCATAAATTTTAAATAGATGGATTTAATATTGGATTCAAAATCCATTATTTTAATATTCTTAGATTTCATTTAAATCTCTATTAACGTAATATTTAGATGTTTAATTTCATTTATTTTCAATTTAATAAATCCAGTTATTTATAATTACCTACAATACATTGCTTTAAACTTGATTTCAATCCTTCCATTCTCTATTAAACCTTTCTATAATCATAGTTAATATTTATTTTACATTCATTACATTGATGCTCTCATTCCATCTTTTATTTATTGACTATCATATTTCCCTTTACTATATTTTGGTCAATTTCACACGTTATTTGAAATTAAAGTCTCAATTAAACTTATCTATATTTGATTTCATTCCTACATTACATCACTTATTGTTTGACAAATAAACTACATTGCAATCCATCCTATTTCCTTCATATCTGGTGACTATTGCCTTAAATTCTCATAAATATGCATTAAGGTTCATTAAATTCTAATTGACTCCCATTTTAATTATTACGTTAATTACTATCCTTACTTCCAATTTCAATAATTCAGAAATTACCAATTTTATTTTCAATAATCCCATTTAATAGACTTTCCATTCTATTATTCAATCAATTGCCCTATTAGGGATACTATTACCTCATTGAATCAATTATCAATTTACGGGAAGAATTATTATTGGCTTACTCTTATTACATTACCAATTACCATCTTACTCAAATTTCCAATTAATGTAGAAATAAATTTCATTCACTTACAAATAAATTCATTTATTATAGATTTCCTTCCAATTAATTTAAAATTGATTTCTATAAATTGATTTGATTGCCAAATATATATACATTAATTACTATTAAATGTCCTCAATAATTTATTTACTTGGTTTCCAACTTCTATTTCATCAATTACTGCCTTATAACTAAACTTAAGCTTCTCTTCAATTTACATTCACCTTTCCGTTATTATGTTAATTGTCATTAACCCTATATTATTTCATTAAATAAATTCATTAATTGTCATTCATTCAACCCATTAATTATTAACCCAAATTATCACTGTTACGTTTTAATTTACATATTATTTCATTAATAAGTTATGCAAATTTATTTCTCCAAATATTAAATCACCAAGACTTAAGTGATTTACCATTTACATTACTTTTTCCTAACGTTTGCTTCATTATAAATTACAAAATTTTTGTTTCCTTAAAAATTTAATTACTCAATTTTAATTAAATAACCAACTTAATTATTAAAATTTTACGGGTCGTTACACTCTCCCCCACTCAAAACTTTTCATCCCCGAAAAGGAAAAAGAAGGGAAAAGAAAGAATTGAGTAAACAGTACATCTTATTCAAAAATATTACATATGCAAACAAATAAATTTACAAAACAATTTAATTTAAATAAATATACTAATTTATACCCATTATATCTTTTTATACTTAAAGTAATAAAGTTTGAAAAAATATTTTCAAAAATTTTCTAAGTCCAAAATTTTTAAAAAATTTCGGCAGAGTCTCCTTTGTACAGAGAGGCTCGGTAGAAAATATAATATAAATATAACAATATATACATATATTTCAAAATAATATATCCCAACGACGGGAAAAAATTATATAATAACGCTATAAACCGTAATCCGAAAACGTACCTATTTGTCGGGCAATTTACACTTAATTATGAAACCAAAAGCAGTAGCAATTGCTTCCATAACCTGTATTTCACTTATATAATCCAAAAAGATTAACAATTATATAAACTGAAATATTTAACTTGTTTCAATCAATAACAAATAAATCAATACCACCAACAACCACTTGCAACAAGGCATACAAACATCACATAAAAATCAATAAAAATCAAACCTCCATTCATATAAAACAACAAATAGTTGTTCAGGTTCAAAAATTTAAATTGTACGGAATGAAAATAAACTACTAAGTGTACCCTTCACTCAATAGTCTGAGGTGAAACTAAATAGATTATTCATACATCCAAACAAATTTAAAGTATCCTTGCCCAAACAACCATAAACCAACAAACAACGATTTCAAATGACAGATCAATTTCATTCTTTTTATTTCATTTCTTAGCATTACTGTTTGGTTTCTCTTACAGTTTCATTTACTTTTATTCATTTCTAACAAAATCTCATTTCACTTATTCATAACATGAAATTTTCTTTTATTATATTACATTCGTTTATTCACTGTTTAATTTCATGTTCTTAAGTTTTCAATCTTTTATTTATATTATTTATCTTTCTATTATATTTTATTACAAGCAATTTCAGTTATACCAAAGTTTATACCACTAGAACAACAAATTCTTATTTATTAAAGAATTTCATCAATTACTTTCCTTACCTCAAATTTATAACTTGTATAATGTCTATTACATCTTGTTATTAACATTTCAACTTTTTACATCCTTTGGTAAGTTGTATATATGTTTAAAGAATGCAAATGAAATTTATGCAAGTTTTTCCTCATTTTTTTTAATTTAATCCATTGTTCAATAATTACATCTTTTCTTTTATAAGTTACAATTTCAACTTTCTTGTTATTTCATTTATAACCTATCCTTTAATTTATTTTTATTTATAACTTAGCATTAAATCTTTTATTTCCTTTAGAGGTTTCAATTATTAGTTACTTACGTTCAAATTCACTACAATAACTGAAACTATTAATTAATGGAAACTTAAGAATTTAAATACCGGGTTAATTTCAAATCATTTTAAAATAATAGATAAATGTATATACTTACACTTTATATATCCAATTATATTTAAAACAATTTAAAAATTTATATTTGGTTTATCAAATAAATCTGCAATAAACTACTACAGTGGCCTTCCCACTTCGAAACTCGAAAATGAACATCGATGATGCGTGCACTCATCACCTAAATTATTTTCCAGCGACAGAGAGGGGGTACAGAACTTATTTCTTTTCCAAATTTCTTTTAAAACATTTCTTTCAAATTATATTGAAATATTTATATCAGAAAATACTTCTAAAATATTATTATTATATTCCAAAATCATTTGAAAGAAATTTTCAAAACCCCGGAACTTAAGCTCTAAATTTCCAATTTGATTTATTTTATTTTAAATCTTATTTCACTGTTATTTATAAATTTTATTATCTAACAACCAATATATTGCAACCAAATATGTGTATATATATATATATCATTTAAAATTTATTTATATATAGAAAATATAATAGGCAAAATTATTTCATTCACCTATATTAAAACCAAATATTATGTCGGTTTGTCCTATTAAGTGTTTAGAAATCCCTATTGATGTCATAGCGTTCCATGCACCAACCAAATTTTATAAATACGAAACGGAACAGATTAACACAATGTTAAAACCTTTTATAACACTAACAAATATGCTCTCTCATATATATATACCCTCAATGACTCCCATAGGGTATTACTACCCAATTAATGACGAGTCGGACCCCACAAAGCTAAGGTTTATCGCTAAACCAAAGCTCTGATACCAGATGCAACATCCCGCCTTTTCGTACGCTTTAAATCGACACACATGCCAATTCAAACCATACGGAAGGACAGATTGTTATTAGGTAAATAAGAAAAAACAGAGAAAGAAAAAGAACAAAACAGAATCTTGTAGAGGAATGATAAAATATAATAATCAAATATACAGTTCATGAAGCTATTTTACAAAATATTCGATTATACTTATACAATACATATCAGAGATGCACATACCAACGAATAATAATTTATGCAGCAGAATTAAATAGTGTAGTGGAATAATATAGTAGATAATAGTACTATAAATCTTCGTCTTCGTCCTCCAGAATAAAATCATCGATCCTGAAATGCTCGGACTGACCCGAGCGAATTAAAAAGACAAAACACTCGAGTCAGAACTAAAAGATCTTATGTAAGTTAAATCAACTGAAAAAATATGAGTGTAACAGCGTCAGAGATGTTTACGGGGTTTGACATCTCCTATCCAGTGTCTAACGTGAGTGCAGTAACTTAAGAGATGCTCGGGACTCACATCTCCTAAGGATACGTTAAACTATTTACTATGTAGTAATATTTCGCTATTATAATAATGTCTATTATAAAATAAACTTACTTTTAAATAGCGTTAAGGAGTTACCCAATCTCCCCCTTAACACAATAATAGTCCTAGTAGTCCATCCAATATCATAGTCCCTCCTGATCGGGAAGCCACCAAGGATACCACACGGGCTACGGGAGAAAACCAAACTCGTACAAGGCGCGATAGGATAGGTGACAAGGCACAACTAGGCAATGCCAGGGTAGATATACAAATTACGCATCCGGATTGGTGGTAACGCGTAGCTGCTACTACCGCCCACCTCGAACAACACCCCTAAAATCAAAAATCAAAAGTGGCCAACGAATCAAATCCAAATGTCAGAGTATAATATCGAATGAGTGCGTCCGATCAGAGGAATGACCTCATTGGCCCGAGAATCGCACCTGTTTTAGCCACTTTATGCCAACTCACGGGAGTCGGGTACACGTATTTACCTCAAAGGAAATGCCGTCACCATCGTACTTCATTCTGGAATCTCCACCGCGTACACGGTTGTTAAAGTGGTTTTTGGAGTTGGTAGAGAGTATGACAACTTCCGATCTCAGTCTCTTCAACAACCAAACGTTATTATAACACCGCGGTCAATTTAAAATAATTATACTTCAAAATCAGAATAAATATTTCATTTCAAAACCATTAAAATACGATATCATTTTCTTTTTAAAACCCAAATCAATATATATCACTTTTATTTCAAATATATCCTTTTCATAAAATCATAACACTTTCAAATCTATATACCTTGAAACCCTTAGCTTTGAAACATAATTTCAATTGCTTAAATGGTTTAAATATTAAATTACTTTATATAATAAAATAGCTTATTTAATTTCATAAATAAATTCCAAATTCAAATTTCAACCTCCAAATAAACCATTTCAAATTTCCATATATTTCAAAGCTTTTAGTTTTCCCCCATTTCAAAACTAATTCTTTGATAATTCCATATATATCAAATTCAATTGCTATTATTTAGATTTGACACGTTTACTTAATAAATCCCATATAATTTAAGTAAAACTTTTAACTTCAAACAACCGGATATTCTTTAAATTTATTTAACTTGATAAATTCATTTATCTCAACTTTATATTCATTTAAATTACTTTAAACCAAATCAAGTTATAAGAATCATATCCATTTAAATCTCCATTTTTATTTAAATTCCAGACCGAAATTTATTTAAATGCAATTCTTAAATAATTCAATTTAAACCAATTTCTTATTTATCTCCCAACTTAAATTTCATTTAAGTGAATTAAAACTCTATATATACAATATCTCAAATAGGTACTAAACCATAGAATATAAAACAATCAAACTCCATTATTAAACTCATTTTTTTTACGAATCAATTTTATACATAGCTTAAATTCCAGGATTTAACTATATATATATAATACTTATATAACATCAAAATTTGATATTTATTAAACCGTATATTCCTTTCCAAAACCATAGAAAATCATTTCAAAATATTATATATATAGACCGCGGTGCCTGTATATAATTCTCTATCCTATGGTCAAGTGATACAGATATTTATCATTTCAATCCGTAATTTAAAATAAAATTACGGTTATATATCATTTCAAACCGCAATCCCGAATAAAATAAAAATGCATAATAACTTGCAGTTTTAAAATAATATATAATACAACATCCATTCATCCATCAACAGATCATACATCCATCCAATTCATCATCCAAAACAAACAATAACATCAGTAAATAACAATTAATTACTGGCAGTTTATTATTCAATAACAAATAAATTTAAATGGCAGTTTATATGCAATAATAAATTTAATAACAATTTAATTCAAATAAATGCAACTTAATTGAGATGATGATTAAATATATGTCAAACAGTTGTAAATAAATATCAAATCACATCATAAATAAATTTAACAAACATAAGAAATTTTAGAAGTTGTGAGTGGGTTAAAACACTCACCTTTTGAATTTAAATTGAATTCAAATCCAATTTAGACTCAAAAATTAGACAGTCTCAGAATTCGTCTAAACCAGCGCCAAAGTGTCCAGAATTTTATTACCATCCTAACAAAAAAATCGCGCATGAAACGGAGTTCGTACGCAAAAGTTATATCAGTTAGAGTCATTGAAAATTAAATTTAAAAATAAAATAAAACAAATAACAAAACCTCACCAACAACACTGCCACGTCACCACGAAAATTCACACGCACGCTACAGCCTCGTTCGAAACCCAAAACACGCCCGTAGGAACCCTAGCGTCGCCACTCCTTGCCGCTTCCACGGCCCCAACCAAGTCGATCAACCATCACCCCATGCTGCCTAATCCGGGTCGCCCCCCCGACCTCGGCGTCGATTCCGGTCGCCAAACGAGGCCGCCACCGTGACAAAAACGCGCCCCCTTCCAAGCGCAAACTAGCCGACTCCGACCACCAATAGCAAAAACGAACGGCACTGATGCGAGCTGCACCTCCTCCTCTACCCAACGGCATTCCCCGATCGACAAATGGTCGCCGATCCACCCTTAGATCGTCGAAAATCCAACATGAACGACCTCGGTTCAATCTCGATTTCTAGGCACATCGAAACTCGAATCGAAAAACGAATTACACCAGAACATTACACACTTCGAGGGCTTCAACGTATATTTTTTCTGAATTTGTTTGAGGATTTTGGATTTTTGAAGTTGATTTTTGGATTGGAATTTGAATTGGATAGATTATGGTTTAGAGCCATTGAAGAAGAAGAGCACAGAAGTTTCTGTATGTATAGAAATGAGGAATATGGGCTGGTAGGGTTTTTAATGGAGTTTATATAGGTAGGTCAGAAATTAGAATAGATGGATAAGGTTGGATATACGCGCTAACGCCAAAGTGGCCCAGGAAGCCCGTTTCGACTCCAGAATAAAATTGGGTCAACCCATATATCAAAATAGATGTTTTAAAATATTTTAAACGCAATGGAAAAGGTTTTAGGTTCAAATTGCATCGTATGAAGAAGTTATGCTAAAATTAATATTTTTCAAATTGATTTAAATTGATTTCAATTGATTTCAGTATCATTGATTTCAAGGCGTTTCATGTTCGTACGACCAAACGACAAGTCCGATCGTTATGAAACTTGAAATCAATACACTAATTCACTGTTACGGATCCGATGAAACTTTTTTTGTCGAAATCCGAGTCAGTGGCCAAAATGGCTATTTTTATACTAATTAAGTAAATTTAAAATAAATTAATTAAATCAAATTTTCCATTTAAATTCTAAAATTGACAATCTTTATCACTTTATAGTTCTTAATCATTTATACAAAATTTAAATAGTTTAGGTGTCAATTTAAAGTTGATAAATCTATCAATTGCAGTGTCAAATCTTCAATTTCATTACATTCAAAATTATAAATTAAATTCCCAAAAATTCTATTAAATTAAATAAATCAATGATTATTCCATCCATAAATTTTAAATAGATGGATTTAATATTGGATTCAAAATCCATTATTTTAATATTCTTAGATTTCATTTAAATCTCTATTAACGTAATATTTAGATGTTTAATTTCATTTATTTTCAATTTAATAAATCCAATTATTTATAATTACCTACAATACATTGCTTTAAACCTGATTTCAATCCTTCCATTCTCTATTAAACCTTTCTATAATCATAGTTAATATTTGTTTTACATTCATTACATTGATGCTCTCATTCCATCCTTTATTTATTGACTATCATATTTCCCTTTACTATATTTTGGTCAATTTCACACGTTATTTGAAATTAAAGTCTCAATTAAACTTATCTATATTTGATTTCATTCCTACATTACATCACTTATTGTTTTACAAATAAACTACATTGCAATCCATCATATTTCCTTCATATCTGGTGACTATTGTCTTAAATTCTCATTAATATACATTAAGGTTCATTAAATTCTAATTGACTCCCATTTTAATTATTAGAATAATTACTATCCTTACTTTCAATTCCATTAATTCAGAAATTACCAATTTTATTTTCAATAATCACATTTAATAGACTTTCCATTCTATTATTCAATCAAATTGCCCTATTAGGGATAGTATTACCATATTGAATCAATTATCAATTTATGGAAAGAATTATTATTGGCTTACTCTTATTACATTACCAATTACCATCTTATTCAAATTTCCAATTAATATGGAAATAAATTTCATTCACTTACAAATAAATTCATTTATTATAGATTTCTTTCCAATTAATTTAAAATTGATTTGATTGCCAATTATATATACATTAATTACTATTAAATGTCCTCAATAATTTATTTACTTGGTTTCCAACTTCTATTTCATCAATTACTGCGTTATAAATAAACTTACGCTTCTCTTCAATTTACATTCACCTTTCCGTTATTATATTAATTGTCATTAACCCTATATTATTTCATTACATAAATTCATTAATTGTCATTCATTCAACCCATTAATTATTAACCCAAATTATCACTGTTACGTTTTAATTTACATATTATTTCATTAATAAGTTATGCAAATTTATTTCTCCAAATATTAAATCACCAAGACTTAAGTGATTTACCATTTACATTACTTTTTCTTAATGTTTGCTTCATTATAAATTACAAAAATTTTGTTTACTTAAAAATTTAATTACTCAATTTTAATTAAATAACCAACTTAATCATTAAAATTTTACGGGTCGTTACAGATGGTACAACCGGTATACAAAGAGTGTGCAAAATCACAGGTCATGGCAAGTATTCAAGGAAGAAATTATACTTAGATTTAATCACGATGAGATGGAGATGTCATATGAAGCATTAGCAGGATCAATTTCATCTTATGCCCAAGGTTTGCAGCAAATCAAAAATCAGACTGCTGTTATACCACGACAACCTAGAATTTCTACAACTGCTCCAAGAAATCGTCAGGAACTCCTCCTTCCTAATTCATGTATTGCAAATTCTTCGCTTATTATTCCAGCAGCCTCACCTCTTAATCCAAGGAATCACTTACTAAACCCAAGAACAGCTGCTCATAATGCTCTTACATCCATCAGACCCAAGATCAACTAAAAAATTATTGGATGGATTTAAAGAGGACATTAAAGATGAAGTATTGGCTTGCAAACCTGTAGTTTCGGAGAAGCAATTTCTTTAAGTAGATTATTTGAAGCCGAATGGCTCAACAATTAGAAGAATAAAAAGCTAATGATGAAGTAGCAATTCCAAATTCAATTCTTGATGGCAGTGCATCAACAAAAATATATATTCAGATGCCCAATTCTTAACAACAAAAATGCAAGGAAAAAGCAACCTTGAAAACTTGGCAGAAAGCAATGATGCAACAACTGACGAGTTGCTGGAAAGGAGAAGAGATGAACTACATTCTGGTTGTAATGAAGAATCTAATCTGAAGCAAAAAAAGGAGGAAGACAACAGTGAAGAAACTAATGCTAAAGTTGGTGCTTCTAGATTGAATTTGAGAACAATGGAAGGATCTGGTGAAAACAAAGATGTAGTCAAGTATGTTAATTTGAAGGTGATGGGGAATAGGAGAGCAATGCAGGACATTGAAAATTTAATTGGCGTTCATCATCCAATTGTCACCACAAAGCGACAATTAAATGACGAGAATCCAGTGGTAGCTAGGCGGCCCATTACTCAGAAATATGCAGCTGCATTAGAAAGCAAATCACAATCTTGTGATCAAGTGGAACAGATATCTGATAGTGCTTATACAAGAGAAGAAGCTCTTTCAATGGAAAATCTAATAAAGAACAATTTAGAGTTCAATTTTTTTATGCCAACTCCTTGTGTTTTCTTGCAGAGATTTCTTAAGACAGCAGAGTTTGATGAAAAGTTGAAACAACTTTCTCATTTTATGATAGAACCTTGCCTTGTGGAGTATGAAATGCTCAAGTTCAAACCTTCTCTACTTGCTTCTTCTGTAGTATTTACTGCTAATTGTTGTTTCCAAGAATTTAAAAGTTGGTCAAAAAGGCTTGTTTTAGTAACACCACCTACCCTCATGATCGACTCATCAAGTGCTCTCATATGGAGGTAAAGCTTCATCAAAAGTCTGGGCAAGACAAGCTGAAATAAATTCATGATGTAACCAATTTAATGATAAATGTGATGTCCAATAATCAACGCGTATTAGTTCCTGCTTTTATATTTAATCTAGTTGTAAAAACGTTATAAGTGTGTTTTCCTTGCTTACGACTTTTTGACTCATTTGCTACTTTTGAGTCAAAAAATTGTGCTGTTGTCCAACATATCAATAAGCAATTTTTTTCAACTTATAAGTTGTTGTCAAGACACCCTATTAACCCATGACAGTTTCGTATTGCTATTTGTGAAGAAATGTTAGCAAATTTGCAAATTGTTTTTTTATCTGCGGTTCCAAGGCAAAATTATTGTGAATCACCGCACAAGACTGGTAGAAGAAAAACCCGAACTATGATGGTTGGAACTGTTGCACTTGGAAGTGATCATCCGATAAAAATTCAGACAATGACTACTTCAGACACCAAGAATGTGGCCCAGACAGTCGAAGAGGTTTTCTCAATATTTTCATTTTATTGTTTAATCGCATAATAAAATTGGTTAAGAAATAACTGGATCATGTTAATAACATGTATGAATGCGTACTTATTATGATCCATTATGGAGATGCTGCTGTTAAAAGTACATCTTCAACCTTGTATACGTAACTTTGAAGATTATGTTTTGGTTTAATTTATTTAAGTTTCTGATTCAATACTTCTTTTTTTTCTGGTTACAATATTCCTCTGGTGGCAGATATTCACTTTGCCCCTTCTGTTGCATTTAGAGTAGCGGAATGTTTTGATAAAATTTGTGTCAATACTGGGAATTTTGGTATGTACTACCATAACTTCTGTATATTATTACAACTTCAATTACAAACCATTAAGTTCCATGTATTTTTATCAGCTGATAGACAGTCTCAATTTGAGACACTAGAGTACACTGATGATGATTATGAGAAAGAGCATGTGCACATTGTGAAGGTTGAAGAAATTAATCGTCTTTGATATCTTCCTGCTGAAAAAACTTGTTGAGTTTTATAGTTGAATCTTTCATATTCTTGTTATCAACTAAAAAGTTGCTACGTATGTCTTTGTAGCATTGACCTCTGTTTCTTTTTTCACTATTGAACCGGGTTTTCATCCCATTAGTGGAAAAATGCAAGAAGTATGGAAGAGCACTGCACATTGGAACAAATCATGGAAGTTGATCTGATCGAATGATGAGTTACTAAGGCGATTCTCCTTGGGGAGTGGAAATTGATTATGTTTTACATAACTATTTTATTTCCTTATCTAGAATACGATGATAAAATCTATACAAATGATCATCAAACAGGTTAAATCAGCGTTTGAATTTGCACTAATTTGCCATGAATTGGATTACCATAATTTTGTTTCTTCAATGAAAGCCAGCAATCCAGTCATCATGGTTCGAGCTTATCACTTACTAGTAGCTGAAATGTATCTAGACGGTTGGGATTATCCGTTGCATCTAGGAGTTACTAAGGCTGGCGAAGGTGAAGATGGAAGAATGAAGTCTGCAGTTGGAATTGGAACTCTTCTTCAGGTAATATTCTTTTCCAATATCATTGCTATAACTTCATAGTTTTCAAGATAGCTTGGCGCAAGGTGATTTTTTAAGCCCTTCAAATATCTGTCAAACCATATTTAGTCATCTTCTTCCCTCTACTTGGTATGTTTCTATAATATTATAGAAGAATGTCATTATTCAATTCAACATAACACAAGTACTTTTCGACATTGTGATGATCAAAATGTTTTGTGCACTCTTTTCGACATTAATGTTGGCAACTTGACATATGTATGAACGTATTTATCATCTTTTTTGTACTGAATAGCATTTTAAAATTTGCTCGGCATCTAATAATGCGTAGTGTGACTTTTTCTTGTGTCGTTAGTCTTTCGAATCAGGAAATTTTTACACTATAATTCATTTAAACTATCCCATTACATATATTATGTGATTCCATGTGCAAGCATGCTTGGACATGGAAAATTTACCATTTCTTTGTTAATTTTGGGATATAGGTTACTGGTACAAAATAGAGAGGAATGATGTAGTTACTTATCTATTAAATAATAATAAAGCAGAAGAATTTAAAGCTCTCTTATTAATTCTAGGTATTTCCTCCTCTCTCCTTAATTCACTCCAGATATTTTATTTCCCTATCTCACAATTTATTGTTATTATAATTATTACAATGTTTTTATTGGTTCTCTTTTCTACTATTAAAATTTAATACTAATTTTTACAATTGTTTGCATATTTCTTGTAAGTTTTTTCTGTTATTTTTACATTTAAGTCCATATATATTAAATTTAGTTAGATGATCTTAAATTTAAGTTTTTAAATAAATACAATTAACGAATATTCATTAGTTGATCTAATAAATTTTGAAAAATAACAATTCTATATGCGTACTGCATTCATATTGATAAAAATGGTCAAATTAGTTTTTTATTCAAGTCCATATAGTTTTAATTTTCCACAACTATATACAAATTATACAATGTTCTACTAATATTCCCTCCTATCATTTTGCATTTAAATACCAACATTCAATAATTTTTACAATTATTTACGAATTTCTCCTAAATTTTCCTATATTATTTTACATTTAACTCCGTATTTTGAATTTATTAATTGATCTTGAATTTAAACTTTTTAACTAAATCCAATTAACAAATATTTATTGATTGATCTAATAAATCATAAAAAATGATAATTCAATGTGTATACCGCATTTGCACTGATATAAATGGTAAAACTATTTTTTCACTCAAGTCCGTATGATCTAATATTTTCATGATTATACACAAAATTATCTTTGATATTTTTACATTTTTCTACATTTAAGTTCATAAATTTCTTTCTTTCTAAAATTAGTTATTTAATACAAAGAAATATATGCATAGTTTTTTCTTTCTAAAATTAGTTATTTAATACAAAGAAATATATACATAATTATTTCTTTTTAAAGTTGTTATTTCAATACAGAAAAATATATACAAATTTTTCTTCCAAATTGGTACATGATTACAAACATATACAACGTTTTTTCTTCCTAAAATTGGTAAATCAAATGGACCTTTATCATTATTAAATTATATTTTATGAAGAATAACGTTACAATTAATGATAATTGATGAATGTTCGTATTTTGTATTATTGAAAAAAGAATAAATATTTTCAATTAGTATGTTTTTGTACAAAAAGTTACAGCTTGATTATTTATTTTCGTAACATGAGTTGATCAATGGACAAACATTATACTATATTTTGATTAGAAATATTTTTATTTCATATTTTATTATCTTTTTTACATGAATGTTAAATTTTTTTTTGAAAAGTTTTACGATAAAATAAAAATAGCAAGGCATGAAACAATATGATTTGTAACGTTTTAGATCTTATTTTCGCTTAATATTTCTTTTAACATAAATAAATATTTATAAATGTGTGTTGCAAGAATTTTAAATGCATACAAATACATTGAGTCTTTGGTATTACACTTTTATTTTAGGTAATAGTCGTCATTCTCTCAAGTAATATTTGATATCTAATTTATACATCATTTATCTTTTAGATAAATGTATCAAAAACTAAATATCAATTTCAGGATATATGTACATGAATATTTATTTATGAAATTTTATAAAAATATTAATTTCAAAATTTATTAAGAATGTTTATTTTCATTTATTTGATTAATAAATAATGAATCCTAAAAAATAATAAATTAATATATTATTCATTTTTAACAGCAAAAATGATAATTTCATTTTTATTAAAATATACGAATCTCATAAAACATACACACTTATAATATAGTAATTTCATTTTATAATTCATTTATCTTAACAAATTCATGAGATGTTGCATAATAAATTATCAAACCGACCGTTAGGGAGGTTTGCTTACTGTCACTGGCCAAAATCAATTTTTCTGAAGCCAAAAAAACGTGGATCTTGTCTCATCGCGGTTTCCCTAAAAACGTGTATCTTGTCTCATCGCGGTTTCCCTAAACTTCCTTCTTTTATTTCGCACATCAAAAATTACAAATTCAAATCTATTATGATTTTCAAATTCTAAAATTTCAATTTCAAATCGACAATTTTGAATGCTTTGATTAATAGAATCTTGTCTCATCGCGGTTTCCCTAAAAACGTGGATCTTGTCTCGTCGCGGTTTCCCTAAAAACGTAGATTTTGTCTCATCGCGGTTTCCCTAAACTTCCTCCTTTTATTTCGCGCATCAAAGATTCCAAATTCAAATCTATTATGATTTTCAAATTTTAAAATTTCAATTTCAAATCGACAATTTTGAATGCTTTGACTAATATTTAAATTTGAAATTCATATTTCCACATTCAAATCTTAGTTTATTCTTTTCGAACATATTATCACTTAATGTTTAAGTAATATTAACAAGAAATTTAAATGCATATTTCTTATCAAATTTATACAATCGAACGGTCGATTTCTCCACCGTTGTGCGGTTATACTAGTATTCTTCAAATATAGTTAAAATATTATGTTTCTACAACACACCGTGTGCAACGCAGAGGTAACACACTAGTCTTTATTAATAATAGTTGTAATAGCATTGGTGTCACACTTTTTTGGTATCAACGTAAACTACCAAAAACGTCCCTCTATATATTATCAAATCTTAATCACTTAAAAATATGATCTAATATTAAACTTTTTTTCAAATTCAAACGTCTCTGAAAATAGGATCTAACAAACAAATATGCTTTACAAATTCAAAACATCTTTAATAATAGGATCTAAAATTAAACTTTTTTTTGCAATTATCTTTAATGATAGTTGTAATACCTTTGGTGTCACACTTTTTTTGTATCAACGTGAACTACCAAAATTGTCCCTCTATAAATATTATTAAATATTACTTTCGCTTAAAAATATGATCTAACAGTTAATTTTTTTTAACAATTCAAAACGTACTTATCTTATTATCATTTAGAAATAGGATCTTACGAATAAATTTTTTTCAAAGTTATTTTTTACCAATTAATAACAGAAATAAAAATTTAAACTAATATAAAATTAAATCCATTCTTTAGTAATTAATAATAGGAATAAAAATTCAAACGCCTCTAAAAGTAGGATGTAATAATTAAACATACTTTACAAATTCAAAATGCTTCTAAAAATAGGATATAAAATTAAACTTTCTTTAAAATTCATTTCTCTACAAATATACAAATCTTAGTATCACTTGAAATAAAAAATTATTTTTTTGACAGATTTAAATATATACAATTTATAACAAAAATAATTCACGTGCGAAGCGCGTGCCATTACACTCGTTAATAATAGTTGTAATAGCCTTAGTGTCACACTTTTTTGGTATCAACGTAAACTACCAAAAACGTCCCTCTATATATTATCAAATCTTAATCACTTAAAAATATGATCTAATATTAAACTTTTTTTCAAATTCAAATGTCTCTGTAAATAGGATCTAACAAACAAATATGCTTTACAAATTCAAAACATCTTTAATAATAGGATCTAAAATTAAACTTTTTTTTGCAATTATCTTTAATGATAGTTGTAATACCTTTGGTGTCACACTTTTTTTGTATCAACGTGAACTACCAAAATTGTCCCTCTATAAATATTATTAAATATTACTTTCGCTTAAAAATATGATCTAACAGTTAATTTTTTTTAACAATTCAAAACGTACTTATCTTATTATCATTTAGAAATAGGATCTTACGAATAAATTTTTTTCAAAGTTATTTTTTACCAATTAATAACAGAAATAAAAATTTAAACTAATATAAAATTAAATCCATTCTTTAGTAATTAATAATAGGAATAAAAATTCAAACGCCTCTAAAAGTAGGATGTAATAATTAAACATACTTTACAAATTCAAAATGCTTCTAAAAATAGGATATAAAATTAAACTTTCTTTAAAATTCATTTCTCTACAAATATACAAATCTTAGTATCACTTGAAATAAAAAATTATTTTTTTGACAGATTTAAATATATACAATTTATAACAAAAATAATTCACGTGCGAAGCGCGTGCCATTACACTCGTTAATAATAGTTGTAATAGCCTTAGTGTCACACTTTTTTGGTATCAACGTAAACTACCAAAAACGTCCCTCTATATATTATCAAATCTTAATCACTTAAAAATATGATCTAATATTATACTTTTTTTCAAATTCAAACGTCTCTGAAAATAGGATCTAACAAACAAATATGCTTTACAAATTCAAAACATCTTTAATAATAGGATCTAAAATTAAACTTTTTTTTGCAATTATCTTTAATGATAGTTGTAATACCTTTGGTGTCACACTTTTTTTGTATCAACGTGAACTACCAAAATTGTCCCTCTATAAATATTATTAAATATTACTTTCGCTTAAAAATATGATCTAACAGTTAATTTTTTTTAACAATTCAAAACGTACTTATCTTATTATCATTTAGAAATAGGATCTTACGAATAAATTTTTTTCAAAGTTAGTTTTTACCAATTAATAACAGAAATAAAAATTTAAACTAATATAAAATTAAATCCATTCTTTAGTAATTAATAATAGGAATAAAAATTCAAACGCCTCTAAAAGTAGGATGTAATAATTAAACATACTTTACAAATTCAAAATGCTTCTAAAAATAGGATATAAAATTAAACTTTCTTTAAAATTCATTTCTCTACAAATATACAAATCTTAGTATCACTTGAAATAAAAAATTATTTTTTTGACAGATTTAAATATATACAATTTATAACAAAAATAATTCACGTGCGAAGCGCGTGCCATTACACTCGTTAATAATAGTTGTAATAGCCTTAGTGTCACATTTTTTTGGTATCAACGTAAACTACCAAAAACGTCCCTCTATATATTATCAAATCTTAATCACTTAAAAATATGATCTAATTTTAAATTTCTTTTACAAATTCAAACGTCTTTGAAAATAGGATCTAACAAATAAACATGTTTTACAAATTCAAAATATCTTTAATAATAGGATCTAAAATTAAACTTTTTTTTTTACAATTTCAAAATACTTATTTACAATTATACAAATCTTAATATTATTAGAAAATAAAAAATCATTTATTGATTTAAAAATATACAATTTATAAGGAAAAAAAATTCACGCGCCATAACACATAAAAATAAAGCGCATAAATACCAAGTTTCCTGTTTGCGGTTACATTTTTAACTCATTTACAAGTAAAATGATAACAAATTGTTTTTGCATCTGCAATTTTTTTTTTAATTTCTGAAAATGCTTAGATATTTGAATTAAAAAAATAATATCAAACAAGGTAAAAGGAGAATGAAAATTAAGAAGCAAATTTATTCCAAACAGACCGATCCGAACAAAGACTCTAAACAACAGCGACGCCATTTGAACAAAGATCAGAATACTCCACTCCATAGGACTGTTAAACAAAAGCAAACTCATAAAAGACTAGACACAACACTACAAATTTATTTACTAGACCCTAAACAATTACTTAAAGACAGTCGCGATCATGAAGACATGCAACGAAACCAAAGTTTGATCACCTTAAATGGTCAGTTGTGGGCATCTTTTTCTTCCTCAGCTGCATACATGTTTGTAATATCAATACATACATAAAGATATCAAACAAAATATGATTTCAATCATAGATACGTAGGGATTGCTGTACCGCGTTGCTGTGGCCACACTTCTTTTTGCGACAGTTGTGTGCCTTTGGAGGCAGACGAGCATAACACCTACATTATGGTTTTACCATAATTGCACGTAAGTTAGTTATCTTTATGCACTAATTAAGGTGATTAATTAACACAAAAAAAGTAGTTATAAATGTATACTTTCGGCAAATCATCTTATCCTGATTGTATTTCCTTGCAAGAGCAAGTAGGGTAGGGGGTAACTTGATTACCCCATAACCTCCACCTTTCAATCCCGTTAGCAAAGCAATAGTTGAACCTGTTTACATATATATACACACCCATTTTTAACTCACAATAAGAGTTAATAACCATAACGACTAAAAGTTAACCATTCTCAATGTTGTAGTCGTTGAGGGTGAGATCGTCTTCCAGTTGCTTCCCTCCATGATACAGATACTGCTCATGCGCCGGTATTCCTATATGTTTTTACACTTGATCAGGACATATATTATATAATATTAAGTAATATATAAGTAGCATTTTACGAAGAAGAAATGCAAAATACCTTCTTTTTGATGGATCTTCGACTTGACATGGCGGATTGTTTCAGAATTCTCCACCTCAAGAGTGATTGTTTTCTCTGCTTGCACGAATATCTGCATTTTTACTTTCTTTCTTTTGTTTTTCAGATGACTCTGCACTTTTTTTCCCCATGGCTTAATTTATAAAGGGCTGTAAATCGTAATGACCAGAATACCCTTACCCACTTTTACAAGTTTTTGCAACCTAATTCGGCTTCTCATTTTTTTTTTTCTTGAGAAACCGTTGTATATTCCAAAACGTGGTAGCCAAGGTGTTGGTTTCTTTGTTTTATTTGAACAGAAAAGGAAATCGTGCAGCAAAAGGAAATTTAAATCAGAGATGGCAGAAAAAGTAAAAACCAATTACCAATTACCGTACTTAATTTCATATATGATAACAAATCATGGTACTGTTTCGATTGTTATTTCGTTTTCTTAACAATGATGTTAATATCACTGCCGTGTACAAAAATTAAAATTTATATACACTGATCTATAGCTTAGAGTGGGCAGGCGGCTGGCCAAAGTTTATAGCTACTGTGCCCATTGTACTCTTTCCGTTTGATGCGTATCTTAAAGAAGCAAATTATCATGCAAAATTTTTACTCTGCTCTTTTTATTTTGGGAGAAATGAAGACAATATATATATATTGCTTATAATTTAATTAGAATTAGGATTTGATGTGATCTTACGTTACGCTCTAATGGACTTTTGCTTTTGATTTAAACCTAAAAATTAATATAGCAATTTCAAACAAACTCAAATCCTAAATCTACCTAGATGATGTTATTCTGACTACACAAACAGGGCCGGCCCAAGGGTAACTAATGCCCTAGACGAAATATTTTTTATTCTTGCGATTTTGTTTCCCCATTTACATAATTTATATTCAAAAAATCAAATACACTTTTAATAACAAAATTTAACATTAATCATAAAATATTGTTCATTGATTACAAAATATTGTTCAAGTAGTCATTTCAATTACATCTCAAAATAAATTGAAATCCGACATGATATCATAAAAATTAACATGCATTAACGGAAGCAACTTCT
This sequence comes from Allium cepa, assembly GCA_030765085.1. NCBI lineage: Eukaryota > Viridiplantae > Streptophyta > Magnoliopsida > Asparagales > Amaryllidaceae > Allium > Allium cepa. The sequence continues at coordinate 793,752,693 of CM060938.1, read as the reverse complement.
TCGTGCATTCTTCGAAGCAAACTCGTCTATTATCTCTTCATAACTGAATGTATCCAAATACTCATTTTCAATTGAAATAACAGCTAATCCACTTAATCTCTCTTGTGACATCGTGGTTCGAAGATATGTTTTTATCAACTTCAATTTTGAAAAACTTCTTTCCGCAGAAGCAACTGTGACCGGGATAGTTAACAGAATTCGATAAGCAACCTAAGCATTTAAAAATCCACTAACGTCACGGTAAGACCTCAAAAAATTAAGAATATCAATTGATCTAGTCATCCCCGATGGTAGAATATTTTTTAATTGTCGAAGCTCAAAAAATAATTCTTTACCACAAATATCTTGTTCTTCATTATGTCCCAAAAATCCTTCTAATTTCATGCAACGTTGCTTCAAATCTTTGTCATCAATATTCCTAAATCTTGAGTTTAACAAAAAGCCAAAAGTTTCTTCATAAAGTTTGAATGGCTCAAATCGATCTTTAAGTGAAGTCAAAGCTTGATCTATTATGAGAAGAAAATAAGTAACTCTAAAATTTCCTTCAGGGGATTGTCTATTGTCATTCTCAACGATATCTTCATCAAATTGCCTTTTTCTTCGTACGACCCTCTTTTCAAGAAACTTTGGATCAATGCCAACTTCATCTGCAATTTCTATTGCCTCCTTCATCATGGTTTCAATTCCCTCTTCTCTAAATTCTTCAAAAAATTCTACAAGCCCTTCAATTTTTTTAATTGCGTCTTCAATATCAATCTCCTCACGTTGAAGTATTTTACTTACTTGATTTATATTTTCTAATATTGTGTACCAAATACACAAACTAATTAAGAACTCAAAATTTTCCAATGCATTTTGACACAATCCTTTGGCCTCCATCATCACGGCATCATCTTTTGAATTATTTGCAATATCAATTAAAGCATCCCTTAGCTCAGAAGTTTGAGTTCTTATTGCTTTAACACTTTCAATATGGCTTTCCCAACGTGTTGCTGATAATGGTTTGGGAGTTAAACCCTTCACATAGCTTCGAAGTATTTCCCATCGTTGAACTGAACCAGAAAACAATGTATAAATTTTTTGCACATATGCAAAAAAATTCCTAGCTTTCATACATGATTTTTCCATATCACATAGAGCAAGGTTGAGACTATGGCACCCGCATGAGATGTAAAAAGCTCTATGATTTATATCAAGTAGTCTTTTTTGTACACCTTGATGTTTACCTACATAAGATTTCGAATATATAATAATATAATCAATAGTCTTTATCAAGAATAAGATAAATTTTAATTTAAAATTATACCTTTCATGTTTGAACCATTATCGTATCCTTGACCTCTCACATCATTAATATCAAGTTTGAGATCAACCAAAATATTTTTTTAAGTTCCATAAAAAGACCAAACCCAGATGTATCATCAACCGTTATGAAACCAAGGAAATATTCTTCTACTTTAATATCATTTACATCGTCAACATTCACACATCTAATGACAATGGACATTTGCTCCTTATGACTCAAATCTGGAGTACAATCAAGGATAACAGAGAAGTACTTTGCTTTCTTTATTTTCATAAGCATTGTCACTTTGATCTTGTTAGCCAATAAACTTATTAATTCATTTTGAATTTTATGACTAAGATAATGATTATTAATTTCATTATTTTTCACCCGCCTAAGATGTTCTTCCATAATTGGATCAAACTCAGCTATGAATTCAATAAGTTGACAAAAAAGTCCATTATTCTTCTCATAAATCTTCTCATTTGATCCACGGAATGGTAAATTATTCCTGGAAAGTGTTTTGACAACACCAATTATCCGCACAAGTACTTTTTTCCAATGTTGCTTCTCTTGATCAATTTGAGCTTCCATAGTTTTATCAATTGTCCCTTTCTGTTGAAGTCCTCTAAGCAAATCGACCCATTTGATAACATTGACATTGTGCAATGGGTTACTTTCATGCTCTCTTAGCTTAGTAGACAAAATTTTCCAATCATTAATTCCTTCATCGGCTAGTTTCGATGTGAATTGTGTACTCTTAAATAATTTGCAACAGAAACAATAAACTTTATCGTATTCATTTGAATGCACAAGCCACTTCCGTTCATGCTCTTCTACACGTGGATAACCACCAATATAATGTTTAGAAGTAAAGTGTCTGCCATTAACTTTATTTCTTGGAAATGCATCGTTTTCTTTCAAAATCTTAATGGGACCACGTTGAATTAACATAATTCTTTTTGCATCGGTAATTTTTCCCCATAAATCTGGATCATAGTTGATATCAACATCCTTCTCAAGATCAAGTGTAACTACATCATCAACACCTTCATCAATAGCAATAAAATCTACATCATTCGCATCCTCCGTATGTTGATCTTTATTATCTACTTCCACAATTTCATTTATAAGCTCATTGTCTTCGTGGATATCAATATTAAAATCATTGTTCTCATTTGTCAATATAGCTTCTCCAACTTGACTTGAATTTGAAGTTTGAGTTCTTTTATTCCTTGCTTCAAATAAATTTGAAATAGAACCAGCTAACGATTTTGCTTCATCATCTTTGCGTTGCTTTTTCTTCCTATTTTGAAATCCGGAATTTTGTTTTCGATTCCTGTCTCAATTTTAAATTCACCATAATATTTTCAGTGTATAAATACTAGCAACAATAAAACTATCTTTTAATGATTTCTTATTCATTCAAAAGTTAGCACATTTCATTTAATCAACCACATCTTATGTCAATCAAAATTTAATTCGTTATGTAATCAACGTATATTTATTAAATAAAGGAAATAATCTTTAAAACGTAGAGAATTAAATTTACAATGATGAAAGAATTTGTCGAATTTTCAATGAATAATAAACTATTAATTTAAAATTTTAAAACCCTTACATTTTTTGTCTTCAAAGATCAAATCTAGCAACTTCACTCTTTCTCCTTCAGCAAAAGTTATGCCTGTTAACAAAAAAAAAAGTCAATAGAGACACAACATAACATTTTTGGTCTTCAAAGTGCAGCCATGGATTTCATTGTGTATGTATTGATAAGTGGTTCGATTGTAACCCAGTGCAGATTGTAAAAAAACAGTGCAGCCATGAAACTGAAACCATAGTGTAGTTTGTAAAAAAACATAGCTTAGTGCAGATTGTAAAAAAACATAGCTTAGTTTCAAAGTGCATCCATGAAACTGAAACCCAGTGCAGATTGTAAACAAACAAAGGCTCTAATTCATTCAATTTCAGCATGAGACATTGAGACTCATAACCACCATAATTTCTCCTGCTGCACAAAACACTTCAAATTACTACTGCCTTACAATTGGCATCAACAACTTCTTGACTCCCCTTCACCAAAACAAACCACTATCAGACCACCCATCATATCTGCTCCTTTATCAACACAGCAGCCATCAACAAAACTAATTTCACAAAATTCGAACAAAAATTAGGGCTATGGAAATGGAACTATCTGATTGAATGAGGAGGCTACCTGATTGTCGATCGCCGTCGCCGATTGCATGCGTGCGCGTGAGCTGAGACTGAGAGGGAGGGCATGAATCGTGAATCGCGAGAGCCGAGGGAGGGCGTCGGTCTTTCTTCGTGAATCGTGAATCGCGAGAGCCGAGAGGGAGAGCGATATTTTTTTTGTTGCCCCTCTTTCGTTTGCTGCCCTAGACATATGTCTAGCTTGCTTGGACTTTGGGCCGACTCTGTACACAAAAACGTCACGAATTCTGTAGTAACTTCAATAATGTTACTAAACAAAACAATATTGTCTCCCCTTTATATGCACAGGAGGATACGAGCAATTTGTCTTATATATATATATATATAATTTTACAGGATGGATTAGATGATACAATCAGAGTTTCGCTCATTTGAGATTTTCTTAGTATCATGCGATTTCGGAAATTTCAAAAGTTTTGTTTTCAGTTTCGCTTTCGGTCCCAATTTCGATTTTCAACGGGTTTTTTTAGTGAAAATGTAACACAAATCTTTGTAAAGGTAAAATAAAAAATTAAATTTTACTCAATTATAATTAACAATAAAATCAATTTAATAATAAATTAAACTTAGTTAAACAAGAATTTGAACTTAATAATAAAAAGTCCAGTCCACCACAAAATAGCCCAAGTTAAAGACACAGTCCAATCAACTTAATAATAATCAAGTCTGTCACTCTTAGGAATTTTCTCCTGCTCTCAAAATTGATTGCCGCTCTTTAAAAAATCTCTTAAAATCGACTGTCGTGGTGCTACTAAATAGTCGAAGGCAAAGCTTCCACTCTCAAAATCGAGTTCACGAATCACAACACTAGGGCAAGGAAGAAATTGAATCAACCATGCTAGGGCAAGGAAGAAATCGAGGTCGAGTATGCTAATTTATATGATTTTTTGATATCAATTTTTTTTGTAACCTTAATCGAAACTGATTTTTTCCTTCAGTTTCTGTTCTGCTATCGTGGATATCGGTAAGGTACCATCGAAATTCCGGTATACTATCTGATACCTCAAACCATGTCTAATACTATAAACATTGTTTAGAATAGTACGTTCCAATGATTTACATAGGACACTATTAAAGGACCATTTTCGGATAAAGAGTAAATTTTAGGGGTTCAAGCTAAAAGAAAAAACTATTATTTGGACTTCAACCGAATAAAACGGTTTACAATTTTACTTATTGTATAATGCAAAAATCGGCAACAATATGTCAAAATTGAGAGGAAAAAAGCGAGATGGTTCGTCGAAAACCATTTTCGGTGTGGTCTAGTCGGAAAAAAGGTGAAAAAACGGTAATAAATAACTGAAAAATCGAAGGTAGCTGCGGTTTATTTTTACATTAAGGGAAGGGACAATATAACAGTGTTGATGATTAACAACATAACGTGGGCATAACATGCATATATGTAGCATAGAGTTAACAAATGATCCTTTTGAAAAATTATGATGTACCAGAGGAATATGTTTCATGCCCATCATGCAACCATACACTGTTTGATCTTCAGATGATTAATGCTGAGATCAGGGATAAAACTTCGCATTTACCTGGCCTGTCTGTAAGTGAAAAATAGCAATACATGTCTTTAATTTCAATTATTTATAAGTTTATAATTTGAGGAAATTATTAACACGTCACTTGTATAGATTGCTCGGTGAATGGGCCAGGTGAGATGGTTGATGTAGATTTTGGATATGTTGGTAGTCTACCTGGAAAGATCAACCTTTATGTAGAGAGGTATGTTCATATTTTTAGAGCATACGGTATGAAATTCAATTTACCCGGTTTTGAGCAGCGGTATACAGCCGACCGTAAATCGGGATGAAATTAAAAAATTACACTGAGATTGGTGTTATACTGTCGAATAATCACCGCCTCTTGCTTTTTTTCTAAAAGATGATTTAGTTTTACAAGATGCTCATTGTGACGCCCCACCTCTATACTCACGCTAGCCAAGGACACTACGGTGTAATGCCGTCAACTAGCACGAAGAATAAGGCTGTTGAGGAGCGACCATCCGTGCAATTACTTTGTGCGAGCATCGATATGTCAGATAGTACAACATGCATTTGGTTTCAGGAGGAAATCCGACACATCAATACAAACTCAAAGCTACTACACAGTGGCTATATATATTCTTCGAAAACAAACATAGAAATAAACATAACTCAAATCAGTCACGGATATCCATATCACAAAGGCGGAAAAAAATATGAATATAACACATGAAAGTGTACATCAGAGTAGTGGTCAAACAAGACCCACAATATCACAAAAAATAGCTATAGGTGCTAGACAATAGAATATGAATACATCAATGAGTCTATATCTCCAAGGTATACAAAAAAAAACTACTAATCTAAGTAGTTAGCCAAAAGTCAGGATGATAATCCCAAATGTGAAGTCAAGCAGAAGCACATATAACATCTCGGTCTGACCCGAGTATTATTTAATAAGAAAATAATAAACGGATCAGTCTAGCTATAAATATCAGATAAAATGATATAGAATAAGAGATATGACATAAACATAAGATAATCCCTAAAGCCATACTGTGAAGAGTATGCAATTGAAAATCAACTAGGGATTAATCAATATCACAAGAATCTTCTCAAAGATCAAAAGGAATGTCACACTCTATATTATTATTCACCAAAATCATAAGTATTGGCAATAATATCAATGCCAATCACAAAAATCAATGACACACAAATTCACCAATGCACAAATATTGATAAAACTTATCAATACAAAACACGAAAATTGGTGAAACACAAACTCTAGAAATCATCAATGGAAATCCAGAAATCACAAAAGGGGGGAGGCCTATCAAAAAACGGGAGCATGAAAGCTCGCCAACACGTGTATCACAAACAGGATGCTATCCCATGGTCGCTACCCATAGAGCCGGTGCAACGACGTAGTACAACGGTACGCCCGAGAAACCAGAAACTCGAATAGTTCGGAACAACGACGTAGTACAACGGTACGTCCGATGGACCGGACTCCATAAAAGAACATGGGTCGCTAGCCCACAAAAGTTGAGTCGAAATTTCAAATAATACATAGGTCGTTAACCTATAAAAGGAATGAGACGAAACTCAATAAGACGATGTGTTGTCCCCTACGTGGACAAAGAAACATAGCATATCGCTAGTCATAATCACAAAAATGATCATCATCGATCATCAAGGAGTGTCAATTACAATAAGCTAGTAAATATATGAGCTTAGCCTCATGTCCCATAACCACTAGCTTAACTTAAATATTTACGAACAAATTGTAGATCTCCACTCAAAAATTGTCACAAGAGATTCAATCGAACAAGTCCAAAAATTAACCGACGAAGTAAATGCAAGCGTTTCATACCACCTGTTTTACGAAGCCGTTTAATTAGATTTCTCGTACGAGTGAGATAAAGTGACGGATCACAAAAATGATTGTAGAAACAATAAATCACAAAAATTCACATGCGAAGATGTGAATCAAATCCAAAGAAATTCAATTCCAAAGTTCATAAAAGTGGAAATACCCTTGCTACTAAAAGTCACGACCTACGACTTAACATAAGTCAACATGAGAAATCAGCGGCTCAAGAAATAGCACACGGCTCAACAGGGCAACTAACATGGCGCGACCTAAGGCATAGCGCGACCTAACATGGCGCGACCTAACAGTGCACATGCCCAGCGACCTAAGAAGGTCAACGACCTAAGGTAGAAGCGGCTTAGGGAGCTTGCATGCGGCCTAGGTGGTGCGACCTAATCAAGGCGTGACCTAACGTAGCATGGCGCGACCTAAGTGAGGTAAGCGGCATAACAGACCGTGCGACCTATGGGTCGCGACCTAAGGCAGGCCGACCTAACTGCAAGGCGAGAAGAGCAACGACCCATGTGGTCAGCGACCTAAGGGTGTTGCGACCTAAGGGGGAAAGACGAGTGACCTATCGGCCCAAGGGACAAACGAGGTCGTGCGACCTAACGACCTAAGGGATAAACAAGGCCGTGCGACCTATCGGTGTTGCGACCTAAGGAGGTTGCGACCTAACGGCCTAAGACGAATGAGAAGGCCGAACGACCTAGGGACGAAACGACCTAATTTTGTCGCGGCCTATGGAGTGTGCGAGCTAGCTGCAGGCCGATGGGCTTATACGTGCAGGCCGAGCGACCTAAGGGGTTTGAAGCTCAAAACTCACTTCAATTGCAACTATCGAGCACGAACGCTAGGGGATTACGCCTATCGGCTACCCGGTCCTATTGGCTCCTCGATTCGTCACCAAAAACGTGTTCAAACATCAAAGTTGAGATTTTTAAAGATTTGAACCCAAAACACCAAAAATTGGGATTTTCACCTGTAACGACCTAGAATTTCTGTCATTTGAAATTCAGATATTTAATTGATTTTAAATATCAACAAGTAAAATTTGTAAGTCGAATAATTTATATTTCGAATATCTAGATTTAATTGTATAATTAAATCGATAATTTAATATTTGAAATTTCAGAAATAATTAGAAATTGGGTTTAATATGATTAAAATTGATTTGTAAAGTTATACTAAATCATATTGGAGTTATAGTGATGTTATAGGACTTTTAAAATTGAATTAAAAGTTAATTTGTGAAAATTGAATATTTTAATATTTAATCGATTAGTGAAAATAGTCATTTTTCAAACAGTCTCGGATTTCGATGAAACTAGTTTCATCGGATCCGTAATGTTAAATTATTGCATGGTTTAAATTTCGTGTCAATCGGATTTACCGTTTGTCTGGGGCAAGCTAAAACGCATAGAAATTTGGTTCAATCGATTTAATTTAAAATCGAGCGTTTATTTCCGTAACTCGCACAGATGATCGAATTAGCCTCCGAAACATATTCCATTATGTCTGGAGCGCGGGGTAAACCCTAGAAAAGCTAGTCACCGTGCGAGATTTGGAGTTTGGAAAATTTTGGATGAATAGTGTTTTTGGTGAATTTTCTATTTAAGGACGTGATTATTCTCATTTGCAAAAAAAAGAAAAAAAAACCCTAGGGTTTTGTGAGCCGGCCGCCAATTACATTCAATGGCCGAAATCGTCAGGTCTTTCTCCCTCAAAATCTTCTAATCCAAGTATTAATTCGAAGAACCTTCAACACGAAAAACGTAGAGCACTATAAGATCTAGGTATTCAACGGTTGTGATCATTTTCTGAGTGATAGATCATCGGCAATTCTCAATCAAAGCCGCATGGTTCAGGTACGTTTTTCAACGTATGTGCGCAGCCGAGTGGGGCCGGCCTCTGGACGGTGGTGCGCGGTGATGTGAGCTCCAACGTGGTGTAATCTGATCGTGGCCTTAGTGTTTGTGATGGGCTCAGCTATTAGGGTTTGATGGACGGCTTTGGGTTCGGTTTACAAACGCAACTTGGAGAAGAAGAAGCAAAGTAACCAACGTGCGGCCTGATCTAGTTCAAGTGAAATGCACGGCTGAGATTACGTAGGGTTTAAAAAATAATTAAATTTGTTAATTGATGTGTATAATAATTCGTGTAATATTAAAAATGTCATAACTTTTTGTTACGAGGTCGGAATTGCGCGAAACGAATTGCGTTGGCTTCGTTTTGATGAGCACTACGCTATGGAGCTGGTTTGGAGTCGTTTGGAGCTAGTGAAAATTTCGAGTAAAATTAAACGCACGTTTAATTTTATTCGAAATAAAATGCTACAATTGTTATCGGAAACTGAAGGTGAGAACTTCTCACTCAATCGAATTATTTCGATTTAAATTTTAAATAGTTAGATTTAAAATTGCTTGATTGTGTGATTGGATGGTAATTATTATCTGTTGTAGTAAAATAGACCATATGCGTCGTATATTAAGCGGATGTTATTTATTAAAAACATATACCACGATAATTCCAACTTGTATGGAATTGGTATTATATATGTACTTGGAGTTGATTTTTCCGCATTATATAGCGGATGAGACCCTATTGCGCCGCATAATAGCGGATAGTATTTTATAAATCTCATATACCGCGATATTCCGTCTCGAAGCGGAATTAGTATTGTGCTAACATCTTTGGGTGCAAAGAAACATGTTGGAGGGATCCAACTGGATTCCTCAAATAATTGAATTAGTTTCAATGTTGTGTGTTGATCTATTTATTGATCTATTTATAATCTGTGTGATTATCTTTGTAATTGAAATGGTTAAAGGCTAAATTTTAGCCGAATATATTTTTGGTATCGTTAGATGCCGAAAATAAATAAAATTTGATTTTTGAAAATTTAAGTTGAGAATTCATAATAAAATTTAATTTTGGAATTGATTCATTTTAAATAAATAAACGTTGAAATTTTTATGTTAAAAAAATTATGATTTTGGTGAAATATAACCGAAATGTGATTTTTGAAATAAGTAGTTGATTAATTTATAAAATGGTTTAAATTGGGATTTTTGAATTATTATAAATGATTTATATAAAAGATTTATAAAATTGATATTTATAAACTAAAATATTGGAATTATAAAACGAGTTTTTATAAGTGTTAAAATGAAGTATAAATGGATTTCATAAGTGAATGAAATCTATAGATTTATAAATTGTGAAGCTATAAAATGAATAGATTTTTGTAAAATAAAAGATTTATAAGGAATTAACTTATAAACTGGGTTTTGGCGTGTAATTGGGATATGGATAGAATCTGTTAATAAAGTGATTTTTATAAGTGAAGTTGTTATAAAGTATAAATGGAATTTACAAACGTTGTTTAGAAATCCGAAATCGACTTATTTTGATAAGTTTAATTATTATAGCTTATTAAAGGATATATATTCACGATTTTGGACGGTTAATAATATGTTTTAGAAATATTTCGGGAAAGTGATATTTCAAATAGAATTAAAACGATTCAAAATTGTTTTAAAAGGTGCTAAGTATCGAAACTATAGATTTCAACATTCATTGTTGAAATAGACGTTTTCGAGGAATAGAAGGAAATGGTGGACATAACACTATTGTTATAGTAAATGATTTCCGAAAGAAAATGTTTTATATAGTATTGGGATTTATATATCTATCTTAATTTCGAATCCCTATACTAGTGATTTTGGGTTGTTGTAACGATGTTTTACGCAACGTTCGTTTTGACTCTTAAGAGAATAGTTTTCCTTAAAGAATAAAATATATACTTAATTTGGATTTAAGTATATTGAATATTTTCCAAATGTTGAAAATAAATAGATTTGTGAATTACTTATTATTATTAAATAAGTATGGAAATGTTTTCCAGTATGAAGTGAATGTTTTGAGATTTTATCTTTTAAAGATAAATTGAAAGTGAATAATTGAAATCGATTTGTAAAATCATACAAAAAAGTGAATATTTTCAAATGTAAATTCACAATGGAAATTTATAAGGGAAATTTGTTTTAAAAATAAGCATTGATTTATTTTTAAAAGTGTGGAAATAAATTTACGAATTTGGAACGTAAATTTAATAAATCGGTAAGGATTTATTTGATTAGTTTAAATGAACCATTTTGAAATAAAGTTGTAAAGGTGAAAATTGTTTTCAAATGGTTGAAATGTGGAATATATATCTTGTAAATATATTTTTGGAAAGTAAATAATTTGGGAAATTATTTGAAATCGGGTTATGTTGTGAATATTGATTGACAGTTAAATAACCGACTATCAATATTGACCCTTGAGTGGCTATTTGTTGTGAATTGGTTGAAATTGAATGCTACACTTATTTTTAAATTATTGCGCTCGTTATTCGGATTACCCATTCTGAATACTGATACGACGTAATGGATAGCATTGAAGACCGGTGGTGAAGACTAGGTATTTGTGAAAACGATAGGATGACCTATCGATTGTCTCTGCACCGTTAGCTATGGTATGGAGATTTCCTTTGTGATGGGAATTTCAATCGGGATTGTGAATACCCGAATTGCAAGGGCTTCTTTGGAAGTGCCTTCGGTTCTGTTCGAGCCCGGAACAGACTTGTATGGTTACGTGTCTGACATTACATTTTGAGATATAAAGCATATTTCTTTTAAACACATTTCTGTTGATGGCGGAGAATAAATTCTCTTAGCTTAACACCCTTCTCTGAGACGTATGAGCTCAGAGGTTATGTAGTTGAAGGTTATCAGCGATATATTCCCAATTTGGTAATGTGGCATGCTGAGTGTTGCTGTGTGATGATTTTTTATTGATCATTTGTTGATCAAAGCATGGCTTTGTGAAAAAGCGTAGCTTTGTGGATGAGACTTCGTCGGACCTCACACCCCGGAAATGGTCAAAACATGAATATGCGGCAAGGTTATGAGGGTCGCGCCCTTTAGGGTATGTCATTCCCTTCTGGAAAAGGGTGGTGTCAGGTATGGAGCCCTGATGCTTAACCTACGTGGTTGCTCCAATCTCATTTTTCTGTGTGATTGTTGCTTGGTGACAGAGGGCCCTCGGATAAAGGTCCCAAAGGACCGGGGGGTGGCATATTCGTGTAGTAGTCATGTAACGACCCTGGATTTCGGCCCCAGTTATTTTAATAAATGTTTAATCTAACTAAATATAAAATGTGAATTGATCATATTTAAATGAATTTGATTTTTGAAATTTTGCCATCTATTTATACAAACTGTATTTTAAAAGGAGATTGATTTGGAAATTGAAATAAGTATTTCAATAATATTACAATAAAAATCTATCTTATATAATTACTTAAAATATTTTACATTGTTTATATTTAGTATAAAATAATATATATAGACAATAATGTTTGAAATTCTAAAATAAGTTTCTTAACAATATTATAAATAAAATTTAACTCATATAATTAAATTAAAATGCTATACATTGTTACATTTGTTAAATGAATACATATGCTTAATAATGTTTAAAATTTAAAATCTAATTCTAGCAATACAAAATATAAGGGTAGACTATGAGTTAAATTTATGTATATGATTTAAATAAATACAAACGAATCATAAAAATGAGAATAAATTTAAATATAATTTATGAATCTAATTTAAATATTAATGGCTAAAATAGAAAATAGAAATTATAAAATATAGATAGATGATAATGTTCAATATAAAATATTAATATTTATGTAAGTCAAAAATATCAATATAAATGAATGAGTAAACTCATGGATATAAGTTTATTATTTATAGCTAAAATACAAATGGAAATAAATTCAAAAACAAGTATAAATAAGCAAATCATATATATTGTACATGATTGAAATATTGTTAGCTGAAGAGACATAACATTTAAATTGCTTCCGTCTCAGCCAACCTTTGTCATTTCGATTATGTATAAAATAAAATAAGCATAAAGTGTATAGAATAGGATGAAAACAAAGCCAAACTATGAAACAAACATTTTTATACAATACACAAGCATTTTCATTCATAAGCCAACATTTACCTGCAAAAATGAAAATAAAATAAAATGCATATCTCCATACAAATATGTATCCTACAGTTCAAACTTGATTCATAGGTATGAACAAATTATAAGCTAGAAAGTAGTATAATAACAAAACAAAAGTCTTTATCCAAGGCTTCATACATAAGCCAAGTTTATACCTGCAAGATAGTACATATCTTCATACAACTATACACAGCCGAAATACAATAATAATTATGCAAGCATCTTATGAAGCAATGCATTAATTATCATCAACTCAGCCACTTTTTTTGTTCTAAACAAATACTACAAATCCTTGTCATTTGCAGTAAATAAGCCTGCCCATATCAGACAAATAACAACTACACCAGTAGACACCTTCCTTCACACATATATCATCTTCTATATATCTATTTACATCTGTTCTTTTAGTTCGTTCAAAATATAATGAGAAACTTGGATACCTGAGAAAAATTAAGAAAAAAAAAAGAGAAGAAGCCAAACTCAAATATATTCAAACAGCAAAAACAGATTCAAGTCTATAGTTTCAACCTTTTGTTTCAAGCAACTAGATTCACAGGTTGTTCAGGTGAGTAAACAAATTAATTCATAATTTAAGTTGAATTAAATATGTGTGAACCATCTGTGATTAATATGGTGCTTTGCTTGGATGTTTATTATAGTTTAACTCTGTATATATATACATATATATGCCTGGATTGTGTGTTTCTTCCTCTCTGTTTGGTTACAGGTTGCAAACTGATCAGAGAAATTTCAAATTTTTTTTTACTTTATCCGAACATTTTGGATTTCGAATTCGAACAAACTTGTTTGTTTCCACTTGAGTTAAGGTTTTAATATAGTTTTCAATATGTATGGATATATACAGTATAAAAAAAATAAAAATTAAATTATTCTTACAGGGGAAACTCTAACATATGGAAATTTTGAATATGATGAATCAATGATTCAAGTTTATATTGTGAATCGTTGTTCGAAAACATGATTTTTAAAACAAAATTGAGATTTTACATGGATTATATCAGCAGCAGTTGTAGTTCATCAGAAATTGTTTCTTCTACAAATTCCCAGCGACCGGGAAATCGCTTTAAGCTGAATCTTTGCATGAAGTAAGCTTAGTAATCAATCATATCAGGAAAAATTCCGAATGCGTGAATCTCTGGGATGACGTAAAAATAGGGTTTTGGGTTCATGGGTTTTAGGTTCTGTAGATTTTCGATTTCGTCACCGTTGCATGATCGAGTGCCTCGCGTTTCGGGGAGGTGGAAGAGGAAGGTATGGATGAGGTACGGGCGGATTTGCGTCGCTACAGGTGGTTGCTTTTGGCCGGACGTGGCAAATTGTTATCGAGTGTTCGAACGTGGGTTTGAGTTACATGTTGTTTTTTTTTGAATTCATGGGTTTCGTGATGATTGGTGTTGCGATCTCGTATTTGGGGGCGAATTGTGATTTGTGGGTGGCGACGTGGGTGGCCGGAGGTGTGGCGAACCACCGTGCACGTGCACGGTGGTGTTTGGGGACGAGCTGTCGTGTCTGTGTCGTGGTGAGATTTTTTGCTTCGTGTCGCACTCGGGAATTTGCGTGTGTGTTTCGAGTTATCAGGTGTGTATATGTTAATTACTGCTGTTGCATTTATACCAGTTAAAAAATAATATGAAGAAGGTAAGATACAGGAAGGAGAAGAAGATGGAGAGTGAGAGAAGGGAAACGCACGGGAGAGTCACGAGGAAAAACTCGAGTTTCCTCGAGTAAAAATTGATTCGGTCTCGGTACCTTCCCCAAATGGCCGTTGTACCCTTGTTTAACTTAGTTAATTAAGTAATTGCTAGTTAGTTAAGTTAGTATTTTAATTAAAGGTTGATAGGTAAGAAAAGATATATAAGTAATAATATGAAATTAGGGTGTTAAGTAATTTGTATTTGAAATCTTAAATTGATAACCTTAATTTATTTATTTTTCTAATTAGAATAAATTATATGATAAGCAATTTAAATCTTAATAACATTAGTTAATTACTTGAGGTTAATTAATGGAAATTTAGTAAAATGATTAATAGGAATTATACTTTAATTAAATTGATAATAATTGATTTATTTAAGTAATTTGTAACAATTGAATAATTAATTCGTTTTAATAGGTAAGTTATTAACTAACTAACTGAGTAATTAAGTATCAATAAATGAATACAAATTTAGTAATTAATAAATTAAAATTTTGAATAATTAATAAATTGATCAATTAAGTTACTTAATCAGCAATTAATTTAGTAGGATAAAATAATTTATTATTAAGTAATCAATTAAGTAAAGTAATCCAAACTGTTTGGAATGCATTGATAATTCGATATGTTTGACTTTGATATCTGTTGATGATATTTCTGTGATATGTTGTGATGTATTATGGATATCTGTGATAACTGTGTACGATTTATCTGTTATATCTGTTATGTTAATTCCTAATATTGAATTGAACTGTTAAGTTAAATAGACAACTTGGCCCTTAAAATGGCGTTTGGATCCGATGAGACCGGGATCGAAAGAATCAATTTTGATTCTCCGAAAACCACATCAATCCAATTTAAACGTTAGGTCGTGAATTCTGAAATGGAGATCAAGATGGTGTTCTCAGAATGCAAGGGTTATCGTCGTTGACTCTGAGGGTGATTTCAAAATGAGTGTGACGAGATAATGCCTTCGGTTTCGTTCGAACCCGGAACGAACTCGTATGGATTGAATGCTTTCAACACATCGTCAGGCGGACGATGAGCATTCTAAGTGATATGTTCTTTAAAGGTAATCGTAGCCTCATGCCTCATCAATCGAGAATGGCTAAAATAAGGGAGATGCAGCAAGGTTGGGTGGGTCATGCCCAAGCAGGACAAGATATTTCCCTGTCTAGATGTCCCTTTTTATATTTCGGCTTAGTGGGCGGTAGCTAGCTACAACCGCGGGGTTTATCTTGTTCGGGACTGTTCAGTAAGAAATGGTTCCGGCCTTGTGTTGCAGGGGATGAAGGGAGTAATCCTCGGTACGGTGATCTAGGCCCCGTACTGTGACGAGCGGTACCCCAGTAGCCCTGCCATTGTTGGAAATCCATTTTCCCTACGAGACTCTACGGTTTTGATTAGTATTACCCACTTTTGTGGCTAGTAGCTGGAATTTAATGAATGTAACAATTTCGGCTATTTTCTATTTACTTGAAAACCCTAGACACTATTATAATATCACTGGATTTCCTATAAAATGTTTTGGTTAGCGTAAGGTAAAAACTTACCCGTATTTATTTGTGGGGAGTCTTACGTGATACCTTTATTTTCAAATGTTTTCAAAGTTAAGCAACTTTAAACTGTTTACTCATACCAGACCCATGTCTGACCCGGAGTTTATTTTTGTTTTCATAAACTCTCGGGTACCCAAATTTTTACGGGTAGCCAAGGGATTTAGGTTAGCTTTGACGAATTCTGGAGGAGCAATGGAGCAGGAGGCTTCAGCGTTGTAGATATATATATATATATATATATATATATATATATATATATGTATATATAGTTCCGCTGTGTTAGTATCTCTGAGTCATATTGTTTGAGTTGTATTGTATTGAGTTGTATTAACTAGACAAGTGTTTATAATTGTCTAGTATGTGTTGTATGATCTGTATAACTCTGATATATGAATTAAACTATGTAATATTTAAGTGATATATTATATTTTGTTCCATTCCGCTATGAGATTCGGATATTGTTGTTCTTTCTTCTCTATCTTTTCTATTTTCTCATCCCTTTCTTTCTTAATGATGATACGTCTTTCTGGTGGTAGAAGGGCGGGTCGTCACAGTTGGTATCAGAGCATAGGTTGGTGATAACCTTGGCTCTAGTAGAAATTACTCATAAAATAGAGTCAGTAGAACTCTAAAATGAGTTTGAGTGTATTAATAGATATGAGCGCGTATTTGTTAGTGAATATAAAGTTGTTTTATATTGCGTTGATTGATTTATTGAGTGGTATGTGAACCTTCGTCGGCACAGTCTCGAAAACTGTATCGAAGGGGTTTCTAAACACTTGAATAGAGCAATTCGACACAGTATTGTTTTTTTAAAGTAGGGTAAATGAAATAATTTTACCCAAATTTATATTTTGATATAAAAGGAATATTTTTCTGAAATAACTATATATACTTGGATGTTTGCTTGTCAATAGTACAATCAAATAAAAATTTAAATTTGAGGGGTCTATAAACAAATAAAATTGTCTAAGTATGATCTTTAATACAAAAGGAATATAACTAAAATTTGATTAAACCAGAATTGAAGTCCCGAAAATTTGTAAGTGTTTAAATGAATTTAAACAAAAGGATTTGGAAATTTAAAAATCTTGGGAATGTTTGAAATGTTTTTCCAAAGATTTGAAGGAAAGAAAAGTAATGGAATCTTGTTTTGGAAAATTATTTTTGATATTTTTTGGGGTTGTTGGGTGTGCAAGTTATTTTAAAATTTTCAAAAGGAGAAAATTTGTATTGGTGAAAATAAGTGTTTGAAAGTTGAAAATTTGAGTTGATATACCAAGTAGGTATGTGTAGTTATCATTT
The DNA here is from genome assembly GCA_030765085.1 of Allium cepa. Classification (NCBI taxonomy): domain Eukaryota; kingdom Viridiplantae; phylum Streptophyta; class Magnoliopsida; order Asparagales; family Amaryllidaceae; genus Allium; species Allium cepa. The sequence goes on along the minus strand of CM060938.1, from coordinate 793,735,163 downwards.
TAGATTGGTTTTGGAAATGGAAACCGGGCAATTGAATTTTAAGAAATTTTTTATTTAAATAATGTGAAAGGTTTGAATGAATTAACTGTTGAACTTATAAAGTAAAGTTGATATTAATAAAAAAAAAATTCGGGAATTTTGATCCCGGTATTAAAATTTAACTTAAGTAAATAAAATAAGAAATATACTTGAGGTTAACCCGAGATAAAGTTAAATGAAATTGAAGTTCAAAATGAACTTAATTGGATATAATATTTGAAGGTAAAGTGATAATAAATTGTGAGGAGGAAATTTATACCTTAAGATGCTAAGTGTTATGTATATAATCTGAAATTGTGGTTATGAGATGAAATGACTCAAATGAGTAATATAAACCTTAAGGTAAACAAATAAGTTTTTGAGCTCATATATTAAAAAATAAATTTAAAGGATTGGTAAGTAACTAAATTTAACCGAAGTTGAGTTGGAATAAAATTGAATTTAAATGAATTCAATTGAATCATAAATAATATTGAATAAAATAAAATTCTTATGTAAATAAGTAAATGTAAACCAAGTAAGTCTTGAATTGGATTTAAATGGTTATGGTGTGAGTTGTAAACAAATCTAATTCAAGCATAAATTGAATGACTTTATTTTAAATTAAAAAATGAATTGTTAATGTAAATTAAAATTTAAGGATGGATAAAAGAATAAACTAATCAGTAAGTAGTTGGGATTTGATTAAAAGAAAATCAAATCAAAGATTTAAAATGGAAGTTGGTGGAATGGAATAAATTTAAGTTGTTAGTTTGAAGGAAATAATAGCATGAGTAAATTGTGATATGGTTGTTTAAAATATTGGTTGTTGAGTTTGATAAAATGGTTTGAAATCAAACTCGTTGAAATGCAACGAAAGGATTGTGGATAAATTAATTGAGATGGACTCAAGTATAAATTGAGTTGAAATCAATTTAAGATTTGTTATAAAGCTTAAGTGATTATTCATTCACAATGATATTGTTAAATTGCCTAAGGAAATGGGTTGTTTGAAGTAGATAAGATTGAATAAAATTCTTAATGGAAGCAAAATAAGATGATTTTGAATATGAGTTGGTTGTGCTTAAATGAATTATATAAGCAAGTAAGTTGTACATTCCTTTTAATTAGAAGGGAATGGTTTGAAAATTGATTGAGATTAGTTGGGTTAAGGATTGGAACCTTACATATGTGTTTATAAAAATGTGTAATGGAGAATATGTCAAAACTTTTCAAAATTTGAAAAAAAAAACATTTAGCAACAAAACAATTTCAAATTGAAAATTTAAAGTAAACTAATGAAAGAAACTAATAATAATCGGAATCAGTTTTAAATGGAGATAGTCAATAAAGGTTCAATATTCAGAGTTGGAAATAAATTGAAATTCACAGGAAATTGAAAATAAGTGAATATAAGAGGATATGAAGGTTATAGTGATAGAGTAATAATATAAGGGAATATATAATGCTTATATCAAAACTTAAGAAATGGATGGTGGAACTCTTAACTAAAATTTGATATTGAAAAAAAAAAAATTAATTATTTCAAGTGGATATAAATCAAAATAATGTGGATAAAAAGAAAATTGATATGGTTGATAATCAATTGATATAAATACGTAGGATGTACGTATATGATTTTATTCACGTAGCAATTTGATCCAGATTCGAGCACAGAATTTCGAGATAGTAAAATCAATCCGAGTTGGGATTTTTCACTCGATTTTCGATGACGAACCATGGATTTGGATTTTGATTGATTCTGGAAATTCTTTATCATAGTTGTGACTGTGCAAAGAGAATGACAGTTTCTGATCAAGAAACCAGACCTGAGTCCGTACTAGGAAGTCGGGTGGACGATACTAGTTCGGAAATGAAATTGTGTGATCGAGCGATCGGATTTGATATTGCGTACGAATGATATATGTACATCGTACGGGCTTAATTGAATAGATATGGAAATTCTGTAAAAGAGTCAATAAAATTTAGAAAGAGTTAATACTGTAGCTTTTAAAATTAAATTGCTAAAACGGATGTCTGAAATTTATTGTGTATCCCATATATCTCAGGAAGTTTGTTCATGATTTATCATTAGTTGTTAAACTAGTAATTTAGGAATTTGGAAATTGAATCAAATTTAATTGTGGTCAAGAATCCAGATGGATTATTGATCATCGAGAGATAAAGTCTCGATAGTTTTAGGAAATCTTATCTGGATTTAAGTTCGGATAACTAGTAATGTTTGTTACAGACGACTGTTTGATTTTGTTATTGTATGACTGATATGTATGTTTGGATGGTTGGTATAACAGCTTTTAAATTGTCTATGTTTTAAATTTCGGGGACGAAATTCTTTTAAGGGGGAAGGAATGTAACGACCCTGGATTTCGGCCCCAGTTATTTTAATAAATGTTTAATCTAATTAAATATAAAATGTGAATTGATCATATTTAAATGAATTTGATTTTTGAAATTTTGCCATCTATTTATACAAACTGTATTTTAAAAGGAGATTGATTTGGAAATTGAAATAAGTATTTCAATAATATTACAATAAAAATCTATCTTATATAATTACTTAAAATATTTTACATTGTTTATATTTAGTATAAAATAATATATATAGACAATAATGTTTGAAATTCTAAAATAAGTTTCTTAACAATATTATAAATAAAATTTAACTCATATAATTAAATTAAAATGCTATACATTGTTACATTTGTTAAATGAATACATATGCTTAATAATGTTTAAAATTTAAAATCTAATTCTAGCAATAAAAAATATAAGGGTAGACTATGAGTTAAATTTATGTATATGATTTAAATAAATACAAATGAATCATAAAAATGAGAATAAATTTAAATATAATTTATGAATCTAATTTAAATATTAATGGCTAAAATGGAAAATAGAAATTATAAAATATAGATAGATGATAATGTTCAATATAAAATATTAATATTTATGTAAGTCAAAAATATCAATATAAATGAATGAGTAAACTCATGGATATAAGTTTATTATTTATAGCTAAAATACAAATGGAAATAAATTCAAAAACAAGTATAAATAAGCAAATCATATATATTGTACATGATTGAAATATTGTTAGCTGAAGAGACATAACATTTAAATTGCTTCCCTCTCAGCCAACCTTTGTCATTTCGATTATGTATAAAATAAAATAAGCATAAAGTGTATAGAATAGGATGAAAACAAAGCCAAACTATGAATCAAACATTTTTATACAATACACAAGCATTTTCATTCATAAGCCAACATTTACCTGCAAAAATGAAAATAAAATAAAATGCATATCTCCATACAAATATGTATCCTACAGTTCAAACTTGATTCATAGGTATGAACAAATTATAAGCTAGAAAGTAATATAATAACAAAACAAAAGTCTTTATCCAAGGCTTCATACATAAGCCAAGTTTATACCTGCAAGATAGTACATATCTTCATACAACTATACACAGCCGAAATACAATAATAATTATGCAAGCATCTTATGAAGCAATGCATTAATTATCATCAACTCAGCCACTTTTTTTGTTCTAAACAAATACTACAAATCCTTGTCATTTGCAGTAAATAAGCCTGCCCATATCAGACAAATAACAACTACACCAGTAGACACCTTCCTTCACACATATATCATCTTCTATATATCTATTTACATCTGTTCTTTTAGTTCGTTCAAAATATAATGAGAAACTTGGTTACCTGAGAAAAATTAAGAAAAAAAAAGAAGAAGAAGCCAAACTCAAATATATTCAAACAGCAAAAACAGATTCAAGTCTATAGTTTCAACCTTTTGTTTCAAGCAACTAGATTCACAGGTTGTTCAGGTGAGTAAACAAATTAATTCATAATGTAAGTTGAATTAAATATGTGTGAACCATCTGTGATTAATATGGTGCTTTGCTTGGATGTTTATTATAGTTTAACTCTGTATATATATACATATATATGCCTGGATTGTGTGTTTCTTCCTCTCTGTTTGGTTACAGGTTGCAAACTGATCAGAGAAATTTCAAAATTTTATTTTTTACTTTATCTGAACATTTTGGATTTCGAGTTCGAACAAACTTGTTTGTTCTCACTTGAGTTAAGGTTTTAATATAGTTTTCAATATGTATGGATATATACAGTATAAAAAAAAAATTAAATTATTCTTATAGGGGAAACTCTAACATATGGAAATTTTGAATATGATGAATCAATGATTCAAGTTTATATTGTGAATCGTTGTTCGAAAAAATGATTTTTAAAACAAAAATTGAGATTTTACATGGATTATATCAGCAACAGTTGTAGTTCATCAGAAATTGTTTCTTCTACAAATTCCCAGCGACCGGGAAATCGCTTTAAGCTGAATCTTTGCATGAAGTAAGCTTAGTAATCAATCATATCAGGAAAAATTCCGAATGCGTGAATCTCTGGGATGACGTAAAAATAGGGTTTTGGGTTCATGGGTTTTAGGTTCTGTAGATTTTCGATTTCGTCACCGTTGCATGATCGAGTGCCTCGCGTTTCGGGGAGGTGGAAGAGGAAGGTATGGATGAGGTACGGGCGGAGTTGCGTCGCTACAGGTGGTTGCTTTTGGCCGGACGTGGCGAATTGTTATCGAGTGTTCGAACGTGGGTTCGAGTTACAGGTTGTTTTTTTTTGAATTCATGGGTTTCGTGATGATTGGTGTTGCGATCTCGTATTTGGGGGCGAATTGTAATTTGTGGGTGGCGACGTGGGTGGCCGGAGGTGTGGCGAACCACCGTGCACGTGCACGGTGGTGTTTGGGGACGAGCTGTCGTGTCTGTGTCGTGGTGAGATTTTTGCTTCGTGTCGCACTCGGGAATTTGCGTGTGTGTTTCGATTTATCAGGTGTGTATATGTTAATTACTGCTGTTGCGTTTAATACTAGTTAAAAAATAATATGAAGAAGGTAAGATACAGGAAGGAGAAGAATATGGAGAGTGAGAGAAGGGAAACGCACGGGAGAGTCACGAGGAAAAACTCGAGTTTCCTCGAGTAAAAATTGATGCGGTCTCGGTACCTTCCCCAAATGGCCGTTGTACCCTTGTTTAACTTAGTTAATTAAGTAATTGCTAGTTAGTTAAGTTAGTATTTTAATTAAAGGTTGATAGGTAAGAAAAGATATATAAGTAATAATATGAAATTAGGGTGTTAAGTAATTTGTATTTGAAATCTTAAATTGATAACCTTAATTTATTTATTTTTCTAATTAGAATAAATTATATGATAAGCAATTTAAATCTTAATAACATTAGTTAATTACTTGAGGTTAATTAATGGAAATTTAGTAAAATGATTAATAGGAATTATACTTTAATTAAATTGATAATAATTGATTTATTTAAGTAATTTGTAACAATTGAATAATTAATTCGTTTTAATAGGTAAGTTATTAACTAACTAACTGAGTAATTAAGTATCAGTAAATGAATACAAATTTAGTAATTAATAAATTAAAATTTTGAATAATTAATAAATCGATTAATTAAGTTACTTAATCAGCAATTAATTTAGTAGGATAAAATAATTTATTATTAAGTAATCAATTAAGTAAAGTAATCCAAACTGTTTGGAATGCATTGATAATTCGATATGATTGACTTTGATATCTGTTGATGATATTTCTATGATATGTTGTGATGTATTATGGATATCTGTGATAACTGTGTACGATTTATCTGTTATATCTGTTATGTTAATTCCTAATATTGAATTGAACTGTTAAGTTAAATAGACAACTTGGCCCTTAAAATGGCGTTTGGATCCTATGAGACCGGGATCGAAAGAATCAATTTTGATTCTCCGAAAACCACATCAATCAAATTTAAACGTTAGGTCATGAATTCTGAAATGGAGATCAAGATGGTGTTTTCAGAATGCAAGGGTTATCGTCGTTGACTCTGAGGGTGATTCCAAAATGAGTGTGACGAGATAATGCCTTCGGTTTCGTTCGAACCCGGAACGAACTCGTATGGATTGAATGCTTTCAACACATCGTCAGGCGGACGATGAGCATTCTAAGTGATATGTTCTTTAAAGGTAATCGTAGCCTCAAGCCTCATCAACCGGGAATGGCTAAAACAGGGAAGATGTAGCAAGGTTAGGTGGGTCATGCCCAAGCAGGACAAGATATTTCCCCTGTCTAGATGTCCCTTTTTATATTTCGGCTTAGTGGGCGGTTGCTAGCTACAACCGCGGGGTTTATCTTGTTCGGGACTGTTCAGTAAGGAATGGTTCCGGCCTTGTGTTGCAGGGGATGAAGGGAGTAATCCTCGGTACGGTGATCTAGGCCCCGTACTGTGGCGGGCGGTACCCCAGTAGCCCTGCCATTGTTGGAAATCCATTTTCCCTACGAGACCCTACGGTTTTGATTTGTATTACCCACTTTTGTGGCTAGTAGCTGGAATTTAATGAATGTAACAATTTCGGCTATTTTCTATTTACTTGAAAACCCTAGACACTATTATAATATCACTGGATTTCCTATAAAATGTTTTGGTTAGCGTAAGGTAAAAACTTACCCGTATTTATTTGTGGGGAGTCTTACGTGATACCTTTATTTTCAAATGTTTTCAAAGTTAAGCAACTTTAAACTGTTTACTCATACCAGACCCATGTCTGACCCGGAGTTTATTTTTGTTTTCATAAACTCTCGGGTACCCAAATTTTTACGGGTAGCCAAGGGATTCAGGTTAGCTTTGACGAATTCTGGAGGAGCAATGGAGCAGGAGGCTTCAGCGTTGTAGATATATATATATATATATATATATATATATATATATAGTTCCGCTGTGTTAGTATCTCTGAGTCATATTGTTTGAGTTGTATTGTATTGAGTTGTATTAACTAGACAGGTGTTTATAATTGTCTAGTATGTGTTGTATGATCTGTATAACTCTGATATATGAATTAAACTATGTAATATTTAAGTGATATATTATATTTTGTTCCATTCCGCTGTGAGATTCGGATATTGTTGTTCTTTCTTCTCTATCTTTTCTATTTTCTCATCCCTTTCTTTCTTAATGATGATACGTCTTTCTGGTGGTAGAAGGGCGGGTCGTCACAAGTCACCTAGTTACAAAGGTAACCCGGCGCTGTATTGGCAGAGAGCTGATTAAGTTCTCGGGACGTCCCGCCAGAGGCGATCCCATGTGGTAGTAGGAAGTTCCTTAGCCTGACCATTTTTTGGAAATCCAAACAAAACAATTCGAGCCTTGTACGGTTTTAGTTGCAGAACCTGCCATTTAATATGGTAGCTATAGTAGGCATACTATAATGGTACCTATGTCAGCTAAGATTTATATTCTATTTTCGAAATGTTTTCTACACTATGCACTAATAATAATATCAAAAATGATTTGTTTTGCGTAGTAAGCATCTTTGACTATCGTAAGGAGAAATCTCCTCTAATTCTTCGTTTGCATTGTGTGTGTGCGGGGAGGCCTTATGGTAGTTTCATTTTCCAAAAGCATTGCGGATATTTTTCCACTTTCCTTGCTGTTATTGTTGTTGTTTTAAAAGATAATAACTGTTTTAAGTTCTCACACCAGTCCCATGGCTGACCTGGAGTTTATTGTTATCTTCCTAAACTCTGGGTGCCCATAATTTTCCACACGGGCAGTCTAGAGTCAGGTAATCAGGTCATTCTGGATTCAGAAGTGCTTTGGAGTTCAAGTGGCGAGCTGGATGGTGAGATGTATTACTTGTATATGATATTATCTCTTCCGCTGTAAATTCACTTGTAAGGACATGTTTGTATAACTGTCCATTGTTTTGTTGTGTTGTGTATTGTTATTGTATACTCAGATGTAATGTAATGTAATAACTGATATAGTTCTTTTTTTTAAGGTTATTCATTTATCTATTATATGTTGTTCCGCTGCGATATGTGAGATTCTGATATTGTTTCTGTTCTAATCTTTTTCTTATTTCTTCTATCTTTTTCTTCTACCTCTTCTTCTTTAACCCTAACAATTCGGTTTTCCGGCATTCGATTATGCGGCATTTGATACAGTGGATGTAAGAATGCTGACCTTCGGATCCCGACAAAACCGCGTTCTGCTACAACACCAATTCAATCCAAATCAATGGCAAATGCACATGAATAAGTGTTAGGAATTCATACCTAACAATCAAAGATAGTTATAGACAAAGATGTGAGATAAAAATCTCACCTTTTCACAAAATCAATGAAAGAGAAGCTTGAAAGCAAGGGAGAATCAACCCAAGAAGCTTGAATCAATGTCTTCTCTTTGAATTTGGAGTTAGATGTAGGATTTGCAAGTGAACTAGGGCATGGAGTTTTAATTTCCCATTCCTTCCTCCATTTTTGACGAAACTTGAGTGTTAGGAAATGAAAGTAAAATTAGGAAGGGAAGGGGGTTGAGTTAGAGTTATAAGTTTAGGCTAATGGGCTAAACCAAACCTAAAGCCTAAAGTGAAAAGGTAGCACGATTCCACTAACTCCAAACATATCAAAGTTTATACTTAAAAAGATCGCAAATGGCGTTTTGAACTCAATAGAAGTGGTCCCGAGTCCAAATTCGACCGTATGCAAAAAGTAACTTTTCGGACTATAATCCAACTAAAGATAAAATATTTAAAAAATATATTTAAATATTCAATCATAAAATATGTGGGTTGTTACACTCATATTTGGGATATTAACTATTATTAAAATTCAGATGCAACTAAATATATAAAAATAAATAATTGAGACTTCTATATGACAGGATGCGGTTAAAATGAAAGTTGCAATGGAGCAAGCAACTGATGCATTGATCCAGCTGATAAAAGATCATAGATGCTGGATAGACCCACCGTTAGAAGAATAGACTGGTCAAAGATTCAATCCTTGTATGGTTATGGGTTTATTTACTTGAAAGCATATTTTCCAGCGTATTTCAGTGTTTACTCATTTGGAAACTGAACGACGGACAAATATCATACATTTTTTCATACGTCTTTACATCTCTATGTACGTACACACATATTGATGTACGTGCACGCATAATTTGTCGGTTGAGAGGATCGGTTTGTCATATTGATGGAAAATGAGATCATCTAAAAACGTGCACACAAAAAAGAGAACCAATGTTCTCTAAAGATTTTACCTTAGACATATTTGTTTAAACATCTCAAATTGTCTACATGATTCTTTCTACAACAAATCAACCTCCTTATTATTTTGATGACTGAACAGTGATAAAATTTGTAGAATTGTACAATTGTGGAGGAAAAGATTGTTTTATTGTATGATTATGAAAAAATAAAATAAATCATTTGTTCATTAATTTCAGATGCATCTTTACCATGCATGTTTGGAAAAAAAAGCCATTTGCAATATTAGAAACAAATGATGAAAATATTAAGGGAATGAAATCTACGAAAATTAATAACTAAATGCAATTTAGAAACAAATAACACCCTCCTAGACACAAATACATACACCAAAAAGTGGCGGAGCCACGTGAAAGCTAGAGGTCACGTGACCTCGCCATCAATTAAAACTAATGATAGTATCATTCTTCTTTACCAGCAATTAACACGAATAACAGTATCATTATTCTCTGCTCCATATAACCCTAACCTATTTCCAATTAAGTATGGCGTTAGGCGGGTTGGGGCGAGTTTTTTTGTAAATTTAGTGGACTTCAGTTGAGCTGTTTGTTAATGTTTGTCTGCGGTAAAAATGCATGAACCAAGCTGAAATTCAAAAGTTATAAATGAACATTTTAGGCGACAGTAGCTAGCTGAAATATACGATGTTCATGATTGAGGCAAGCTACATGGAAACACAAACATTTGGCATTGCTGGTAATTTCAGGTACTGTAGCCTGCTTCCATTTAGAGGCCTTCTTCATTCTGTTGGTTAATAGTAATACTTAAACATAGATTAGCAAATCTATATTAGCTATTAATAATGTAGTTCAACTCAATATATGATATAACAACTGTCTGTACGTAACCATGGGCCACTCACTAGTTAGTACACGATTTCACGTTCCAAAACACGATCTCAGTTTCCAATGTAACTCCACCCATCAATTTCCCCTAATTCCATACACACTCTCCATTCATTCTTTCATCCTCTTTCATCCATTTACTCTTCCTTTATCTCCAATTACCATGCTGTCCCGCTTTTTATTAAAAAAATGAAATCAAAATCTTTCGTTCGTAGATACAACGGTGAAATCAAAGCTAGGATTATTAACCTACAGTCGTCGTTATTATATTTCTTTCTGCTACTATGTCGGATGTTGGCCATGTTATGATGATCACGCTTTATGCATTGTATGACGATTAACATAAGATTATGTATAATCGTATATATAGGGATGGATAGCACGTGCAAATCAAACTGTACAAAGTCTACTGGAGGCAAGGCTCCTCGCAAGCAATTAGCGACCAAGGTATGTTAATACTTTCATTTTTTTTCATTTGATTCAGTTTTGTTATGACAACAGCAATGAAATATGTAGAATTGTACATTGATGTATAAAACAATTGCAGGCTGCAAGGAAGTCGCTGCCAACAACAGGAGGAGTGAAGAAGCCTCACTGCTTCAGGCCTGGAACTGTCACTCTTCCTGAAAATTTCGAGTATCACAAGAGTACTTATTAAAGTGAAAGCTTCCCTTCCAAAGACTTATTAGGGAAATCGCTCAAGACTCTAACGCAAGTATACCACCTTATCGTTATTAAAAATCGGATTAGACCACTTGTTAAAATATATAGCTTGAAATCATCAACATAACATTATTTAATAAAGTTGTTTTACTATTGTATTTCCAACATGAAAATATTTCCAATATAAGTACACATACTTTAATGATTCATGTTTTAGTTTACTTTAGTTGAACTATGTGCTTTTATTGTTTAACTAAAATTCCGAACAGGGAGTTATCCCCATAATTTTGGAGTTGGAATTGTGTTCGGTTCATAGTGTTGGTGTCAAAATCCCGGTGTAGTATTTAACCCTCACTACTAAAAATGGTGCTATTTCCAACTTTTATTTTCCGATGACATTGCCGCTGACCCCCTTCCTGTCTTCAGCCTACCGATATCTGCTAGCTGCCACTGACCTTCTCGCCTCCAACTCCGAGGTAATTCCTCGATTTTTTTTTTAAACATCTTACTGTTTTTTACCCTTCGATCTGGACTTTTAAGAAGCCATTTTCTTACTGCAGAGATAGTTTGTTTCATGGATCTTATAATAATCATATTTAATATCAACTTCTCACATAAACTTAAACCACCATCTTCGTTTCCAAAAAACCTAGGGTTTCTCCTGTTCGGGGGTAAGAGTACTAATTGCATTATAACGCTAATATGAAGTTTTTGTTGAATGTTTTTTCAAATAAGATCCCCTATGGAGGGGGGTCCAGGGGGGTGGAAACCGTTTTCTAACGGTCGCGACCGTTCAAAAAGACACCTCACTCCCTATATAACTAGGCATTCATCAACGCAGAGTATAACCCGATTCTTCTTCTTCTATATCAAACTCGTCTGAAAACTTCTGAGTGTTTCTTCTGATCTGAGCAAGTAATCACAACTTGCTTGGATTAATCTCCATTGTATCCTGAAAGACAGTTTTTATTCTACCCGCTGTGATAAAAAAGGGGAAAACATTCTTGAAAGACAACGATTTCTTCGTGCCTTGGAGTGATTAGTCATACATTATACAATTTTGTTCAACAGTTTTTACGATTAGGCTTCAGAATTTCTTAGGAATATAAAAGTTGGTTACAATTTTGATCTCATGCAGATAGTTGAGGTATATGATATGAAGGGGCTGTATTTTATATGTTGTCAAGTAAGCTTGAGTGTGTGATTCTGTCAGCAAGACAAGGGTGGTTTATCCATTTATGTCATGTATGTGTCTTATTTTTCCGAGATGAGACTTAGGTTAAAGTCTTGGTACCTGTTAAGTCATAGTTTTAGTGTACAGTTTCCGTGCACAAGCATTTTATTTTGTGATGCTGTAAACTTTGAGGATTTGAATATACTGATAGCATGATTGACTGCAGTAGGTTATTATGGTTTCTTTATTGGAATATAAGAAAGGCAGCTAGATGAATTAGAATGAAGAAAGAAATTATATGGGTTTGTAGTTCATTTACATTCATGAAAGGCACATGATAAAAAGAATTGAAAAGGTGAAATAAAAAAAGTAACCTTTAACATACACAAGATATATGGTGCACATTTATCGTCATTTATGATTTTAATCTCTCAATTTCTTGGTTTCACAATTTTATTCCCTCATTCGGCACCACACAATATAAGTGATAATTAACCCTTAAGTACGGTGGACATGTTAATTGCATCATAACTTGTATGGCAAATGCATATATGCTAGAGTGTGCGTTCATTTGTCTATATGTAGTAGAATAAGAGTGAAGCTCCATGTGCTTGTTCTTTTCTAACTCTTGATCATGTTTTTGGTGCCGTTGCTTTACAACAATAAGGACCAGTGGACATGCTGAAACAATATGGAAATATGGCTACCTTACGAAATCTATTTCTCAATATCACAACATGTATTTTTCTAGCAACTTATCCAAACCCACTTACTTCTGCCTGCCGTAAGTATGGCGATTTTATTAGAAAGTGCCAAGATCTTGAGAAGTTGACAGTTAGCGGTGTATTTGCATTACAACTATATAATGCATGTGACACTAATTACCCCAAACTCCATTATTGCAGCTTGCATTCTTTCCAATACTTAAGAGGTTTAGAGTGATTTCCTAAGTTCTTTGAGTAACTTATGTGATATAGGTAAAATGCATTCTTCAGAAATGTATACTTGGAAATCCACTTATGATCAACAAATCATCAGTATTTAGCACTTCTTTCATGTGCAGCTTTGTAGCTGCTATAGCTCTCTTTAAAGTATTAATTATGTGCCCATAGCATTATAATGTGAATCCTATATTTGTAGCATATCACTTGTTACTAGCATTAAAGTTTTAAATTTGTAGTGTATACTATTAGAAATTTTCAATATGTGGTTCACATATGTAAATAAATGTGTCGTGGTATTTGGTGTAAAGCCTAATTAAAGTAATCAAATTATGGATTAAAGTTAAACGTCTTTGAAGTTATAATTGTCATGGTATTAATGTGTAGATAACGGGGCAACTCTGATTTGTTGAAGGGCTAAATTTGAAAATAGGGGTTATGGTCCCCAAATTACACAAGCTCTACTTATTCTCCTAATCTCCTCTATGGAAATAATTCGGATCTAGAGTTTATGCCAATTTGAAAGATTAGATCCAGCTCTTATCTTTTAGATATATCTCTTTCTCTAAATTAACTTATGAAAGCAACAACTATGAATTCAGATCTAATATAAAGTCTACGGTTTGTATTAATATGGAAAACAAAACCAATTTTACTTCTCAATTAGCAACTATGGTTTCAAGTATGACTTCCGCTAATTTATTTACTTTCCTCTGATTTCTTCTCAATCAAATCAATATGGATCACCTATTCAGATTTAGGGTTTCATGGTTAATCAATCCTAAAGTATGTTGAAATCCTAACAAGTGCTATCGGAGCCACCCATCATTGATTTTATTGGATTTTTTTAATCATGGGTATGTTTTGAATTGAACTTTTTTTGAAGCATTATAATAATCTTGCTTAAGTTTCAGATCTACTTGATCTATGCATCAAGGACTTTTTGATGATGATTTTGGATTTGATTTATATTAGTTTTTTGTTGTAAATTGAAAGGCTAATTTATGAAATTATTTTGGTGTAGAAATTTTGATAAATCTAAATGATATATATGTTATCATGAAACAATTAGAATTTCGAGATCGTTAAATTATGAGAAATAATCTAACTTCCTTTGAATTTTGAAAATAACCTATATTGGTTAAAGCATTCACATGTTTATTATTGTACGTTTTATAAATAAGTTGTGAACTTTAAGGCGAGGAATGTTTTGGATTTGATATGTACAATCATTTTTTAATGTTTATAAATGGTATAAACATATGTATATATATATGTATGTATGTATGTATATAATTTAGAGCCATTTATGCAAAAAAATTCGGTCTATGGTTATTTTTCCTTAACTTTTGATTAAATAATTTGGATATTTATATGAGGTAGTTGGATTATTTTAGAAATTTTGGTTGATTGGAAATAAAGTTTGTTCTTGAATGTGTTTATGTTTATTTTTTATCAAAATAAATTTGAACGTGGCACTAGTTTACATTTTGGACCACATATTGTTCAGTAATAAGTTAATTTATCTATTATCATAAATGCAGTAAATGCGTTATTGCAATAAATTTAATGATGCAGCATGTTTATATTTAGAATAAGAAAAGATATATTATTTATTATTTGATGCATTTAATTTGATATATACAAATATTTTATTTGTACGATCCGCTAATTTAAAATAAGTTTCACTTTCATGCTTTGGACATGAAATAGAAGGAGCGACAATTTTCATATTTTTTCAAAATGCATGGTCACTAACCTTAATTAAGTATTCAAATAATAAACTAAAGATAAAGTGACACAGTAGCATACTATGTAGCTATATTATGGTTCATACGCACATTATGGCTACTGCATGTTATTTAGTATGATAGTTGCTATGTCAGTTATGCATAATTTTATGTGGCATTTAATTCTTGCGTTCATTTGTGACATTTATTATGTGATTTATTTATGATATCTTATACCATACGTATTTAGAAAGTGTCATGAATGTAAGCATATACTTCAAGTAAAAGACTATAACAACTATGATTAAATCATGGTGTAATGCTTTTGGTAATATTTTATAGAACTTGAAATATTATACATATACTAAGAAATAAATTCAAATATATTTTTTATGTCTCTTTGCCAACTAATGGTGGATATCTTACATTCCAATTGAGCTAATTGAAATAAAATGTCACCAAGGTGACCTCTCTTATTTTAATTTTTCATGAAAATGTTTGATATTTATGTGTATTTATTCATGCGGATGTTAGCCGGCCCAAAGGAAGACTAATATTTGGCCGAACGACTTACACATGTGTGGTGATAAATATGTGATAATTATAAGGTTTTACAAGTAAATACCAATCGGCCTAAAGGAAGATTGTTATTTGATTTGAATTTATTATCCATATTTGATCATTACAACAAGAGTACCACTTACGGTTAATATTAGTGTCCAAAAACTTGATATTAATATTGTGCTAGGTATCTTGAGAAGAGACTTACCAATTATTTGAATTTACCGTGGCTGATATTTGGATATGGGCATATACGGTCAATTCTTAATATTTGTTCAGTTTTCAACTAATTTTACTAAAATGTCTACTAATTTTAATGTTATCATCTTGTTTGGGACTAACTCAAAGGTTTAGCAAGAAAACATGTTGTAAGTTATAACTTTATGGAGCTCATGCAATTAGGAGGGTCACGCCCACTCACATTATGGTTGAATGCTTTTACAATTTCGTGAAGAACATTCAAAGATGAGACAATTTAGAAGGAAAAAGTCAAAAGATCGTAAAGTAAAATATTTCAGAAGCTTTCAAGGATGTGGTATCCTTAGGGATAACCAATTTTAAGGAGTTCTTTATTAAGAATGAAAAGAGTTTTGTTAAAATGGTGAGAAGAAACAAGCACTTTATATTGCTTGATTCCATAAAGTCAGAATAAAGGAAACATAAATAAGTATTATATGCAAAATATTGATTCAAAAGTTGAAGGCGCTCAAGTTATTGTTTTTTCCCATGTACTTTCTTTATTCATAGTATAACCATTTTAAGATTATTATTAATTTTCTTAAGAATAAAATGACATTTATTGAGCTCATTTCACATTGTGGTAAAAAGAAAAGAGATTAAAGCCTGGTAAAATAGAAAGTACCAATTTGTCATACATTTTTAAATAAATATATAAATAAGGGTAAAGAAGTCGCTAAGGATTAGAAGAAAAGAAATAACATATAAATACATTTATTGTTGTCTCTTTAATTTGATATACATATATATAAAGTAAATTTTAATAATTTTTTTGAGATATCAGTATATTGTTTGGATTTGTTTGAAATTTCTGTTATGTTATCATTTAGATAGATTTCGGTTTTCTATTTCAAATATAAACAAATTGGGTTATTATTGTTCATATATAGAAATAATAAGATTGATTTATGAATAAATTCAAAAATTGTTGGAATTAAAGCTCTTAATGTTTAAAACATAGCTTATATATATATCTACTTATGCTAAATACCTTTTATAACAAAGTCTCAAATTTTGATTCGATGATTAATATGATTATTTATTTCAGCTTACTAAATAATTGCAGTTTGAGGTGTAGAAAATGATAGTATATGATTTTTGTTTGATGATAATAAACATATATACATATATACATATATATATATATATTCGTTTAAATGAATTTATTATTGTACTATTTTATTTTTCCACATATTTAAATAAATATTTGTTGAATAAAATAAATAACTCAGAATTCGTATTTAAACAGATATTTTATTCAAACAAATATTTTATTACAAATTCAAATAGTACAAATTTGAGCTCTCACCACATTTATACATTTTCAATTACAATACAACTTCGATTACAACACATTTTCACTTTACATTTTTTCATACATAATTCACCTCAATACTTAATTCATTCAACACTCGCATTTTATCTTCAACTCTGTTCCAGCCTGTAACCAGCATCTGAACTATTTGCAAAATAAACACTAACGCGGTAAAACTTAAAAAGAAATTATTTTGCAGTGCACAACAAAGTGTGTGTTTTAAAAATATTATTTGCCTCAGTTATTTGGGTTCTTTCTTTTCATATTTTCTAACAGGGACCAAATATATGTGCTTGAACAACTTTTAATATTCACAGTGTATCACCGTGATCATCACAAGGCCGTTTTCAAATTCCATCTCACAGACTAGTACAAATGCACACATGTACAAATCGAATATAAATGGATATGGCACATGTATTACACAATTACACATATATACATGCAAATGTATACATGTATATACCTGAATATGTGCATGATATTTCAAAATCAATGAGAAAATGCAGGTTCAGAGGCAACCCAAACCATAGTTCAAATGGGTCAACTTGAATGCAAATGAACT
Source organism: Allium cepa (assembly GCA_030765085.1). Classification (NCBI taxonomy): domain Eukaryota; kingdom Viridiplantae; phylum Streptophyta; class Magnoliopsida; order Asparagales; family Amaryllidaceae; genus Allium; species Allium cepa. The sequence continues at coordinate 793,717,943 of CM060938.1, read as the reverse complement.
CAACATGACAACAATTTAGGCATAAACATGAGATCAAAGCAGGGTGCGAAAAGACTTAAATCAGGCAACTCAACAAGCCAGTGCAATAAGTAGAGACAAGACATGCTACACCAGATTTCAAATCAAAACAAGAACAAACCAGCAATGGATGGTCAGAGAAATGCAAGGGTAACAAGCCATAGCCAGTAAGTCTAACAAAATCGGTGCAGACCATAACACGATGCAGAACAGACCAGGAAATGAAATGACTTGAAGAAACTGCACAGTTAACTCGATGCAAAACAAGACTAAATTTGAACCAAACTTCAAGTAGTGAACACCAGACTCCAACCAATACAACAGTTCAGGGAATACAAATGCACAAGGACATGCGAACACATAAATACATGAATGAACACAGCAATTCAATATGGATGAATCGAAGCAACTGGAAATAGAACTCAAAGCATAGTTAGAACATGCAACACAACAGTGAATCAGTAGCATATACATAGCAACTCAAGTGCGCTTATCAGTAGCAGAAAAAGAAAGCACACTAATATACATCTATGTATATACATATATGTACATAGTGAATAGAAAAGCAATTAAGAGCTTCAGATGAACCAATGTGTACTACAACATCTTAGGCCAATAGCAACATATTCAAGTGCATAGAAATGTCTGGTCAAGGCAGATGGAAACAGTGACATGTATACAAGCACAGTGACATGTATACAAGCAAAATCTGAAAGCAAGCACTCGAAGTGGACAGAGCAGCAATACATATACACATGCACCAATCACACACACATACATACATATGTATGTACATTGAGAAAATAGGTTACTAGTACAAGACAATGCAAGGCAAACATCCAAGACTACAAGTCCAGTCCAATGAAATGACAAACCAACATAGTGTGACAGTAAAGCACTGTACATGGTTCATAATACAGTAATTATTAGTAGCAGTTTGAAAAAAGTTAAGAATTGTTTCAAAAAAAAGGGCAAACAAAAACACTGTTAATGTGTTCAAAAAATTGATGATTATCCATTGTAGTGAAGTCAATCAGAGGATGATGAAGTCTCCAAATGAACAAGTTAGATACCGGGAGGTCAGCACTTCTCAAATTCAAGTCGTAGGAGAAAAGAACGGAATCGATTCAAAAATTCGAATATATTCAACAAATGAACAAGTCAAAAATCATCTCATCGTTCGATCGAAAATCCATGATCGAGAAAAGCTACTGACAATTTCAAATAGAAATATACAAACGAAAATACAGGGAATCAAACCCTATATAAACCCAGGTCACGTCGGCATTATAGAAATTCGAGTTCAAGCCAAATCAGAGAGCAAGCAAATAAATCACGAATCAATCCAGAACTCGAATCAAGTCAGGTAATAATCAAAATAAAAAAGGGGAAAAATCACATACCACTTTCACAACTTTCGAGTTCAACACAATTGAAGCTTCCGCAAACTATCAAGGCCAGCAAATTGGTTGGCGAAGCCAATAAAGTGAAAGCATATTTCAATCGGTCAATTTCCAAGCGGCGATTCAATTTTCGGAAACCCTAATTCCAGATTATAAGAGAAACAAGGCGGCCGAAGTTACTGCACAAAAGAAAAGGAAAAACGTCTTTATTTTAATTTTTTATTGGGCCGGTCTTATCCTTTTTGTTTTGGGCTTAAAATTTTATATAGGGTTTTATGTTTAATTGTTTATTCTCATTTGTAATTTTCTATTCTAAAATTTGTAAATTTTGGTTGTGTAACTAGGTACAAACTACGGGGCGTAGTTTGAGAATTCGCAACTCACTGGCTGAGTTTTGGCAGAGTTTTGAGTTTAGAGTTAGGTTAGTCAAGTTAGAGGGTGTCGCGAGTTTGCGTGTGTTTGTAAGCGTCTGACTACTTAATTTCTAGTAGAAACCCTGAGGGCAGCACGTAGGCAGGATTTTACCGAAGCCGGATAAATTTGTATGTGATTTTTACTGCATTACTTTCTGTTATTGTTTTTATTTTCACATTAATTTTTATTATTATTAGTACACCGAATTCACCCCCCTCTATGGTGAAAATGATCCTACATGAGGCATTAAAGGAAGCAAATATTTTATTAGTATTCTAAGCGACTTAAAAGCTACCAGTTTTATAAGCCCACGCTAAGAAAAAAAACTTATAAGATAGGAAATGCTACTATTTTTTAGGATGTTGAGTTTGGAGGGAGAAATAAAGTACGGATCATTATCTTTAAGAAGAATCATTATCTTTGATTCAACTATAGTTACTTCTTCGGATAATATATAGGACTTGTTTCCTTTTATTAATAAGAAGTAAATTAAGAACCATAACAAGACAATGTTAAACAAAATTTAAAGTATATATCATTGCCTTTAAGGAGAATCATTATCTTTGATTAAACTACGGTTACTTCTTCGGATAATATATAGGACTTTTTTCCTTTCATTAACAAGAAATAAATTAAGAACCATAACAAGACAATGTTAAATGAAATTTTAACTATGTATCATTGTCTTTAAGGAGAAATCATTATCTTTAATTGAACTACAGTTACTTCTTTGAATAATATATAAGACTTGTTCCTTTCATTAACAAGAAGTAGATTAAAAACGATAATAAGACAATGTCAAACTAAATTTTCTTCAAATTAAGGTTATTGTTTCAAGAAAACAAACTCAACAACCTCAAAGTGCAAGATCGCTAAGGAAATCCACTTGAAAAGAAGAGATACTATTCTGATGACTACATATTATTTTTTCATAAAGATAAATGTTGGATTGGTGAAGATGATTCTTTGGACTTGCATCAATCCATATAAAGTACTAATTTTAAATGTGGATTTAAGATATGAATATATAATCTAATTCTAGAAGGATAATAAAATTTGAGATCTTTTCCACCACCTTAAAGTAATAAGATCATTGATTATGAATAATTATTCAAAGAAAAATTGGATCAAGTGAGTATTTTGGAAACATATAAGGCTCATTACAAAAAAATTACTTAAAAGGAAAACAATTTTTTATTTTTAAAGAAACTTTGTCTTTGGTTTTACTAAAAGTCTCTTTAGAATTATTTTGAAACTTGTTGTAGATTATGATTTTAAGAAATATCGAAGGGATATTAAAGCCGTGTTACTCAATGTAGATATTAATGAAACAGCTAAGAAACCACTTACGGATTACCCCTTTGTATTAAGGATTCAAATACACTATTATCATTCATGGAGTGCTATCTAGATTATCACAAAAAGGGCTAGCAGATAAGGCTTTTAAAAAAGGTTTTGGTATGCGAACTGCAAATCAATTCTCTTTTTTCAAAATAGATAAATGTTGTCTTATATAGTAATATAAGAACATCCCTGAAGCTAAAGAAATGCAAAAGATTCCTCATGCATTTGCGGTATGGAGTTTAATGCATGCTAAAGCACATACACATATGGATATTGCGTGTATTGTTTGGCAGATATCTTATCGACATTAAAAGTGAATCAATTGTTAGTAACCAAGCGGTTACGAGATATCTTTAAGAAACAAAGGATTACGTGCTCAAGATGGATTGATCGGAGATCATAAGGCATTATAGTCCGAATATTTTGGATGCCAAGAGTACAAAAGATCCACTTTAGATAACAATTTGTTGTTGCTGTTATTTCTATTGGATGAAGCTGTATAAGGAAAGCTATCATACAGATACTTATAGCCTTCTTTTCTATTTTCCGTTATGTGGCATCCAACGATGGAAAATAGTTGTATAATTTTGTCATAAAATAATGGACTATTAAATGAAGAAATTGAAAGATAATTAAAGCAATAATTTGTTTTCCAGTAAGAGGAGAGTGCAAAATAGATTGTAATTCATAGAGCATACCATGACAAACTCCACTATGGCGGATTCGCTTACAAAAGGATTAACACCCAAGGTCTTTCGTGAGCATCTTGCTCAATTGGCGTAACTTTTTACGTAAGAATATTTTGGTTCATGGGGAGTTTGTACTTGGTACTGTCATATGGCACATTACTCTATACTTCGGTTACAGATATATATCAAGTTCTTTTTTCTGATCAGAAATAAAGTAATAAAGTTTTGTTTGCACTCTAGATTGTTTAAATATTGAACGTTTTGATCTCACTAAAGTAGGACCAGTTGGAAATAGACATTTATAGATCATATCTCATGTAATTCTTATACTACATATCTATGATTGATCTATGTCCTTTGATTGTGTTGGTATATGTGACCATCATTGGTTTAGTTACACGAAAGTTAACGAAAGCCACTTTGACCCTTTATCTGCATAGTTAATGAACGAGATTATTTCAGAAACACCTTATGTTATAAATAGCAAATTTTCGAGCTCATAAAGTTAAACACATTTCTAAAGTTATTAAATATATGGCCCGGGGAAGATTGGAAAATTTCAATACGTGGGCCACATATGTAAAATAAATGTGTCATGCTATTTTGGTGTAAAGCCTAATTAAAGCGACCAAATTATGGATTAAAGTTAAAAGGCTTGAAGATATAATTGTTATGATATTAATGTGTAGATACCGGGGCAATCCTAATTAGTTGAATGGCCAAATTTGAAAATGCCAACATTATATATAAATAAGGGGTTATGGTCCCCAAATTACACAAGCTCTAGTTATTCTCCGAATCCCTTCGATGGAAATAATTCAGATCTATGGTTTATGTCAATTTGAAAGATCAGATCCAACTCTTATCTTTTAGATCTATCTATTTCCATAAATCAATTTATGAAAGCAGCAACCATGAACTCTAATCTAATATAAAGTCTAGGGTTTGTGTCAATATAGAAAATCAAAGCAATTTTACTTTTCAATCAGCAACATAAATTCAGGTATGACTTCCGCTAATTCATTTAATTTTCTCTTATTTCTTCTCAATCAAATCAATATGAGTCACCTATTCAGATTTATGGTTTCATGGTTAATCAATCATAAAGTATATTGAAACCCTAACATATACTTGATATTGAAGGGGATGAATATGAGTTACATCCAGTTTTTTTAAACCAAGTTACACTCAATTTTAAATGCTCGCATATAGTGTGTCACTTGAAAATTCGATAGGCTGCAGTAGTAAACTAGCACAGGTAATTCTTCCTATGGATGAAAGCTAGTATATGTCATTTATGTACACAGTATACAATTATAAAACTGAGAAGGGTACATGACAGCGTATTTGCACCTTATTGCATCATGTAGGCTTTCTAAGTTAGCGCTTACATAAATATACCCTCAATGTGTCACGAAGTGATGCATTTAATGGCATCGCAAATCCTACATGATCAGAAATAGAGATTTGTCTTCTCTTAAGAAGAAATCTACTATTTTATAACACCGTTCATATTTCTGATTATTACTGAATGTGTTGTAACATATACAAGAATTTTCTTAGACAAACTAATATGTTTTCTATTATGGAAAGATACACTATTTCATTACTTGCATTTTAGTTGAGATATTCATTCAAAATGTTTATTAAGTCATGCCACACTTGCAAATGAAAGTTAATTATGTTACATAATATTAATTGCTATATATGTTAAATTTTATTATAAATTATAGAAACGACATAGAGATAGAAGTGGAAACTACAACGTCAATAAGGCGTAATAAACCATTTGGTTGCAAGATCATGTCATGTTGTTTCAAAGTCAATTTCAAAAGCTCGATGTTTTATCGACAGTTCAATGGTGAATCGGGTCCAAGCCAAAATGTTCTTAGTCAGCCTCAGAATGATTGAGACATATTACTTGTATGCACTGTATATATATTATTGAGATGGACATGTGTGATTTAGTCTTGAGATATTGTTTGTGTATGGTTTGACTGCTATAATATTATTGTTTTTGAAAGATTATGTTGTTTTTAGTATAACTTATTTCATGCATTGTGTTTAAATGCAAAATCATTATGTTTTGAATGCAATATTTGTTGTGATAATTGCACTTTTGACATTATTGAGATACACGTTATTATAGTGTAACAACCCAATATTTTAGACATTAATTTTTATTGAATTTATTTCACTTTGAAAATGTTTTGGAAATTATTTTACTTAAAATTTTGTTTTAAAATATTTTTAAAGTGATGTAACGATCCCGGATTTAAATTGAGTATGAATTGATAATTAATTTCATTTCTGAATAAAACTTGTGAAGTAATCGGTAATCAATATAAATTTAATATAAATTTTGAATTAATTGAGAATTAAATTGGATATTTGGAAATAAACATGTATATAAAATATAAACTATTGAAATAAATATGTTGAGAATACAAGACAATAAGTAGTAAAGTTGAAAATAAACTTTAAGTTAGAAATTGAAATTAAAATATATGTATAAAATAAATTATATAGCTTTGTAAAATAGGAGGTAAAAATATTAGCTAAAAGTTTAACAACGTACAAAAATAGAAATTCATTTAGGTTACAAATTAACAAGATTAAAGTAAGAAAATGAAGTATATTTATGTACAAGCAAATATAGATACGTATATATAAATATCTAGCAAAGGAAGTATAAGACAAATGAAATAAAAATATATATATATGAAAGACTTGCAAAACAAGATAGCAAGATATAGTCAAGCATTCAAACATATTAAAGATAAAAATATAATCAAGTATTCGAACAAAGCAAAGAAATAAAATACATTAATAGATGAACAAAACATAAGTATGAATATATGAAAAGAAAGAAATATATATGTACTCAACTATGAAACATATATATATATATGTGTGTGTGTGTGTGTGTGTGTGTGTGTGTGTGTGTGTGCGCTAACTTGCTAAAGAAGACAAAAAAAAACATTAATGCAGCCACAATGCAAGTTCATTTCAGCCACCAAAGAAAGAAACAATTTTTGGTTAACAAATGCAATGAGGAAAAAAAATATCTCTGATTGTGTTGTACACAATTTATATCACCGGTACAAAATGATATCCTGTAAACTTCTTGTTTTATGCATCAATCTTTATCTCGGCCCACAAAAGAAAGATTTGTAGCCACCAAATATCTTTGATATTACACATAGCAAGTTGTATCACTAGTAAACGAATGAAAAAAAATGATGATAAGTATAAGCTTCCTATATAAGCCAAAACTAATTAATGTTAGTATATACTAATATCCTATCATCCACCATTGGAAAACAAAGATCTCTAATTTTATTTGTACAAAACAAAAATATGTCACCCTATGTACAAACAGAAATAATCACCTGTAAAATTCATTTCCTATATACCAATATCAACTTTGATTCCTGTTCGTTCATTTTCAAACTGAGTTAAACCAGAGAAAAAATGTAAACAATCATCATCAATAAAGAGAAAGAAAAGAAAAGCTACAACTAGATCAAAACAATTATCATCAACAAAACAAGAAGGCTCTGTCCAATCTAAGTTCAGGTGAGTAACTTCTTTTTTTAAAATGGATCTGTTGCAAGTTAAAGTTTAGACAAGTATGTTTATATACATTTACATTTAAACTCTCTGGGTACTCTTGAATACTGGAAGTAATTATACAGGATGTTGATCATATGCTCTCTGTTATGTGATCTTTAACATGAGCTTTGATCTAAAAATAAAAATCATTTCCATTGATTTACTCAGTGTTTAGATTTGTTATTTAAACAAATATTGATTGTTTTGATATAAGCTTTAATAAAAAATATTATTTAGGTCAAAATAACTCAGTATTGTGTCTGGAAATCAAGATATATGAACCAAACTTCAAATAAGTAAAAATTTAAATTTCTTAATTTACGAATTCTGGTACGTAATTTAAATTCCTATACTTAAACATGAATTTTAAAGTTAAAATCATAATTTTTAGAATTGGGACCATAGAACAGTTTGGGTTTGTCTGATTCATGCCTTTCGAGTTGCCGTGGGCGATCACGTTGATCGGAGGGGTCGAGACTGGGGCTGGAGATGCGGGGGTGATCAAGGAGTATGGGAAAAATGCTAAATAAATTTTATAATGCGAGGATTTGTGGTTCGAATCAAAGTTAGGGTTTTAACTTCTAGTTTGGGTCGAGTTGAGAAACCGTATTGCCGCGTCGCCATCAAAGCGTTTCAAGCGATCGGTCGTGGGGGGCTAGGTGCGTGGGGTTGTGGCGGAGCTCCGGGCGAAGTCACGAGGATTCTGGCGAAGTAAGCTGGAGTCGCGATATGCATTTGTTGATTCTAGTTGGGTTACAGGAACGAAGAAAATTGGCTCGAATTCGCTCAATTTTGATTTAGGCGAATTTATGCATATCGAGTTGTTCAAATGGATTTGGGTGAGTGCCGATGACTCGTGGGTGGCTGCGGCGTTGACCGGAGTTGGCGGTGAAGGTCGTGCACGTGTACGTGCTTGTGTATGTATCTGGTTGAAGGGTTGGAGAAGAAGAAGGTGCAGGAGCTCGTGTTGCTTCGGGGAGAAAGTGGGTTGTCTCGAGTTCTTACTCGAGAAAGAAGTAGGTTTGCTTCGGGTTGTATTTGAGTTCCAGAGAGTAGCTGTTGCGTGAGTTATAGCTTAAATATAAAAAAGAAGAAGAAGAAGACGAGCGTATAGGTGAGTGCCTCGGGGAATATTGATGAGGAACCCGAAGCATTGCGCGAGTGGTACCAGGAGATTCTCGGGTTTGAGACGAACTGCTACACTATGTTATAAAATAAAATAAAGTTAAGCACTTGTTTTAAATCAGTTTAAACACTGTAAATTCAAATAAGTATTTAACAGTTAAGGTTAAAAAAAAAACTTTAACACAAGCTCTAATTACTTTAGTTAATGCTTAACTGTGTTTTAAAACCTTGTTAATATTTTAATTAAGTAATAAATTTAATTAAGTATAAAGTTATTAACATTTAAGTTATATTAATAAGAATTTGATTTTCAAAGTTTTCAAGAAGAACTTATAAAAATGTTAATTAAGATGACTAATTAATATTGACTACCTATTCTTGGAAAGTAATTAAGACTTATTACTTTAAAATAGTAATTAGAATTTGAATTAATAAATGTTTAAGTGATTGATAAATTTGTTATTAACTACTTAAGTTAGTTAATGAATGATTAATAGTTAATCAATGATTTAGATAAAATTTATAATTAGAAATAAATTAAAAGCGATTAAGAAATGTTATTAATTAACTAAGGATTTTTAAGTATTGATTAAAGTGATTTATGTTATTGATTAATTGGATTTATTAATTTAGAAAATTAATTATAAATTGCTTAAATGTAATTACTTGATGAAAGTAATTAAGAATTAATCACTTATTGTAATTTTTGGATATTTTGATTTATTAAGGTTAATTAATGAAGTAATTGGTTTAATTAATATGATTAATTAAGAATAACTTAATTAATTAAGTTGATTAATTTATTTATTTATATCAAATGATTTGTAATCAATAAATTGAGATTGAATAATTAATTCATAAGTAAATAAATTTTATTGGAAATAAATTGAATTAGTTAGGATTAAAACAATCAATTAATCCTATTTATAAATGATTATTAATTGTTTGATCTTATTTATGAATGATCATATTATATGTGATGCCTTAAATTGATTGCCCTATCTGATTTGTAATATTTTGTATTGTGAATTGAGCTGTGTATGATTCATTCGATTATTTACATTTGTATATTTTCTGTGAATAGACGATGAGCGTTATTGTTTATATCGCTTATAAATTATAGTTCTGTGTTTGATCTGTGATGATTGAATGATGTTGCACTATTGTGTAAAACCCCTGGACCACACTTATACACACACAAATATGGATTTCACGAGGAAATCGATTAAGTCGCAGATTTTGAAATGATTTATAAAATTGAACATTTAAATTCAAATGTTTTGGAATGGATTGGGTTTAAAGTGAAAAGCTTTTGAAAATGGAATTTCAAAGATGAAATTTATTTTGAATATCTTGATTGAGTTTTGAAATTTAAATATTCTGATTTAAATTTGGATTCAATATTTGCAGTTGAATCCTATGATTTGGAAAATAGGGACTAAAGATATTATACCAGTTTAAAATAAGTTAAATTACTTTAAAGTTATTGATTTGGGAATTTGAATTTAAATTCAAAGGCTTTAACTCGTGTAAATAAAATTGGATCTTTCTGAAACGAAAACTATTTGTTTTTAAATAATATAAGCTTTCATATAAGTAATGAACGTCCAATTTGTGTTAAAAGGATTTCAAGTTAAAAATGAAAATGATTTTTCCCAAGTTATGGAAACGGTTTGAAAGCTATGAGTTAAATCTTTGATTTAAAGATTTAAATGAATTAATTCAATTGAAATAGAATTGTTTTGAAATCCGTAAATGGATCTTTGTGAAAATGGGTGAACTTAGTGAAATAAATCTTTTGTTTAAAAGATGTGAAAATGGTAATTGGTTTAAACCATTTAAAGGAAAGTTTTGAGTTATTAAGTTGTGACTTAATTGAAATCCCATATCCATATGTTTTTAAATATTGCGCTCATTATTCGGTTTAGCCAGGAGAGGACCTTTGTGTCATATAACCCATTCCGAATATGTGATTCGTCGTTATGGATAGCATTTAAAGACCGGTGGTGAAGACCGGGTATTTGTGAAAGCGATAGGATGATCTATCGATTGTCTCTGCACCGAGTCGCGCCGGTATAGAGATTCCTTAAGTGATGGGAAGTCCGATCGGGATTGTGAATACCCGGATTGCAAGGGCTTCTTCGGAAGTGCCTTCGGTTCTGTTCGAACCCGGAACAGACTTGTATGGATTGTATGTCTGACACTACAATTGAGATATAAAGCGGATTTTTTTCAAATACATATCTGTTGGTGGCGGAGAATTTATTCTCTTAGCTTAACACCCTTCTCTGAGATGTACGAGCTCAGAGGTTATGTAGTTGAAGGTTATCAGCGATATACTCCCAATTTGGTAGTGTGGCATGCTGAGTGCTGCTGTGTGTTAATGATCATTGTTTGATCATTTGTGATATGATCATTTGTTTGATCATTTATCTTTGTGATCGTTACTTTGATCATTTGTTGACCCAAAGCATGGCTTTGTACCAAAGCGTAGCTTTGTGGACGAGACTGCATCAGGACCTCACACCCCGGAAATGGTCAAAACAGGAAAGATGCGACAAGGTTATGAGGGTCGCGCCCTTTAGGGTGTGTCATTCCCGTCTTATAAAGGGTGGTATCATGGTATGGAGCCCAGATATTTACCTATGTGGTGGCTCCAATCTCATTTACTGTGTGGTTGTTGCTTTAGAGGCGCCTCGAATAAAGGTCCCAAAGGACCGGGGAGGGGCTTGCTCGAGTAGTAGTTACCTAGTTATAGAGGTAACCCGGCCTTGTGTTGGCAGAGATCCGGTTAGGTTCTCGGGACGTTCCGCCAGAGGCGATCCCATGTGGCAGTAGGAAGTTCCTTAGCCTGACCATTTGTTGGAAATCCAATCAAAACAATACGCGCCTTGTACGGTTTTAGTTGTATAACCTGCCATTCACTTATGGTGGCGCCCCACTGTTTGGATGGTAGCTATAGTAGGCATAGTGCGGAATGCCTATGTTGGCTAAGATTTATATTCTACTTTCGAAATATTTTCTGCACTATGCACTTATAATAATAATATCAAAGAACTTTCTACGTAGTAAGCATGTTTGACTATCATAAGAAGAAATCTCCTCCAATTCTGCGTTTGCATTGTGTGTATGGCGGGAGGTCTTATGGTAGTTTCATTTTCAAAAAAAGCATTGCGAATTTACTTTAAAATTCTCTTTTTGTTTGTTTTCAAAGATAAACTATTTTTGTTACTCACACCAGTCCCATGACTGACTCGGAGTTTATTGTTCCTTTCCTAAACTCTGGGTGCTCACTATTTTCCACACGAGCAGTCTAGAGTTGGGTTTTCAGATAGTTAGGTTCTGTAGATTATCTGGAGTCAGTTCAGTCTTTGGACATGACTGACCTTGCTTAGCTTGGTGCATCATTATTGGGAGTTCGAGCTATTTCTGGATTGGTTCTTGGAGATGGAGTTGCAGTTTTGGAGTTCTTTCTTGAAGACTATCTTGAGTTATTTGTTCCGCTGCTAGTGTTATCTATTTTCTTTCCGCTGCGATTTTATTGTATCTTATCTCTGATGTATATCGATATCTATTGGATCACCTGTTGTATCAGGATTTGTATGAGATGTTGTATATTGATATTCATTATTTCTTCCACTGTGTTGATGTTTACTTAATGGTGTTATAAGCTCTGGCGACTCGGATTTGAACGGTCGAATCTACGGCATTCGAATACGATGTGAAGTATGGATGTCGATTTTCGAACGGGCAAAATCCGCTTCGTCACATTTGGTATCAGAGCTGAGGGTTAAACTTTAGCTCAGGAGTATAACACATTAAGTAACTCATTATAGATAGGGTGAAGTATACCCTAGAATGAGTAATCCCTAAGATATCCGTTTGAATGCCTCAGAAAATTCTCTTACTATCCGTTGATAGTGAGTATGAGTGCAAGAAGAGAACGAGATAGGGGACAGGGAAATACGACTATAAATGGTCAATGCCCTGCAACAGTGGGAACAATTTTTCTCTATCAATTTCCTTTGATTCGTTTTCAAATTCTTTTGATTGCTTCGTGCCAGCTCCAGAAGAAGTTTCAGTGTAATGATGCTCTACGAATTGCTATAAGAAATCCTTACTTCGTATCTTCATCGGTTTCTTATCATGTTTTGATTTAAACCTTAATGGATATGAATTGAAAATTTGGAACTGAAAATTGAAATAAATTGGAAATTTTAATTTGAGTTAAATCGATTAATAGAATATGAAGGAAAATTTGAATTGAATCGACAAAACGATTCGTTTAAAACCAAATTTGAAATTCTATTATAACTTCTTGGGTTGATCGAAGTCCGAAGAAGGACAAGTTGAGGTATACTTTGAGATGTTCAGACTTGAATTTGGAATCCATTCCTAGTATTGGAAAAATTATAGAAGATTAAATCTATCTCTTTTGTTCAGCATCTCTTGTCAATTCTTCGATGGTTCCTGGTAGATCCAGGAAGAAGATTTGATATATTAGTATGGGACACAAACTCCGGATAGACCAAATTGTTTGTTTGGATGTATTGGTTGTTTTATTTGCTTTGGTTGCTATGGTTGATAGGTATAAATTGGTTTTTAAACTCAATATTTTAAAATTGTATCCATATATCTGTCAATATTTGGGTCCAGATATATATTACGAATGGTTAGTTATCCTTTCGAGCTGACTAATGCCACTGCATATTTCGTAGATCTGGATGACCCGAATATCTTGTGGAAAATTAAATAGATTCATTCTTATATCTATTATTGATATTCTGATTTGGTAAGCCAAATACAACATAGATATCCATTTTGACCTGGAAAGCTATTACCCTATCTTGGTGTATCTACCTTTGTTGTTTTCGTGCCTGCGAATTTCGAGGACGAAATTTCTTTAAGGAGGGAAGTCTGTAACGATCCCGGATTTAAATTAAGTATGAATTGATAATTAATTTCATTTCTGAATAAAACTTGTGAAGTAATCGGTAATCAATATAAATTTAATATAAATTTTGAATTAATTGAGAATTAAATTGGATATTTGGAAATAAACATGTATATAAAATATAAACTATTGAAATAAATATGTTGAGAAATACAAGACAATAAGTAGTAAAGTTGAAAATAAACTTTAAGTTAGAAATTGAAATTAAAATATATGTATAAAATAAATTATATAGCTTTGTAAAATAGGAGGTAAAAATATTAGCTAAAAGTTTAACAACGTACAAAAATAGAAATTCATTTAGGTTACAAATTAACAAGATTAAAGTAAGAAAATTAAGTATATTTATGTACAAGCAAATATAGATACGTATATATAAATATCTAGCAAAGGAAGTATAAGACAAATGAAATAAAAAAATATATATGAAAGACTTGCAAAACAAGATAGCAAGATATAGTCAAGCATTCAAACATATTAAAGATAAAAATATAATCAAGTATTCGAACAAAGCAAAGAAATAAAATACATTCATAGATGAACAAAACATAAGTATGAACATATGAAAAGAAAGAAATATATATGTACTCAACTATGAAACATATATATATATATATATGTGTGTGTGTGTGTATATATGCACTAACTTGCTAAAGAAGACAAAAAAAAACATTAATGCAGCCACAATGCAAGTTCATTTCAGCCACCAAAGAAAGAAACAATTTTTGGTTAACAAATGCAATGAGGAAAAAAAAAATCTCTGATTGTGTTGTACACAATTTATATCACCTGTACAAAATGATATCCTGTAAACTTCTTGTTTTATGCATCAATCTTTATCTCAGCCCACAAAAGAAAGATTTGTAGCCACCAAATATCTTTGATATTACACATAGCAAGTTGTATCACTAGTAAACGAATGAAAAAAATGATGATAAGTATAAGCTTCCTATATAAGCCAAAACTAATTAATGTTAGTATATACTAATATCCTATCAGTCACCATTGGAAAACAAAGATCTCTGATTTTATTTGTACAAAACAAAAATATGTCACCCTGTGTACAAACAGAAATAATCACCTGTAAAATTCATTTCCTATATACCAATATCAACTTTGATTCCAGTTCGTTCATTTTCAAACTGAGTTAAACCAGAGAAAAAATGTAAACAATCATCATCAATAAAGAGAAAGAAAAGAAAAGCTACAACTAGATCAAAACAATTATCATCAACAAAACAAGAAGGCTCTGTCCAATCTAAGTTCAGGTGAGTAACTTCTTTTTTTAAAATGGATCTGTTGCAAGTTAAAGTTTAGACAAGTATGTTTATATACATTTACATTTAAACTCTCTGGGTACTCTTGAATACTGGAAGTAATTATACAGGATGTTGATCATATGCTCTCTGTTATGTGATCTTTAACATGAGCTTTGATCTAAAAATAAAAATCATTTCCATTGATTTACTCAGTGTTTAGATTTGGTATTTAAACAAATATTGATTGTTTTGATATAAGCTTTAATAAAAAATATTATTTAGGTCAAAATAACTCAGTATTGTGTCTGGAAATCAAGATATATGAACCAAACTTCAAATAAGTAAAAATTTAAATTTCTTAATTTACGAATTCTGGTACGTAATTTAAATTCCTATGCTTAAACATGAATTTTAAAGCTAAAATCATAATTTTTAGAATTGGGACCATAGAGCAGTTTGGGTTTGTCTGATTCATGCCTTTCGAGTTGCTGTGGGCGATCACGTTGATCGGAGGGGTCGAGACTGGGGCTGGAGATGCGGGGGTGATCAAGGAGTATGGGAAAAATGCTAAATAAATTTTATAATGCGAGGATTTGTGGTTCGAATCAAAGTTAGGGTTTTAACTGCTAGTTTGGGTCGAGTTGAGAAACCGTATTGCCGCGTCGCCATCGAAGCGTTTCAGGCGATCTGTCATGGGGGGCTTGGTGCGTGGGGTCGTGGCGGAGCTCCGGGCGAAGTCACGAGGATTCTGGCGAAGTAAGGTGGAGTCGCGATATGGATTTGTTGATTCTAGTTGGGTTACATGAACGAAGAAAATTGGCTCGAATTCGCTCAATTTTGATTTAGGCGAATTTATGCATATCGAGTTGTTCAAATGGATTTGGGTGAGTGCCGATGACTCGTGGGTGGCTGCGGCGTTGACCGGAGTTGGCGGTGAAGGTCGTGCACGTGTACGTGCTTGTGTATGTATCTGGTTGAAGGGTTGGAGAAGAAGAAGGTGCAGGAGCTCGTGTTGCTTCGGGGAGAAAGTGGGTTGTCTCGAGTTCTTACTCGAGAAAGAAGTAGGTTTGCTTCGGGTTGTATTTGAGTTCCAGAGAGTAGCTGTTGCATGAGTTATAGCTTAAATATAAAAAAGAAGAAGAAGAAGACGAGCGTATAGGTGAGTGCCTCGGGGAATATTGATGAGGAACCCGAAGCATTGCGCGAGTGGTACCAGGAGATTCTCGGGTTTGAGACGAACTGCTACACTATGTTATAAAATAAAATAAAGTTAAGCACTTGTTTTAAATCAGTTTAAACACTGTAAATTCAAATAAGTATTTAACAGTTAAGGTTAAAAAAAAAAACTTTAACACAAGCTCTAATTACTTTAGTTAATGCTTAACTGTGTTTTAAAACCTTGTTAATATTTTAATTAAGTAATAAATTTAATTAAGTATAAAGTTATTAACATTTAAGTTATATTAATAAGAATTTGATTTTCAAAGTTTTCAAGAAGAACTTATAAAAATGTTAATTAAGATGACTAATTAATATTGACTACCTATTCTTGGAAAGTAATTAAGACTTATTACTTTAAAATAGTAATTAGAATTTGAATTAATAAATGTTTAAGTGATTGATAAATTTGTTATTAACTACTTAAGTTAGTTAGTGAATGATTAATAGTTAATCAATGATTTAGATAAAATTTATAATTAGAAATAAATTAAAAGCGATTAAGAAATGTTATTAATTAACTAAGGATTTTTAAGTATTGATTAAAGTGATTTATGTTATTGATTAATTGGATTTATTAATATAGAAAATTAATTATAAATTGCTTAAATGTAATTACTTGATGAAAGTAATTAAGAATTAATCACTTATTGTAATTTTTGGATATTTTGATTTATCAAGGTTAATTAATGAAGTAATTGGTTTAATTAATATGATTAATTAAGAATAACTTAATTAATTAAGTTGATTAATTTATTTATTTATATCAAATGATTTGTAATCAATAAATTGAGATTGAATAATTAATTCATAAGTAAATAAATTTTATTGGAAATAAATTGAATTAGTTAGGATTAAAACAATCAATTAATCCTATTTATAAATGATTATTAATTGTTTGATCTTATTTATGAATGATCATATTATATGTGATGCCTTAAATTGATTGCCCTATCTGATTTGTAATATTTTGTATTGTGAATTGAGCTGTGTATGATTCATTCGATTATTTACATTTGTATATTTTCTGTGAATAGACGATGAGCGTTATTGTTTATATCGCTTATAAATTATAGTTCTGTGTTTGATCTGTGATGATTGAATGATGTTGCACTATTGTGTAAACCCCCTGGACCACACTTATACACACACAAATATGGATTTCACGAGGAAATCGATTAAGTCGCAGATTTTGAAATGATTTATAAAATTGAACATTTAAATTCAAATGTTTTGGAATGGATTGGGTTTAAAGTGAAAAGCTTTTGAAAATGGAATTTCAAAGATGAAATTTATTTTGAATATCTTGATTGAGTTTTGAAATTTAAATATTCTGATTTAAATTTGGATTCAATATTTGCAGTTGAATCCTATGATTTGGAAAATAGGGACTAAAGATATTATACCAGTTTAAAATAAGTTAAATTACTTTAAAGTTATTGATTTGGGAATTTGAATTTAAATTCAAAGGCTTTAACTCGTGTAAATAAAATTGGATCTTTCTGAAACGAAAACTATTTGTTTTCAGATAATATAAGCTTTCATATAAGTAATGAACGTCCAATTTTTGTTAAAAGGATTTCAAGTTAAAAATGAAAATGATTTTTCCCAAGTTATGGAAACGGTTTGAAAGCTATGAGTTAAATCTTTGATTTAAAGATTTAAATGAATTAATCCAATTGAAATAGAATTGTTTTGAAATCCGTAAATGGATCTTTGTGAAAATGGGTGAACTTAGTGAAATAAATCTTTTGTTTAAAAGATGTGAAAATGGTAATTGGTTTAAACCATTTAAAGGAAAGTTTTGAGTTATTAAGTTGTGACTTAATTGAAATCCCATATCCATATGTTTTTAAATATTGCGCTCACTGTTCGGTTTAGCCAGGAGAGGACCTTTGTGTCATATAATCCATTTCGAATATGTGATTCGTCGTTATGGATAGCATTTAAAGACCGGTGGTGAAGACCGGGTATTTGTGAAAGCGATAGGATGACCTATCGATTGTCTCTGCATCGAGTCGCGCCGGTATAGAGATTCCCTAAGTGATGGGAAGTCCGATCAGGATTGTGAATACACGGATTGCAAGGGCTTCTTCGGAAGTGCCTTCGGTTCTGTTCGAACCCGGAACAGACTTGTATGGATTGTATGTCTGACACTACACTTTGAGATATAAAGCGGATTTTTTTTCAAATACATATCTGTTGGTGGCGGAGAATTTATTCTCTTAGCTTAACACCCTTCTCTGAGATGTACGAGCTCAGAGGTTATGTAGTTGAAGGTTATCAGCGATATACTCCCAATTTGGTAGTGTGGCATGCTGAGTGCTGCTGTGTGTTAATGATCATTGTTTGATCATTTGTGAAATGATCATTTGTTTGATCATTTATCTTTGTGATCATTACTTTGATCATTTGTTGACCCAAAGCATGGCTTTGTACCAAAGCGTAGCTTTGTGGACGAGACTGTATCAGGACCTCACACCCCGGAAATGGTCAAAACAGGAAAGATGCGGCAAGGTTATGAGGGTCGCGCCCTTTAGGATGTGTCATTCCCTTCTGGTAAAGGGTGGTATCATGGTATGGAGCCCAGATATTTACCTATGTGGTGGCTACAATCTCATTTACTGTGTGGTTGTAGCTTTAGAGGCGCCTCGGATAAAGGTCCCAAAGGACCGGGGAGTGGCTTGCTCGAGTAGTAGTTACCTAGTTACAGAGGTAACCCGGCCTTGTGTTGGCAGAGATCCGGTTAGGTTCTCGGGACATCCCGCCAGAGGCGATCCCATGTGGCAGTAGGAAGTTCCTTAGCCTGACCATTTGTTGGAAATCTAATCAAAACAATACGCGCCTTGTAAGGTTTTAGTTGTATAACCTGCCATTCACTTATGGTGGCGCCCCACTGTTTGGATGGTAGCTATAGTAGGCATAGTGCGGAATGCCTATGTTGGCTAAGATTTATATTCTACTTTCGAAATGTTTTCAGCACTGTGCACTTATAATAATAATATCAAAGAACTTTCTACGTAGTAAGCATGTTTGACTATCATAAGAAGAAATCTCCTCCAATTCTGCGTTTGCATTGTGTGTGTGGCGGGAGGTCTTATGGTAGTTTCATTTTCAAAAAAAGCATTGCGAATTTACTATAAAATTCTCTTTTTGTTTGTTTTCAAAGATAAACTATTTTTGTTACTCACACCAGTCCCATGACTGACTCGGAGTTTATTGTTCCTTTCCTAAACTCTGGGTGCTCACTATTTTCCACACGAGCAGTCTTGAGTTGGGTTTTCAGATAGTTAGGTTCTGTAGATTATCTGGAGTCAGTTCAGTCTTTGGACATGACTGACCTTGCTTAGCTTGGTGCATCATTTTTGGGAGTTCGAGCTATTTCTGGATTGGTTCTTGGAGATGGAGTTGCAGTTTTGGAGTTCTTTCTTGAAGACTATCTTGAGTTATTTGTTCCGCTGCTAGTGTTATCTATTTTCTTTCCGCTGCGATTTTATTGTATCTTATCTCTGATGTATATCGATATCTATTTGGATCACCTGTTGTATCAGGATTTGTATGAGATGTTGTATATTGATATTCATTATTTCTTCCGCTGTGTTGTTGTTTACTTAATGGTGTTATAAGCTCCGGCGACTCGGATTTGAACGGTCGAATCTACGGCATTCGAATACGATGTGAAGTATGGATGTCGATTTTCGAACGGGCAAAATCCGCTTCGTCACAAGTGAAGCAGGAATTTTTCTAGAGTTAATGGTATTTTTTTTGTAATTTTCATGCCCTGTTTTCAATTTTTAAACAATTTCTTTAGTTTTTTTTCTATTTTTCTCCAAAATAATTATTTATTTCATTTAAGAAATGTTAAATAAATTATTTTATTTCAAATTTTTGCATTATAAATTTTTTAAAATGAAGTGAATATTTGTCCAAGGCTAGTGATGATTTATTTGTTATTTTTTAACACTGTTTTGAATTTTTAAGCAATTTCCTTAATTCTTTTTGCATTTTGTTTAAATTTAATTACATATTTTCATTTTATTTCACTTTTTTTTGGTTTTTAAATGTATTTACTGAAATTATTTTGTTTTATTTGTTTTAAAAAGAAATGGTAAATTGAAGAGACAAGACTCTTCCTTTTCCTATGGCTTTTCATTTCTAGACTTTCATTTTCTTTAACTCCTCATTTACTTTTTGTTTTGGCCATGCATTTTGTTTCTTAGCCATGAATTTTCATTTATCTTTCATGCACAAAAACATCTTCCTCATCATTCTTCACGGCTAGAGAAAAAATATTGGTAATGGCATCATCTTTTTATTCTTTTCTTCTCATTTTTATAAGATTTCGCCTTGTTTTCTCATGTATGTTTGATTGGCCTCTCCTCCATAGCCATAGCCACCACCTCCTACACCTCTTCCCTGCCATCATCACCAGCTACTCCTCTGGTTTTGACCAAGGCCGAGCCCACCATGGTGATCAAACCCCTCAAAAAAGCAACCTAAAGCCAAAAACCATGCTAGTTTGACCACTTTGGCCTCATCTACTTCAACCACCACCCTAACCACCATCTAGACCGCCTCCACCACCTCTGACCTGACGACCACATACCGCTCCAGCCACTGTCCAGTCATGGTGCACCCCAGGCCGAGCCCACTCGCCCATGGCTGAACCACTTTGATGAACCAAAACTCCACTACATTGCCTGAAAGCCCTTCACCTTCTCATGTTATAAACTCCTCTCCATGTTCATGCCTTAAACCAATCCATACTAGCCCAAAAATCAAGCCATAACATGTCCAAACCTAACCAAATTTCATCCATAGGCCGTGCAAAAGAATAAAGAAAGCAAGGCAAAAGATTTGACATTCAAATCTCTTTTCATTTAAAAGTTACATCATTTCAAAGTATATTGAATTTATGGTTTGTTTCGATTTTTGTTTGGGTTGTAACACAAGATTTGTAGCATTGCATCTCACTCTCCACTCAAATCCGTAGTCTTGTCTTTGTGCTCTTGATTTCGCCGTGTCAGTTGTATTGCAATCTCCAGCATTTAGAAGTGAGTAAATCTCACACGACATTTCATACTTATGCAATTGTGAAGCGACAACATTTGAATGTGTAGAATTCTGCCTATGATTATTTATATATGATGTTAAACCTGTTAAATTACATGTCATCTCATTTATTACTGTTATATATTGTTAAAATGTCCATTTATATCTGTTTATCACACTGCAAGTTCCCTGTTAAGATTAGAAATCACTATGGGTTGAAATGATACATACCCAAGCGGACATTAGAATAGGGAAAAATCGTTATGGGCTGAAATGATAGGCCTGAATTATTTATTTTGACTTGGGACTGCGGGTTTGAAATGATAGAACCCGGATTTTTATTTGTAAACTGCGGATTGAAATGATATATATCCGTATCACTTGACCTAGGTTAGAAAACTATATACAGGCCCGTGGTTAGTTTATAAAATTTTCTGGAATTTTTAAGTAATTTTAAAAGTGTGTGTGTATATATATATATATGAAAATTTGATTTAAATTGGATTTCTAAAGGTTAAATATAAAAATTTGGAATTTTCTACAAGTTAAAAATGTTGGAAAAATGAATAGTTACATTGAATTTTTGAAAATATAACTAAAGTGGAAAATTGGAATTTTGTTAAATAAAAATTTAGTTATATAAATAAAAATGGAAATTAAATTTTATTTGTGAAAAAAAATTAGAGAAAATTTAAGTGTTAAGTTGTTTATTTAAAATGTGAAGAATTGGAAATTTTTGCACTTGAATTTATTAAGTAATTTGTTGAAATTGGATTTAATTATAAGAAATTTATTTGATAAAAATTACATGTTAAATGATATGTTAATGAACATTTCAATGTTAAAATATGATTTTGACAATGTTTAAAGGTTTAAAATGAAGTTTATTAATTGCTGGAAATACACTAAAATCTGGAATTTTAATAGCATTCAGAAGTGCTATGGTTTCTGGAAATGAACTAAAAGGCTAATAAAAGAGCTATTACAGACCCGCCGTTCGTAGCTCGGTTGGTTAGGGGGTTGGGAGATGGGAACCAAAGGACTGCGTCCGGCCAGGTTCGAATCCCAACGCCTAACCATCAGTGGGAGTTTCAACGTTATGCATCCGTGTGCGACGAATAAATAAAAGCGGGGTAGACACACGGCATGGGGTTTACTTAAGTGAGTATCATTGAATACCATGATCTTAAGGCTCCCCATGATATAAAAAAAAGAGCTATTACAGCAGTTCTGAAATGCTGTAGTTGCTGTAGTAAATTGAAAAGGCTAAAACTTGATAAATGCATAGCAGTTCTGTAAATGCTGTAGTGGTCTGCGGTCTTTGCATAAATGAATAAAAACCCTTGTTTTGAAATTTGAGCTATTACAGTATTTCTGGAAATGCTGTCTTTGCTGTTTTGAACTAAAACTGACTTTTAACAGCAGTTTTTAAGTGCTATCTTTGCGGAATTAAAATGTTTTCAAGTGTAACTTATAGCAGCTTTTTCTGAATGCTGCGAAAGGCTGAAATTTTAAATGTTTATGGTTTTTGACTTAGTAAACGAGCTCAGAATGACTTGAAACTTTGAAATTTGAATACTTGACTTGAAAGAATGATAACTTCACTTTTAAATGATTTAAACGAATAAACTTAATTGGAAAATGAATCATTTTAAAAGATGATTTGAATTGATATAAATGAATGTTATCTTTGAATTTAAAAGGGCATTTAAATTGGATATTTGGATTTGAATTCAAATATTGATTTGAAAGGGAAGTTTTGAAAGATATGATATTTTGATATTGAAATGTTTTGGAAATGATTTGATCTTTATTTTGACAAAGATTTGGATTTGAAGTGATATCTATTTTGAAGCATAAAGTATTATTTTTAAAGTTATAACCATGGGTTATAATAACGATTGGTTGGAAAAAAGACCGGGATCGGATATGGACATACTCTTTGTCGGTACAGAAAACCACTTTGAGAAATGTGTTTACGGTGGAGATTCCAAAATGAAGTAGGATGGTGGCGACGTTCTTGAGGTATATTACATGGACCAGACTCTCGTGAGTTGGCATAAGGTGGCAGAAACAGGAGCGGTCTCGGGCCAAAAGGGCTAGCTCCTCTGTCGGATGCATTTCTTCGATACCATTCTATTACTTGTGATTGTTTGGTGTCCACCCTCCGATTAGGAAATGTGTTCCGAGGTGGGCGTATGTGACTGCTGCGTTACCACCAGTCCGGGCATCGTAACTGGTATATCTACCCTGACATTGCCTTATGTGCCGTGTCACCTACCATATCAAGCCTTTACTACGAGTTTCTATTTGTGTCGTACCTATGCAGTATCTTCTTATAGTCTCCCGATCAGGAGATATGCAGGTACTGTATACACTGTTGGCATTATTTGTGTTAAGGGGAATATTGGGTCACTCCTTAACGCTATTTAAAAGTATGTTTATTTTACTGTTAGACACTATTATAATAGCGCAATATTACAATATAGTAAATAGTTTAACGGATCATTAGAGGATGGACGGTCCCAAACATCTTCTAAGTTACTTGTACCTTTACTACATTTCACTTGAGTTGGTTTACATTGGATAAGAATGTATGCCCTGACTCGAGTGTTTGTGTTTTATTTACGCTCGGGTCAGCCTGAGTTATTCACAGATTTGGATTTCCACTCTCTGGATGTTTGGAATCGCTGGAGCTTATCAGCTTATCTAGTTTTCTACATTTCAGTTTTGTTGTTCTATTGTCAGCTTTGTATTAGAGGACTTCTTTGTATTTGGGATTTTATGTTGCATCAGTTTTCCTACTAATGTTTTGTATTTGGTTCTGAAACTTTGTGATAGTAGCTTCATGAACTACTATGGTATTTTATTTATTTTCCGCTGCGAGATATTCTGATGTTTTGTGTTTGTGATTCTGATTTGATTTTATTTGCTTCGAATTTTTATTACAATCTGTTATTTTGTACTATTCAAGTTCGACATTGTGGATTATTGTCGATTTGAATGGTGAAAAATAGCTGGTCGTCACAGTTGGTATCAGAGCTTTGGTTTAAGGCAAACCTTAGCATGCGGAGCAAAAACTCATTAGAGATAGGGTAGAAATACCCTAGAATGAGTGAAATCAACTTCAGAATCATTTCTTTGTGAGAGAACGTATTTTCAAATTATAAAATGATTTTAAAATGATTTTTTAAGGATTTTTCAAAGATTATTTTGATATAAATTTTTCTTGTTTTAAAAGCAATATTTTCTAACTTCTTTCCTTTCGTATCTACCTTGTTAGAAATTTATGTAATTAGGATGTTCATCCTAGTGAATATATCTTGTCTTATCTTTATCTTATCTCTACCTTTGCCCTAATATTCATTCTTGGATTTTCAGGATGAATCATAGAAATGCTAGACGTCAAGGTCGTGGTGCTGCCCCAGTTCCAGCCCCAGCTCATGTCCGTTTCACTGTTCTTTGGAAAGAATTTACTCAGCTTGGTGGTACCAAGTACACTGGTTCTGAGTCTATCATTGAGGCTCAGCAATGGTTGAGGATTATCAAGAGGATATTTACTGGTCTTGAGATTACTGATGCACAGATGCGTCAGTTAGCTGCATGGCAGTTGCAGGAGGCTGCCCAAGATTGGTGGGAGTCTGTTACGGCTAACACCGTTGAGGCTGATCTTACTTGGAAACATTTCAGGTATCTTCTTGTGTTTCTTTGAATTATGTTTTTCTATCTTTTCGTGCCTTTCCTAAGCTTATTTATCATTCTTCTCAGGGAGGCTTTTGTTGCTAAGTGGATGCCCAAAGCCGGGAAATCCCAGATTTATAGGGAGTTTATGGACCTCAAGCAAGGAAGCATGTCTTTTTCAGAGTACGAGAGGAAGTTTAACGAACTTTCTAAGTTCGGACCTGGTCTGATAGACACTCCCTGAAGAAGAATGAAAAGTTTATTGCTGGTGCTCGTCTCGAGTACTACAGTCGTCTAATTTCTCATGTTCATGGCACTTTTACCCAGCTTATGGATATGGCTCTTCGTTATGAGAACCCTACTTCTAAGGGTCCTATTTCTGTTGGTGCTCCTTCATCTCAAGACTTCTTCTGCAAATTCTAGGAAGAGAAACCTCAGTTTCCAATAGTAGTAATAGAATTGGCACAAGAATCTGGATTTGGGATCTTCATTATCTGCTCCATCTCTGAGGCAACCAGTTGACCTTTCTTCCATCACCTGCTTTAAGTGTGACCAGAAAGGACACTATGCAAATAGTTGTCCTACTATTGTTGGTACTGCCATTCCTCCCCCTGCTCAGCCAGCTAGGCGGATCTTTGCCACATCCGTCTCCAACCTGGCCATTTTAGGGAAGATTGCCCTACCCAGCAGAAGGGTAAGCCTTTTGGTACCTTTGCTGTCGCCTCTGCCTCTTCTCCAGCTCATCCAGCTCCTAGTGATGACCGAGGTACTCTCCAGGGTTCTTTTTCTTTATTTCAGCATCTTGTTCATTTCTATTTGATGCTGGTGCATCCCATAGTTTTATATCTGTTGATTTGTGTGATGAGTTCGAGCATCTCCTTTCTCCTGAGTATGATTCTGTGCCTTTATGTGTTTCAAATCCAATGGGGGGCCCCACAAACCTTAATAGGATTTGTAAACAAGTGAAGCTTCTTTATTCTGATCACTGCTTTAGTGGTGATTTTTATGTTTTAGGCTTTGATGCTTTTGATTTGTTGCTTGGAAGTGATTAGCTTGGTAGGCATAATGCTCATATCTCTTGTAAAGCCCAGTCTGTTTATCTTGAGGATGATCTGGGTACTTCCTTTGTTATTCAGTGCCGCATGCCTCATGATTTTGCAGGCAGCTTTATATATTCTCTGGATTCTGCTCCTGGTGATTTTCATTCGATCCGTGTGGTCAAACTCTTTCCAGATGTTATTGGGGAAGTCACTGCTTTGCCTCCTAAGCGGGAGATGGATTTCCGCATTGATCTTATTCCTGATGCTCGACCTGTTGTTCTTCCTCCTAGAAGAATGGCACCTCGCGAGAAGGTTGAGTTAGCAAAGCATATTGAGGACTTGTTCTCTAAAGGTCTCATCAGACCTAGCCATTCAGAATGGGGAGCAGCGGTGGTTTTCGTCACCAAGTCCGATGGATCTTTGAGGATGTATGTTGACTATAGGGAGCTGAAAAAGCTCACTATGAAAAACAGATATTCAATGCCTTGCATCAATGATATGTTTAATCATCTTTATGGTGCCACTTGTTTCTCTCAGCTTGATCTTGCCACATGTTTCCACCAGCTCAGAGTTGCTGAGGAAAGTATTCCCAAGACTGCTTTTCGGACTGAGAATGGGTTTTATGAATGGTTAGTCATGACTTTTGGTTTGACTAATGCTCATGCTTTCTTTGTGGATCTTATGAATCGTGTTTTTCGTGATGTGCTTAATAAATTTATTCTAGTCTTTGTTGATGATATCCTTGTCTTTTCTAAGACCAAGGCAGAGCATGAGTTGCACTTGAAATCTGTTCTGGAGATCGTTAGAAGTCATCAACTGAAGGCTAAATTTTCTAAATGCCATTTCTGGAAGGATGAAGTCCGATTCCTTGGACATATTGTTTCTGGTAGAGTTTCTGTTGATCTAGCCAAGATCGCTACAATCAATGTAAGTCTTTCTTTCTTTCTCTTTTCCTTTATCATTTAATTATTCTATCTCTTCTGTGGTTCTTATTTTCCCTATTCTGTTACAGGATTGGGAAACTCCTAAGACTCCTTCTGAGATTCGTAGTTTTCTGGGCCTTGCCGGTTATTATCGGAGATTCACTGAGAATTTTGCTCGGATTGCTCCACCTCTCACTGCTTTGACTTGTAAGAATGTTAAGTTTATCTGGGATGAGAAGTGTAAAGCCGCATTCAATGAGTTAAAGAGCAAGCTAACTTCCGCACTATTTCTTACCGTTCCGAACGGAAGTGAGTGATTGATGGTATATATTGAATCTAGTCGTGAGGGATTAGGTGTTGTTCTCATGTAGGATGGTAGGGTCATTGCCTATGCCAGCCGTCAGTTGAAAATCCATGATGCAAATTATGCTGCCCATTATTTAGAGTTGCTTGCGGTTGTCTTTGCTTTGAAGCTTTGGAGGCATCATCTGCTTGGAGCTACGTTTGAGCTTTTCACTGATCATTAGTTTCTGAAATATATCTTCTCCCAGAAGGATTTGAATAAGAGGCAAGTTCGTTGGCTTGAGTTTCTGGCTTCTTACGACCTTGATATTAGCTTAACTCCCGGTAAAGCTAATTTTGTGGCCGATGCTCTGAGTAGGAAGAAGGCTATGTTGTGTCAGCTTGTTGTTTTTTCTCCTCTTCTGGATCGTATCAAGACTAAGCAGGATGAGGATAAGATGCTTAGATTGATGAAGGAGAGTGTTCATAGCAGGGTTGGTGGTAATAGTGGAGCTCAGATTGATGATAGTGGTATTTTGAGGATAAATGGCAGGATTTGTGTCCCGAATGTTGATGGATTGAGACAGGAATTACTTTGGAAGAATCATCGATCTAGACTTTCTATTCATCTTGGTGCGTCGAAGATGTATCAGGATATGAAGAGGCTTTATTGGTGGAGGGGGATGAAGCGGGATGTCTCTATCTTTGTTAGTTGGTGTGCGACTTGTCAGTAAGTCAAGGCCGATCATCAGAAGACTCCTGATTTGTTGCAGCCTCTTGAGATTCCCAACTGGAAGTGGGAACAAGTTTCCATGGATTTCATTGATGGATTGTCGAGGTCTAGGAAAGGCAATGAGAGTATCTGGGTTATTGTGGATAGGCTAACCAAATCTGTTCATTTCATTCCGGTCAAGTCTACCCATTCTGCTTCTAGCTTGTCTGAGATCTACATGAGGGAGATTGTTCATCTCCATGGTGTTCCTCTCAATATTGTTTGTGATCGTGGTCCTATCTTTACCAGCCAGTTTTGGAAAGCTTTTCAGGAATCTTTGGGTACTCATCTGAATTTGAGCACTGCTTATCATCTGTAGACCGACAGTCAAACGGAAAGAGTGAATCAGACACTCGAAGATCTTCTTTGTGCTTGTGTGCTTGATTATGGTGGATCTTGGGAAGATCATCTTCATCTTGTCGAATTCACCTACAATAATAGTTGTCAGATATAATCTTATCTTCTGTTTTAAATCTTGTCTTAATCTTTTATCTATCTCTTTCTATCTTTGAATTCAGGCCAGTATCAAGACGTCTCCATTTGCTGCTTTGCATGGATGACCTTGTCGATCTCCATCTTGCTGGATTGAATCCGGTAATCGTCTGGTTCTTGGTCCTGATATGATTTTGGAAGCTTCGGAGAGAGTTGAGGAGATTAAGAGAAGCTTGAGGGTTGCTCAGAATAGGCAGAAGAAGTATGCTGATAGGCGAAGGCGGAAGCTTGAGTTTGCGGTTGGCGATATGGTTTTCCTTAAGGTCTCTCCCTTAAGGAATGTCATTCTCTTTGGTCGTAGAGGGAAGCTTTCTCCTAGGTTCATTGGTCCTTTCCGCATTGTGGAAAGAGTTGGTTCCTTGGCTTATCGTCTGGAGTTACCTGAGAAGCTTTCCGGAGTGCATAATGTATTCCGCATCTCACATCTTCGTCGGTATCTCTATGACCCATCTCTGTTTGTTCAGCCTTCTGCTCTTGACAGCTTAGATATTGAGCCTAATTTGACTGTCGAGAGGAAGCCACTTTGTATTGTCGACAGAGGTACGAAGCAGCTAAGAAGGAAATCTGTTAATCTGGTCAAAGTAAAGTGGAGTACTGATGATCATGATTGTACTTGGAAGACGGAGGAGAGCATTCGTGCTTCAAATCTGGAATTGTTTATTCTAGGTACTATTTTTTTTCTATCTTGTTTTCTTATTTCCTTATTTCCATTTTTTTCGAGGACGAAAACGTTTGAGTGGGGGAGAGTGTAACAATCCAATATTTTTGAAATTAATTTTTATTGAATTTATTTCACTTTGAAAATGTTTTAGAAATTATTTTACTTAGAATTTTGCTTTAAATAATTTTAAAGTGAAGTAGGAATTTTTCTAGAGTTAATAGTAATTTTTTTGTAATTTTCATGCCCTTTTTTCAACTTTTAAACAATTTCTTTGGTTCTTTTTCTATTTTTCTCCAAAATAATTATTTATTTCATTTAAGAAATGATAAATAAATTATTTTATTTCAAATTTTTGCTTTATAAATTTTTAAAATGAAGTGAATATTTTTCCAAGGCTAGTGATGATTTATTTGTAATTTTTGAACACTGTTTTGAATTTTTAAGCAATTTCCTTAATTCTTTTTATATATTCGTTAAATTTAATTATATGTTTTCATTTTATTTCACTTTGTTTCAGTTATTAAATGTATTTACTGAAATTATTTTGTTTTATTTTTTTAAAAAGAAAATGGTAAATTGAAGAGACAAGACTCTTCCTTTTCCTATGGCTTTTCATTTCTAGACTTTCATTTTCTTTAACTCCTCATTTACTTTTTGTTTTGGCCATGCATTTTGTTTCTTAGCCGTGAATTTTCATTTATCTTTCATGCACAAAAACATCTTCCTCATCATTCTTCACGGCTAGAGAAAAATATTGGTAATGGCATCATCTTTTTATTCTTTTCTTCTCGTTTTTATAAGATTTTGCCTTGTTTTCTCATTTATGTTTGATCGGCCTCTCCTCCATAGCCACAGCCACCATCTCCTACACCTCTTCCCTACAATCATCACCAGCTACTCCTCTGGTCTTGACCAAGACCAAGCCCACCATGGTGATCAAACCCCTAAAAAGTGCACCTTAAAGCCAAAAACCATACTAGTTTGACCACTTTGGCCTCATCTACTTCAACCACCAGCCTAACCACCACCTAGGCCGGCTCCACCACCTCTGACCTGACCACCACACACCCCTCCATCCATTGTCCAGTCATGGTGCACCTCAGGTCGAGCCCACTCACCCATGGCCGAACCACTTTGATGAACCAAAACTCCACTACATTGCCTAAAAGCCCTTCACCTTCTCATGTTATAAACTCTTCTCCATGTTCATGCCTTAAACTCGAGCCATGCTAGCCCAAAACTGAGCCAAAACATATCCAAACCTAACCATATTTCATCCCTAGGCCGTGAAAAAGAATAAAGAAAGCAAGGCAAAAGATTTGACATTCAAATCTCTTTTCATTTAAAAGTTACATCATTTCAAAGTATAATGAATTTATGGTTTGTTTCGATTTTTGTTTGGGTTGTAACACAAGATTTGTAGCATTGGATCTCACTCTCCACTCAAATCCGTAGTCTTGTCTTTGCGCTCTTGATTTCGTCGTGTCAGTTGTATTGCAATCTCCAGCATTTAGAAGTGAGTAAATCTCATACGACATTTCATACTTATGCAATTGTGAAGCGACAACATTTGAATGTGTAGAATTATAAATGATGCTATAACTGCCTGTGATTATTTATATATGATGTTAAACCTATTACATTACATGTCATCTCATTTATTACTGTTATATATTGTTAAACTGTCCATTTATATCTGTTTATCACACTGCAAGTTCCCTGTTAGATTAGAAATCACTATGGGTTGAAATGATACATACCCGAACGGACTTTAGAATAGGAAAAAATCGTTATGGGCTGAAATGATAGACCTGAATGGTTTTTTATTATTTACTTTGACTTGGGACTACGGGTTTGAAATGATAGAACCCGGATTTTTATTTGTAAACCGCGGATTGAAATGATATATATCCGAATCACTTGACCTAGGTTAGAAAACTATATACAGGCCCGTGTTATTTTATAAAATTTTCTGGAATTTTTAAGTAATTTTAAAAGTGTATATATATGAAAATTTGATTTAAATTGGATTTGTAAATATTAAATATAGAAATTTGGAATTTTGTATAATTTAAAAATGTTGAAAAAATGAATAGTTACATTGAATTTTTGAAAATATAACTAAAGTGGAAAATTGGAATTTTGTTAAATAAAAATTTAGTTATATAAATAAAAACGGAAATTAAATTTTATTTGTGAAAAAAATGGAGAAAATTTAAGTGTTAAGTTGCTTATTTAAAATGTGAAGAATTGGAAACTTTTACACTTGAATTTGTTAAGTAATTTGTTGAAATTGGATTTAATTATAAGAAATTTGTTTTATGTAACATGTCCGATTTCTCGACGCCCGAAAAGTCGACATCAATACGTCCACTGTATCGAATGCCGAACAGTCGAATGCCGGAAAACCGAACCGTTATGGTTTAAAGAAGAAGAGGTAGAAGAAGAAGCAGAAACAATAACAGAATCTCACATTTCGCAGCAGAACAAATATAATAGATAAATAAATATCTTTAAACAAAATCACTATATCAGATATTACATTACATCAAACTACATTATCAGAGTGTACAACAACAAACAGCGGAAAGAATTATTATATATATAAGTGATACGCCTCGGCATCCAGCTCCAACTCCTGATCTCCATAGCATCTTTTTGACTTTGCTCCTGAATAACTGCTAACCTGACTCACGACTGGGAAATTAGTGGGCACCCAGAGTTTAGAAAGGGAATAATAAACTGCAGGTCAGTCATGGGACTGGTGTAAGATCTTAAAAACGGTTATTTTCACAAAGAAAATTTAAAAAAATTCGCTATGCTTTTTGGAAGATGAAACTACCATAAGGCCTCCCGCCACACACACAATGCAAACGCAAAATTGGAGGAGATTTCTCCTTATGATAGTCAAACATGCTTAATACGGAAAATCCTTCTGATATTATTATTAGTGCACAGTGCAGAAAACATTTTGAAAGTATAATATTAATCTTAGCCAGTATACAACAATTATTGTATGCCTACTATAGCTACCATCTAAACAGTGGGGCGCCACCATAAGTAAATAGCAGGTTATACAACTAAAACCGTACAAGGCGCGTATTAGAGTTTGGATTTCCAATAAACGGTCAGGCTAAGGAACTTCCTACTGCCCCATGGGTATGCCTCTGGAGGGACGTCCCGAGAACCTACCCGGATCTCTGCCAACACAAGGTCGGGTTACCTCTGTAACTAGGTAACTACTGCTCGAGTATGCCATCCTCCGGTCCTTTGGGACCTTTATCCGAGGATCCTCTACACCAACAACCACAAAGAAAGCAGTAACCACAAAGGTTAAATATCAGGTCTCCATACCTGACACCACCCTTTTCCAGAAGGAAATGACATACCCTAAAGGGCTCGACCCTCATAACCTTGCCGCATCTTTCCTGTTTCGACCATTTTCGGGGTGTGAGGTC
Source organism: Allium cepa (assembly GCA_030765085.1). Lineage (NCBI taxonomy): Eukaryota > Viridiplantae > Streptophyta > Magnoliopsida > Asparagales > Amaryllidaceae > Allium > Allium cepa. The sequence continues at coordinate 793,685,543 of CM060938.1, read as the reverse complement.
CGATGAGGTCTCGTCCACAAAGCTACACTTTTCACAAAGTCATGCTTTGATCAACAAATGATCAGCAGCACTTCGTATGTCACATTATCAGATTGGGAATGTATCACTAGTAACCATCAACTACATAACCTCTGAGCTCGTATGTCTCAGAGAAGGGTGTTAAGCTAAGAGAATAAATTCTCCGCCACCAACAGAAATGTATTTGATAGAAACCAGCTTTACATCCAAAGTGTAACGTCAGACACACATCCATACAAGTCCGTTCCAGGATCAAACGAAACCGAAGGCACTTCAAAGAAGCCCTTGCAAATCCGGATATTCACAAATCACGTCTGGAATTCCCATCACAAAGATGATAAAAAATATCTATACCGGAGCAATCCGGTGCAGAGACATTCGACGGGTAATCCTTTCGCTTTTGAAAATACCCGGTCTTCAACACCGTCATCAAATACAATCCCATTTCATCATATCGTTATTCAGAATGAGTTTTATGACACAAGGTCTTCTCCCAGCTAATCCGAATTACGAGTGCTTTTTTTTTTAAATAAGTGTTACATTCAGATTTCAACAAATCACAACAATTTTCATTTTGATCTTTTAAATAAAAGATCTATCACAATCACAAAGGTTCGATGTGGTTTTTGGATATCCTCTTGGAACCCGACCCCCGGTCGCATCGAAATTCAAATGCCATTTAAAAAGGCCAATTTGATAGTCGGTTATTTAACTATCAATAAATATTCACAGCAATCACCAGATTTAAATAAATTTTCCAATTATTATTTTCAAAATATGTTCACAAGATATATATTTTTAACACTTCACCCATTTGAAAACAAATTTCAAATTCACTTTTCCTAACACGGAATACATTTCCAAACATTTATTTATTTCCATTGAAATCTGCCGAGTTCAAATATTTTAAAATAATTTAAATTACTTATCTAAACTTGTATACTTGGAACATTCAGATTAAAAACCATTTTAAAACACTTTATTTAAAACATTAGTTATGAAAATATTATATTAAAATCTCATATAAAAATTCACCATACAATATTGAAACAAATTCGATTATTTAAGGAATCCAGTTGGATCCCTCCAACCTGTTTTCCCTGCATCCACAGACGTTAGCACAACAATTAAATACCAATTCCACTTCGAAGTGGAATATCATGGTAAATGGGATTTATAAAATATCATCCGCTATTATGCGGCGCAATAGCGTCTCATCCGCTGTATAATGCGGAAAATCAACAACTCCAATATATACTATATACTAATATATATATATATATATATATATATATATATAATATCATCCAGTGAATAACTATCATAAATCAATCATCCAAGCACACAGTCAATCAATTTCAAATCTAACTATTTAAAATTAACTGGAGATTTAATCGAGTGAGAAGATCTTACCTTAGCTCTTATTTTGCAATCCATTTTCCATCCCAGATTATTTTCTACATTGTATTAGACCTTGCATAGACAATTTTATACAATTGATTAATATTCGAAAAAAATTGAACAATTCAATTTTCCATTTTATAAATTTAATTAACTAATGATTTATTTAAAATAACTTTATTTAAACAAATTTCCTAGATTTTCTTCCTTTTTCCAAAATCATATCTATTAATATATAACAACTGTTTAATTTGTATAAACTTTCAAATATTTTATTTCATTTTTAAATCTTCCTTTCAAAATTCTATTCCTATATATATATATAATTTGAATATAACTGTAATTTAATTTACTGTAAAAAAAATCTTTTCCTATTTATTTTTACTGCATGTATTTTGTTTTAAAATATATATGTATATTTATTCAAATTAAATTAAAATGAATTAGTTATACCTTACTGACCGGCATTCAAACCCTCCCTTGCCGTCGACGTGACGAACCCGAGCCTGCACCTGCTTGCTTCGATTTCGACCAAAAGAACAGCATCCCCCTTCAACGAGCGAGTGCCGCCATCGCACCTGACTTCGATCGAAGCTCCCCTCATTTCGCGAATTCCATGGCAGAACTCTAATTTCATCGCGTACGCGTGCCGCAGCAGCTTCCAATCCAACTCGTGAAACATCCCCAGGTCTCGACTTCGACCACGCCCACCGAGAACCACCGCTTGCTCTGCTTGGATATGCAGCGTCGAAACCCCCTTCATCTTCTAATGATTCACCGACATCCCAATCGCATCACGACCTACCACATCTGTCACCGTCACGGCCGGCCTTCACTTGCGTTGCCATGACCCAAGTCGATTCGAACAACTGCTCGACCCTTTGCGAACACAGCTGCGATTTGCACTTGCTCGTGCTCGAGCTTGAATCCCCACTTGCAAAGATCTGCCCTTATCTTTTTATTTGATTTTTTATCTTTTCTTTCTTTGAACGAGCCCAGCTCGATTTCTATTTATTTTGGAGAGAGGGAACGAGACTTTTTTCTAATTTGAAGTTGCGGCCATTGATTTGAATTCCGAGACCGTGCCTCGGAAGGCTATTTTTAAATATCGATTTAAAAATAAAATTTCAAAACTGAACAAAATAGTTCCAATTTCAGTTCTGAAGCTTCCATTATCTTCTGTATCATCAATATAAATTTTCTAAGACTTGAAATATTTTTAATTAGCTTAAAATTGAAGATCAAATTTTTACCCATCATTAATAAATTAAATTCAATAATTTGATTGCCAAATTCATATTTATGTTCGAAATTCATGTTAAACTAACCTCCAAATATTTAAAATCAATTAAATATTCCATTTCAAATGTTAAAATTTTCGGGTCGTCACATCTTATAAAAATAATATGTTAAATGATATGTTAATGAACATTTTAATGTTAAAATATGATTTTGACAATGTTTAAAGAGTTTAGAATGAAGTTTATTAATTGCTGGAAATACACTAAAATCTGGAAATCACTTTTAATAGCATTCAGAAGTGCTATGGTTTCTGGAAATGAACTAAAAGGCTAATAAAAGAGCTATTACAGCAGTTCTGAAGTGCTGTAGTTGCTGTAGTAAATTGAAAAGGCTAAAACTTGAAAAAGGCCTATTACAGCAGTTCTGTAAATGCTGTAGTAGTCTGCTGTCTTTGTAGAAATGAATAAAAACCCGTGTTTTGAAACCTGAGCTATTACAGCATTTCTGAAAATGCTGTCTTTGCTGTTTTAAACTAAAATTTAACTAAAGCTGAGTTTTAACAACAGTTTTTAAGTGTTGCCTTTGTTGAATTAAAATGTTTTCAAGTGTAACTTATAGCAGCTTTTTCTGAATGCTGCGAAAGGCTGAAATTTTAAATGTTTATGGTTTTTGACTTAGTAAACGAGCTCAGAATGACTTGAAACTTTGAAATTTGAATACTTGACTTTAAAGAATGATAACTTTTTTAAATGATTTAAATGAATAAAATTAATTGGAAAATGAATCATTTTAAAACATGATTTGAATTGATATAAATGAATATTATATTTGAATTTAAAAAGGGCATTTAAATTGGATATTTGGATTTGAATTCAAAAATTGATTTGAAAGAGAAGTTTTGAAGGATATGATATCTTGATATTGAAATGTTTTGGAAATGATTTGATCTTTATTTTGATAAAGATTTGGATTTGAAGTGATATTTATTTTGAAGTATAAAGTATTATTTTAAAAGTTATAACCACGGGTTATAATAACGATTGATTGGCAAAGTGACCGGGATCGGATATGGACATACTCTCTATCGATACCGAAAACCACTTTGACAACTGCATACGCGTTGGACTTTCCAGAATGAAGTAGGATGGTGGCGACGTTATTGAGGTATATTATGTGGACCCAACTTCCGTGAGTTGGCATAAGATGGCAGAAACAGGAGCGGTCTCGGGCCAAAAAGAGTAGCTCCTCTGGTCGAACGTATTTCTTCGATACCATTCTATTACTTGTGATTGTTTGGTGGCCACCCTCTGATTTGTGAATGTGTTCCGAGGTGGGCGTATGTGGCTGCTGCGTTACCACCAGCCCGGGTATCGTAATTGGTATATCTACCCTGGCATTGCCTTGTGTGCCGTGTCACCTACCATATCGAGCCTTTACTACGAGTTTCTGTTTGTATCATACCTATGCAGTATCTTCTCATAGTCTACCGATCAGGAGATATGCAGGTACTGTATAGACTATTGGCATTATTTGTGTTAAGGAGAATATTGGGTCACTCCTTAACGCTATTTAAAAGTATTTTTATTTTACTGTTAGACACTATTATAATAGCGCAATATTACTATATAGTAAATAGTTTAACGGATCCTTAGAGGATGGGCTGTCCAAGCATCTTCTAAGTTACTTGTACCTTTACTACAGTTCACCTGAGTTGGTTTACATTGGATAAGTATGTATGTCCTGACTCGAGTGTTTGTGTTTTATTTATGCTCGGGTTAGCCTGAGTTATTCACAGATTTGGATTTCCACTCTCTGGAGGTATGGAATCGCTGGAGCTTGTCAGCTTATCTAGTTATCTATATTTCAGTTCTGTTGTTCTGTTGTCAGCTTTGTATTAGAGGACTTCTTTGTATTTGGGATTTTATGTTGTATCAGTTTTCAGACTGATGTTTTGTATTTGGTTTTGAGACTTTATCATAGTGGCTTTGTGAACTACTATGGTATTTTATTTATTTTCCACTGTGAGATATTCTGATGTTCTATGTCTGTGATTCAATGATTTGATTTTATTTGCTTCGAATTTTTATTACAATCTGTTATTTTGTACTATTCAAGTCCGGCATATGTGGATTGTTGTCGATTTGAATGGTGGAAAATAGCTGGTCGTCATATATAGCGATTTATGATTGAATGAAAAAGAATAGTGAAGATGTTGTATAAAAAACTAATCAAATGTCGTTAATTCATGTGCAAAGCATATGACGACATCATCTTCCCATGTGCGAAGAATGGGTCTCATGCTAGTATATGTTTGTGCATGTAAAAACATACATATATACATATTACGTGGTAGTATTGGCCGTATCTTTCTTCTTTAATCGTTTACTTCATCTTCTTCATCTAATTAAAATGTCACATAAATAAATAAGTTGAAAAGAACAATATCAAAACGATTTAACGAAAGTGTCCATGCATCAAAGTCAAATCCAGGTATTAGAATTTGAAATCTGAATATGATAATTTTGAATTTTGGAATACTCTTTTGAATAACATGCTGATTTGGTGTCAATAATTGGAGAACAAATGACCGACTTTAAGTCATAAGCATCAGAAAACCAGAAAACCAATTTAGCAATAGAAGACACGAACACCATTCGTGGTAATAAGTAATAGAAGACCAGTGTACCATTTCTGGTAATTGATAGATAGTAGAAGACTAGAATACTATTTCTGGCAAATGACTGCGAGAAGAAGTCAGTGATTTCTCTCTAATTCTTTTCGCCAAATGTGCCATCTTCAGGCTTTAACATTGTTTCACATGCATTTTCTTTCTCAGGCCCGAGTTTTTTTATTCATTAGCTTGGCCTATTTCAGGCGGGGACTCTTTAGGCCAATTTTGTGCTTACTTAAGATATGCCTATTTCAAGCTATTTGTCATTTTAGATGTTGCCACTTTCTGGTGGTTGCCGTTTTAGGCGGTGCCTACTTCGGGCATGAACTTTTCTTAGTCCACCGGACATTTCATCTAGGTTTCTGGTGTGCTCGGCTAGCTTATTATGAAGCAGGGCCTGAGGATTTACCCAACCTCCTTTCAGGAGGCGCCTTAACCTGGCTATCGCGTGGCACGGCTAACGGCTTGTTCAGTACCCTCGCCGGGCCGTAACGTGGCAGGACCAAGGAATTACCCGTCCTCTCTCCAGGAGGTGCCTTATCCTGGCCATAGCGTGCGCAGATAAGGGCTTTTGCTGCTTTAACCTGGAAATTTCTAATTATGGCACGGATAAAGGCTTATGCCTTCCCTCTAGGAGGTGCCTTGACCTAGCCATCTTGGTGCGACCAAGGGCCTTCTACCATTATTGGTAGCCTACCATTTTAGGCAATTCAAGTTTAAGGAGATTCGATCTCCCGACCATGTAGGTCTGCATTTTAAGAACAGAATTTCTTATTTCATGATTAGTTGAATCCTTTATAAACTACTTGAGTTTTTCTTATTCTAGGGAGTGCAGGTTTATCCCTTTTCAATGTCTCACACTGATCCATTTCATGCCTCTTTGTCAAGTAAAAGTTGCAATACGATTCTTTAAGTTTCTTTTCACATTCAGACTTCTTTTTATGAGAAGACTATTAACTCGGCTTCCTTCTTGGCAAGGATGCAGGTATTTTTGGCTGCAATAGTAGGATCACATTCTCTAAGAAGTTTTAGTTTTTGAGTTATTTTTGACAGGTGTCCAATCCCCTTTCGGCACAATTCAAGTATTTCTTCTTGAGAAGCAAGTTTTTTTTGGGTTCTTTTCCAAGGGATTTTCATTTGTTCTTAAGATTTTCAGTTAGAAATCTTTGGGGAATCTTTATACTTCTGTTTGGCTACTCACTTACTATCCTTAACCTTTTTGTTGTGATATTTTCTATGCGTACATGGTTTTTTCTTGAATGGTATACTTTATAATCTTATCCTATTATATGTGAAGTCATCATAATTCTTCATCGTTTCCTCTCCAAAGATAATCTTATGATAACACAACTGGACAGTCCTTCTCATTTGTCGAAATAGGTCCTTCTTATTGGACTCTCCTTTCTCGAAGCGGTGATTGAGTTCAACTTCAAGCAGGACTAATTGATATTCCATTCCCATATGTCATAGGATATGTCCCCTTTTTTCTCTTAACGACTTGTAAGCTCGAAAGTGAAGGGTTTGCTTTTCAAGTAATGGTTAACAATGACTCATTCATTAATCAAGACCTACATCTAGAAGTTCCTTTGTCCCTTGAATCAATCCTTCATTAGAAAATCTTTCTCTTATTTCGAATATTGGATTCATATTTCACTTGTTAGTTGCATTCAAATGGATCATAAGTCTTATTTTCATAATAAACTCTTCCTTATTCCAAAAAGTGGAGTTTATAAGTCTTATGAGAGTGTCCAGGTCGAAAATTTGAAAGGTTGGAGGTTCGAGCCCTCCTTTCAGCGCCAAAAATGCTAACCAAAATTATGGCCAACACCCCAAGGGATGTTCCATCAGAAACAGTAAATGTAGTTTTTGGTAAGGGACAAGATGGCCTCCAAATTTACTTTCATATTTGATCCAACGGTTTCTTGTTTTTTGTTTGAACCTTTTGGCATAGTTGGTAAGTCTGATCTTCTAAATAGTGAACGTTTTACCTCTGCAGATCTTATTGGATATCATGTAAAGTGTTTCCCTTGTGATACGAATAATGTAACGACCAACATTTTAAACATTTAAAAGTATTAAATTAAATAAGATTTTTAAATAAAATTGTTACCAATAAAAAAATAAGATTTTATTGATATAAATTAGATTATATTATAAAGTATGAGCTTAATTAAAATTTCTATTAATGACATATGTTTGCGATAATATAAGGATGATAACAAATGCTAGTGTGTATTTTAATAATATTGGTTTGAATGATATTAACAATTGTCTGAATGTAAATTTCCAATTGATTGGAATAATAAATGTTAATAAGGAATAATAAATATTTCTTTACTAAAAAAGAATCATATGTTTATTTATTTAAAAAATTTGGTAGCTAAAAGATTGATTTCAGAGATGATAAACTATTATTTGGTAAGAAATGTATAATACCTGTTTGTATCCAATAGTGCATAAATATGTTTAAATCACTGTTTGATAGGAAATATTTTTTCTGTTTCTCGTCACATTTATTTAGCCCATTTGGATATTCACCCTTGTAATGAATTGAAATTAATGTAATTGAATAATTTCAATTAATAAGAGAGAGAACATTAAATTGTAAGTTTATAAGTGTAATTAAACGTAGCTTATGTTTTGTGAAAATATAAAAAAGTTTGATTTAATGGAAAGAAGAACGTTTATATCAAATAAAATGAATGTTTCATTTGTGAATGTAGATTTAATTTCATTAGAGTAAAGAATAGAATGATTTGTTAAAAAAAGAAATATATATTTATTTGAACGTTGTTTTAGCATAGAGATTGATTACAAGAATAGGAGTATAATTTAAGTAAGTTATTTATTACTGTGGTGTAAAACAACAAATTTATAAACATGTTTAAATGACTTAAGGAAACAATTGTCCTATTTTCAACCATTTTGATTTATCTATTTTGAAATTTAACTTTGTTATTAATTGAAATAAATGCAATGGAAATATTTCGATTAAAAGGAAAGAAAACATTGACAATTAATAGATTTAATAAAAGAAACGCACGTTTTGAATTAAACAGAAATGGTGCTTTAATGGAAATAAAAGAATTGAATGTTTTCATTATTAAGGTAAGTATAATTTTATTAATTGCGCGCAGATAAAAATTTATATGTGTACAAATTGAGTATTATTTGAGTGAATGAAATTAATTTGGTTACGTTACGAAAAAAATTGAATTTCACAATGTGTATGTGGTCCCTTCATTTCTTTTTTATTTATTTATTGCATGTACGTTTTAAAATAGTTACCTCATTATTAAAACTTGGTCCATTCATTTCTCCTTCAGTTTAATACCCAAGCCTAAGCTTTTAGGCTATATTTAATTCTTTCCATCTCATTTTTGATTATAATTTTTTTTATTTTCCTTTGGTTTGCTAATTTTCTCATTCCTACGTACATTTCCTTATGCTTTATCAATGCCTAAAGCATTTAAAAATAAACGTGCATTTTGTCCCTCCACCTTTATTTCCTTATTACTAAATAACCTATAATTTTATTTCTTCATTTGCATTTTAATTCTCCTAACACCTCATATTCATTTAGTTCACATCTTTCAATACTACATTTTAGGGCTGTTCAATTTCACTTTATTTCAATTCCTAATTTGTTTATATATACCTTATTAGCTTCTCATTTGTTTCCATCTTCATTCCTTTAGTCATATTTCATTTTTTAATCTCATTTTATGTAGCTTCATTTTCCAAATAAAATTTCCATCTCATTTTTTCTCTCTCTTCACCTTCCTCTTTCCTTTTCATTTTTTTCTTCTTTCAGTCTCCTTCTTCTCTTTCTTTTTCTTCATTTTTATTCTTTTTTGTTTCTTCTTCTTCAAATCTTCTTCTTCTTTTTGAAAGCTTCCTTTTCTTTTTCAATTCTTCATCTTCTTTAAATTTTATTCTTCTTTTCCAAACATTCTTCTTTTTACAAAATCTTTTTCTTCAAATTCAGATCTATAACAACTTCTCTATCTCTTTCAAAACATTCTAAAATAAAGATTAAGATAGAAGGAAACAAATTAAAAGGAGGAAGTAGTAGCAGATCCAAATCCGACTAGAAAAGAGAAATCCAGAAGGTAAGTGTTTAAACTCACTCACGAAATACTAAAATTTTATTGCAAGTTAAACCAGGTCATATAGTGATAAACTGTTGATTGTTAGTTTGGAATTTTTATTGATATTTAATTTGAATAGCTAAATTCAAATATGTGATGACTAATAATTACTGTGACATGTTATTGAATTGGTTGATTTGTTGAATTGATTGATTTGAATGTTGATTGTATGTTGTGATGGATGCTATTATGATTGAATGTGTATTTGTTCATTTATTTGATATATCCTTGTTATCACCCTATAGTTTATTGTAATTATATAAATTTTCATACAGATTATTTGCACACTGAATAAAGATATAAAACCCATGAATTTCAAGTATTTGCATCAGATGAAAAGTAGTATGTTTAGATTTACTATTTGAACAATAAAAATGATTTTGAGAAGTAAACCGTCGTTACCTTATTTTAAAGTTTTCAAAATTAAATTTTGTAACATTGGGAAGTTTCCATAAAATTGAATATTGAAACTTTGGAACATTTTTATAGATCAAATCTCTTGAACTATGAAATTTAACTGGAAATTGTTCTGTAAATTTGTAATTTACTAGAATGGATCTATTGTGAAATCATTTTATTTTGAATATGGAAATAATAACATTGCCAGAAATTTGAACCTTCAAAAATATAGTTATCTGCATTCCTTATTACATCTACTTTTGATTTAATTTGCATAAGAATTTTAGTTCTAACTCGAGTGTATTATTTTCCTTTACGCTCGGGCCAGCCTGAGTTTTTCAACATTGAAGACTATTTCTGCTGGACGAAGACGAAGACTTAGTGTATTATTGCTATTTATTATTCCACTACATTCTATGTTCCGCTGCATTATTTTTTTATTTATGATAAATGTATAACTTTGATTTGAATTTGTAAAAGTGTAATCAAATGTTATTTGTAAAATAGCTTCATGAACTGTTTATTTGATATTATATTTTGTCGTTCCGCTACGAGATTCTGTATTTTGTTTTTTTCCTTTCCTTTTTTTCTTATTTACCCCATTAACAATCCTTCCTTTTGAATGGTTTGATTCTGACACGTGTGGTTTTTTGTCGATTTGAACCATCCAAAAAGGTGGGTCATTACAGTTGGTATCAGAGCTTTGGCTTAGACATACCTTAGCCTGTTGGGTTTAACTCATTAGGGATAGGGTAGTAATACCATAGAATGAGTTGTCTAAATGTATATACGAGAGTGCGTATTTGTTAGTGTTATAAATTTCTTTTGTATAAATTTTGAAATGAAATTATTTTTCCTAATATTATATGATATATATTAAGGAATAATGTTTTATGACTAATATAGTTATTTGTTGTAATGACCCGTAAAATTCGATGATTAAAATGAGTTAAATTAATAAGATTTTTAATTTAAATTTAGAAATAAATAAAAATCTTATAGTTTATATGGGAGCGAATGTAGAAATTAGATGTATCAATTGTAATTAAAATCAACAATTTAAAATTTATATTGCAATTAATTGAAATAGTGTAAATGGTCATACTTGGTTATAAGTTTAATATAAGAAACAAAAGGGAATGTTGAATTTGTGAATTACCAATAATAATATTAACTAGAATGGAATTCAAATTTATACAATAATGCAAAGTGTAAATTTGTTGCATTTGGATATAAAATTTAAAATATAAGTAAATAAAAGTAGGCATTTAATTTACCGATGGAATAATATGTAGATTAATAGTAACTGTGTGTAAATTAAGGTAGTAATGTTAATAGGAGTGATGAATAACCAATTTAATCCAATTCAAATTGGTTGAAACGACTGTTTAGGTTAAAATTGATTGTAAATAGGAATATTTGGAAATAAACTGAATATATGAAAACAAAATGTAAGCATTGAAGCAAATTAATGAATTCAAATTATAATAAATGTTCATTGAAAAATCAGTGTTCTGCACGTAATTATAATGTTGTTATTGATAATAAACGTTACTTCAATGATTATTAATATAGTAACAGAAGTGTGAATGAAAACTTAATAGAAACATAAATTTATTTTAAGGAAACAAGAGATATATTGTACAAATTGATGAATTAGTATAAATTGAATGGTAATTAGATAAAATCAATATCATATGAGTCATTTCAACATTTGTTGTAAACTATAAACCTGTAAATGTGATTTAGGGCAAATAGTGACCGTTATTATTTGTTACCAGTTTACTTAGGCTATTAAGCTGTGAGTGGGAATCAATTGAAATTTAAAATGAAACTTGGGATTACAATTATGAGTTTAAGAAAATAATTACAAGATATAAAGGTAATAAGATGCATAGAAATGTTGGGTATTTTGTAAAGTAATAAATGATGTAAATTGTGGTAATAATGTAAATTTAAATTTAGGTATTACGTTAATGTAAATTTAGGTAATATGCTGTAATAATGTAAATTTTATTCATAGAGTGCTAATGGATTTAATAAAAGAATGAAATCAAGATGAATAAATAAATTAGGAGTATAAATTTTAATAAATGTGTGCATTGATTTATAGTAGGATTTAAAAGGCAATTAATAATTTAAAGGTTGATTTATTAAGAAAACAATGTGTAATGGATAGAAATGGAATAAGTGTAGTGTAATGAGAGTTATTGTAATAATTATTTGTAAAGAATTAACTTACAAATATTACAAAATGTATAATGGTGACAATTTGTGTTGTTACCAATTTAACTGATCAATTCCAAGTAAATGTCAACAAAATGTTACATTAATGTGGAATAAAACCATAATTGTAGTATGAACGTAATAAAAAGAAATAGAAATGTTAATTGTATTCATAATATAATGATTGCTTTAATAGTAAGGAGTGAAAATCAAAACAAAAGAATATAAATGAATAAGTTTTGTAAAAGAGTAAAAATATGTTTATTTATTTGAAATGTTTGTTAGCTGAAAGATTGATTGTAGAGATGAGTAACTATTATTTAGGGAGAAATGTGTAATTACTATTTGTATCCAATAATGTAAATATTTTAAATTACTATTAGATAGGAAAAATTGTTTTACTTCTCATTACATTCATTTAGTCCATTTTCAAACTTAATCAACTGAAATGAATGTAATTCAAAATTTCTAATTAATAGAAGAGAGAATACTATTTGTAAATTAATAGGTGTAATTAAAAGTAGCGTATGTTTTGTGAAAATATAAGGAAAGTTTTAATTCAATGGGAGAAAAAAAACGTTTACATCAAATAAAATGAAGGTTTCATCTGTGATTGTAGGTTAATTTTCATTAAAATAAAGAATAGAAAGATTGATTCTAAAGAAAGAAATATATGTTTATTTGAACTGTGTTTTAGCTTACAGACTGATTACAAGAATAGGAAAATAATCTATTTATTACTCTTATGTACAAACAATAAATTTATAAATGTGTTTAAATAAACAATTGTTCTATTTTTTTTTATCCATTTTAGTTGTCTGTTTTAAAATTTAACTTTGTAAGTAACTGTAATTAATGTAATTCAAATATTTCAGTTAAAAGGAAAGGAAACGTTGATTGCAATCATTAGATTCAATAAAAAAAACGCACGTCTTATGTTAAACAAAAAGGGTGTTTTGATGGAAATAAAAGATCATTTTGAGAAAACGTAAGTATTAAAATTTGTTTTTATATATATATTTTTAACGCGTACTAATTTTTATTTTAATAATACTTCTTGTAACATGAATATATTTTGCATACAAACTTTGATTCACGCGCGATTTCTTTTGTTGGATCCAAATTTATATTCCGGACAACATGAAATTAATTTAGTTGAATTTGAAGATTGTTGAGTTTTGCGCTTCTGTTTGTATTTTTATGGGCTAAAATCAAAGGTGAGTGTTTTAACATACTCACAACTTCTAAGATTCCTTATGTTTGTTGAATGCATTTATGATGTGATTTGAAATTTATTTATAGCTGTTTGGCATATATTTCATCATTATCTCAGTTAATTTGCATTTATTTAATTAACTTGTTATTTGTTTCATTATTGCATATTAACTGCCAATTAAATTGTTATTTATTTTATTGCATATAAACTGCCAGTTAAACAGTTATGATTTATTTTTGAATATAAATTGATAGTTGATACCTGTTATTATCACCTGTTATATATTGATCTATTGTTTGAATTTGGATGATGATTGTGATAAATGGTTGATGATTGATATTGGATGAATGGATGTTATACTTATATTTTTATAAACTGCAAGTTAATACGCATTTTCATTTCATTCGGGATTGCGGTTTGAAATGATATATAACCGTAATTTTTATTTTAAATTACGGATTGAAATGATAAATATCCATATCACTTGACCATAGGATAGAAAATTTTATACAGGCGCCACGGTATATATATATATATATATATATATATATATATATATATATATTTTGAAATGATTTTCTATGTTTTGTAAAGAAACATATATATGGTTTATGAGATATTGATTTTGGATATTTGATAAAGGTTATTTTATATATAGTCAAATTCTTGGTTTTAAACTATGTATAAAATTGTTTTAAAGTATGAAGTAAGTTTATAATAAAGTGGATTTTATTAAAATATATTACGGATAAGTATTTACTAAAATTATATTCCAATATAGAGTTTATATTGATTTTTATAAATCAAAGCTGAGAAGATAGTTTTGAAATTGATTTGAGGTTTTATTTAATTAAGATCTTATTGAAATTTAGATTTAAAAATAATACGGTGTTATAACTAAATTCGGGTTTAAGATGATTTAAGTGAATATATCTGGTCTAAATAAATTAAGGAATATTCAATTATTGGATTTGGAAGTTTTTATATAAAGGATACTGGATTTATTAAGCAAGCATTTCAAAACTAAATAATAGTAAAGGGAATTTGACATATATATAAATGAATTAAAATTTTTGTTTTGAAATGGTGGAATATTAGAAACTTTGAAATATATGGAAATTTAGATGGTTTATTTGGGAATTCAAATCTGTATTTGGAATTGATTTAAGAAATTAAAAAGCTAATTTACTTTATAAAGTAATTTAGTATTAAACCATTTAAGTATTGAAAATTACTTTTCGAAGCTATGGGTTTAAAGTATATATATTTGAAAGTATTATGATTTTTGGAAAAGGATATATTTGAAATAAAATGATATCATATTGGTTTGGGTTTAAAATAGAAATGATATCATATTTATATGGTTTTGAAATGGATATTTTATTCTGGTTTTAAAGTATAAATTATTTTAAAAGACCGCGGTGTTATAATAACGTTGGTTGTTGAAGAGACCGGGATCGGAAGTTGTCATACTCTCTGCCAACTCCGAAAACCACTTTAACAACCGTGTACGCGGTGGAGATTCCAGAATGAAGTAGGATGGTGGCGGCGTTTCCTTTAAGGTAAATACGTGGACCCGACTCCCGTGAGTTGGCATAAGGTGGCTAAAACAGGAGCTATTCTCGGACCAAGGAGGTAGCTCCTCTTATCGGACACATCCCTTCGATATTATACTCTAACTTTTGGATTTATTCGGTGGCCACTTTTGATTTTTGATTTGGGGTGTGGCTCGAGGTGGGCGGTGGCCGCGGCTATGCGTTACCACCAGTCCGGATAGCAATTGGTATATCTACCCTGGCATTGCCTAGTTGTGCCGTGTCACCTACCCTAGCATGCCTTGTACGATTTTGGTTTTGTACCATACCTATGGAGTGCCCTCTGACGACGCCCAGTATGGGGGAGATTACAGTACTGTATAGACTATGGGAATATATAAATGTGTTAAGGTGGAAAATGTAAAGCCTTAACGCTATTTAAAGGTAAGTTTATTTTACAATTAGACACTTTCTAATAGAGAAATATACTACATAGTAAATAGTTTAACGGATCCTTAAGAGATGTAAATCCCGAGCATCTCTTAAGTTACTGCACTCATATTTATTTCTATTGATTTAACTTACATAAGATCTTTTAGTTCTGATAAGTGTTTTGTCTTTTCAATTCGCTAGGGTCAGTCCGAGCATTTCAGGATCGAAGGCTTTATCACAGGAGGGCGAAGACGAAGATTTCAGTGTTATTATTTTTATATATTATATTGTTCCACTACACTATTGTATTCCGCTGCATTATTGATATTCTATGGTATGTGTAACTCCGATATATATTGTAAGTATAATTAAATATTTTGAAAAACAGCTTCATGAACTGTATATTTGATTATTATATTTTATTCTTCCGCTGTGAGATTCTGTTTGTTTTTATTTCTTTCTTGTTTTTCTTATTTACCCCATAACAATCTGCCCTTCCGTATGGTTTGAATTGGCACGTGTGTCGATTCGTGCGAAAAGGCGGGATGTTACATCTGGTATCGGAGCTTTGGTTTAGCGATAAATCTTAGCGTTGTGGGGTTTGACTCTTTATTAATAGGGTAGTAATACCCTATGATGGATCGTTGAGCGTATATATGAGAGAGCGTATTTGTTAGTGTTATAAAAGGTTTTAATATTGTGTTAATTTGTTCTATTTTGTATTTATAAATTCTGGTTGGTGCATAGGATGCTATGACATCAATAGTGATTTCTAAACACTTAATAGGACAGACCGACATAATATTTGTTTTTAATATAGGTGAATGAAATAATTTTGCCTATTATATTTTCTATATATATAAAATAATTTTTTATAAAAATTATATTTGGTTGTAATATATTGGTTGTTAGGTAATGAAAATTTATATATAATAGTTGAAATAAGATTTAAAATAAATAAATAAAATGGTTAATTTAGAACTTAAGTTCCGGGGTTTTGAAATTTCTTTCGAATAATTTTGGAATATAATAAATAATAATATTTAGAAGTATTTTCTAATATAAATATTTCAATATGGTTTGAAAGAATTGTTTTAAAGAAATTTTGAAAGAAAATAAGTTTTTGTACTTCTCTCTCTGTCGCTGGAAAATAATTTCGGTGATGAGTGCACGCATCATCGATGTTCATTTTCTAGTTTCGAAGTGGGAAGGCCACTATAGCAGTTCGACTACAGAATGATTTTGATAAACAAATATAAATTTTAAATTGTTTAAATATAATTTGATATATATAAATTTGTAAGTGTATATTTATCTGTTATTTTAAAATGATCTTAATAAAACCCGGTATTTAATTCTTAAGTTTCCATTGATTAATAGTTTCAGTTATTGTAGTGAAATTTAATGTAACTAATTTAAAATTAGAACCTTCAATTAAAATAAGAAATTTAATGCTAAGTTATGAATGAAATTAAAAGAAATCTGAAATGTGTAACCTATAATACAAAGGATATAAGTTATTGAACATTTAATTAATTAAAAGAAATAAGAGAAACTTGTATGTTTTAATTAAATTCTTAAAAAGCATATATATAACTTACCAAATTTTAAAAGTTGAAATGTTTAATAAGAAAATGTAATGAAAATTGTACAAGTAAAAGTATGTAATGAAGTGTTCAATAAATTGCTTTTATTAATGAAAATTGAGGTTATAATTGTTATTTACTTAAGTAATTATAGACTTAAGTAAATGATTGAAGTTATTTATTTTGAAAATAAATAGAAAGATGAATAATGTAATAAATGAGTGTAATATAATAAAAAGAAAATTTCGTGATATGTATAAGTGAAAATGGGACTTTGCTAGAAATGAATAAAAATAAATGAAACTATAAGAAATAAAAGGGAAAATTAAATAGATAAAAATAAATTGAATAAAAAGGAAATCAAGCCATAAATATATGAAAAGAAATGTTTAAGAATGAATTTAATCTATTTTCGAATTGGTTGAATGTTGTTTTGGTTTATGGTGGTTTGGGTAAGGATACTTTAAAGTTGTTGAGATGAATAAATAATCTATTTAGTTTCATCTAAGACTGTTGAGTAAATGATGCGTTAAGTAGTTTATTTTCCACTCTGTACAATTTAAATTTGAACCCGAACAACTATTTTTTTTGTTATGGATGAAAGATTGATTTCTATGGATTCTATGTGATGGTTGTATGCCTTGTTGCAAGTGATTGTTGATTGTATTGAATTGTTTGTTTATAGTTGAAATAACCTTAAATATTTCATTTTATATAATTGTTAACCTTTTTAGATTATATAAGTGAAATGCAGGTTTTGGAAGCAATTGCTACTGCTTTTGGTTCCATAAAATAAGCGTAATGCCCGACAAATAGGTACGTATTCGGATTACGGTTTATACCGTTATTATATTTTTCTCATGTTAGGATTTTATATTATTTTGGAAAATATATATTGTATATTGTTATAATTGATATTATATTTTCTCCCGATCCTCCCCGTACAAAGGAGACTGCCGAAATTTTCCGTAAATTTTGGACTTAGAAAATTTTTGAAAATATTTTCCAAACTTTATTGATTTAAGAATAAAACGATATAATGACTGTAAATTTGTATATTTTATTTAAAGTAACAAATTTTCTAAATTTAATTGTTTTTAAAATTTATGTTTTGAATAAGATATATTGATTTCTTAATTCTTCTTTTCCCTTCTTTTTCCTTTTCGGGGACGAAAAGTTTTAAGTGGGGGAGAGTGTAACGACCCGTAAAATTCGATGAATAAAATGACTTAAATTAATAACATTTTTAATTTAAATTTAGAAAGAAATAAAAATATTATAATTTATATGGGAGCGAATGTAGAAATTAGATGTATCAATTGTAATTAAAATCAACAATTTAAAATTTATATTGCAATCAATTGAAATAGTGTAAATTGTCATAATTGGTTATAAGTTTAATATAAGAAACAAAAGGGAATGTTGAATTTGTGAATTACCGATAAAATTATTAAGTAGAATGGAATTCAAATTTATATAATAATGGAAAGTGTAAATTTGTTGCATTTGGGTATAAAATTTAAAATATAAGTAAATAAAAGTAGGCATTTAATTTACTGATGGAATAATACGTTGATTAATAGTAACTGTATGTAAATTAAGGTAGTAATGTTAATGGCAGTGATGAATAACCAATTTAATTCAATTCAAATTGATTGAAACGACTGTTTAGGTTAAAATTGGTTGTAAATAGGAATATTTGGAAATAAACTGAATATATGAAAACAAAATGTAAGCATTGAATTAAATTAATGAATTCAAATTATAATAAATGGTCATTGAAAAATCAGTGTTCTACACGTAATTATAATGTTGTTATTGATAATGACATTATTTCAATGATTATTAATGTAGTAACGGAAGTGTGAATAAAAACTTAATAGAAACATAAATTTATTTTAAGGAAACAAGAGATATATTGTAAAAATTGATGAATTAGTATAAATTGAATGGTAATTGGATAAAATCAATATCATATGAGTCATTGCAACATTTGTTATAAACTACAAACCTATAAATGTGATTTAGGGCAAATAGTGACCGTTATTATTTGTTACCAGTTTACTTAGGCTATTAAGCTGTGAGTGGGAATCAATTGAAATTTAAAATGAAACTTGGTATTACAATTATGAGTTTAAGAAAATAATTACAAGATATAAAGGTAATAAGATGCATAGAAATGTTGGGTATTTTGTAAAGTAATAAATGATGTAAATTGTGGTAATAATGTAAATTTAAATTTAGGTATTACGTTAACGTAAATTTCGGTAATATGCGGTAATAATGTAAATTTTATTCATAGAGTGCTAATGGATTTGATAAAAAGATTGAAATCAAGATGAATAAATAAATTAGGAGTATAAATTTTAATAAATGTGTGCATTGATTTATGTAGGATTTAAAAGGAAATTAATAATTTCAAGGTTGATTTATTAAGAAAACAATGTGTAATGGATAGAAATGGAATAAGTGTAGTGTAATGAGAGTTTTTGTAATAATTATTTGTAAAGAATTAACTTACAAATATTACAAAATGTATAATGGTGACAATTTGTGTTGTTACCAATTTAACCGATCAATTTCAAATAAATGTCAACAAAATGCTACATTAATGTGGAATAAAACCATAATTGTAGTATGAACGTAATAAAAAGAAATAGAAATGTTAATTGTATTCCTAATGTAATGATTGCTTTAACAGTAAGGAGTGAAAATCAAAACAAAAGAATATAAATGAATAAGGTTTGTAAAAGAGTAAAAATATGTTTATTTATTTGAAATGTTTGTTAGCTGAAAGATTGATTGTAGAGATGAGCAACTATTATTTAGTGAGAAATGTGTTATTACTATTTGTATCCTATAATGCAAATATGTTTAAATTACTATTAGATAGGAAAATTGTTTTACTTCTCATTACATTCATTTAGTCCATTTTGAAACTTAATCAACTGAAATGAATGTAATTGAAAATTTCTAATTAATAGGAGAGAGAATACTATTGTAAATTAATAGGTGTAATTAAAAGCAGCGTATGTTTTGTGAAAATATAAGGAAAGTTTTGATTCAATGAAAAAAAACATTTACATCAAATAAAACGAAGGTTTCATCTGTGAATGTAGGTTTAATTTCATTAAATAAAGAATAGAAAGATTGATTTTAAAGAAAGAAATATATGTTTATTTGAACTGTGTTTTATCTTACAGACTGATTACAAGAATAGGAAAATAATCTATTTATTACTCTTGTGTATAAACAATAAATTTATAAACGTGTTTAAATAAACAATTGTTCTATTTTTTTTATCCATTTTAGTTGTCTGTTTTAAAATTTAACTTTGTAAGTAACTGCAATTAATGTAATTCAAATATTCAATTAGAAGGAAAGGAAACGTTGATTGCAATTAGTAAATTTAATAAAAAAATGCACGTTTTATGTTAAACAAAAAGGGTGTTTAATGGAAATAAAAGATCATTTTAAGAAACCAAAATTGAACGTTTTCACTTTTAAGGTAACTATAAATATTTTATTATGCGTAGATAAAAGCCTAAATGCGTACAAATTTGAATATTATTTGAGTTAATGAAGTTAATTTGGTTACGTTACAAAAAAATTAAATTTCAAAAGGTTGTGCGAGGTACATGGTCCCTTCATTTTTCTTGTTATTAATTATTGCACGAACGTTTTAAAATAGTTACCTTACTATTACTACTTGATCCATTTATTTCTCCATCTGTTTAATACATGAGCACTTTTAGGTTGTATTTAATTCTTGCCACCTCATTTTCACATATACAAAATTCTACTTTCGTTTGCAAACTTTTCTATTCCTACTTACATTTCCTTATGTATTATTAATACCTGAAGCTTTAATTATAAAATGTGACATTTATTTTTGTCCCTCCACATTCGTTTCCTAATTATAAATAACCTACATCTTATTTCATCTTTCTCCTAACACTTCATATTCAAAAGCTCTTATTCTTGCAAATCCAAAAGCATTCTTTTTTAAAAATGATTCTTTTTCATTTTTCGTACACTTCTTGTCCTTATCTTAGTTGTTCTTCAATCTTTTCTTGAAGTCTCATCTTGAGAAAACGTAAGTATTAAAATTTGTTTATTTATATATATTTTTAACGCGTACTAATTTTTATTTTAATAATACTTCTTGTAACATGAATATCTTTTGCATATAAACTTTGATTCACGCGCGATTTCTTCTGTTGGATTCAAATTTATATTCCAGACAACATGAAATTGATTTAGTTGAATTTGAAGATTGTTGAGTTTTGCGCTTCTGTTTGGATTTTTATGGGCTAAAATCAAAGGTGAGTGTTTTAACCCACTCACAACTTCTAAGATTCCTTATGTTTGTTGAATGCATTTATGATGTGATTTGAAATTTATTTATAGCTGTTTGGCATATATTTCATCATTATCTCAGTTAATTTGCATTTATTTAATTAACTTGTTATTTGTTTCATTATTGCATATTAACTGCTAGTTAAATTTTTATTTATTTTATTGCATATAGACAGCCAGTTAAACAGTTATAATTTATTTTTGAATATAAATTGATAGTTGATACCTGTTATTATCACCTGTTATATATTGATCTATTGTTTGAATTTGGATGATGATTGTAATAAATGGTTGATGATTGATATTGGATGAATGGATGTTGTACTTATATTTTTATAAACTGCAAGTTAATACGCATTTTCATTTCATTCGAGATTGCGGTTTGAAATGATATATAACCGTAATTTTTATTTTAAATTACGGATTGAAATGATAAATATCCGTATCACTTGACCATAGGATAAAAATTTTTATACAGGCGCCACGGTATATATATATATATAAATATTTTGAAATGATTTTCTATGTTTTGTAAAGAAATATATATATGGTTTATGAGATATTGATTTCAGATATTTGATAAAGGTTATTTTATATATAGTTGAATTCTTGGTTTTCAACTATGTATAAATGTAACGATAGGGATTTTCGACTTATGAAAATCAACATGATTACGTCCACTGTATCAATTGCTGAACAATCGAATGCCAAAAACCGAATTGTTAGGGTAAAAGAAGAAGAGGTAGAAGAAGAAAGAAAGAAGAAGCAACAGAAACAATATCAGAATCTCACAATCGCAGCGGAACAACATATAATAGATAAATGAATATCTTTAAAACAAAGAACTATATCAGTTATTACATTACATCACATTACATTACATTATCAGAGTCAACATACAACACAACACAATAATGGACAGTTATATAAACCTGCCCTCACAACTGAACATACAACGGAAAAGATAATATCATATACAAGTGATACGTTTCGCCATCCAGCTTGCTCCTGATCTCGACAGTAACTCCTGAATTCCAGAATGACCTGATAACCTGACTCTATACTGCCCGTGTGGAAATTGGTGGGCACCCAGAATTTAGAAAGGAAGCAATAAACTCCAGGTCAGTCATGTGACTGGTGTAAGAACTTAAAAAAACAGTTATTTATCTTTAAAAACAAACAAAGAAATATTTTAAAATGGATCCGCAATGCTTTTAGAAAATGTAACTACCATAAGTCCTCCCGCACACAAACACAATGCAAACGCAGAATCAGAGGAGATTTCTCCTTATGATAGTCAAACATGCTTGATACGAGAAATTTTCTTTGATATTATTATTATAAGTGTACAGTGGAAAACCTTTTGAAAGTATAATATAAATCTTAGCTAACATACGACCATTATCGTATGCCTATTATAGCTACCATCTAAACAGTGGGGTGCCACCATAAGTAAATGGCAGGTTCTACAACTAAAACTGTACAGGGCTCGTATTGTTTCTTTTGATTTTCCAACAAATGGTCAGGCCAAGGAACTTCCCATTGCCACATGGGTACGCCTCTGGAGAGACGCCCCGAGAACCTAACTGGTTCTCTGCCAACACAAGGCCGGGTTACCTCTGCAAAAGTAGGTAACTACTAACACGGGTATGCCATCCCCCGGTTGTAAACAACCTTTATCCGAGGATCCTCAATACCAACAACCACAAAAAAAATAAATTTGCAGCCACAACATAGGTTAAGTATCTGGGCTCTATACCATGATACCACCTCTATCCAGAAGGAAATGCACATACACTAAGGGGCACTACTCCCTAAAACCTTGCTGCATCTTTCCTGTTTTGACCATTTTCGGGGTGTGAGGTCCGACGAAGTCTCGTCCACAAAGCTACGCTTTATACAAAAGCTATGCTTTGATCAACAAATGATCAGTATCACTTCGTATGCCACATTACCAAATTGGGAATGTATCACTAGTAACCATCGACTACATAACCTCCAAGCTCGTATGTCTCAGAGAAGGGTGTTAAGCTAAAAGAATAAATTCTCTGCCACCAATAGAAATGTATTTGATAAAAACCAGCTTTACATCTCAAAGTGTAACGTCAGACACACATTCATACTAGTCCGTTCCGGGATCGAACGGAACCGTAGGCACTTACAAAGAAGCCCTTGCAATCCGGATACTCACTAATCACGACCGAACTTCCCATCTCAAAGGGTGATAAAATCTCTATATCGGAGATCATCCGATGCAGAGACATTCAACGGTAATCATTCCGTTTCCAAAAATATCCGGTCTTCAACACCGGTCTTCAAATGCTATCCATTACGACGCATCACTATTCGGAATGGGATTCATGACCCAAAGGTCTTCTCCCGGCTAAACCGAATAACGAGCGCTTATTTTAAAATAAGTGTAGCGTTCAAATTAAAGCAAATCATAACAAATACACATTTAAAGGTAAATATTAATAGTCGGTTATTTAACTATCAATAGATATGCACAACATCACCAATTCCAAATAATTTCCCAAATTATTTATTTTCCAAAATATCTTTACAAGATATATTTTCCCACACTTAAAAAATAAATCAATGTTTATTTTTAAACAAATTTTCCTTTCCTTTATAAATTCCATGGTGAATTTAAATTTCCAAATATCCACTGATATACGATTTTCAAATCGATTTCAAATATTCACTTTCAATTTATCTTTAAAAGATATAATCTCAAAACATTTCACTTCATATTGGAAAACATTTCCATACTTATTTGATAATAAGTAATTCACAAATCTATTTATTTTCAGCATTTGGAAAATATTCAATATACTTAAATCACAATTAAGTACATATTTTATTCTTTAAGGAAAGCATTCTCTTAAACACATTTATTTGAGTCAAAACGAATGTTGCGTAAAACGTCGTTACGACAACCCAAAATCACTAGTATAGGGATTCGAAATTAAGATAGATATATAAATCCCAATATTATATAAAACATATCCTTTCGAAAATCATTTACTATAACAACAATGTTATAGTCCACCATTTCCTTTTATTTCTCGAAAACGTCTATTTCAATAATGAATGTTAAAATCTATGGTTTCAATCCTTGACACATTTTAAAACAACTTCAAATCATTTTAATTCTATTTAAAAGATCACTTCCTAAACATTTCTTTAATATATTATTCACTGTCCAAAATCATGAATGTATCTCCTTTAATAAGCTATAATAATTAACTTATCAAAATAAGTCAATTTTGGATTTATAAAACAACGTTTATAAATTCACATTTATATATTTTATAAAAACTTCAACTTATAAAATCCCTTAATTAAAAAATTCTATTTATCTCTCATTTAAATGCCAAAATCCAATTTATAAGTTAATTTCTTATAAACCTTTTATTTTACAAAATCTATTCATTTTATAACTTCACAATTTATAAATCTATAAATTTCATTCACTTATGAAATCCATTTATACCTCATTCTAACACTTATAAAAAATCGTTTTATAATTCCAATATTTTAATTTATAAATATCAATTTTATAAACCTTTTATATAAACCGTTTATAATAATTCAAAAATCCCAATTTAAACCATTTTACAAATTAATCAACTACTTGTTTCCAAAATCACATTTCGGTTATATTTCACAAAAATCATAATTTCTATAACATTAAAAATTATAATGTTTATTTATTTAAAATGAATCAATTCCTAAATTCAATAAAATATATACTTTCAAAAATCGCTTGAAAATCCTTTTAAATTTGAAATCGTTACTTTAACATTTTTTAAAACTCCAAAAATAGGTCCAATGCTGCAACAGCACCAATACATCAACCACGACATCCAAACATCATATATCAATATGATAACAGAATATATCGCAAATATCTGTAAATAAATCAATACTGTTGAGGAATCCAGTTGGATCCCTCCAACCTGTTTCCCTGCATCCATAGATGTTAGCACAATACCAATCCCGTTTCAAGACGGAATATCGTGATACATGGGTTTATATAAAATATTATCCCCTATTATGCGGCGCAATAGGGTCTCATCTGCTATATAATGCAGGAAAATCAACACAATGTACATATATAATACCAATTCCACTTCAAGATGGAATATCGCGGTATATGTGTTTAATAAATAACATCCGCTTAATATACGGTGTATAGGGTCTATTCCAAAACAATAGATAATAATTTATCATTCAATCACACAATCAAGCAATTTTAAATTTAACGATTTGAAATTTAAATCGAAACAAATTTCGATTGAGTAAGAAATTCTCACCTTGCTTCAAATACAGTTGCGGTGTTTTATTTCGAATAAAATTAAACATGCGTTTAATTTTACTCAAAATTTTCACTTGCTCTAATCAACTCCAATCCAGCTCCATCGCGTAGTACTCGTCAATACGAACCCGACGCAAGTTGTTTCATCCAAAACGACCTCGTATGAAAAAGTTATAGTGTTACAAAGTTTACACGAATTAATATATAATTTATTTTTCAATTTTCTTTTAATTTTTAAACCTTTGGTTATCTGGGCCGTTCAATTTTGCTTGAGCAGATCTCGGCTGCATTTCGTTTCTTTTTCCCATCGTAAACACCCAGGTAATCACGCATGCAACTTGAACCCAAGCCGCCGCTACAACCCTAAATCACGCGACCACCCCCCTGCAGTTTGAAGACGATCGAACACCGCTGAATGGAAGCTCGTCTCGAGCTCGACCTACACCATGAACGACGTGGAACTCGGCCCCCTCTATGTCAAGATTTTGACCCATGAACGGCGCGCGTTTGAACGCAAATTGCCGACGTTTCGTCGCCTTGATTTCGATCATAGCCGTTGAGATCGAAGATCTCACGTAGCTCTACAACTTTCATTTAGGAAGTTTGTCGAATTGATGGTGGATTTGAAGAGAAAGAGGGATGAAATTCGAATGATTTCGGCCATATAAATGGGAGGTGGCGGCTGAAGCTTTTAGGGTTAGGGTTTGTGAAAATGGTGAAAATTTAGGGGATTTTATAGAAAATTCTCGCGACACTATTCACCCAAATTTTTTTCGAACTCCAAACGAAGCGTGTCGCCTGGCGTTTATAATGTTTAACCCCTATTCCGAATGCAATGGAAAATATATCGGTAGCCAATTCGATCGTATTTGAAAGATAGGTTTTCAAACCGACTAATTTAAATTTAAAATTCACTCAAACGATATTCTACGCGTTTTAGCTTGCCCCGGACAAACCGTAAATCCAATTGACATGAAATTTGAAACCATATAATAATTTAACATTATGGATCCGATGAAACTAGTTTCGTCGAAATCCGAGACTGTTTGAAAAATGACTATTTTCACTCGTCAATTAAATATTAAAATATTCAATTTCCACAAACTAACTTCTAATTAAATTTTAAAAGTTCTATAACATCATTCTAACTCCAATATGATTTAATACAACTTTACAAATCAATTTTAATCACATTGAACCCAATTTCCAATTATTTCTGTAATTTCATATATGAAATTATCGATTTAATTATCCAATTAAATCCAGATGTTCAAAATAAAATTTATTCGACTTATAAATTTACTTGTTAATATTTAAAAATAAATTAAATATAAGAATTTCAAATGATAGGAATTCTGGGTCGTTACAATAAAATTGTTTTAAAGTATGAAGTAAGTTCAATAATAAAGTGGATTTTATTAAAATATATTATGGATAAGTATTTACTAAAATTATATTCCAATATAGAGTTTATATTGATTTTTATAAATCAAAGTTGAGAAGATAGTTTTGAAATTGATTTGAGATTTTATTTAATTAAGATCTTATTGAAATTTTGATTTAATAAGAATATGGTGTTATAACTAAGTTCGGGTTTAAAATGATTTAAGTGAATATATCTAGTCTAAATAAATTAAGGAATATTCAATTATTGAATTTGGAAGTTTTTATATAAAGGATAATGGATTTATTAAGCAAGTATTTCAAAACTAAATAATAGTAAGTGGAATTTGACATATATATATGAATTAAAAATTTAGTTTTAAAATGGTGGAATATTAGAAACTTTGAAATATATGAAAATTTAGATGGTTTATTTAGGAATTCAAATCTGTATTTGGAATTGATTTAAGAAATTAAAAAGCTAATTTACTTTATAAAGTAATTTAGTATTAAACCATTTAAGTATTGAAAATTACGTTTCAAAGCTATGGGTTTAAAGTATATATATTTGAAAGTATTATGATTTTTGAAAAAGGATATATTTGAAATAACATGATATCATATTAATTTGGGTTTAAAATAGAAATGATATCGTATTTATATGGTTTTGAAATGGATATTTTATTCTGGTTTTAAAGTATAAATTATTTTGAAAAGACCTCGGTGTTATAATAACGTTGGTTGTTGAAGAGACCGGGATCGGAAGTTATCATACTCTCTGCCAACTTCGAAAACCACTTTAACAACCGTGTACGTGGTGGAGATTTCAGAATGAAGTAGGATGGTGGCGGCGTTTGTAACCACCCACTATTTTGTACCATTCAAATTCGACAATAAATTAAAACATGTCAAGCTTGAATAGTTCAAAACAATAGATTGTAAATAAAATAGGAGCAAATGAAATCAAATCACAGAATCTCAGACACAGAAATCAGAATACTCGCAGCGGAAATTTAAAATAACTTAGTGGTTCACGAAGCCACTATTAAAAGTCTCAAAACAATAAAATTTCATAGTCTTTAAACCCAATATATAGTTTGAAACAACAATAGTAAATCTCAATATTCAGTAGTCTTGATTACATAAATTAAGATAAGGAACTGAAAGGAAAATTTGCCAGCAGCTTGAAAAGTGATCTACAGAAGTCCTAGCTCCGGAATGAAGACTGAACTGCAACTCAGGCTGACCCGAGCGTGAGATAATACATAAACACTCGAGTCAGGACATACATACTTATATAGTGTAAGCTAATTCAAGTCAACTATATTAAAGTACATGTAACTTAAAGGATGCTTGGGACCATCCATCCTCTAAGGATCCGTTAAACTATTTACTATGTAGCAATACTTCGCTATTATAATAGTGTCTATTAGTAAAATAAACTTACTTTAAAATAGCGTTAAGGCTTTACATTTTCCACCTTAACACATAATATATTCCCATAGTCTATACAGTACCATAATCTCCCCCGGAATGGGCGTCATCAGAGGGCACTCCATAGGTATAGTACAAAACCAAAATCGTATAAGGCGCGCTAGGGTAGGTGACATGGCACAACTAGGCAATGCCAGGGTAGATATACCAATTACGCTTCCGGACCGGTGGTAATGCGTAGCGCGCAGCTACCGCCCACCTCGAACAACACTCCCATATCAAAGGTGCGCACCAAACAATCACAAAGTAATAGAATAGCATACGAAGAAGTGCATCCGATCAAAGGTGCTACCTTATTAGTCCGTCAATCGCTCCTGTTTTAGCGACCTTATGCCAACTCACGGGAGTCGGGTCCACGTATTTACCTCAAAGGAAACGTCACCACCATCCTACTTCATTCTGGAATCTCCACCACGTACATGGTTGTCAAAATGGTTTTCGGTATCGACAGAGAGTATGTCCATATTCGATCCCAGTCTTTTTAACAACCCACGTTATTATTACCCGTGGTTTATAAATTCCAAAATAGTTATATTCGAATCAAATGCTATATTGAAAAAGGTGAAGTAAAAATAAAAATCCAATATATCTCCAAGGTTATACCTTAGTTCATTTGAGTGACCTAAAATTTAAACTTCAATATGGTTTCAACAATAATTAACCCAATTTAATTTATAAATCATATTTCCACCTCTTAAATAGCCATTTAAATTACTCGATAAATTATGATTTTTATAAAGTATATTTTATAAATAAATATCTAACTTCTCTTATACTTTACTTAACAAAATCAGGTGCAAAAATTTATATAAATTTTACTTATAATTTAGTTAAATTCCCATATCCAACATAAACAAATTCCCAATTAATTTCTTACCTTACCTTTGTTTCCAAAAATACCCTTCCATTTCTAAATCAAGTTAAATTTCAATTTCCATCTTTTACAAATCTAACTATTTAATTCATAGAAAACTTAACTTATTTTTATCCGCTTTATATTCAAGTTATACCAATTTCATAAATTATTTCTTAACTTAAATTCTACTTGTTTTACAAGTCCAAATTAAAACTAAACCCATACTTTGAATTCTAATATTATTTACATATTTGACTAGTATAATATTATACACATAAAAATCATTTAAATCCAATTTTTAAACAAAGAATTATTTAAACATTTAATAAAAATACATACATACATACATACATACATACATACATACATATATATATATATATATATATATATATATATATAACCACGGGTCTGTATAATATTTTCTAGCCTAGGTTAAGTGATACGGATACTATATCATTTCAGTCCGTAAATTCCAAAGAAAATCGGGTTCTATCATTTCAAACCCGCAATCCCAAGTTAAAATGACTAAATAAATAAATGAAATATAAATGTGGTTCAGGCCTATCATTTCAGCCTATAATGATCTTTATTTTTACAGGGAACTTGCAGTGTGATTTAAACAGCAAATAATAAATAGTATAACTGCAAAATATAACAATAAATAATAGAACTAATGATGTGTCAATTAAATAATGGGGTTTTAACATCATAAGTTTATACCAAAGGCAGATAAAATTTAAATAAAATGGATTTACAATTATACTTGTGATTAATTCACAGATATACAAGTACGTTTGTCTGGTGAGAAATACTCACCTGAATGCCGTCGAAGATTTGATTCAAAACAATGGTAACACTTGGATAAAAAAATGCATAGAAGCACGATCAAATTTGTTGCGGAGGCTGGGACCAGATTTTTTATTCTTTGAAAAAGGAAAAAATGAACGATTATAAACCAAATCTACGTAAAATTTTAACAAGGAATCTCGAAACAAATTGGGCGGATGGAATCACTTGACTCGACCGCTCCACCGCATGACTCAACTCACCAAAACAAACTCTGCCTGCCCATTATTTATTAAATAAAAAAATTCAAACCGAGAAGAAAAAAATGCACGCATGAATAATAAATACCTATTGCATGTCAAAGCTTGCCCAATTCCCCCACTCACGCACGCAAAGCACTGAACCTCCTTTTATAATAATTAAACCCGTTTTTTTTTAGTATTACTCAGAATAATTTTTCCTTCCTACACAACTGTACTTATCAAGATTCACTTGCTATCGCTGCTACAAGAGGGCACAGCCCTACATATCAAAAAGCATGCATGCACTTTGTATCATGAATTGATGTTATATTATTAGCATCAGTAATTAATATTTTTTTTTTAAAAAATGGTTAACTCTGTTCCTTAAAACTGAAAATAACAGCTTATTGCTTAAAATATATGAATAGCCGAGTAACCCGAAACACAAATCCAGCAATGGAAACTTCATTAGTTAGGCAAAGAAATAAGTGGATAATAAAAAGATAAATGAAGTTCTCGCACAATACAATAATGAAGAAGGAGGAGAAAATGAAATGGGGTGCAGGCCGATTGGTGGTGATGTATGGACGAGTCTTTCGGTGGACAGTGGGAAAAATGAAACCAGGAGAAAAAAAAAATATAAGAAGGAAAAGAAGGTTTGACATTATTACCTGAAGAAGCTTGAGAGTGAACCCAAAGAGATGAATGAATTTGAAGGACGAGGGCTTTTGTATTTATAACCAGGGAGTTGCGAGATTAAAGGTAAGTGATAAATTTTGGGCAAGAAATATAATTCGTTTTGAACATTAACAGAGCGAAGTCTTGATTTTAGGGGAAGCAGGAACAACATGCAATCAATTTTCGAACGTGTTATAAATAGGAGGCTTGCATTGATCAGGGGAAAACGACAAGAATGATAAATTTGAACGTGTTTCATTTATGCAAAGAATTTTGGAAAATCAACTCATTACATAAATGACCGCAAACATCATGTTCCCATACCCATCTCTACGCATGTATTAATGATAGTCAGTTTTAAAATTTTAATTATATAGTGAAACTATTGCACGGCTTATGCATTTGATTATTAAGCAGATTATGGTTTTAAATAGTAGCTCCATAATGGGTTCAAAGTTGTACCGTGCAAATAAAATTTGCTTGCGTTGTTAGTGCCTTGATTGTGAGAGAGACCGGTCAAGAAATAAATGAAGATTTGAACGTTATTAATTTTTTTAGGTAAGAAGAGTTGATTGCGGGAGGGAGTATGGCAAGAAATAATTATTTGCATTGATTGATAAAAGAACGGTAAGACTCTTTAAATTTTAAACGTAAAAGGAAGAGAATGATTACACTGCATTGCATTATTTAAAAGGTTGCGTGTTTTGCAATTAAATAGGTTGAGTGAATTAAGAAAAGTAACGGCAAAGAAAATAAAAATTATTGGCAAGATTTGGAGCGGTTCTTGGATAAAGATTTTATACCCAATTTTAAAACAAATGAATGTTATGAGAAGTGTAACGTTTGGCTATAGAAATCTTCTAACCGATTTATTTATCCATATATATATTGCGGTATGAATTTTAAAAATGCGAAGAACCTACGCAAAATATACACCCAAATTTATACAAAGGTAACGCTTTTGAATTAATACTCTTTCCTATTTATACGTTATTTATTCCATCAAATAACGTGCCTTTCAAACGCATAAATTAACAATTTTTTACATTTATTACTCAAATAAATGATAAAATTTTGGTTACATTCTTCTCTGTTTCCTATTACCATTTACAAAGCGATTTATTATTCAAATGGACAAAATATTACTAATTTTTAAAGAAAGTAGATAATCCAATTTTTATTAAAATTCCAATTAGAGTTATCCTTTAAACAAAGTTAAAATTTTTAGAAACTTTTATTTTATATTTAGAATTTTGGGAAATGATTTTATCAAATTAAAAATTTATATTATAATAATTTCAAGGTTTTATAAATAAAAGAATAAAGTGCTAGTAAAAATCTTGGGCTGTTACAGCGTTTCCTTTAAGGTAAATACATGGACCCGACTCCCATGAGTTGGCATAAGGTAGCTAAAACATGAGCGATTCTCGCGCCAAGGAGGTAGCCCCTCTTATCGGACACATCCCTTCGATATTATACTATGACTTTTGGATTTATTCGGTGGCCACTTTTGATTTTTGATTTGGGGTGTGGCTCGAGGTGGGCGGTAGCTGCGGCTATGCGTTACCACCAGTCCGGATAGCAATTGGTATATCTACCCGGGCATTGCCTAGTTGTGTCGTGTCACCTACCCTAGCGCGCCTTATACGATTTTGGTTTTGTACCATACCTATGGAGTGCCCTCTGACGACGCCCAGTACGGGGGAGATTACGGTACTGTATAGACTATGGGAATATATAAATGTGTTAAGGTGGAAAATGTAAAGCCTTAACGCTTTTTAAAACTAAGTTTATTTTACAATTAGACACTATTCTAATAGCGAAATATGCTACATAGTAAATAGTTTAACGGATCCTTAAGAGATGTAAATCCCGAGCATCTCTTGAGTTACTGCACTCATATTTATTTCTGTTGATTTAACTTACATAAGATCTTTTAGTTCTGACTCGAGTGTTTTGTCTTTTCAATTCGCTCGAATCAGTCCGAGCATTTCAGGATCGAAGGCTTTATCGCAGGAGGGCGAAGACGAAGATTTCAGTATTATTATTTATATATATTATATTGTTCCACTACACTATTGTATTCCGTTGCATTATTGATATTCTATGGTATGTATAACTCTAATATATATATTGTAAGTATAATTAAATATTTTGAAATATAGCTTCATGAACTGTATATTTGATTATTATATTTTATCCTTCCGTTGTGAGATTTTATTTGTTTTTATTTCTTTCTTGTTTTTCTTATTTACCCCATAACAATCCGCCCTTCCGTATGGTTTGAATTGGCACGTGTGTCGATTTAAAGCGTGCGAAAAGGCAGGATGTTACATTTGTAATGTGTTTGATTTATGAAATGATAATATTTAATTATTATCATTTTTGTTGAATTGTTGTATTTAATCAAATTATAAACATTGGTTAATTATTGTTGATTGAATTAATGGACTAAACACTAGTTTAATAATGTGTATTAAAGAGAATAAAGTGAATAATTAGGATATTTGTTTATGAAATTGAAACGTTGTTGTTCGTTGACATGTAGTTTTAACTATTGAAAAAATGGAATATTTGGATATTTTGGACAATTGAAAGCTTTTGAATTAATCTATGAGTCAAACTTGATAATTGGGTTGAATTATATAGTTGAATTGATAACCTTAAATTTAAAGCAAGTAAAACAAGGTTTAATTTGTTATATCTATGTTTAGTAAATGAATAGAAATGGGGTATACATTCTTAGCATGTAATGTAATAATATACAAGTGTGAACTTTAAGCCTTAGGATCTTTAAATTGAAATTGTGATTAAGAAAATGTTGTAAATGAGATTAAATAGGAAAAATATGTTTATAAACTTAATTAACATTTATGAAACGTGTCATAAATAAATTGAAAGGTAAAGGTGAAACTAAATGGAATAAGCAAATATGAATTAAAAGTGAAATGATTTCAAATAAAGCCATTACCTGTAAATTGTTATGAAATAAATGGATGTTGCAAAATGGTTATAAATAAAGTTGTGATAACTTTAAACTTGAACAATGTCTTATAAAAAGGAATTAAGTTAAATAAATTGGTTATAAACGTAAGAAAATTCCTTATGAAATGATTTGCAAATAAATGCAGTATTAAATGTGAAATATTACATGTGAAATGAATGTAATTTAAATTATAGAGAAATATAAGCAATATTATGAGAATGGATATATTAATGTTTATATCAAAAGGAGAAATTCTATGAAACAAATATTAAGTATGAAGTTGATTTGAAAATTATTGATTTGGAAAGGTACTCAATTTGAAAGCGAAATCTTATATAATCGAAGTTTATATAA
The DNA here is from genome assembly GCA_030765085.1 of Allium cepa. Lineage (NCBI taxonomy): Eukaryota > Viridiplantae > Streptophyta > Magnoliopsida > Asparagales > Amaryllidaceae > Allium > Allium cepa. The sequence continues at coordinate 793,651,204 of CM060938.1, read as the reverse complement.
GTGTGATTTGATACTACTGATTTTGGAAAGTATTCGATTTGAAAATGGAATCTTATATATAATGGACTTTATATAAGTATGATATTTGAAATTGATTTGAAAATGTACTATATGATACATATTTTCGAAGTAATGATATGGAAAGTGCCTTCCGCTTGATATCCGCTTTGTGGCCACATTGTGGATTCATTCTATTGATATTATTCTATCTGATTTTGGTTTTTCGGATGTGATACTCGAGTGTCCTACCATGGCGTAACCCATGGTTGTTTTTTTGGGTAGCATAATCCGCGAGGCAGAGATTGGTTAAAGGGTACGGATGTTTCCTGGGGGATTCAGGCGTATTCTGCGGTTTACCGGTTTTGTTGTCGTGGCATAATCTGCAAGGCAGATATTTCTTAAAGGGTATGTATGTTTCCTGGGGGATTCAGGCGCAACCATTGTTATATATCCTACGGTCGCAGTTTTGGTTATCATGGCGTAATTCGCAAGGCAGTGATTGCTTAAAGGTACGGATGTTACCTGGGGGATCCAGGCGTAACCATTGTGTATCAACGATCCATATGATTTTTCTGGATTGTACTTTCCATATCGGTTTTGGAATTTTTTCAAGTGTTTTCACTGGGTGTTGAAACAGGTCTACTAGGTACTTGAAGAATTCTAGCTTTACGCCTAATCAACTCATGGCCAAAGTCTGCAAGAACGAGGATAAACCTGGTAAGACATCGAGTTATAAAAGTATTTTAATAAAGTATTATATAAAAGATATTTTGGTCATTTTTTTCTTTTCTAAATACTTTAAAATGTTTAAAATATTATCTATTTATGTACAGCAAGGTTTATTAGTATTGTAAATACCGTGAGAAATTATTAATTCAACAAAACATTTTTAAAGTAAATGATTATTGATTTATTAATAATGTTTGAAAAGTATCTTGAGATAAAACTAATAAATTTATAAATAATGGATTTAAGGGTTTCAATAGATTCTTTGTAAATACAAGTAATGATGTAAATAATTATTTTCAAATAGTTTACATATATTTGTAAAGTTGTTAATTAAAATATTTAAATGGTATTTAAAAATGAAGCAAGAAATTTTACAAATGAATTTTTGAAAAGTATTAAAGTATTAAAGATGATTTATTTGCAAATGAAGCTTTCAAATGAGTATTTCAAGTAAAATTTATATAAGTTTCTTTGAATGTAGAATTTAAAGATATTATATAAATGGAAAAAAATTGATTTGCAAAGTTTATGTATAGTAATATACTTGGCAAATAATTTGAATCTCTATTTTGCAAGTATAGTTTGGAATATTTAATTGATTTCGAAGTACTAATGGTAAATTTATTGGTTCATTTACTGTTTGAATTTTTGTATTAAACCATAATAAATGTTTTTCCAGGATTTGAATATTCATTTTAAAACAAGTATGTAAAATCAATTATGAAGATATGAAATTTTAAACTTTGATTTAGAAATTTAATGTAAGATTTGAGTATTCTTTTACTTTCAGTTTAATAATCTTGAGTTTATACTTATTTTAAAAATATTGAGTCTAATAAATTATCAGATTTAAGGAACTTTATTTTAAAGTTTATTATAATGTTTTGACATAAATTTCTAACATTGTTTGAGACTTTTGAAAAATCTTTGGATAATGCTATGAGGATGTTTCAAATATATCTTATATTTTTTCTAAATGAATGAGGTTAAATGTTTTAACTGAATTTTTAGATATGTTGTAATATTTCTTTTCTCTCCATGGGCAATGACCAAAAACTTAAATTTTATTCAATAATCGAATGGAGTTATAAAAATAACTAGGAAGGTAAAAGCTTAAGTAATATTTTTTTTGAAATGATTCATTAATGACTTAAATATTTAATGGAAACCAAATTATGTAAGTGATTGATCTTTATGCAAATAAATGAATGAAAGGTAAATGATGAAAAAAAACCAATCGAATAAACTTATAAATTTAAAATTCTTATTGTTTGGCTGATGGTAAGTTTGGGAAAGAATACTTCTAGTTGTTGAGGTTATTTGACTAATATATTAAGTAATTATCTAAGGCTGTTGAGCATAGGGTACACTTGATAGTTTATTCATCACTTTGCTTGATTTAAGGTTTCCGAACTAAATACACAATTGGTTTTGGTTACTATGGATGTATGATGGATTCTTTGGTTGCACAAATGGTTGTATCGTTCGTTGGTATATGTTTCATTTTTGAAATATGATACATATATTGTAATTATTAATATTATTATTTTCCGGACCTCTCTGTACAAAGGAGACTCTTCTGAAATTTTTCGATAATTTAAGATTTCGAATTTTTTGTAGAATTGAAGTTATTTTTTTATTTTTATCAAACTAGGTTTAATTGTTTATAAATTGACCGTTTAAATAAAATATAACATATTTTTGGATTTCTTCTTGTTCTTTTCGGGGACGAAAATTTTTGAGTGGGGGAGATTGTAACGACCGGCATTTTTAAACATTCAAAAGTATTAAATTAAATAATATTTTTACAAAAATTGTTAGGAATAAAAAAATTTAGATTTTATTGATACAAACTAGATTATATTACAAAGTATGAGCTTAATTAAAATTTCTATTAATGACATATGTTTACAATAATATAAGGATGGCAACAAATGTTAGTGTGTATTTTAAAAATATTGGTTTGAATGATATTAACAATTGTATGAATGTAAATTTCTAATTGATTGGAATAATAAATGTTAATAAGGAATAATAAATGTTTCTTTATTAAAAAAGAATCATATGTTTATTTATTTAAAATGTTTGATGGCTAAAAGATTGATTTCAGAGATGATAAACTATTATTTGGTAAGAAATGTACAATACTTGTTTATATCCAATAGTGCATAAATATGTTTAAATCACTGTTTGATAGGAAATAATTTTTCTATTTCTCATTACATTTATTTAGTCCATTTTGATATTCACCTTTGTAATCAATTGAAATTAATGTAATTGAATAATTTTAATTAATAAGAGAGAGAACATCAAATTGTAAGTTTATAAATGTAATTAAACGTAGCTTATGTTTTGTAAAAATATAAGAAAAGGATTTAATGAAAAGAAGAACATTTATATCAAATAAAATGAATGTTTCATTTTTGAATGTAGATTTAATTTCATTAGAGTAAAGAATAGAAAGATTTGTTAAAAAAAGAAATATATATTTATTTGAACGCTGTTTTAGCATACAGATTGATTACAAGAATAGGAATATAATTTAAGTAAGATATTTATTTCTGTGGTGTAAAACAACAAATTTATAAACACGTTTAAATGACATAAGGAAACAATTGTCATATTCTCATCCATATTGATTTATCTATTTGGAAATTTAACTTTGTTATTAAATGCAGTTAATGTAATGGAAATATTTCGATTAAAAGGAAGAAAACGTTGATTGCAATTAATAGATTTAATAAAAGAAATGCACGTTTTGTGTTAAACAGAAATGGCGCTTTAATGGAAATAAAAGAATTGAATGTTTTCATTTTTAAGGTAAGTATAATTTCATTAATTATGCGTACATAAAAATTTATATGTGTACAAATTGAGTATTATTTGAGTGAATGAAATAAATTTGGTTACGTTTCGAAAAAAATTGAATTTCAAAATGTGTATGTGGTCCCTTCATTTCTTTTTTATTTATTTATTGCACGTACGTTTTAAAATAGTTACCTCATTATTAAAACTTGGTATGTTCATTTGTCCTTCGGTTTAATACCTAAGCCTAAGCTTTTAGGCTATATTTAATTCTTTCCATCTCATTTTTTGTTATAATTTTTTTTATTTTTCTTTTGGTTTGCAAATTTTCTTATTCCTACATACATTTCCTTATGCATTATCAATGCCTAAAGCATTTAAAACTAAACGTGCATTTTGTCCATCCACCTTTATTTTCTTATTATTAAATAATCTATAATTTTATTTCTTCGTTTGCATTTTAATTCTCCGAACACCTCATATTCATTTAGTTCACATCTTTCAATACTACATTTTAGGCTGTTCATATATTACTTTATTTCAATTCCTAGTTTGTTTACATATACCTTATTAGCTTCTCATTAGTTTCCATCTTCATTCCTTTAGTCGTATTTCGTTTTCTAATCCCATCTTCCTCATTTTCCAAATAAAACTTCCATCTCATTTTTTTCTCTTTTCACCTTCCTCCTTCCTTTTTCATTTTTTTCTTCTTTAAATCTCCTTCTTCTCTTTTTTTGCTTCATTTTTAATCATTTTTGTTTCTTCTTCTTAAAATCTTCTTCTTCTTTTCGAAAGCTTCCTTTTCTTTTTCAATTCTTCATCTCCTTTAAATTTTCTTCTTCTTTTCCAAACATTCTTCTTTTTTTCAAATCTTTTTCGTCAAATCCAGATCTATAACAACTTCTCTATCTCTTTCAAAACATTCTAAAAAAAGATTAAGATAGAAGGAAACAAATCAAAAGGAGGAAGTAGTAGCGGATCCAAATCCGACTAGAAAAGGGAAATTCAGAAGGTGAGTGTTTAAATTCACTCATGAAATACTAAATTTTTATTGCAAGTTAAACTGGGTCATATAGTGATAAATTTTTGATTGTTGGTTTCGAATTTTTATTGATATTTAATTTAAATAGCTAAATTCCAATATGTGATGGCTAATAATTACCGTGACATGTTATTGAATTGGTTGATCTGTTGAACTGATTGATTTGAATATTGATTGTACGTTATGATGGATGCTATTGTGATTGAATATGTATTTGCTCATTTATTTGATATATCTTTGTTATCCCCCTATAGTTTATTGTAATTATATAAATTTTCATATTGATTATTTGCACACTGAATACAGATATAAAACCCATGAATTTCTAGTATTTACATCAGAGGAAAAATAGTATGTTTAGAATTAGTATTTGAACCATAAAAATGATTTTGAGAAGCAAACCATCGTTATGTTATTTGAAAGTTTTCAAAATTAAATTTTGAGACATTGGGAAGTTTCCATAAAATTGAATATTGAAACTTTGGAACATTTTTATAAATCAAATCTCTTGAAATATGAAATTCGCTGGGAATTGTTCTATAAATTTGTAATTTACTAGAGTGGATCTATTGTAAAATCCATTTTATTTTTAATATGGAAACAATAACATTTCCAGAAATTTGAAACTTCAAACTTGTAGTTATTTGCATTCCTTATTACATCTACTTTTGATTTAATTTGCATAAGAATTTTAGTTCTGACTTGAGTGTATTATTTTCCTTTACGCTCGGGTCAGCCTGAGTTTTTCAGCATTAATGACTATTTTCTGGTGGTTGGAGATGAAGATTCGGTATATTATTGCTATTTATTATTCCATTATATTTTGTGTTCCACTGCATTATTTGTTTATTTATGATATATGTATAACTTTGATTTGAATTTGTAAAAGTGTAATCAAATTTTATTTGTAAAACAACTTCATGAACTGTTTATTTGGTTATTATATTTTGTTGTTATGCTGCGAGATTCCGTATTTTGTTTTTCCTTTCCTTTCTCTTTTTTTTATTATTTACCCCATTAACAATCCTTCCTTTTGAATGGTTTGATTCTGAAACGTGTGGTTTATTGTCAATTTGAACCATCCAAAAAGGTGGGTCGTTACAAATAATTATTCACTGATTGTATCCCTTTAAAGTGGGCTTTTGGTATTTCCGGGAGGTTTGAGATAACAAATCTCATTGCCAATATATGAAACAGTCGATTCCTAAGAGGTACATAGGTGTTTTGATCTTGCCGGAAGGTTTAACTGCTCGCACGAAGTCAGATTTAACTTAATCTAAGGTGCAAGAATTCTTTCTGTTCAATCTCATACTCCCAAATTTGAACTTTACCAAAGGGTTATGTTACATAGATGAAGATAATGGTAGGTTTTGGTGTTATTAGAGTATTAGAAACTTCTAATTCAATTGACTCCCAAAGGTTATTACTCAAGTTAATTCAGTTCGACTACTATCCGAGTCGAAAGGTTAGGGTGCAAAAGTGGTGAGCTTTTGGGGATCAATATTACAGCTCATTCAACTGAATCTCTGACCCAATTAGGAAGAAACTTCCGGGAGAGCTCATTCTGAAAATACAAAATAATCTAACAACAGTTTGGATATATTAATAAATAACTTGACAAAATTTAAACTTCCCTTTTTATTCCAGATAAGCTCTATTACGAATCCTCAAATTGGTTCTCAATAAGGGTTACAACTCCTTTCTTTCAATATTTATAGAATGAAGTGAGAGAAAAAACCGGCCCTCAAAACAGGACCCTTTGGGTCTTATTTATAGATGTTAGCGGCCATTCTTTCGCCCATATGCCTTCGGTTGAGTCAAAGGGTTCCTTTGTTATATACAGTTGCGAACCTTTCGACATAGTCAAAAAGATTTGTAGGCTTTCGGGCTTCGTTGAAGGGTCTGTTTTCCTTCCTGCCTCCATAAGTCTTTCTCTATTGTCGAAAGGTTTTCCATTTACATGCTACCATGAACCTTCTGTTCTTGTCGAAAGGTTGCTTCTGTACTCTTTGCCGACTTATGATGCTCGTCTCCCTTATAAACTTTTAAATGTTGTTGAAGGGTGTCTTGTATGTTTCTCAACCCATCCGAAAGGTTTATTATGCTTCCGAAAAGGTCATTAGGTAGCTATTCTAATTTGCTTTGACTCCTTCTTATCCTTTAAATTCTTCCAATACTGGAGATGAAACCTTTCAACCCTCCGAACGGCTTCGGGTCAATGAACTTCAACGCTCGCATCCCTTCGAAAGCTTTGGAAGGTTTAAGCTGCACTTTTCTTTTCCTTGTGTTCTTAGGGATCTTTTGTCTTATCCGAAAGGTTAATTTTTGGTGCAACAGTACACTTTTAGATTTGCTCACAAAAAATTCTTTATGATTGGTTGTCCATTAACCTATTTATAGATGCATTGTAAGGATGTCAGAAAAGCATTTTCATTTGGTTTCCATGGTTCTTTTTTACTAGAAACTGGAAAAGTAACAAAGGTTATGAAATAATCGATCATTGTAAGAATAAGTACACATTGCCAAATGCGATATTCCTAGACAAACTGCAGCTTTTTTCCTATATGTATGGTACCATTTAAATTCAAATGATATTTCATTTAAATTTATATCATATTTAACGACAATTCGATATTTACAAGGACGGATAGGTGAAGCATATCTACAATGGAAAAAACATTGGTCAATCAGTACATGGATTTGGGTATATAGTAGGAAAGAATGGACGGGTAGATTAATTATAGAAAATTTAAAATATAGGTATTTTAAGCTAAAAACAGAATTTTACAATGCAATCTATGATAATTTTGTTGAGATAAATGAAAAATAAAGTTAAATTTGTTAATATCGATCAACATATTTTTATGTTATTTGATTTACATATCTTTATACTTAAAGGAAAAAATAATTTAACCGCTTTCTTTTTGCAGTTTTATTGATATAAAATTTATGTAATACTATTTTTTATTAAAAAGGATAGGGTATACATATTGAAATTTTCATATTTTATGATTTATTGTATAAAATCAACAAATAATAGTATTTTTAGATTCAAAAAAGTTCCCAAATTTAATTATACTTTATTTTTTAAGTAGTTTTAAGATTTACATAAATAATTCTAATATTTGTTCACATTAGAAGGGAATTAAAGGGGTTATGTAAATGGTCATAGAAATTTTAAAATGAAGGCATTTGTAGAGAAAAAACATAAATATCCTCCATTTACTTTATTAATTGATTGTTTACATGGACATTTTAGGCAACCTATAAAAGGCTTCACTTTGACTTAGTTGACTAAGTATTTTCTTTATACACACACACACACACACACACATATATACATATATATGTACATATACAGATACATATATGTATATGTATCATGTCCTTACCGAAATGTTTAGCTCAAATTGCTTACAAAAAATGTGCATGCAAGCACATACATATTTGTAAGTATAATAATTTTATATAAAATTAAATGTTATTTTGAAAATCTCACTTCTCAGCATAATAAAACAAAGGGTGTTATTTAGTAAAGAAAATAAAAAAGAGAGTCCATGAATGTGCATAAAAGTTCACATCTCGGCATCGAAAATGGTGTCATTTACACATGAAACGCATAGTTGCCATTTGCACATGAAACATAGAGTCAACCATGGAAGACCAATGTTCAAAGATACCCACAAATAAGTACGGGCTAGAAGAGTTTGAAGAAATAGAGGTGAGGGTATGAGGATCAAAATGGTTAATGGATTAATGGCAGCAGTCGCTGCAGATAACAAATAAATGCAAATTAAAGATTCAATTCTTTATAGGTTTAGATGAATTTTATTTTATTTTATTATTTTGATTTTTTCAGTGGAATTAAACGGTGGTTTCCGCTCTTGGAAGAAGGAAACATAGGAGGTTAAAGCCGACGGAAGCCGGAAGAAGAGGGCTGAATTAGAGCTTGATGCTAGAAACAACATGAATGTCAAAGAGTCATGGGAAGAGCTTCACAAATAGGCAAAAGGGAAGAAGGAATGATATGTAATGATGTGGATTTGAATTAAAACAATGTAGTAAATGAAGAATTTATGTAGTGTGAAGAGATGTTGTAATTGACTGTCAGTTTTGTTTTTAAATCTCTTTCTCCATTTATCTATTACCTAATCAGTTGCTTTACTATACTATTAAAAAAGGAAATAAATCTCTGGTGCTAGTTTCTCCTTCTCTTATTGTCGTACAAAACTTGAAAATCCCAATTAGCTATCCTCGGATTTAAATGCCAAATCAATGTATCGTAACCTAACACGCATTAACGTTCCACTACAGTATGCAAATTTCTCTAATGCTAATTTTTTTTCTACTTTTCTTCTTCAATCTCCTGCACAATATTCCCAATTAACTATCCTCGGATTAAAACCGAAAACCAACCTATCCAAACCCATAAAGCTAACACATCTAAAACCCTACAAATCAAACCGCCGCTTTCCTTGCCGCCAGAATTCTCCAATCGCTGCCTTCCATGTTGCCAGAATCCTCCCATCTCAACGCTATATGCCTCCCATATTCTCTAGCGTAACGGTCCAACTTGATCTTCTGCAGAATTGATTCTAATTTGCTTTGATGTTCTATCGGAAAAGAAAGCCTAAATACATTGTGAGTTAATCTGAAATTCTGAGGTATGGTTTACTAAAATGTAATTCTAGGTTTCCTACTTTGAATTTTATTATATTTGATATAATCTAATGTTTTTAGGCCAATTTTCAGCATAGCATTTCTATTGCTGAAGTGATTATTTAAGGGAATTAACAGCTGTTAACAAATCTACAAAAAAAAACACATGAAGTGCCTTTTTTTCAACCATAAATTTTTTTCTTGTAGAAATGCCTTTTGATTCGAGGGAATTATAAAGAAATACAAACTTTGAAAAGAAAAAAAATATGTGGAAGGATGTTAGCCTTTATTATTTATGTTAGGTGTGACTCCTATTGTGAATACGTGAGTTGAATGAATAAGTCTCGCATCGTAAGAAATATAACGTGTAATGTGATGTGTACATATGAAATTAATGACACATAACATTTACAATGGCAATTCCTTTTGTTACAAGTTAATTTTGCTAACACTTAATACGATTGCTAATTATAACTATTATGATATTCAACTTTTACAACACAGAATGCTAACAAGTCTGGCATTATATATTCAATTTTACTTTATACACAATGGTAGTTATAATTAATATTATCCTTCGGTTCAAAAATTAAGTCGTCCTTTGTTGTAAAATATTTCGATATTTGTTATTGTGGCTATTTTACTTCTCTTTTTAATTCTAAACAAGAAAAAAGAACTTGGCTGTATGGTAGATCTAAAGTCTAAACGATTGACATTCTGGTTATACAAACAAGTGTCTTCCCAGAGTTATCATTGTCTCACATCCTAATTCATAAACATGCCTAGCTCATTCAGTATCTGGGATGCCTTGTGGATTTGTATTTATTTCTTTTCTTTTTCACGATGAGAAACAGTTAACGTTGTGCAGGGATTCCGTTATTGGTCTAACTTCATACTCCATTCTATACACAATGTGGTATTAAAGTAAAACCATCATACTTTGAGATAATACATTAGACCAGTTCAATTTCTTTTCAAATCAACAAAGCTATATTTCTGTAAAATTCTTCTAACAAAAAACAGAAATACATACCTATAAACAGGAGGATTCTTGGGCCAAAACTTATAATTAATCTTGTGCTTGGGCCACACATTATGAAACAAGTAATCAACCCAAGCCTTCTTCCCTTCCAAATCCTTTTGTAACTTCATGCCATATCCTTCAAAACTCCCTCAATCCGAAACTATGGCACATGCCTCCTTCTCCTTCTACGGCAGCTTGAAGAACTCCTTCCCAACTCTCTATAACTAATTTATCACTTCGTTCGGCATCCCATGATTCACCAACTGAAATATCCCATACTCCCGTGCTGCCTGGCTTATTTGCCTAACCACATTCTCTTGGCTACCGTTTGCGAGGTCGATAACGGGTAATTCGGGTACAGGTCCATGGTATGTAGTTAGATTTGGACGTTGATAAAGGAATTTATCATTATAAAAAATTATCTTTAACAATATTATCTTTATAAAAGAGATAAAAGAATTTATCATTACCATAGTAATGTTTTCACTCGGGTGATATATTTATTAAATAGATCATCGGTTTTCTTTTATTTATTTTTTGTAATAAAAGAAATAAAATATTTTAGGATATAATAGGTCCATATAGAGTGGTTATGAGGTAAATTTGTTGCGAATAAGTTAGTTTTCTAAAGTTTGCAATGAAGTAAATTAATTACAAATAGGCTAGTGTTTTTAAGCTTACTGCGTCACAAATTTAGTTATTTAGAATTGATATATATAAACAAACCTGAAGCTATTTTTAACGAGTTCTTTGTGGATTGATTTTATCATTATGTCATTATGTCTGTATCACTCGATAAATTGGAAGTAAATTTTAAATTAGCCTTGTCCTTAAGAAATTTCACGATACGAAGAATGCCCCCTAATTTTTTCATGATAGCTAAGTTGTATGTATGATTATTCCTCACTGTCAGACACCAGAACTTCTATGCAAGTCTCTTGTAGCTAAACTCATGGTTGGCATGCCATTTAAGGTCTATTTTGATAAGTTATTTTATATTTTTATTTTATTATAACAGAAGAATTTTGGACTTTTCTGGTCACTGAGAAGTCAGGATTTGGCAACGGTTGATTCAATTTTTCTCAAAGAGCTTCCTCCTTAGGAAGATGTTGATTTTGTGTGTAAATTTGATATGTTAATCCTAATGTTGATTTCTTTATTTTAATGATTTTCCATGAAGTGTTTAAAACCTTAATCTTTTATTCTGGAGGCTGGCACTAAAAGGATAGATTTATGTCTGTATGGGAGTTTTGGTACCTTTATCCGAACTGTTTACTGAACAACTTCCTAATGCTATTGACTAGTAAATCTACAAGAACTTTAAACTGGTGCCTACAAGCTTTTGCCTGAAGGTAAAACCTTTTAAAATTCATTGAATCATAATGTGCAAAGTATGAGGCTACTAAATTTTGGTCCTTTATCAATCAAACAAAACTGTGGGTTTTCATAACATTCTTACAAAAGGATTAAATTTTGTTTCATTGGACACATTTTAGTTTTAATTTTATAATTTTTTAATGTAGGCATTAGATTAGCTATGACACTGAGAGGCGATGAACCCTATGAAGATCTCAATGTACTTAAAGAAGTTAATGATATCATGTTACTGCACAACTTTCCATACACTAAAGATAAAATAAGCAGGGTTCATGCAGCAGGAAGGTGGTATTTTATCATACATACATACATACATACATACATATATACATATATTTTTGAAGAAAAAAAATCTGTTTGAAATGCTTTAGCTTGAATTTCTGCTTTTTTCTCAGGCTTTTTGAGTACTTAGAAGATAAAGCTTTGAATTTCCTAGTAATTCATCACTTACAATATCCGGGAGGGACCGATAATTAAGTTTTAATTTGCGACTGCATACCGTAATGTGAAATTTTTATCCCTAGTAAAAAAAGATTTTCCCTCCTTTTTTATTCAAATACAGAGATGATCAGGTTATTGAGGCTAGAAGCAATGTTGATGCTTTTCTTGTTGATGGACTTGGTGATGATTTAATGCTTGAGGCTCCTGATCAAGATTTTGCCTTTTCGAGAAATATTTCTTTTAATTTACTTCAAGGCTGCAGAATGCGCAACACAAAAACAGTAAGTTATTTGTTACTTATGTTTTTTACCATCCTTCAATGACTTGTACTTATATAATCAAATGGAAAAATAGAAATAGGAAAAAAATGCTACTAATACCCAGGTTCGAGCACTCGGTTTCGGTCTCGGTTTCGCTCATTTGAGATTTTCTTAGTTTCATACGATTTTGAAAATTTTGGTTTCGGTTTCAGTCTCAATTTCGATTTTCGACGGGTTTTTTAGTGAAAATGTAACAAAAATCTTTGTAAAGGTAAAATACCAAATTAAATTTTACTCAAATTATATTTAACAATAAATCCAATTTAATAATAAATTAAACTTAATTAAACAGGAATATGAACTTAATAATAAAAAGTCTGATACCACACAAAATAATCTTATACAAAGTAGCCCAAGTTAAAGACAGAGTCCAATCACCTTAATAATAATCCAAATTTGTCACTCTTAGGAATTTTCTCCCTCTCAAAATTAATTGCCGCTCTCAAAACTAACCGCCGAATTTTAAAAAAATCTCTTAAAATCGACTGTTGTGATGCTACTTGATAGCTGAATGCAAAGCTTCCACTCTCAAAATCGAGTTTACGTTGCTAGGGCAAGGAAGAAATTGAGTCGAAATTTCGGGATACTATCTGATACCTCAAACCATGCCTAATACTGTAAACATTGTTTAGAATAGTATGTTCCAATGATTTATTAGGACATTGTTAAAGGGGATATTTTCGGATAAGAGTAAATTTTAAGGGTTCTAGCTAAAAGAAAAAACTATCATTGGGACTTCAACCGAATAAAACGGTTAACAATTTTACTTATTGTATAATGCAAAAGTCGGCAACAATATGTCGAAAATTGAGAGGAATAAAATTAGACGGTTTTTCGAAAACCATTTTCGATCGAGTCTAGTCGGAAAAAAGGTGAAAAAACGATAATAGATAACCGAAAATCGAAGGTAGCTGCGGATTTATTTTCATGTTAAGGGAATGGGCAATATAAAAGTGATGATTATTGACAATATGGCGTGGGCATATACATGCATATATACACATACATGTAGGTTAGAGTTAACAAATAATCCTTTTGAAAAAATATGATGTACCACAGGAATATGTTTCATGCCCATAATGCAACCATACACCGTTTGATCTTCGAATTATCAGTGCTCAGATCAGGGTTAAAACTTCGCATTTACCTTTGTGTCTGTAAGTGGGAAAAAAGATATATGTCTTTAATTTCAATTATTTATAAGGTTATAATTTGAGGAATTTATAACTCATCACTTGTATAGATTGCTATCATGGATTGCTCGGTGAATGGGCCAGGTGATGGTTGATGTAGATTTTGGATATGTTGGCGGTCTACCTGGAAAGATTAACCTTTATTTAGGGGAGGTATATTCATATTTCTAGAGAATACGGTATGAAATCCAATTTAGCTAGTTTTGAGCAGTGGTATACAGCCGATCGAAAATCGGGGTAAAATAAAAAAATTTACACTGAGATCTGTGGTATACTATCGAATAATCACTGCCTCTTGATTTTTTCTAGAAGATTATTTAGTTTTACAAGATTCTCATATTTGAGATATTAACTTTTATTAAAATTTAGATGCAACTAAATATATAAAATAAATAACTAAGACTTGTATATTACAGGATGCAGTTAAAAGGGGAGTCGCAATGGAGCAAGCAACTGATGCATTGATCCATCTGATAAAAGATCATGGACGCTGAGTAGACCCACCGTTAAAAGAATAGACTGGTCGAAGATACAATCCTTCAGTATGATTATGTGTTTGTTTACTTGAAAACATATTTTCCAACATATTTTAGTGTTTACTCATTTGGAAACTGAACGACGGACAAATATCATACATTTTTTGACACATCTTTAAATAAATTCATCTTTACATCTTTATGTACATACACATATTTATGTACACGCATGCATAATCAGTCGGTTGAGAGGATCAGCTTGCAATATTGATGGAAAATGAGATCATCTAAAAATGTGCACACAAAAAAGAGAACCAATGTTCTCTTAAGATTGCCTTAGACATATTTGCTTAAATATCTCAAAATTATCTATATGATTCTTTCCACAAATATCTCAAATCAACCTCCTTGTTATTTTGATGGCTGAACAGTGATAAAATTTGTAGACTTGTACAATAGTATAGGAATAGATTGTTTGATTGTATGATTATGAAAAAATAAAAATAAATCATTTGTTCATTAATTTCAAATGCATCTTTACCATGTTTGGAAAAAAATTATTTGCAATATTAGAAACAAATGATGAAAAATTAAGGGAATGAAATGTAAGAAAATCAATAACTAAATGTAGTTTAGAAACAAATGACACCTTCCTAGACACAAATACATGCACACAAAGTGGGGCGGAGCCACATGAAAGTTGGAGGTCACGTGACCTCGCCATCAATTAAAACTAATAATAGTATCATTCTTCTTTACCAGCAACTAAAATGAATAGCAGTATCATTATTCTCTGCTCCATCCCATTTACAATTAAGGATGGCGATTGCTAGCACCAAAATTGGTCACTTACACCCTTGAATAGAATTGTGTAGAGAGATTAATGATGAAAGTAAATTAAAATAAAGAAGTAACACCATTGAATGCAAAAGGAACAACAAAAATGAGAACACCAGATTTATAGTGGTTCAGCGTGATTGCCTGCGTCCACTTTGAATATAATCTTTATTACTTTTCCAATCACTTTAGTACAGATACAATCCATAAACAAACAACTTGAATACAAGTTTTAACAGGAAAAAAGTGAGTACAGAGCAGAGTATCCCTAGAGTTCTTCTAAAAAAAGATCCCTTTAGCTGGACCGCTGCCCCTCTATTTACCGATGAAGATAGGCTGGATTCTTCGTTTAGGCCCATGATTAAGATGGTTCGGCCCATAGCCGAGGATTCAGGTAGACCGAAGCAAGCCCTTGGATCCACTCTAGCCGACACCCTTTTGATAACTTGGAATCTCTTGAACGGATCGGAGCAGCCCTCCTACATACTCGAAGTACGCTAGACCACAACCCAATGTCACTTATGCTCCTTCTCGTGTTGATCCATTCCTTCCATTTTTGATATCAGACCATGGTAGCCAAACCACCCTGACCGAATCACCAAGGCTGAACCACTAAGAGCCGAGCCACATGGACTAACTCTTCTAAGGCTGACCCATCCACAACGAACCACCTAGGCCGAACCACTAAGGTCCAAGCCACATGGACTAACCATTCTGAGGTTAACCCATCCAAACCGAACCACCTAAGCCGAGCCAACACGGTCGATCCACACTTACCGAACCACCTATGTTGACCTATGCAAATAGGTCGATCCACATAAATATACCTAACCACTCAATTTACTCCGATCCTTTATATTCCCCATCCTTTCTTGGCTTGAGTCCCATCTAGGTCCAATCATAGCCTCTGCAACTATCGCCTTGTAGCCGGGTCAAGTAGTCGGGTAACATTTTCCCCCTAAAGTTTGTTGTGTGAATCAACATATCGCGCTTTGAATCAGTGGTCAGTCCTTGTTTTCAGAAGCTAGCTCATTCATAATGATAACTAACTATCTTTTTTTATTGGCCTTTGGAGAAGCTTCGTGTCGCCTTAACGTACTACCTCAATCTCGAAGAAGATTTTAAAGTCCTGCTTTAACTTTTCAAAAGCTGAATGTATACAACCTTTCAAAGGCTAAATCATGGTGGATTTTTCAAACCCATGCTTCTCCACTCATCCGGTAGTATCCGACTCTTTGTCACATACTATCTTCAACTGTCACTATATGTGAACTTATACATATACATATACATATACATATACATATACATATACATATACATATACATATACATATACATATACATATACATATATAATCTAAAAATGAAAGGTGGATTAGCACCCCAATATCGACCCACACGGTCGGTTCGCCTGGCAACGAACGTCGCCTTTCTTCACCGACCTATTAAAACACGCTGACCTATTCCATGGGATACTGCTTATTCGTCTTCCCATCTCCATATATAAACTCATGCCTTTGTTCTTTTTCTTCCACTTCTCCTTTTATTTTTCATCTTCTCTAATCGCTGCCCCAAACCCCATCTCCTCCAAGCCACCGAACTACCTCACAACTTCGTTCCACCATCTTCCATACGCGCTACCACCATACCCCTTGACTCTAAGCTCCAAGAACCTTTCATCTCAACCCCGAGTTAACACATAGGTAAGGACTGATACCTCCACTTGGGATTTATTGCATACATACGAATCTTGTGATGAATGGAAGAGGAGAGGAATATGGTAAGCGTATAGGGCGAAGGTAATAGAGGGATTTTAGGCATGGATTCGTATCAATTCGAGAGGAGTCGTCACTGGTGGTTTTAGGGAGGTCTGCAATTTGTAGGAGGAGAGGACTTGTTGTGTTGAGAGAGGGAAGTCGGGTGCTTGAGGAGTAGGAAAACCCGGTCGGCAATCCTTGTAGGTCGATCCATCTAAGGGAGAGCCTGATTGAATCATTCAAATAGCTAGTCAGTGGAGAAGTTTATAAGTTAGGGTCGGCACTTTGAAAAAGAGAGTGGATCGATGCCGAGAGGGAATGAGAGATTGAGTCGGTACCTTGAGAGAGAAAATGGGTCGATGACTTGAGAGTAAATGTGGGTCAGTTATTTTGAGAGAATGAGAGCGGATTGGTATTTTATGAGGTGGCGTGGATCAGTAGGAGTCTAGAAAGGGAGTGGGTCAGTATAGGCTCAATGAGGATGGGTCGATGATTAGAGAGAGAGAGAGAGAGGGATAAAGAGTGAGTGGGTCGGCAATCCGATAGGATAGTGGGTTGGGGTCAGCATTGACAATCAAGATTGTTCTAACTCGAACATTACATAAATGAGGACTACATATCCCTACACTCGAGCATAATACAATGAATAACAACAAAGACTAAAACATGCAAGCCCACGGACCTAACTTGGACTAACAACTTCATAGAATGAGTAATTCTGAACACAAATTTAACTCAACAAAAGCAAGTAATAACCTTCACAACAAATGATGCCAACGTCTGGTCTCGAGACCTTCACAACATAGGACAAGTCGTCGAAGACGGTCAGCGATGATGGTCTCCGAAGATGATAGATTGAAGCTCAATCACGCTTTACCAGTTTTTAGAACTTTAATTCTTTTATGCTCATGCTTGAATGGTTGCACTAGTTCACACACTACACGGGGAGAATATTCTGATGTCGATCATCTTTCAAGTATAGCTTAAACAGGTATCTATTCACATCAAATGATTTTCGGAGATGTCTAAGAAGTCAAGCTCCGCCACTGTTTCTGACAAGCCTGGACCAAGTTCATGGCAAGATGTAGTGGGGACGTCAAGTCTGTCATTCGCCCCCATTTCCAACATTCCAGTTCTCCCTGCTGAGGTTATCGGTCTGGCCCCTGATGCCATAGACGAAGCTATCATTTTAGTAACCCCATTGATTCGTAAACCTTTGAAATCAGCGAAGTCGCTCTCCGACAATTGTGCTCTATCCATGGAATCCCTTTTGATGACGTCCTGATTCTATCGGCTCAAGATCGGCCCCACTTGCTCCCAACTGGATACACTACATGCAACAAATTCATGTGCTGGGCCATAAGCATGCCACCCTTCAATTCATTTATCCGTAAAGTGTTACAATATATAAGGATTGCTCCTGTACAACTGCACCCTAATAGCCATCCACTTATTCATGGTGCATACATTCTTTTCATGAGCTTCCTATTCAGACCTTCAACTAACGAGGGCATCCGCTACATATACCGCTCCAAGTGACGTATTGATAGTCCATCCTACATATTCCTTGAGCCATACCCCAAATGTCAAGTTTCGATGGGCACGTGGAACAAGCTTTCTCAGTTCAAACAGGAGTGGTTGTACGTACGTTGTCCTCCTGACTTTTTGCGAGAAGATAGCTGGTAGGATGTAAGTCTCATCCTTATCTCACTCTTCATTCTAAAACTTAAGGCACATTTTTCTGAAAGTCTGAACTTCTTTTAATCCTTATAGATATCCTCCCACGACCCAATGGCAGTAGATACTCTAATGTAGTTGAGGCTATTCGAGCTACCCCTGTGGAAGGTCGGGAACAAATCGTAGTTAACAATGAAATGCTTTCGAGGTTCGAATTACTGGAAGAGGGTCGCAGGACTAGCCTTCCAACTGGCACGACAATTGCAAGAACGATCTCGAAAGTGAGTAAAGACAAGCTGGTTCTTCGGTGCCCCCGCCAAAGGGGCTCCTGATACTACCGAGGAAGTCGAGATTACAGAAACTAACGTGCCAGTGGCGACCGATGAAAATATAAGTTCTGGACAAGTACCAGTAGTTGATGCGCATGGCGCCGACGAACCATCTCCTCCTTCGAAAAAGAAGAAGAGCATAGCGTATAAGCTAAAAAATAGAAAAGTCGGTGGAACTTCAAGGTCACGAAAACCCCTATTGAGAAAGGATCGTCTTCTCGAAAAATGGAAAGCTCGTTGAAGGGATGTTTGACTTAACCATCCCCGACCATCTGTTGAATTATGATTTCAATAATCCGGTGCTATGGGATTTAACTCACCAGCGAGAAGTGACGAAGGCACTCAGCTTCATGATCAGGGAGAGAAAACTCCGATGAGTAAAGCAAAAAACGCCGGTCCATTGGGGGGATGCACAAGGACACACACGAACACTTAAACTCCCACATGCACCTAAATTCGGTTCATTGTGACTTATACTAATTCATTCTCTTTTAATCTGACGTACAGGTGAAATGGGGCGCACACATGGCATTGACCATCCATGAGGATCCTTGGTCTTCTATCATTCTGGTCGAGACTCAGGATCAGGTAAACGAAGAGATAAGTACGAAGACAGATATAGAGACTATCATTCTAAAGAGTCGTCCTCGTCTTCTCGAAGGAGGACCCAGGACCAATCTTCATATCCTAATGATCCTCCCAATCTTACGGTGTGTAGTGGGGACAAGTCTGCTAAAAAAGGCCCCTAGTCTGAAGTTACTCACGGCCAACATTCTTGCTCCTTGATCACCAAGCAATCCCGTGAGCCTCACAAGAAACCCGTTACTCCGGTAAGGCAGACTCCTCCAGCTCCCACTCACGATCCATCCATGGCAGAAAAATTAGCTGAGCTCAAAGCTATGCTTCCAAAGATCTGTTTCGACGGACTGAAATTTCTCCCCGCAATTCATCCTATTCCTGGGCACGTCAAAAAGAGAGCTATTGCTTGTAATAACGAATTGTATTTCTAGCATGACGCGTTCGTATACTTAATGGAAAATGTCTCGAAAGTCTTTATCGAGCGCCAGCACAAGATTGACTGCTTATGCTTGAAGCCATTCACGAAAGAGATATTATAAAGTGCTAGGATGAGGAACTACTCTCATACAAATCTCAACTCGAGACCACCCAAAAGAATGCTAAGGAGACAGCCGAAGCGGTCAGACGCTCAGAGGTCAGTCATAAAAAAGAGTTAAAAAAGGCAGTTTAACGCAACGACACTCTAGCTCTGGAAAAAGACTCTTTGCAAAAAGAGAAAGATGTCCTCGCCCGTTGGGTCAAAGAGATGGAGGAGCTGCTTTCCAAAGAAAAGGAAGAAAAAATCACAACGCTGGAAGAATCACAAAAATACTGCAATGAAATCGTCAAGATGAGGAATTTGAAAACAAAACTCGATGAAGAGCTACTCAAGATTGAAGCACTAAAAGATGAAGCTCGCGAAAAAGGCAAAAACGTAGCACTTTCAGAGGTAGACTCTCGAATCGAGGAAGCGACCAAGGCTGGCAGAGAAGAGATTAAGTATTCCTTTGATCAGCTCATCGCCGAGTACAATTCAAGAGTTCTCATGCACCGTGACCTATCTTTCTTGGGCAATGGTTATCTCGAATCTCTAGATGAAGCATGGGATACTTTGACAAAAATTAAGAAAGTGGAGCTGGGCGTTGAAGAGGTTGATGAAGAGGCTCTTGTGAGAGAAGTGCTCCGAGGAAATGATCCTTCAGACTTATCTGCGGCAAAAGCCTTCTTTGGAAGAGACTCCCCATTATCGAAGGGTAAGAAGGATATTTCTGACCTGTCCGACACTGAAGCTCAAGTTCCTCCTCCCATTCAATCGGCCAAGACTTCGTCACTTGGGCTCCTGAGCAGCATGTTGGTTATAGCCCGAAGAAGCCCAGACTTGGCATTCGCATTTTATCCCCAATCCCTAAAGGTGGTACTCTGAGGACCATTGAAATTAAATTGGAAGCTGGTACGTAGCTGCACCTTCTAAAGTTCAGGAAATCATTGATTTTGGCGAGTAATAGATGTGTTCTAACATTTTCTTTTCATGAATTCATATAGGTCACTCTGGTCCCGAGCCGACTTCAAGGAGCGATGCCGCCACAGAGCGGGAAGAAAAAGAGGTTGAGGCACCTCATACCAGAGATACCCCTGGTCCCGATGCTCAAGTGATTGGGGCGCTAGATGAGGATAAACCTGAAGATCCCTCACTTGTAGGAGAACATGAGGATGTCGAAATCACAAGCGCTTCCGAGCACACTTCCAAGCTAGCATTAAGGAGCAACTCGAGGAGGAAGAGAAAGAGAGAATCAAAGTTAAAATAGAACCCAAGATGGTGGAGCTCGACGATCCCCTAAATAGGCCGTTGAAGGTCATTCTCCTCAGTGGGACCACAACCTTAGAAGTTTCTCCTCCTTCCTTGAGTACCACGTTGTCAGGAGGCGAAGGGTCCAGGAAAAGATGCTCAGATGAGGAGACTTCGAAAACGACGAAAAGGGAAATACAACTGAAGAAGTAGCTGTCACCTCGCAACATTTTGCTTAGCTCAAATAGTTGGAAATCATGTAGTTGCTTTCCTTTCCTTTTTTCCTTTCTTTCATCAGTAGACGTTGCAGATAGACTTGGCCTTCGAACTTTCGGAGAAGTTTTAAGGAAATTTTTTGAGAAGTAAATAAAATTTTGTTTCTTTGCATTTATAGATTCTCATCGCATAACTTATTATTTATTTTTAAATCGAAATTCAAAGTCTTGCAAGTCATTTAAACTCTAATCCGCCTTCAAAGGACTTAGAGTACTTCTGTTCACATTCTAGGACTTAACAATTTTTTCAAACCGTTTATACCCCAGTCCACACTCTGGGGACTCAGAGTACTCTAGTTCGCTTTAGGGACTTAGAGGTTTTTGAGTCGTTTATACTCTAATCCACGCTCTTGGGACTCAAAGTACTCTAGTCTGCTTCAGGGACATAGAGATTTTTGAGTCGTTTATACTCTAGTCCGCTTCAGGGACTTATATATTTTTGAGTCATTTATACTCTAGTCCACACTCTGGGGACTCAGAGCACTCCAGTCTGCTTCAGGGAGTTAGAGATTTTCGAGTCGTTTATATTCTAGTGTATGCTCTGGGGACTCAAATTACTCTAGTTCGCTTCATGGACTTAGAGATTTCTGAGATGTTTATACCCTAGTCCACACTCTGGGGACTCAGAGTACCCCTATCTGCTTCAGGGACTTAGAAATTTTTGAATACATAGCTGGTCGACTTTTAGTTTTGTGTGTACGCTCATACGCCATACAAATTAATGCAAATTAATTTGGCATGAAATTATAAAACATGGAAAACCAATAGTTCATAGAAAAACAACTTCAAGCCATTATTGATTGTAGAAAATAGGGACAAACTGAATTTCTTATTACATGTCGAAAATAGAGAACAACAAGAGAAACATATACCGGAAAAATTGCTACTTAAATGCAAAAGAAATAAACTATGTATAATAACGGCACAATTGCTCCCTATTCCATGCTCTGAGGAGTGTCACGCCATCAACAGTCGCTAGCTTGAAGGTTCCTTCTCCAAGCTTTCGTTCGATGACGTAAGGACCTTCCCATGTGGGAATCTTATGTGACGGGACCTAAAAAACTTACTTCAAAATAAGGTCGCCCGCATCGAAAGCTCTTGGTCGAACTTTTTCGTTATAGTATCTGGCGACTCGGTGCCGATATGCAGCCGCCCTTAAATCAGCTTCTTTATGCTTCTCGTCGACAAACTCCAATGAATCCATTAAAAGGTCTCGATTTGTTTTAGGATCATAATGATTCACCCGGTGATAAGGAACTTCGAGTTCCATGGATATAACCGCTTCAGTGCCGTATGCCAAGGCAAAAGGAGTATGGCCAGTCGTGGACTTGTAGGTGGTTCTATATGCCTAGAGTGTCGTTTGAAGCTCATCCACCCACTTGCCTCTAGCCCTCTCCAAATTTTTTTCAAGATGTACTTGATTATTTTATTTGCGACTTCAACTTGCCCATTCGCTTTAGGGTGAGAGACCGCTGCAAACCGTTTCTTAATGTAATATTTTGGATAAAACTTTTTGAATTCTCTACTCTCAAATTGAGTTCCATTGTCAGTAATGATAGTCTGTGGGAGACTAAAGCGGCATATAATGCTTCGCACAACAAAGTTAACGACCTTTTTGGTGGTGATCATAGCTAATGACTCAGCTTCTGCCAATTTGGTGAAGTAATCGACCGTGAAAATTGCGTATCTTTAACCACCTTTGGAGATTGGCAAGGAGCCAATTATATCGATCCCACATATCACAAACGGCCATGGATTAATCATTTTCATGAGTTTCGTCGGCAGCACTCTCGGGATCTTTGCGTACTTCTGACATTTGTCTCATCTTCTTACATAGTCCGCCGCGTCCCGATTCACGGTCCGCCAATAGTTTCCATAGCGGAGTATCTTTTTGGCCAGTTTCTGCCCCCAGTCTACATTCTTCTTCATGGACTTCTCTTAAAACTTGCCTTATCTCATCGTGGGCGATGCACCTAATTAAGGGAACGGAAAATCCCTTTTGATACATCATTCCATCCTGCATAACATACTGTGGGCCTAGCGAACAAATTGTCGCCTCTCGTTCTTTCTCTCAGACAAGGTTTCGTGTAGCAAGTATTGTTTGAACGGGGTCATCCATTACTCTCTCTTAGTTTCCATCTCCACCACAAAATCTATCTCCATCTCATTTATTCTTGGCGCATGTAAAGTTTCAACGGGAACCAAACTCATCTGTTGTGCATCGCTAGTGCTTGCAAATTTGCCAAGGAGTCTGCTTCCCTATTTTGTTCGCATGGAATATGCGAAATATCATAGTATTCAAGGTTCACCAACAATTCTTGAACCCGAGTGAGGTATGGGGCAAGCCTATGTCCCTTTGGCTGATAGTCTCCCCGTGCTTGGTACACCACCAACCGTGAGTCACAAAAGATTTCAACCGATTTCACTCTAAGTTCTTTGATAAGCTTCAGTCCAGCGATCAACACTTCATACCGGGCTTCGTTGGTCGTAGTAGGGAAATTAAGTTTCAAAGCATAACAAATCGATCGGTTATCGGGAGTTACAAGAATAACATAAGCCCTAGAACAATGGTCATTTGGTGCCCTACCAGTATATAGTTTCCATCGAACAGCGGGAATTACATCACTTCCACTTGGCTTGTTTAATATAGTGAACTATGCAATAAAATCGGCTAGCGCTTGTCCCTGAATAGCCCTCCATGGCTTTTAAGCTATACCAAACCGAGTAGCTCAATATTCCATTTGAGTAACCTTCCAGAAGTCTCTAGTCATTGGAGCACCTGCTGCAAAGGTTGATCGGTATAGATACTGACCGAATATGCCTAGAATTACAGGCGAAGCTTGAGTGATGCGATCACCAAATAGTAAGCCAACTTCTCGATCCTGGGATAATTTCTCTCTGCCCCCTTTAAATGCTTACTAACATACTACACTAGAATTTGTGTTCGTTCCTCCTTACGAATCAAAGCGGTACTGATGGCATGCTTGGATACAGCTAAGTAAACATACAACTCCTCATGGTCGACGGGCTTTGACAGAACATGGGCCTTCTCCAAGTGACTCATCAGAGCTCGGAACGCGACCTCACAATCCGACGTCCATCCAAAATTTATTTTTCCTTTCCTTATCACATCAAAGAAAGGAACACACTTGTCGGTTGCTCTGGATATAAATCGACTCTATGCAACGACTTTCTCATTCAGGCATTGTACTTGCTTTATAGTTCTGGATGCTTGTATGTCTCAAATAGCTTGAATTTTTTTGGGTCTGCTTTGATTCCTCGTGCGTTGACAATGAAACACAAAAACTTCCATGACGCAACGCCAAAAGAACATTTCAATGGATTGATTTTAATTCCGTAAAATCTGAGTATATCAAACATCTCTGCTATGTCTCGAATGTGATCGTTTAACTATCATGACTTCACGAGCGTATCATTCACATAGACTTTCATTGTTATACTAATCTAGTCTTTAAACATCCGATTCACCAAACGCTGATAAGTTGTCCCCGCGTTCTTCAACCCGAAAGGCATCACTGCATAAAAGTACAATGCAACGTCTATGAGAAAACCGGTATGATCCTGATCCGGAATGTGCATCCGAATTTGATTGTATTCCGAATACGCATCCATAAATGACAACTCTTGTCCTACTGTCGAATCGACCAGCTAATCAATTCTGGGCAATGGAAAATTATCCTTATGGCACGCCTTGTTCAGGTCCGAGTAATCAACATAGGTTCTCCACTTCTCTTTTTCCTTCCTTACTGGTACGATTAGATATCCAATCAGGATAGAGTGCATCGCGGATGAACCCATTGGCTTTGAGTTTATCCACCTCCTCTTTGAGAGCAGCAGACCTCTCCGTGTCCATGCCTCTCCTCTTTTGTTTCACTGACACATACTTCGGTTTATTGTTCAACATATGACATGCGATGGAGTGAGAAATCCCACACATATCAAAACGGGTCCACGCGAAAACATCGAGATTCGCTTGGAGGAAATCAGCAAGATCCCCTATTATCGAGGAGTTAAGCTGTGATCCAATCTTAAGCACCCATGATGGGTCGTCATGGCTGACTGGAATGTCAATCGTCAGTTTAGCCGGTGCTGCCTTAGGATCGTTGGGTTCTTCATCGTCGTCTCTCGGATCTATGTCTCTATAGATCTGACTGTTACCCAAGCCAAGGCTCGGATACTATTTGTCGATTTTCATCAATATGGATGCAAATAGGCTTGTCCACACCCTTTCCCTTCTCCCTTCGCTGGGCCTCTCTCAGCTCAGCCACATAACAAGCACGACCAGTCGCTTAATCGCCATGCACTACACCAACTCCACTGTCCGTTGGGAATTTCAAGGTCAAACACCACGGGGCCAGAGCTGCCCTAAACTCCGTCAGGGTTGGTTGGCCCAGAAAATATTATATGAGGAATCAACATCCAAAACAATGAATGGTAGGATCCGTACCCTCCTGCGTTCACCTTCTCCTAGTTCAACTGGCAATTCGACAAAACCTACTACATCAGTAGCTGCACCATTAAAGCCATGAATACGAGCTTTAGATGCTTTCAGATCCTTTGCCTCCATCTTCATTTGGTCATACGCCTTCTTGAAGATAATATTAATAGATTTCCCACAATGTGACGACCCGCCCTCCTACGCCCAGGAAGACGTTTCGTCTTTAAGAAAGAAAGGGGTGAGAAAGTAGAAAAGATAGAGAAGAAAGAACAACAACACCAGAATCTCACAGCGGAACGAATAAAATATAATAATCACATAAATATTTACATAATATACAACATCAATCAAAGTTATACAGACAATACATCACATATCAGACAGTTATAAACACCTGTCTAGTTAACACAACTCAATACACAAATCAACACAGAGATATCATCACAGCAGAACCCAATATATATCTACAACGCTGAAGCCTCCTGCTCCATTGCTCCTCCAGAATTCGTCAAAGCTAACCTGAATCCCTTGGCTACCCGTAAAAATTTGGGTACCCGAGAGTTTATGAAAAACAAAAATAAACTTCGGGTCAGACATTGGGTCTGGTATGAGTAACAGGTTAAAGTTGCTTAACTTTAAAAATCTTTTGGAAACAAAAGGTATCACATAAGACTTCCCACACATAAACATGGAAAAGTTTTTACCTTACGCTAACCAAAACATTTGATAGGAAATCCAGTGATATTATAATAGTGTCTAGGGTTTTCAAGTAAAATACAGAAATAGCTGAAATGCTTACATCTCACATTCCAACATAGTTGGGCACAACTAATTCGTACGGCACTTATTGGATTTTGGATTCCATACAATGGCAGGGCTACTGGGGTACCGTCCGTCACAGTACGGGGCCTAGATCACCGTACCGAGGATTACTCCCTTCATCCCCTGCAACACAAGGCCGGAACCATTCCTTACTGAACAGTCCCAAACAAGATAAACCCCGGCAGTTGTTGCAATCAACCGCCCACACAGCCGAAAAATAAAGGGACATCTAGAAAGGGGAATATCCTTGTCCTGCTTGGGCATGACCCACCTAACCTTGCTGCACCTCCCCTGTTTTAGCCATTCCCGGTTGATGAGGCTTGAGGCAGCGATTACCTTTAAAGAACATAATATCTTAGAATGCTCATCGCCCGCCTGACGATGTGTTGAAAGCATTCAATCCATACGAGTTCATTCCGGGTTCGAACGAAACCGAAGGCATTATCTCGTTACACTCATTTTGGAATCACCCTCAGAGTTAACGACGATAACCCTTGCATTCTGAATCTTCATCTTCACTTTAGATTAACGACCTATCGTTAATTTGGAATCGATGTGGTTTTCGGATGTTCCTAATGCGGAACCCGATCCCGGTCTCATCGAAATCCAAAGCGTGTCTTTTAAGGCCAAGTTATCTATTTAGTCTTAACAGTTTAATTCAGTATAATTCAATATACACACAAATGGATACTTCATAATATCACAATAGATAATCACAAATAATCTCATAAACAGATAATCAATATTATCATCTAAACAGATAACCAAATATTATTATATTTAAACCAAGCATCCATGACACATAGATATAATTCATGCCAGATCACAATCATCAAATGAAATATCAATATCATTCATCCATAAGCAATGACTTTTTGTAATTAATTTAAAATGAATTAAATTAACTGCTTCTATCTCTAATTAATTTAAAATAGATTAAATTAATTACTTCATCTATAAATCCTGCTTATACAATCATTAGTTAATTTTAAATCAATTTAATTAATCATCCACTAAGTGTTTATCTTGAGTAATCACCATTGATTAATCTCTAATTACAATAAGTAATTAGTCTTTAATTAATTTCACAAATTAATTATCCTAAATTATTCATACTAATTAACATTTAATTCCTTCATTTATTAATTAATTATATTTATCCTTAATCAATTACATTAATTAATCACTTCATTATTTCTTAATTAACCAATTCTTAATTTCATTTCTAATTAAATTTAAATTAATTACTTTACTTAGATTAATTACATTAAGTAATTAATTAAACACAAATATTAATCACCTTGATTAGTATCAATTCAGTAATTAACTACCCTTAATTACTTACATAAATAAATTAATTATTCCATAATTAATTATCTCCATAATTAATCCCCTGATTAATTACAAAAGTAATTACCCAAATTACTTTACTTACAAATCGTATTGTATTAATTACATTCAGTAATTATCATCTAATTGCTTCCCTAAGTAATCCTGCTCCATTAATTACACTAAGTAATTACAATTATCAAACCATCAAATGATTTCTTAAATTAATTAAAATAAATTAATTAACTTAATTCAATCATATCACCAAAATTAATTACAATAAGTAATTAATTTCTTAATTACTTTTATTAAGTAATTACTCTTAACAATTTACAATAGATTTATCTAAATTAATTAATCTAATTAATTAATAAAATTAATCACATTAATTAATTAAATAATAATCCTTAGTTAATTTTCTTCATTTACTAATAACATTTCTTAATTTATTCCCAAATTAATTTCTAATTATAAATTAAACTAAATTATTAACTAGAGAAATATAATACATAAGTCATTCCCTAATTTACTTATCCATTTACTCAACTAAATACCTTAATTGTTTCTAAGATAATTTATCTCTTTATTAATGACTTTATTAATATTAAAATGTATTAGAACATTTTAAGTTCAAATTCAAATTCCATTTTGAATTCAAGATTCAAAGTGGTTATTGTTTAAACATTTACCCAATTTAAATTCAATTTATAAATATAAATAACCTTTAGTACTTACATATGAACTTATATAAGAAAAGCTTTTAAACCCAACCATTTAAATCTTTATTTAAATTTAAACTTCCAATTACATTAATATTCTAACTTACGAATTCAAATTAAAACAATTTGTTTAACTTCCTTTAAAAAAAGATCTATGTCAAAATCAATCCAAATGTTTATTTGAATCAAATTACCTAAAAAAACTATTTGATTTAATCTTGTTCCAGATTTAAAATTGATTTGAATTTCAGATTTGAATTCAAGAAACTTGAATTCATTAGTTTAACCTTGAATTTAAAACCTGGGTTTTTAACTTGCTTTTGCTTTTTAATTCTTGATATAATCCAAATTCATTTTAAAGATTATGATGCAAAAGTTTATTTGAATCTGAACTTAACTTTTGAATTTTTACCAGTGACTAATCTATGTTTCCAGATTTTAGAATAAAACTCAAAATGTAGCAACTGACAGGTTTTTAAGAACCTGAAAAACCCACTAAACATTTGCATTTGTTTTCATTTCAGTTTGAGTTCAAAATAATTTGAATTCACACTTCTAATTGGTTTAACTTTGTTTAAATCTTGAATACAAATTTAAAGTTTCATTTGGATTTGTTTTAAAAACTCAAACAACATGCTATCAGGTTCCTCTGCTCACATCAAAACTTCACTGCATTGCAATGGCACGGTGCACGTGCACCGAGGCCCGAGCCATCTCCGGTCACCCACCACAACTGCTATCCATCGGCAACCATCCCCAGATAACATCACAACCACCAGGACCGATCACCACAGCTCGAATCAAAATTGACTTCTCATGTCCTAAACCTGGAACCACACACGCGCCCCTTTACGAAACCTGTCAACGTCGCATTCTCCCAACCCCGACCACCCGATGGCCAACAGCTCCGGCCATGAACTCGTCTTCGACCAGGCTACCAAACCCCAAGACCGCATGCAACTTGATGCTCCTGAGAAAAAGAACCGATCAAGTTTCACAGCACGACCAAAATTAGGTTTAGGAAAAGAAACCCACCACCGCAACTTCTCTGATGATCTTCACCATCATTCACTAATTTTCTCGGCCTCTCCAGTCACTTCTCCATCTCCATGAAGAACCACAGCCACTCCAATCAAGTATACTGGCTGAGACAACCCAAACTTCCCAAAATGCTCAACCCAGAAATGCCAACTCAATACTCAACTATAAAATGTAAATTTACTTTTAAAATTCCTAATTTCAGATAATTATTCAAGTTATAATCCTGAATTAATAATTTATGATGTTTGAAAATTTCACTAATATCAACATTTCCCTTTTCTTTAAGTTTTTCTACAGAGTATTTCAAACTAGCAACAAAAATACAAATTTTAAAATTTGCTTTATGATCCAACAAACCAAACTCGTTTAGATACTAGGTCCAAACAATCATTGGTCCAAACAGAAATGATTTTGCATTTAATCTGGGTTTAAATTTCTACTACAGAGATGCCTACAGGGTATACAATATGCAAGTATTTCACCTTACAATTACACAGAGAAATGAACACAGAGATATTCACACACATATATTTAAGTATTTAAATACTAACATGTAACAAGTTTAAACTTAAGTTATTTTAAGAAAAATGTTACTCACAGATAAGTATTCAACAGATTCAAACTTTTAAGTTATAAAACAAAAGTTACTCACAGTGTTTTGAAAATGAAGAACATGGCCTTTTATTTGAAAACAGGCTTTGCAAGATGCTAACTGGGAACTCCTTTTTATTTTGATCTCCATATTTGTTTTAAGTTGAAAATAAGCTTCAGAGATGAACAGAGGCCAGTGAATAAGCTTTGAATTTTAAAAACTGAGAAGTAGTTGCTTGATTCCCCTTTGATTTATATTGCCTTTGTTGTTGCAAAGTTTCAGTTTATAAAAGTGGAAATGTTTGCTATTGTTTCAGGTTGGATATGTTATGTTGAACGAACTAAAGAAGAAGGTATGCATATATAGAAGTTACAGGGGTAGGTACTAACTGGGTTATGCATATGCTAGTA
Source organism: Allium cepa (assembly GCA_030765085.1). Taxonomy (NCBI): domain Eukaryota; kingdom Viridiplantae; phylum Streptophyta; class Magnoliopsida; order Asparagales; family Amaryllidaceae; genus Allium; species Allium cepa. Next base: position 793,620,544 of record CM060938.1, on the reverse strand, counting down.
CAATTAGACTCTTGTTTGTATTAGGCAAGATATTTTAATTAGGAGGCTGAAATGATTTTTAAGCGAATTTGAATTGACTTAAGTTGTGCTGGCATTAAATGTGTAAGTACTTGTGTTCCCTACTTAGCTAGCTTTATCATTTCTTAACTTTGCTTTAGCTTGCTCTACACACTATCTTATATGTTTAGCATGCACAAAGATATTTTTTTTGTTTAGCTTTGCATTTTAGCTTACCTGATTTGCTTTTGTACTTTATACATCTATACTTGATGTTTATACTTGTCTGAATCTTAATCTACAAGCTACTAACATTTTATTTTATGTTTTCATACTTGTCTTTTTTCTATTCTTGCCTGCATATTTTTGTTGTTGTTTTACTTTGTAAATTTACTTGCTTTGCATTTGTTTTATTACAGCCTGCATATTTCATTTTATTACCTATATGCTTTTGAGTACTTTATTCTTTTATTTATGTTGCTTTACTTATTTGTTTTATTACTTTATTTACTTATTGTTTATTTCATACTTATGTTAATATTTATAAGATTTATTTTATTTTATTTTTAATTTACAAATCATAGCTTCTTCCAAAACATATGTAACAATTTCTATTTAAAAACCATTTGTAAAACATTACATTGTTAATATTGTTAAATATAACATATTATTAAATTAAAATAATTTATAAAAGAAATTATCACTATATAAATAAATTACTTACTTTATCAATCTATATTTAAAACAAGAACAAAACAACCTTTGTTAAATTCAAAATTAAGTTAAAATTGTTTAAACAAATCCTAACTTTATCTTGAGTATATTTTAAAGCCAAATTGTTATTTAGTATCAAATTTCCAAATTATAATTTCCCAAAAAGATTAAAATAAGAAAATATGTTTTACTTGTTAAATTAAAACAAAGCTTACTATTTACAATATATATACAAATATATATATATATATACATTATAAATAGAGAACAAATTAAATTAGCTTTTAAAAGATAAATTGTCAGTTAAATATTTGTTTAAAAGAAGATTATCAATATTATTAACAAATATTATCAAATTAATTTAATTTTAATGCAGATTATTAAATTGATATTGCCCCAAATTTCCGGGATGTCACATTCCTCCCCCCTTAAAAGAATTTCGTCCCCGAAATTTAAAAAAAAGGTAATTTAATAATCAAATTAAAATTAATTTTATTTTAAAAACACCAGCATATATCAATTGTATGCTATCAAACAAAGCAACCAATTCATCCAAACAACCAAATCTAATTATCCAGACAAAATCAGGATAGATCTATCTAGAGTTTCCCAGGTATAATACTGGAATATTCGCTCTATAGAATCCAAACAAACAATACTACAAAGCTACAAAGCTTCCACCTATCTACATCTACAAACAAGATAGGATACCAGACTATAGACAAGTCTGACTCAACAACCAAAACTCCCTGAACTACTGGTTCCACAACCAGAGATAGATCTTACACGTACTCCCTCAGATATACGTGAAACACAACGAATCTCAGTTATCCAAACTGACAATTCACTCCTGAAAACCAAACACTTATCCGAAATCAAATCTCCGACTCTGAAATCCAAATTCCTCTGTCTAAACCACAAAACTCTTCTGGCGATCCTGGACTGCCTACATCCTTACTGATCAGCTCAACCCTTGCTGATGCCTCTCGAATCAAACTGGACCCAAAAACAATCCAACAAAATGATCTTTCCAAGATCGACCAAAACTCAGAACACAACTCTAATCCAAAATCAGAAAACAGATCTCACTCGTCTCATCCAGAAGAGATAAAGCAGATGCACTCCAATCTGGCCTCAGATTCTGAAAAAAAATTCTGTAGAACTCTCCAATCCAAATATTGCAACATCCAATTGCTTCCAAACTTAAACAGCCGCCACCATGCTTCCACTGCGCAACTCTGACTAAACAGATAAAAATGCTGATGACGATCACAAACACATTCCAACATTAGGGTTCTCCAGATCCAAAAAGAAATCTTAGAAGTTCCTCAAAAATCCGAGCTACTTCACCAAACTCAAAAATGATCTTATTACTAAGCTGAACCATCGGTATCACTTCTGGAATCCAGTCGATACCAAACTCAATCTCCAGATGCTGACCAGACTCTGACTTCTCGAAGACATCTAGAAAATGTCTCTGAAACACAAGAGAACACTCAAATTATCGCAAGTCACTTTTGCGATCAATCCAGCCTAATTTCAAAGATACAGCTCTCTCTTTACCAAACAGAACAGCTTACGCTTATGTGGCCAACCCATCGAAAAAGATGGAGCTACTCTGCTGCTTCAGAATTTACCTCAAGAAAAAAAAACTGCCAAGTCAGAAGACTTCCTAACCCAAAGCTCTTCGAGAAACTCGGACTTCAACCAAATAGAAATTCCCAGCTGAACACAATCACCACACCGAAGCAGATACACTTCCTTAACTTGTCCCAAAGAAATATCTTCGGAGACATCCATAGTCACTGCGTCTCATCACACAGCTACTGCACTTTGATGTACCAAGATATCATAACTTGCTTCTGCCCAATCGACAGATCCAAACTCTAGCTCAACCAACCTTACACTTCAAAATGAACTCCGAACCTTAAAAGGTTTCCTTCAGAGATCAATGAAATCCTTACACCGTCCAAAGCTTACTCGAGACGGTATTAGGTCTACAGTCTCGACAAATACACATCCAACCTCAATCATATAAACTCCAACTATTGGTAGTCGTGTTACACACACCACTACCCTATCTACCTTTATAACTTATATTGGAAAACCCGAACAGGTACCCCAACAAATAGGTAGAAATATATATTATATATCAAAATTACAAATACGCTCTCTCAGGAAAGAAATCACTCAAGAGCCTAGGTATTCTCTCAACCTAGCGCTCTGATACCAACTGTGACGACCCGCCCTCCTACGCCCAGGAAGACGTTTCGTCTTTAAGAAAGAAAGGGGTGAGAAAGTAGAAAAGATAGAGAAGAAAGAACAACAACACCATAATCTCACAGCGGAACGAATAAAATATAATAATCACATAAATATTTACATGATATACAACATCAATCAGAGTTATACAGACAATACATCACATATTAGACAGTTATAAACACCTGTCTAGTTAACACAACTCAATACACAAATCAACACAGAGATATCATCACAGCAGAACCCAATATATATCTACAACGCTGAAGCCTCCTGCTCATTGCTCCTCCAGAATTCGTCAAAGCTAACCTGAATCCCTTGGCTACCCGTAAAAATTTGGGTACCCGAGAGTTTATGAAAAACAAAAATAAACTTCGGGTCAGACATGGGTCTGGTATGAGTAACATGTTAAAGTTGCTTAACTTTAAAAATCTTTTGGAAACAAAAGGTATCACGTAAGACTTCCCACACATAAACATGGAAAAGTTTTTACCTTACGCTAACCAAAACATTTGATAGGAAATCTAGTGATATTATAATAGTGTCTAGGGTTTTCAAGTAAACTACAGAAATAGCTGAAATGCTTACATCTCACATTCCAACATAGTTGGGCACAACTAATTCGTATGGCACTTATTAGATTTTGGATTCCATACAATGGCAGGGCTACTGGGGTACCGCCCGTCACAGTACGGGGCCTAGATCACCGTACCGAGGATTACTCCCTTCATCCCCTGCAACACAAGGCCGGAACCATTCCTTACTGAACAGTCCCGAACAAGATAAACCCCGGCAGTTGTTGCAATCAACCGCCCACACAGCCGAAAAATAAAGGGACATCTAGACAGGGGAATATCCTTGTCCTGCTTGGGTATGACCCACCTAACCTTGCTGCACCTCCCCTGTTTTAGCCATTCCCGGTTGATGAGGCTTGAGGCTGCGATTACCTTTAAAGAACATAATATCTTAGAATGCTCATCGCCCGCCTGACGATGTGTTGAAAGCATTCAATCCATACGAGTTCGTTCCGGGTTCGAACGAAACCGAAGGCATTATCTCGTTACACTCATTTTGGAATCACCCTCAGAGTTAACGACGATAACCCTTGCATTCTGAATCTTCATCTTCACTTCAGATTAACGACCTATTGTTAATTTGGAATCGATGTGGTTTTCGGATGTTCCTAATGCGGAACCCGATCCCGGTCTCATCGAAATCCAAAGCGTGTCTTTTAAGGCCAAGTTGTCTATTTAGTCTTAACAGTTTAATTCAATATAATTCAATATACACACAAATGGATACTTCATAATATCACAATAGATAATCACAAATAATCTCATAAACAGATAATCAATATTATCATCTAAACAGATAACCAAATATTATTATATTTAAACCAAGCATCCATGACACATAGATATAATTCATGCCAGATCACAATCATCAAATGAAATATCAATATCATTCATCCATAAGCAATGATTTATAATCACACCATTTGTAATTAATTTAAAATGAATTAAATTAACTGCTTCTATCTCTAATTAATTTAAAATAGATTAAATTAATTACTTCATCTATAAATCCTGCTTATACAATCATTAGTTAATTTTAAATCAATTTAATTAATCATCCACTAAGTGTTTATCTTGAGTAATCACCATTGATTAATCTCTAATTACAATAAGTAATTAGTCTTTAATTAATTTCACAAATTAATTATCCTAAATTATTCATAGTAATTAACATTTAATTCCTTCATTTATTAATTAATTATATTTATCCTTAATCAATTACATTAATTAATCACTTCATTATTTCTTAATTAACCAATTCTTTATTTCATTTCTAATTATATTTAAATTAATTACTTTACTTAGATTAATTACATTAAGTAATTAATTAAACACAATTATTAATCACCTTGATTAGTATCAATTCAGTAATTAACTACCCTTAATTACTTACATAAATAAATTAATTATTCCATAATTAATTATCTCCATAATTAATCCCCTGATTAATTACAAAAGTAATTACCCAAATTACTTTACTTACAAATCGTATTGTATTAATTACATTCAGTAATTATCATCTAATTACTTCCCTAAGTAATCCTGCTCCATTAATTACACCAAGTAATTACAATTATCAAACCATCAAATGATTTCTTAAATTAATTAAAATAAATTAATTAACTTAATTCAATCATATCATCAAAATTAATTACAATAAGTAATTAATTTCTTAATTACTTTTATTAAGTAATTACTCTTAACAATTTACAATAGATTTATCTAAATTAATTAATCTAATTAATTAATAAAATTAATCACATTAATTAATTAAATAATAATCCTTAGTTAATTTTCTTCATTTACTAATAACATTTCTTAATTTATTCCCAAATTAATTTCTAATTATAAATTAAACTAAATTATTAATTAGAGAAATATAATACATAAGTCATTCCCTAATTTACTTATCCATTTACTCAACTAAATACCTTAATTGTTTCTAAGATAATTTATCTCTTTATTAATGACTTTATTAATATTAAAATGTATTAGAACATTTTAAGTTCAAATTCAAATTCCATTTTGAATTCAAGATTCAAAGTGGTTATTGTTTAAACATTTACCCAATTTAAATTCAATTTATAAATATAAATAACCTTTAGTACTTACATATGAACTTATATAAGAAAAGCTTTTAAACCCAACCACTTAAATCTTTATTTAAATTTAAACTTCCATTTACATTAATATTCTAACTTACGAATTCAAATTAAAACAATTTGTTTAACTTCCTTTAAAAAAAGATCTATGTCAAAATCAATCCAAATGTTTATTTGAATCAAATTACCTAAATAAACTATTTGATTTAATCTTGTTCCAGATTTAAAATTGATTTGAATTTCAGATTTGAATTCAAGAAACTTGAATTCATTAGTTTAACCTTGAATTTAAAACCTGGGTTTTTAACTTGCTTTTGCTTTTTAATTCTTGATATAATCCAAATTCATTTTAAAGATTATGATGCAAAAGTTTATTTGAATCTGAACTTAACTTTTGAATTTTTACCAGTGACTAATCTATGTTTCCAGATTTTAGAATAAAATTCAAAATGTAGCAACTGACAGGTTTTTAAGAACCTGAAAAACCCACTAAACATTTGCATTTGTTTTCATTTCAGTTTGAGTTCAAAATAATTTGAATTCACACTTCTAATTGGTTTAACTTTGTTTAAATCTTGAATACAAATTTATAGTTTCATTTGGATTTGTTTTAAAAACTCAAACAACATGCTATCAGGTTCCTCTGCTCACATCAAAACTTCACTGCATTGCAATGGCACGGTGCACGTGCACCGAGGCCCGAGCCATCTCCGGTCACCCACCACAACTGCTATCCATCGGCAACCATCCCCAGATAACATCACAACCACCAGGACCCATCACCACAGCTCGAATCAAAATCGACTTCTCATGTCCCAAACCTGGAACCACACACGCGCCCCTTCATGAAACCTGTCAACGTCGCATTCTCCCAACCCCGACCACCCGATGGCCAACAGCTCAGGCCATGAACTCGTCTTCGACCAGGCTACCAAACCCCAAGACCGCATGCAACTCGATGCTCTAGAGAAAAAGAACCGATCAAGTTTCACAGCACGACCAAAATTAGGTTTAGGAAAAGAAACCCACCACCGCAACTTCTCTGATGATCTTCACCATCATTCACTAATTTTCTCGGCCTCTCCAGTCACTTCTCCATCTCCATGAAGAACCACAGCCACTCTAATCAAGTATACTGGCCGAGACAACCCAAACTTCCCAAAATGCTCAACCCAGAAATGCCAACTCAATACTCAACTTTAAAATGTGAATTTACTTTTAAAATTCCTAATTTCAGATAATTATTCAAGTTATAATCCTGAATTAATAATTTATGATGTTTGAAAATTTCACTAATATCAACATTTCCCTTTTCTTTAAGTTTTTCTACAGAGTATTTCAAACTAGCAACAAAAATACAAATTTTAAAATTTGCTTTATGATCCAACAAACCAAACTCGTTTAGATACTAGGTCCAAACAATCATTGGTCCAAACAGAAATGATTTTGCATTTAATCTGGGTTTAAATTTCTACTACAGAGATGCCTACAGGGTATACAATATGCAAGTATTTCACCTTACAATTACACAGAGAAATGAACACAGAGATATTCACACACATATATTTAAGTATTTAAATACTAACATGTAACAAGTTTAAACTTAAGTTATTTTAAGAAAAATGTTACTCACAGATAAGTATTCAACAGATTCAAACTTTTAAGTTATAAAACAAAAGTTACTCACAGTGTTTTGAAAATGAAGAACATGGCCTTTTATTTGAAAACAGGCTTTGCAAGATGCTAACTGGGAACTCCTTTTTATTTTGATCTCCATATTTGTTTTAAGTTGAAAATAAGCTTCAGAGATGAACAGAGGCCAGTGAATAAGCTTTGAATTTTAAAAACTGAGAAGTAGTTGCTTGATTCCCCTTTGATTTATATTGCCTTTGTTGTTGCAAAGTTTCAGTTTATAAAAGTGGAAATGTTTGCTATTGTTTCAGGTTGGATATGTTATGTTGAACGAACTAAAGAAGAAGGTATGCATATATAGAAGTTACAGGGGTAGGTACTAACTGGGTTATGCATATGCTAGTACAATTAGACTCTTGTTTGTATTAGGCAAGATATTTTAATTAGGAGGCTGAAATGATTTTTAAGCGAATTTGAATTGACTTAAGTTGTGCTGGCATTTAATGTGTAAGTACTTATGTTCCCTCCTTAGCTAGCTTTATCATTTCTTAACTTTGCTTTAGCTTGCTCTACACACTATCTTATATGTTTAGCATGCACAAAGATATTTTTTGTTTAGCTTTGCATTTTAGCTTACCTGATTTGCTTTTGTACTTTATACATCTATACTTGATGTTTATGCTTGTCTGAATCTTAATCTACAAGCTACTAACATTTTATTTTATGTTTTCATACTTGTCTTATTTCTATTCTTGCCTGCATATTTTTGTTGTTGTTTTACTTTGTAAATTTACTTGCTTTGCACTTGTTTTATTACAGCCTGCACATTTCATTTTATTACCTATATGCTTTTGAGTACTTTATGCTTTTATTTATTTTGCTTTACTTATTTGTTTTATTACTTTATTTACTTATTGTTTATTTCATACTTATGTTAATATTTATAAGATTTATTTTATTTTATTTTTAATTTACAAATCATAGCTTCTTCCAAAACATATGTAACAATTTCTATTTAAAAACCATTTGTAAAACATTACATTGTTAATATTGTTAAATATAACATATTATTAAATTAAAATAATTTATAAAAGAAATTATCACTATATAAATAAATTACTTACTTTATCAATCTATATTTAAAACAAGAACAAAACAACCTTTGTTAAATTCAAAATTAAGTTAAAATTGTTTAAACAAATCCTAACTTTATCTTGAGTATATTTTAAAGCCAAATTGTTATTTAGTATCAAATTTCCAAATTATAATTTCCCAAAAAGATTAAAATAAGAAAATATGTTTTACTTGTTAAATTAAAACAAAGCTTACTATTTACAATATATATACAAATACATATATATATACATTATAAATAGAGAACAAATTAAATTAGCTTTTAAAAGATAAATTGTCAGTTAAATATTTGTTTAAAAGAAGATTATCAATATTATTAACAAATATTATCAAATAAATTTAATTTTAATGCAGATTATTAAATTGATATTGCCCCAAATTTCCGGGATGTCACACACAATTAGCTAGTATTCTTCTCACAAACGCCGGTCCGATCGTAGCTGAGATAACTATCGGGTCAATGGTAGATGCCTCGACCTGATTGGCATCCCTACTCCTGAATACTAAATCATTGGTCATCATTTGCTGTTGTTTCGTCGAAGTCCCATCTTCTGTGCTCGAGCAGCACTCGAAGCCCTCATGCTTCAAGGAACTAGCATACGTTCCATTTCTTGCCTACTCTTGTCTGTAGGATGAGGCCCATCGATTATCGTGTCTATGACCAGCCTTCCTCCGATCCGAGCGGGCTCCTCAGGTCGGTGTGAAGCTTGCCCGTGATTGGGGTCGGATGCCCCATGTCCGCCTTCCTGTGGATTCTTAACAAACAGATGAAACTTTTTCTGGAAAATCAGCTTTTCTATAGTATCATGGAGGTGTTTGCACACTTCGGTACTCTGCCCATAGGTCTTGCAAAATCGATCATACTTCCCAGTTTGCTTCTATTCCTCAATCGATTCCTTTGGGAGCGGCTTTCGATATTGAAAGGTATTACAAGTTGATAGATAAATATTCTCCAAAGATGTGTTCATGGGCGTATATTCCTTTGGTACGTGGTCTCGTCATCTTAGAGTTATCCATAGCAACTTTGAGTAGAATTTATGAACTCTTGAGAATGAACTTGGATCTCCTTCGGGGGATTTCCTCAATCCGGTAGAAACAAAGCAGATCCTAGCAGCCTGAGAATGAACTCTCTCAGTGAAAGAAACAATGTTAGCACCAAAATTGGTCATTAACACCTTTGAATTGAATTGTGTAGAGAGATTAATGAAGAAAGTAAATTAAAACAAAGAAGTAACACAGTTGAATGCAAAAAAGAACAACAAAAACGAGAACACCAAATTTATAGTGGTTCAGCGTAATTGGCTGCATCCACTTTGAATATAATCTTTATTACTTTTTCAATCACTTGAGTACAAATACAATATGTAAACAAACAACTTGGATACAAGTTTTAATAGAAAAGGAGTGAGTACAAAAAATGACAGTGTATCCTTCGATTTCTCCCAAGAAAAGGTCCCTTTAACTGGACCCATGCCTCTTTATTTATAGATGAAGATAGGCTGGATTCTTTGTTCAGGACCATGATTAAGATGGTTCGGGCCATAGCTGTAGATTCAGGTAGACTGAATCAAGCCCCCCGATCCACTATAGCCGACCCCCTTTTGCTAACTTGGAATCCCTTGAATGTCAACTTAGAGCAGCCCTATTGTATACTCAAAGTATGTGAGATCATGACCCGAAGTCACTTATGTTCCCGCTCGTGTTGATCCATTCCTTCCATTCTTGATATCAAACCATGGTAGCCGAACCACCCTGACCGAATCACCAAGGCCGAACCACTAAGGGCCGAGCCACACGGACTAAGTCTTTTGAGGCCGACCCATCCACACCGAACGACCTAGGCCGAGCCAACATGGTCGATCCACACTTGTCGAACCATCTATGCCGATCCATGCAAATAGGCTGAACCATATAAATATACCGAACCACTTAATTTACACCGATCCTTTAAATTCCCCATCCTTTCTTGGCTTGAGTCCCATCTAGGTCCAACCATAGCCTCTGCAACTATCGCCTTGTAGCCGGGTCAAGAAGCCGAGTAACAACGATGGGGCAGGTTGGGGTGGGATTTTTGAGAATTATGTGGACTTCAGTTAAAGCGTTTTTTAATGTTTTTCTGCGGTAAAAATGCATAAACCTAGCTAAGATTCAAAAGTTATAAATGAATATTGTTGGCAACAGGAGTAGAAATATACAATGTTCATGATTGAGGCAAGCTACATGGAAACACAAATTTTGGCATTGTTGGTATTTTCAGGTATCGTAGCCTGCTTCAATATAGAGGCCTCTTTATTATATTTGTTAATAGTAATACTTAAATATAGATTAGAAAATCTATATTAGGTATTAATAATGTAGGCTAACTCAAAATATGATATAACACTGTCCATATACGTAAGCACGGGACACTCACTAGTTAGTACACGATTTCACGTTCCAAAACACGATCTCGGTTTCCAATATAGAGGCCTCTACTTTCTGTTGGTTAATAGTAATTCTTAAACATAGATTAGCAAATCTATATTAGCTATTAATAAAGTAGTTCAACTCAATATATGACATAGCCCTGTCCGTATACATAAGCACGGGCCACTCACTACTTAGAACACGATTTCACATTCCAAAACACGATCTCAGTTTGCAATATTACTGCACCCGTTAATTTCCCCCAATTCCATACACACTCTCTGTTCATTCTCTCATCCTCGTTATCCATTTACTCTACCTTTATCTCCAATTACCTTGCTATCCCGCTTTTTATATAACAAATGAAATCAAAATCTTCCGTTCGTACATACGAAAATCAAAGGTTAGGATTATTAACCTACGTCATTGTTGGTATATTTCCTTCCGCTACTATGTCGTAAATTATATATTGGCCATGTTATGATGATCATGCTTTATGCATTGTATGAAAATTAACATAAGATTGTGTATAATCATATATATAAGGATAGATGGCACGTACAAAGAAAAATGTACAAAGTCTACTAAGGCAAGACTCCTCGCAAACAATTAGCGACCAAGGTATGTAAATACTTTCATTTTGTTCATTTGATTTAGTTTTTTTACGACAACAATAATAAAATATGTAGAATTGTGCATTGATGTATAAAACAATTGCAGGCTGCAAGGTAGTCACTGCCAACAACAGGAGTGAAGGAGCCTCACCGCTTCAGGCCTGGGACTGTCACTCTTCCTGAAATTTTCAAGTATCACAAGTGCACTTATTAAAATGAAAGCTTCCCTTCCAAAGGCCTGTTAGTGAAATCACTCAAGACTCTAACGCAAGTATACCACCTTATCATTATTAAAATCGGATTAGACCACTTGTTAAAATATATAGCTTGAAATCATCAGCATAACATTATTTAACAATTTTTTATACTTTAATTGTATTTCCAACATGAATATATTTCCAATATAAGTACACATGCTTTGATGATTCATGTTTTAGTTTACTTTAGTTGAACTATGTGCTTATATTGTTTAACTAAAATTTCAAACAGGGAGTTATCGCCATAATTTTGGAGTTGGAATTGTGTTTGGTTCACAGTATTGTGTCAAAATCCCGGTGTAGTATTGTTTAACCCTCACTACTAAAAAAGGTGTTATTTCCAACCTTTATTTTCCGATGACATTGCCGTTGACCCTCTCTTTTCTTCAACCTACCGACATCTGCTACCTGCCACCGAACTTCTCGCCTCTAACTCTGAGGTAATTCCTCAAATTTTATTTTCAAATATCTTATTGTTTTTCCCCTTCGATCTGGACTCTTAAGAAGCCATTTTCTTTGTGCGAAGATAGTTTCTTTCAAGGATCTTATAATAATCATATTTAATATCAACTTCTCACATAAATTTAAACAGCCAGCTTCGTTTCCAATAAACCTAGGGTTTCTCCTGTTCGGGGGTAAGAGTACTAATTACGTAATAATACTAATATGAAGTTTTTACGATTAGGCTTCATAATTTCTTAGGAATATAAAAGTTGGTTACAATTTTGATCTCATGTAGATAGTTGAGGTATATGATATGAAGGGGCTGTATTTTATATGTTTTCAAGTAAGCTTGAGTGTGTGATTTTGTCAGCAAGAGAATGGTGGTTTATCCATTTTTGTCATGTATGTGTCTCATTTTTCCGAGACGAGACTTGTGTTTAAGTCTTGGTACCTGTTAATTCGTGTTTTAATGTACAGTTTCTGTGCATGAGCATTTTATTTTGTGATAGTGTAAACTATGAGGATTTGAATATAATGATAGCATGATTGACTGTAGTAGGTTATAATGGTTTCTTTATTGGAATATAAGAAAGGCAGCTAGATAAATTAGAAAGAAGAAAGAAATTGTATGGGTTTGTACTTTATTTAGGTTAGTCATGTTAGCGGGTGTCACAAGTTTACATGTGTTTGTAAACGTGTGACTACTTAATTTCTAGTAGAAAACCTGAGGGCAGCACGTAGGTAGGATTTTACCGAAGCTGGGTAAATCTGCGTATGATTTTTACTGCATTACTTTCTGTTATTATTGTTATTTTCACATTAATTTTTATTATTACTAGCACACCTATTCATGCCCTCTAGGGTGAAAATGATCCTACATGAGGCACTAAAGATGGAAAATATTATTAGTATTCTAAGCGACTTAAAGGCTACAAGTTTTATAAGCCCACGCTAAGAAGAAAAATTATAAGATGGAAATGCTACAATTTTTTAGGATGCTGAGTTTGGAGGAAGAAATAAAGTATGGATCATTATCTTTGATTTAACTACGGTTACTTCTTCGGATAATATATAGGACTTGTTTCCTTTCATTAACAAGAAGTAAATTAAGAACCATAACAAGACAATGTTAAACAAAATTTTAAAGTATATATCATTGTCTTTAAGGAGAATCATTATCTCTGATTGAATTACGGTTACTTCTTCGGATAATATATAGGACTTGTTTCCTTTCATTAACAAGAAGTAAATTAAGAACCATAACAAGACAATGTTAAACAAAAATTTTAAGCTATGTATCATTGTCTTTAAAAAGAATCACTATCTTTAATTGAACTACGGTTACTTCTTCGGATAATATATAGGACTCGTTCCTTTCATTAATAAGAAGTATATTAAGAACCATAATAAGACAATGTCAAAATAAATTTGCTTCAAATTAAGCTTATTGTTTCAAGGAAACATAACAACCTCAAAGTGCAAGATCGCTAAGAAAATCCACTTGAAAAGAAGAGATGCCATTCTGATGACTATATATTATTTGCTCATAAAGATAAATCTTGGATTGGTGAAGATGATTCTTTGAACTTGCATCAATCCATATAAGGTACTAATTTTAAATGTGGATTTAAGGTATGAATATAATCTAATTCTATTAGGATAATAAAATTTGAGATCTTTTCCACCACCTTAAGGTAATAAGATCATTGGTTATGAATAATTATTCAAAACAAAATTGGATCAAGTGAGTATTATGGAAAGGTATAAGGCCCATTATAGAAAAGACTGCACTCAAAAGGAAAACAATGTTTTATTTTTAAAGAGACTTTGTCTTTGGTTTTACTAAAAGACTCTTTAGAATTAGTTTGAAACTTGTTGTAGATTATGATTTTAAGCAATATCGGAGGATATTAAAGTCGTGTTACTCAATGTAGATATTAACGAAACAACTATGAAAACTACTTATGGATTACCTCTTTGTATTAGGGTTTCAAATACACCATTATCATTCATGGAGTGCTATCTAGATTATCACAAAAAGGGCTAGCAGATAAGGCTTTTCAAAAAAGGGTTTGATATGCAAACTGCAAATCAATTCTCTTTTTCCAAAATAGACAAATGTTGTCTTATATAGTAATATAAGAACATCCTTGAAGCTAAAGACATGTAAATGATTCATCATGCATTTGCGGTGTGGAGTTTAATGCATGCTAAAACATATATACATATGGATATTGCACGTATTATTTGGCATATATCTTACCGACATTAAAAGTGGATCAATTGTTAGTAAGCAAAATGGTTACAAGATATCTTTAAGAAACAAAGGATTATATTCTCAAGATGGATTGGTTGGAGATCATAAGGCATTACAGATTCAATTTGTTAGATGCCAAGAGTACAAAAGATCCACTTTAGATAACAATAATACTGTTTTTGTTGTTGTTATTTTTTTTGGGTGAAGCTATATAAGGAAAGCTGTCATACATATACTTATAGCCTTCTTTGCGATTTTTCGTTATATTGCATCCAATGATGTAAAATAGTTGTATAATTTTGTCATAAAGTAATAGACTATTGAATAAAGAAACTGAAAGATCATTAAAGCAATAATTTGTTTTCCAGTAAGAGGAGAGTGCTAAATAGATTGTAATTCATAGAGCATACCGTGACAAACTCCACTATGGCGGATTCGCTTACAAAAGGATCATCACCCAAGGTCTTTCATAAGCATCTTGCTCAATTGTTGTAACCTTTTATGTAAGAATATTTTGGTTTAGGGGGAATTTGTACTTGGTACTGTCATATGACACATTACTCTATACTTTGGTTATAGATATATATGAAGTTCTTTTTTCTGATCAGAAATAAAGTAATAAAGTTTTGTTTGCAGTATAGATTGTTCAAATATTGAACATTTTGATCTAACTAAAGTAGGAACAGTTGGAAATAGAAATGTATAGGTCACTTCTCATGTAATTTCCCATGCTACGCATCCATGATTGATCTATGTCCTTAGATTGTGTTGGTATATGCGACCATCGATTGGTTTAGTTACACTAAAGGTAACGAAAGCCACTTTGACCCTTTGTCAGCATAGGTACTGGACGAGATTGTTCAGAAACACCTTATGTTATAAATCGCAAATTATCAAGCTCATAAAGTTAAACACATTTATAAGGTTATTAAATATATGGCCCCAGGGGAGATTGTTGGAAATTTTTAATATGTGGACCACATATGTAAAATAAATGTGTTGTGCTATTTTGGTTTAAAGCCTAATTAAAGTAATCAAATTAGGAACTAAAGTTAAAAGGCTTGAAGATATAATTGTCATGATATTAATTTGTAGATACCGGGGCAATTTTAATTTGTTGAATGGCCAAATTTGAAAATGCCAACATTATAAATAAGGGGTTATGGTCCCTAAATTACACAAGCTCTAGTTATTCTCCTAATCTCTTCTACCGAAATAATTCAGATCTATAGTTTATGTCAATTTGGAAGATCAGATCCAACTCTTATCTTTTAGATCTATCTATTTCTCTAAATCAATTTATGAAAGCAGCAACCATGAATACATATCTAATTTAAAGTCAAGGGTTTGTGTTAATACAGAAAAGAAAACCAATTTTACTTTTCAATCAGCAACTATGGATTCAGGTATGACTTCCGCTAATTCATTTACTTTCGTTTGATTTCTTCTCAATCAAATTAATATGGATTCAGCTTTAGGGTTTCATGGTTAATCAATTCTAAAGTATATTGAAACCCTAACAAATACTTCAATTGAGGTGGATGAAAATGAGTTACACTCGGTTTTTTAAATCAAGTCACTCAGTTTTAAATGCTCGTATATAGCGTGTTGCTTGAAAATTCGATAGGCTTCATTAGTAAACTGTCGAAGGTAATTCTTCCTATGGATGAAAGCTAGTATATGTCATTTATGCACACAGTATACAATTATAAAACCGAGAAGGGTACTTGACAGCGTATTTGCACCTTATTGCATCATGTAAACTTTCTAAGTTAGCGCTTACATAAATATACCCTCAATGTATCACGAAGTGATGCATTTAATGGCATCGAGAAACCTACATGATCAGAAATAGAGATTTGTCTTCTATTAAGAAGAAATCTACTATTTTATAACACTGTTCATATTTCTAGTTATTATTGAATGTGTTGGAACATATGTAAGAATTTTCTTAGACAAACTAATATGTTTTCTGTTATGGAAAGATACACTATTTTATTGCTTGCATTTAGTTGAGATATCCATTCAAAATGTTTATTAAGTCATGCCATATTTGCAAATGAAAGTTAATTATGTTACATAATATTGATTGCTACATATGCTAAATTTTATTTATAAAATATAAAAACGACATAGAGATAGAGGCGGAAACTACAAGGTCAATAAGGCGCAATAAACAAGATCATGTCACATTGCTTCAAAGTCAATTTCAAGAGCTTCAAGGGATGTTTTATCAACTGTTCAATGGTGAATCAAGTCCATGCCAAAATATTCTAGGTCAGCCTCAAAATTATTGATACATGCACTGTATATAATATTGAAATGGACATGTGATGTAGTCTTGAGATATTGTTTGTGTACCGTTTGAATGCTATAATATTATGTTACTAAAAGATTTTGTTATTGTCAGTATAATTTATTATATGCATTGTATTTAAATGCAAAATCATTATGTTTTGAATGCAATATTTGTTGTTATAATTGCATATTAGACGTTGTTGAGATATACATTATTCGGCGATTTATGGTTGAATGAAAATGAACAGTGAAAATGTTGTATAAAAAACTACTCAATTGTCTTTAAGTCATGTGCGAAGCATATGACGACTTCATCTTCTCGTGTTCAAAGAATGAGCCTCATGCTAGTATATCTGTGTGCATGTAAAAACATACATACCTATCATGTAGTACTAT
This sequence comes from Allium cepa, assembly GCA_030765085.1. Lineage (NCBI taxonomy): Eukaryota > Viridiplantae > Streptophyta > Magnoliopsida > Asparagales > Amaryllidaceae > Allium > Allium cepa. Next base: position 793,603,456 of record CM060938.1, on the reverse strand, counting down.
TGACCGTCTCTTTCTTTTTCAACCGTTTACTTCATCTTCTCCATCTAATTAAAATGTCATATAAATAAATAAATCGAAAAGAACAATATCAAAATGATTTAATGGAAGCGTCCATTCATCGAAGTGCTCAATAGTTGACAACACTACAAGTTGCAATCTTCTGATCATGATAACTCTGTGGAGCTCTGACAAATGATGTTTATTCAATTATTTAATTAGTTTATGACTAAAAATTTAGTATAATATAAATCTAAAATTTAAACTCTTCAAAAACTATCATCTCAGATCTACTTAATATATTATAGGTCAAACAAGTAAGAGTGTTGTACTATTGCATTTTAATATCTAATGTATACATTTAGATTCGCTTATAAAAAATTCTTTATGATTGGTTGTCCATTATCCTTATTTATAGATGCATCATGAGGATGTTAGAAAAGTATTTTCATTTGGTTTCCATGTTTCTTTTTTTTTACTGGAAAATAGAAAAGTAACAAAGGTTATGAAATAATCGGTCATTGTTAGAATGAGTACACATTGCCAAATGCGATGTTCCTAGAGAAACTGAAGCTTTTTCCCTATATACATGGTATCATTTTAATTCAAATGATGTTTTATTTAAATTTATATTATATTTAATGACAATTCAATATTTACAAGGACAAATAGTAGAAGCATATGTACAATGGAAAAAACATCAGCCATTTAATACATGGAGTTGGGTATATAGTAGGAAAGAATGGGCAGGCATGTTGTAATTAACTGTAGAAATTTTGAAATATGGGTATTTTAAGTTAAAAACGGAATTTTACAATGCAACCTATGATAAGTTGGTTGAAATAAATGAAAAAAATAAGTTAAATTTGTTAATATTGATATTTTATGTTATTTTATTTGCATATCTTTATACTTGAATGGAAAAATAATTTAACCACTTTCTTTTTGCAGTTTTATTAATATAAAATTTATGTAATACTATTTTTTATTAATATGGATAGGTTATAAATATTGAAAATTTCATATTTTTATGATTTCTTTTATAAATCAACAAGTAATAGTATTTTGAAATTACATAAATTCCCAAATTTAATTATACTTTATTTGTTTAAGTAGTTTTAGGATTTACATAATTAATTCTAATATATGTCAATGTGAAACATTAGAAAGGAATTAAAGGGGTTATGTAAATGGTTATAGAGATTTTAAAATGGAGGTATTTGTAGAGATAACATAATTTTATAATGCACCGTATAATGATTTTATTCAAATAAATGAATTATAAATTTGAAAATATGTAAAACATGATAAATTTGAAAATAAAATAACAAGAGATAATTAAGAAGAAAAAAGAATACTGCTACAATCAAAAGAAGAGCTAAATACTTGTTGAGTAGTTGGTTGTAAAAATGTGGAGACATGGTCTTCGGACACTTATTCGTCTAAGAAGAGAACCTGAAAACCCTAAACCTCAAACTACTCAAAATCGATCGGGTGCCCACAGTTTAAGGGGAAAACAAAAACAAAAAGTTCGAGTCAGATGTAAAGCATGGTATGAATAATAATCTAACATCTCAATCCTTTTCGATATCTAGTGAGACCATGCCACTTAGCGGAATGGGTTTTCCCCTTACTAGTATCCTGAAACCTCTATAAAACCATATATTGTGCTACTGCATCGACAATGGTTAAAATATATATTTCAAAATATTATGACGATATACATTCATATAAACATTTGGATTTCCCATCCCAGTTTACTTGACTCCCTTTCATATTTATAGTTTCTATGATCACTATTAACCTATTGGTTTTCATGGGTTTACTAATAACCTATATGCCTCTACTAATTAACTTAGCTAATTCATGGGTCCTCTGAACCTATTGGTCATTCCAATGACTCATCCTAATTTATATGGGTTTACCAGGAACCTATGGATTTATCTAGTAACTTCCTTCTTATCTTAGTTTTCATGGGTTGACCAAGAACCTACCGATGCCTCCACTAACTTCTTTCTTATCCTAGTTTTCATGGGTTGACTAGGAACCTATTGGCTGTTAATACTTAATTTGGATATTGTTTTCATGGGTTCACTACAAACCAATTGGCCCTTGACAAGTGTCCTTAATACATAATTTTCATGGGTTTACTATATATGAACTTGTTGGTTACCCCCCAGTAACTTCATAATCAGAGTTTTCAAGGGTTTACTATGAACCTATCTCTTGGATAGCTTCAAGGTTTAGACATCCTATATTTTGACATCCCTGACTTTCTATATGCAATTCTTCTTATTTAGGAGTTTAATCAATTTATATTCACTACTGGATTAACCTAGCTGATTCTTCTACCCCTTTATCTCTAACATATAGTTATGGGTTCTTTATCATGTGAATATATTCATAGTCGAAGAATTAAACATAAAAATTTAACACTGCCACTCATGTGGGCTTAAGGTCCTTGAAATATATTTCATAGTTCATCCATTTAACCTATATTTTTGTCAAGGAAATACTTCTTCAAATCTACACACTTGAAATCCTTTCAAAACTCCTTTATTTAGATATAGGTTTTTAATTTAAAAATAAGTTTGGGTTCTAAAACCTTTCGGTTCTTTTAAAACCTTGATTTTGACTTCATAGAATGATCTCCTTTGAAAGCATTAAAAGCTAATTTAAAATATCAGGCTTGTGCCTTTCGAATACTTTAAAACATCTCTTTCGAATACTTTGAAAAATCTCTTTCAAAACCTTTTGACCAGGTTAAAGTGTTATCATATAAGTATATAAATATAGCTTCGAAACCATTTTAAAGTACCCCTTTTGAAACCATCGAAGGTTATCCTTCGAAACCATTGAAAATACACCTTTCGAAGCCATTAGGTTTATATTTAAAATAACATTTTTGGGTCAAAGTGAACATAAGCGAGAGATTCTTTTCGAATCCATTTCTCTATTTCATAAAGTATTGGAGAAGCTTGATGGTATCGGAACCGTCTTTCGAAAGCATTTAAAACATCTGGGTAAAACAATTGAAGGTTGGCTTCGAAACCCCTTTCGACAGCATTCCCTTCGAAACCCCTAACCCCTTTTGAAAACAGTAGGAAGTGACTTGTATTTGTAAGAACAGCAGTACCTTTCGACAACATTGATGTCTTCAATACCTACGAAAGGCATCAAACCACAGATGGTTTCGACTTGGTCAAAACTACCCCTTCCGAGTAATAAAGCAATTAAATTATTTACAAATCACTTAGTAATAAAGCAATTAAATCATTTAGGTCCTAATTTCAAAATAATTTAATTTTCATACTAAATCACTTAGTAAAAATCCCCAAAAATTCCAAAAATTTACTTTATTCATGTTATCTAACATATCAAAATTTCAGACCCAAATTCTTAATATATTTTCCAAAATAAATTTATAAAACTAAATAACCATATTTTCCTTTGAAAATTCATAATTAATTCTTCATGGTTTGGAAAGTTATAAAAATTAAAAATCAACACCAAAATTATGTTTTCCATTACATAAATTTTTTCCATGGCATTTTAAAATCATTAAAGCTCGGTTTTGCCTTAAAACCATGCCTTGTTTCTTATTGAACAATATTGTTTAATTTAACAAATTATAAATCAAGCATATCATCATCCATTATATCATAAAAATGAATTTACCATTAAATCCAAAAGCATAAGATTAGGTAAACCAAAATAGATATGTAGTGATTATTATTCACCTTAGACCGGATAAGGAAATTAGAGATTGATTTCTTCTAGCTTGAATCCTAAGTTTTACTTGAATTTTTCTTCTCTTCTTTCTTCCTAATGGTCGGTCTTGCTATTTGCTTTCTGACGTTTGTTTTTGCTTATGATAAATGAACGTGTATGGTTAAGGGAAAATAGTATAAGGTGGGAAATGGGGATGACAATGACCCTAATGCCCTTAAGGTAAAATTAGTTAACACTTAACCATATATAAGTTCATTCTTTTTAAATAAGCATGGCCACTTAGTTTATTAATCAACCTCAATCTCCTTATCATTCTACATTATTCTATTTAATTTATTCTAAATGAATCTCCTGAATAATGTTATTAAAAAAAATTAGGAGTGTTACATTTTATTTAAATTCACTGTAGGTTTATTTAACCTAGAAATTTAGAAGATTTCAAGATCGACTGAACTTTGGTTGAATGGATTTAGGAACTTTAGGTTAAAGACAAAGAGGAAAAATAAAACTTGAACCCACTACCAAATCTATTCAGATTGATTGAAGTAATGCAAGTGACAAAAGCTATCCGATAAAAGCTTGCTTTAAATGTATAAAATGATTTTAGTGCACAACTTTTGGTTTAGGTTTATTGTTTTACTATATTGTTACCGTTTCCATTTTTTTACAAAGAAAAAATTGGTTTATATGTTTAATTTATGATAATTCACTTTTATTTTCATCACATTCTATTGCTAAAAATGTATTTAAGACTAAGTTTATTACCATTACATTTTCCGAGTTTATATATATATACACACACACACACACATACATACATAAATACGCGCGCGCGCACGAGTACTTTGGCACGTGCGATGTACATGTGCAGAAGGGATTGGTATTAAAAAACTCCAAAACATATCTACATTTGGAGTTAGGGACAACACATAAAGATGAGCATGAATAATTTTTCTTAAATTATGAGTGCACGAACAGTCGCAAGCAAGAGTTCCATATAATAAATACTACTAGTGTGAACCCATGCTTCGCACATGGGCTTGTGAAAGTAGATGTATAATAATATGAAGTCGGTAATAGTTGAAAAGAAGTTTAAGGGATTGGTTCAACAAACAATAAGCAGCATCCAACTTCGAGCAGCAATGTAGCGTTGTAGCAAATTACCACATCAAGCTAATAAAATAAGTGCGTGTTAATAGTTGCAATTTGTCGGCACAGAACGACTTAGGTTTCATTACATATAAGAGAAATGTTGCATGCTCTAACAGATTACTGCATAATGTATAGAACGTCTGTAGGACAGCCAAGTAACGCAGTGAGGAGTTCAAAATTGCAAAAAGTAGTAAACTCACTGTTTACAGTGATAAAAGTGGATAATCAAATTATTTTTCTACCACGGTAGCTCAATCGTACATCATGAAGTATAACAACACGCAGCAAAATTCAATTTTAATTAATAATTGGACAATATGAATTCAACCATAAAATCCAATAAACCAACATCAATTAAAATATCCATGATAGAACTTGTATTTTAATATGTTCAGTGCATAACACAAATTTTCAAGTTCAACATATTGATCTTGGAATCTAATAGATAGTTGATCCTGCTTCTAAGGCTGAAGTATCCAAATTTTTTTTTTTTTTTTTTTGAAACAGGTACTTTATTAACAAGAAAGAGCATATATTTCCATGATATGCCTCATCAAAACCTTGCAACCCCCCTAACCTAATCGGGTACCTTACAAGGAAAAAGAGTACATATCACTTCCATATATTAACATTACAACAATGTAAAAACACTGATCCAAGTTGTTTAACAGATGGAGGAGTAAAATAAATTATGGGTTGCACTCAAAACCATCCGTAGTAACAACTTGATCAAAGGACAGATAAAAAGATTAAAAATAAATAAAAATAAACAATAAAATAAAAGACGTAAAGGCACATCTTTCTTATCTGGATATCAGAACCATGGGGAGATGTAACCTTGAAACTTCTCCCAAGAAGGTAGATCTAAAAGATCTGAGGCAACAGCAGAAGTTTGGTACTGCAAATGAGAAGGACCATCATAATCCAAAAGGTGGATGGTTAACTCAGGGCGGTTGTTGTGGTTCCATCGGCTTGTTGGCGATGTTCCAGTTATCAAAGATGAGACTCGTATCTCTGCTTACTTCTCTATCCTTGATTACGTACTGCATAAGGCTTTTAACATCTTGATTTATTAGGGTGCTTCTGATCGAGGTTTGCATTTCAATGTTTCTGAAGATTCTGTTATTTCTTTCGCACCAGATATTCCAAATCAGGGAAGTGAAAGCAACATTGGTGATTTGGCTAATTAAAGTTTGATTCTTGTTTCTTTTACTTATGCATTCCAGAATATGGTTTATGTTGAAGTTAAGCTTGAAATCTAAGTTCAATTTTTGCATGACATTTTCCAATAGTTTACTAGAGTACGGGCAATTGAAAAAGAGGTGATCTCTGTCCTCTAAGTGATTTGTACATAAATTGCACTGTTGATCAATGTTTGTGTTCCATCTACTTATGCGAACTTTAGTTTTCAATTTATTTTGGATGGCCAGTAAAGCACACGTTGACATTTTAGGGGCACATCCCTTTCCCCATATAATTTTTGTCCAGAAGAGTTCTGATTGCTTGTTTCTTAGATGGTTCCATGCTGACTTCAATGTATATTGACCATTGTTGCTGGGGATCCACTTCCAGTGGTCTTTTTCCATCTGTGGTTGAATGTTAATATTGTGAATAGTTTGATGATATTGAGTTGGAACAAAATTGATGTTCTGTTTCCATTTATTGTTGGATATCAAATCAGATACTTTTTTATCACTTCCTCTAAGCACTGTCATGGCATTCCAGCCTACATTATCTATTAATGATGTACCATTAATCCAGGGATCAAACCATAAGCTTGTAGTATCCCCATTTACAATGTTTTTAGTAATGAGACCTTTGCACCACTGTCTTGCTCGAAGTAATGTTTTCCAAGTATATGAAGCATTATGATCTATGGAAGCATTCCAGAAATTTTCATTTTTACAGTACTTATTATGAGTCCATTTAGCCCATAGAGAATCACAATTGATGAATTTCCACAACAAGTTGGTAGCCACTGCTTTAGAAATATCTTCAATTTTTCTTATACCAAATCCACCCTCACTTTTAGTTCTACACACTTCTTCCCACTTCATTTGGTGAGCTTTAGATTTCCATAAAAAATTTGCGCACAAAGTGTTGATTCGCTGTATAATTGCCACTGGAAATTGTGTGAATTGAAGCCAAAACTGCAGTATAGGATGAATTACAGTTTTAATTAATTCAGTTCTGCCACTGATATTTAACATCTTGCTGTGCCAATGATTGAACTTTTTGTTTATTTGGTCTATCAACTCTCCAAAGTCTCTTGCTCTTAATTTGTTATTTGATAAAGGTATGCCTAAGTAAATTATTGGCAAATTACCAATGGAGACATTAAGGGTATTGGCTATCTGATTTTTATTTATGGCCCCCTTGCTAAGAAAAAGAGTGGTTTTTTTGGGATTTAACTCCAGTCCCGTTATGTTATTCAGATTTTGAAAAACATGCTTGATACAGGTGGCATTTTGAACTGTAGCTTTAGTTAAGATCAGAATGTCATCTGCATAAATCAAGTGTGTGACCACTGGTTCTATTTGATAAATGGGGCTTAAGTTGCCTTTGAGAAATTCCATTTCCAGGTTAATAGTCAAATATTCCATTGCTATGGCAAATAGGTATGGTGAGAGGGGATCACCCTGTCTTATCCCTCTTGAACTATTGAGAAATAAAGTTTTATCCAAAATGACATTTCCTTATTTGTGGGGAAAAAAGAATCACACATCAGTAACTGCGTAATATTGAAGTAATCATCTAAGTTAAATACATACTATAATTGAAGGTTGAGTTAAATGACAAACTAAATGATCATAATATTACTCGAAAAATGTAGTGAAAAATGTAACAATCCCGATATCTTGCTTCACATGCAGTTCAATCATTGTTTGTGAATATCCAACATGGCTCAATAATTCATAATCAACATAAGCTAAGAAAACTAAATGAAAAATTAAGTTGAATAAATAACCATGCTTGTGTAACTTCAATCTTACCTTTTCTTTGTCTTTTTTGTGCAAAGTCCTTGTTGTTAGGATCAAAATCCAAATTTTTGCTTAAGAACCTTTTCAACACAGCAACTCGGGATTTTTTTCTTCTTTGAACTGAAAAAGGCATCGAAACTATATTTATATTTTAATTTGAGGAAGAAATAAAATTAGATAATGGTGAAAAACATTTCTACTTTCAATCTAATGCACGGTCTGTAAATGAAGTAGCCAAATGATCTCATACCTACCATGTCTGTGTTTGTCCATGGTTCTTAGGTGCAGCTCTATTTTTGTTGGATTATTAAAGTGGTAACATGTTCAACCATGAACAATGTAAATCTTGATAATGTATAATAATGATAACGTATAATATATTCTGAAATAGTGAACCAACCGTAAAAATATGTTAATGGATATTTTCCATGTCCTACAGTAATAACTGGTAAAATGAGCTAATATTATGTCTAAATTATTAACAAAGATTGTTTAAAACTTGAATAAATCATTAATTTATTACTTAGTACTGTCTCACTTAACTATACAAAATGCATGGGCAATCAAACCCATGAGTTCTGCACCTTCTTGTTCATGAATCAAGTAATTTTTATTGATAAATTTAATAAAAGAAATCTATTAAATAAGTAACTCAATAAATACATAAGAAAAATTGAACTAAAAAGTGGTAAAGACCTTAGCTTTCAAGATATAAGTAATAGTTTCTCCTCCCACACAAAACATACTTTCTATTTTTCTATTGCTTTCTTCCCATTCTCCAAATTAAAAATGGAAATGATACTGTTAAATTAATATTGGATAAACTGGCTCAACGAGAACTCATATTTAATATGGAAACCAAGATTTCATAGAAAACAAATGAGATGTATTTTAGGAAGTACACAAAAAAGATCAAAGGTTAAAGTGAAGCATAAAACAACATAAGAACATCCCTAAATGCAGAGATATCTAAACATCTTCAAATTTTGAACCATCAGTAGATTGAAGAATATCAGACATACTAATAATTTATGTACATTTATTTTTGAAGTGTATGTTGAGCATTTCGGCATCATATGTGCTAGTTCATCTAGAAAAGGTTCATCAAATCAGCAGTGGAAGACAATGAGGAAAGTAATTGAACTAATGGTCTATTTGACCATTATTCACCTACCACTTAATTGATCTTATTTGATTTAGTAGCAGTTGAAAGGGTTTTTAGTGTAATATCATTCAACGATTTTATCAACTTTCTAGTATTTAGGTATATATTGGCCATCACTACATATAGTGTTGAGGAGTTTACAGTAAGCGAAGAAAAAGGAAGGCAGAAAGAAAAATGAAAATAAGGAAACAATGGTTTCATATTTTCCTATATAAATGTACTTAACTTCTATTTCACGGTTAGGAAGGCCAAAGGCAGCATAAATTCTGATAATATAGCATGTTGTTTGAGATAGGATAAGGAGTTTGTTAGCGGATGGACATGTATGTTTGGAAATCATTGATAGGAAGAAGATTAAAAATGGGTGAGAAAGTTGTGTATTGGATGAGAGAATTGAAACTGAAGAGTCGGTTAGATATGATTAATCAAAGAACCGTGTGAGTGAACAGAGGAAAAGATGCTAACCTCTTCAGTAGATCGGATCCCTCGGTAATATCCAAATCTATGTAAACGAATGTTGCAGTAGTTGAGCTCAAGCTTGGCTTACCTGTAAGTAATGGCAGAGTTAATGTTTGCTAATAACAGAAGTAATAGTAGGATATGTATACAGAGGAAACATACCTTGGTAATTCTTCACAGTCATCTATGCAAGGATAATTGTTTTGGTGTTGTCATCGATAACTGAGTTATCTATCAAGGATGCTTTGTTGCCCCCATAGTGTAGCGGCAAGGCAAGGATAAGTAAAAAAGCCATCATAAATTAACTTCTGATTAAGATAAAGACAAATGTTAACAAAAAATCCATCATAAATCTTTTATTGCTAAAGGTTAGAATGGAAAATATGCACCAACCTAAGAAAGTTCCCTCCTTAGGTTATTGTCTACATGATATGTTTACTTCTTCTGGTAGTTGTACAAAGCATTGAGAATTGAAAATGAGGAAGTGATTTCAAAATCACACATTGGTATTAAATAACTGATCATAATAAATATAAACTGAAATACATAAATTTCATCATGGTTGCCCAATGCCTCAAACTGTAAACTATTTATAAATTTCATCATGGTTGCCTAAAGCCTCAAGCTGTAAACTATTTGTCTTCCTTAAGTGATAGCGGAGAAAATATTAAGTGCACAAAAATTTAGTGACATAATCAAAAGATAAATGATGGATCAAAGTAGATTTATAAAATGTGTTATATAACAAATCAAAATGATACATGTTCTGAAAGCAGAAATTAATACAATCATATACGTAAATATCATATACTTGAATTTTTGCCAAGCAAAGAAACTAATTTATTATCAACCTTTATGAAGTTCTTCATGCTTATTTTATCTATTTGAGATTACTGACACTATCCAAATCCATTACAGTAGGAAGTTGCTGAGTAGAAAAAGTGAAAGAAATCAAAATAGCATATCAAAGTATGTTTAATATATTGCCAAAATTTTCTTCTTGTGTAAATTTCATGATCAATAACCCAAACAAAAAATACATATTATATGGTAAGAATCCATTTAGCAAATGAAAAAATTATTATTATTATAATAATGAAAAATTGAAAAATCAGGATTACAAAGTTTGTAAAGAATAAGGAATAGAAGCAATGCGATAGGTGAGATGGAAATGAAATGTACAGGGGTTGTAAGCGACGTTCATATGTAGTAGAGAAAGACAAAATTCCACTGGAAAAGGAAACCAGGGAAACAACATGTAAAATGTGACGACTGGAATTTTAGGCAATATCAATTTAATAATCTGTATTAATAATTAAATTGATTTGATAATTTTTCTTTATAATTTTAATTTAAATTGGTAAATTTAATCTTTTAAAGGTTAATAAATATTTAATCTGATAATATTGATCAATATCTTTTTAACAATTTAAAATAGATGAGATTTATTTTTCAAAACTAATAAAATTCTATTCTATTTATACTATATATTTGACATATATTGTGGATAGGAAATATCTTTAGTTTTAAATAAAGATGAATTTTCAAAATTGTAATATATATGTATATATATGTTATAATTTGGAATTGTTTTGAAATTTAATTTAATCCATTGATAATTTATATATGTATATTGAAATTTAAAGCTTTGTTTTAAAATTAATGTTTTTCAAAAGTTAATTTAAGATTTATTCAATTGTTTTCAAAATATAAGATAATTATTTATTTTCAAATATGATAGTTTAAAAGGGATTTAATCAAGTTTTACTTTTGTTCTCTTTAAAATGCTTAAATTAAAATGGTTATAAATGTATATATAAATGTTTAGATTTTTAAATCCATGTATAAGATTTATTTATATTATAATTAGTTTTAGAATATTTTCTTTTAAAGGTAAATTTATATATTCATACATAAGTATTTATTAATAAAGTAAATTAAATATGTAAGTTTATATTAACATTTTAAATTAAATGAAAATTAATTAAAAATATTTAAGAACACATGTGTAAACATGTTAATCATCTTAATAACACATGTAAGAAGATTATGTACTTTTGTGACATTTGTTCAATTTAATAACAAGTGGCAACATTTTTATTTTAATTTTTAATAAATGTTTAAGAAGGAAACTAGTTTTTTTTTCACAAACATTTTTATTTCTTTGTTTTCACTACTTAACTCAAACCAGAAAATTTCTTTTAAAAACTGAAACTGGAAATCAAGCAAAAAGAAAATTAAATTTGAAGTAAAATGAAATCTGCATTTTACAAAGCTGTAATTCAAATCTCCTGCAATTTAAAAGAAATCAAGATCAACAACAAGTTTTCTATCAACTTCAACCTGCAACTTAAAAGGGGAGATCAAGATCTGTGTCAGCATTTTTAAACATCAAATTGAAGCATGCATTCAATTTCAACAGCAGCAATCAAAAGCATTTTCAGATTTAGGATTCAAGTCAGGAAAGAAAAAAAATGCTCTGCTTTGTTCTCTGCAAAATAATTGGTGAGTAAATCATTTTAAAAACAGTTTTAATTTAATCTATGGTTCAATGATGATGCATGCAATGAATTTTGCTTTGATGATGAATATTTGTTTACAGGAATGTATGTTTATAAAAAGTATTGAATGCCTGAATATAAATTCTGTTGTTTAAACAGATTTTGATGTTTCCCTCTTTAAATTCAATATCACCTTCTTTAATCATTGTTAGTTTGTGATTTGCAAACAAAAAATGATTGAAATCATGAAACATAACCACCAAAAATCATTCCAGGAATTTTTAATAAGTATTCATTTCGAAATTTGTAAAATAACAGTAAAAAACCCAAATTTTCATAATAATCAACTTCCATAATATCAAATTTACATTATAGGGATGGATTCGTGATTGACAATCACAAATTTTGATATGCAATTCATAATTTTTAAATTAAAAATCAATTGGGCAATTGGGAATGAAGGTTTTCGGCAATTTGATCAATTGCCGATGATAAACTCCATGATTTGGGCTGGAATCTTGGGTGAAGCTTGCTTTTGTGTTGTCGATGATGGAAAAAATATTCACGAATTTTTCCAATGGCCATGGTGATGGGATTTGATCAAACTAGGATTCGGTTGTTCTTTTGGGGCGAGAGGTTTTGCAGGCCATGAAGGACCGGAATGTTACGCAAGGTGTGAGAATTGTTCGGCGAAGTGTGGCGCATCTTCAGGAGGGTCGGCGGTGTCTATCGACGTCGTGGTGGTTGGCCGTGGGGGTTTTTACGGAGGTGATTAACTGCATTTTTCGAACTTAATAGTCAAATTTTGTTTTGAGTTGTTGTTGTGTGATCTGAGTGTTTGAGGAGGCTCGCATGCGATTGTGTGATGGTTGTTGATGGTCGCGATGACTGTCGCTGGCCGGAGTTTTAGGTGCACGTGCACGGGTTTGGGTACATGGGAAGTTTTTGTTTTGGGGAAGAAAAGTTTCCTCGGGTAGCACTCGCGTTTATTCGGTGGCGACTCGAAGTACAGGGAAGTATGGGGTGTCTTCGGGGCTGGCTCGTGTAGTTGCCGTGTTTAACTCGGGTTTTAGGGTTGTTGCTTTTCTGTTAGGTACTGTATAATGATTTGAAGTTGCAAATAGAACTTGTTGTTGAAAAAAAATTTAAAAATAAAGTTGCAAATGAAACTTGTAGTTTGAAATAATTGAAAGATCAAGCTTCACAATTTGTAAACAATATTTATAAAGAAAACATTCAAAGTTAAAAACTTGTGTTTTGAAATAAAGTTAATCAAACTTTTAAAAAGTATTAATTGAATTTATTTTCAAAATTTAAATTGTTAAAATGATTTCTTTTGGAAATAATTAATTTAATTAAATTTTGTAATTTTAATTTAAAAGAAGTGTTTTCAAATTAAAGAATTAATCAAAGTTTTAAGTGAATCTTAAAGTAATGTTTTAATAAGAAAGTTTTCAAATTGTTTTGAAAATAAATAAGTTTAAATTAGATAATTTAAAGTGTTTTAAATTTGAAATTGATTTCTAAATGCTTTTTTTTGGCAAGGCCAACCGGTTTTATAGTGGACCGTCCACTTTTTATTACGAACGTAATAAAACATGTAATATAGGAGTAAGGTAGAGGCACCTTAACTACTAAATAGGAGAGAAAATACAGCACAGGAGTGTGACAGACATGTCACAGCTACATTTAAACTAACAAGACTAGGACTCCTCCAAGGAGGTAGTGACACCAAGAACGTCTTCCACAATGGAAGAGGAGCCGTTCCCCAGAATTCCAATATACGACCTAAAAAGGAGTGCAAGAGAAGGATCATAAATGTCAACATCAGTAGAGTAAATAAAAGATCGATCCCAAGACATATCAGCTAGCACAGTAGTATTTAACTCAGCATTCGAACCATCTAAGTCAAGAACCAAGGAATCACCAGAAGGTCGATAATAAAGGAATCGTTGGTCCCTAAGATCATCGGACACATAACGGAGAAAGGAACCATCGACGGGATTGAAACGAAAATCTGAACGACGATCAACCCAACATCTCTCAGACTCAACCCAAACAACAGGCAACTGGGGCGTAACAAGATCCTGAACAGCATTGGAATCCAAGGAATCATCAATAGGGACATTGGATGCAGAAGGGGTGGCTGGTCGCGAAACAGGAGACACCGCACCCGGAACGGAAGGAGCTACAGGAGGAGGAGCTACCAAAGCAACTTTGGGAACCCACTTCTTGAGCGGCGGCCGGGGCAGGGGAATTTTAGGCGCATCAGCAGATACAACAGAATGCAAGCAAGAAGAAACTAAGTGGCCAAAGGAGTGACAGGAGGAACAAATCTCCGAGACCCAACCGTAACGAACACGGACATCCACAACATGACCAACATCAAGCTTAACAGGAATAGAGGATGGAAGAGGCTTATCGGGGTTAATCTCTATGAGAGCCTTAGCATACATCAACTTATCACGCGCAACAGTATTAGAATCAAAACATTTCAATTTACCAACATTGCAAGCAAGCCAATTCAAACCAAGAAGCGGCTGAAGAGCAGAGGGAATTTGAGAGAAATAAACCCAAACAGGGATAGAAAGAACTTGCTCACGAGCCTAGCAACCGTAGGAGACCAGGGAGTAATAATGAATGGCTTTCCGTCAAAGAAGGAAGGCTCAGCCTCAAGAACACGACTGCGATCCTCAGGGGAGGACAACAACAAGAAGTACATGGAATCTATCAGCCTAACACGAAGGTCTCCACGAAGACGCCAAGCCCTACGGCATACGGATAACGCGTCATGAAGACGTTGATTAGGGTCCAAAAAGAATCCAACCAAATAAACAGACCAAAAGTCCAAACCAGCTTGCATTACATTAGTTGGAGGGATCTTCACTCCATTATCCTCAACGATTTCAAAATCTACAGGTTTGTATACACCCGCGTTACGGGGCAAAGATGTAAAAAACGAGGACCAAGATTTGGTACCAACAGGAGATGGTGCTGCAGGAAACTCCTCGTCAATAGGAACCCCAGCAGAAGCCACAACAAGTAGGGCCGAATGCAATTTAACTCCAGTACCCAAGACAAAACAATTGGGGTCAACATTCTCTGGGGCAAATGGTCGAACACTTGATGGGCATTGAGCAGAATGCAAACCAACATCGGCAACAGCACCCATCACTTGACCATACGCATCAATTTCGCCACCTTTAGCACAATTGACAACTGCATCATTCACAACCAAAGGCATAGGGCCAACTTCATTTCGACATTCATCACAAGCCGAAGATGACAACTTCTCCAAACACATACGCTTGCACTCAGCTGCATCTAAAACCGGCTTGACAGATGGAAGCGGAGGGAAATCTAATTCAGAGAGCATGGATAGGGTCGAACTCGAGGCCACATCATGATGAACTTTGAAAACCCTACCAGAACGCGTTGAGGAAGGCGAAGACGAAGGATCTACAGGGATAGAGAGAAGGAGGGAGAGGAAGGCATGGACGAGGGAGGGAAGGCGACACAAAGGAACGCGACAGTTGGATCTACGGGGAGCGGAACGAAGGAAACAAGCGGAGGAAAATTACGCCAAACAGAAAAACGCTCGCCATTTTGATTCTAAAAACCCTACCATTTTGATTTCTAAATGCTTTATTTACAAGTAAGGTTATTATTATGATTTTGTAAACCAAATTTAATAATTTGTCTTTAAGTTAATAAGATTTAATTTATTCAAATAATCTATTTATGAAGATAAATAAGGTTAAATTATTTTGATATGAACTTATGGATACTTAATTAAGGTGATTTATTAATAAGTAAAAAGTTTAATTAAGATAAATGCTTTTCTTAATTAATTAAGGATTTTCTTTAAATATAAGAAGTTAATTATTTAATCATTTAATTAATTTTAAATGATTAGTTAATTATTTATTTAATTTTAAATATTCACTTAACTTTGAATTAATTGAGTGTAATTACTTAATGAAGTAATAAATGGTGAATTTCTGAATGTAATTAATGGAAGTAATTACTTATGGAAGTAATTAAAGTTGAAGTGATTAATGGTTAATCATTGGATGTTATTAATCTATGGATTGATTAATATAATTGATTTGAAGTTAATTAATTATGGAGTAATTAATTAATTAAGAATTAAGAATTATTTAATGATGGGATTAATTACTTGTTAAGTAATTAATTAAGAGAATAATCATCTAAATAATTATAAGATAATTACTTATGTAAGTAATTAAGAGTTAATTACTTAGTTAATTTTAGTTAATTAATTAATGTGATTAATTAATTAATGAATAAGATTAATTTAAGATTAATTACTAAGTGTAATTAATTAAATTGTAATTAAAATGTAAAGTAATTAATTAACGATTATTGATTAATTGATTACTTAATGAAGAAATTAAAGATTAATTAATTAGATAATTAATCAAAGGGGTTAATATAATTAATTAAGATGTTAATTAATTAAGATGAGAAATTACAAGTTGTTAATTATTGTTTACGATTAATGAGACGATTAATTATAAATTAATTATTTAATTAATTAAAGGGATTATTAATTAATAAGGATCATTAGTTAATATAATTAATGGATTAATCAAGGTTGATTAATAAAAGTAATTAATTTGAGTGTGATTAATTAATTGTAATTAATGGAGGTTTAATGTAATTAATTATAGTTGATTAATTAATGGAAGCAAATGTAGGATCATTAATTATTGTAATTAATGATAGTAATTAAAGGTTAATTACTGTATATGGATAAGAATAATTAATTTATGGAATTAATCAAAGAATTGAAGGCTAATTACTTGAATGTAATTAAAGTATAATTAATCAAGGGAGATTAATTAAGGAAGATCATTAAGAGATGATTAATTTATTTGGAATAAATTAATGAAGAAGGATTAAGGTAATCCAATTGATTTAGAGTTAATCAATTCTGCTTTTGGATGATTGATTGATATTGGATGATTGATACCGGGTGATTGGTTGATACTGGATGATTTGGATACCTATGATATGTGACATGCTGCTTTGTGAGATGAATGTTTGATATGAATTATCTATTGTGATAATGTGATTCATCTATCTGTTTATATCATCCTGAATATAAGTTTAATTGTTTAAACCCTTAAAACCACTTGGACATTAAAATGGCGTTTTGATTCGGTGAGACCGGGATCGGGTTTCCATATTTGGATATCCAAAAACCACATCGATCCAAATTAAACGTTAGGTCGTAAGTACAAGTGGAGCTTAGTGAAGACTCGAAGTGTAAGAACTGTTCGTCAGTATAACTCTTGGGATGATTCCGTGATGAGTTTGACGAAAGTAGTACTTACAGGTTCGAGATGGTGATTCAGAGTGCAAGGGCTATGGTCGTTAACTCTGAGGGTGATTCCAAAATGAGTGCAACGAGATAGTGCCTTCGGTTTTGTTCGAACCCAGAACGAACTTGTATGGATTGAATGCTTTCAGAACATCATCAGGTGGACGATGAGCATTCTAAGATAGATGTGTTCTATAAAGGTAATCGCAGCCTCAAGCCTCATTAACCGGGAATGGCTAAAACAGGGGAGGTGCAGCATGGCTAGGTAGGTAGCACCCATTTCAGGGTGAGGTCATTCCTGTCTAGATGTCCCTTTAATTTCGGCTTAGTGGGTGGTTGGTCGCGCCAACCACGGGGTGATCTTACTCGGGACTGTTCGGTAAGGAATGGTTACGGCTTTGTGATGTAGAGTATTGGGAGTGATCCTTGGTACTGTGATCTAGGCCACGTACTGTGACAGTCGACACCCCGGTAGCCCTGCCATTGATGGAAGCCTATTCTTCCTACGAGACCCTACGGTTGTGTTTGTATTACCCACTTTTGTGGCTAGTAGCTGGAATTTAATAAATGTAACAATTTCGTCTATTTCTTATTTACTTGAAAAACCCTAGACACTATTATAATATCACTGGATTTCCTATCAAATGTTTTGGTTAGCGTAAGGTAAAAACTTTTCCATGTTTATGTGTGGGAAGTCTTACGTGATACCTTTTCTTTTCAAGGATTTTCTAAAGTTAAGCAATTTTAACTCGTTTACTCACACCAGACCCCTGTCTGACCCGAGTGTTTATTTTCTGTTTTATTAAACTCTTGGGTACTCATATTTTGTATGAGTAGTCAAGTGATTCAGGTTAGCTTGACGAATCTGGAGGAGTTATGGAGCAGAAGGCTTCCACGTGTAGATATATTATGGTTCCGCTGTGTTTGTATGCTATCTGTATCTATCTTGAGTTGTATAGTTAGACAGATGTTTATAACGGTCTAATATGTGTTGAATAAGTTGTGTACTCTGATGTAATATGATACTATGTAATATTTTATGTGATATATTATATTTCATTCGTTCCGCTGTGAGTTATCTGGTGTTGTTGTGTTTCTTCTTTCTTCTCTTTCTTTTCTTCTTCTATCCCTTTCTTTCTTAATTAGTGATGCGACTTTCTGGTGTTAGAAAGTTGGGTCGTCACAGCTGGTATCAGAGCATTAGGTTGAGTGAATACCTAGGCTCTGGAGTGGTGTCTTTCTTGAGAGAGCGTACTTGTAATTTTTATATATAACTATGTATATATCTGCCTGATTTGCTGGGTTATCTGTTCGGATTTTCCAACATAAGTTTTAGAGGTAGATGGAGTAGTGGTGTGTGTAACACGACTACCACTAATGGAGGAGGTCCATATGTTTGAGGTTGGAAGTATTTGTCGAGAATGTAGACCTAATACCGTCTCAAGTAAGATTTGTTGCTTGGAGTAAGGATTTCTCTGATCTCCGAAAGAAATTTTATTAAAGATTCGGAGTTTATCTTTGAAGTGTAAGTTTGGATCTATCGGAAGTGCAGAAGTAAGTGATGATATCTTGATAACTGCGTGATGAGATGCAGTATCCATGGATATTTTTCGAAGATGTTTTCTCTTGAAGCAGTTTTAGAAGTAGTTGAGGAGCAGTTTTTACCTGCCACAGGAAAGATTGTCTGTGTAGAATTTATCTAGATCTTTAGCAAGGAGGTTGGATGTTTTGGAATATGAGACTAAGGTCTATAAGTTGTTTCGCTTCGGCATGGTCTCATTTGTCATTCCTTAAGGCGAGCGAGATGTGGATGCTTGGTTTGGAGCCTGAATTTCTTGAGAGGATGTCTGCCATCTCGAAGGTCCGTTGTGTGGTTTTTTGATCATTTTGGTTTTCAAGAAGCCTTTGGATTAGAAGACTTTGGTTAGCCGTGGTAGCAGTGCAGCTCAAAGTGTTCGGTGTGCTGACGAGAAGGTCTTTTAGCTTTGCAGTATCATCGAGGTAGAGTTTGGAAGCAGCAGTGTGGCTCGTTTCTCCGATGGTTCAGGAATCTTAGTGGTTCTTCTTCAGCAGTCCGGCCGGATGGTGAATGTTTTCTTGAAGGGTTAACCTTGTTTAGAAAAGCTTAAAGCTGTTCTAATTGATAAAGATAGGACAGTTCTTTGGAATTTGAACTAGGTAGGATCGCAAAACTGACATGCGATTAATTTAGGAATTTTTCTTAGGCAATCTTTTGTTTGAGACTGAGGATTCTCATGTGGAAGTAGGAGCTATTGAGGTAATCAGAAGTTTGTATGCATCTGGAGTTGAGTTCCATATTGTTTTGGTTCCAGAAGCGATTCTGGTAGTTAGCCTGGTAGTAGGATGGTTCTTGGAGAAAAAAGAGTTGGTGTAGCAATTCCGAAATTTTTGGCATTTGGATTGGCCAGATCTAGGTTTTGAGTTAGATTCTGCTATAAGGTAGTGTGACCGAGTCAGATGGGTCACTAAGATTTTATGGATTTGATGAACAAAGTTTCCCTGACATATTGGATAAGTTTGTACTCATGTTCATCAGCAATACTCTCATCTATTTCAGAATCAAAGTTGTGTAGCGGAAGCAAGGTAGCAGCTGTGCAAGGAAGGAAGCAAGTTCAGTTTGCTATTGCTTGAGAAGTAGAGCTTGTGTTCTGTATTTCGACGGATTTTGGAAGACTTTTCTGTTGGATAGGATCCAGAAACTGGTTTGTTTTGGTCTAGTTGTTTCTGGTTGCATCAACATAGGTTGAGATGATCAAGAAGAAGATGGGCAGTTCGAGATTGTCTGTTGAGTTATGCTGATATGAGATAAGGAATTTGAAATTCGAAGTTGGAGACTTCATTGTTGTTCAGATTTCTCTGGTTAAAAGAATAGTAATTGGATAAGATTGGATGGTTAGTTCTGAGGCATTTGGGATTTCTTATCTGTGTTTTTGATAGGATAAGATTGAATTGCCAGTTTGGATAGCTGGAATTCATTGTATTTCACGTATCTCTGAGGGAATACGTGTATGATTCATTGTTGGTTGTAGAATCTGTAGTTCAGTTGGATTTGGAAGTTGTGATGGACTTGAGTACAGTCCGATGTTCTATTCAGAGTGATGGATCTAGTGATGAGAGGAGCTCTGGATTTTGATGGTGTAGTTTGTTAGCTTCTGTAGAGCGAGTCCCCCAATGATTTATACTTGGGAAACTCTAGATAGTGTTAGTAAGATTTATTCTGATTTGTGTCAGGATAATTAGTTAGGTTTGTTTGTTCGATTTATTGCTATGGTTATTAGCAACTGGATGATAGGTATGCTTTGTTGTTTGAAATTGAAATCTTTGTTGGGTTATTAAATTACCTTTGCTTTTAAATTTCAGGGACGAAATTGTTTTAAGGGGGGAGGAATGTAACGACCCGGAATTTTAGACAATATCAATTTAATAATCTGTATTAATAATTAAATTGATTTGATAATTTTTCTTTATAATTTTAATTTAAATTGGTAAATTTAATCTTTTAAAGGTTAATAAATATTTAATCTGATAATATTGATCAATATCTTTTAAACAATTTAAAATTGATGAGATTTATTTTTCAAAACTAGTAAAATTTTATCCTATTTATAATATATATTTGATATATATTGTGGATAGGAAATATATTTTGTTTTAAATAAAGATGAATTTTCAAAATTGTAATATATATGTATATATATGTTATAATTTGGAATTGTTTTGAGATTTAATTTAATCCATTGATAATTTATATATGTATATTGAAATTTAAAGCTTTGTTTTAAAATTAATATTTTTCAAAAGTATATTTAAGATTTATTCAATTATTTTCAAAATATAAGATAATTATTTATTTTTAAATATGATAGATTAAAAGGGATTTAATCAAGTTTTATTTTTGTTCTCATTAAAATGCTTAAATTAAAATGGTTATAAATGTATATATAAATGTTTAGATTTTTAAATCCATGTATAAGATTTATTTATATTATAATTAGTTTTAGAATATTTTCTTTTAAAGGTAAATTTATATATTCATACATAAGTATTTATTAATAAAGTAAATTAAATATGTAAGATTATATTAACATTTTAAATTAAATGAAAATTAATTAAAAATACTTAAGAAAACATGTGTAAACATGTTAATCGTCTTAATAACACATGTAAGAAGATTATGTACTTTAGTGACATTTATTCAATTTAATAACAAGTGGCAACATTTTTATTTTTATTTTTGATAAATGTTTAAGAAGGAAACTAGTTTTTTTTCACAAACATTTTTATTTCTTTGTTTTCACTTCTTAACTCAAACCAGATAATTTCTTTTAAAAACTGAAACAAGAAATCAAGCAAAAAGCAAATCAAATCTGAAGTAAAATGAAATCTGCATTTTACAAAGCTGCAATTCAAATCTCTTGCAATTTGAAAGAAATCAAGATCAACAGCAAGTTTTCTAGCAACTTCAACCTGCAACTTAAAAGGGGAGATCAAGATCTGTTTTAACATTTTTAAACATCAAATTGAAGCATGCATTCAATTTCAACAGCAGCAATCAAAATCTTTTTCAGATTTAGGATTCAAGTCAGGAAAGAAAAAAAATGCTCTTCTTTGTTCTCTGCAAAATAATTGGTGAGTAAAGTATTTTAAAAACAGTTTTAATTTAATCTATGTTTGAATGATGATGCATGCAATGAATTTTGCTTTGATGATGAATATTTATATACAGGAATGTATGTTCATAAAAAGTATTGAACGCCTGAATATAAATTCTGTTGTTTAAACAGATTTTGATTTTTCCCTCTTTAAGTTCAATATCACCTTCTTTAATCATTGTTAGTATGTGATTTGCAATAAAGAAATGATTGAAATCATGAAACATAACCACCAAAAATCATTCCAGGAATTTTTAATAAGTATTCATTTCGAAATTTGTAAAATAACAGTAAAAAACCCAAATTTTCACAATAATCAACTTCCATAATATCAAATTTACATTATAGGGATGGATTCGTGATTGACAATCACGAATTTTGATATGCAATTCATAATTTTTAAATTAAAAATCAATTGGGAAATTGGGAATGAAGGTTTTCGGTAATTTGATCAATTGCCGATGATAAACTCCATGATTTGAGCTGGAATCATGGGTGAAGCTTGCTTTTGCGTTGTCGATGATGGAAAAAATATTCACCAATTTTTCCAATGGCCGTGGTGATGGGATTTGATCAAACTAGGATTCAGTTGTTCTTTTGGGACGAGAGGTTTTGCAGGCCATTTGTGTTGGCCATGGAGGACCGGAATGTTACGCGAGGTGTGAGAATTGTTCGGCGAAGTGTGGAGCATCTTCAGGAGGATCGGCGGTGTCTATCGACGTCGTGGTGGTTGGCCGTGGGGGTTTTTACGGAGGTGATTAACTGCAATTTTTCGAGCTTAACGGTCAAATTTTGTTTCGAGTTGTTGTTGTGTGATCTGAGTGTTTGAGGAGGCTCGCATGCGATCGTGTGATGGTTGTTGATGGTCGCGATGACCGTCGCTAGCAGAAGTTTCAGGTGCACGTGCACGGGTTTAGGTACATGGGAAGTTTTTGTTTTGGGGAAGAAAAGTTTCCTCGGGTAGCACTCACGTTTATTCGGTGGCGACTTGAAGTACGGGGAAGTATGGGGTGTCTTCGGGGCTGGCTCGTGTAGTTGCCGTGTTTAACTCGGGTTTTAGGGTTGTTGCTTTTCTGTTAGGTACTGTATAATGATTTGAAGTTGCAAATAGAACTTGTTGTTGAAAAAAATTTAAAAATAAAGTTGCAAATGAAACTTGTAGTTTGAAATAATTGAAAGATCAAGCTTCAAAATTTGTAAACAAGTTTTATAAAGAAAACATTCAAAGTTAAAACTTGTGTTTTGAAATAAAGTTAATCAAACTTTTAAAAAGTATTAATTGAATTTATTTTCAAAATTTAAATTGTTAAAATGATTTCTTTTGAAGATAATTAATTTAATTAAATTTTGTAATTTTAATTTAAAAGAAGTGTTTTCAAATTAAAGAATTAATCAAAGTTTTAAGTGAATCTTAAAGTAATGTTTTAATAACAAAGTTTTTAAATTGTTTTGAAAATAAATAAGTTTAAATTAGATAATTTAAAGTGTTTTAAATTTGAAATTGATTTCTAAATGCTTTATTTTCAAGTAAGGTTATTATTATGATTTTGTAAACCAAATTTAATAATTTGTCTTTAAGTCAATAAGATTTAATTTATTCAAATAATCTATTTATGAAGATAAATAAGGTTAAATTATTTTGATATGAACCTATGGATACTTAATTAATGTGATTTTTTAGTAAGTAAAAAGTTTAATTAAGATAAATGCTTTTCTTAATTAATTAATGATTTTTTTAAATATAAGAAGTTAATTAATTAATTAATTATTTAATTTTAAATGATTAGTTAATTGTTTATGTAGTTTTAAATATTCACTTAATTTTGAATTAAGTAAGTGTAATTACTTAATGAAGTAATAAATGGTGAATTTCTGAATGTAATTAATGGAAGTAATTACTTATGGAAGTAATTAAAGTTGAAGTGATTAATGGTTAATCGCTAGATGTTATTAATCTAAGGATTGATTAATATAATTGATATGAAGTTAATTAATTATGGAGTAATTAATTAATTAAGAATTAAGAATTATTGAATGATGGGATTAATTACTTGTTAAGTAATTAATTAAGAGAATAATCATCTAATGGAAATAATTAGAAGATAATTACTTATGTAAGTAATTAAGAGTTAATTACTTAGTTAATTTTAGTTAATTAATTAATGTGATTAATTAATTAATGAATAAGATTAATTTAAGATTAATTAATACGCGTAATTAATTAAATTATAATTAAAATATAAAGTAATTAATTAAGGATTATTAATTAATTGATTACTTAATAAAGAAATTAAAGATTAATTAATTAGATAATTAATCAAAGGGGTTAATATAATTAATTAAGATGTTAATTAATTAAGATGAGAAATTACAAGTTGTAAATTATTGTTTATGATTAATGAGAAGATTAATTATAAATTAATTATTTAATTAATTAAAGGGATTATTAATTAATAAGGATCATTAGTTAATATAATTAATGAATTAATCAAGGTTGATTAATAAAAGTAATTAATTTGAGTGTGATTAATTAATTGTAATTAATGGAGGTTTAATGTAATTAATTATAGTTGATTAATTAATGGAAGCAAATGTAGGATCATTAATTATTGTAATTAATGATAGTAAATAAAGGTTAATTACTGTATATGGATAAGAATAATTAATTTGTGGAATTAATCAAAGAATTGAAGGCTAATTACTTGAATGTAATTAAAGTATAATTAATCAAGGGAGATTAATTAAGGAAGATCATTAAGAGATGATTAATTTATTTGGAATAAATTAATGAAGAAGGATTAAGGTAATCCGATTGATTTAGAGTTAATCAATTCTGCTTTTGGATGATTGATTGATATTGGATGATTGATATTGGGTGATTGGTTGATACTGGATGATTTGGATACCTATGTATGTGATATGCTACTTTGTGAGATGAATGTTTGATATGAATTATCTATTGTGATAATGTGATTCATCTATCTGTTTATATCATCCTGAATATAAGTTTAATTGTTTAAACCCTTAAAACAACTTGGACATTAAAATGGCGTTTGGATTCAGTGAGACCGGGATCGGGTTTCCATATTTGGATATCTGAAAACCACATCGATCCAAATTAAACGTTAGGTCGTGAATCCAAGTGGAACTTAGTGAAGACTCGAAGTGTAAGAACTATTTGTCAATATCACTCTGGGGGTGATTCCGTGATGAGTTTGACGAAAGTAGTACTTACAGGTTCGAGATGGCGATTCAGAGTGCAAAGGCTATGGTCGTTGACTCTGAGGGTGATTCCAAAATGAGTGCAACAAGGTAGTGTCTTCGGTTTCGTTCGAACCCAGAACGAACTTGTATGGATTGAATGCTTTCAGAACATCGTCAGGTGGACGATGAGCATTCTAAGATAGATGTTTTCTATAAAGGTGATCGCAGCCTCAAGCCTCATCAACCGGGAATGGCTAAAACAGGGGAGGTGCAGCAAGGCTAGATGGGTAGCACACATTTCAGGGTGAGGTCATTCATATCTAGATGTCCCTTTTATTTCGGCTTAGTGGGTGGTTGGTCGCGCCAACCATGGGGTGATCTTACTCGGGACTGTTCAGTAAGGAATGGTTCCGGCTTTGTGATGCATGGGATTGGGAGTGATCCTCGGTACTGTGATCTAGGCCACCTACTGTGACGGGCGGTACCCCGGTAGCCCTGCCATTGATGGAATCCCATTCTTCCTACGAGACCCTACGGTTTTGTTTGTATTACCCACTTTTATGGCTAGTAGGTGGAATTTAATAAATGTAACAATTTATGCTATTTCTTATTTACTTGAAAACCCTAGACACTATTATAATATCACTGGATTTCCTAACAAATGTTTTGGTTAGCGTAAGGTAAAAACTTTTCCATGTTTATGTGTGGGAAGTTTTACGTGATACCTTTTCTTTTCGAGGATTTTCTAAAGTTAAGCAATTTTAACCCGTTTACTCACATCAGACCCCTGTCTAACCCAAGTGTTTATTTTCTGTTTTATTAAACTCTTGGGTACTCATATTATGTATGAGTAGTCGAGTGATTCAGGTTAGCTTGACGAATTCTGGAGGAGTTATGGATCAAGAGGCTTCCACGTGTAGATATATTATGGTTCCGCTGTGTTTGTATGGTATCTGTATCTTGTGATATCTTGAGTTGTATAGTTAGAACGATGTTTATGACTGTCTAATATGTGTTGAATAAGTTGTGTACTCTGATGTAATATGATACTATGTAATATTTTATGTGATATATTATATTTCATTCGTTCTGTTGTGAGTTATCTGATGTTGTTGTGTTTCTTCTTTCTTCTCTTTCTTTTGTTCTTCTATCCCTTTCTTTCTTAATTAATGATGCGACTTTTTGGTGTTAGAAAGTTGGGTCGTGACATAAAATGCATTAGTAATAAGCTGAATTTGGTGCATCTGTTTGGAGAGTGAAGTGTCACACAAAAAGTAAAGGTCGGTTTATATCTTTCAATACATGGGAGTAAAAGGGAGACATAATAAAGGGTCAAATGAAAGGTGGAAGTCCAAAACATGCAGATACAAAAAGTTAATAGGGGATCTTTGTGAAAATAAAAAAATAAAATTTCTACCTCATGCATATATGGGTAAATATGCAAACATGGATACACATATATGTCTAAATTTGTTGCCATCACTGCAAAACTAATTTAATTTTTTTCTAAATGAATCACTAAGAATAATAGTACATTTAGTTACCTATATTTGTACTGAAAATATTTTGTAACTATGAATTTTACAAATTGAAAAAATGCTATGTTACGGAGAATTTTGTATAAAGATATATATCTTAAAACATTAAATGAAATTCATTACCATTTTGCATAATTAAACATCAATACAAAGATGTAATAACTACATCTATGTAATTATTAGAAAACGGAAAAGATTTATTAACCGATAAAATTTATACTTAAGAAGTATTGTAATATCCAACCAAAAATTATAGTTCCAACCAAAAATGATTTGGTTTACCATTTATAATATATTTGTAATATTTCAGGTCTAATGCCACCAGTATAAGTGTTTTCCTGCTAGCACCGAAACATTCAGAAATGATACTAACACAAACTTGAACACAAATAAAAACTAATGTAACAAATAATATCCTGAATTTCCATAAGTTATAGTGAAAGGACTTTAAATAATTGCATACCATACCAATATATGTTATCCAAAATTTATGAAAATAATATAAAACAAACTGAATGATCAACAACATCGGCAACATGTACGATCTTCAATAGCAGGATTCATGTTTATTATCTACTAAAAATTATAATGGATGTTCTAATATGAAATGAATAAATAAATAATATTCAAAGTTTAGTTGAAGTTTACCTTACAAATGATGACTTTATGACCAAGTGATCCTAAGAAAACAAAAATTGTTTATAAAACTATTCCATTAGCATATGATGCTTATTTAGGATTTAAAGTGATAACCCGAAATATAGCAAAGAGGATTAGCTTATTATAATAGAAACTGAAAGGTTATCATGATAAATGTACAATCTTTAATAGTAGTACTCATATTTATTATTTACAAAAATTTATAATAGGTGTTTGAATGTGAAGTAAATTGATAAATAAATATAATTTTTTTGATCGAAATCATACCTTGTAAATGATGAGTCCATGACCAAGTGAATCTAAGGAAACCAAAACCATTTAATTTGAGTTAGGACTTACTGTAGTGACCTGAAATATAAAAAAGAAGATTAACATGATATATCAAGTGAAATGGTTTCAGTAGTGATTTCATCTTCAGAACAAAGTAAATATCCTAACCTTTTTTATTGGTGATGTCAAAAGTTTACTCTATGCACCAGTGTATCTCTTCACTGGCAAAATAGAATAAAAAAAATGTTTGGTTAGTTAATAGAAACTTCTTTCCCGTGAACTTTTTCAAATATCTAAGTGCAATTTCCAATAATTATCATAAAATAAATTTCAGACAGGTTATATCTGCAAAACCAAATCAACTCAATCATATGTATTAAGGGTAAAGTATAATACAACAAATCAATTACCTCCTAAGTACCTACATCAATAGAAATAACCTTGAAAAGAGATACCTGGTAATGGTAATGGTACCTGAAATACAGAGGCTGAAAGATGCACGATGCAACATTGATAGGGTAAATGATTAAGCAATTAAATCAGGATCGGTTAAAGTAGGAAACAAATACATATGCAAATCAAATGAATCAAGCAATTAAATAAGCAATAGTTCTATAAATCCAAAATAACGGAGCCAAAAGTCTGAAAGTTACCTCAATCGGTAGGAGACTGGAGGAGAATCGTGGAAAAGTTTAAATAATAGAGGAAGACTTAATATATAGGATGAAAGAGATAAGCGGTTTTTGATTTCCATGCCGGTGAGACTCTATTTGGCCTTAGAAAATAGATAAAGGTCTCAACAAAAGAAGACTTCATACCTAAGTTGGACTTTATTTGGCTGGTGACGTTGGTGGGAGGGGTGGACGACGATGGCAGAGCGAAAAACATACAAATTGAGGAGGGAACTTACAATTTAGGGTTGAAAAAAAGAAGGAAAGGGAGAGGCATGATAGAGGAATGAAAAATCACGACCTTTGAGTTTAAAATTCAAAGCAGGCTTCTGCGTTGTTGAAATAATAATACAATAGTATAGATAGATAACATGGAGACTGTTCAGTTGCCAAAATTCAAGGAGGTCTGCGTGTTCCTGAAATCCAACTAACTAATAATATAATAGTATAGATAATAATATAGAATATATACCATACTAATTATTATAGTGATCTACAAATCTACAAACCATAGATAAAAGATTTATCTGTCCATTCGACTTTCAAAGCATAATTTGCAAGAGTAAAGCACAGTTTAAAATAACAAAACTACTACTGAAAATCCCTCGCTCAACGAAAATGCTTTGATTGGGGTACCGTACTTTTTTCAGATTGCTTTATGAAGGCACTGTAAATAATAAAAGTAAGAGATTTGTAGCTAATGTTAATGCAAAATAGTTTATAAAGTTCTGTATCACACTTTTTACATCACGATCAAGCATATAGTTCTCACTTTTTTATTTTGTTGAAAATCGAAAGAATCTAAACTGATAATTTTAGCCTGACGTTTTAACTAAGCAAACATATAAAAAATTAATTTACCAAATGTTTTTTTTAATCGAATCATTTATATATACGGGGCTTCATTTACTGCAATTTTGACAATAGCTTGGGAATGTGTACACTATTTCAAAACAAATAGTTGAATACGCTGAAATTTATTGAACCGTTGCTTGAAATCATGATGTACTTAATGTTACTCACTTTTGAAGTACCGAAGATAAAAATCTAGTGAGTACTAAATATAAAGAAGCATTGTTACCTCATTTAATGTAGCTCATTTGGTGGGCGATAATTCATGTCAATTACGATTTGACATGCCTTGGTCAATTACGGTTTAATACAAAAGTTCCCGTTGCTATTTTATATTGGTTAACAGTTTTCGCTTAAATTTTGAAACCTACTATTGCCGAAATCAGACCTACTTGATTTTTATTATTCTGTATAGGTTTTCATGAGAGGTTTCCAATTAAGTGTGAAGAAAATTTTCCCAGTAAAATAAATTTCTTTATATCTACATTGCTTAGGCATGAACAAACACAGAGTTAGCTTAGGCATTCCAAGTTTAGTTCCAATAACTTATAGCATGGATTCAACGAAAGCATCGCGGTAGCTTCGAATTGCGATCGAGTCAGGGGGCGCGAGGCGATGTGGTCTCGAAGTCGGCAAAGCTTGGGTGAGATGTGAGTGCGGCGGCGAAGGTATGGGGAAGTATGCTCGATTTCGTTGGAGGGCAGAGGAGTGTCACGGAGGCACGACATCAAAGCAGTGGCTCACGAGGGTGGCGTTTGCAGTAGGGTAGCTCGAGGTCAGAGATGGGGACGTTGAGTTTGGGTCAGTTGATTTTATCGCGAGGCTGGAGGGCTTTAGCGATTCGTGGCGGGGTGCCGGCGCCAGATCGAGGGCAGTAGGATCGCCGTGAGATCAAGTGAGGTATTGGGTTCTTTATTTAATTTATTAAGATAATAATATGTATGCGTATAGAATTTAGGGAAAATATTTTAAATTTATAAACAGTTTTAAAATTTTACAGTAAAGATAAATAATGATATAAATATAAATATAAATACAAATACATATTTTTATCTTATTAGTTTAATATTTAAATAATAGATTATGGGGATGAATTTGTTAGTTGACCTATTTAATGATTTTTAAATTATACAAGATTTTTCTTCTAAGGGAAAATTAGTTTAAATTGAATTTTTTGTCTAAATTAAATCATTTGTTAAAATGAGAACTATTAAAATAAAATCACTACTTAATTAAATTTATCAAATGGAAATTTAATTATTCGATTGGTTTGCATACTAATGAAAATCATCTAATGTTTATACAAGGTCGGAAAACCGTGAAACCAAGGCAAAGTTGAAGTGGATTGCAAATAATAGCAAAGGTGAGTTAATCTCACTCTTCTGGATTATTATTTAAATTTAAATGGTTAAATTTAAATAATTGGTTGAATGATTGAATTGAATTGATGTGCTATATTATATATAGTAGTATAGTATATATTGGAGTGATTGATTTCTCGCATTTTATAGCGGATGAGACCCTATGCGCCGCATAATAGCGGATGATATTATATTTAAAACACATATACCACGATATTCCACCTCGAAGTGGAATTGGTATTTTATTGTGCTAACATCTGTGGATGCAGGGAAACAGGTTGGAGGGATCCAACTGGATTCCTCAAAATATTTGGATTTGTTAGAATATTCTGTTATATAATTATTTGATATCCTGTGATGAATTATATTGATAATTGGAAATGTTCAATACTATGGTTGATTTAAAATATTTCGGTGAACTGAGTTATCAAAATCTATAGAAATGGGATTTCTGAAAAGAAAATAAAAAGAGTGAATTTTGAGTAAAATAATCATAGAAATTTGAGTAAATTAAAAATGAATTGGAAAAGACTAAAAAGTGGTTTTTGAATTCTGATAAATAAAATTCCAAGTGCGGGAAATGAGATTTTGAATAAATGGGAATAAGTGATTTTATTTTTACACTCAAGTGATATTATTTCAAGAAATAAAGAATTTATTTTGAAATCCAAGATTTAAATTTATTTGAAAGGATAAAGAAGAAATTTGGGAAATATGAAATTGGTATTTTCAGTTAAAAGATTTTAAATCATAATGAAGAAAATAAAATCTGAAGTTAATGGATTTCGGAATAAATGAAGTAAGTAAGAAAATTTATTTTAAAGGTGAAGTAAATTGGAATCAATTTGAAGATTGATTAAGTGTTTGAAACCGGGATTTTTAAAAGAGAAGTAAGACTTTGGAATTTATAAATTGGGTTTATAAAAGTAAAGTAATATATCGGTGGATATTTAGAAGAATAAATTCACGGTGGGAATTTATTAAAGGAATGGGTAAATTTGTTAAAAATAAATAGTGATTTATTTTTAAAGATGCGAAAGAGAAGCGTATTTCCCTAGATAGCCAAGTACATTTTCAAAGCAAAATTTTAAGTATAAGTTAAAAGCTTTAATGTTGTTTTAAAAAGCATGTTTTAGAAAATTTATTATTTCTAAATGTTTAAATCTAAAGTAAGTATTTTTTTTCAAATCTATTATCGTAGTAATTACTTAAAGGTGACTTGGTATTTTGTTTTAAAGGAGAAAATCTAGTTGTATATTTTATAAAGTAACCTCATTATAAATATTCTTAAAGTATATAATTTGAATAAAGTATTAAAGTAATTTTTAATTTAAAAGGTTTAAAGTGTACTTTATAATAAAGAGTTTAATTATTTTAAAAATCTAAAGCTTTTTACTTGGTGCATTCAGTGGGAATAAATATTTGGAAATTTATTTCATGAGAAAAGTGTGGTTTGAAAAATGTTTTCAAAAGGGTTGAAAAAGGAAATATATCTTGCGAAGATATTTTGAGGTTAATAAATAATTCAGGAGAAAATTTTTTTGTTTGATGGTTGTTTGTGAATGTTAATTGATAGTTAAATAACCGACTATCAATGTTGGCCAATGCGCTGATCGTTTCTAAGAGACCGGGATCGGGATTAATTTCTCGAAAACCACTTCGATTCGGTTTGTACGTTTTCATGAGGAAGATGAGTTTGGATTCGAAGATGGAGCAGTGAAGTGCAAGGGCTAGTCCCTACTAATCCTAAGGATGATTCCAAAATGGATGTAGTAGAAATAGTGCCTTCGGTTCCGTTCGAACTCGGGACGGACTCGTATGGATGAATGCTTTCGGAACATCGTCAGGTGGACGATGAGCATTCTAAGTGAAACGTTCTAAAAGGTAATGCTTAGCCTCGAGCCTTATTAACCGGAATGACTGAAAATCAGGGGATATGCAGCAAGGCTAAGTGGGTAGCACCCATTAGGGTGAGGTCATCCCTATCTAGATGTCCCTTTTATTCGGCTTAGTGGTGCGGTTGCTGATCCCAAACGTGGGGTGATCTTACTTGTGATTATCCAGTAAGGGGTAGTCCCGGTCTTGTATTGCAGGAGATTAGGAGTAATCCTCGGTACGGTGATCTAGGCCACGTACTGTGACATGTGGTACCCCAGTGCTTGGTCATTAGTTGGAAATCCAATCTCCCTACGCGCCTGTTCGGTTTTGATTGTGCCCAACTATTGCTAAAACGTGAGATGCAAGCATTTTAGCTAGATTCTATTTTACTTTCTATAGACACTATTATAATATCAGAGGATTTTGATAAAAAGTCTTTTGGCTATCGTAAGGTAAAAACCCGACATGTTTATTTGTGGTGTGGTCTTACGAGATGCTTTTGATTTCAAAGGATTTTGAAACTTTAATAATCTAATTTAGTGTGGTTTTCTCACGTTGGTATTCCAAACTCACTCGGGTATTATTTGACTATAATGCTCGGGTCAGACTGAGTATTATAGAATACAGGAAAGGATGCTGTGGAGCCCAGGAGACGAGCTGGATGGCGATGCGTACTTCCGTACTTGTTTTAAATATTCCGCTGTGTTGACTAGCTGTGTATTCAGATTGTGAGGACAGGTTATGATTACTGTCTAGTTGTATGTTATGTAAACTCTGATGATGTTATGTATACTTTGATAATGTAATGTATAAACAGATTTGTTTTTGTGTAAAGATCATTTATTATCTATTATATCTTATTCCGCTGTGATGGTTAGATTCTGAGGTTGTTTTCTATTTTCTTCTTCGGCCCCTTCTTCTTTAACCCTGATGGTTCGTATTTCTGTTCATCTTGAGTTGATTGATAGAGAATAGTGTCGACTCAAGGGTATGGGTTTGCGGGCTGTTATAATTTACCACATTTGTAATGTTATTTCAACATATTATTTTTATGTCATGTCTTCTGGACATATCAACATCTTCTTCTGAAATTTCTCACTTATTTTGTTTCATGGCTTTATTTCAGCTTATGAAAACTTTAATTTTTCACCTTCGCACATATAAACTTTATGTTCTTATTCTTTCATATAGACTTAATACGATCTTCTAGATACATATTATCCTTATGTTTGTTTCTCTAAGAAACAGTGAAATATTTCTTCTGGAAATATAATTCACGTGGTAAAATCATTTCTACAGTTCTCATTCAAACCAAAATCCAAACAAAAAAATTTCAAAATGAAAACCTGTTTTTTACACCAAACAATGGAATGAGATCTAAAAGTTTAGATCTACGATAAAATGAGATCTAAAATGATAAGATTAATAGAGTAAGATCTATGAGATAATATATATATATATAATGAAATCTGGAAAATTAGTTCTATGATAGATAAGATCTAAAAAGAAAACTAACAGAATAAGGTCTGAAATTACATTTTAGTCTATGAAACAATTTTAGTTTCAAATCAAATTCAAAATTATCACAAAAAAATCAGCATATATGAATAAAAATTAAATAAGAGATCCGATGGTTAAAATCTACAGATCTTAAAAATATATCATTTGAACATGATAGTAAAATCTACAAGAGATCTGAAAAATTAGAATAAAAAAAATTCTACAACAAAACAAGATCTGAAATACATAGACAAAAAATAAGATGTGTAAATAGAATCAAATCTGAATAATTAGATCAATGATACAACGAGATCTAAAATAAAAAAATTAATAGAATGAGATCTGAAAGATTTGATCAATTAGATCATAAAGATAGTTTACCCTTTAGAAGATTTATAAGAGCTTCGTGCTGATAACGTGTTACAAAATAAAGAAAGCAGAAACCTTTAGAGAGAGAACAATTTTATTCATTCAGAGATTAGTAATCCATTTTCATTACATTAGCACCTTTATATAAAGGCCTAAGAGCATGGGATAGAACTAATCCCACGATGTGGGACTAAATACAAAACAGTATATAGCATATTCACAATTTATATTATAACATATATGCAAATTTAGGAGTCATTAAAATTATTTCTACTACGTAGGGGATCATTCAAAATTGGCTGCATTGTTGGTGATGACAAATAAATTTACTGGAATACAATAAAATAGATTGATCCTTGAATTTTGTGTCTTCATTTCTTTACGGATTAATGCCATGCATAAAAATTCAATGGCATAAATTTGTTATGGCTTCTTCAGTTTTACATGTTTATCTCACAAATGATATCATTCTTAAACTGTAATGGTTTCCGTTGTTGATATCATGAAATATTATAATTTCTATGTGAGATTTTTGACAGTATACTTACATCTATCTTCCATTATATTCATTGTATGTAGATATACAATGGCTCTGCCTCCAGATGATAGATTTTTATCATCCTCCATCTTCGTCTTCTAAAGAATCCCATAAACAATAAAGGTACTTACAGTGCTAGGAGACAACCGAAATAAAAGTTTACTATTTTCTCTCTTTTGGTACCTAATATAACTATGTGACAGTAATGAAGAAAGGTTTTTTATGTACGTTTCATTTGTCTTGCAGTAAATTTTTTCTTTATTAGTTGATTCGAGAACTTAAGTTTTTTCCTTACCATTCTTAATCCAAGCATTTATATTTAATGAAAACAAAGTCGATAAGTTGATTTTTCAATATTAAAATCATTGGATTGTGATATGGTTACATCTGCCATGCATTTTCTTATTTACATCATTATAAAGAGCGTTTCAGCGAAATTTTGATTTTCTTACAAGGGAATGTCATAGACTATAACCATATTATAAGATTATTTAACTTGCTGCAATTTGCTCATTTGTTGTCCGATTAGAAAGTTACATTTAAACATTTCCTCTAAAAATATCTCAGGGTAAGTGAACCTTAAAAGTAAAAGATGTAGATTCACAAATTGAATGCAGTTCTAAGGTATAACAGGTATGTGCCGATAAATGAATGTTTTTAGTATTAACAATGAATATTGCTTAATTGAAACATTTTTTGTATATCTATGTTCGTTTTTTTTGACTAAAAAAAATCACTCATGCACTTCAATAATCTCTTTTCTATTTATATAGGAAACATATGGATAGTGTGTTGGATCATGAGGATTTAATGAAATAGAGGATGGTTGACATGAATCTAAAAAAATAGGGATGAAGAAAGGTACTTCGTTTTCGTCCATGCCCTTTTTAGCAATATAATAAAACAATGCTTTTATACTTAGCATTTTTTTTCTCACTCATGCGAGTTAAGTGCTAAGTTGTGGTGTTCTGAATTGTTGCTTTCACATTGAGGCCTATCAAATGATTGAAACGAATAATCGCCTTATCATTTACAGTTTATAACAGACGAGAAATGGCATCTATGTTTTCTCATTATTTATTAGAAGCATTATCATGCCAGTATCATTTTCTATATGGTTAGCATGAAATTTTTTTACATTAATTTTAATGATACACTGAAGAACCGATGCAAGATACCTTGAACTTTAAGCATTCACAATGAAATCTTATTTTGATTTCAACCTTTAGTCAAAAAGCTACTTACTCATTAAAAGGAAGTTTATCCTAAATAATATATGAAAATAGATTTGGTTTTGATAAAAGTAGTGACATGCTAATATATAAACTCAATTACAGACTCATCTAAATAACATCAAGCATAAGTTCACATCCTTCATTTATGGACCGTGACTAAAGTTTTATATTTATTTAATATCACGATATTGTTTCACATGTAAGTCTATGAAACTTAGACAAGTAACTGTTATTTCTCACCACCTTCGGTATCACTGGATTATTAGTTATCACTGCTGATTGATATTTATTCATAATAAATGAAGGATAAAGTATATAAGAAGAACGTCGCTTTATTATGAAGTTTTATTACTATTTAATATAGTTATGTGCTGAGTTTAATGACTTCATCTTATTTGTTGATATGTAGACATACGTTGGTACTCCAGATTTATCAATGAGAAATAACAAAATTTATTTTACTACAATCTGATCCATATTTAAGTAAGCATAGTACATAATTTCTAGATTTTCATTTATACATGATAATTTAAGAAATGAAAGCAGTGACAAAAGTTGGAAGGAGAAGGCTGATATTTTAGTCGATCTTCTTACAAAACAAGTTTTATTTTATTTTTATTCTACTGGAGTTCCCACATGTCATGTATCCCTCTCTTATAAAAGGAAATTTATTTTATTTTTATTTTGTCACAATACGAACTTAACTGTTTGGACAAGCAAATCAACATTATTGAAGTATGATCCTCCCTTACAAACAAAATTTTGAAAAGATAGAGTGAGAGACAATGAAAGAGAAACCACATTGTTATAGCCTAAAAGACTTGCTACTGTAAATGTTAAATTTTAACTAATAGATTTCATGAAGTAGTTCAGTATTGAACTAAGCAATATTGAAGGTTTCTAGCAGACATTCTCTTGCAAGGTATTACTACGTAAATGAAAAGTTGGTTAAAAAAAATTATGCTGTCAAAATTTAAAATGGGTTTCTTTTAAATGACGTGTCCGTATGTACATTTGCAAAAAGTTTGAATCTTTAGCTTTATCTTTACTCTTTGTATGCACAAAATGCAAAATTTCCACAAGATGCCTGTTTTATTCTACTGCATTTTTTGTTGGAGACATGATGATCAATTTTGCAAAAAGGAAAACGATCGACGCTTTCCTTTTCTTTTCGTTTCATTTCCTTTACCATTCATGTAACTGTTTGAAATTTTTCTTTAGTCGCATTTCTTGCATATTTTATTTAGCAGTAGAGAATATTTAGCGAACTATGGTTGAGTTTTGGCTACTGTCCCTACCACATTCTTCCATCTAATCACCGGTGTACACTTGTTTACACATACATTTTAACCCAAGCGAAAAGTTATGGATATATTTGAAATTTGGATTATATTATTGAGGCATACTTTTGTCTTCTAATGCTGTTCATCACGAGAGTACATGACAAGTCGTTTATATATTTATGAAATGATCCTCTTTTTTAAGCTTTATTTGCAAATAAATCATCCTCTTACATTCATTCTGATAGGAAGTGGTATAATAGGTGGAGCAACATGAAGGTTCAAAAGTCTTTTAAGCACCAAAAAAGATGACAAAGACGCAAAGAACAGCAATGTAAGTGAAGAGTTTATCCACAAGGAGAAGTGGAGATGGAGTTTTAAGTCAAGAAGAGATTCTAATGATGTGGCATCAAATGTTGCCTGGTTGAAGTCGTAAATATTCAGTCGGATAGTGAAAATGGCCAAAATAGACATGCCATTGCTGTTGCTGCTGCAACTGCTGCCGCTGCTGATGCAGCTATCTTGGCAGCTCAGGCTACAGTTGAGGTTATGAGGCTAACCAGTCAAGGAAGAAGAGGTGGATTTAGTTTTGTCCGCATAAACGAAAGAGTTACTGCTGCTGTAAAAATCTAGAAGTTCTTCAGAGCTTATTTGGTAATCAAGTCTCATTCCTTTATCCATAGTTATTGCTTTTTTCATCGTTTAACGTCATACAGACATTGAACTTGAACTTAATAAGCATCCAAATTCTAGTTTTTGAGGTGGAGTTAGTTTTATGTTAGACGGTAGTGGGAAATCAAATGAGTGCTATGGTTATATAGGAATGAGGTAGTATGTAATCTACGACCTTTGATAATCCATTGAAGTAAATGAATTCAGTTTAAAGTCTGTGTAAATTGTTCAGCTTCAAACTTTGTTATTTTTGTTGTTGTCAGTTTACTGCCAATAAATAAATTGTATAACTGATATATAAATATAATTGGATGCCAGTGGATTTTGGAATTAAATTTCCTGGAGGGCACTAATTAAAGTTAAAAAACATTCAGGAAATGGACAGTCCTTTTTAAATGTGAGAATTTTAATACCTACGTGATTTATTTAAACTGTATATATTTTT
This sequence comes from Allium cepa, assembly GCA_030765085.1. Lineage (NCBI taxonomy): Eukaryota > Viridiplantae > Streptophyta > Magnoliopsida > Asparagales > Amaryllidaceae > Allium > Allium cepa. The sequence continues at coordinate 793,564,976 of CM060938.1, read as the reverse complement.
GTTCAGCAACTGTTTATATGTGCTTATTCCCTAACGGTATAACAACTGCAATGTACATGTGAAAATGATGTTACTGAAATGAAATCAGGATTGTAAATTGGGGAGCAACTAAATAGGTGATAAACAAATTAAATATGTTGTTTTAAAGATATTATGCTAAAAAAAATTTGTATCAGAATTATACTAAAACAAATCATAGTTTGAACTATAATCAGTCATGTACATCAGTTGTTGAATATTTTGACATGTGCGTCCTATTTTAGGAAAGGTTGGATATATCAGAACTATCCGTGAAGCAGTTCAAAATTGGGATAGGAAAGGTGAAGCCAAGAAATTTATGATTTTACAAGGAACTAGCTTTGCAGTTTAGAAATGTTGTGGATTTCTACTTGCAGTTGCAAAGCAGTGGTCCTTGAACATAGATTAATCAATAAGAATTATTTTAAGCACTCAATTGAAAGTGTATTGCATTAGGTTGAATAGAAATGGATGAATTCTAAATTACATGTATGCTAGGTAGCAAAAGGAAAATTATGTGATTGTTATAATATATGTATATTATGAAGTGAATATGCTTGTACATTGTTTTGTTTAGTCCCATATCGTGGGATAAGTTCAGTCCTTACCTCTGAACCCCTTATATAAAGTAGGCCATGTAATGTAAATAGATATCTATTCTCAGAAGTGAATAATACATCTTTTGTCTCTCTCTCCAATGGCTTCTATTTTTCTTTATTCTATAACACGTTATCAGCACGATCTACAATTGTGATAATTTATTATGAAATCAAATCTATTCTTCTCCAGATCTAATTATAGATCTCAAAACGGTAAGTTATTTTTCTATTATGATTGATCTAATCTTCCAAATTATTATTTATTTATATATCTCATTCCATTCTAGATCTACTTCTTCAGATCTAAATCTATTGTATTATTTTTTAGATTTTATTATACTAGTCTTATAATTTTATATCTTATATAGATCTAAACTTTGAGATCTAATTCTTATTTTGTTGGTTATTATATTTCAGATCTAATTTGTTTGTTGTTGCTATTTTTCTGATCATATTATATTGTTGATCTCAATATCATGCTTATTTGTATGTTTTATAGTTCATTTATTTTGGAATGCAAGTTTGAACTTGACAAAATTTGATATTGTTGCTTCAACAAATTTATTGAATTTGATTGCATTTAGTTTGGATATGGATTTGAGAAATCAATCATGGTTGGTAAATGAAGTTTTCATTTTGAAAACATTTTGATTTGATTTAGATTTGATTGAAGGCTTTGAAAATTATTTTGACATATGATTTATATTTCCATAAGAAATATTTTATTGTTTTTTAGAGAAACAAATATATATAATACGTATTTAGAAGATCTAAGTTTAGATCTAACATTGATTTTGATTTAGCACATCTGAAGTGAATGGAAACATTAATAAAAGCTTACATGATAAGCTTAATATCTTTCGATATTTCCTTTTAAAAAAAAGGGAAAAGAAAAATAAAATTTGAGAACCTGTAGATAAAAGGTTGAGTTTCCATAAATCAATGAATTACAAGTTTCCTCAAAATAAAGAACCATAAGTTCTAACTAAAAAAAAAAAAAAAAAGAGGATCAGAAAATTTAATCATAAAAAAAAAGAAATAAGTTTGAACAACCTGAAGTTGTGCAAAGATTTTTTTTTTTCCAGCCAGAAGTTGTATAACTCAAAGTCCAAGACTTGAAGTCTTGAATTATGAAAAGATTTTCTGACAATGTTTTAGAGATTTATTTATATTTATATTGCAAAATCTAACATCCCAGAAGGGATGTTATAGGAATTTTATTTTAAAATTACGTGAAAGGATTGTCTAGTAATACTAACCTGAAGTTAGATCATTTCTTCGAAGATGAAGGAAACTTCATTAATGATGAAAATCTAAGTGCAGTAATAAATGATATGGTCGAATTGACCAATAATAGCAACGAAGTCTGCTATGTGGATTTTATTTTATTTCAGTTCAATAAATCAGTTTGAAGTTGGTAAAACCCAAGTTTTGATAATCTTTGGGTGTGTTTGCCAAACTATATATTTGAAGAAGTACATTTTAATATTCTCCAGAAGAGATAATCCATATGACATACTTTTGAAGAGATGTTTTATGATTTTTATATTTCAAAATCCAAATATCCTAGAAGAGATGTTGTAGAATTATGTCAATTATGTAGAAAAAGATATTGATTATTGATGACATGCCAAAAACAATGCATATAAAGTATCTTTAGAAGTGATATGTACCACTCTAGAAGCGGTGTTTATGAAATATCCCCAGAAGTGATATTATATCATCGTATAGCACTATAAAAGAATTGCCTATAAAATATTGTCAAATGTGATAATAAATTATCCAAAATTCAATCGTCTATTGTCATGGACCCGTAGCTCCATTAGACAAATAGTGATATGTAACCTTTTACTTTTCAGAACTTACGATGAATCAAATATTATATGCACAACTATTCTTGAAGAAATATCTTTATATATGCTCCTGAAGAGATAATCTATATGTCGTATCATAATTTTCACTAAAGCTATATAAATACGGTCTTGAACAAATCGTTATGTGCAACCATTATAATTTCTTATTTTTATAACATTTCAAGGGTCCAGAAGATACTCTTATTTATGTTGTAAATATATCTATTTTACTGAACTCTCTGGAGGAGATGTTTATATATAATTATAAGTTAGTATATATTTTCTAATAAACAATCATAATTAATGTTCAATAGTAATGTTAGAGATATAATCAAGGAATAATGATATAATTTTTTTTAGTAATAACAATAATTTATTCAAAAAAAAAAGAATAATGATATTGTATACCAATGTTACACTCCAGAAGTAGTGGTTTTATCTCTTGCATCTTACTTTCAGTTGGTGAATCTAATTTTGTCACTGTATTTAAAGTTTGATATGCCATTTTAAAAGCAATTACAACAAAAATCTCCAACATGGATATTTTATGCTACTGTAAAAGTAGTAATTATGTAATATGTATAAAATAAACAGTGTATATTGATATGGCATTCAAATAGTGCATATATATATATATATATATATATATATATATATATATATATATATATATAGAAGAGAAAGTTCACTCCGGAAGTGGTGATACTAATATATCTCTAGAAGAGATTTATAAATTTGAAAATGATAACATATCTCTAGAAGAGATTTATTTATATATTTGGTAATTTTATTAAACCAAATAAGTGTACATAAATTTGATTATAAAGGATCCTAATTTAGCTTAGATTAGATCCTAAAAGTTTGAGAGCTAAGAGGAAATCTGTATCTGTAACATTCCAAGCATCTAGAAGATACTATTATTATTTTTGCTGTAATTTTTTTTATAGAACTCCCAATAGAGATGTGTAGAAATGTCTATATGCAATTAAAAATTACTCCTTGATAAGTAATCATACTTAGTGTTCAAAACTGATATTTGAGATATAATTGAGGAATAAAACTTAACAACTTGAAGTTGTGTTATATTTTGTTCGAACCAGAAGTTCGATATGGTTTCAAACCAAACGTTTTGAACATTATCATGCGGTTTTGACAGGTTTGCATTGCAATTGATTTATAAATAGAAATTAATAGTTTTGATCCTTGTAATAGTTTGTTCCAAAAATCACTAATTCAAATGAGAAAGAATATGAAAATTTTACAATATACATGTGATACGTGGACGCACGTATACATCCATATATGTAAATATTTAGCTAACAACCTGAAGTTTGTGATAAGCTATTATTTAGTGATTATGCATAGATATTATTTAGTGATTTAAAATTCAATCAACATAAATGTTGAATGACCTGAAGTCGTGCATGTATTCAAATGATCTACACAATAAGTAAATTCCTCCAATAGCTTAGATCAATGAATGAGAACAAACTCTAATAATCAATATCAATTGAATGCATCTTATCAATGAATAAAATAATTATCCTCCTATTATTAATATGTATGGTGTATTTGCTAGTAGCAATATCATAGTGGATCAAAATAAGAATCCAAGGATGATTATTATTTAATGTGACAATGTTTGTCAACATTGAGGGGGAGGATAAAGGGATACAAGCTCATTTTGATCATCAATGTTAAATATTTGTTAAAATATACAATGATGCAAAATATTAAGTAACTTGAATAAATTATCAGTAATATCCCTAGTAGACTTTCTTCAATATTGATTTGAATCCCTGAAGGATCAAAATTTGTAAACCACATTTGAAATATGGTTCAAAAGTCAGTTCAAAATATTTTTGGAGTTAGTAATAAAGATGCCAAATAAAGGAGGTGGGTGTTCTTTAAGAAACACTTAAGGATGCTCTGAAAGAGATCCATGACATGATTCTTAAATAACCCTAGAAGTGGGTTAGGTACCTAAAACATGATAATTAAAGAGATCTCAATAAATCATGTCTAGAACTGACAAGAAATAATCATCGATGATGAATTTATAAATAATAAAGCGCTTATATTTATAAATAGATTAAGAATCTTAAATTAGGGGAAAATATGACTGGCCATCATGAATCCTTTAATAGTAGAGAAATATGGACATGTAGTCCGCAAAGTACCGAAAGTACTTGAAATGCTTAATATACCCTGAAGGTATAAATGTGGTTTAAAATCATATTAAATAATGAAAGTATACAAATTCCTGAAGAATATAAATAACTTTCATTGTTATAAAGAATGCAAAGAACAAGGAGAGTAAATTCCAACCTACTTTTAAGTATTGTTGTAATGAAAATCTTGATATAATTCATGATGAGTAGATTACTTCCTATTTTTAAGTATCGTTGTTATGAAACTCTTAATATCCATTGAAGTGTTAGTTGCGATATGCAAATACTTATTAAAGTATACAAATTTCTGAAGAATATATATAACTTTTGTAGTTATAAAGAATGAAAAAGACATGAAGTGTAGATTACAAATTTCTTCTAAGTATTGTTGTAATGAAAACCTTGATACATCAAGATGAGTAGATTACTTCCTGCTTTCTAGTAATGTTGTAATGAAATTTTTAATATTCATGAAAGATGTATAGTTGCAATGCGCAAAACTAATTTGAAGCATAAAAATGAAAGCACATGAAGTGTTTTTCATAAAAGTAGCATACAAATGCATAAAATGCAAACCATATTTGGAAGAAATAATCTTAGAAAATTTGATTATATCAAAGAAAACTATTAATAAATTGTATTATGAATGAGATAAATATTTATGGATCCAGAAGTATCTATAACCAATTTAAGTTATCGAAAGACGAATACGAATTCAGAGGAAATTTTAAATCAGGGGGAGCATCCATAAGTATTTTATAATGCACTCTTTTTCCTTAACTAAGATTTTTCCCACTGGGTTTTTATTAGTAAGGTTTTAACGAGGCATTATCCTGATCCAGAAGTATCAACTCCCTAGTAACATTTGAAATAAGCTATAATGTACTCTTTTTCCTTATTTAAGATTTTTCCCACTGGGTTTTTCTTATTAAGGTTTTAATGAGGCATTATCTTGATCTAGAAGAATCAAACGTCTTTTCAAGAAATAACATCTCAAATATGTTATTTAAGTTAAATTATATTTTTATCCTTGACTAAGGTTTTTCCCATCGGGTTTTCCTTTGTAAGGTTTTTACTGAAGTACTAAATTGATCCAGAAGTATCAAACTCTATCTGATGTAGTAAATTATTGAAATATGACATGCTATATTGTACTCTTTTTCCTTCACTAAGATTTTTTTCCCATAGGGTTTTACTTAGTAAGGTTTTAATGAGGCATTAGTTTGATCCAGAAGTATCAAGCTAAATTTAAAAAAAAATAAGAAAATAAAATATGTCATTGTACTCTTTTTCCTTCACTAAGATTTTTCCCATTGGGTTTTTCTTAGTAAGATTTTAATGAGGCATTATTTTGATCCTGAAGTATCAAACTCTTATAACGAATATCATTTTAGTATGATATTTATGATTTCACGAGTTGCACTCTTTTCCTCGTTCAAGATTTTTTCCCACTGGGTTTTTCTAATAGAGGTTTTCAATGAGGCAACAGACAATATCTATATCGGTTGAATCGATAAATGCAAGCAAGATAATAATGAGGGGGAGCAATCATCATACACGATTCGAAACGGAAATTTCCAAATTATCCGAGCATTCAAGATTTTGAAGACGCATATTCAAGGGGGAGTGTTATAATATATGTATATTATGAAGTGAATATGCTTGTACATTGTTTTGTTTAGTCCCATATCGTGGGATAAGTTCAGTCCTTACCTCTGAACCCCTTATATAAAGTAGGCCATGTAATGTAAATAGATATCTATTCTCAGAAGTGAATAATACATCTTTTGTCTCTCTCTCCAATGGCTTCTATTTTTCTTTATTCTATAACAGTGATATATTTTTCTTATGTTGTTCGTGTTAAATATTAGCTTGGCTGAAGAAAAAAACAAAACTATAGTTCAAAAGTTTAGTGATCAGACATTCCACTTTCATAAGGCAAAACTTCATTCCTGCAAATGCAATTATGTGGCATTCATTTTATAATAAAACAAAACATATTTCCATATGTGTTAAGATCCGTTAATAATTGCATTAATTTGAATGCACAAGCTGCTCCTCTTTTTCTTTCCATGTAATTCTTAGATTCATGATGAACAAAACTTCATATGAAAATTAATGCATATTATATAGTTCATTAAACGATAATGTATAAATGACCAAGGACAATAGAAAAAAAATTATAAATTGAAACTAAGTGCGGTGTTTAATTACCTTGATCTTGTATTTCTACTTTTTGAAGTCCCTGAAGTCTACAATAATAAATAGATAATAGAAAAAGTAGGCCAACTTACTTGAATTCATTTCAGATTATTGTGATTACACAAAAGAAAATTTAAAATAATTTAAATGTAAACCAAAGAAAACTTGAATGCCAACAGTAGAAGAAGTGATAGGTACGCACTTAATTTAATGAGAAAGATTTTTTTTTATTGTTGATACAATTAAAGAAAAGACAGCAAGTAATATAGAGCGTTAAAAGCATCATGGGAAATGCTCTCAGTTGTATGTTCGATATTAATATCTTTAGTACCTACCTATTTTTGGTAGCACCACTGTTAAAATTAACGCATGCATCACATAAGCCAGTAGATTTCTAACCTGACAGTCACCCTCTGCTAATAAAAGAAAAGGGAATTCATATACCAAAGCATCTAATCAAAATTTTCAAAAAAAAATATCCTATTTAAATAATTTTCACAACTTACCAAAGAGTGTCATTCTAAATTAGGCAATATGCCATCTTAATGTATGTCTATTTCAAGTACATAAAAACATGCAATAGACATTCTAAATCATCTCATAAGTATAGTTTGGTAGATAGTGTCATAACCGCATACAAAATTATTTTCGAATATCAAATATTCAGGGATACGAACGGATTAGCATATTTGCTGAAAATCGATAAATCAAGAAACATAAATAAATTTTTTGATTTAATATTTTTTTTCTAATCGCGTTGATTATTAAAGTATTCAAAATTAACACATACAATGATAATAAACAGTTTGAATAGTCAATATGCATTAAATGCAAAATAATATATTTAATATAATTCTGTTTGCATGCACAACTCAGTTGAACAAGGCTGCCTAGCGATCATGGAACAAAGTTTCTTGACGTCGCGGATTCGAGTCCTAGAAATCTGCACTATATAACCCTTAAAATGTGAAGCGGTTATCCCCAAATACCAATCAATGGAATTTTGCTACCAATTTGTCACTGCAGTGCTAACAGAACAACTTAAAATAAAAGTTTTGTGACTACGGAAACATTTACACTTACAACACACATCCGTTCACTCTTTTTTTAATTAAATAAAATGTAAATATTTCTAACTATTAGATGCACGTATGTACAACTTATTCTAAATATTTATAACTATTAAATAAAATAGTAATTTGTAAGCATAAAAAATAGAAATGTACAAAAAGTGGTAAAGAAACAATTAACCACTGATGTATTTAGATACATTATTGCTCATATCCCCATTAACTAAAAAGCATATGTGTAACGACCCGGAATTTTGGACAATATAAATTTAATAATTTGGATTTAAATTTATATTGAATTGATAATTTTGTTAATAGATTTGATATTTATTTAAATAATCTTCTTTATTTAATTATTTAATTTGTGAAATTATTTTAGATAAGATTATAAATTGTTTTCTATTTAATAATGTATATGTATTTATATATATTTTAAATAGACAATTTGTTTTAGTTAAATTAGTATAGTATAGTTTTATTATGTTTTAAAAATAGAAATGGTGATTTATTTTTAATTTAAGCTTTTCAGAAATATTTAATTAAATAACTATGTGTTTTAAATTTGAGATAAATGTTTTAATTAGTTTAAAATTCATTTTTAATTCAAGTTGTATATTAAAATATGTTACAAGCACTTTTATAATTTGTTTTAAAAGTTTCTTTTCAAATAAACTACTTGTATATCATTTTATTTATAATAATCATACTTTGCTTATTTCTTTAGAAATTATTTTTATTCATTATTTGTGTATAGGAATTAATTAACTAAGCTTAATACTTATTTAACTTTAATTAAACATGGTTATTAATCAAAGAGACATGTGTACATATATTAGAGCTTAAAGCTAACAAGTGTTTATTTTAAAAAAAGACAAGTGTCAATGTTTCATTTTATTTTTCTTTTAATTCACTTAAATCTGAAAATACATTCATATAATCTTGCTCTTCATTCATTTGCATTTTTGGTTTCATTCCTTAATAAAAGAAAACCAAATTACATTCTCACAACCAAATACATACAAGTCTGCATATACAATACATTCAACTCCTCTTTCTCAAAATTTCTGCCTGCATTTCCCAAACCTGTAGCTCCTCTTTTCAAACTGCATTTCATTAATTTTTGAATCTGCCTCCTTTAACCATATTCAAGTTCTACATCAAACAACTCCTCAAACCCAGATTACAACCTGCAAGCATGCAAATTACATCAAGTCTGCACCCTGTAAACAAAGCCTGTAACTCCTCTTTTTCCCAAAATACTACTGCATTCCTTTGCATCTGCAAATTCAAGATTGAGGCCTGCATGCATCATTTTGAATCTGCATTCATGGAATCTGGAAGCAAGATAGGGGTCTGCATTCTTGGCATTTGATCTGGAGGCCTACATGAATTTTCAACCAAGCCTGCATTTCAAAACTCTGGAAGCATCATTCATAAAATCAAGATTTAAAAGCATTAGAGCCTGCCTGCATTTCATGTTTTCAAAAGTCTGATACCCTGCAAGTTGATTGTGCTCTGCATTCTGCATTGTATGAATAAGGTGAGTAACTCCTCTTTTCAAAATCTAAGTAGGTTGTTTGCATATTTAAATCTGAAATAAGATGAAGTTGCATTGAATAATTATATGTGTGCATGCTTATCAATTACAGTTAAATATGTATGAAATGATCTGCAAGTATGTGTTTGTGAACAATATTATGTTTGTGCATGTGTGATCTTCAAAAATTCTGACTTATGTTGTTTATCTGAATTTTCCTTTGTCTTGGTTGCTGTTAGGACTTAAACTCTTGAACAAATCAAGTTGTTTAGAATGGTGTAAGATCTAATTGTATATATAAACTAAATATGATGTCTGGAATCTGAAAAATCAAATTATACAAAACTAATTTGACTAGAATGATAAATTTAAGCTATATGATGAAATGTTCCAGGTTTATTAATAAAATCAGTGTGTAAATTCAAGAATTTTAGAACAAAAAATTTAAATTTACTGTGATTGAAACAAGGAGCAGTTTTTAAGAACACTGATTTTACAATTTAGTCAAGTTCCATTAAAGCTTGCAATTGTTTTGATTGAAATTGATTCTGGTGATAGTTTATCTATCAGTGAACATGGAAAAATTACTTAATTGAGTTGAAGTTGGGTTTGGTGTTGAAATTTGGAAAAGTTTCTGTTAGAACCATAGTTTACTGGGTTATAAGTGTTTTGGGTGCTGCGGCTTCAAGGATGCATCGAGTTCAAAGATGTTTGGGGTATTGATGGATGGTGAGGTGAAGAAGCTATCACCGGAGTTTGGTCCATGTTGTTGGTCGGAGTTGAGAGTAACTGATGTTGACAGGTTTGGAGGGTGGGTTTGGTCTGTTGTGCAGGGGGTTGGTGTTTCAGGGTTGCAGGAATTTTTGACTCGGGTGGAACTCGGGGAAAATGGGAAATAACTCGGAGCAAGAGGAGTTTTGACTCGGAGTAAATCAGGGAGTTCTGTGTGTATGTGCAGGCTTTTTAATAACAGAGCTGTTCTGTTGTTTTTTTTTAAAATTTGAGAGTTAAGTTTAAATTTAAACTAAATGTTAGCTTAGGATTTAAATTTGAATCTGAAGATGAATTCAAAATATTTGAATTCAGATGTTGAAATAATTTAATTGCAGGATTCAAATTTGGTTTTAAAATATAAAAAAATAAAAGAAGAGGAACAGGGAATTGTTTCCAGTTTTAAAATTTGATTTCAAACTTAAAATGTCAACTTGGATTTTAAACTGAATTCAATGATGAATTTAAATAAGTTTAAATTTTGTTCTTTGAAATTATTTAAGTTCTGGAAAAAAATTCAAAGTTTAAGTTTTTAAATAAACAGAAAACTGTTTTCTGTTTTAAATAAAAGGTAAGTTTAAATTTTTAAGTGGAGATTTAAAACTGAGTTTAGTTTGAAATTTGGATATGAATTCAAATTTAATTTGTCAGATATTTGAAAACATTTATGTTTTTAAATTCAAATTTGATTTTAAACTCTCAAGTGTAAATGCATTGTTGTTTTGCATATTGAATTGAAAAGTTAAGTATTTAATTTAGGAATTCAAAATGAATCCAAAACTGAGTTTTTAAATCTGAATTTAAAATTTAAACTTCAGTTTTTAAATAAAGATTTAAATTTAAATTGTTTCAAATGACCTACATTTGAATTGAAAGTGTAAATTGTAGAAAGAGTTTAAACAAAATTGAGAATGGAAGTTATATTTTAATTTTGAAATTTAAAGATGTTTTTAAATTGATTTGAATTTGATTTGAATTGAAATTTAAATTCTTTTTAAACTTATCAATTAATTAGATGTTTCTTGTAAACATATAAGATTTAGTTGTATTTTAAATAAATTTGGATCTTAAGTTTAAAAGAAATGTTAAATTGAATTTAATGTAAACTTAAAAACATTTTGTTTTTAAATGCTTGATTAATAGGAATGTTTTATCTAAAAGATAAATAAAAGTTTAATGATTGGAATCATTTGATTATTAAGGTAATTAGGATGAATGTTAATTATTTAATTTATTAATAATGTGGATGTTTAATTAAATAATTAATGATTTTTAATTGAACTTGAGATTAATTAATTAAGTTTAATTAATCTATGATTAAGGGTGGTTAATTAAATTTTAATTTATGATTAAGATTTATTTAATCAAGTGATTAATGATTAATTAAGACTTTAATTAACACTTAGTTAATTAATAATTAGAGATTAAATTAAATAGTAATTAAATATTAATTACTTAATAACTAATGGTGATTAATTTAAGTTAATCTCTTAATTAAGTAATTAAGAAATGTTAATGAAGTCATTAACAGTTAATTAATGTGATTAAATTTTAATAATTAATTAGATTAATTAATTAATAATCAATTGTTTAGGTTTAATTACTTAATGAAAGTAATTAGTGAATTAATTACTTAATGTAATTAATTAAGGTTAATGTGATTTGTTTAGATTAATTAATTAAGTTTAATTGGTTTAAACATTTATGGATGGTTTGATAATTATTTATGTAATTAATAAATTTGTAATTACTTAAGGAAGTAATTAATTAATAATTACAGGATGTAATTAAAGATATAAAAGTAATTTGGATTTAAATTACTTTGAAATTAATCAAGGGGATTAATTTAGATAATTAATTAAGAATAATTAATTTATGGGTTGAGTAATTAATGTAGTTAATTACTGAATGGTTATTAATCAAGGGTGATTAATATATATGTATGGTTTGATATTAGATTAATTACTTATGTAATTAATTAATTGTAGATAGAAATCATTAATGAATTAATTAATGATGTGATTTGGAATGGATTAATTAAATCAATACTTAATGAATGTTTAATGTAATTAATTATTAATCAATTAAGTAATTAACTTGTGTAATCAACTTATAAGCTAATTACTTATTGTAATTAGAGATAGTTAATCAGTAAGGATTAATTGAAATAAATATTGAGATGATTATTTATAAATTGATTTGAAATCCATAGATGATTAAGTTAAACAGGATTTTGATGATGAAGTGATTAATTTAATTCATTTTAAATAGATTAGAGATTGAGTAATTAATTTAATTCATTTTAAATTAATTATAGAAGGTGTGATCATTAGATCATTTGCTTATGTTTGATGATTGGTATTGGTTGAATGATATTGGTTGATTTGTTTGGATTGTAATCTCAGTTATGAGATGAGTAGTGATTGTGATATGGATGCATTGGCTGCTTTTGGATGATAATATGGATTATCTGATTTGATATGAATTATCTGTTGATAATGATAAGATTGATTATCTATTGTGTTGTGAATTATCTATCTGTGTATATTTAGATAATGAATTGAATTGTTTTAAACTTAAAACAACTTGGACATAAAAGACACGCTTTGGATTTCGATGAGACCGGGATCGGGTTTCCATATTTGGACATCCGAAAACCACATCGATTCCAATTAACGTTAGGTCGTTATCCAAGTGGAGCGAGTGAAGACTCGAGGCGTAAGGGCTATACGTCAAGTATAACTCTGTGGGTGATTCCGTAATGAGTTTGACGGAATAGATCTTATAGGTTCGAGACGGTGATATAGAGTGCAAGGGTTATTGTCGTTAACTCTGAGGGTGATTCCAATACGAGTGTAACGAGATAATGCCTTCGGTTTCGTTCGAACCCGGAACGAACTTGTATGGATTGAATGCTTTCAGAACATCGTCAGGTGGACGATGAGCATTCTAAGAGATGTGTTCTCTAAAGGTAATCGTAACCTCAAGCCTCATCAACCGGGAATGGCTAAAACAGGGGAGGTGCAGCAAAGCTTCGTGGGTAGCCTCCACTGGAGAGCAAGATTTATCCCTGTCTAGAGGTCCCTTTATATTTCGGCTGTGTGGGCGGTTGGAACCTAGGCCAACTGCGGGGTTGTCTTGTTCGGAACTATTCAGTAAGGAATGGGTCCGGCTTTGTGTTGCAGGGGATGAAGGGAGTAATCCTCGGTATGGTGATCTAGGCCACGTACTGTGACGGGCGGTACCCCAGTAGCCCTGCCATTGTATGGAATCCAAAATCCAATAAGTGCCGTACGTATTAGTTGTGCCCAACTATGTTGGAATGTGAGATGTAAGCATTTCAGCTATTTCTGTATTTTATTTGAAAACTCTAGACACTATTATAATATCATCGGATTTTCTATCAAATGTTTTGGTTAGCGTAAGGTAAAAACTTTTCCATGTTTATGTGTGGGAAGTCTTACGTGATACCTTTCTTTTCAAAAGGTTTTGAAAATTAAGCAACTTTAACCTGTTACTCACACCAGACCCATGTCTGACCCGGAGTTATTTCTGTTTTTCTTTAACTCTTGGGTACTCAAATTTTTATGAGTAGTCAAGGGAATTCAGGTTAGGATTCAGGTTTGCTTTGACGATTTGTGGAGGAGCATATGGAGCAGGAGGCTTCTGCGTATAGTTATTTAGTTCCGCTGTGTTTGGTATCTCTGAGTCTTGTGTTTGTATTGAGTTGTAATAACTAGACAGGTATTTATAACTGTATAGTATGTGTTGAATATGTCTGTGTACTCTGATATTTGATGTATACTATGTTATACTTTGTTATAAATATAATTTATTCGTTCCGCTGTTGAGATTCTTGTGTTGTTTCTTCTTTCTCTTCTTTCTTTTCCCTTTTCTATCCCTTTCTTTCTTAAAAATGATGCGATTTTCCGGGAGTGGAAAGTCGGGTCGTTTCACTATGCATGGAAAAGTACAAGTATAATTTCCATTTCCAATAGTATAAAATAAACTAAAACAAAAGAAACGAATGCTAAAACCATGAATGCTTTCAAGTTCTGGTTTTATAAATATTCTTCAATTATCTCCGTCTTTTCGGACGTTGCTTCAGGTTTAGTTTATGCTTGTAACGGTACTACCAAATCTACTTCCATGGGTACAACTATAAATGCATGACGTGGTGATTAAATGCAGGCCCACCTGGCATGCACATATACTCGTAAATTATTATATTTACATTCAATTTACAATATATAGACATATTTACATTAGTGTTTAAGTATATCTACTACATTTATTTATTTTTTATTTAGTCTACCTTTTATATATCTATATATCTACACGTGTATATTTTAATTTAGGTACATATATAAATAAACTAGACACTTACTTACAGAGCACCAAAATCATATACAAATGCACATATCATTCCTCTAACAATCAGTATCCATCAATAATGCATCCAATCAAACTAAACAAGTTATTAAACTAGTGAACATGAATATTAAAATGATATATACATTGCGTGAGTGATAAACTCACTGTACCAAGTGAAGATTTACGACCATTTTCTACATCTCTGATTTTTTTTTTCCTTCAGAATGCTTGCATACCAAAATGAAAATTGCCTGCTAGCATCACACCATCCCTTTGCTAGTATCTTATCATACATCACGGACCATACACCAACAATCGTGAAGGAGAGTTTGCTCCTAGGTTGAACTCGATGGCCACAAGAAAAAAACATGCGCCTCCAAACCTGCCATGTCGATCACGATGCCAATCTTCTTGTCACGGCTAAACAAAATCATGTGCTACCTCTTCCCTGATGCCATCAGCCGCCAGCACCTTCACCAAAGCACATGATAGCTCTAAATTATGTCTCTTTCCTCATGCCTACGGCCCAGTCGACATCCCCAATCACGCGTCTCTGCAGTTGCAACTACGCAACAAGGTCAAACTCGCCAGACATCATTGACGATAGCTAAGCGACATTGTAACAACCCATAATTTCAGTCATTAAATTTAAAATATTTAATTGAATTAAATACTCAAAAGTTAATTTTATAAGTTAAATAACTTATATTTCATATATAGCGATTTACTAAATAATAATTTGTTAAATTTATTATTTGAAATTGTTTAAACAATTGATCTTGAATTCAATATGAACAAAAAATGATATAAATAGTTGATTTAAATTCTATTTGAATAAGAAGAAAGATTGTAAACTTTTAAATTTGAATTAAAAGTGATTAAACTAATTTTTGGAAATAACTCGATCTTATTAACATATAAAAATGGCCTTCTCGGGCACTATTTCGAATTTCGACGAAACCAGTTTTATTTGGTCATTCGAGTTTGAAACGCGTAGAATTTATTAAAGGAATTTAATTTATTATAATTTTATTTTGAAAAACTATCTTCTTTTTACGATGGAATTGTCTTTTGATATATATATATATATATAAATATATACATATATGTATATATATATATCATTATGTTTGGAATTGAGGTATAACATATAGAACGTCAGGTGGCTGCTTTGTTTGTAGTTCAAAATTTTAAAGTGTGGATAATTTTTTGAAAATTTGCTATAAAAGGCCTTAATTTCTTTCATTTGCAAACCCTAAAACTAACTCAGCCACCATTAAAAAAACAAGTCAATGGCCTACTTCTCTCGTTGCAATCGAAGCAAAATTAGTCAAAAACTTCAACATGAAAGTTATTGCTCTCATCTCCATGAACCAATCCATACCAACCCCTCATCCAAATGAGGTGCGTGGCGACCAAGGGGCCACGTCTGAGGAGCAGCACATGTTTTTTTTTGGGTTTTGTGCAAATGGCGCGCGCGTGGCGCGCGACAAACGGCGGCACTAGTGCAACTGGTTGTGGCATCAACCTTGGTGATTGCGCGATCGATCGCATAAAAAAATAGAAAATAAAAGGAAACGTCGCCTATACATATGCATGCGAGAGGGAAGAAGTGAAAAGGCGATTAAGGATTTGAAAATTCAATTAACTTATGTTAATTTTAGAATTAATTTTTCAAACAATCGTTAATTCACAACTTGTTCATACGAGGTTGATTTTGAGCGCTTTGAAGTTTGATTGGATGGATCGGAGCTAGTAGGAATTTTAGGTTAAATTGAATGACCATTCGATTTTAATTCAAACCAAAGTGCGATTTCTAGAATTTTAATGAATGAACTCACCTCTCTAGGCTGCTTATATTTTGTATAAGTGGGAATAATTTTATATATGATGTTTGTTGTTTGTTTTGATGATTTAATATATTTATTAGTTGGTTTAGATATATTCTCACCTATTGGAGTGGATGAGACTCTATTACGTTTCCATGTAAGAGCGGATGTCCCTTTGTATATGAACTCGCTTCAAGGTGGTTGATTTATATTTTTATGATTATATTCTATATGTGATGCGGGGGCTGGTTGGAGGGATCCAATAGGATTCCTCACCTTTATTGATTTTACTTTTCATATGTATGGTGTTATATGATGTTTGGATGCCATATTATTGATTGTGATATAAATTGACTTATTTAGTGCTATAGTAGCACTGGATCTTATGTTTGGTATTTTGGAATACAAAAATAATGACTATGAATCAGAATTAATTTTTAAAATGATTTTGCAATTTTATGTGTGTAACAACCCGGATATTTTAACGATTTTAATTAATTTAATTAACCGGTTTTGTGTGAAATTTAAAAAAAAAATAACGATAAAATTTTGAAATATAAATTTTATATTTGGAATGCGTCTAGTTGAATATAGCAACTGGTAAATTTTCGTCCGAAAATATGAAAGTTTATTTCGTGCGTAAATTTACTTCAACCTAATCAGTTAAAAAGCGATGAAAATAAAACGTTTTCGGAACCTAAATATTTTTACATAGAAAAATTCTAAACCATCTTCTGAGCAAGATGTCAGTTTGTCGTTTTTCCAAATTCGGACGTCATTGGCTCCGTCGACCTTATTCTTCTGCGTTTTTCTTGCATTTTCATAGTAGAAAAATTTGAATTTTTATAATTCAACCGTATCATTGATATCTGTATACCGTTTTGATCATTTTGTCTTGCTGATCTCTATAGTATATTCGATTCTGTGTTTTGATGTCCGGAGCACGGCGGAGTCTATAAAAACGGATAATTGTATCGGTAACTGTTTGAGCTCTTTCGTGTTCATGACTATTCAAACATCTAACGTGTGATACCAATAGCCAATTGTCATCATTATTTTCCGGGAATCTCGGTTATGACATTTATTTTTTTAGGAAATTTAACCGGACCTTGATTTTTGTATTTCAATTTAGTAAAAAGACAGTCCATTCATTTGCTTTGGGAGAAGGTACTACGTTCCGTTGTTCATCTTTCAGTTTCCTTCTCTTCTTTTCACATCCTTCCTCCTCCACTTCTCTCAGCTCTCTCTCAAAATTTCTCTGTGTAAGGAATGAATATATATCAGTTCCATATGATTTGCATGTGCATGCACAGCTTCTTTTGCCTTCCACACAAACACGCAACAGCCATGGATCCTCCCATTTTCCATGCCGCCGCTCACTGTCCCCTGTATCACCTCCTCCTACTCACCGTGCATCCACCTCCCGATCCAACAACTCGCACCCACTTACCCACGTCACCGCCTCCCCTAGCCTCGGCCTTGAACCCATCCCACTATCCCTGTTTGCTCCAAAGCCTTCCATCTCGCCTCCACCATAGCATGGCTGCACCTATCAATGCCGTCTACCACCTCACCTAGCACAACAGTCTCCACCACCAAGCACCGAAGCACCCACATCACCCGAGCTTTGCAATAGCCACCGATCTTCCCTCCTCTGGCCACCTACCTAAGCACCATCACGTGGTACAACAGCCCGTGGCAGCAGCCGTTGTGCCTTCCCTCCTCGAACCGATCTTGCTCGCCACCCACTACCACTTCAAGCCGAGCCACTGTTCCATCTTCATCCCAAATTCCAACACTTCTCCTTCCCGTCCCGCGTCGTTCGGCCTCCTCTTTTCTCTTCTGTTGCTTTTAGAAAGGTGAGTTATAAGCTTTCTTTTGTTTTATTTACTCACAGTTAGATATACTTTAATTACAATGTATGTTGTTTTAAAGTATAACTTGTACGTAAAGTTGTGCATATTTTGGGATCTCTTGTTTTATGTTTCTTACTTCCAGTTTTACATACATAGCATAGTATATATAAGAGGGTCCAAATAATGAAAGTATAACGTGTGTATATACGTGTAAGTTTGTATATATGATTTTATTTACATTGCAAAGTTATATTAATATTTGCGAAACTATATATTATATAATAAACTTACATGTATATACTCATTTTCGCATGGACTGTTGTATTCATATTATAGTTATAATATGTTGATATATATATTAAGCATATGTGATGATATATATGACAGTGAAATAAGGATTGCATATATTTTTCTTTAACTTTTGCAAGTAATTATGTATTTTTTCCAGTTTACAATGTATATATGTTAGCTTATATATAAATATTACAGTTAGTTATATATGGTTTGTGTAAGTTATAAAAAATGGTTTGTATATAGTCTGTATCCTGCATACATATATTTATATCTATGTAAATCAATGTTTTGAAAAGTATTGCTTGTATTGCTTTGGTTACTGTATCTATATATGTTGTATGCATATATTATATTATATTTTCTTAGTCTAATACATAAAAGAGTGGTAAGTATATGTAAATAGATATAGCTTATAGTATAAATTTACAGATACGGTAAGTATATATTTGCAAAGTTGATGTTTTGAGAATATCAAATGTGGATTTTGAATCAAAGAAAATTTGGTTCTACAGTTTTTATTTTTCAGTCGATTTATACTATGTATACCATAAACTTGAATTTCATATATATATATATATATGTATGTATATATATATGTATATATATATATATGTATGTATATGTATATATATATATATGTATGTATATGTATATTAAATTGTCTTAAATTTTCAATATGTAAATAAGCATGAATGTTATGTATAGGTTTATATATGGTCTGTAGTTTATATTTTGGATCTAGTTATTTGCATATATGGTTTATATATAAGTTATTAAAGCTGTTGGTATACATAAATGTTATGTAGGCATGGGTCTTAAATATAATACATAAGCACTGATTTTTCCTGAGATGGGTACTTGTAGCATTTTATACAATGTATATATAGAGATGGATGTTTATACAGTTTATAATTTATAAATTTTACATAGTACAAAGGTTTATGTATGAATTTTAAATTTAAAACAATGATTTTGATTTAATTTAATATGTGCTAAAATGTAGAATATGACTTTATATAAAAAGAAAATTATAATGATATATATATAAGTCCACTGTACCAATTATATTCATCAATCCAGTCTGATTTATTTCGCCGACTCCTTCTTATTAGCTTTGTGTTAAATTCGCATTCGATCGTGCTTCGTTTTGGAATTCATGCTTGGGTCATAACTATTCTCATTGTCGAGCATCTCTAACCTCGAAAGGTGAGCAATCACTGACGATTAATATTCTTTTATTTATTAAATGTGATTTCAATTGAAACGACAATTGAAATATGCTGCTGTTAGTTGTTTACACTGTTATTTATGTTATTACCTGTATCAGTTTACCTCTGACATCTAACACCATTATCTGTTAATTATACGATGATAATCCAGTTGGTTGATGATTGATTGTTTGTTTGTTGTTTATATTGGATGTAAATTGAAATGTATAAAGTGATAAATATTATGCAATTGAATTTGACGTAGGATAATTAAAATTTGAATCGACATATATGTTGAATTTGATTAGTTAAATATGACCTCTTTTAATTGTTAAATTAATTAACATGTAGAATAGTGATAATCACACTTTGAACTATTGAACGTATAATGGATTAATTGTTGTAGTGTAAAATTGAAATCGAATGACAAGTGAAGAACCGTATGAATAATTAGTGTAATAATCTTTAATCTACATGAAATGATAGTGTAGATTCTAGGAATAATTATATTAATTCGCACAAACAACTATGTGAATTAATACGATTATTTCGGGATTATTTGTACTAATTATTGGATTGTTATTGATTGTTGTTATTGCTTGTTTATTTACTTTGACATCATCCCTGTTATCACACTGCAAGTTCCCTTTTGCTATGTTATGATTTGTGAATTGAATTGGAATCGGGTTGAAATGATAAATACCCAAATGAATTTGACCTAGGATAGAGAATTAAATAAATCCGATTGGTCAATAATTGATTTAAAAATAAAATAATGATTTTATTCGAGTAAAGAATAAGTTTTGAAATGAAGTTGGAAATTTAATATTTGAAAGAAAATGTAAAGATTGAAATCCGAAACGAATATTAATGTAGTAATTGATGAAAGAATGTTGTTTGAAATTTAATTATTTAATAATTAAATTTGGAATTATTAATAAATAATTTGGAATTAGTAATAATTGAGTTTTGAAATTATTAAGTTTGAAATCATTTAATAATTAAATTTGAAATTGTAATTAAGTTTGAAATTATAATTAAGTTTGAAATTATTAAGTTTGAATTCATAATTAAGTGTAAATGATTTGATAATTAAGTTTGAATTGATAATTAAGTTTGTAATTATTAATTTTTGAAATTATTAATAATTAAGATTGATATTATTTAATAATTGAATAAGACTGAATTATTTGATAATTGAATAAAAATTGAATTCTTTGATAAGAGAAATTGAACCTTTGAATAAGTGGACTTGAACTTCGTTAATAAATTGAGTTCTTTATTTATTAAAGTTTTGGAAAAAAATTATTTAAGTAAGTTAAAAAGTGAAATTGGAACCTCTCGATTATGTGAAATTTAGTTCTTTATTAATTGAGTTTGAAATTTGTAACGAAGTCAATAAATGAGTGAAAATTGAATTTCTTTAATAAGAAATAAAATGTGATTTATTGAAATGAATGGGATTTATTGAAATTAACGTAAGACTTGTAATTTAAAGAATTGATTTGACGAATTTAATTTAATTCCACTTGTAAGTTTTGATATAATAAAGTTGAACGCAAGTAATTGATATGATTAATTGGAAATTAAATGAAAATTATTTTGAATGATAAAATTAACTTAAGGAATATTGAATGAAATCGATCAATGAATCTAAATTAAATTGAAGGTTAAATTAAATTAATTAAAATGAATTCGGAATGAGACTTATATGCGAACTTGAATCAATACTGAATTGTTTTAATAAAAAATTGAAATCGAATTATAAGATTTTGAAATAGTAATTTGGAAATTTGAATGTAAATTATGGAAATTGTTTTAGAAAGGCCAAATGAAATGTTGATTTGTAAATTCTAATTGGAATTGAAATTGATTTGGTTTTGAAATATATTAAACGACCAATCGGCGTAATAATTACGAAAGTTATTAAAGAGACCGGAATCGGTTATGGATATACTCTCTGTCTAAACCGAAAACCACTTTAATAACTATATGCGGAGTGATGATCCAGAATGAAGTGGTTGGAATGATGTACGTGATGACTGAAGAAAGAGAACGATAATGGATAGCCTTGACACTTGTGTCAAATTGGAAATGACTTAAATCAGGAGCCGTGCCGGGCCAAATGGGGTTAGCCACCTCGAGCGGACACACTTCTTCGTAACTACTACTCATTACTTGTGATTGATTGGTGCACCCTCGGAATTTCAGGAGTTTGTTTCGCGGTGTTGCGATCGCTGCGGCGATGCGTTCTCACCAGTCCGGATCAGGCGAATGGTAGTTTCACTACCTTGGGTATTGCCTCATGTGCCTTGTCATACTTGTATCCCGATATACGCGACCACTACGAATTTGTTTTGTGTTATACCTATGGGGTACTCCCTGATATCCCACCAGTTTACGGTGGAGTTTACAGTGCTGTATAGACTATGACATTTATAAAATGTGTTAAGGGGGATAATGGTAACGCCTTAACACTATTTTGATACTTTATATTACTGATAGACATTATCTACTTAGCGTACATTACTACCTAGTAGATAGTTTAACGGATCCTTAAGGATGGTTATTCCAACATCTTTTGAGTTACTTGTATTTCGATTGCTATTTCACTTGAGTTAGATTTATTGATATAAGAATATTAATCCTGACTCCAGTGTTTTGTGTTTTTCTTTACGCTGGGGTCAGACTGAGTGGTTGATCAGCTTTCGAGACTCACCTTTAGAGTTGGAGCTTGCTTGAAGATTAAGCCATCTATTCTGCTTCCAGTATTCGATAATTCCAGTGATGTATTCTGATTTGTACCTGTTGTATCATGTTACTCTTCTGTTGTAAACTCCGATGTATCTTATATATTTATATAGTAGCTTCATGAACTACTATCTCTTTTACTTCCGCTGCATACTATTACTCTGTGTCTGTGATTCTGCGATTATTTATTTACTGTATATCTGAGTTTTGCCAAATTTAAATTAACAAATCGGTATTTTGAATTATCCAAATCCGACATGTGCGGATGCGAATAGTCCAAAATAGCGGGTCGTTACAATGTGTTTCAACAATTTTCCATATTATTAAAAGAAAGAATTTATTTTTAAATAAATAAAAGTATGATTTTTAGCATTCTCAATTTACTATTTTGTAAAGTGTTTTCAAATAGAGATCTAGAATAACTTAGATAAAGGATTTATATACATATATTTTACAAATAAAGTAATGGATTTTGAATGGTATTTTACGAAATATTAAATTGATTTGAAATCAATATTATGCAAATGGATTTTTCTAAATAAATTAGCATATCAGAGAAAAAAGATGTATAAATGGATTTTATAAATAAATGAGATTTAGAACTAAATGGATCTATATAGAATTTTAAAACAAAGGAATTTTATAAATAGAAGTTTTATAAAATAAAATTGAAATTTATAAACATAGTTTATAAATATAGAAATGATTTATGTTGAAATTTAGGTATGGTGTTAGTCAACTTAAAAGTAGTTTATGTTTTAAAAGGAATGTTGAAAGTAATATTTTAATGGGGTTACTGGTTTTAGAAGTAATTTATCTTTTGGAAGTAAAGCTTGGAAATATAATAATTACTAATGGAATTTAATAGTTTGAAAATGATTTTAAAATGTGATAAGTATGTAAAACATAGATTTCAATATATATTGTTGTAATTGACGTTTTTGTGGAACTATGAAAGGCATGGACTATAACACTATTGTTATAGTGAATGATGTCCAGAAGGGAATTTTTTGTATAGTATACAAGATTTATATGTATATAATAAATCGAATCCCTATACTAGTGTTTCGGATTGTCGTAATGATGTTTTACGCAATATTTTTTAACCAAAAAAGTGCATTTTGAAGAATACTTTCCATAAGATTTGCATACGCACTTATTTTCGTTTACCGTCTATGGAAATATTTTTCTAGGTGTTGAAAATGAAATGATTTATGAATATGCTTATACCATTGATATAAGTATATGAGAATGTTTACCAAATATCAAAAATTTGAAATGGTTTTATGAATATATCTTTTTAAAAGATAATTTGAAGTAAATATTGGGAAAATGATTCAAGCAATAAGATACTTATTAAATGGGCATAGTGATTGCTTATGGTGCTAAATTTTGTTGTTGCTTTGATACTTAAAAAACTAATAACCAAATTTAGCCTCTTTATCGTTGTTGATCTGGAAAGAGCAAGATCGGTTTAACCAAAAACCATTTCTGACCAACGTATACGCATTCGAATGTACAGATGTTGGAAGACATTAATATTTGGTATTTTCGTAATAAAGGACTTCTTGTGATCATTTGGGGATAAACTCCTAATATATATATATATGTATGTACGTATGTATGTATGTATATGCTAATAAAGAAAATTCGTTGAACTAATTTACTCGGTGTCTTTTTGAAATTTCAAAAATGCCCTTGCTTTCCGTTTACATATTTGTGCTCAAACAAAATATCAATGTATAAAATAACACAAATAGCCCGTGTGCGAAGCATGGGCCCATACTAGTATATACAGTAGCAGTAGTCTCTTCGCTATGAAACATCCAATGCAAGGACTAATCGCTATTAATCCTGGGGGTGATTCCCGACAGGATGTGGTAGAAGGAGTGCCTTCGAGTTGTTCTATTTCTAGACAATATGTATGGACGAATATCCGACGTTGCATTTTAAAATCACATTGATTTATCTCTACAAATGTATCATTTTCTTGGGGGTGGAGAAGGCAACTTCTCTTAGTTTAACACCTTTTCTTGAGACGTACGAGCTTAGGAGTTATACGTTTGTAGAAATCGGTTGTATGATTATGGAATGGCAATTTTGCATTCATAGAGGAAAGTGATATATGCTATGTGAAGGATAATCATTACCTTATGCCTCAAACCCATAAATGGCCGAAACAAGGTAGATAAGGCAAGGCTATGTGGTTTGCAACCATTAGGATAAGATTATCCCTTACTATATATATTTATTCCCGCTATGACGTTAGGATTTTAAATTATTGTGGCGTATGCAAATAGGGCCCTCAGATATGTCGGTAACGACCAGGATGATGACATATTTGATGCTATCTAGTTAGAGGTAGGCCGGTCTTGTGTTGGTAGAGACCATTAGTTGGGCATCAATACTTTCCTGTAGAGATGTTCTGCCTAAAGCTAGTCCCTTCACCTAGATATTTGTTGGAAATCCATTCTCTACTATGTGCTTACCTTTTTGTTTTCCATTGGACAAATGATTGCATTTTTTTACCATTTTAATTTTTTTAGGTCTAATTGATTTTTGATCCCGTTTAAAAGTTATTTAAATATAATCTTTTTTATTTAATTTATTAATTTAATTAAATAATATAATTAGTTTGAATTTAAATTTAAATTTGAATTCGAGTATATCTAGATAAATTCATTTGCACAGTGCATGTGCAACATATAAATAATGTACATGATTACCATGTATGTATATAAGCATCGGGACTTACGTCGTGATATACACATTTGTCCCTTTATACACACCTATGTTGTTCAAAATTTATTTTGAAAATTATAATTGTATATACACTGTACACATAGTAATAATAATTGTAAATTTTTATTTAAATGGTTTTGACAGTTTAAATGTTTTGAATTTTGTCAATTTATATAAATTATTTAATTTACATTTTCACATATAACAATCTAGCAGATGTTGGCAGGTTGAAGACAAGAGGGGATCAGTAGCAATGTTGTTGGAAAATAAAGGTCGGAAATTGCACCTTTTTTGTAGTGAGAGTTGAATGGTTCTATATACAATTTTGACACAATTATAATGAAATAAACATGCAACTCCATAATTATAGGGATAGCACCATACTCGAAATTTTAGTTAAACAACAAAAGCATACGGTTCAACTAAAGTAAACTAAAACATGAATCATCATAGCATCTGTAATTATATCAGAAGCATTTTCATGCTGGAAACATGACTAAAGCAAACACTTTTATTAAAATAAATCTATATCGATGATTTCAAGAAATATATTTTAATATGCGGTCTAATTCAATTTTTAACAACAGTAAGGTAGTAAATTTGCCTTAGAGTTCTGAATGATTTCCCGAACTAACCTTTGGAAGGGAAGCTTTCGAATAAGGAAATCGGTGCTCTTTTGATGCTTACGAATTTCATGAAGAGCAATAATTCAAGGGTCTGAAGCGGTGAGGCTTCGTCACTCCTCTTGTTGTTGGTAATGACTTCCTTTAACCTGCAATTGGTTTATACATCAATGTACAATTCCATAATTTTTTTTACCGTCGTTACAACTAAACTAAATCAAATGAACAAAATGAAAGTATCTCATAGCTTGGTTGCTAATTGCAAGATAGGAGCCTTGCTTCCAGTGGACTTGTAGGTAGTTTGCTTTGTACGTGCCATTTATCCTTGTATATACAATAATATACAATCTTATCTTAATTGTCATATAATGCATAAAGCGTAATGATTACTTCATAAGGCATGATTATATTTAATATTAAGTTTTTATACATCAGATCCGATTTCAAATTCCAAGGACCTTATAGAAGTTTTAACAAATGGATAATTGACACAGACAGAAATTATTCATCCTTTGACAATAAAACCAATGGCTTTATTATCATTGGATGAAGAAATAATTAGATCATTTACAGCAAAATAAGAAACCTACTTAAGAAAACAAGTTTCCTGATATATTAATAAAAGGCACATTATATTGGGTATTATGATTTTGATATGTTTTACTTTATTAATATATGTTCAACCATGTGTTTACTTTGTACATGAAACTTAGTAAACGGTAAGCCATGTACATACAAAACGCCTATTTGACACATAGTAATAATATATAATATTCCAAAATAATATTTTGGTTTCCAATAAATACATAATAGTATAAGAGAAATAAGATGAAAAAGAATAGAACCTTCTAGTTTGCCGTGATGGCGGGTATGGATTACTTATAAGTTAGTAATGCTTAGGTATAGATTACGATTAATTTCTTTTATGTTTTCAATGGATCAACTTTTTGTTTATTTCTGCTACTCCAAGAAGACTACAATGGAGAATTTTTGAAAGTGGCCAAAAGTCGATCGTTGAGTTAGAGGTTGAAGCTAAAAAATAGACTAGTTTTAAAAAAATCTTTGAAGAAACTTTACAAAGAGAAAGGGATGATGCAATACTGTCTATTTGAAATATGAAAAAAGAAAGAATTATGTCTTGTCTTGGAAAAAGAAACCATCACTCTCTACGCATATGTGTGTGTATTACTTAAACTTAGATACGAATCATGCTTACTAAACATTCCAAATTAAGGAAGCAAAACTAAAGTTCTCTTGCGAAAAGATTATATCTAAGAAATATTGAGATAAAAAAATCATTGGTGGTTGCCAAAAAAATTCAGATTAAGGGCTTCATTCCTCAAAATTTCCCTCCTCCACCAAATCTCAACCTCTTTTCGTAACCAGCCCTAGAGAAAATCCTCCAATCATCAATAATGAGGGATTCTAGGTCATGAACCATCGAAAAAACCCTACTACCATGACCACCTCAAAAAAATCGATGAAGGGCTAAGAACTCAACCATATCATTATAGGAAAAGTGCATTATCCATTTCAAGATTAGGCAACATGGTTCATATTGTTTCAAGATCAGGGAATATATTTTAGCTGCAGGCCAAAGATAGTAATTCAATGAAAAAGACATCTTGTTGGATTGGAATGATCAAGAATGGTGGCTGTAATTCAGAATTCGACCTTGTTATGTTGCCCCAATCACCATAAACGGTAAAAGGTAGTGGTGGTGATAGAGGGGGTTGGCAAAAGGAAAGAAATTAAATGGAAAAATTCTATTATTGCCTATGTTTTTGGCAACCGCCCATTTTATCGTCATTTCCATACATTTGTTTCTAGAACTTGGAATCCTTCATGTAATTTTGAGATCTATGCTAGAAACAATTAGGTTTTTCATCATTAAATTTGCAGATTATTGATTTTGACAGAGCTATTGATGAAAGTCCATATTTTATCAATGGAAAACATATTATCTTGAAAAATATGGACAAATAAAGTAAATCTTGACAAAGATTTGTTATCAACACTTCCAAATATGGATTAGGCTTCTTGAATTAAGATTGAAGCTATAAGATAAAGAATCTTTTTGTGCAATTGCAAGTGCAGTGGACATGTATTGAAGCTTGATGAACAAACCACAAAATAAACACGCTTTAGTTATGCAAGAATCTTAGTAGAAATTAAAACAGATGCTAAACTACTGAATGAATCATATATGTCAATGCATAGTGGGAAAATCTAATGTAAATAATTGAAAATGAATGGATTCCTCTTAGATGCAAAACATGTTCTTACTTCTGTCTCAATCTTGAAAACTGCCATACTACAAAAGTGTGGAAAGAAAAATCATGCGTGGACAAAACAATTCAAACCATTGAAAATGAAGAATATAATGCAAACTTGGAAAATATGGGCGTCGATATAGGTTTAGAAGCAACTATTGATGTAAAAATGAAAATATACTACAAAAGTTGGACCAAAATGAAAATTTCGAGGCATCTGTTGACACGAATGTGACTTATATCTCAACGCTTCAAAAAATTATGTAATTTTGACCATAAATTTACCGAAACATAAATGAAATTGTCGAAAATGTGGATTTAGTTCCAGAAACACAAATGAGACATGGTATCACAAATGTAGTTACATATAATGATACTTTTGAGAATTATATTACAATTAGAAAAAACTATAGTAAGGACTCATAGCAGGTTCAAATTTAGGAAGACTGCAATACCACAACTTCAAAAGAAAATAGCTTACCAAATGGGGATGTAGACCAAGGAGTATTAATACAAGCACCCATAGAATGCTAATTTTTCAAGTAGAGATGCAATACAAATGCAAGAATCAACTGTCCAAATGCAAGAAGTAGACGAGCAAATACATACAAATGGGGTTATATCAAACGTGTTATTAAGTGCCCTCCCATAAGGATAACTCAAGCTTACATTAAGGCATTTAACTAATGAATTAGAAATACAATGAAAATATAATAGAAGAGGCTTAGATTTAGGAAATACCACCCAAAAAAGTCACCACTCCTAGATCTACCACCTCCAAATCCTGATAGGCTACTGCTAGATTACCCCTCCTTGGCAAACGAGAGTAAAAGAAAGAAGAATAGAATGAAGAACGTAAATGAAATCATTAGAGTTAATGAAGTGGATA
Organism: Allium cepa; assembly: GCA_030765085.1. Lineage (NCBI taxonomy): Eukaryota > Viridiplantae > Streptophyta > Magnoliopsida > Asparagales > Amaryllidaceae > Allium > Allium cepa. The sequence continues at coordinate 793,535,916 of CM060938.1, read as the reverse complement.
GTATCGAGGTTGGAGAAACTAATAAAGATATATCAAGTGGAATCCAAAATGGAAATAGCAATTTAATGTTAAGATGAAACCTCTTGCAAAAAAGAGCAAAAGGATTGTGAAAGACTATGAAAAATCGATATTCTTTATAATATCCTTTACATATAAGCTTGATAATTTTATTATAATGATGTTTGTTATAGCATGGAATATGGTGGTTTAAATTCCCTAAAAAAACAAATGATAAATTTACTAAAAACTCACAAGCTCGGTATTTTATGAAATATTGGACGCAAATCCAGTAAAAAAAAATTGAAGAGTATTTAGTTAGGATGTTAAAAAATCGGATCATTATAAATAATAATATAATGGGTGGCAATGGGAGAATAATCATTTTATAGAATCTAATTATTTGGGAACTTAAGAAATATTTTATGAATTTACAATACATACACTATATATGTATAAATAAAGGAGGACTTCTAATATAAACTGCCTTTATTTATGCATCTAACAGTAAAAGTGACGGAAATTTACTTTGAAACTATACAATTAAAGCCCTATTAAAACCTTGCTAAATCCCTACTGAAGCGCGTAACATTTTTTAACTGCTATGCTTTTAAATTTAGTGCTATTAAACATTAAATTAAGGCTATCAATGGGTACTTGAAAAATTCGATATCCGTTCGAATCCGTATTTGAAAATATAAAAAATATTTGTTATCTGAAAAGTGGATACAGATATCCAAAAAGCTTTTCGAGCAAGGATATGGTTATTGTGGTATCCGTATCCAAAAAATATATGTCCGATTAACTAATGCATACATACATACATACATATATATAATTATATTTAATTAATATATGATTTTACAACTATTTCGTAACCATTGGATGTTACTAGGATGTGGTTTTTTGCTCACTTTTAGTGAAAATGGACAATTTTAGTGTTTAATTCTTGAATATTTTTGGATACGATATGGATATTATTATGAAACCGTGTTTCATCATCACATTTTTTCCTCGATTTTTTATGAACATTTGCATAAAAATTATTCTGTCCATCTGAACCTTTTCATCTATACTTCTAAATTTATTGATTACTGCCAGAGTAGATAAATATCCGATGTCCGTCCGTACCCAAAAATTAAGCAGACACGGATATCCGATATCCAAAAATGATTTCGGGTACGAATACGAATACGGCACTATCCATATCCAAGATCATCCGTTGACAGCCCTAGTAAATCTACTAAAAACCGTATGTATTCAGTTGCATCCACTAAACAATGGTTTTTAACATCCTCTTTAACAACATTAACAAAAAAAAGGTTAATTTGACTATTTATCTTTTAAATTAAAAAAAATAAACTTAGGGTAAAGAGCTAAGTTTAATGCCTAAGTCCTCAGTATAAGTTACAAATATACTTTAGTGACCAAGTCAAGAAATCATGATATTCTATTTCTTTTTATGTAAGATGAAAATGAATTTCTTTTTCCTACATCAAATAATGTCAAAATGAGAGTAAATTAACTTTGGAGATTTTATTTTATTTCCAATAATGCTTTTCTAACCTCCACTACTTTCTACTATATTCCCGTTTTACCCCAATTATAACTTTTTGTACCTTTACTCTATATATATGACAAGCAATTTAAATGCATGCCTCTGGAAGCAATTAGAATTATTAAATAGAGATATGAAAAACCTTTGGTTATTACCATGGGACTGTAGTACTGCTCTGCATGCTTTTGAAAAAAGAGGAGGTATTCCTATATCTTTTAAAAAACATGAAATAATCATTAGATTTCTTTTGAAAACATGATTACTAGAGCCTACCATTTTGGATAATAGATTTACTTGGAAATCTGGGAAATATAGGAATATTCACTATAAACTCAATAGAAATTGACAGACCAAAAGTTCCTATTTTAGAATTTTAATTACAATACACTTCCACAAACAAATACTGACCATACTTTAGGGAAATTCTCTTCTGGAAAATAAAAATTGTAAGAAAAAAATTAATTCAGATATATTTATGGATGGACATATAAAAATTCATATCGAGAGTGGAAAACAACAGCCTTACTGTTACTGTACAGGGCACTGCCCTGTACAAATTCCGAAAGTTTCTATAGAAAACAAAAGGCAATTTAAAAACTTGGAATAAAAATACATCTTTAATAGAAATTAATCAAACTAGAGAGAAATGTCAGTGTTTGCAAAATTGTGTAAACAAAGATAGGTCAAACCTTTTTCAAGTTAATAAAAAATTTCAAACTCAGAGTAAGTTAGTCAGTGCTCTTCATGTGCAAGCTATGAATATGAAATAAAAAGAAAAAGTAGAATGACTACCTAATGTAGATGAAGTTAGTAATTTTTTATGTAAGAATGTCCAATATGAAACATAAAAATAATATAGGAAAATTATCTAATGCGAATGGTGTTATAAAAAATGAAGCTTCCATAATTGAAACAGAACCAACAATTATTTTAAAACATTATACAATTCTGAGTCCTACTTTAAAACTTGACCATAATAGTGACGTAAAGTATTTGTAACGACCCGTAATCTTCAATGATTTAAATTTGTTAATTTAATATGATTGTGTAACTAAATATTGGAAAAAAAAATTGGGAATTATATTAATGATATAATAACTAGAATGCAAGGTAAACAATGCTAATTAAAGTTAATAAATTAATGAATTGAATGAAATGCCAATTAATGAAAATAAACTTAAATGTTATGTTTTGCTATAAATTGGACATAAGTGAATAAATAAAATATTGGATTAACCAAGGAAATAATAGATAGTTAATGGAAATTGAATGAAATTAGTATTGTAAAAATCAATGGTAACATTGTCTTGTAAGTAATAAAAGCTTATTAAGGTGACTAAAGGTTAATGGTGGCAAACTATTGTATGTTACCTATCTATGTAGCCTGTTAATTTAAATTGGAAATAAATTTCAATAAATGTAATTAAATTTTATGTTGATGTAAATTAAATTAATGATTGAGAATCATGTTAATTTTATTCATATTATGGCAATTGGTTAAATAAAAAGAATGGAAATCGAGATTTACTAATTTATTTGAATTTAAATAATAGTAATTGGACTTATTGCAAATAAATGAAATTAAATATTTAAATATTATGATAATGGGAAATTAAGATGAAATTTGAGAATATTAGGGTAATTGGATATATACTAATGTTAAATTTATCTATAAGATGATGATTGATTGAATAAAGAGATTGAAAACAAATTGAATTAATTTATTTGAAATCAAAAATATAATTTATTTGAATTTACGTAAATTGAAGGTAAACACTATAAATTTTGCAATAAATCCTTATTTGATTGATGTGGAATTTTTGGTTAATGAATTATAAGTTTATTTGTAATCAGAAGAGATAGAAATGGTAAATAGTTAAATTTGAATTAAAGAAGTGATTAACTAATCTAATATTAAATAGTTTAATTAACCTGAAAGATAGCCATTTCGGCCGTTGACACGGATTTTGATGAAACCAGTTTCATCGAATCCATAACGATGATTTATTATAGGATTTCAAGTTTTGTAACGATCATACTTATCGTTTGATCATACGGGCTCGAAACGCCTAGGAATTAATTAAATTGAAATTAATTGAAATCAATTTGAAATAAGCTGATTTTAGCATAACTTTGTCATACGTTGGAATTTGGACTTGAAACTTCTTCGATTAAGTTTAAAATATTCGAAAACATCTATTTTGATATACGAGTTAACACATTTTCGTTTCGGAGTTGAAGCGGGCTTTTCGGGTCATTTATCATTCATAACCCAAATCGATCGAGCCTATTTATTTTATTTTTATCTATCTATATATATCTTGTTATAAACCCTAGCCACTCCTCATAATTCATTTGTCTATGCATACATCTCCTTCTCAATTTCTCATTCCGATGGCAGACGAAATCTTATTCCCAATTGCAATTTCAAATCAAAAATTCAAAGCCAAAAATTCAAACCCCTCAAATGATATCAAATTATATATCAATCTGAAGCTCTCGATGAGCGCATCTCAGATCTGTAATTCGTTTTCCAATTCGAACCACTGTTTTTCCACAAATTAAAGAGCAATTCTCGGACATTTATTTCGTCGCAATCGACTGCGACTGATCGACGAATCAAGGTTACAGTAGTGAGGAGAGAGCCGAGTGGAGTTCATCGGTGCAAGTGGTTGGTCGATTCAATGGCCAGATCACTGTATTTAAATCGACTAGGGTTTGGCGGCTGTTGTCTCGAACGCGTGGTAGACGTGTGGCCATGTGATGACTTAAAGGTGTGCGGGGCGGTAAGCGATCGCGACACGTCGGAGGGGAGGCTGGCAAGTCACGGCGAACTCGCGGTGACGCGTGGGGCAACGTGGATGCGTGGCGGCACAATTTCCTGTATGCGATAAATTGGGTTCGTGAAATCCTGACGTGGAAATTTTGCTTGATGAGGTTTTGATTTAGTTTATTTGTTTTATTTATTTTAAATTTCAATTTCAATCGTTCTAACTAGCGTAACTTTCTCATACGAGGTCTATTTCACGCGCGGTTGGATCTGTTGGAATCGTAATAAAATTCCAGAGACTTTGACTCAGGTTTGGTCGAATTCTGAGACTGTTTAATTTTGGGTTTAAATTGGATTTAAATTCAATTTAAATTTAAAGGTGAGTGTTTTAACCCACTCACAACTTCTAAAATTTATTATATTTGTTAAATTAATTTATGATGTGATTAAAAATCTATTTACGACTGTTTGGCATATTTTGAATCACCATCTCAGTTAATTTGAATTTATTTGGATTAAATAGTTAATTAATTTATTATTGAATATAAACTTCCAGTAAATGCCTGCTATTTATTATCTGTTCTATATTGATGTTATTGACTGAATTGGATGATGATTGTGATAAATGTTTGACTATTGATATTGGATGAATGGACGTTTTATTTTATACCGTTATAAACTGCAAATTATGAACCGCAAGTTCGTTTTGGATTTTCATTTATTTTAGGATTGCGGTTTGAAATGATATACAACAGTAAAATATTAAATTGCAGAATGATAAATATCCGTATTACTTGACCATAGGATAGAAAATTATATACAGACACCGTGTTCTATATATAAAAATATTTTGAAATGATTTCTATGGTTTTGCAAAGAAATATATGGTTTTATATAAATATTGATTTTAGATATTATATAAATGTTATTTTATTCTTGATTTTAAGCTATGTGTTAATTTGTTTTAATATATAATAAGTCGATAATAAAGTTTAATTTTATTGAAGATAATATGGTTAAGTATTTAAATTATATTTTATGTAGAGTTTGTAATGATTTAAATAAGTTGGAATATAAATTTGAAATTTATTTGAAATTGAATTTATTTAAGAATTAAACTTAAATAAGATTGATTTGAAATTTATTATATTTGAAAATTTTAAAGATATGATTTTATAACTTGATTTTGTTTAATATGATTTAAATTGAATATTTCAAGTTTAAATTAATTGAAGGAACATTTAGTGATTTCGAATTTGGGGTTTATTTAAAAGATGTTGGATTTATTAAGTAAATAATTCAAAAATGAATAATAATGAAGTTAAATTAAGGTATATATGAAGTTATCAAATTTAGTTTTGAAATGGTGGAATATTAAAGCTTTGAAATATATGAAAATTGAAATGGTTTATTTTAGGTTCAAATCTGTATTTGAAATCGATATAAATTGAAATGGTTTATTGAAAACTGAATTGAGTTGATATTTATGACTTGAGATTTGATATAAATTGAATTTTTGGACTCAAGTTGATTTGAATCAATTTGTGGAGTTGAGGAAATTATTTTATTTTATAAAGAAAATTTAAATTTAATTTTTTTTATTATATATACTATTTGAATGTCTAAATTGTTTAAGTGGTGAAAGTTATGGTTTTGAAGCTATGAATTTCAAAGTATTATGTTTTGAAAATGTTATATTTTCAAGTTTTTGGTTTCGAAAGTGTTATAACCTTGAAAATGCTATGATTATGAAAATGGATATATTTGAAATGGAAATGATATCGTATTTGGATTTGAAATGGAAATGATATCGTATTGATATGGTTTTTAAATGACTATGATATTCTGGTTTTGATAAACTATTTTTTTTTGAAATGACCGCGGTGTAATAATAACATTTGGTTGTTAAAGAGACCGGGATTAGAAGTTGTCATACTCTCCGCCAGCTCCGAAAACCACTATGACATCCCAGAATTTTGAACACTGGATTTGTGAACATTTAAATTCGTTTTCAATGTTTAATGTGGATCTTTAAATTGATTTGGAATGGGAAAAATCAGATACAATCAATAAGATAAGTTATAGTTTTTAAATATGATATTTCAATTGAATTGAACAATAATTAAATATTTGGACTGAGAAAATTTGGGGATTTGGATGTAGATAGTTATAAAAATGGTTTTAAAAGTATTTTTAAGTTCAATTGGTTATAAATAATAATATTGGATTTTTAGATGAATTTAAGAGTCAGCAAGCTATTATTGGGATTTTATATTAACTTAATAATAGAATTTAATAATAAAATATTGCAACTAATCAGATTTTGGTCTGGAATGAGCCAGAATGATTTTTAATGTGAATATAAATTTTATATGATTTATTATTAAGTTAATAAAATTTTAAAAGTGAAATTTTAAGCGTTTCTGTTAATTTTAGGAAATCGCTCGATTTAATAGACGAGTTAAAATAGCCTTCCGGGGCACAGTCTCGGAATTCGACGAAACTAGTTCCATTGGATCCATAATAGTTAGTTATTTTCGGCTTTCAATTTTCGTAGCAATAGGAGTTGTCGTTTGACCCCGGCAGCTTAAAATGCTTGGAAAATACTTTAATCGATTTAAATTAAAATTGAACGTTTATTTTCGTAATTCGCGTATACGACCGAAGTAGCCTCCGAAACATGTTCCATTGTGTTCGAAACATGGGTAAAATTTTAGAACACCTGGTGGCATGTGAGATTTGGGGTTCGTTTGTAAAAGCTTGTTAAAATTGGAGATAATATTAAAATATTGTTAATAAAACGTTTATATATAAACATAGGGCCGTAACCCTAGAACCTATTTTCGCAGCCGCCAGCAAATGTTCTATGGTCGAAATCAATCGCCCCAATTTCTCTCGAAATCTAGGGAAGCACTGAACTCACTTCAGTCGCTGGAAAATAATCCTGATGATGCTAGCCACATCATTAGAATTCATTTTCGAGTTTTTAAAGTGATGGATTGCTACCAAAACGGTTGGTTATGATATTGTTTGGACTTGTTGGGTATACCAGTTGTTTTGGAAATTTCAAAGGAAAGAATTTGTTTGGTAAAAACAAGTTGTTTGGAAATCCAAAGATTTGATTCAATATACCAAGTAGGTATGAGTTGATTATTATTTCAAAATGATTTTGGAATAAAACCGGGTAATTGAATTCTGGAAAATTCTATTTAAATAATGTGTAAAGTTAAAATGAATCAACTATTGAACTTATTAAGTAAAGTTGATATTAATAAGAAGGAAATGAAAATTTTAATCTTGGAATTAAAATTTAACTTGAGTAAATGGAAGTGAACGAAATTTATTGAAGTGAATAGAAAATTTGAATTTAATTTTGGATAAGTAAGATAAATTGGACCTAAAATAAAATTCATTCGAGTTAAAATTGAAATGTAAAATGACTTTGTAATTGTGAGTCATTATGTAAGGAATTGTACCCATGTGCTATTAAGTGTTATACTTATAATCTAAAATTGTGAATTTAAAAGGGTGCAAAGAATTAAATTGGAAGAAAATTTGCATCCTTAAGAATTCAATGATACATACATACATACATACATATATATATATATATATATATATATATATATATATATATATAGAATTTGGAATTGTGATTATCAAATGTAAATGGGTTAAATGAGCAATATGAGTTTTAAATTAAATAAGTTAGTGAATTTAAGAATAGTAAATCAGATTTGTAAGCCCAAGTAAAATGGAATTTGTATAGGCATGGATGAAATTTTAGTGGTTTGTTAAGAATTTTGAAAAAAAAATGAAAACCCAGTTCTACTATGGAATTTAATACTGGCAATAAAAGGGTGAGAGTGTGAATGAATAATGGAATTAGATTATAATAGTGATGGTTTGAATTGTAAATAAATTCCAATGAGTGAAATAATTTAAAATGGTCTCTTTGTTAATAAAATAAATCTAAAAATGGATTGAATAAATAAATAAAGTGCATTAAAATTTTTAAATGGATTGGAATTGATTTGGATGAGAATCAAATGAAAATGAAATAAAAAAATTGATTTAAGAAGATAATGAAAATATTGTGGAAGAACTTAAGCAAATTGAATAATAATTGTGGTCGAGCTTTATAATGTTGTCTTGGATAAATTTGTTTAGGTAATAAACATTGATATGCAAGTGAAATAGTTTTAATTAATTATTGAGATTAAATAAGAACGTAGAGTTATATATAACCCAGAATTGAATGATATTAATATAAACCTATATGGATAATGAATTGGAAATGTAAGATTAGAAATTTAATTCAATAATTGTGATAAATCAAGAATGTTCGGGCTGTAAATAAAATGAGATGTTATTAATTTAAACTTAAATGATGAACTTGAAGTGAGAATAAGAAATTGAATAAAAAAAATTGCAATGAAATAAAATGTTTGGATTGTGAACCATGCAGAATCGAATAAAATGGATATAAATTGAGTTAAAATTTATTTTAACTGGTTATAAGCTTAAGAATTGATTATTTGTTTGAATAACCACAACCTGCATAAAAATTCGTTGTTAAACTTAAGTAAATGAAATTGATATTTGAATAATGGGAAATGGATTGGAATTTATTTAGTGGGTTTGTATGTAAATGCAGGTTAATTAAAAAGAAAAGTAAATGAATCAAAAGCTTATATTACTCTTATGAAGTGAATGTGAATCTAACATTTGCAACTCGGATGTAAGTCGTTTGAGTGGAATATAATGAAGTTTGAATTTGGAAAAGAAATGCAAATAAATCAAATTGGAAGTACATTGGATTGTGAATCAATTTGAATTTAAATTGAAGTAAATTGAACATAGTGAAGCATATGTTCGTAATTATTGAAGTGAATATGAATTGGTGATAGTAATTATGAATTGAGAATGGTAAACTTGTATGTAAATCATTTGTGTGAAATAAAATGGAGCTTGAAATTAGAAAAGAAACTTTGTACATGCTATAAAATATGATTTACTTATGAAATCATGCAAATTGTTGATTGGATTATGAAATTGATACGTTTGGCTTAGATTAATGTTGGAAATGTTAATGAAATGTTCATATCCTTGAAAACTGATGAGTTTGTTGAGTATAGTACAGGTACGGGAGGTGATCGATAGAGTTGGAGCGCGTATATGCATTATATATTAGCCGCTTGCTTTTAAAATTTGCTAAAAAGGTACGCCTACGCTAATATAATTGGGAAATGATATATATATATATTGTGATATAGTTTGGTTTCCGACCGTGTGGGTCGACGTATATATATTTATCTGTATCGTGATATCGCGAAAGATCCTCCGTGCAGGGGAGACTCTGCCAAAATTTTCTGAAAATTTTGGGAGTTAGAAAATTTTTGGAAATTTTGAAAAATTTATTAACTGTTAAAGTTGTTTTGAAATAATGTTGCCACAAAAGCTTTTGAATAATAAATGAAGCACATGGGTTTGGGATAGAGCTAAAGGGTTTTTAAGAAGAGTATATAAGCTGTTAACTAAGTAAGTTGGGTAAGTAAATGAGTTTTAGCGGCATTTCTACCTTAGCAAATTTCGGGGACGAAATTTTTATAAAGGGGGAGGAATATGACATCCCGGAATTTTGAACACTGGATTTGTGAACATTTAAATTCATTTTCAATGTTTAATGTGGATCTTTAAATTGATTTAGAATGGGAAAAATCAGATACAATCAATAAGATAAGCTATAGTTTTTAAATATGATAATTCAATTGAAATTGAACAATAATTAAATATTTAGACTGAGAAAATTTGGGGATTTGGATGTAGATAGTTATAAAATGGTTTTAAAAGTATTTTTAAGTTCAATTGGTTATAAATAATAATATTGGATTTTTAGATGAATTTAAGAGTCAGTAAGCTATTATTGGGATTTTATATTAATTTAATAATAGAATTTAACAATAAAATATTGCAATTAATCAGATTTTGGTCTGGAATGAGCCAGAATGATTTTTAATGTGATTATAAACTTTATATGATTTATTATTAAGTTAATAAAATTTTAAAAGTGAAATTTTAAGCGTTTCTGTTAATTTCAGGAAATCGCTCGATTTAATAGACGAGTTAAAATAGCCTTTTGGGCACAGTCTCAGAATTCAACGAAACCAGTTACATTAGATTCGTAATAGTTAGTTATTATCGGATTTCAATTTTCATAGCAGTCGGAGTTGTCGTTTGACCCCGGCAGCTCAAAACGCTTGGAAAATACTTTAATCGATTTAAATTAAAATTGACCGTTTATTTCCGTAACTCGCGTATATGACCGAATTAGCCTCCGAAACATGTTCCATTGTGTTCGAAACGTGGGTAAAACCTTAGGAACACCTGGCGGCACGCGAGATTTGGGGTTCGTTTGTAAAAGCTTGTTAAAATTGGAGATAATATTAAAATATTATTATAAAATGTTTATCTATAAACATAGGGCCGTAACCCTAGAACCTATTTTCGCAGCCGCCAGCAAATGTTCTATGGTCGAAATCAATCGCCTTCTCCCCAATTTCTCTCGAAATCTAGGCGATATTTTCAAAATCTTTCAACATGAAAGTTGGAGAGCATTGGGAGATTTACGTTGTGAGCGGTGGCGATCGAGCTCGGCGCGACGAGAAGGAAGAAATCATGGCCTTAACGTTGACCGTTCGTGCGCATTTTTCTGTGCAATAGGAGGACCGGACTTCGACGTTTCACAGCCAGGGGTGGAGTTGGAGTTGGCCTTCGTCATGGTACTCCCTGATCGAGCCAAAAGGCTACACGGTGGTGGCGATTTTTGATTAGAGTGCGACGATTTTGGGTTTTTAAAACCCTAGTAAACGCGAGGTAGAAGGAAGCTTCGGCCTGGATTTGCTGCTTAACGCACGGTCATGATTTGTTGGTAAAATATTATATAAAATAAAGAGAATTTGTAATTAATTTATATAACTATATTCAAACGCTTAAAAATCATATCTTTTGCATGTATTATCCGAATTCGACGAATTTAGTAGCGCAAGAACCACAGCGACACGCTCTATGCTGCAGCGCAGGTCCAGTGACGATCGGAGCCAGTGGAAATTTTAGGTTAAATCGAACGATTCGGTTTAATTTAAAATTTCAAACGCTCGCCGAAAACCCAAGGTGAGTTTAACTCACTCACATCTGGAATATTAGTTAATTTAAACAGTCATTAATTGGATGATTGCTTGATTGGTTGAATATAATAATTATTATCAATTGAATTGATGTATGTTGTTATGCTAATATCTGTGGATGCAGGGAAAACAGGTTGGAGGGATCCAACTGGATCCCTCACAAATAAAAATTAGTTTATATTCTATGATAATCTGTTTCGATCTTGTTATGCTGCATTTTAGTTATATGTTGTGGGGAATTGAATTGAAATTTTAATTGTGTTGTACTATGATTGGGAGAATACAACCTAAGAATTTTAAATATAAATAGATGAATTGGGTTTAAAGGATATTAAAGAAATTCCTTAGTAAAGAATTTAAAAGGAATTAAATTCAAGAAATTTGTTGATAATTTGAAATGTTAGGAATGTGATCTATAAAGGAAATGTGAATTGTTTACAGAATAGCGAGATTTATTTTTAAGAATGTGAAGAGTGCTTTCTCCTGGAAATTTTATTTTGTTTTTAAAAAAAATTCAAATTATAAATTTGCAGTTTAAATATGTTTAGAATATTTTAGAAAGAAATATCATTTTAAAATGTTTTTAAGTGAAAGCCAATATTGATTTAGTAATTATGGTATTTAATTATTTTTAAAAGGTAAAGTAATATTAAGTTTTCGAAAGGAAATTTTAATACGAATACTTGATTTTATAACCTTATTTAAAAAAAATTAAATTAAATTAAGTTTTATTTAAAATACTTAAGAAACCCCAATATATTTCCTTAAGTATTATTTTCAATTGAATAATTTCCAAAGCTTATTTTAAATATTTTAAACGTATGTTTGAAAGTGATTTCCAAGAAATGGAAATGTCTTTAAATAAAAGGAGCTATTTTTAAAGTATGGAAAGGAATTTTACAGGATGAACGTAAAATTGAATTGGGTAAATCGTGATTGGATTGATAAAGAGAATTCTTGGGTTATCCTAAAAAGAAAGTATACTTCCCTATGATGCCAAGTACGTTTTTAAAGTTGATTTTTGAAAGGTTAGGAGTTTTGAGTTTTGTTTAAAGAATGGTTTTAAGAAAAATTATTTAAGTTGTAAGAATTTTTGAAGTGAATATATATTAAAGTAGTTATAAAAGTAACTATATTTAAAGGATAATTAGAATCTTGTTTTAAAGAATATTGTTATGATTTATACTTTATAACCTGTTCTATTTTAAAGAAAATCAATTAAAGCTTTATTTGAAATTGTATAAGGATTCATAACTTTACGTCTAAAACTAGTATGGCTTAACTTATTTTAAAGTTAGTTGCTTATATTTTATAAAGCAGTTTTATTTGAAATATTTTTATAAGTATATGTATATTTTAAATTAAGTATGTAAGTAGACTTGATATAAATGGTTTTAATGTATTTTGAGGGATAAAGTATTTAAATTATTTTAAACCTTAAATATGGGTAGTTTGATGTTTCAGAGGGAATAAAGATTTGAGAATCTATTCCATGAGGAAATTGGATTTGAAAAGTGTTTCAAAAGAAATTTTGAAATTGGAATTATATCTCGTATGGATATTTTGTGGAAATAAATAATTAGGAATTATTTATTGTGTGATGGATGTTTGTGAATATTAATTGATAGTTAAATCACCGAATATCAATATTGGACTAATGCGTTGATCGTTTCGAAGAGACCGAGATCGAGATTTATTTCTCGAAAACCACTTCGATCCGGTTTGTACGTTTCATGGAAAAACGTGTTCGGAGTCGAAGATGGAGCAGTGAAGTGCAAGGGCTAGTCGCTACTAATCCTGAGGATATTTCCAAAATGGATGTAGTAGGAGTAGTTCCTTCGGTTCCGTTCAAACACGGGATGGACTTGTATGGACGAATGCTTTCAGAACATCGTCAGGTGGGCGATGGGCATTCTAAGTGAAATGTTCTAAAAAGGTAACGCTTAGCCTCAAGCCTCATCAAATGGGAATGACTGAAAATCAGGGGTTATGCAGCAAGGCTTCGTGGGTAGCCCCTATTTGAGAGTAAGGTCATCCCTGTCTAGATGTCCCTTTTTATTTCGGCTTAGTGGTGCGGTTGCTGATCCCAACCGCGGGGTGATCTTATTTGGAACTGTCCAGTAAGGGATGGTTCCGGTCTTGTGTTGCAGGGGAGCGGGCGTACTCCTCGGTACTATGATCTAGACCACGTACTGTGACAGGTGGTACCCCAGTGCCTAGTCATTAGTTGGAATCCATTCTCCCTACGAGCCTTGTACGAGTTTTGTTTGTATTACCCGCTCTGTGACTAGTAGCTGGAATTTAACGAATGTAACAATTTCGACTAATTTATAAGTATTTGTATATAGACCTATTATAATATCAGAGGATTTCTATAAAAAGTGCTTTAGCTATCGTAAGGTAAAAACCCGACATGTTTATTTGTGGAGTGGTCTTACGAGATGCTTTTGTTCTCAAAATTTTTTTGAAACTTTAATAATCAATTTGTATGCATTATTATCAGCTGGTATTCCAGACTGACTCGGGTGTTATTTCATTATAATGCTCGGGTCAAACCGAGTATTATATGTTCAAGACAGGATGCTATGGAGCAGGAGAGGAGCTGGAGTCCGAGACGTATTATCCGTACTAGTATAAATATCCGCTGCTATGATTGTATGATTGTCTGAGTGGTAAGTACTGTTTGTATGAGATACTCTGATGATATGATGTATAAAACAGATATAGTTTCATTTTGTGTAAAGTTCTATTATTTACTATTATATTTTATTCCGCTGCGATTGTGAGATTTTGATATTGTTTAGTTTCTTCTTCTTCTATCTCTTCTTCTTTAACCCTAATGGTTCGTATTTCTATTCCACTTGAGTTAATTGATGTAGAAAAGTGTTGACTCAAGGGGTATGGATTTGCGGGCTGTCACAACCACTTTAATAACTGTGTACGCGGTGGAGATTCTGAAATGAAGTAGGATATTGAGGTATATACGTGGACCCGACTCCCGTGAGTTGGTATAAGGTGGCTAAAACATGAGTGATTCTCGGGCCAATGAGGTAGTTCCTTGATCGGACACACTCCTTCGATATTATATTCAGACTTTTTGATTGATTTGGTAACCACTTTTTATTTTTGATTTGGGGGTGTGGCTAGAGGTGGGCGGTAGCTATGGCTATGCGTTACCACCAGCCCGGATGCGTAATTAGTATATCTACCCTGGCATTGCCTAGTTGTGCCGTGTCACCTACCCTAACACACCTTGTACGAGTTTTGATTTGTGTTGTACCTATGGAGTATTTGTGGTAGCCTCCTGATTTGGTGGTACGATGGTACTGTATAGACTATGGGCACTATATGTGTGTTAAGGTGGAAAATGTAAAGCCTTAATGCTATTTTTAAGTAAGTTTACTTTAATATTAGACATTATTATAATAGCGTATATTATTACATAGTAGACAGTTTAACGGATTCTTAGGAGATGTGAATCCCGAGCATCTCTTAAGTTATTGCACCCACATTAGAACTGGATAGGAGATTTCAAACCTCGTAAACATCTTCGACACCTTTCCACTCATATTTATTTATTGTTGATTTAACTCACATAAGATCTTTTAGTTCTAACTCGAGTATTTGTCTTTTCAATTTGCTCGGGTCAGCCTGAGCATTTCAGGATTTGAAGACTTTATTTCTGGAGGACGAAGAAAAAGATTTTATTACTATTATTATTATATCATTCCACTACATTCATAATGTTCCGCTGCATTGTTATTTATTATTCTCTGGTATGTGTAACTCTGATTCTATATTGTATTAGTATAATCAAATGTTTCGTAAACAGCTTCATGAATTGTTATTTGATTATTATATTTTTTCATTCCGCTATGAGATTTTGTTTTGTTTTCTTTCTTTCCCCTTCTTTTCTTATTAACCCCAATAACAATTCGCCCTTTTGGATGGTTTGAGTCTGATGTGTGTGGTTTATCGTTGATTTAAAGGATACAAAAAGGCGGAATGTTATAGTATTTATTGCATCTTAATAGTGAGGGCCTATTACTCCATCTTCTTTTGATCTCTCTTCCTTCGGTCGACTTCCCTACTAAGCTCTATGCCATATCTTCCATCTAAAGCACTCATAGGCTCATATTTGAATCGTATAACAACAACACTCCACCTCGATTCAAATATATAAGCCTTGTCAGCAATCAACATAGGGGATACTAGGTCTTGTGCCCCATGGCACTTAAACAACTGAAATCAAATGGATCAAGTTTGAGCAATGGTCAAACTTGTCCTTAGGAAGTGACTTAGTCATCATATCTAAAGGGTTATCAATAGTACTCACCTTTACTAACTTAAACCCGATCGGCTCCAGCTTGAGTCTGATCCTTTTTACATACATCTATACTATCCTCATCAACTACGTTGTTATCAAAAACACAATATGTACCTCTATGGAAAGAATCTAAAGATGAATTGAATTGTATTTTGTATTCTAAATCTATCCTCACATTATCATCAAATGAGGAAGGCACTACCTTCAGCATAGCCTTCTCAACAAAAGTCACATGCCTACTGATAATGATCTTTTTGCTAATAGGACACCATAACCTATATCCATTCACTCGTCTTCTATAACCTGAAAAGATGCACTTACAAGCTCTTGGTTCTAGCTTTCCTCTGCTCTCATGTACATAAGCTAGACATACAAATACATTGAGAAATGAATAACTAACAGGCTCTCCTTTCCATGCTTCCTTCGGAATCTTCATACCTATGGCAATAGAAGGTGTTCGGTTGATGAGGAAAGCTGCAATAGATAAAGCTTCTGTCCAAAATATATTCTTCGACTTAGAAGTCGATTTGAGATAAAGAGTTCACTCCAATAACATCCGATTCATCCTTTCAGCAACTCCATTAGCTTGAGGATCACCAGGTGTGGTGTAATGCCTCTTGATGTCTTTAGAATCACAATAATGGTGAATTCCTATGATACAAATTCACCGTCATTATCGAAATGGGAAAATTTTCAATTTCTTCCTTGAATACTTCTCAACGTAGATTTCTTCTTTGGAAACCTGAAAAAGGTTTCACTCTCTGACAATAGGAAGTATACCCATTCTCTAAGAGAGAAATCATTTATGAATGAAAAGAAATACCTGACTCCACCAAAGGATGGAAAAAAGGAACGACCGTACATATTTGTGAGAGCATACTCTAGTGTGTCTTTTGCTTTATGCTCTCATGTGCCAAAAGAAATCTTTGTTTGCTTACCAATAATAAACATTCATAAAAGCCAAGCTTTAATGCTGAACGCCATCAATCAAACCACATTTTCTCAAATCGTCCAAACTGCATTAGCTGATTCGTTTCAAACAAAAGTGCCACAATCTGGAAGAATCCGAATCGTCGGGAAGTAGCAGAAGTTGATTCACTAAATATAGTAGTTCCCTTAAATAAATAAAAAAATTCTTTCCTTCACACCTTTCATGACAATATGGAACCCTTCGATATCTTCATCTTCCCTTCTCACCTACAGTATTCAATCCAAGCCTACTCAAAGCCCCAACAAAATCAGGCTCCTTCTCAAACCATGTACATGTCTAACATCAGCAATACTACGAACAATATTGTCAAACGTTATGACCTTCACACTACCAACATCAACAATATGGAAAGAAGCATCATTGCCCATTGAACCTCTCCTCTATCAATTACATTCTATGTAGAGAAGCAATTCCTATTAGGTGTTATACAATAGGATGCACCAGAATCAATAAGCTATGGATTGCTCTTTCTAGAAGAGCCAGAAGCTATAAACATATCAGTATCACTCTTTGTGTTTGATTTCTCTACTGCAGACATTGAAGCTTGCTTTGTGTCTTTTTTTCTTCCTTCAAGCTTAGGACATTTAGCTATAAGTGTCTCGTTTCTTACAATAATATCAAGCCAATCGCTTAGGCCCGTTAGATTGAGACCTTGAATTACTTTGAACTCCACCATTCTTTACTTGCTTTGGCTTCTACCTCTTTGAGCAGATAAGCCCTCTATATCACTGTCCAAACTAGTGCTAACTAATCTACCTCTCGACACTTTATTATGAAGACCAGCCTTTACATCTGATAGACTAATCTTATTGTAACCATATAACAAAACAGTGTACTCCTCAGGTGAGGAACGCAAGAGGATTGCAACTTTATTCTCATTAGTAATATCAACATCTGCCGCCTTGAGGTTCATAATAAAAGTCGTCAAAGCATCTACATGCTCCATAAGATAAGCTCGAAGCTTCATCTTAAACGAATAGAGTTGTTGCTAAAAAATATTCTTACCTGTAAGAGACTTTCCTTGATATGCATAAAATAATGCATCCTAATTTTGCTGTTTTCTTTTGAGAGAATTATCTAAGAACTTCATTAGAAAGACTCAATTGGATCATTGTAAGAGCTTCATCTTCCATCTCTTCCAAACAAGCTATCTCAAAAAATTTCAATTTCTCAGGCATATAAACAATCTTAAAAGTTTTTTCCTTCTTCAACACTGCCTCCATCTTCATCTTACAAGTTCCGAAATTTCCCAGTTCATCAAATCATGTAACAACATACCTAAAACCAAATCCACCGATAGACTTTCCAGAAGTAGTCATTAATAACAAAGCAGAATAAAATACTAGTCCTAATACCTAACTATAGTGAAAAATTGATTTGCGGAAGCGATTTGATCAGGGTTTAGTATGGCCTATTTGAATATCAACGCAACTCAAATTCAAGTATGCAATCACATAAAAAATATATCATAAATAAGAGAGAGACGAAAGATTACGGGGTTCAAATATAAGTATTCTACATCCATGGAGACCCAACAACCTCTTATATTTCAATCATTAAAGAATATAAGCCAATTATACGATTAAATAGTTACAGGACGTGGAGATTCTCTATCCAATCACTCAATTAAAGAAATTACAAATTAGAAAACCTCCAATTTGAGTTAGATAGGGTTTCTATAAATCTCAATTATTGGAAATCTTAATAATATTGATTGCTTAGTTAGGAAGATTATTAAATGGTTAATTTATAGATGCTCCAATCACTCTAGACCATCCAATCACATCAAAAGAATATGTACCGTCAATAAAGAAGAAATAAACACCGAAATTATGAAACTGACCTTCAAATTTTGAATTAGCCAACATCTTGAAAAATCTTGCTTCAATGATCAAACGTCTGCCTAAGGGGTCGAACGTCTGACCAAACTCTTGGGACAACATTGCAAACAACAGAGACGTCTAGCCAAACATATGATTTATCAATGCAGCTATTCAGATGTTTAATTAAGGTGTCAGACGTGTGATCTATTATAGGCAGCAAGGTTTTGATACTCGTAGGATTCAGACCTTTGGATTGGGTTCCCAGATATCTAGATGCTAATCTTTAGCAATTCTTGCTTCTCTATTCCATCTTCTTTTGATCTCTCTTCCTCCGATCGACTTTTTGACTCTTTCAACATGAAGCTCTATACCATATCTTCAATCTAAAGCACTCATAGACAAACATTTGAATCACATAACAACAACAAGGAGGATATTAAAGTTATGTGTGTGAAGCAGCTAATAACCTTTTATAGATGGAAATTTTTGAAAACTATCAATCATACTCATATATTACTTTAATGCCAAAAGTAAAAGTTCCTAATAGTTTTGGGGATTATAGCCCAATCACTTGTTGCAACTTTATTTAAAAAATTATTGCTATCATTCTTTGCAATAAAGTAAAAATATTTTGAAAATTTTGATATATGAAAATCAATATGCTTTCATACCTTTAAGACTCATTGCAGAAAATACATTATTAGCACATAAAACAATTACAAGCTTCAACAAGGGTGGTAAAAATAAAATGTGTATTAAAGTTGATCTATACTAGCTTTTGATAAAAAAATAGATTTTCCATTTTTCAAATGATGAAACTGCTAGGATTTAATGCAAAAAAATTTCATGTAGTTGGAGAATTTATTACTACTCAATTCTAATTAGTAGCACTCCTAGTGGATTTGTTCATAATAAAGGAATATGGTAAGGAGACCCCTTTTTTCCTTGCTTATTCACCATTTCTATGGAATTTTCTCTGCAAATGGAAGTAGAACAAATCGAAGGCAATTTGAAAATCAAAAATACAACCAAACCATTTATTACTCATTTGTTATATGATGTCGGCTTATTATTGTTTTTAAATGAAGATGAGAAAAATGCAAATAGAATGATAAAGATCTTTGGAGAAATGAATGAGTATGTAGGTTTACAAATTAATGAATGTAAGAGCAATTATGCTTTAGTAAGATATGCACAAGCAAATCAGAAGTCCTAAACATCTTAAAATTTCGAGTGGGTTCATTGCCAGTAAAACATTAGGGGCATTTAATTCAAAGCAGATTAAACGTGTTTTACCTATAATTTTCAAAGGATATAAGTCAAGAAGCCAATGTCAAGACCAAAGTCTTAAGTCGAAGTTCAAATTCTGGATTCAAAGATAATGCTAAGGATGAAAATCGACATTAGGGTTCCATCAACGTCGAAGACATACATTATATTGGCACTGCACCAATAGATGATATTATTACTATCACGATCGTAGAGGACGTTCAAAGAAATAAAGTGGGCAATCGTTGATGTAAAAGTTGTAACGGAGTGTGCTGAAGAATAGCGACATCACATGAAATCGAACAACACCAATATAGCACGATGCACTAAGGCATCAACGTCGTCGTTCATAGGGGAGAAACAGTCCTTGCAACATCGGCCGCCATCACTACCAAGCGATGCTATGTTACCACATTCCAACAACTACTGGATATTGACGTCGAGACTCATGATTTCTGAAGCAATGTTGAATGAAGTCTTATCCTATCATGTCAACATTGCCAATGCTAAATATTTTCACTACGGCTTACGATCAAGATTATTAAGTAATGATGGTGTTTTCCATCTCAACGTCACTGCTCATTGAAACTGCCTCATAAAAAGGAACTGCAAATCATAAAATTCGCTGAAATTTGATACCGGTATAATGCCAACTTTCACACACACACACACACACATACTTGGAAGATGCCACACATCTACATATACGATAATTATAATGAACATGCATATGCATAACTATATAAACATTGGACTTCGAACATAAGAACAAATTACACAACCTATTGTCGAGCCTAATGGACTATAGCACAAATTTGTCACTTATCTCTACATTTTGGTTGGACATATGACAAAACTTAGGCTTTTTTAGACTACCTTATCTAAAAGCCTACTTGAACACATGAAAATGGAAACTATAATGATATTAAGAGATCTCAAGCATAATAGCCGAAAATGACCAATGAAATTTATAAGTTTTCCCTTAAGGGCTTGCTGCTTGCCATTTACTAATCATTCTACTATATCCTTAGTCTCAAGTGATGAGTTGGTCCATGATACACCACTAGGGTGATATTGATCAAGTTACACTTGAGCATGTCTTCATACCTGTTCTAATCAAGGGTTAATTAATCACAATTGGCATCTTGAGTGTTATGCCATTTTTTGATCTAACCAGATGGATGGACATGCATGCTGTTATCACTAGCTGGCATTTTAAAACTAGCTCACGTAGTCATTACTACTATTATTATGTATCGGTTGCAAATACATAGCATTCTAGTAAATCCAAATTAAAAATTAGAAAAAATATGCAAAATTTATCCATAGAGGAAAACATTTTACAGTCA
The DNA here is from genome assembly GCA_030765085.1 of Allium cepa. Taxonomy (NCBI): domain Eukaryota; kingdom Viridiplantae; phylum Streptophyta; class Magnoliopsida; order Asparagales; family Amaryllidaceae; genus Allium; species Allium cepa. The sequence continues at coordinate 793,514,645 of CM060938.1, read as the reverse complement.
CCTGAAGTACTATGTATGCATCAAAATAATCAGGTGCATTAGATCTAAGAAATTCTAAGGACTTAGGTACAGTCTGTAATCTTAAGTTATTTTGGAAGAAAGAAAAATATATAAAAAACAAGAATTTCCGGACCATGCCAATGGAAAAACACTACTCCTTCACTTGGAAAATCATTTTAAAATGTAGAGAAACATGAATTAAACTCATTGAAAGGAAATTCAAAGATGGAAGACAAACTAGTTTCTCAAATTTCTGATTTGACCCATGGATTCATGGAAGATCGCTTGTAAATCAACTAGGATGGTTAAATATTAATTAATTTGGGGATACAAATGCCAAAGTGGACTGTATTATTTAGAATCAGAAATTGAGCACAAATCAAAAACAAACAACATCAATTTTCAAAAGAGCAATAGAGAAGGTTATAGTCAGTCCCGGTTTATCTAAAGACAAATGGAAATGGAAATTAAGTTGTAAAGAAAATTATCTTTTAATAATCACATGGGAATACATAAAAGGGGCAAAACAAAAGTAGATTGGTTTTCTATCATTAGGAATTTATATAGATAATGTTTGAATACAAATTAAATTATTATTTTTGTCGATAAGAATGAGTTATATATTGATTAATTAATTTTTAATATACGATATTTTTTATGCAATTAAATGATAATCGGTATTTTTAATTAATCTTGAAACTAGTATCTTATAAAATTATATATATATATATATATATTCATGCACATAGATTTTGAATTTGATGTTAAGCTTTTGATACATTTGTCTAAAAGTTAAATGATGTATATAAACTGAATTTCAAATACTACTTGAGAATTGGCGAAAATGCCTAAAAATATAAATTTTGTAACGACCCAAAATTTCTATCATTAGAAATTCGTATATTTAATTGATTTTAAATATTCATAAGTTAATTTTATAAGCTGGATAATTTATATTTCGAATATAGCAATTTAATTGGATAATTAAATTATTAATTTAATATTTAAAACTGTGTAAATAATTGGAATTTGAATTTAATGTGAATAACAATAATTTATAAAGTGTATTAAATTCTATATGAATAAAAATGATGACAGCGAACTTTTGAAATTGATTTAAAAGTTAAGCTGTAGAAATTGAATATTCTAATATTTAATTAACGTGTAAAAATAGCCATTTTTCACATAGTCTCGGATTTTGACGAAACAAGTTTCATTGGATTCATAATGTTATATTATTGTAGGATTTCAAATTTCGTGTCAATCGGATCTACAATTTGTCGGGGGCTAGCTAAAACGCGTAGAAATTTATTTAAGTGAATTTTAAATTTAAATAACTTAAATTGAAAACCTATTTTACAAATGCGATCGAATTGGCTTCCTATATATATTCCATGGTGTTCGGAATAGGGGTAAAACATTATAAATGCCAAGTGGCATGCTTCATTTCGAGCTTGAAATTTTTTCGGATGTGTAGCGTCATCAAATTTTCTATATAAGGCCACATATTTTCACTATTTTCATCAAAACCCTAACTAGGGTTTCACAGCCACCATTATATTCAAAGGCCGAAATTATTCGATTCTTTTCCCTTTATCACTTCCAATACATCAACCAATTCGAGAAACCTTCAAGACGAGAATTGTAAGCGAGATCGACAAATCCAAACGGCAATGATGAGTTTTCAAGCAACGTTGTGATGGCAATTTCAGTTTGAACGGCCGACGTTTGCACACATTTATCGAGGCAACGGCGTGACTAAGCTTGTCGTGCTCGTAACCGATGGTGGCACTCATGATTGGCTTCGAAAGGATGGTGGCCGATCGTCTTCAAGTTGCTCGAGGTGATCGCAAAAATTCGAAAAAGATTCGTGGCTCCATGGGTTTTCACATGATCGAGTTTGAACCTAGGGAAGAAAGAAGCATCTTTCATGGTTCTCTAAGAAAAAATGTGCGACCATGACAAAAGGGTTTGAAAATAAAAGAAAAATTGTGAAATTATTTATTATATAAATACATATAATCTTTAAACTACCATAACTTCTTCATACAAGATCTGTTTTTTACGAAACAAGTTGCATTGGGTCCGTATTAACGAGCACTACATTTTAGAGCTAGTTTGGATTTGATTGGAGCTAGTGTAAATTTTAGGTAAAATTTAACGGCTGTTTAATTTTATTTGGAATAAAAAATACAGCTGCTATTGGAAGCAATGTGAGTACAACTCACTCTTTCTGACTCACTTATATTTTTATATAAGTGAGAATGAATATTATTTATGATGATTGATGATTTATTGGATAATATATGATATATTAACAGTATATTGATTGGTATTTGGATATATTCCTACCTATTGGAGTAGATGAGACCCTATACGTTCCCGTATATGAGCGAATGACCCTTTGTACGCGTGTCTGCCTCGAAGCGGACATTGTACACAAATTCAAATTTGTATATTTGGAGGGATCCAACCATAACATCCTGATATTTTCAACCATTCGCATCCGCACATATCAGACTTGAATTTCTCAAAATATCAGATTGTTAATTTATATTTGGCAAAACTCAACATATAAAGTAAATAAATAAATCACAGAATCACAGACACAGAGTGTAGCAATAATAATGCAGCGGAAACAAAAGAATATTAGTTCATGAAGCTAATATATATAAGAGTTAAATAAGATACAATAGAAGTCTCGAATACATAGATGTCTCAATATAATAGATTGAATACATCACTGGAATCCACGAATAACTAAGAGCAGAATCGATAGATGGATCTCCAAGCGAAGCTCCAACTCCAAAGGTGAGTCTCAAATACTGGTACATTCAGTCTGACCCGAGCGTAAAGCAAAACACAAAACATTCGAGTCAGGATTAACATTCCTATATCAATAAATCCAACTCAAGTGAAATAACTACCGAAATACAGGTAACTCAAAGGATGTTTGGGATAACCATCCTCTAAGGATCCATTAAAATATCTACTATGTATTAATATACGCCACTATAATAATGTCTAAAATAAAGTAAACTATTAAAATAGCATTAAGGCATTACCCATATCCCCCTTAACGCATTTTAGATATTCCCATAGTCTATGTAGTGTCGTAATCTCTCCCGTATTGGGCGTCATTAGATTGTACTCCATAGGTATGGTACAAAACAAACTCGTAATGGTCTCGATAGAGTGGGTGACACAACACAACTAGGCAATGCCAGGGTAGAAATACCAATTACATGTCCGAACGGGTAGTAACGCATAGCAGCCACTACCACCCACCTCAGAACACACTACCAAATCAAAAAAAATCGAGTGTGGCCACCAGATCAATCACAAAGTCAGAACATAGCATCGAAGGAATGTGTTCTGTGACGCCCCACCTCTATGCTCACAATAACAAAGGTTATTATAAGGAATAACGTCTGCTAATGCGAAGAATAAGGCTTGTTAGAAGCAACCATCCGTAAGTTATGCCTTAGACGAGTATTGATTACATCGATAGGAGTTGTGTAAATTACTCCCAAAGATATATATTCAATCCAAATCTAAAACGAAACTACTGTGGCTTAAGGAAAATTCAGAACATCTCATAACAACAACAACACTGATAAGTATAATCACATAAGAACGAAAATATCAGATATATAGCGAAAGATAAGTCTGGATACATGCTACAACAATCGATTGTTCACATGAACTAAATGTACATATACATCACATCAACATACATGAGACGAGATTAAATATACCAAAAGTACTCCTCGAAGTCTAGACAAAAGATGATGTGAAATCCCAAAAGCTGAAGCGGCAACAGAATCAGAGATAGCATTATCCTAAAATAACTCGGTCTGACCCGAGTATTATTTAAAAGAAAATAATAAACGGATCAGTCTAATTTAATCTTATAAGTGAATGCATCATAAACAACATCAAAGCAAATTAATTATAATCTCGAATGAGACTATTAAACATATATAATCAACCTAGTTTGAATGAAGAAATCTCATTAAACTCCATCAAATTAAACTCATTAAACTCCATCAAGATCAACTTTCAAATTCAAAATTGAATTCAAAACAGTAATCCACAAAATCTAGAAATCAAAAATAGATAACTAGAAAAATCATCATAAAAGTGAATCGATCACATCATATGGCGAGTCTAAGCTACGCCGCATGTGCATCAATATATGGTCGAAGCCTACCAAGTACTGTCATCATAATTTTTGGCGCCCAACAAATCACCCGAAGTTCCAACATATGACCCGAAGGTCTAGTACTGGTAATCGACCCGAGGGTCCATCATAGTGGCTCGAATGCCCAACAAATCATCAACATCATCAAACAACAAATCCACAACAAATATTTCAATTAACGTGTCCGGAATTAACCGAATTAGTAAAAGCGTGGTTCCTTACTCCGCACTTTTGCTAACTCGTTTAAATCTCTTCATCGTTTCCTTGAAAGTGCAAAATTGTGTATTTTATATAAATAAAATTTACGTTCTCAAACGGACATGTCAGTAAGGGTTCATAGTCCTCAATTTTGCTGAAGCGTTTAAATCGCTTCCTCATTCTTTTAAAAGCGCAAACTGTAAAAATTTTGAAAACAATTTTTTTTTTAAAATGAATTTTTAAAACACGTGATTAAAACAACATCTATAGCAATTTTTGACAAAGAAATTGTGCTTCACAAAACACCGTAAAAATGGATATCAAACCAGCGTTGCGGGATAACCGCTTAAAAACTCACTTTCAATTGACGGTTACTGAAGTCAAAACAACAGTAATTTTTATTCGTCAAAAATGTCATCAAAACAACACGCTTCAAAATCTTAACACCGGAGTAAAAATTTCAGTTATAAAAATAACGGCGCAAAATACGTTTTAAAAGCAAACATCGGTTCAACATAAATTAAATAGTGGACTGCACCACTATATTTTCATCAAAAATATTGCACTAAAAATTGAAGAAAGGAAAAATATATGACCTGGCCATAAATAGCATGCACTAGCAACCTTGCAATACATGAAGTCATGCACGCACGAGTATAATTTTGCGGACTACTGTTATGTGTTACACTGAAGTCTTGCATGCATGATTATAATTTTGCCTGGACCTCACTTATACACGCAAGCATTAAAATATGGTCCGGCCTTGAATACTTTGCTAGCATGTGAATGAATGTATGCACACTACAACTTATAAGTATGAAAATGATGTCTGGGAATATTACACTATGCACGCAAGTAATATAAAAAACACACTGGACTGCAACTACAAACTTTTAATGCTTGGACACATTTTCACACAACACTGCTACATGCACACTACTATGATACATGCACACAAGATTGAGATGACCAGTCCAATGAATTTACAAAATATTTTAACTGAAATGCAAACTGTCTTACAGTAATTACACTATCTCAAAGCAAGTAGCAAGATTACTGGAATCAAAGGACCAGAACACTTGAAGAAGGCCACGCATGCAATAGGATTTCAATAGGAAGTGATAAACATCATACATATGAACACTGCATATTCAAGTGCATCAATTCATCCTCAATGTACACTGTACACTACTACTATAATTCAATGGTTCAAATGTTAGGCAAAATGCAAACAATGTCACAAGACCAAACTAAAAGCTATGCTGAAACCAAAAGTCTAATGGACAGTGACAATATGGATGCAAGTGCATGTAACCTTTCTACAAAACACATATATATCAATGAAGCAGTGCAGCAGTGAATGGCAGCAACACAACATTAATACACACTGATGCAACTCGAGCTCAAGTCAGTAAAACAGAGTGCAAATGAAACTGAACCAGTAAGCAATGTCAAAAGAACATGTATAACATGCAGTGCAGACTCAGGTGAACAAGACCAAAAGAGAAAATAAAATGCAGATATATGGCGGACAGAGGCTACAACTAAACGCAAGCCAACATTATAATATCACTAAATCATGGATTATGGAGTACATAACTTCATTGAACAGCAAGTATGAATCAAACAGGTCGAAAATGCTAACAAAAATGAAGTGATGTATAAATTAGCAACGTGAGTTTTTACACTCACAAATAATTGTTTCAAAACCAGTTAGCAGTTAGGATCCAAAGGAAGCAAGAATGAACTGCCATTAATGATCTTCTACTGACCTACTGAAGAATATGGAATAAATGATGCGGCTACTTTTCTTTTCTCCTATTTGTGAATTAGTCAATGGAAGAGGTGCGCTGGAAATAATATGGTACAATTGCATTTATGATGATACGTGCATAAGTGAAGAAAAAAGGATGTGCTGTATAAAAATAATGGTAGCAACAGTGAACTCAAACTTTGTATAGTAAACTTTGTGTGTGAATGCAAAGTTTCAATCTTGCTATAATGAAATTGGTCACAGCAAAGTGGTTATGTTTGCTTTTGAATTGGACAGGCAAAAGCAAAGTGTTTAAATATTTGCTTTATCAAAACTAGTGACAGTAAGGTGTTCAATCTGCTTTTGAGATGGACCATTCATTTTTCTCGTGAAAGCCAATGCGTTCAAACAATGCTTTATAACCCTGGCACCCAACATTTGTTCACGTTTGTTTTATTAATATTGAATGTGACAGCATAACAAAAAAATGTGATCAACTTTGTTTTAAATGGACCACTCCTCATATGCACGTGAAGGCTATAAAAGTCATTTACAACGTGCACCATACAACTGACTTTGCAACATTTTTGCATTGCAAATTATTTTTCAAATCTCAAATTAAAATTTCATTTTAAATATATTTTTTGATGGAAATAAAACCTCGGTTGTTACAAACTCCCCCTTATAAAAATTGAGTCCCCGCAATTTTCATATTAGAAGCAGTCTATAACACAAATCATTCATCTCAACAAAGATTTAAATAAAAAGATGGATAAGAATGCTTACCCCCACCCTAATAGGAGAGAAAGCCGGGATAAGAACGCTCGATGAATTCTTTGGTTTCCCAAGTGCAATCTTTGGGGTTAACGGACCATTGAATTTTCACAAGCGGAACTTCTTTATTCCGAAGGTGTTTAACCTTCGAAGCTAGCACATGAATAGGATTTTTCACCATAGACAATTTGGGTGAGATCTCAAGATCTTGCAACACATGAGGATCAATAATAGAATTCGAATCTCGAAGGCATCAACGAAGCTGGGATACATGAAATACGTCATGAATTCTCGAAAACTGAATAGGTAGCGATACACGATAAGCAACAGGGCCAATGCGTTCCGTAATTGGAAATGGTCCAATATATTGAGGAGCCAATTTTTCGGAGCTACTAAAATGCACCACAGCCTTCATCGGAGAAACACGAATCAACATGTGATCCCCAACAGAAAATTCCAAAGGCTTCCTATGATGATCGGCATAAGATTTCTGCCTATTCTGAGCCTCTTTCATTTTCTGCCTAATAATATCAATCTTCACAGTAGATTCACGAATATAATCGGGGCCGAGAACTAACTTTTCCCCTGACTCCAACCAACAAGATGGTGGTCGACACGGCCATCCGTAAAGGGCTTCGAAAGGAGCCATACCGATACTGGACTGGAAACTATTGTTATAAGAAAACTCAATAAGAGATAAATGGTCTTCCCAACTACCACCAAAATCAAGAATACAAGCTCGAAGGAAATCTTCTAAGACTTGATTCACCCTTTCAGTCTGACCATCAGACTGTGGATGATAAGCTGTACTGAGATTGAGCTTAGTGCCTAAAGCTTTCTAAAGGCTCTTCCAGAAACCACTAGTAAAAAGCGGATCTCTATCACTAACAATAGAACTAGGCACACCATGAAGTCGAACTACTTCTTTAATAAAAATCTTAGCCAACAAAGGAGCAGTCCGATTGGACTTGATAGGAATAAAGTGGGCTGATTTGGTCAATCTGTCAACAATCACCTAAATACTAGTATGGCCCGACCTCGAACGAGGTAGACCATCAATGAAGTCCATAGAAATCTGATCCCATTTCCACAATGGAATCTCAAGAGGCTTCAAAAGACCATTAGGATGATGGTGTTTTGCTTTAACAAGTTGACAAGTCATGCAACGACTTACATAACTTGCAATATCATGCTTCATACCCTCCCAAAAGTATAAGCATTTCATGTCAGCATACATTTTACTACAACCCGGATGAGTATATTTAGAACGATGACAGTCCTCAAGAATGTCATTTCTAAGGTTAGGAACATTAGGCATGATCAACCTTCCCTTCTTCCGAATACAACCATGAATATCAATATCGAAATCCTTCAGATCATCACTTCGGGATTCTGATTTACAACTCTGAATAAGATAAGCAAGATCTGGATCTTGTTTATGGGCATCGGCAATACGATCCAACAAACTAGGACGAGCTTCCATGCTAAATAAAATCACAAGAAAATCAAAAATTGAAGGACGGTCTCTAATATCACAATGAGATAAAGCTTCCAACATATTCCACTCTGCTAACATCACGGAAACAACGACTTGCTGCTTGCGACTAAGTGCATCAGCAACTCGATTATCCTTACCAGGGGTATATTGAATATCGAAATCATATGAAGCAAGAAACTCGAGCCAACGCTGTTGACTCATATTAAGTTCTTTCTGAGTGAATAAATACTTCAGAGATTTGTGATCAGTGAAGAGAACAAAAAGCTCGTCCAAAAAATAATGTCATGAAATCTTTAAATCAAAGACTATAGCGGCTAACTCCAAATCATGGGTAGCATAACGAATCTCGTTAGGCTTTAGTTGTCTAGAAGCATAGGCAACTACTCTATCCTTTTGCATGAGAATAGCACTGAGTCCATAACCACTGGCATCGGTATACACAACAAGATCATGATTCCCTTCGGGAACCACTAAGGTAGGAGCATGAGTAAGGAGATCTTTTAACTTTAAGAAAGATGTCTCACACTTATCAGACCAAATAAAAGGAACAACTTTTCTCGTAAGAGTGGTAAGCGGTAAAGAAATACGAGAAAAATCCTTAATGAACTAGTGATAATAATCCGCCAATCCAAGGAAACTACGGATCTCAGTAACGGACTCGGGCCTCTTCCAATTCTGAATAGATTCGATTTTGGAAGGATCGACAGAGATACCATCGGAAGAAACAATATGACCGAGAAACTTCACCTTATTCTCCCAGAAGTGACACTTGGAGAATTTGGCATAAAGCTGGTGCTGACGAAGAGTGCTCAAAACAATCTTCAAATGCTGAATATGAGCGGCTTCATATTTGGAATAAATAAGAATGTCATCAATGAAAACCAAGACGAACTTATCGAGATATTCCCGGAATATCCGATTCATAAGATCCACAAAATACCCTGGAGCGTTCGTCAAACCGAATGGCATAACAAGCCATTTGCAAGAACCATAACGAGTGCAGAATGCTGTAACAGGAATGCTATCTTTCGTAACTCGCAACTGATGAAAACTGGTAGCAAGATCAAGTTGGTAGAAGAGCTTAGCACCACTCAATTGATCGAACATGTCGTCGATCCTAGGTAATGGATACCTATTTTTGACAGTGAGCTCGTTAAACTTGCGATAATCAATGCAAAGCCTAAGAGACCATCTGGCTTCTTAACAAAGACAACGGCGGCGCCCCAAGGAGATGAGCTAGAACGAATAAAATGCTTGGCTTCCAATTCAGATAATTTTTCCTTGAGTTCCTCATTCTCCTTAGCAGATATCCTCGTGGGAAGACGACGGATAGGATGAGCACAAGAGATAAGATCAATACGGAACTCAATTACCCTCTTCGGCAGCAAACACGAAATAGGCTCAAAAACATCAGAAAAATCACAAACAACCGGAATATTATCTATGACATCCTCCGATTCGAAGGAAGATATGAGAGAATTTGAAGTATGATCCATGCTTCGAAATATAATAGATAACTGCTCGATAGCATCGGGATGCTTAAGGTATAAAGTTCTTTCGGGACAAAGGATTTGAACTTCATAACGGACGAGCCAATTCATACCCAATATCATACCAAAACCCAGATGATCCATAACATGCAGATTCGCATGAAAGGAGAAACCACATAGAATAATCTCAACATCAACACATAACAAACCAAGAGTAGCGGATCCACTAATAGGATTCACAATCCTCAATGGGTCGCAAAGAGTAACAACATCCAAAGGAATAACATCAACTAGCTCCTTTGACACGAATGAATGTGATGCACCCGTATCAAAAAGAACTCTAATAGAACTGCCATGAAATAAAATAAAACCTACCAAAATAGAAGGAGTAATACCTTTGGGCTTAGAAGAATCACCAGAAGCTTTAGCAACATTAAACTTTCTAGATTTGAAACCCTTAGGAGCAGTAGGAAAATCAGAAACCCAATGACCCTCTTTCTTGCAATAACGACAAATGCGAGGCTTAGGACAACTACGGAGAAAATGATCCAAAGAACAACAATTATAACACGCCCTCTGAATAGAAGGTGCACTCTAGGCCGAGAACTAGTGGTAGCTTGCTTCTTCTTCTTGTTGTTGGAAGAAGAATTAGGCCTATGAAATGGAAACCTCTTCTTGTTGGGGTACATAGAAACCTCAACCTCATCACCACTATCACGTTCCTTTTCAACAGCTTCAAGGCAAAGAGCCGAATCAACAAGTTCCTCAAAAGGGAGCTTAAGCTGTAGCAAAAGGACTTTCTTCAAATACTTCTTCAAACCATCAACAAATCTAATATTCTTCTTACGCGGAGTGTTAATGAACTCAACTCCTTATTTGGACAAGGCCTCGAAAGATGCAACATATCAGAAACAGAGGACTTTCCTTGCTTCAACTCAAGGAAAATACAAGCAAGATTAGCCTTTTCTGATTCAGGAACGAACTTAAGTTCGAATCGTTCCTTAAAATGAATCCACGAGAGAGAAGACTCATCAACTTCCGTAATAAAAAGCTCATACCAATCAAGCGCATGCTCTTGCAACATGCTAGATGCCACGAGAACGCGATGACGATCAGAAAGATCCATCGTAGAAAATATGCGCTCACAAGCATGCAACCAAGTTTGAACCTCCAATACACTTTCTGATCCCTTGAATGGCTTGCCTCCAAGGTGGGAATAGTCACTACACATGAAGGAGAAGGAAGACTTATGAGTAGGAGCTGTGGGAGTAGCAACAGAAGGCCGAGTACCCCAAAATAGCTCCATAAACTGATCAGCTGACATATAGACTCCGTCTGGATGAGAACCACTAGACAGACCTACAGAAGAACGCTTCCCTCTACCTCTTCCAGCCATGGGCTGAGAGAATAAGAGAAGATAAGGATTAGTTAAACAACACACAATTGATAAGAAATTTAATAAATGGAATACGACGGAATATGAGATTTATCCTTTGACATACTCCATATGTTAAAGTGGAAGGAATAGATTAGAAAGGCATGAATAAAACCCTCGAATAGTTGTAACGCATGTTCCATTCTGCTTCTGTTCTGTGTTTATTATAATTTATTCTAAATCTCAGCTCTGATACCAAGCTGTGATGCCCTACCTCTATGCTCACAGTAACAAAGGTTATTACAAGGAATAATGTCTGATATTGCGAAGAATAAGGCTTGTTAGAAGCAACCATCCGTAAGTTATGCCTTAAACGAGTATTGATTACATCGATAGGAGTTGTGTAAATTACTCCCAAAGATATATATTCAATCCTAATCTAAAACGAAACTATTGTGGCTTAAGGAAAATTCAAAACATCTCATAACAACAACAACACTGATAAGTATAATCACATCAGAACAGAAATATCAGATATATATAGTGGAAGATAAGTCTGATACATGCTACAACAATCGATAGTTCACATGAACTAAATGTACATATACATGACATCAACATACATGAGACGAGAGTCAGTATACCAAAAGTACTCCTCGAAGTCTAGACAAAAGATGATGTGAAATCCCAAAAGCTGAAGTGGCAACAGAATCAGCGATTATCCTGAAATAACTCGGTCTGACCCGAGTATTATTTAAAAGAAAATAATAAACGGATCAGTCTAATTTAATCTTATAAGTGAATGCATCATAAACAACATCAAAGCAAATTAATTATAATCTCGAATGAGACTATTCAACATATATAATCAACCTAGTTTGAATGAAGAAATCTCATTCAACCCCATCGAATAAAACTCATTAAACTCCATCAAAATCAACTTTCAAATTCAAAATTGAATTCAAAACAACAATTCACAAAATCTAGAAATAAAAAATAGTTAACTAGAAAAATCATCATAAAAGTGGATCGATCCCATCATATGGCGAGTCTAAGCTACGACGCACGTGCATCAACATATGGCCGAAGTCTACCAAGTACTGTCATCATAATTTTTGGCACCTAACAAATGACCTAAAGGTCCAACATATGACCCGAAGGTCTAGTACTGGTAATTGACCCGAAGGTCCATCATAGTGGCTCGAAAGCCCAACAAATCATCAAACAACAAATCCACAACAAATATTTCAATTAACGAGTCCAGAATTAACCGAATTAGTAAAAGCATGGTTCCATACTCCACACTCTTGCTAACTCGTTTAAATCTCTTCATCGTTTCCTTGAAAGTGCAAAATTTTGTATTTTATATAAATAAAATTTACGTTCTCAAACGGACATGTCCGGAATTAAGTGAATCAGTAAAAGTAAGGGTTCGCAGTGACGCCCCACCTCTATACCCACGCTAGCCAAGAACACTACGGTGTAATGCTGTCAACTAGCACGGAGAATAAGGTTATTGAGGAGCGACCATCCGTGTAATTGCTTTGCGCGAGCACCGATATGTCAGATAGTATAACATGAATTTTATCTCAAGAGGAAATCCGACATACCGATATAAACACAAAGCTACTACACAATGGCTATAATATCTTCAGAAACGAATATAGAAATAAACATAACATAAATCAGTCACAGACAATTCATATCACAAAGGAGGAAGAAGATATGAATATAAAACTAACACATGAAAGTGTATATCAGAGTAGTGGTCAAAAAGATCCACAATGATACAAAAGAATAGCAACACATGCTATACAAAAGAATACATCTATGAGTCCATATCTCAAGTGTATACAACAAAATAAACTACTAATCGAAGTAGTTAGCCAAAAGTCAGAGTAATAAATCCCTGGAGAGAAGTCAAGAAGAAGCACCTGTAACATCTCGGTCTGACCCGAGTATTATTTAATAAGAAAATAATAAACGGATCAGTCTAGCTATAAATATCAGACGACATGATATAGAATAAAAGATATGGCATAAACATATGATAACCATAATGGCATACTACTATAAGTATGCAATTGAAACTCAACATGAGATTAATCAATATCACAAAAATCTTCACAAAGATCCAAAAAGGGTTTCATACCCAAAACTTGAATTCACAACAAGTCAATGACACACGAATTCACCAATGCACAAAAATTGATAAAGCATATCAATAGAAATCACAAAAATAGGTGAAACATAAATTCCAGAATTCAACACACGAAATCCAGAAATCACACGAAAGGGGGGGGGGGGAGGCCTATCACACGAACGGGAGCATTAAAGCTCACCTACATATGTATCACACGAACGAGAAGCTATCTCATGGTAGCTAGCCATTAATTTTTGACACACGAATGGTCCGAAGACCATGGGGAGCTACCCCACAAGTGTGAGTCGAAATCACACCGAAACAAAGAGACATCGCACAATTGCTAGTCTAAATCTTAAAATGATCGTCATGATCAAAGAGAAGTGTCAATTACAGTAAGCTAGTAAATATATGAGCTTAGCTTCATGTCCCATAACCACTAGCTTAACTTAAATATTTACGAACAAATCGTAGATCTCTACTAGAAAATTGTCACAAGAGTTTCAATCGAACAAGTCCAAGAATTAACCGACGAAGTAAACGCAAGCGTTTCATGCCACTCGTTTTACTAAGTCGTTTAATTAGATTTCTCATAAGAGTGAGGTAAAGGCTTGTATATACTAATAGATTGGAAAACGGTTTAAGAAAACGAGCTTTGTAATAAAATAGTGTTGAAATCATTTGAAGAAAGAGTTTTGATATTTACTACTACTATAGAAAACCTTTATATTTTTAAAGTGACAAATCACAAAGAAGATTGTAGGAACAATCAATCACTAAAATTCACATTTGAAGACGTGAATAGAATCCAAAGAAATCGATACCGAATCCATCGAAATGGATATTCCAAGAATTCCCGAAGAAAATAAGTTATCAAAGTCAATAACAAATGATAACAACAAATAGGGAAATAACACAATTCGATTAAAGTTGGAAATTCAGACAACTAGGCAAAATAGGCATAGTTGACAAATAGCAGCAGGTCGGTCAACCGGACTCCCTGAGTCGGTTGACCGAACCAGGGGTTGGAAGTGCTCGGGCACCAGGTCGGTCGACCGGCCCAGGGGCTCGGTCGGCCGAAGCCTGTAACCAGCACTTCCAAAACAGAGGCAGGAAGTGCCTGGGCTACAGGTCGGTCGACCGACCCAGTGGCTCGGTCGGCCGAACCTGTTGCCAGCACTCCCATGCCCTATTTCAAATGAGGTGCAAATCTCGATCAAATTGCATTCGCTCGAGCAACGGCGCTAAGGGTTTATGCCAATCGACTACCGGCCCTATAAGCTCTTCGATGCATAATCAAAAACACATTCAAACATTAAAGCTATGATTTTTAAAGAATTGAACCCAAAACACTAAAAATTGGAATATTCACCAAATCAATCCAAACCAAAAGCAAATGCACACGAATAAGTGTTAGGAATTCATACCTAACAATCGAAGATAAACATAGACTAAGATGTGAGATAAAAATCTCACCTTTGAACCCAAACGATTGAAGAAGAAGCTTGAAAGCAAAGGAGAATCAACCACTCTTCAAATCCAACTCAAGAAGCTTGATTCTAAGCTTAAAATGAAGAACATTCCCAAAGTTAGGTTTAGGAATTTCTGAAATTGATAAGAGAATGAGATGGAGAAGAAGAAGAGAAGCTTACCAATGGGTTCTTCTATTAGTTTGGAGCTAGAGCTTGATTTGCAAAAGGAAAGTAGGGTTTTGGAGTTTTAATTTCCCATCTCTCCCACCATTGAAGATTTAGAACTGAAAAGAGGAGAAAGTGAGAGTGAATGGGGAGGAGTGGTTCAGTTTTGAGTATAAGTCAAACATAGGGCTGAACCCAAACCCAAACCCAAAGTGAAAATGGTCAAATTTTTGACTAGCTCCAAATATATCAAAGTTTATACTCAAAAAGATCGCAAACGGCATTTTAAACTCAATGGGAGCAGTCCCGGGTCCTAATTCGACCGTATGCAAAAAGTAGCTTTTCGGACTAAATTCCGAGTATCAATAAAATATTTAAATATAAAAATCGACAAATGTGCGGGTTGTTACAGACTCCCCTCCTTAAATAAATTGCGTCCTCGCAATATTTAAGAAGAAGATATATAGTAACAACCATAAAAGCATATTCAACACAAAAGAAGTTTGAAATAAGAAGTTAACCTCAAAGAGCACGAGAAAGTAAGTCCGGATGTGTTCGCTCGATGAAATCTCTAGATTCCCAAGAACTATCCTTAGGATTTGAAGACCATTTAACTTTAACAAGCGGAACATCTTTATTTCGAAGTCGTTTGACTTCCGAAGCAATGATACGAATAGGATGCTGCTCATAAGTTAAATTCGGTGAAACTTCAATCTCTTCCACAACACCGGGCTCAAGAATAGAATCGGAATCTCGAAGGCACTTCCGAAGTTGAGAAACGTGAAACACGTCATGGATAGCAGAAAATTGAGCCGGTAATAAAAGACGATAAGCCATGGAACCAATACGTTCAGTGATAGGAAATGGCCCAATATATCGAGGCGCTAACTTTCCCGATCGACTGAAACGTACAACACCCTTCATAGGTGAAACATGAATGAACACAAGATCTCCCACGGAAAATTCTAACTTCCTTCTTCGATTATCGGCATAGGATTTTTGTCTACTCTGGGCTTCTTTCATCCTATGTCGAATAAGTTCAATCTTTTCTGTGGAATCACGAATAAAATATGGACCTAAAACCAGCTTCTCACCGACCTCAAGCCAACAAAAAGGAGATCGGCATGGCCTTCCATAGAGCGCCTCGAAAGGTGCCATACCAATACTAGATTGGAAGCTATTATTATAGGAAAACTCAACAAGAGAAATATGATCTTCCCAACTTCCACCAAAATCAAGCACACAAGCACGAAGAAGATCTTCAAGAGTTTGATTCACACGCTCGGTTTGTCCATCAGACTAAGGGTGATAAGCGGTGCTAAAATTAAGCTTCGTTCCCAAAGATTTTTGAAGACTCTTCCAAAATCCACTAGTAAACAATGGATCACGATCACTAACAATAGAAGTAGGAATTCCATGTAATTTAACAATCTCTTTAACAAAAAGTTTGGCCAAAAGAGGTACGGTCCGATTGGACCGAATGGGAATAAAATGGGCGGATTTAGTTAGCCTATCAACTATAACCCATAAGCTATCATGACCCGAACGAGAACAGGGAAGGCCGTCTATAAAATCCATGGAAATTTGATCCACTTCCAAATTGAAATTTCTAAAGGTTGCAATAACCCACCGGACCTTTAATGTTCGGCCTTAATGAGTTGGCAAGTCATGCAACACTTAACAAAGTTAGCAATATCAGATTTCATTCCCTCCCAATAATAAAGTCGCTTCATATCCGCGTACATTTTACTACTACCGGGATGAATGGTAAATTTAGAATGATGAGAATCTTCTAAAATATCTCTATGAAGATCACTAATATTTGGCACGATAAGTCTATCAAATTTTCGAATGCCGCCATGAGAATTGATATCAAAGTTTTCAAACCTTCAATATCAATTTTATCCTTAATATTTTGGCCAAGAAGAGCCAATTCGGGATCTAGCTTTTGAGCTTCAAGAATGCGGTCTAAAAGAGAAGGATGAGCCTCAAGGCTACATAAAACAAGAGATGAACATAAGTCGGAAACACGGTCTCGAATTTCGCAAGTGGATAAAATCTCGAGATCGTTCCATTCGGATATCATCATAGAAACAACAGCTTGTTATTTACGGCTAAGAGCATCGGCGACACGATTACCCTTATCGGGAGTATAAAGGATATCAAGATCATAAGGAGCAAGGAACTCGAGCCAACGTTGTTGACGCAAATTAAGTTCCTTTTGAGAGAATAAATACTTCAAAGACTTATGATCGGTATAAAAATAAATTTCTCTCCCAAAAGATAATGACGCCAAATCCGAAGAGCAAAAACAATAGCCGCGAGCTCTAAATCATGAGAGGCATATCTAGTCTCGGGTGGCTTTAATTGCCTAGAAGCATAAGCAATAACACGTTCTCTTTGCATAAGAACGGCACCCAAACCAACGCGGCTAGCATCGGTATAAACAATAAAATCTTGGTTTCCATCGAGAATCACAAGAATAGGAGCATCGGTAAGGAGTTCTTTTAATTTCTGAAAAGAAGCTTCACATTTGTCCGACCAAATGTATTTAACACCTTTCTTCGTTAAGCAAGTGAGAGGCACGGCAATCTTAGAAAAGTCTTTGATAAAACGGCGGTAATAACCTGCCAATCCAAGGAAACTACGAACCTCTGTCACACTCTCCGGTCTCTTCCAATCTTGAATCGCTTCAATCTTTGAAGGATCCACGGAAATTTCGGATTCGGAAATAATATGACCGAGAAACTTCACACGAGATTGCCAAAAATGGCATTTAGAAAATTTTGCTTTCAATTGATAACTCCTAAGAGTTTCCAACACAATTCGAAGATTCTTTTCATGTTCCTCCTCGGTTTTTGAATACACAAGAATATCATCAATGAAGATGAGAACAAATCGATCGAGGAAATCTTTAAAAACTCGATTCATAAGGTCAACAAAATAAGCCGGAGCATTCGTTAAACAAAATGGCATAATAAGCCATTCATAAGATCCACAACGGGTACGGAACGATGTCAAAGGAATGCTATCCTCTGCAATACGAAGCTGATGAGATCCAGTAGCTAAGTCTAATTGTGAAAAGACTCTAGCACCACTAAGTTGATCGAAAAGATCATCAATCCGAGGTAAAGGATATTTATTTTTGATAGTAAGATCATTAAGCTTGCGGTAGTCAATGCAAAGCCTAAGTGTACCATCGGATTTCTTCATGAAAATAGCCGAAGCTCCCCAAGGCGAGGAACTAGAGCGAATAAATTGCTTCGTCTCCAATTCGGATAATTGTTTACGCATCTCCTCATTTTCTTTATTGGACATACGATAAGGAGGACGAGTAATAGGTTGAGCTCCAGGGATAAGATTAATTCTGAACTCAATTGCTCGCTTAGGCGGTAATCCTAGAACGGGCTCAAATATGTCGGAAAATTCTCGAACGACGTGAATAAGAGAAATAATATCACCCTCATCATCATCATCGTCATCACGAGGATTTAAAGAATATAAAGATGCAACCAAGCTGGAATCCGAATCTTTAAGATTAATAGAAATCTGCTTAACAGATTGAGGATGTCGAAGATGAATAGTCTGCTCAGGACATAGGATATGAGCTTCATAATGGTTAAGCCAATCCATTCTCAAAATCATTCCAAAGCCTAAGTAGCGCATAACATGCAAATCGGCTCGGAAAGAAAAATCACACAAAATAATCTCGACATCTTTACACAATAAACTGATTATTGCGGATCCACCAACCGGATTCGCAATTCTCAAAGAAGTCATTAAAGCAACAACACTTAAAGAAAAAGTATCAACGGGTTCTTTTGAAATAAAAGAATGGGATGCACCCGTATCAAAAAGAACACGAATAGGATGATCACGAAACACAATAATGCCATCAAGGATAGTATGAGAAATACCTTGGCCACGAGATGTGTTGCCAGGGGCTTGAGCAACATTTAACTTTCCCTCCTTCCTGTCCTGAAGCTTGGGGCAAGAAGATAAATAATGATCCGGGCTTTTGCAATAGCGACAAGTATGAGGCTTTGAACACTTGTTCGCAAAATGGTCTCTGGAACCACAGTTAAAGCATTTCCCATCAGTAGAGGAAAAGGTCTTTGCAGCAAGAGTTGCTTGCTTCCCTTTCTTATTGGGATAAGGACCTTTGAACATGTTTGGCCTCTTCTTGTTGTTGAAGTTTGGTTTGGAACCCACCACTTCAACATCACTTTCCCTATCCGCCTCTTCAAGACGAAGAGCGATATCAATGAGTTGGTCGAAAGAAACTTCTAATTTTAGAAGTAATGGCTTCTTGAGATTTTTGTTTAAGCCATAAACAAATCTTTGGTTCTTCTTCAATGGGGTGTTGATGTATTCAATCCCATATTTAGAAAGCGACTCGAAGGAGGAGACATAATCAATCACGGAAGAATCACCATGAACAAGGTCTATAAATCGTCCAGCCAATGTCACTTTCTCTGCTTCTGGTACAAATTTCAACTCGAAGTGTTCCCGGAATTGCTCCCAGGTGAGATCCGCTTCATTAATCTCAGAAATGAGAAGTTTGTACCAGTCCAATGCTCTTTCTTGGAGCATACTAGAAGCCACCTGAACTCGGTGAAGATCAATGAGGTTCATGCGAGAAAAGATTCGATCGCATGTCCTTAACCAAGCCTGGACTTCAATAATAGTTTCAGAACCTTTAAATGGCTTCCCGCCCAGGTTGGTGTAATCATTGCACAAACGTGCAAACCCAGATTTAGGATGAGTAGGTTCCGGATTAGAACCGCTGCTTGAGCATTCGTGACAAGGTCAAGAAGTTGCTGGGTAGTCATAAAAACTCCATCTTGGGGTGTAGCACTAGATGGTCCAGCTCTGGGATGACCAGGTCTAACCATTTCTCTTCTTTAAGAAAGAAATAAAGAAGAAGAAAACGTTATTCTCAAGATAAATATCAAGCAATCTTGATAGATAAAACAAGGAATCATAAAGAAAATAGGATGAATTGGTACGAAGACTCGAATTAAATCCTAAAGCACGACTCCTAAGAAAGACTTAGGACGATGATCCTTGTTATAATATTCCATATTGTTTCGAAGTTTGGCTCTGATACCAAGCTGTGACGCCCCACCTCTATACCCACGCTAGCCAAGAACACTACGGTGTAATGCTGTCAACTAGCGCGGAGAATAAGGCTGTTGAGGAGCGACCATCCATGTAATTGCTTTGCGCGAGCACCGATATGTCAGATAGTATAACATGCATTTTATCTCAAGAGGAAATCCGATATACCGATACAAACACAAAGCTACTACACAGTGGCTATAATATCTTCAGAAACGAATATAGAAATAAACATAACATAAATCAGTCACAGACAATTCATATCACAAAGGCGGAAGAAGATATGAATATAAAACTAACACATGAAAGTGTATATCAGAGTAGTGGTCAAAAAGATCCACAATAATACAAAAGAATAGCAACACGTGCTATACAAAAGAATACATCTATGAGTCCATATCTCAAGTGTATACAACAAAATAAACTACTAATCGAAGTAGTTAGCCAAAACTCAGAGTAATAAATCCCTGGAGAGAAGTCAAGCAGAAGCACCTGTAACATCTCGGTCTGACCCGAGTATTATTTAATAAGAAAATAATCAACAGATCAGTCTAGCTATAAATATCAGACGACATGATATAGAATAAAAGATATGGCATAAACATATGATAACCATAATGGCATACTAATATAAGTATGCAATTGAAACTCAACATGAGATTAATCAATATCACAAAAATCTTCACAAAGATCCAAAAAGGGTTTCATACCCAAAACTTGAATTCACAACAAGTCAATGACACACGAATTCACCAATGCACAAAAATTGATAAAGCATATCAATAGAAATCACAAAAATAGGTGAAACATAAAATCCAGAATTCAACACACGAAATCCAGAAATCACACGAAAGGGTGGAGGCCTATCACACGAACGGGAGCATTAAAGCTCACCTACATATGTATCACACGAACGAGAAGCTATCTCATGGTAGCTAGCCATTAATTTTTGACACACGAATGGTCCGAAGACCATGGGGAGCTACCCCACAAGTGTGAGTCGAAATCACACCGGAACAAAGAGACATCGCACAATTGCTAGTCTAAATCTTAAAATGATCGTCATGATCAAAGAGCACTACAACAAAATGGGCTTTTCTCAGCAATAATCGTCAGCGTTTTTGACATAAGTGCTGACAATAGTGTGTTGAAAATGAAAAATGAAAAACCAAACGCTGTGTGAAATAGCCCGCCTGATTTTGAGGATTATTTCATTACGCGGCTACTTTTCCCCCATCCTTTCTTCTTATCTTCACGCAAAGTAATAAATCTATGAAATCCAAATCCTCCTCAAATTTCACCAGCAATCCCAAATCCTAAATCCTACATAAATTATCAACTACTGCATCATCGTCCTCATCCCATCCGACTCGAACCGCTTTCGCTTCCTCACCGACCGCTTCCTCGAGCTCCTACTTCCACGTGCAAATCCGACTCGGACTTCGCTTAAAATCATGGTGATGGCGACCAGAAGCTTGATAATAAGCATTCGTGGAATAAGCAACGTGGTTTTGAAGGGACTCAGGTAAAAGACAGGAGACACCATTCTGAATTTGCTTGAAGTCAACCAAGCTAGTACTTCGTTTGATAACTACGAGGTTTGCTACTTAATCAATTTTAGTGAATGTTTCCTCTGATGTACTATGATTTACAGTGGTTCCACCTACTGAACCAGATCTACCATTCTTGAGTAATACTTTTGCGGTTATGCTTTGGTGATTATATTATTACTGATAATTTTTTATATCAATTTTTATATATCTATGATTTTGGGGTAATATGCTGAATCCGAAAATTAAGTCTCAATCTTTACCCGCTACCAACTCTACATGCTTACTCTTTTACAATTTGAAAAACATTTTGAGTCGCATGTTTTTATATCCGCAAAGAGTTTATGTTCACAGATGTATAGTTGTTAACTGAATTTTGAATGGATGATTTTTTTTTTGAATTTATACATATTGATTTGAGCATTAGTAATCACTATACATAAGTTCAACATGATAATTGTAATTATCTGCGATATTGAACTGAATAATCTTAAGCTGAATACAATTTATGATTTTCACTATCCGCTATTAGACTAGTTTGTTATAGCAGACCTTGCATGAGATGGTGTCACCAAATGAATTGGCTGCAATTAACAAATGCCCACAGGAGCTCAATTATCCTTGCAGCCAGATAGTGAGATAAGATGCAGATAGGGAGAATGCTGATTCAACGGCCATGACCAGTGTACAGGTATTCAATAAAGTCTAAAGAAAATATTAATGGTTTTGAATGCTATTTTATAACATCGTACAAACTCTTGGATCTCGTGAGATAGGCTTGGATCTGAGATAGGAAGGAGGTTGAATCGATGATGAAATCGGTTTCAAAGGTAAGTACTAAAATTACATTTGAAAAATAGATGTTCTTTCTTGATCTTGTCCACATAACACGCACATAGTATCCTCCACAAGACCCCAAGCATGTATTTTATCCATGGTTTGTAGTCGACCCATAATCCCTATTTAGTGAGTAGATTCCATCGTAATTTCAGCACTACTGTCTTTTTAAGATCCATAAACAACCGCAGCCCTATACCTCCCTCTGCCTTTGGTCGACACAGCAAATTCAATGCTATTTTATGACATTTACCTCCCCAAAAAAAATTAGCACACGTGCTTTCAATTTTATGTAAAACAGAATTAGGTAGTTGATGTATTATTAACCAGTATCACACAATGGGAGTTATGGTACTCTGTATCGGCTGAGCTCTCCCTGCAGCAGATAGTAAAGTACCATCCCATCCCTCTGTTTTGTCATACACCTTAGCAACAAGAGGCACACAATCAGAGGAATGAACATAATCACTGGACAATGGGACACTAGGTATTTGATAGGAAGGAAGTCCTCTGTATTCCCCATAATCTGTAGTAATGTGGCCTTGTTTGAGACGTCCTTGCTGAAGTCCATTTTAGATTTCATATGGTTGATGTGGAGACCGACAGTATTTTTTAAGTGGTTAAAACTGTCGTCCATTGCTTTTGTATTACCACTTGTTGCACTCAAGAAAATCATTACATCATCAGCATAAAGTAAATGTGTGGTAACCGGCTGCACATAGGAAGTAGGCTGAATGTAGTTGTAAGTGAGAGCATCTTCCATTTGCAATGTGAAATATTCCATGGTCAAGCAAAATAAATATGGGGATTAAGGATGCCTTTCTTTCAATCCTCTAGTAGAGGTAATGAAGCCACATGGAACACCATTAAATAGAATAGAAAATGTAGGGGTGCTGATACATTCATAAATCAAATTGACAAGGGATAGAGGAAAACCCATAATATATAGCATATAAAATATGAATTCTCTGTTAACCATGTCATATGCTTTCTACAAATCAATGTTGATACACATCTTTGGTTTACCTTTTTTCTTGAAATCCCAAACAAGTTCATGAGCTAATAATATGTTTTCTCCAATGTTTCTATCTGGCACAAAGGCAGATTGATTCTCTGCAATAAGATAAGGCAATAAGTGTTTAATTCTGCTATAAATAATTATGGAAATTATTTTGTAAAGAAAATTTACATAGGAAATTGGACGATAATCTGAAATGGTCCGTGGCTTTTCCCTTTTAGGTACAAGAGTTATAAAGTTATGATTTAGACCATATGGTAGTTTGCCCATCTAGAACACACTGGAAGTAGCATGGAGGAGCAATTTCTCAAGCTTGGTCTAACGAAGTTTATAAAACTTGGTGGAAAAGCCATCAGGACCATGGCTCTTGAAGTCATCAGTTGAGAAGACCGCATGTTTTATTTCAGAAGCAGTTACTGCTTTAGATAAGTATCTTCTTCCTTCGTCGTTAATAACTATTCGTGGTTAGACTGATGGATAATCTCCTCTAGTTTGGCCATTAAATAGCGTGGAGTAATAAGATAATGCCTATAAGCTGCTCCTGCTTGTGTGTATAGTTTCCACCAGAGTCCAACAATGCTTGTAAACTATTTCTGTGTTTTCTCACGGTCGTTTTAGCATAATTTTTTTAGAATTGGTGTCTTCACAATGCTCTAATTTCAGTTTATCCTTCAGCTGCAAGTGTATTTGTAGAAGCTTGTCATAGTGCAAACCATCCTATGGATCATTATCCAGTTGGAGAAATACCCTATTATCTTCATCTTCTAGCAGCTTTTCTGGATTTGTTTTTAATCTGACTTTGTTCCAAGCTTTAAGATTTTTCTTTATGGATTGTAAAACGTAAATTAATTTATGCATATATGTCCCTCAAGTGTTTACTTTGAGTCCATCTCGAATGCATGTTATATAACCTTCTAGTGAGTGCCAGTTGTTGACATATTTGAATGGCTTTCCTTTTGATTGATTCTGTTGGACAGATAGTAGCAATAAGATGGGTGTGTGATCACTAATCTCATCAGGTAATGCAATAGTAACTAAGTTAGGAAACTTAGTTAACGTTGCATAGTTCACAAGTACTTTATCTATACTTGTGGCCATTCCTCGATGCCTCCAAGTGTATTTGCACCCCTGTGAAACAGTTTCAATCAATCCACACTACATTATACAATTTTTGAAGTTTGTAAAGTCTAAAGAAAATATTAATGGTTTTGAATGCTATTTTATTACCTGGTTATGTTTTTGTGGTGAATATTGGTGCCAGTTTGGATGAGTAGGTTAGGTTGATTACAGTGTAGTGATAGAACGGTGAAGTAATCAGATTATAGGAATTTAGAAATTATAATGGTAAATTATATATTTGATAGTACATATTAAATTATTTATATTAAAAAAATCATAAAGTAATCAAAACCGGAACCGAAACTGACCCAAAACTTTCAATATTCTGAAACAGAACAAAAATTTCAGATATGTCAAACTGAACGAAACTGAATCGAAAACCAAATTTCAAACTTTGTTTCAACCAAGTATTTAAAATAATTTATGATCCTTGGGATATTCTCCATCCCAAGCAGATCAAAGACCCTAAAGCCAAGAAAGTGAGTAAATGGGCTTTCCTCGTATTTATCATATTGTTTATATATGTCTGTAACATGAGGATATTTGTATTCATCAGCCCGAAGATTGGGATGACAAGGAGTACATTCCAGACCCTGAGGATAAGAAACCTGAGGTGATTAGTTGTTTCCAACTTTTATTTTAAGTTTGCTACTTTTTAAACACTTGTCATATAGTCTGATTTTGCTTCTCTCTTTAAAATATTTTTTTGAAATTTGATTTTTCTTTCAATTTTTGAAGGGTTATGATGATATTCCTAAGGAGATTCCTGACCGTGATGCCAAAAAGGTTTGTTTATTTTTATTTCTTATGTCTGTTCTTATATCATATGTCATCATGATATTTCTTATGATGATATTTCTTATGTCTTATTTCTTATGATGATATTTCTTATGATGATATTTCTTATGTCTGTTCTTATATCATATTTTTATTTCTTATGTCTGATTCCTGATCTAAGTGTTGTCATCATGCTCCAATCCAAAATAATGCGATCCCAAGCTATCCCCTAAAAGCTACCTCACTCAGCCTACTTAATTGATCGAGTTTCCGAGAGATTGTCATAAAATAAACAAAGATAAAATGCATGTTGGACTTTAAGTCTGGTGTGAGGGGAAATAATATCAAAATACTATATATGAAATCCACATATACATAAGTGACTACAGTAAAGTCAAGGGTATATTACTAATGATGTACCTCAACCTGTTCTTTTCTTATAATCAACGAGTCAACACAGTTGACAAAATGTGACTGCTATCAATAGTACGCTACCAGTTTGTTATAAAATTTGCTAACTGAATATACAAACAAACAATACAACAAATTGGGGAATGACGTTCTTCAGTTTTTATACTTGACTAGGAGAATAGAACATAATATCGGTTATTAAACAATAGATCGAACACAAATGCACTATCCTAAACTATATTATTGACCCAACAATGTATAACTAAGTCTTGAACAACAAATAATTTTATCACTCTAGTGTCGGCTAGTGTATAAATTTGTTTTTAAATTTGCAGGAGAGCCGATGCATTCAGGGGTGATGGAGTGGTCTTCAGATGGTTCCTTTACTGCGATCGCATTTGCAGCTGCAGCCATCTTTGCTGTTGCAGCCATCTTTGCTGTTGCAGCCATCTTTGGTTTCTGTATTAAACCTGGATGTTAATATTTATGCAGGCCGAGAAAGCTGCATTTGAGGAAATAGAGAAAAAGAAAGAGGAAGAGGTATTTACATGAGATAATCTTTTAAATATTTGTTAACAAATATGATTTATTTGCATATTCGATAATCTTTTTTGGTCGTCTGATTCAAAATCTTTTATTTAATCTCCGTTTTCTGTTGTGAAAAATAAAACAAACAGGAGAAGGATGCTGTTGCGGAAAGGAAGGGGTTGTGGGGGTATTATGCTCGCGATTGGTTGTTTATAAGTGATTGAAGTATGGTTGAAGTGGGAAGGCAACAGCTCAGTGGTGAAATCAGAAGCTCGGTGGTTGAAGTATGGTTGAAGTACTACATTAGGATGTTGGGATGTTGTTAGAGTAGCAGTGAAATGGGTGAGTTTATCTGCAGAGCTTGAGGCTATGCTCATTGCACATCCCGATGTTGCTGGTGCTGCTGTTGTCTCGTAAGCACAATTTTCTTACTGCTGAATTCTGATTAACTTTTAAATGTGTATGTGCTTTGATCGGAATTTTATGCTTGTTAACTAAGCACTAAAAAAAACCTAAATAGTTATAAATAATTACTAATTGCAACAAGTGTTTAACATCAAATGATTGTGTATTTTGCAGCATGAAAGATGAATTGGCTGAAGAGCTCCCAGTGGCATTTGTTGTTAGATCAAATGGTTCTGATATTACAGAGGATGAGATTAAGAAGTATATTTCTAAACAGGTACGAATAACTTTCATGTCTGGGAAATTAACTTTGAAATATATTGAAATCGATTTTTTTTTTATTGATTTTTCTTTTCTGTTTATTTCTTCGGGTGATTTTCTACAAGAGAATTCACAAGGTATTTTTTGTGGATTCGATCCCAAAAGCACCATCTTGGAAAATTTTAAGAATGGAATTGAGAGCACTGTTAGCAAGAGGATACCCAAATGTTCAATAATCATGATGGTTTGGTTGTTGTCACTGTGTAGGAGAGGCAGTTTTGAGGAGCAAATTGAAGGCTAGTGGTGACCTGTCGTTCTGTTGCAAGCAGAAGTGGTTTCAGGTGGAAGTTGTAACTGCACGTGCACAGTGTGGTTTGTCTTGATGACAGCAGGGGATGGTCGGGTGAATGGATGGTCGACGGTAGTTGTTGAATGAAGTGCTGTATTATATGAGGTGACAGTCGGAAGTAGTGTATGTTTTTGTGGGTATGATGAAGGTTGTTTGCAAGTGGAGTTACTGATGTTCAGGTGAATTGTTGTTGTTGCAGTAGTTTTGACAGTGTAATGTAGTGGAAATGTTTGATATTTGATGTGGAGCACTGTGGTGTTGATGTGGTTATGTTGAAGCAGGGGTGATTAAATGTAGTGAAGAGTGTTGCTGTAGAGAGAGGGACAGAGGATGATGGATGTTACAGCGATGCAGAGGGTACGGGGGCAGTTGCTAGAAGTTATGGGGTTTGTCGAAACGATGGTAAGGAGTTTGGTCGAAATGATGTCAGTGGGAAGAGGGGGTGAGGTTGGTTGGAGATGTACTGTGTGTATGGAGATGCTAGCAGTGAATACTTGGCGGAACAGAAGTACGAATTGGTTGAAGCAGTGGTAGGATGAACTACAGGGGAGAACTGCAGAAGTATGAAATGTACGTCAATAGTTGTCAGTTGGATGGTATGTGGTTTTGTATGTCAATAGTTTACTTTGTTATTTTTGTTTATGGATATTATTGAAACTTGGTTTATGGATGTCTTTTGTTTGTTAATATTGTCTTAACTAGTTTATGTAACTAATTAATAGTTATTAAAACCTGTTATATATACTAGTTGCTTGAATATGCTCAAAATATAGTGCTGGAATAGTCAAAAATAGAGTGGAATATTAAAGCTGTTATATAAATAGAAGACAGCGTTTTATTAATGCTGTCAATGAATAAACAACAGCGTTCAATTCGTGCTGTAATTATCTTGAAATAGTCAATAACAGCGTTTATCACATGCTGTCGAAATAGTTGATGATTCAATCACAGCGTTTTTAACATGCTGTCGAAATTGTTGATGATTCAGAAACAACGTTTAGAAAACGCTGTTGTAAACAGTTAAAGTAGAATTTGAACATCTTCGACAACTAAATTATAAACGCTGTTGAAACATAATACAGCATGTCTGAAAACGCTGTAAAAAGATTATTGACAGCTCGTAATAAACGCTGTCACAGAGATGTTTCAACAGCGTTTATATAAAAGCTGTTGTAAGTTATCTATATACGACAGCATGTCGTTATACAGCGTTTGTAATAACGCTGTTGTATGATATTACAGCGTTTATCAAACGCTGTTAAAAGCCTTTTGTGGTGTAGTGGAGAAGTGTCAATTACAGTAAGCTAGTAAATATATGAGCTTAGCTTCATGTCCCATAACCACTAGCTTAACTTAAATATTTACGAACAAATCGTAGATCTCCACTAGAAAATTGTCACAAGAGTTTCAATCGAACAAGTCCAAGAATCAACCGACGAAGTAAACGCAAGCGTTTCATTCCACTCGTTTTACTAAGTCGTTTAATTAGATTTCTCATACGAGTGAGGTAAAGGCTTGTATATACTAATAGATTGGAAAACGGTTTAAGAAAACGAGCTTTGTAATAAAATAGTGTTGAAATCATTTGAAGAAAGAGTTTTGATATTTACTACTAGTATTGAAAACCTTTATATTTTTAAAGTGACAAATTACAAAGAAGATTGTAGGAACAATCAATCACTAAAATTCACATTTGAAGACGTGAATAGAATCCAAATAAATCGATACTGAATCCATCGAAATGGATATTCCAAGAATTCTCGAAGAAAATAAGTCATCAAAGTCAATAACAAATGATAACAACAAATAGGGAAACAACACAAATCGATTAAAGTTGGAAATTCAGACAACTAGGCAAAATAGGCATAGTTGGCAAATAGCAGCAGGTCGGTCAACGGGACTCCCTGAGTCGGTTGACCGAACCAGGGGTTGGAAGCGCTCGGGCACCTGGTCGGTCGACCGGTCCAGGGGCTCAGTCGGCCGAAGCCTGTAACCAGCACTTCCAAAACAGAGGCAGGAAGTGCCTGGGCTACAGGTCGGTCGACCGGCCTAGTGGCTCGGTCGGCCGAACCTGTTGCCAGCACTCCCATGCCCTATTTCAAATGAGGTGCAAATCTCGATCAAATTGCATTCGCTCGAGCAACGACGCTAAGGGTTTATGCCAATCGACTACCCGACCCTATAAGCTCTTCGATGCATAATCAAAAACACATTCAAACATCAAAGCTATGATCTTTAAAGAATTGAACCCAAAACACTAAAAATTGGAATATTCACCAAATCAATCCAAACCAAAAGCAAATGCACACGAATAAGTGTTAGGAATTCATACCTAACAATCGAAGATAAACATAGACTAAGATGTGAGATAAAAATCTCAGCTTTGAACCCAAACGATTGAAGAAGAAGCTTGAAAGCAAAGGAGAATCAACCACTCTTCAAATCCAACTCAAGAAGCTTGATTCTAAGCTTTAAATGAAGAACATTCCCAAAGTTAGGTTCAGGAATTTCTGAAATTGATAAGAGAATGAGTTAGAGAAGAAGAAGAGAAGCTTACCAATGGGTTCTTCTATTAGTTTGGAGCTAGAGCTTGATTTGCAAAAGGAAACTAGGGTTTTGGAGTTTTAATTTCCCATCTCTCCCACCACTGATGCTTTAGAACTGAAAAGGGGAGAAAGTGAGAGTGAATGGGGAGGAGTGGTTCAGTTTTGAGTATAAGTCAAACATAGGGCTGAACCCAAACCCAAACCCAAAGTGAAAATGGTCAAATTTTTGACTAGCTCCAAATATATCAAAGTTTATACTCAAAAAGATCGCAAACGTCATTTTAAACTCAATGGGAGTGGTCCCAATTCCTAATTCGACCGTATGCAAAAAGTAGCTTTTCGGACTAAATTCTGAATATCGATAAAATATTTAAATAAAATATATAAATATAAAAATCGACAAATATGCGGGTTGTTACATTCATAGTCCTCAATTTTGTTGAAGCATTTAAATCGCTTCCTCATTCTTTTGAAAGCGCAAATTGTAAATTTTTTGGAAACAATTTTTATTTTATAACGAATTTTTAAAACACGTGATTAAAACAACATCTATAGCAATTTCGACAAAGAAATTGCGCATCACAAAACACCGTAAAAACAAATATCAAACCAGCGTTGCGAGATAACCGCTTAAAAATTCACTTTAAATTGACGATTACTGAAGTTAAAAGAACAGTAATTTTTATTTGTCAAAAATGTCATCAAAACAGCACGCTTCAAAAATTTAACACCAGAGTAAAAATTTCCGTTATAAAAATAACGGCGCAAAATATGTTTTAAAACCAAACATCGCTTCAACGTAAATTAAATAGTGGACCGAACCACTATATTTTCATCAAACAAATTGCACTGGAAAATGAAGAAATGAAAAATATGTGACCTGGCCATAAATAGCATGCACGTGCAACCTTGCAATACATGAAGTCATGCATGCACGAGTATAATTTTGCGGACCACTGTTATGTGTTACACCGAAGTCTTGCATGCATGAGTATAATTTTGCGTGGACCACACTTATACACGCAAGCATTAAAATATGGTCTGGCCTTGAATACTTTGCTATCATGCGAATGAATGTATACGCACTACGACTTACAAGTATGAAAATGCTGTCTGGGAATATTACACTATGCACGCAAGTAATATAAAAAACACACTAGACTGCAACTACAAACTTTTAATGCTTGGACACATTTTCACACAACATTGCTACATGCACACTACTATGATACATGCACACAAGATTGAGATGACCAGTCCAATGAATTTACAAAAATATTTTAACTGAAATGCAAACTATCTTACGGTAATTACAATATCTCAAAGCAAGTAGCAAGATTACTGGAATCAAAGGACCAAAACACTTGAAGAAGGCCACACATGCAACAGGATTTCAACAGGAAATGATAAACATCATACATATTTGCACTGCATATTCAAGTGCATCAATTCATCCTCAATGTACACTGTATACTACTACTATAATTCAATGGTTCAAATGTCAGGCAAAATGCAAACAATGTCACAAGACCAAACTAAAAGCTATACTGATTCCAAAAGTCTAATGGACAGTGACAATGTGGATGCAAGTGCATGTAACCTTTCTACAAAACATATATATATATATATATATATATATATATATATATATCAATGAAGCAGTGCAGCAGTGAATGGTAGCAACACAACATCAATACACACTGATGCAACTCGAGCTTAAGTCAGTAAAACAGAGTGCAAATGAAACTGAACCAGTAAGCAATGTCAAAAGAACGGGTATAACATGCAGTGCAGACTCAGGTAAACAACACCAAAAAAGAAAATAAAATGCAGATATATGGTGGACAGCGGCTACAATTAAATGCAAGCCAACATTATAATATCACTAAATCATGGACTATGGAGTACATAACTTCATTGAACAGCAAGTAAGAATCAAACAGGTCGAAAATGCTAACAAAAATGAAGTGATGTATAAATTAGCAACGTGAGTTTTTACACTCATAAATAATTGTTTCAAAACCGGTTAGCAATTAGGATCCAAAGGAAGCAAGAGTGAACTGCCATTAATGATCTTCTACTGACCTACCGAAGAATATGGAATAAATGATGCATCTACTTTTCTTTTCTCCTATTTGTGAACTAGTCAATGGAAGAGGTGTGCTGGAAATAATATGGTACAATTGCATTTATGATGATACGTGCATAAGTGAAGAAAAAAGGACGTGCTGTATAAAAATGATGGTAGCAACAGTGAACTCAAACTTTGTATAATAAACTTTGTTTGTGAATGCAAAGTTTCAATCTTGCTTTAATGAAATTGGTCACAACAAAGTGGTTATGTTTGCTTTTGAATTGGATAGGCAAAAGCAAAGTGTTTAAATATTTGCTTTATCAAAACTAGTGACAGTAAGGTGTTCACTCTGCTTTTGAGATGGTTCATTCATTTTTCACGTGAAAGTCAATGCGTTCAAACAATGCTTTATAACCTGGCACCTAACATTTGTTCACGTTTGTTTTATAAATATTGAATGTGACAGCACAGCAAAAAAAAATGTGATCAACTTTGTTTTAAATGGACCACTCCTCATATGCACGTGAAGGCTATAAAAGACATTTACAACGTGCACCATACAACTGACTTTGCAACATTTTTGCATTGCAAATTATTTTTCAAATCTCAAATTAAAATTTTCATTTTAAATATTTATTTCGACAGAAATAAAATCACGGTTGTTACATGTTCAATCGTAGGAGCTACCTCACTTGGCCCATTGATTGCTCCTATTTTAGCCACCTCATACCAACTCACGAGAGTTGGGTCCACGTATATACCTCAAATAGGATCATCGCCACTATCCTACTACATTCTGGAATCTCCACCGCGTACATATTTGTTAAAGTGGTTTTCGGTATTGGCAAAGAGTATGGCAATATCCGATCCCGATCTCTTTAACAACCAACCGTTTTTATAACACCACAGTCATTTTCAAAATAGGTTATACATCAAAACCAAAATATCATTGCCATTTCAAAACCATATCAACACGATATCATTTCCATTTCACAAATATTATATCATTTCCATTTCAAATACATCCTTTCCAAAATCATAGCACTTTCAAAGTTATAACACTTTCAAAACCAAACACTTGAAATTATAACACTTTCAAAACATAATACTTTGAAATTCATTACTTTGAAAACATAACTTCCACCATTTAAACAGTTTAGATATTAAAATAGTATATATATATAATTAAAAGTTTATAAAGTAAAATAGTTTATATAAAAGAGTTATAAGTTAAAATTGTTTATATTTAAAAATTAGTATTTTAAAATAGTTTATATTAAAAATAGTTTATATTAAAATAGTTTATATTAAAATAGTTTATATTAAAATAAATTATAAAGTAAAATATAAAATAGTTTTAAATATAATATAAAAATACTTTATATAATAAAATAGTTTCTCAAATTTCACAAATAGATTCCAAATCAACTCCAATTCAAAAATTCAAATTTAATCAAATCATCAATTTCAATTCAATTCAGTTTCTCAATAAACCATTACAAATTATATCGATTTCAAAAACAGATTTGAATTACAAAATAAACCATTTCAATATATTTCAAAGCTTTAAATATTCTACATTTCAAAAATAAATTTGACAATTTCATACACACACACACACACACACACACATATATATATATATATCAAATTCACTTTACTATTATTTATTTTGAAATATTTACTTAATCATTCAAATAACATTTAAATAAAACTTCAAATTTCAAATTTAAATAAAACTAAATATACCATTTCAATTTATGTAAATTTGAAATATTCATTTGAACCACTTTTAATCAAAATTAAGTTATAAAATCATATCTTTAAAATCCCAAACCTAATAAATTTCAAATCAAACTTATTTGAGTAAATTCTAAATAAATTCAATTTCAAAACCTTGGAAATCATTTCAAATTATATATACATATATTAACCAACGGTGTCTGTATATAATTTTCTATCCTATGGTCAAGTTATACGGATATTTATCATTTCAATCTGCAGTTTAAATATATATTCGGCTATATATCATTTCAACCCGCAATCCCAAATTTAGTTCAAATGAAAATCGCTCGGGTTTATCATTTCAACCCATAATGATTTTCTTCTATTCTACAGATCGTTTGGGTATATATCATTTCAATCCATAGGAAATTCTATACTAACAGGAAACTTGCAGAGTGATAACTGATATGATAATAATATAATAGGCATATATCATCAATATAAATAACAGATAATGGTGTCAGATATCACAGGTGAACAGATAGCATATATATAGCAATGTAAATAACTAACAGCAGCATATTTCAATTATCGTTTCAATTGAAATCAAATTTAATAAATTTAAGAACGTTAACCGTGAGTGATTGCTCACCTTTCGAGGCTAGAGAGATGCATGAGAATGGAAGCGAATAGACAACGATAAGCATACAGATCAAGCGAGCGGAACAACGACAAGTTAGGATTTTGCTGTGATAGATTTGATATTGAGAATGTCAGTCAAGATGGCATGAGATCAATGAAACATGATATTATATATATATATATATATATATATATTCTAAAATCAATTTAAACATATTTTAAAATAGAATATATATTTACAACAGGGTAAAACTTTAAAATATGATCTACCATATTGTAATACAATATAATACAGTATATACAACATACATATAATACTAAAATCAACACACCTTATTGGCAAAAGGAGACTGTAAATATATGCGGCCTTGATTCCCGAGATATGCAAACTTGAATCATGGAAACAACTTAATATATATATATATAGATACACAATAAAAATATATATACATATATAACTTAAATTATTACATAAATATAAACCACTATATTATAACTATATCTATATATACTACATATACTTACAGCACTTCATAATACATATACATAATAAGTAGATGTCGAAATAGCAATACACACACATATGCAACCCGATACACATAACAAAACTAATATCATTGAACACAACCGAAATAGTAATTAAAATATATATACGAATACTTATATAAACATAATAATTCATACATAAGCTGGTAAAACTTATATGCATAATGAACAGTTTATACAAATCTTATAAAATTATATATATATATATATATATATATATATATATATATATGAACTTTAAAATAAAATATGCTATATGCATCTACACATTACACGAATATAATATTGGCCTACTTCTAATATACATTTCAACTAATATAAACAGCATATGCATACCAATATATAAAAGCTATGTAAAACCCATACTTCCTTATATAATATGTAATCTATACTTTATAATAAAAATATATACTCTAAATATAAATATGCAGACTCCCAGTATTACATATTTATATAAACGAAAATACATATAAAACTTGTATATGTTACGTGTAAACTATACACACACACACATATATATGTATGTATGTATTCAACACATATATAATATGCACGCACACACACACACACACACACACACACACACACATATATATATATATCATTGTTTAACCAAATCTCATATGCTTGAAAACTGACCTTAAGTGGAAGCTAGACAGGGAGACAGGGGAAATGACGAACTCAGGTGGATCCGATCGGTCAAGCGAAGGAGTTGGTGGCTCGGCTGGACTGCGCGAGCTCGGTTGGGCAGAAAGAGGAGGCACGGCAAGAGAAGGCTGGGGTTGGCTTTTAGGGTGTGAAGGCTGAAAAAACGAAGGTGGGTTGGATTCATAGTAGACGCAAATATAAGTATTTTCATCAATTATTTTTTAGCTGTAGCATACGAAAGTGAGAAAGGAAAAGTGATGTCAATTTTATCTCATATGAAGTGGAAGCTACTGGCACGAAGAGGTGAACATTATATACTTTATACATATTAAATATTATTATTATTAAGAGAAGAGCAAAGGTTCAAAGTGGATAGACACAAGGGAATAGGTAGGTTAAAAAACAATTATGTGAGTAAATAGCTGATACATTGGAAAGAGGAGAGGAAGCAGTTTAATGCAACAAAAAATGTTATATCGTATTTATTCTCCAAACACGAACAGGTTATGAGCCGGGGAAATTGAATCAGCCAACAATATCGAATAGGTGGAACAACAAGCGTTAATAGGTTGGACTCAGCAAATAATATAAGTGAGTGGTTATTTATTTTCTTACGTGAGAAATATAATGGTCATGGAAAACAAATGGACTCGAACGGATACCGATACGGTTATTCGTTTCGCAGGTTCCGTCATGTATTTAACACCCAACACAGAAGTGAATATACCGTAGAGATCAGCACGACGAGACAATTAAAACGGTATACAGATATTAGTGGTATGACCATCCTATCAAAAGTCTATAATTGGTACCGAAAATGTACTAATTTGCCGAAAATAAGAGAAATGAAGCAATAACAGTCCAGATTTTGAGAAAGGAAATATGACATCTCACTCATAAGATGATTTACAAATTTATTATATAAAATATTCAAGTTTGGAAAACATTTTATTATCATCAATTTTTAACTTATTAGAATTTAAATAAAAATTACACAATAGATTAACTTCCATATTTTCAGATGAGAATTTACTATTGGCTATGTTTAAATATAGTCTTCCAAATATTAAATTTTTATTTCAAAATTCAATTATTTAAAATTTCACAAAATTTCAATTAAATATGTTATAAAAACAATTAAAATTTTACGGGTCGTTACACTCTCCCCCACTTAAAACTTTTCTTCCCCGTAAAGGAACGAGGTATGAGAATAAAAAACCAGAAAGGTGAAAAGGTTGGAAAAGAAACAAATAATTTAGAACCATATAAACTTCAATTTAAATTAATTTATATTCAATAATTGTTTTTAAATTCAAGATATTTATTTCAGTTAATTTAATTTCAATTTATCAATATTTGATACAAAAAGGTTTCTTTCAAAACAAATTTTATTTAATTTGTCTCATTTACTATTCAATCAATTTATTATTCTATTTACCTCTATTAACCTTTTTATAATTAAAATTTAAGCGTATAACATTTATTATAACCACTCAAATTTGATTTAGAAATCATTTTATATTGTATATTATCCAATTACATATTCAACTTCTGAATAATTTAGGTAAGTTATATATTGGAAAGTAATTGAGTATTATACAAGTAAAATTTTCCCAATTCAATTATTTCAAGTTTAAATATTTATTCAAAATTTTAGGCTTCATTTTATAATTGAAATCATCCTTTAACATAAATTTGAGAACTAAATTTTCGATGTACTTCAAACTATTTGGAGATATATATATATATATATATATATATTTACTATATATATCAAATCAAATTTTTAATCATATACCCATATATATATAATATATTATAAATCAAGTCATACTTTAGAAATTCAAATCAACTTATTTTCCAATATAGAAGTGTAGCAAAGCTACGAATTGGTCTCACCACTTTGAAACTCGAAAATTAAAGTCGATGATGTTGCAATCATCACCGAATTTTTTTTCCAACGACAATGTGGGAAAGTACCAATTTAAATCTTTCAAAATTCTTTGGAAACGATTTTCTATTTGAAAACACTTTAAATAATATACATTTTAAAACCTTAAACCAAAATTTGAAATCGCCTAAAATTAAATTCTCAAATTCTAAATTTACATTCATTTAAATTTCCAAATTAGTTTATAATTACGTTTTAAAATTCCAAATCAATTTATAACCCATGTTTTGTAATTACATTTATTTATATCATTTTGCAATAGTCAATGGTTTACAAAACAATATATGGAAATCAAATATTAATTCAATTAATATTTTAAATTTTAGAAAATTTTACACTAATATAAATAATATAATCACACTAAATTTATTTCATTTACCCAAATTTGGAAATAATATTGTGTCAGTTTCTTATGTTCAAGTGTTTTAGAATTCCTATCGATAGCGTTGATCGGACAAATTGATCGAAACCCCAAGTCAACATTAACAACTCAAACAACACAATATATAAAATATTTTAATATTAATTATGTCACGACTCGAAATTTAGCGTTCGAAAATCGACATTCTTACTTCACTCGTATTCGAACGATTCGCGCCGAAGCTTATAACACATTAAATAAAACAACACAGCGGAAGAAAATTAATATCTTTATTAATATACAACTTTTGATATAACCCATTGATACTATGATATCAATATCAGAGATACAAGACCACAGTGGTGACAACAGCAGCGGAAAAGATACTATCTTTAATGAATCCAAGAGAAAGAGAGAATCTGATATAATGCATCTCCAATTCCAAAACTCAAAGACTCCAAGCTCCAAATCGAAAGCTCGAACCACCATCACCACGCTGAAGTCAAGCAATGCGATCACCAAGATCCAAAGGCTGAAAGCTATCGACTCTACATCTACTATCCGACTATCTGAAAATCTAACTCAAGGCTGCCCGTGTGGAAAATTGTGGGCACCCAGAGTTTAGAAAGGGAATAATAAACTCCATGTCAGTCATGGGACTGGTGTGAGCAAAAAAAAACAGTTTATCTTTAAATAAACAACAAAAGAAGTAAAAGAAATCCGCAATGCTTTTTGGAAAATGAAACTAGCATAAGGCCTTCCGCCATACACAAAATGCAAGTGCGCAATTGGAGGAGATTTATCCATATGACAGTCAAACATGATTGATACGCGAAAATCTTTTCTAATATTATTATTAGTGCATAGTGCAGAAAACATTTTCAAGTATAATATTAATCTTAGCCAGCATACGTACCACTATAGTATGCCTACTATACCTACCATGTTAAATGGCAGGTTCTACAACTAAAACCGTACAAGGCGCGTATTGGTGATTGGATTTCCAACAAATGGTCAGGCTAAGGGACTTCCTAGGCCACATGGGTACGCCTCTGGAGGGACACCTCGAGAACCTAACTGGATCTCTGCCAACACAAGGCCGGGTTACCTCTGTAACTAGGCAACTACTACATGAAAATGCCATCCCCCGGTTGTTACCGACCTTTATCCGAGCGCTCAACACCAACAACCACAAAGTAATAAATTTGCAGCAACCACATAGGTTAAGTATCTGGGCTCCATACCATGATACCACCCTTTTCTAGAAGGAAATGGACATACCCTAAAGGGCGCGACCCTCATAACCTTGCCGAATCTTTCCTGTTTCGACCATTTTCGGGTTGTTAGGTCCGATGAGGTCACGTCCACAAAGCTACGCTTTACACAAAAGCCATGCTTTGATCAAAAAATGATCAGCAGCACTTCGTATGCCACGTTACCAAATTAGGAATGTATCATTGGTAAATATCAACTACATAACCTCTGAGCTCGTACGTCTCAGAGAAGGGTGTTAGGCTAAGAGAATAAATTCTCCGCTACCAAACAGAAATGTATTGATAGAAACCAGCTTTACATCTCAAAGTGTGATGTCAGACATACATCCTTACAAGTCTGTTCCGGGTTCGAACAGAACCGAAGGCATTTCAAAAAAAGCCCTTGCAATCCGGGTATTCACAATCCCAATCGGACTCCCTATCACATATGGAGATCTCTATACCGTAGCTACTAAGTGTGAGTCCAAAAGATTCATATTGAACTTCGATGGGAACCTCTTTTGAGCCAATGACACGTTGATCTAGTCGCCACCGGAGCCAAAAGGGACTGTCTAATTTGATTCGTTTCTGCCGATATTCCCCAAGTGCATCGTAGGAACTGCCAAAATATGATTCTTTTTCTTTCGTATACTCATAGTTATTATTATCAACTGTTTTATTTTTGTAGTTCGCACAATTATATGGATTATACCTATTTTCACAAATACCCCGTCGATTTCCCATCGTTAATACATAGAGTCCGATAAGCATATCTTGGCTTGGTACAGAAATGGGATCCCCAATAGCTAGAGACAAGAGATTCATATGAGAAAACATAAGTAAGCGGGCCTCTGCTTGAGCTTCCAAAGATAATGAAATAAAGTTTTTTTTTGATCGGAATATGAAAAACCCGAAAGACCCCTTAACTTTTTAAGTTATTAATTGAACGAATCACACTTTTACCACTAAACTATACCCGCTTCATATTCATTATTATATATGAATATACCTTTTGTCGAACAAAGGAATGAGATGCTATCTTAATCTTAATAGCATCAGACTCATTAAAACTTGAGCGTTGACACTTCATCCTCCCCGGCCAGGGATACTTGACGTTGAAGTACAGAAAGTATTTTAAAATAACCAATCTTGCGAATTATTTCTGATTCAAATCTTCAAAAAAGGGGTTTCTTGGTATGGCCACTTTAAAAATAGATGGAAAAAAATTGCGTCCGATAGGATGAGTTATTAAATAGTAAGCTGAATAAAAGTTCACTATTTTAGATACAATAGTACCTAGGGGACCCAACAAATTCCTAAAAGAATTCTTCCTAGGTCGATGCCCGAGCGGTTAATGGGGATGGACTGTAAATTCGTTGACGACTGTCTACGCTGGTTCAAATCCAGCTCGGCCCAAGAATTCACCGCCCCATGAGTAAGATATAATTAATTTATCCTATAGGAAAGAAGAAAAGAAAGGGTAATGCCTGCTTCGCAGAGAAAGAAAGAAATTTTTTTCTCCACAATGTCTTTGCCATTTGATCCAATAGCGTTTCGTTAGATAGGAAGAGATTTGATAAATACTGATAACTCTCGGATGGAGTATTAGAACGGAAAGATCCATTAGATAATGAACTATTGGTTCTAAGCCACCTCTGGCGATGAATCAACAATTCGAAGTGCTTTTCTTGCGTATTCTTGATGAACCAGTGTCTAGATATAGATGTAGAAGAATTTGTTTGGGAAGTAATAAGCCCCTTTGACATCTCTTCATCTGCAAAGAATTCTCGACGCGAAAACACGGAGACAAAGGGCTGGACGAGTAATCCTTTCGTTCCCAAAAATAACCGGTCTTCACCACCGGTCTTCAAATGCTATCCATTTCATCTATCATTATTCAGAATGGATTATATGACATAAAGACCTCTCCCAGCTAAACCGAATAATGAGCGCTTAATTTTAAAACCATATGGATATATGGGATCTTAGTTAAGTCACAACTTAAAACCCAAAACCTTTCTTTAGAATGGTTTACACAAATTTCGCACTTTTAATCTTTTAAACAAAAGATTCACCTTTTAAAATCCACTTCAATTTGAAACCAAGGTTCACCAATCTTTCACAAAGATTCATTCATAGCTTTCAAAACTATTTACAATTCAAATCACACAGCTTGAAATCCTTTCAACAGAAACTGGAAATCCTTTCGTCGTATAAAAGCCATTGTCACTTAATAACTAATGCTTTTCGTTTCGGAAAAATCCTGTAACGATACGGAAATTTCGATCTCGAAAATTCCAGATAGTTAGAAAAGAAAAAGAAAGAGAAAGAAGAAGAAACAGGAACAAGACAAGAAACCTCACATTCGCAACGGATCAAAATATAATATCACATAATATCAGTTTACAAAAGAAGAACTGTATCAATACACTTATATTTATACATCAGAGTTACAACCATTACTATTCACTGAACAGTTTTAAACAACATGTCCTAATTATACAATAATATATCACAGTGGTAAATACTCCATACGTTCCAGCCATCCAGCTCGCCTCCTGAACTCCAAAACGTCCTTACCTGAAAATCTGTAATACTCGGCCTGACACAAGCATTACATCAAAGTAACACCCGGGTCAGGCTGGAAACCAGCATGAGTAAACTCATCAACAAGGAATAATAAATATACAATTTATTTAAAACCCGGGGTAACTCACATAGATTTACAACTTCACAAGTTGTTAGACACCACTTATTTCACACATCAACTTCTAAGTATCAAAACTTAGATTAAATGGTCCAATTCACTTAAATCATTTCGATCCAGCCTATTGATTTCACATATCAAATCTTTATAGAATCGAAGGGGTTTCGGGTATTAACTATTACCCGACTCTGGTCTCTTCGAATCAAATGTCATCCTATTCCAAGTTTTTCCAGTGATTAAATTTCAAATACTAGATGTTACTCTTACACAACAATTCATCATATGTAACCACATTATTACTATTCAACCCAACATATCATTAAACATTCATGTCACCTAGCGTCACGATCAAATACCAGGGATAACAATTTATTCAAGGCATTCACATATCATTCAATTATCCATAAGCAAGATAAATT
Source organism: Allium cepa (assembly GCA_030765085.1). Taxonomy (NCBI): domain Eukaryota; kingdom Viridiplantae; phylum Streptophyta; class Magnoliopsida; order Asparagales; family Amaryllidaceae; genus Allium; species Allium cepa. The sequence goes on along the minus strand of CM060938.1, from coordinate 793,472,325 downwards.
AGTCATATCATTCTAATTAATTTAATTATCTGTCAATGAATTAAATTAATTACTTAATACCTGTAAATCTTGCTTACATTAATTAACTATATTCAATTAATTTATCATCCCTTAATTATTCATCTTGATTAATCATTTTTGATTAATCATTCTTTAATTACATTAAATAATTTACCCTTAATTAATTACGCAAATTAATTATTCTCACCCATCATATTAATTAACCTCTAATTACCATCTTAATTAATTACCCAAATCAATTATCCGACAATCACATTAATTAATTATTCTTTAATTTATTCACACTCATAAATTAACTAATCCTTAATAAATTTCCTTAAATTAATCAGTGCTCTAATCAATTACACTAAGTAATTAATTCATAGTTACTTCCCTTTAAGTAATTAATCTTAAATTACCTTTATCAAGTAATTTTCCTTATATTAATTTACATCCAGTAATTGATAAATTACTTCACTAAGTAGTTACACTTATGAATCTCATTGAGTAATTATACTTAATCAATTACCAAGTGGCTATTTTTAATTAATCAACAAATTAACTAATCATTTCCACCTCATTAAATATAACTAGGTAATTCATCCCTTAATTACCCTGAAAACCAATTAATTAATCTTTAATTATAGATTAAATATTCTTTAATTATTAATTAATAAACCTTAATTATCAATTAATTAATCTCTAATTAATTAAATATAACCCTCAATTATTAATTAATTAGACTTTAATCATTAATTAGTTAAACTAATGAATTACCCTTAATTTATTTAATTAATCATTAATTAATTAAACTAATGAATTACCCTTAATTTATTTAATTAATCCTTAATTATCAAACTTAATTAACTTAAAGATGAATCTTTATTTTTATTTAATACTTAAATACGTTTGAAAATTTAGTTTAAAATAACTTTCAAACTAGATTAAAAAAAAACGCGCTTAAATTATACAGAAGCCCCTTCGTCCCGTAACTCCACAACCCAAACTAACCTCATCGGCCCTAATAATTCACAGCCCTAATGCAACGGGCCGAAGCCCCAAACAAAGAATACAGACCAGCGCACTTCTCTTTCCCAAACACAAAATTTCGACACCGAAGTAAACAATGCTTAAGTTAAACTCAAGCCCGAAAATAAAAGAAACATACCATATTTAATTTAACTGGGCTGAAGCCCAACACCCTTCTTCTCCACCCAAAACTTCCTATCTTTCCCAAATTTCTGAGGCAACCGTGCATCATCAAAATTGTGCACGTGCACAACCATTTCCGGTCGAACCATCGACCGCCTTTCGAACTCGCAAAACACATCCAACCTCCTTACCTCCTTTCATCCCCTGAATTTACGAAAAAGGTCGTAAACAAATTCGAGCACTTCATCACGAAGCCTGGAACAAGGCACACCGCTTCCCGCTTCGCCTCGCTCCCTACCTCCCTATCTCCTACTGGACTCCGACGCAAAGATCATTGCATGCACCCTGGCCGTTTTCCCCCCAGGTGCGCACCTTCCTTACCTCACCGTGCTGTCGCGATTTCGAAAAAAATGAAAACTGCTCCGCCCCAAACTCTAACCCTAGAACACCTCATTCTGGTCACCGTGGTTAAAAGTGAATCCAACCGTTATTTTTCACGTGACCAACATAACATTGCCTACCTCCAGCCGTGGTCGCGGCCTTCATAAATCTTCCATTCGTCGTAAATCGACGAATATACGAATTCTGATCAACTCAGAAAAACCCATCATCCACTTACTCTAAAATCGTAAAACTTTTATTAAAAATTATCATTTTACAACACAATTCAAATTATATTATCAAAGATCGAAATTGCCTAGATCAATCTTTAACCCATTCTTTGATTTTACTATAATCTAAAATTTTCAGTTAAATACTTAATACAAGTTCTTGAATCTATTTTTAAACTTCGAATTTCATTGTTAGAAATCTTTTTCATTTACATGCTCAAGCCAAAAATCAAATGTAAAGGAGGATAAGAATTTTCCTATCAGACCTGAAGCCTGAACAAAGAATAGAGACTATCAATATTTATCTACAGGCATATCCAGGCATACTACTATATATAACCATACCTGTAAACATTGTTCATCTGGTTATTACCATATTCATCACTAAAAAATATAAAAAAAATAAAAAATATATATAAATGAATAGATTCAAACTATTTTTATAAGAAAATGTTTACTCACCTCATATTAGCTTTTTAAAGAGAAATTAAAATTTTAAAACTGGATTATAAACCTGTAACTAAGGACAGGGAATTTACACACATATGTACAGTCAAACTGGTTCAAACATCAGAATACTTGTCTATAGACAAACATGTTTTTAACATGCGAACAATTCTCACAAGGATGTTTTAAATGCTTATTCACATGCATCAGTTTTCAACAGGTTAGAATATATATAAAAAAGAAGTTTTACTCACTGAAATTATTGAACATAGATGCTTAAGAAATGCATTGATCTGGAAACAACAACTTGACTTCTTCAATTTGCAGCTTGTTTGTTAAACCGATCTTTGAATTGCTCAAGTTAGAAGTTTTGAAGTTGAATCTGCTTGCAAACTGATTTGCTTTGAAACAGTTGAAGCCTAGTTTAGATTTCTTTTGAAATTGGATTTCTAGTTAAATTTTAAAAACGAAAGAAGATTGAGAGAAAATAGAAAAAATGTCTTGATCTGAAAAAAATAAAATTAAAAAATCAGTTTTTCTTAAATGTTTAATTTGTAATTTAATTTTTAATAGAAATAATGAAGATTGACACTTTTTAAAATTTATGCTATAATCATTACACTTGTTGAATTGCTACTTCCATTAAGCTACACTTGTTATTTGAGAAAATTTTATTTTTAAATCATCTTTTAAATAATTTTATAAATCTTGTTTTAACCCTCTTTAGCTTATTTTTATATAATTATAGTTATGTAATATAACATATGTTTTATTATTATATCTATGTATTTTCTTTAACACATTTTCTCCTTACTATATTTATAAAATCTTTAAAGAAAATAATATAGAACTGCCTATATTCTAAAAAAATCAAACATACATTATTATTATTATATATATAACTAATTTATTTTTAAGATTTTTATCTTTGGATTTCAATCTCATGTTGAAATTAAATATAAATCGACTCATATGTATTTTTAAACAAGAACACATTCATTTATTTGAAAATAATGATTTTTGCAAATTTTAAATAATTATACTAAAAGACTATCAAATAAATATTTATCCAAGTATAAATATTTATCATCATATTTATTTGTTAAATCTATAAATTAGATTTCAATTAATTAAATTCAGTAAATTTATCAATTACAGATATTCTAAAATCCGGGTTATCACATTCCTCCCCCTTATAATCTTTTCGTCCTCGAAAAGGATTGAAGCCAGAATTTATTAAAATGCTTATTATTAGAAAAATTATTCTTTGAAACACTTTTAAAACACTTTTAAAATCTACATAATACTATATGATGGTTTTATAAAAATACTTTTTATAACTCGATGTTTCAACCAGTCCATCCTTGTTCTCACAGAAATTCGGTCATACGTTGATCAGGCGTACTACTGAAAATCTATAAGTACTTAGCAGACCCGTTTTCAACACCCAGTGAAAATACTTGAAAAATAATTTTATTGAAAATATTGAAAACATTTTTGAAAATAGAGGAAATATTTTTGGTGAGAATGCTCTGGAAACATCACCCCCATCCATGGTCGCAGTTACATTCCACGGTTACGTTGCCATCGCTGCAAAAGTCCATGTAACTGCAGGCTCTTCGCGGCCTCTAGATTACGCCATGGATCCCACGACAGATCGCAGTTACATTCCAGGGTTACGTTGCCATCACAGCAAAAGTCCATGTAACTACAGGCTATCAACGGCCTCTGATTTTCGCTGTCAAAATGAAACTTCTCCACTCCTATATAGGTCGCAGTCTACCGATATAAAATCAAACACAGACTGTTGGCTCTCAGCGGCACACACGACTTTTGCTATGTTACCATAGGTCGCAGTCTACCGATATAAAATCAAACGCGGACTGTTGGCTCTCAGCGGCACACACGACTTTCGCTATGTTACCGTAGGTCGCAGTCTACCGATATAAAATCAAACGCGGACTGTTGGCTCTCAGCGGCACACACGACTTTCGCTATGGTATACTCTACTCATAATCCCTAGGAACTAGTTTTGTCCGGACTCCTCACAGGGTCAACTTTAGACCACCCCCCCCCCCCATGGCTCAACGCAGCACGACCCGGTGGTACTCCTGAGAAGTTCATTTCAAGGGAGCGCCTTTTTCCCAGAGCCATCATCAAAACATTTTATACTATACACATATAGTATTTTCAAATCATACACCTAGTATGATCTCACACAAAGCTCCTCTACACAAAATCGATTATTCCAAAATCGATAATTCTCAAACTAGGCTTTCCAAATTCTCATATTGATTTTACCTAAAAATCAAAAGCCTTTCCAAATCCAAAGGTTCCCAAAACATTTTCTAAAATCCTCATAAGATCCTTTATATATATATATATATATATATATATATATATATATATATATATACAGGTATATACAATTTTTAAAACTTTGGATCATTTCAAACTTGACAGAACTCCTTTTATACCTCAAACATTTTCAAAAACCCTTTTCTTCTGGCACAAGATTCAACAAGGGGAGTTTCATTTTATAAAACAAAGATATTTAACTTTGTTTACTCAAAATAAAATATTGAAATTTAATTACTCTTTTTAATATCATTTTCATTCAAATCCGTACGATGTACACATATCATTCATATGCTATACCAATCTGATCGCTTACTAGACCACACAATTTCACTTTCGAACTAGTATCGTCCACCCGACTTCCTATTGCGGACTCAGATCTGGTTTCTTGATCAGAAACCGTCATTCTCCTTGCATAGTCATAACTATGATAGAGAATATCCAGAACCAATCAACAATCCATATCTAGGTTCGCCGTCGAAAATCGAGTGAAAAATCCCACTCGGATCGATATAACTATCTCGAAATTCTGTGCTCGAATCTGGATCAAATCACTATGCGAATAGAATAACATACGCATACCCTACGTATTTATCTTTATTGGTTATTAGCCAAATCAATTCCATTTCTATTCACATTCACTTTGATTTTCATTTACTTACTCACAATTGCTTCAATCCATTTGGATTATCACCTCTATTCTTATCTCGATTGGGTATTCAACCAATAACAGTTTGAACTCCGACCAGTTTATTTAGAAAATAGCTTAAAATTTTTAAAAAAATAGATAAGTAGTTGGAAAATAATTACTAGTTTGTAAAATAGGTGCAAAATAGTTAGAAAATAGTTAAAATAATTATAGAAATTTTAATTAATTGCAAAATAGTGGTGAGATAGTAATTAGTTTTGTAAAATAATTGAAATATAGTAGTTAGTTTATAAAACAGTTGGAAAATTGTTAACAGTTTCAAAATTAATTGTAAAACAAGTATAAGATAGTTTGGCTTTTAAAAGAAAGGTTGTATATTGTTTGCGCCAAAATTGGCCACAAACCCCAAATACCGTGAAAGCACCAGTGTATGAATACAAATCAGCAATATTCAAACACAAATCACAGATCTCAGCAAATAACCCAAGAATGCTTGCACAAAAAATGGGCAAACACCTCCAAGTTGTATGATTTTATGTTATTCGTAGTTATTTGGGTGGTTTATGCAAATACATAAAAAGCAGGGACTAAACTATAAAAGACACACAGATTTATAGTGGTTCGGCCTGAATGTACCTACGTCCACTTTATATGTTATTCTCCTTTTCCGATCCGATTACAAGTACAAAGCTTTGATTACAAGTATATCAAAGTTGTTTGAAAGTTCCTTCCAGGCTTAAGCTCTCAAACTTGTCCGCCATTGTTGTACCCCTGCCCCTATATTTATAGAATGAGGCTGGGGGTAGGGGTTCTAGATGTATATAGCTGCTGGTGAGCCTGGGCTGATGCAAACTGGACCGGCAACTTTGGTTCGGTAGGCTCTAGTTCGGTCGTTGCTTGGTGGAGTTTGATTCGGTGGTGTGCAGAGGGTTGGTCCGGTCTTGGTTTGGTTCGGTGGGACTTGGTTCGGTGGGGAGACATCCGGTGATGGTTGGTCCGGTGCTTGATTCTGTGAGGCTTGGATCGGTGGGAAGGGAAGTGGAGTTGGTTCGGTCTCGATACTACCGAATGGATCCTATACTGAGAATGCCGAATGATCCCTTGTGTTGGGAATGCCGAATGAGCCTTCATATTTGAGAATGCCGAATGAGCCATGGGGAGTTCGAATACCGAACGAACTCAAACACTTGAACTACCGGACGAAAGCGAGGGGTTTTAAGTACTAGATGACGCTTATTACCGGATGAACTCGGGGAGTGTAGTGTCGTACGAACTCTTGCCTTGCTTTACCGAATGAACCTTTGTACTTGAATCATGAGTGAAATCCCAGACTTATATACGCTTGCTTGCTTCTTCTTGTTCCGGTCGTGGTGGAAATGCACACAACATTGATATTCCAGTTTTGACCAAAAATAGGATAACACTTTGCCCCCCAAAACATGCCTTGTGATAATAAGGCATGTTTTGAATAGTTCCGAATCCATTATCCAAAGTCCATAGCCATATTGCCAGAGTATATCATCCTTGACTGCTCCAAGTCGATGTCCAATTCCAAATCCAATAACCAAATCCTGAGCCAATTCCGTATCCATCCGAATCCGAACTCGACAACCGAGTCCCAATCCATTCTTATCCAATAGCCAATAACCGAATCCAGGACCTCTTTGGGTCGATATCCAAATCCATAACCTCTCTGGGTTCTTGCCAAGCGTGATCCACATCTGATGACCGTGGTCTAGTGTCCCTGGACGTTGAGCTAACCTCTTCGGGTTCTTGCCAAGCGTAATCCACACTTGACGACCTTGGTCCAGTGTCCCTGGACGTTGAGCTAACCTCTCCGGGTTCTTGCCAAGCGTAATCCACACTTGACGACCTTGGTCCAGTGTCCCTGGACGTTGAGCTAACCTCTCCGGGTTCTTTCCAAGCGTAATCCACACTTGACGACCTTGGACCAGTGTCCCTGGACGTTGAGCTAACCTCTCCGGGTTCTTGCCAAGCGTAATCCACACTTGACGACCTTGGTCCAGTGTCCATGGACGCTGTGTTAACCTCTTCGGGTTCTTGCCAAGCGTAATCCACACTTGACGACCTTGGTCCAGTGTCCCTGGACGCTGTGTAATGCCATGGCTTATGTCCTAAGCCGAATCCTAGTCTCTCCGGACCCTTGTGGAGCATAGTCCATACTCAACGACCTGAAAATAACAATTGATAATACAGGGCCTAAGTCCTAGGCCGAATCCTGGTCACTCCGAACCCTTGCCGAGCATAGTCCATACTCGACTACCTGAATGAGTCAATTTACCATGTTCGGGCGAAGCGACTCACCCCTTGCCAGGCATAATCCATACCTGACGACCGTTTATCAAAAATCAGATAAAAATCCAATCGAAATCCAATCCAAAATCCACATCCAAAATCCAAATCAAAGCCAGAAAACCAGAATAAAAATCCAATCAAAATCCAATCCAAAATCCACATCCAAAATCCAAATCAAAACCAGAAAACCAGAAATCCAAACCAGCATCCAAAACTGAAAACAATCATTCAAAGGAAAATCCAAATCAAAAAGCAAGAAAAACCAGGAGCTCAATCCAAGCTCCAAAACCGAAAACCAAAAACAAAAGCAGTGTCCAATCCAAAAGCAAAAGATAAATTTCACAAACCATAGCATTGCAGTTTATCATCATTCAGAGCATGCCTAGGGGCTATCTCCGTCCCCGTACATGTGTAAATGACTTGGTTGCTTGCCAATAGTTCGCTACTTATTTCATAATAACCTGGTCAATGGATGATCAACCGACCATCATTCCTGGGCCTCCCGCCATCGTAGCTTGAGGTAGGCGGCGGTTGCTCCTGCCCCGCCGTTGCATTCCGAGGTCCAACATATTGTGGCAGCTATCCATTCCTTACATGCTCCTCAATTATGTCCTTTAGGTGCCTACAACTGTTGGTTTCGTGTCCATCCAAATCATGGAAGAGACAGTGCCTTCCTGTTGTTCTTCCCGGTTCTGTTGGTTCTCTCCTAGCCGGCCTCCGGTAGGGAAGGCGATTCCGAGTATCCAGGTATATCCGCTCCAACGTCTCGTTCAATCCTGTGTATGTGGAAAACTTTGGATCCTTCCATTGCTTCGTAGAATTTCTAGAATCATCGTCCAACTTCCTTTTTCCTTTGTCTTTATCCAAACCTTTGCTGGATGGTCCTCCAATCTCAATTGCATTAACCTTTTTTAACTTTAAATCCGTACTCGCATCTTCTTGCCGAAGGAACCTTTCTGCCTCGTGAAAGAATTCGTCGAGATCTCGTGGGGGATCTCGTATCAGAGATACCTTGAAATCCGAGTTCTCCCTGACTCCTGATACTGCTGCCATTAAAACCATCGATGGATCGGGCCGATCCACCGAAGCAACTGCGGCACTGAATCGAGTTAGAAAGGCTCTAAGCGATTCATCGATCCTTTTCTTCACCGATGTTAATGTCATCACGTTCTTCGGTCTCTTGACATGAACTCGAAACTATCCCAAAAACCTTTCCACCAATTCCCTCCAAGTCCTGATAGATCCTTCTCCCAGCTGCCTAAACCACATCGCAGCTAAGTCCGTTAAGTACAAAGGGAAGCATCGAGCCATCACTTCCTCCGATGCCCCCAGCACCTCCATATGTCTGGTGTACCTCATCAAGTGATCCGTAGGGTCTGCCTTGCCATCGTATACCTCCACGCTAGGTAGCTTGAACTTAGGTGGATTCTGAGCCATCCTTATTTCCCGAGCGAACGGACTCCGGTTTACCCCTTCCAAGTCTCCGCTGGTCAAACCAACTCGCACAGTCTTCCTGATTATATCTACCAATCCAGCGTTGTCTGTCAGGGGTTGCCCCCGAGGGAATTCCGGTACATACTCTTCATGTGGATCGCTAGCAGCAACGTCGGTTCTAGCCAGTTGAACTCCTTCCAAAGGTCCTCCTGTGTTGGATTCTGCGGGCCTGCCCCCAAGCCCTTGTCGATTGCCTTCTGGCTCTGCATCCTGTCCTCCATTGGGTTCCATAACCCTAGCTCCTTGTCCTGCATCCACCGCCGCTGTAGCTGCTCCTAAGTTCTGGGTCCCTACAGCTCTCATTTGCTCCAAGAAAGTCTGCATCATCTCCTGTTGACTCTTCAATAACCTCTCTTGCAGTGAATTTGTTATGGCTTCCATTTCGTCCCGGGTTATGTAGATCGAAGCCGGTCCTTCCTCAGCTCCGGAGGATGCTTGCTGACTTCCTTCCGGTTGGCTTCTCTCAGCCCTTTGCCTTCTACTATTTAGTCTAGCCATTGTCTCCCAAATCCAAACTTCTATCCGATATAGCGGGCGCTAGTTCGTCTGAGTGAAAGCACCAAAATGTTTGTGTCAAAATTGGCCACAAACCCCAAATACCGTGAAAGCACCAGCGTATGAATACAAATCAGCAATATTCAAACACAAATCACAGATCTTAGTAAATAACCCAAGAATGCTTGCACAAAAAATGGGCAAACACCTCCAAGTTGTATGATTTTATGTTATTCGTAGTGATTTGGGTGGTTTATGCAAATACGTAAAAAGCAGGGACTAAACTGTAAAAGACACACAGATTTATAGTGGTTCGGCCTGAATGTGCCTACGTCCACTTTATATGTTATTCTCCTTTTCCGATCCGATTACAAGTACAAAGCTTTGATTACAAGTATATCAAAGTTGTTTGAAAGTTCCTTCCAGGCTTGAGCTCTCAAACTTGTCCGCCATTGTTGTACCCCTGCCCCTCTATTTATAGAGTGAGGCTGGGGGTAGGGGTTCTAGATGTATATAGCTGCTAGTGAGCCTGAGCTGATGCAATCTGGACCGGCAACTTTGGTTCGGCAGGCTCTGGTTCGGTCGTTGCTTGGTGGAGTTTGATTCGGTGGTGTGCAGAGGGTTGGTCTGGTCTTGGTTTGGTTCGGTGGGACTTGGTTCGGTGGGGAGACATCCGGTGATGGTTGGTCCGGTGCTTGATTCTGTGAGGCTTGGATCGGTGGGAAGGGAAGTGGAGTTGGTTCGGTCTCGGTACTACCGAATGGATCCTACACTGAGAATGCCGAATGATCCCTTGTGTTGGGAATGCCGAATGAGCCTTCATATTTGAGAATGCCGAATGAGCCATGGGGAGTTCGAATACCGAACGAACTCAAACACTTGAACTACCGGACGAAAGCGAGGGGTTTTAAGTACCAGATGACGCTTATTACCGGATGAACTCGGGGAGTGTAGTGTCAAACGAACTCTTGCCTTGCTTTACCGAATGAACCTTTGTACTTGAATCATGAGTGAAATCCCAGACTTATATACGCTTGCTTCTTCTTGTTCCGGTCGTGGTGGAAACGCACACAACATTGATATTCCAGTTTTGACCAAAAATGGGATAACATATATATATAATGAATAGCTTGGAAAAATAGGTTTATATTAAAACAATTTATATTAAAAATAGTCCAGAGTCAAAACTTCTCACTTCCCAATCTCCATTCTCATCAATTCAATTTAAATTTCCACTTCCATTTAAATTGACCCAATTCCAATTTAAATAACTTCAACTTCCATTGAAATTGATTCAAACCCAATTCAAGTTGAATTAACCTCAGTCTCGTTCCAAATTCAAATCAAATTCCATTTGATTTTAAACCTACTCAACTTTAATTACAATTCCAAATTATTCAAATCAAATTTCAATTTGAACCAACTTCAAAATCCAGTTCACTATGAACCATTTCGAATTTCATAAATTCGAGTTAATACTTCAAATGTTGATTTAATTCTTTTAAATCAATTTACCATTAAAGTTTTTAAACAATTCAATTCACAGTTCAGACCTAACATATTATACCACAAATCAAATTAACCTTTATTTTTAAATCAATAATCCAAATCTTTAAACAATTTAATTCAAATTCTCAAAATTCCATTTTAAATTATCTCTACTTAACCTTTTTCAAAGTTCAAATAAGAGTTCAAAACAATTTTTATCTTAAAAATTCAACTTATCACCCAATTTTATTTTCTAATTTGAAAACAATTCTTAAACAAGTTTAATTTTCAGATTCAATCATTTAGGTTTTCAGTTCAAAGTAATTCCATATCCTTAATTCCAAATTAACGTTAGATTTTTCTTTTATCTCAATAATGGATATATTACCATACTTCATTTCTTATTCATTTAAACAAATCCGATTCGCAATTTAAAGATTTTCAATAACAATGGGATGATATCATCCAATTATTTCAAAACATCCATCCATTTCCAATTTTTGGATTTCAAACCCAATTTGAGATCACTTAAACTCTCAATTACAATCAACCATTTAACTCACCAAGTTAAATCCCAATTTTATCTTGAAATTTCCAAATCAGGTTGACCATTCCAACTTATTTAACCTTTCCCCAAGTTAAACTAAATTCACTTAATCCAGTCAACCTTACCCAATTTGAATTTCTATTTCAAAAATTAAAATTCTCATAAATAATCTTCCCGCTTATTAAGTTCAAAAACTTATCACTTCGGGTATCACATCTTATTCCAAATTCAAAACTCAACATTTAGAGTTTATTTCAAACCACCTTTGATATTATATATATCCACATATATACATATTAATTTCTTTTACATACCAAGTTATACTTTAAAATTTTTAACCACCTTTGGTTTTTAATTCAAAACAAATTCCTTTAAATTTTCAAACAACTCTGGTTTGAAACAGGACCCAGATTTAAAACTTCACTATATAGATCATCTTTAATTCCAATTTATAAGTCGTACTTCCCTAAATGTTTTATTTCCTTAAAACATTTCATTTTGCTTAATCATTAATACACATTATATTACAACAATTATTGATGATAATAACCAAGATTATCATATCTTGAAACCAATTCATTATTATCTTATTCTGAAATTCTTTCCAAAATTAAAGATTTAATTTCAGTTTGAATCCATTTCAAACTTATCTTTAATTTAACTTCAATTTCAATTTGGTTGTATTCTATTACTTCTTAATTTAATTTCAATAATTCAACAACCCATTAGCTTAATATTTATTAGAAAGAAATATTGCTTTATATATCAAAATATATTCTTATATAAAATCATTTAAAATCTTTATATAAGAAAGTAACAAGTACACTCTCATATATATATATACATATAAATATATATATATACACACTCAACTCATCCTAGGGTACCACTTACCCTATCCGTAATGAGTAATCCCACCAGAGCCAAGCATCTCACCTAACCTTCAGCTCTGATACCAAAATGTAACGACCTGGAAATTTCGATCTCCAAAATTCCAGATAGTTAGAAAAGAAAAAGAAAGAGAAAGAAGAAGAAACATGAACAAGACAAGAAACCTCACATTCGCAGTGGATCAAAATATAATATCACATAATAACAGTTTACAAAAGAAGAACTGTATCAATAAACTTATATTTATACATCAGAGTTACAACCATTACTATTCACTGAACAGTTTTAAACAATATGTCCTAATTATACAATAATATATCACAGTGGTAAATACTCCATACGTTCCAGCCATCCAGCTCGCCTCCTGAACTCCAAAACGTCCTTACCTGAAAATCTGTAATACTTGGTCTGACCCGAGCATTACATCAAAATAACACCCGGGTCAGCCTGGAAACCAGCGTGAGTAAACTCAACAACAAGGAATAACAAACATACAACTTATTTAAAACCCGGGGTAACTCACATAGATTTACAACTTCACAAGTTGTTAGACACCACTTATTTCACACATCAACTTCTAAGTATCAAAACTTAGATTAAATGGTCCAATTTACTTAAATCATTTCGATCCAGCCTATTGATTTCACATATCAAATCTTTATAGAATCGAAGGGGTTTCGGGTATTAACTATTACCCGACTCCGGTCTCTTCGAATCAAATGTCATCCTATTCCGAGTATTTCAAGTGATTAAATTTCAAATACTGGATGTTACTCTTACACAACAATTCAACATATGTAACCACATTATTACTATTCAACCCAACATATCATTAAACATTCATGTCACCTAGCATCACGATCAAATACCAGCGATAACAATTTATTCAAGGCATTCACATATCATTTAATTATCCATAAGCAAGATAAATTAGTCATATCATTCTAATTAATTTAATTATCTGTCAATGAATTAAATTAATTACTTAATACCTGTAAATCTTGCTTACATTAATTAATTATATTCAATTAATTTATCATCCCTTAATTATTCATCTTGATTAATCATTTTTGATTAATCATTATTTAATTACATTAAATAATTTACCCTTAATTAATTACGCAAATTAATTATTCTCACTCATCATATTAATTAACCTCTAATTACCATCTTAATTAATTACCCAAATCAATTATTCGACAATCACAATAATTAATTATTCTTTAATTTATTCACACTCATAAATTAACTAATCCTTAATAAATTTCCTTAAATTAATCAGTCCTCTAATCAATTACACTAAGTAATTAATTCATAGTTACTTCCCTTAAGTAATTAATCTTGAATTACCTTTATCAAGTAATTTTCCTTATATTAATTTACATCCAGTAACTGATAAATTACTTCACTAAGTAGTTACACTTATGAATCTCATTGAGTAATTATACTTAATCAATTACCAAGTGGCTATTTTTAATTAATCAACAAATTAACTAATCATTTCCATCTCATTAAATATAACTAGGTAATTCATCCCTTAATTACCCTAAAAACCAATTAATTAATCTTTAATTATAGATTAAATATTCTTTAATTATTAATTAATAAACCTTAATTATCAATTAACTAATCTCTAATTAATTAAATATAACCCTCAATTATTAATTAATTAGACTTTAATCATTAATTAATTAAACTAAAGAATTACCCTTAATTTATTTAATTAATCCTTAATTATCAAACTTTAATTAACTTAAAGATGAATCTTTATTTTTATTTAATACTTAAATACATTTGAAAATTTAGTTTAAAATAACTTCCAAACTAGATTCAAAAAAAACGCGCTTAAATTATACAGAAGCCCCTTAGTCCCATAACTCCACAACCCAAACTAACCTCATCGGCCCTAATAATTCACAGCCCTAATGCAACTGGCCGAAGCCCCAAACAAAGAACACAGACCGGCACTCTTCTCTTTCCCAAACACAAAATTTCAACACCGAAGTAAACAATGCTTAAGTAAAATTCAAGCCCGAAAATAAAAGAAACGGACCATATTTAATTTAACTGGGCCGAAGCCCAACACCCTTCTTCTCCACCCAAATCTTCCTATCTTTCCCAAAATTCTGAGGCAACCGTGCATCATCAAAATTGTGCACGTGCACAACCATTTCCGGCCGAACCACCGACCGCCTTCCGAACTCGCAAAACACATCCAACCTCCCCACCTCCTGTCATCCCCTGAATTTACAAAAAAGGTCGTAAACAAATTCGAGCACTTCATCACGAAGCCTGGAACAAGGCACACCGCTTCCCGCTTCGCCTCGCTCCCTACCTCCCCTATCTCCTACTAGACTCCGACCCAAAAATCGTCGCATGCACCCTGGCCGTTTTCCCCCCATGTGCGCACCTTCCTTACCTCACCGTGCTGTCGCGATTTCGAAAAAAACGAAAACTTCTCCGCCCCAAACTCTAACCCTAGAACACCCCATTCTGGCCACCATGATTAAAAGTAAATCCAACCTCTATTTTTCACGTGACCAACATAGCATTGCCTACCTCCAGCCGTGGTCGCGGCCTTCATCAATCTTCCATTCGTCGTAAATCGACGAATATACGAATTCTGATCAACTCAGAAAAACCCATCATCCACTTACTCTAAAACCATAAAACTTGTATTAAAAATTATCATTTTATGGCGCAGCGGATTAACAGAAAATCGATATAACGATGAAAGTAGCAATCGGTGGATTGATGAATACCAAAATGCCCAAATTTGTTGATCCGAAGATACCGAATTCTAGCTATCTCTAACACGTTGATCGCGCACGATACCGTGAAAGAAGATCTTCAATTCTTCAAGCGTTGATCAAGCGCACTTGATTCCGCGAATCGGCTTCAACAATCGTTGATTCGAGCGCACTCGAATAACCGAAAGTGGAGATAGGAGATTACACTCAACTACCAATTTAAGATGAAAGCACACGGCAATCAACAAGAAATTTTATTCAAAAATCAACCCCCAAAAAGTTACAACTCACTCCCTATTTATAGAAGTTTCACACCGACTCAGACCCTTAAGTCGTACACGGCTTAACATACTTCGACTCACGAGTTACATCATCACACACATGACCGACTCATGACTCAACTTAGGTCGTTGCTGACCTAACATCATACCGACTTAATAATCAACGGCTTAAAGACTCAGAGTAAAAATATGAACAGATAACGACTCAACACAAGACGATGTACGACTCAATTATATACATGACCGAGACAACTCTTAAGTCGTAGACGACTTATGTCACACTGCCACAAAAATTACAGACTCAACACCCTTAGGTCGCATACGACCTATGACTCAAAGAAAACACGCTACGCAAAGCAACCGACTCAACAGATGATAATTGCACAATACACGACCGACCTAACTAGGTACGACCTAACACACAGCCGACTTAAAACTAACACCACTCACATGTATACAACACAAAACGACTCTATACAGGACGACTTACGACTTACATCCTCTCAACGACTCAAGCTCCCAAACTCATAGCTTTTCAAACGACTTAACTGGGTCGACTCATCATGAGTCGTAACTCGTTAACTCGGCACATATGCAACACATTAGGCCGTTGCCGACCTAAGACCTTAGGTCATGACTCGTTAGATTTAGGTCGTTAACTCGGCACCATTTTCCCTCTGGTATCCAGTTAGCTCGAAGGCGACTTATAGATGAATCGTTGAGTCGTGTACGACTCATCAAACTCGAACGACTCAGGTTCCCACTAAGTCGTAACTTCTTTGCATCCTTCTCGTTAAGTCGCAAATGACTTAAAATCACTTCGTTAGGTCGCAAACCATTGGAGTTAAGTCGCAGCTCCTTTTCCTTAAGTCGTGGACGACTTAGCTCTGCATCCTTAAGTCGTGGACGACTTATTCCTTTGACCTGAGCTGCATCACCCTCCCCTGGTTGAGAAAAATTCGCCCTCGAATTTGTAATTTCTTCTGTACCAGATTGTTCATCTCCATAATATGGCACAAGATGCTTAATATTGAATACGTCAGAAGTGTACACGTCCTCCGGTAGCTTCAACTTATAAGCATTTTTATTAATCCGTTTCACAACTTCTACAGGACCAATTTTTCTGTCTTTCAACTTGTTGTAAGCGCCAACTGGAAAACGATCCTTGGTTAACACAGCATAAACCAAATCACCTTCGTTAAATTCAACACTTCGTCACTTCAAATCTACCGTCTGCTTATACTTCTAATTTGCTTTCTCCAACCGTTCCCAAACGATTTTATGACATTCAGTCAACCTATCAACAAAGTCTACAGCTCGTTTAACCGTCCTCTTCGGTTGTGGTACTATCGCCAAATCCAACGATCCCCTTGGAAAACTTGAATATACAATCTGAAATGGACTGAAACATGTACTACGATTCACTGCATGATTATGAGCAAACTCTGCTTGGCATAACTTCATGTCCCAACTCTTCAGATTATCTTTCACCAAACATCGTAACAAACATCCCAGCGATCTGTTAACTACTTCGGTTTGTCCGTCCGTCTGCGGATGATAAGCACTACTAAATTTCAGCTTCGTTCCCACCATCTTCCACAAGCCAAAAATGACTCAAAAATCTGGTATCCCTGTCTGAAACAATAGACTCCGGCAACCCATGTAAACGATAGATTTCTTTAAAGAATAACCGAGCTACACGAACAGCATCTGCCGTCTTCTTACAAGCAATAAAATGTGCCATCTTCGAAAACCTGTCCACCACAACAAATATAGAATCATTCCTCCTTTGAGTTCTAGGCAAACCCAAAACCAAATCCATGCTGATATCAATCCATGGTTTGGTAGGCACGGGTAATGGCATGTATAATCCCGCATTCGTCGCTGTTCCTTTCGAAACTTGACAAATATGGCATCTCTCCACAAACCTCTCTACCTCTTTCCTCATTGATGGCCAAAAATAAGATTGAAAAATTAACTGTAATGTACGGTCTCTACCCACATGGCCTTCTTCATGTAGTTCTTTGATAATCTTCATTCTCAAGCTGCTCTTCGGAATACATAATTGATTTCCCTTGAACAAGAACCCATCAACCAATACAAATTCATCGGTATTCCCATCCTTTACTTTCTCAACAAACTTTGCAAAGTAAGGATCTTCTTCAATCAGCTCTGGCAATAATTCAAACCCTGTCACTTCAACTTTCATTGTCGTTAATAAATGACTCCTCCTACTCAAAGCATCAGCTACACGATTCGTAATCCCTGACTTGTGCTTCACGACGAATATAAACTGCTGCAAATAAGCAATCCATGATGCATGTCTCGCAGAAATCTTATCCTGTCCTTGCAAATGCTTCAAAGCTTCATGATCAGTGTATAAAACAAACTCTTTCTGAAATAGATAGTGCCTCCATGTTTAACAGCTTGCACAACAGCATAAAATTCAACGTCATATGTACTGTATCTCATCTTCGCTCCTGATAACTTCTCACTAAAATATGCAACTGGTCTCCCACTCTGACTCAAGACTCCCCCAATTCCAACCTTTGATGCATCAGTGTGTAACTCAAATAACAACTGAAAATCCGGTAATACAAGAATTGGTGTTGTCGTCAAAAGTTCTTTGATCCTCTAAAAAGCAATCCCAGCTTCCTCTGTCCAAGAAAATTGTTTCCCCTTCATGCAATCAGTAACTGGTGCCATCACGCTACTGAAGTGTGGAATGAATCTTCGGTAGAATGACGCTAGCCCATGAAAACTCCTCACTTCTGAAATTGTCCTTGGCTGTGGCCGATTTCTGACTGCTTCAACTTTATTCTGGTCCACCTGTATACCTTCTCCGGACACAACATACCCCAAAAATAAAACACTATGCGTCATAAATACACATTTCTTCGTAGCAGCATAAAATTGTTCCTCACGAAGAATAATCAACACTTCCCTAAAATGTTGAACATGCTCCTCCATACTCATGCTATATATCAGAATATCATCGAAATAAACCACCACGAACTTCCCAATGAATGGTCTAAAAATTTGATTCATCACCCGCATGAATGTACTAGGTGCATTTGATAAACCAAATGGAATAACCAACCATTCGTATAATCCTTCCCTCGTCTTGAAAGCTGTCTTCCACTCGTCTCCTGGTCTAATTCGAATTTGATGACAACCACTCTTCAAATCAATCTTCGAAAAGATAGTAGCCCCACTCAACTGATCTAGCAAATCATCCAACTTTGGCATAGGAAATCTGTAACGAACAGTAATCTTGTTCAAAGCTCTACTATCGGTACACATTCTCCATGTTCCATCCTTCTTCGGCACCAACAATGCTGGTACTGCACAAGGACTCAAGCTTTCCTGAACACGTCCCTGCTCTAACAACTCTTCCACCTGCCTTCGTAACTCCTCATGTTCCTTCGGACTCATTCGGTAATGTGGTCGATGTGGTAATACTGCTCCCGGAACAAGATCGATTTGATGTTGAATGTCTCTCGGTGGCGGTAACTCCTTTGGCAACTCCTCTGGAAATACATCTTCAAACTCTTTCAATATTGGCTTCGCTTCTTCGGAAACTTCAACCTTTTCATGACTCTCTCGTCCAATCAACAAATAAACTTCAGGCTCATCTTCAACTTCCTTAACAAACTCCTTCAAAGATAGCAAAGTTTTCAGTTCTTTAATCTCCTCCAACTTGCTTTCCTTCTGTTGTTGCTTCTTAGGAACTAAAATAATCTTAGTACCTTCAAACATGAAACTATAACTATTAGCACAACCATCATGCTGCACTGCTCTATCAAACTGCCATGGTATGCCCAACAACAGATGACATACATCCATGTCTACAACATCACACCAGATTTCGTCTTTGTATTTCTTCCCGATTGAAAAATTCACACAAGCTCTTCGTCCAACTTTCACTTCACCACCCTTCCTTAACCATGCTAACTTGTACGGTTTAGGATGCTTCTCAGTTTTCAAATTCAACTTCCTTACTGCTTCTGTAGAGATAATATTGTCACAGCTTCCAGCATCAATGACGAACTTGCAAACCTTTCCCAGAATAGTACATGTGGACTGAAATATGTTATTCCTAAACCAACTAGAATCGTCCTCCTGCTTCGGTGTTAGACAAGATCTCCTCATCATCAAGTTACACCCCTCATCTCCGGACAACTCTTCTTCCTCCTCAATATAAGGTGAATTAGAATATTCAGCTTCCACATCCTCTTCTTCAATCTCTGCAACCATTGCTCTCTTCTTCGGCTTCGGGCATTCATTGCTTTTGTGACCCAACTCCTGGCAATTATAACACTTGAAACCACTGTTAACCTTCGCCTTCTCAGCCTCCTTCACAACTGGTTTACTAGTAGGTTTAGAAACATTAGAACTTCCACTGGCACCCTTCACTGGATTATTGGAATTAGTAAACACATCACCTCCACGCCTTCCCTACTTCTCCCAAGCCAACGCCTTCTGATGTGCCTCCGCTACAGATCTTGGATCGAACATATTAACCATATCCTGGATCTGCATTCTCAGCCCTCCAACAAACATGGCAGTCAACTGTTCTTCCGTCTCCATTATATCATTTCTGGCAATGAGTTGGTAGAATTCATCAGCATAATCATTAACTGATTTCGTCCCTTGCCTCAGATTCTGCAATCTCTGGTACATAAGTGATTGATAGTTGTAAGGTAAGAAAGTAGCTCTCATCAACTTCTTCATCTTATCCCAAGACTCAATCTTTGACTTCCCCATTCTCTCCCTCATAAGTTTAGTTTGCTGCCACCATGCCAAAGCTCTCCCCCTCAACCTAGTAGCAACCAACTTCACTCTACGATTCTCCGGAACTTCCTTGAAATCAAAGATCTCTTCAACATTAGACAACCAATCTAAGAATTCTTCAGCTACCATTCCACCCTTGAAGTCTGGAATTTCCATCTTCATACCCGACTCCCAACGATGATCATCATCTATATCTCGATATGAATTTCGAACTTGGTCTCGATCTCGACAATGAATGCTAGCTCTATCAACCTCTTCATCAAAATCAAATGTACGTCTATATCGATCTCGACCATCAACATCCCTTCGATCACGCATATCTCTTCTACTATGTCTCTCTTCATCTCTATATGGCTCATCTTCAAACTCACGCGGAGTTCTTCTTTCTTCATGTCCATAGTCATGGTGATCTCTCCTTGATGAGATTGATGTTTCTCTTCTCTCTCTAAAAGATTGCGGTGATACCCTTCTCGCTTCCGTAACCAACGGCGAAACTCGGTTTCCTCCATGGTTCGAGATTGGTGATCTCCACCTTTGAGTTTGATTCAAATCATTCATCAATTTCTCTAACTTTCCAATGCCTTCATCAAATTTCTCATTAATACGTTGTTCCATAAGCTCGGCTTCTTCTCTTCTATACAACGCTTCCACATTTTGATCACGATTAGCTCTTCTCGGCGGCATGATTGAAAACTTCTCAAAACTCAAACACTTCACAACTTTAAACTTCAAAAAGACTTCAAAACTCTCCAACACAAGCCAAACAATGCACGGCTTAACACCACTAGCTCGCACAAAACTCCTTGGCTCGGCTACACCACTACACGACTTCAAACACTTCAATTCAAACAACTTTCGCCTTTTGATCCAAAAGAATATGGATCGTACACCCCAAACTTGTTGCAACTTCAATAAGAACACAACGAACACAACTTCAAACTTCAAATACTTGGCTCCAAGACTCGTCCTAGCTATGATTGGCTAAGTCAAGCTTTGATACCAAAACTAGCGCAGCGGATTAACAGAAAATCAATATAACAATGAAAGTAGCAATCGGTGGATTGATGAATACCAAAATGCCCAAATTCGTTGATCCGAAGATACCGAATTCTAGCTATCTCTAACACGTTGATCGCGCACGATACCGTGAAAGAAGATCTTCAATTCTTCAAGCGTTGATCAAGCGCACTTGATTCCGCGAATCGGCTTCAACAATCGTTGATTCGAGCGCACTCGAATAACCGAAAGTGGAGATAGGAGATTACACTCAACTACCAATTTAAGATGAAAGCACACAGCAATCAACAAGAAATTTTATTCAAAAATCAACCCCCAAAAAGTTACAACTCACTCCCTATTTATAGAAGTTTCACACCGACTCAGACCCTTAAGTCGTACACGGCTTAACATACTTCGACTCACGAGTTACATCATCACACACATGACCGACTTACGACTCAACTTAGGTCATTGCTGACCTAACATCATACCGACTTAATAATCAAAGGCTTAAAGACTCAGAGTAAAAATATGAACAGATAACGACTCCACACAAGACGATGTACGACTCAATTATATACATGACCGAGATAACTCTTAAGTCGTAGATGACTTATGTCACACTGCCACAAAAATTACAGACTCAACACCCTTAGGTCGCATACGACCTATGACTCAAAGAAAACACACTACACAAAGCAACCGACTCAACAGATGACAATTGCACAATACACGGCCGACCTAACTAGGTACGACCTAACACGCAGCCGACTTAAGACTAACACCACTCACATGTATACAACACAAAACGACTCTATACAGGACGACTTACGACTTACATCCTCTCAACGACTCAAGCTCCCCAACTCATAGCTTTTAAAACGACTTAACTGGGTCGACTCATCATGAGTCGTAACTCGTTAACTCGGCACATATGCAACACATTAGGCCGTTGCCGACCTAAGACCTTAGGTCATGACTCGTTAGATTTAGGTCGTTAACTTGGCACCATTTTCCCTCTGGTATCCAGTTAGCTCGGAGGCGACTTATAGATGAATCGTTGAGTCGTGTACGACTCATCAAACTCGAAAGACTCAGGTTCCCACTAAGTCGTAACTTCTTTGCATCCTTCTCGTTAAGTCGCAAACGACTTAAAATCACTTCGTTAGGTCGCAAACCATTGGAGTTAAGTCGCAGCTCCTTTTCCTTAAGTCGTGGACGACTTAGCTCTGCTTCCTTAAGTCATGGACGACTTATTCCTTTGACCTGAGCTGCATCATTTTACAACACGATTCAGATTATATTATCAAAGATTGAAATTGCCTAGATCAATCTTTAACCCATTCTTTGATTTTACTGTAATTTAAAAAATTTAGTTAAATACTTAATACAAGTTCTTGAATCTATTTTTAAACTTCGAATTTCATTGTTAGAAATCTTTTTCATTTACATGCTCAAGCCTAAAATCAAATGTAAAGGAGGATAAGAATTTTCCTATCAGACCTGAAGCCTGAAAAAAGAACAGAGACTATCTATATTTATCTACAGGCATATCCAGGCATACTACTATATATAACCATATTTGTAAACATTGTTCATCTGGTTATTACCATATTCATCACTAAAAAAAATATAAATGAATAGATTCAAACTATTTTTATAAGAAAATGTTTAATCACCTCATATTAGCTTTTTAAAGAGAAATTAAAATTTTAAAACTGGATTATAAACCTGTAACTAAGGACAAGGAATTTACACACATATGTACAGTCAAACTGGTTCAAACAATCAGAATACTTGTCTATAGACAAACATGTTTTTAACATGCAAACAATTCTCACAAGGATGTTTTAGATGCTTATTCACATGCATCAGTTTTCAACAGGTTAGAATATAAAAAAAAAGAAGTTTTACTCACTGAAAGTATTGAACAGAGATGCTTAAGAAATGCATTGATCTGGAAACAGCAACTTGACTTCTTCAATTTGCAGCTTGTTTGTTAAACTGATCTTTGAATTGCTCAAGTTAGAAGTTTTGAAGTTGAATCTGCTTGCAAACTGATTTGCTTTGAAACAGTTGAAGCCTAGTTTAGATTTCTTTTGAAATTGGATTTCTAGTAAAATTTTAAAAACGAAAGAAGATTGAGAGAAAATAGAAAAAATGTTTTGATCTGAAAAAATTAAATGAAAAAAAAATCAGTTTTTCTTAAATGTTTAATTTGTAATTTAATTTTTAATAGAAATAATGAAGATTGACACTTGTTAAAATTTATGCTATAATCATTACACTTTTTGATTTGCTAATTCCTTTAAGCTACACTTGTTATTTGAGAAAATTTTATTTTTAAATCATCTTTTAAATAATTTATAAATCTTGTTTTAACCCTCTTTAGCTTATGTTATATAATTATAGTTATGTAATATAACATATGTTTTAATATTATATCTATATATTTTCTTTAACACATTTTCTCCTTACTATATTTATAAAATCTTTTAAAGAAAATAATATAGAACTACCTATATTCTAATAAAAATCAAACATACATTATTATTATTTATTATTATTATTATTATATATATAACTAATTTATTTTTAAGATTTTTATCTTTGGATTTCAATCTCAGGTTCAAATTAAATATAAATCGACTCATATGTATTTTTAAACAAAAACACATTACATTTATTTGAAAATAATGATTTTTGCAAATTTTGAATAATTATACTAAAAGACTATCAAATAAATATTTATCCAAGTATAAATATTTATCATCAGATTTATTTGTTAAATCTATAAATTAGTATTTCAATTAATTAAATTGAGTAAATTTATCAATTACAGATATTCTAAAATCCGGGTTATCACAAATCCGATCAAATGTGCACAAGTTATAGCATTTAAAGTAAAAATTTGGGTTAAATTTAAATTCCCAAAATAATACGTTTAAAATACTTTAAGATGGTTTAGAAATCTATATACATATTATATAACTTGTATCACCACTTTTCAAACCATAGTTTCCAAAATAGTTTCAAATTCTATACATATATACATATACATAAAGCTCAATTTCAAAATCTTGAATCCAAATTCAAATCAAATTATTTTAATTTCAAAACTCCTATTCAAATTCTTTTCATATTCAATCCAATTCCATTTCCAAAACCATTTGGATTTAAAATAATATTTAAATTCAAAATATTTGTGACTTAACCGATTCCTCGTGAAATCCATATTTGTATGTGTACGGTGTAGTCTAGGGGTTTTACACAATAGTGCAACATCATCAATGATCATAATCCAAACACAACAATATCGATAAGCGGTACAATCCTATATGCTTATCTTCATTCACATATTTACAGATAAATAATATAAATTCATCACAGATAAATGAATTACGTTCATCACCGCTCAAATCAAAGTAATCCATATCATAGAGCATCACACATCAGGGATATTAAATAATTCAAGCATTCAATAGAATCCAAACATCCATAAGTAAGACCAATTAATCAACTGATTAATTTAAATCAGATTAATTACTTATGAATAAATTAATAATTCTATTTAATTAACATTAATTAATTACAATCCATTTTAATTAGTTATCCTTTAATCAGTTATTAATTAGCCTTTAATTAATAAATTAATTAATCAACCTTAATTAATAAAATATCAATCAACCATTAATCATTAAATAATTAACCTCTAATTATTTAATTATTCTTTAACTAATTATACTTAATTAATTATATTAATTAATTTACCTTTAATTAATAAATCATTCCTAATTACTTCCATAAATTAATTAACCTTTAATTAATTAATTATCCTTAAATTAATTACCTTAATTAATTACCTTAATTAATTTCCCTTTAATTAATTATCCTTAATTAATTACAATAAGTGATTATCCTAATCACTTATATTAATAAATCACAAATTAATTACTTTGAGTAATTGTCTTTTAATCACTTGATTAATCAACTTTAATCATTAATTAATTACTTTTAATTAAGTAATTATCTTTAAGTAATTAATTACCTTTAATTACTTACATTAATTAATGTTCATTAATTAATTAATCCTTATTAATTATTCAATAACTACTTCCGTTAAGTAATTATTCTTTAATCACTTTCAGTTAAGTAATTATCCTTAATTACTTTTATAAATTTTTTATACCATAATTTATTACGTAAATCGATAATCCCATAATCATTTACACTGATTAATTATATTTTAATTAATCACATTCACTAATTAACCCAATACTTGATTATATACCCTAAAATTTTTTGAAAACATTTAACTTCATTTTTAAACCTTTAAAACTTGTTTTAAATAAATTTACTTTGGAAACTAAATTCTTATATATTTTACCTTTAAAACTTATTTAATTCATATTTATGAAAACTTGTAAATTTTCATTTAGCTTTGAACTTGTTTAACATTTTTCTTATACTTGTTAAAAACTTTATTAAAACATTTATATTGTTTAAAACTTATAAATACTTGAAACTTGATCATACTCTTTATATTAAAAGCCTGGATGTATTTTAAAACCTGAATCAAATTTTTATTTTATTTTATTTAAAAACCTCGAACAAAACAAAAATGGCCCGAGCCCAACCCGTAAACTCCCCAAGCTCATCTTCGAGTTTCCCACATTTTCTTTTGCTTCGATTCAAACTTTATTTTCTCAAGCTTGAACCCGAGAATTTCCTTTCTTCCCTAAACACCAAAAATCATCAGATACACGCGATACACCCATGTACGTGTACAACCACACTAGCCACCTCCCTCCAGCACCGTAATCATCGACACATCTAAGACGACTTCATCGACCCACCAGACCATACATCTTCGATGAATTCGATAGGAATCGAAATCGAGCTTTCCACGTACTCACTGGAACCCAACACTTCATCGAAAAACGCCTCGCTCCGACGTTATAGACCACTGGACACCATGCAACTTTGACCATGGCTCCGTCGATCGTCCACGCACCACTTCCTACTGGTCCGGTTCAACTCGATACACCGATGTCGACGAATTAGCCTCACATCTCGCGTCGTTCAAAACCTAGCATCGAACCCTAGTTCAACGTCGTGCCATCACCACAGCCGCCTTGAAACCCTTCTATTATTTTTCCGAGGACCCCCTAACCTTCAGCCACCTCCGGCTTAAATCTCGACGAAAATAGCTTCGTCAATCGATGGCAAATTACAATAATACCAATTCTGATCAACTAACAATTCTTATCAAATTCCAAGCTTGAAAATCATGGTATCCATATCAATATTCATGTTTTTCCTATATGAATAAGATTATGAAATCAAAACATGACTTCATGTTCATTGATTTTCTTGATTTTAAAAGACGATCACTAAAATTTTCTATTTTCCCATAATCTATTTGTTAATTATACTTAATTATATTTTTAAAAATATATTTTTGTTATTATAAACAGATTTCCTTTAGAGATCGTCACATAAAACTTTTTTGTATAAAGTGATATGGATTTTCTTGTGAGGAATTCTTGCCTGGAGAACAACTTAGAGGTGTAATTGCATATATTCAGACATGCATACATTAATTCACCATATATATACATATATTTACAGATATATTTTCATCTATACAAACATTTTACAATCACACAACAAGCATTTAGATCAAGATTTATTTATATATACATAGGGTTAAGAGTTTACTCACCTAAACTAGACAGAGAACAGATTTTTCAAATTCTTTTGATCTGGAAACTCTGATTTGGTTTTGATTTAATCTGAACTGTCTTGGTTGTATTTTGAATTTTTTTTTGAAGTTGGGCTCTAATTTTTGCATTGAATCAGGTTTGAACTTGTTCGATAAATCTTAATTTGCTTGATCCTCATCTTTGTTTCAAATTTTCTTTTGAACAGAATTTCTTTTGTTTTGATTTGTTTCCAGGCTTGAAAATTGTTTGATCTATGATCTGGATTTTCAGGTTTGTTTTGATCTGATTTCTTTTTAGTTTGTTTTGATTTTTTTTTCTTTTGATCTGATTAGGTTTTAGATTTGAATTAACTAAGAAATGAGAAAGGGAAAAGTATGGGTATATATATAGCCTGCTTTCTTTCTAATACATTTTATAATTTAAATTAAAAAAAATATAAATTGCACTTGTAAATTCATACGACAAAAGAGCTACACTTGTTTAAAATTTCATGTA
This sequence comes from Allium cepa, assembly GCA_030765085.1. Classification (NCBI taxonomy): domain Eukaryota; kingdom Viridiplantae; phylum Streptophyta; class Magnoliopsida; order Asparagales; family Amaryllidaceae; genus Allium; species Allium cepa. The sequence goes on along the minus strand of CM060938.1, from coordinate 793,444,832 downwards.
TATGGCTTACAAATGTTTATATAAGTCATTATATTTTTACAAATGTCATTTACAATAAATTTTATGTTTAAATCCCTTTTGTAAATCATTTATTTTATATTAACATATGTTTAAACTTTTATATATTTACAAACCATATATTTTTAAAAGAAAATGTTCTAATCTTTATAACCAATCCTGTTTTTTAAACTTAGTTTATATACTTTTTAAATGTATGAATGTTTATATTTACACATTTTCTATTATTTACATTTGCATAACTTTTTAAAGAAAATAATTTTAAAATCTAATTGTGTACTATAGATAATCATATTTAAATATATATATATATGTTTAGATTCTTATTCATACATTTCTGTTATTATTTATATATATAAATTAAATTAAAATAATTTGAAATCAAACTATATATTGATAAATAAACACATATATGTATATTAGATAATACGAAATTTAGCTTTAAACAATTTTTGAAAATTATTTATATCACTTTCAAAATATATTACATATGTACAATATAACAAATTGTTATTAATTTAAAATATAGTGTATTAAATCCATTTTATTTTCAAAATATTTATTTTTGAACTTTAAATCAAATTTCAAATTAAAATTTATTTATATACATATATATAAATAACAAACACATATCTTTATTAATTTTGTAAAAATTCAATGTGACTCGAAAACCAATTCAAAATTTGTATTAATTATCAATTTAAATTTGATGCGAAAACCAGGATCGTTACAAATTACAAATACATTCCCTTACTCGATGATATAAAATGGATTTCAAGAATAGGAATAGAGATTCAAATACAAGGACCCTAATCAAAAGAATTATAACCAGAAGATGGGCTCAAAAGGAAGATAAGATAATTGCATTGCAAAATAGGAAGATCGATAGACTAATATAAATCGCGGGCGACCTTAACCGGGTCAACCATGACATCAAGAATACGATTAATGCAGAATTCTAAGGCAAATCGACATTCGATCGCCAGAGATAGAATTCCAGCATAGCAAGGGATGGAAGCATCTAAACCGAGGATACATAAATCTTCAGTGAATAAATGCTCGTTGTAAAGGAGTTTGGCCCTTTTACAAATCATTCGGTGGAGCTATGGGATACTTCGGAATCAAGAAGAATTTGGATATGGGAAGACAAGAGTGGATTTCAGAATGAATAGCGGAGGTCCAAAATTCAAAGGAAACCGAATCAAAGAGGAAGGAATTCAAGCTCGAACGAAAGTGATTTTATAATTAAATTTACTCTATATGCCAAGTTTTGCCTAAAACCAAGCTCTGGTACCAACTGTAACATCCTGATATTTTCAACCATTTGAATCCGCATATGTCAGACTTGAATTGCTCAAAACATCATATTATTAATTTATATTTGGCAACACTCAGCATATACAGTAAATAAATAAATCACAAAATCATAGACACATAGTATAACAATAATGATGCAGCGGAAACAAAAGAGTAGTAGTTCATGAAGCTACCATATATAACAGAGTTAAGTATGATACAACAGAAGTCTCAAATACATAGATTTCTCAATACAATAGTCAAATACAAAATATGAATACATCACTGGAATCCACTGAATAACTAAGAGCAGAATCGATAGATGGATCTCCAAGCGAAGCTCCAACTGCAAAGGTGGGTCTCAAATACTGGTACACTCAGTCTGACCCGAGCATAAAGCAAAACACAAAACACTCAAGTCAGGATTAACATTCTTATATCAATAAATCCAGCTCAAGTGAAATAACAACCGAAATACAAGTAACTCAAAGGACGTTTGGGATAACCATCCTCTAAGGATCCGTTAAACTATCTACTATGTAGTAATATACACTATTATTATAATATCTAAAGCAAAGTAAACTATTAAAATAGCATTAAGGCATTATCCATATCCCCCTTAACACATTTTATATATTCCCATAGTCTATACAGTACCCTAGTCTCCCTCATACTGGGCATCGTCAGAGGGCACTCCATAGGTATGGTACAAAACAATACAAAACAAACTCGTAGTGGTGTCGATAGGGTAGGTGACACGGCACAACTAGGAAATGCCAGGGTAGATATACCAATTACACTTTCGAGTTGGTGGTAACGCATAGCAGCCACTACCGCCCACCTCGGAACAAACTCCCAAATTAAAAAAAATCAAGTGTGGCCACCAAATCTATCACAAAGTCAGAATATAGTATCGAAGGAATGTGTCCGATCGGAGGAGCTACCTCTCTTGGCCCGTCGATTGCTCCTCTTTTAACCACCTAATGCCAACTCACGGGAGTTGGGTCCACGTATATACCTCATATAAGATCATCGCCACCATTTTATTTCATTCTGGATCTCCACCGCCTACATAGTTGTTATAGTGGTTTTCGGTATTGGCAGAGAGTATGACAATATCCTAGTCTCTTTAACAACCAATCGTTATTATAACACCGCGGTCATTTTCAAAATAGTTTGTACTTCAAAACCAAAATATCATTGCCATTTCAAACCATATCAATAACATATCATTTGCGTTTCAAAACCAAATATGATATCATTTCCATTTCAAATATATCCTTTCCAAAATCATAGCACTTTCAAAGTTATAACTCTTTCGAAACCAAACACTTGAAATTATAACACTTTCAAAAGTAATACTTTGAAATTCATAACTCTGAAAACATAACTTCCACCACTTAAACAGTTTAGATAAAATAGCTTATAAAGTAAAATAGTTTATATAAAAGAGTTATAAGTTAAAATAGTTTATATTAAAATAGTTAGTATATTAAAATAGTTTATATTAAAAATGATTTATATTAAAATAGTTATATTAAAATAATTTATAAAGTAAAACATGAAATATTTTTAAATATAATTTAAAAATACTTTATATAATAAAATAGTTTCCTCAAATTTCACAAATCGATTCCAAATCAACTCGAATTCCAAAATTCAAATTTAATCAAATATCAAATCATCAATTTCAATTCAATTCAGTTTCTCAAAAAACCATTCCAAATTATATCGATTTCAAAAATAGATTTGAATCACAAAATAAACTAATTCAATTTCAATATATTTCAAAGCTTTAAATATTCAACATTTCAAAAATAAATTTGACAATCTCATATATATATATATATATATACACACATATATATCAAATTCACTTTACTATTATTTATTTTGAAATATTTACTTAATCATTCAAATAACATTTAAATAAAACTTCAAAATTCAAATTTAAATAAAACTAAATATACCATTTCAATTTATGTAAATTTGAAATATTCATTTGAATCGCTTTTAATCAAAATCAAGTTATAAAATCATATCTTTAAAATCCCAAATCTAATAAGTTTCAAATCAAACTTATTTGAGTATAATTCTAAAAAAATTCAATTTCAAAACCTTGGAAATCATTTCAAATTATATATATTTATTAGCCAACGGTGTTTGTATATAATTTTCTATTCTATGGTCAAGTGATCGGATATTTTTCTTCGCAATTTAAATATATAAATGGGTATGTATCTGTTAGCACCAAAATTGGTCACTAACACCCAAATCTAGATGAAAGCACCAAGTACAAGTCACAGCTCACATATATAATGTATGTAGAGAGTACAAATATGGAGAATGGTGAAAATTAAAATGAAAGCAGTATAGAACAATAGTTTTATAGTGGTTCGGCTAACCGCGGTCAACGTCCACTCCAGAAATTTCCTTTTTATTGCTGTAATAGTCGATTACAGTTAAAATCCAAAGTTTAACAATGGCGGAGTGCCTTAGCCTTAGAGAAGAGAAAGTAAGAGAACAAAAAGAAGATCCCCCATTTGGAGACCCACATGATGTATTTATAGGCAAATCCAAGTTGTTGGGCTTCCTTAGTAATTTGGACCCACCAAGGCCATAGCCGTACCCTACTTCATCATGCCGAACGATCCTGAGCAGTTGACATGCCGAACGGAAACAACCTGGGTATTGACCTGAAGCGATCCTATCCGAAACTCGAAGCAGACTAGTCCAGAACTCGGAGAAAAGCTAGCGCCGAACCATGTATTGATGCCGTCCCATGTCACCATATAGCCAATGCCGAGCCACTTTTCCGAGCCACAATGCCGAGCTATCCTTACCTCACCACAATGCCGAGCGATGTTCTATACCGAGCGTTGTCCCATGCAAAGCGATATCCAATGCCGAGTGACATCTAATATCGAGCGAGTTACGACGCCGAGCGAGGTACCACGCTGAGCGAGATACGATGCCGAGCGAGGATCGATGCCAACCCACATCACCTTTCCAACCCAAATCATACCGAGCCACCTCTAATGCCGAACCATCCCACCAATGCCGAGTGACCCAGAGCATCCAGACCGAGCCGTCCATACCGAACGATCCACAACTTCCAGATCGAGCCGCGTAACTTCTCCACTTCTCAGCCGAATGACATATCCAAGTGAACTTAATCCTTTTAAACTAAATCCATCATATTCCAGCCTCGATAAATGAGAAGTCGATTTAGTTAAATCCGTCTGTCCGTGGCCTTGTAAAAAGGTGGGTTAACATTTGCCCCCCCAAAACATGCCTTGCTATTGGAAAGTGTGTTTTGAATAGACTCTAGTCCGATATCTGAAGTATGTATGTTATCCACATCTATACTTTTCGATTCATAATCCAATCCATTTTATCCAAGTGCTATCGCCATATCCTTATCCGAATCTATGATTACTCTGAGTCGATATCCAATTTCGAATCCAGTAACCAAATCCTTAGCCAAATCCATATTCGTTTTAACTCGACAACCGAGTTCTAATCCATTTATATCCAACAATAGATAACCACGTCCATGACCTCTCTCGGTCGATGTCCAAATCCGAGATCCTTCCGGGTCCATGCCCAAATCCTTAGCTGTTCATAGCCAATATCCAAATCTGTGACCTCTTCGGGTTCTTGCCAAGCGCAATCCACACTTGACGACCTATGTTAAGTAATTCCATGGTGTTCTTGCTTTAGTGTCCCTGAATGCCCAATAATGCCATAGCTTAAGTCCTAAGCCGAATCCTGGTCGCTCCGGACCCGCCAAGCATAGTCCATACTCGACGACCTGTATAGTAAACAATATGGGGCCTAAGTCCTAGGTCGAATTCTGGTCTCTTCGGACCCTAGTCGAGCATAGTCCATACCCGATGACCTTTTAGCCAAAATCCAAAGAAAATCCAATCAAACTCCAATCTGAAACTCAAATCCAACCAAAAAAATAGAAATCCATATCGAAAATCCAAACCAAAAAAAAACCTCCAAACCCGAATCCAAACCAAAAAACGAGCAAAACAGGGAGTTCAAACCAAACTCCAACACCAAACCAGAAAAAGCAAATGTCCAAGTCAAAAGGGAAAAAACAGATTTCATAAACTGAGGCGTCTCGGTAAACCATCATCTCAGAGCATGCCTGAGGGTTATCTCCGACCCCGTACGTGAGTAAGTGAGTTAGCCGTTTGCCCGGTGTTTGTTACTTATTCCAAACCATCAGCTTCAGTTGTTGATCAACCGGCCACCATTCTGTGCCTCATGCCCTCCTCATTCAAGGTAGACGGTGGCCGCTTGACGCAGCGGATTAACAATAAGTTGTCACCAAATGATGCACAACGAACAAACGACGATGGAATGATACAAAAATGAATCGATGGATTGATAATACCCAAGATAAATGCCCAAATCCGTTGATCTCGCGAGATACCGGATTCTAGCTATCTTTAACACGTTGATCACGCACGATACCGTGTTAGAAGATCTACGATTCTTCGACGTTGATCTCGCGCACGATATTACGTGAACGGGCTTCAAAATTGTTGATTCGAGCGCAATCGAATAACCGAAGATGGAGAAAGGAGATAACACTCAACTTCCAATTTTAAAGAGGCACAAAGCACTTAAACAAAAGATTATTCTAAAAAATCAACCTCCTTTACAAGTGACACCATACCCCTATTTATAGCAATTTACAACTCACACAGCCACAGCTTCAATGACCTAACACAGGTCGTTAACGACCTAACAGACGCAACATAACAAACAACATATTTACAACAACATACGCGACTTAATATGTACAAGTTACAACAGATACAACATACGAGTTAACATATACAACATTACATTGGAGCGACTTATCATTGGTGCGCATCCTAAAAACATTACAACAACAAGCGACATTATCGAGCACAACAACAACCTACTGGAATGGAATTCTGGAGCGACTTAGGCTTCGCGACTTAAGTTCTCACCTAGGTCGTAGGTCGTAGCACGGTAGAGTTAGGTCAGCACAGCAGCGACCTACTGGAATGGCATTCTGGAGCGACTTAGGCTTCGCGACTTAACTTTTCGCCTAGGTCGTAGGTCGTAGCACGATAGAGTTAGGTCGAATGGCATGTGAAAATGCGGCATATCTCGCCTAGGTCGTAGCACAGTAGAGTTAGGTCGTAACTCGTTAATATGTCCTGAGCGACTTAAGGAATCAACTGTTACCACTGTGCGTTGCATGTTAGGCCGCGACTCACTATTAGGTCGTAACTCGTTGGTTCTAGGTCGTGACTCCTGGAGCGCTACTTTGTTAGGTCCGACTTCCTGGTGTACTAACTCGCTTGAGTTAGGTCGCAATTCAAAGCGATTCTTGTGATGCACTGCATCATCCTCCCCCGGTTGAAAGGAATTCGACCACGAGTTCACACTTTCCTCTTCTTCAACACGCTTATCCTCTTGATATGGAATCAAATGTTAGACGTTAAAAACATCGGACGTATGGACATGATCCGGCAATCTTAGCCGATAAGCATTATCATTAATCTTCCTCAAGATTTCTACTGGACCAATCTTTCGAGCTTTCAATTTGTTGTAAGTTCCAACTGAAAAACGATCTTTCATCAATACTGCGTAAACAAAATCACCTTCTTTGAAGTCCACACTCCTTCGCTTCTTATCCGCCAGCTGCTTATACTTCTCATTTGACTTAAGCAATCGTTCACGAACAATCCTGTGACACTCCTACAACTCATTCATGAAATCACAAGCTCGTTTAACAACCCCTTTCTGACGTGGAGCTGTCGACAAATCCAACGGTCCCTTCGGAATTGCTGAATATACTACTTGAAATGGACTGAATCCAGTACTTCGATTAACATCATGATTATGTGCAAATTCTTCCTGACACAACTTCACATCCCAACTCTTCAAATTATCCTTCACTAGACATCTCAACAAGTTTCCCAAAGATCTGTTCACCACTTCCGTTTGCCCATCCGTTTGTGGATGATAGGCGCTACTAAAATTCAGTTTAGTCCCAACCATCTTCCACAGACTCAACCAAAAATGACTCAGAAATCGAGTATCCCGGTCAGAAACAATGGTCTCAGGTAGCCCATGTAGTCGATAAACCTTTTTAAAGAACAATTGAGCAACACGGACTGCATCAGCGGTCTTTTTACAAGCTATGAAATGTGTCATCTTCGAAAATCTATCCACCACAACATATATAGAATCATTCCCTCGTTGAGTTCTTGGCAAACCCAAAACAAAATCCATGCTAACATCAACCCATGGTCTAGTAGGCACGGGGAATGGCATATACAATCCTGCATTCGTAGTTGTCCCTTTGGAAATTTGACATATGTGACATCTCTGCGCAAATCTTTCAACTTCTTTCCTCATGGAAGGCCAAAAATATGATTGAGAAATCCACTGCAAGGTACGATCTCTTCCCACATGACCTTCTTCATGCAATTCCTTCACAATCTTCATTCGCAAACTGCACTCTGGTATATACAACCGATTTCCTTTGAATAGAAAACCATCTACCAACACATGCTCATCCGTCTTCCCTTTCTCGACTTCATCTACAATCTTAGCAAAGTAAGGATCCTCAAAAAACAATTCTGGAAGTACATCAAACCCCGTCACTTCGACTTCCATCGTAGTCAACAAATGATTTCTTCTACTTAATGCATCTGCCACCCGATTTGTAACTCCCGACTTATGCTTTACAATAAATGTAAACTGTTGCAAGTATGTAATCCATGAAGCATGCCTGGCTGCAATCTTATCATGTCCCTGCAAATGTTTTAATGCTTCATGTTCAGTATACAACACAAACTCTTTATGAAACAAATAGTGTCTCCAATGCTTTATGGCTTGAACAATAGCATAGAACTCCAAGTCATAGGTACCGTATCTTGTCTTGGCTCCAGAAAGTTTCTCGCTAAAATAAGCAATTGGGCGTCCCTTCTGACTTAATACTCCACCAATTCCAACCTTAGACGCATCAGTATCTAGCTCAAAGATCAACTGAAAATCCGGGTATCTAAGAATCAGTGTTGTAGTCAAAAGTGTCTTGATCTGTTGGAAAGAAGAATCAGCCTCTTCAGTCTACATAAACTACTTTCCTTTCATACAATCTGTCACTGGTGCCATCACGCTACTGAAATGTGGAATAAACCTTTGGTAGACTGATGCTAAACCATGAAAACTTCTCACTTCAGTTACAGTCCTGGGTTGTGGCCAATCCTTGATTGCTTCAACTTTACCTTGATCCACATGGATTCCTTCCTTGGACAACACATCCCCCAAAAACAAAACACCGTGTGTCATGAACATGCATTTCTTTGTTGCCGCGTAAAATTGCTCCTGACGAAGTATCATCAACACTTCCCGCAAGTGTTGTAGATGTTCTTCTGTGCTTCCACTGTATATCAATATATCATCAAAGTATACCACCACGAACTTTCCAATAAACGGTCAAAAGATCTGATTCATCACTCGCATAAAAGTACTAGGTGCATTCGAAAGACCAAATGGCATGACCAGCCACTCATACAACCCTTCCCGCGTTTTGAATGCGGTTTTCCATTCATCCCCTGGTCGAATTCGAATCTGATGATATCCACTCTTCAGATCAATCTTTGAAACATAGCAGCTCCGCTCAACTGATCTAACAAATCATCCAATCTTGGCATCAGAAATCTGTACCTCACTGTAATCTTGTTTAGTGCTCGGCTATCTGTACACATTCTCCAAGTTCCATCCTTCTTTGGCACTAACAAGGCAGGTACTGCACAAGGACTTAAACTTTCTTGTAAGCGCCCTTGTTTAAGTAACTCCTCCATTTGCCTTCTCAACTCTTCGTGCTCCTTGGACTCATTCTATAGTGTGGTCTATGTGGTAACACAGCTCCCGGAACAAGATCAATCTGGTGTTGTATGTCTCTCAAAGGTGGTAATTCTTTTGGAAACTCTTCAGGAAATACATCTTCAAATTCCTTCAACACTGGATTAACTTCCTCAGGAATTTCAACTGTTTCAACACTTTCACGTCCAATCAACAGAAATACTTCAGGCCCATCCTCTACTTCTTTGACAAACTCCTTTAAAGATAACAGAGTCTTTAGTTCCTCGATTTCCTCCAACTTGTTTTCACTTTGTTGTCGCTTTTTAGGAACTAAAGTGATTAGTGCCATCGAACATGAAACTATAGCAGTTAGTTCTACCATCGTGTTGCACAGCTCTATCAAACTGCCACGGTCTTCCCAACAACAAATGACATACATCCATATCTACCACGTCACACCAAATTTCATCCTTATACTTCTTTCCAATGAAAAAAGTTACACAAGCTCTTTGACTAACCTTCACTTCCCCACCTTTCCTCAACCAAGCTAATTTGTTGGGTTTGGGATGCTTCTCTGTCTTTAACGCTAACTTCTTTACAGCTTCTGTAGAAATGATGTTATCACAACTTCCTGCATCGATAACAAACTTACAAACCCTTCCCAAAATAGTGCACGTTGACTGAAAGATATTACTCCTCAACCAACTAGTCTCCTCTTCCTGCTTTGGCGTCAAGCAAGATCTCCTCATCATTAAAGAATATCCCTCGTCTCCCGCCAATAATTCTTCTTCTTCCTCAACTTATGGTGAATTGGAACATTCTATTTCTGCATCCTCATCCTCAATCTCAACAACCATCGCTAGCTTCTTAGGCTTCGGGCATTCATTGCTCTTATGACCAAACTCCTGGCAGTTATAACACTTGAAATTGTTGTTGACCTTGGTGTTAGAAACTTCGTTGACAACCGGTTTACTAACAGCCTTCGAAACATTAGTATTGCTACTAGCCCCTTTCACCTGATTGATCGAATTTGTAAATGCACCACCTCCTCTTCTACCTTGCTTCTCCCAAGCTAGAGCCTTCTGGTGTGCTTCAGCAACGGATCTTGGATCAAACATATTTACGATATCCTGAATTTGCATTCTCAATCCTCCAACAAATCTAGATGTCAACTGTTCCTCCGTTTCCATGATATCATTTCTGGCAAGCAGTTGATAAAACTCATTTGCGTAATCATTTACCTACTTTGTCCCTTGTCTCAAATTTTGTAAGCGCTGATACATAAGAGACTGATAATTATAAGGCAAGAAAGTAGCCTTCATCAACTTCTTCATCTTTTCCCATGAAAAAATCTTCAACTTTCCCATTCTCTCCCGTGTAAGTTTAGTTTGTTGCCACCATGCCATAGCTCTTCCCCTCAATCGTGTAGCAACCAAATTAACTCTACGATGCTCGGGTACTTCCTTGAAGTCATAAATTTCCTCAACATTTGATAACCAATCCAGAAACTCTTCCGCTATCATCCCCCCTTTGAATTCTGGAATCTCTGTTTTCATCCCCGACTCCCATCGACGATCATCTTCTACATTTCGATATTGACTTCGTACTTGGTCTCGATCTCGATAATGAATACTACCTCTATCACCATCTTCATCATAATCAAATGTACTTCGATACCTATCCCGTCCATCTACATCTCCATGATCATGCATGGTCATTCTACCCTGTCTTTCAATATCACGATATGATTCATTTTCAAACCCCCGTGGAGTTCTTCTCTCATCATTTCTGTACTCATGGTGTTCTCGTCTCATTGAAACTGATGATTCTCTTCTTTCTCGACAAGATTGTGGTGACACCCTCTTCGCTTCGGAAACCGATGGTGAAACCCTGTTTCCTCCATGGTTTGAGATTGGTGACCTTCTCCTCTGACTTTGATTCATCCCATTCATCAATTTATCTAACTTTCCAATACCTTCATCAAACTTTTCATGGATACACTGCTCCATCTGCTCAGCTTCTTGTCTTCTATATACATCTTCAACGTTTTGAAATCGATTAACACGTCTCGAAGGCATAATCAAATTTATCAACAAACAATCTCCAAACTATCTTTACTCGGATTCAACTTATCTCGGCTCGACTGAAACTGTAACTCTCGGCCTTAATCAGACTTTGCACAAACCAACACTCTAATTCGGCTCCTACACTTCCTCTGAACTCCAACAGGTTCGGCTTAGCTATGATTAGCTAAATTTAGGCTTTGATACCAAACTGACGCAGCGGATTAACAATAAGTTGTCACCAAATGATGCACAATAAACAAACGACGATGGAACGATACAAAGATGAACCGATGGATTGATTATACCCAAGATAAATGCCCAAATCCGTTGATCTCACGAGATACCGGATTCTAGCTATCTTTAACATGTTGATCGCGCACAGTACCATGTTAGAAGATCTACGATTCTTCGACATTGATCTCGCGCACAAGATTCCGTGAACCGACTTTAAAATCATTGATTCGAGCACACTCAAATAACCGAAGATGGAGAAAGGAGATAACACTCAACTTCCAATTTTAAAGAGGCACAAAGCACTCAAACAAAAGTTTATTCCAAAAAATCAACCTCCTTTACAAGTGACACCATACCCCTATTTATAGCAATTTACAACTCACACAGCCACAGCTTCAACGACTTAACACAGGTCGTTAACGACCTAACAGACGCGATATAACAAACAACATATTTAAAACATCATACGCGACTTAATATGTACAATTACAACAGATACAACATACGAGTTAACATATACAACATTACACTGGAGCGACTTATCATTGGTGCGCGTCCTAAAAACATTACAACAACAAGCGACATAAGCGAGCACAGCATCGACCAACTGGAATGGCATTCTGGAGCGACTTAGGCTTCGCGACTTAACTTCTCACCTAGGTCGTAGGTCGTAGCACGGTAGAGTTAGGTCAGCACAGCAGCGACCTACTAGAATGGCATTCTGGAGCAACTTAGGCTTCGCGACTTAACTTCTCGCCTAGGTCATAGGTCGTAGCACGATAGAGTTAGGTCGAATGGCATGTCAAAATGTGGCATATCTCGCCTAGGTCGTAGCACGGTAGAGTTAGGTTGTAACTCGTTAATATGTCCTGAATGACTTAAGGTATCAATTGTTACCACTGTGCGTTGCATGTTACGTCACGACTCACTACTAGGTCGTAACTCGCTGGTTCTAGGTCGTGACTCCTAGAGCGCTACTTTGTTAGGTCGGACTTCCTGGTGTACTAACTCGCTTGAGTTAGGTCGCAATTCAAAGAGATTCTTGTGATGCGCTGCATCACTGCTCCTGTTCCACCACCGCATTCCAAGTTCCGACATATTATCGCAACTAACCATTCCTTACATGCTCCTCGATTATGTCTTTCAAATGCCGGCAGCTGTTAGTATCATGCCCATCCAGGTCATGAAAAAGACAGTGCCTTCCTGACGCCCTTTCTCGTTCTAAGGGCTCCCTCCTCGCCGGCCTTCGATACGAAAGGCGATCTCAAGTATCCAAGAATATCCGCTCCAATGTTGCGTTCAATCCTGTGTAAGTGGAGAACTTTGGTTCTCCCCAGCGCTTCCTTTTCCCTTTATCCTTGTCCTTACCCGAGCTTTCGTCAAGTAGTCCTCCATCATTAATCATGTTTACTTCCTTTGACCTCATGTCCAAACATGCATCCTCTTGTCGAAGAAATCTCTCAGCTTCATGAAAGAATTAACCAAGATCCAATGATGGGTCCTGTATCAACGATACTTTAAAATCTGAACTATCTTTGACTCCTGATACCGCAACCATCAGAACCATCGATGGATCCAGCCGATCCACCGAAGCAACTGCTGATTTGAATCAAGTTAAGAATGTCCTGAGCGATTCATCCACCCTACATTTGACTGACGTCAGCGTCGTCATGTTCTTTTGCCTTTTTATGTGAACTCGAAACAGACTTAAGAACTTGTCCATCAGTTCCGTCCATGTTCCAATGGATCTATTCTCCAGCTGTCTGAACCACATAGCAGCAATATCAGTCAAGTATAGGGGAAAACATCGGGCCATAACCTCTTTTGTTTCCCCCAGCACTTCCATATGCCTAGTGTAACTCATCAAGTGGTCAATGGGATTCGTCTTCCCGTTGTATACTTCCAAAGTGGGCAGCTTGAAATCAGGTGGATTCCTAGCTGTCCTGATATTCCGGGTAAACCCACTTTTGTTAACTTCCTTTGAATCCCTGTTTTTCAGACCTCCGCGAATAGTCCGCCTGATAATGTCAGCTAATCCAGCGTTTTCAACCAAGGGTTGCCCCTATCCATGCTTCCAAACTTCCCCCTAAGTCCCCGAGAAAATTCTAGCACATATTCCTCGTCACATACTCCTGTATTCCTATCGACGTCATGCCGCGTAGTGTCATCCAGTACCCCTCCATGAACTGGTCCAGCATTACCTGGCAGTGTACCCCCAAGTCTAGATCCATCCAGATTGCTAGCTGTTTATCGATTGGGAGCTGCCCCCTACTGAATCACTCCATCCACCTGTTGATTGAGTTCCTCTGGTCCAGAGCCAAAAACTTGAGCACCTGCAGTTCCTAATTGTCCAAATTGCCTAAGAAGAGCCTACATCATCTCCTCTTGTCGTTTCATCATCTGCTCCTGCATAGAATTCATCATAATCTGTGTCTCGTCCCAAGTTATGTAGATGGATGCATGATCCTCTCCAGCTCCAAAAGAGGCCGCTTGACTTCCTTCCTGTTTTCTCCTTTCCACTGCTTTCTTCCTTGTCGATGGTCTAGTCATTGCTCTCTAAAATCTAAGTTTCCAAGCTTTTCAATCGAAAATCCAAGCTCCAAAATCCCCGAGTGCTAGCTTTCTTAGTGAAAGCACCAAAATATTAGCGTCAAAATTGGTCACTAACACCCAAATCCAAATGAAAGCACCAAGTATCAGTCAAAGCTCACAGATATAGTGTATGTAGAGAGAAAAAATATGAAGAACGATGAAAATTAAAATGAAAGCAGTATAGAACAACAGATTTTATAATGGTTCGGCTTACTTCGGCCTACGTCCACTCCAAAAATTTCCTTTTTATTGATGTAATAGCCGATTACAGTTACAATCCAAAGTTTAACAATGGCAGAGTGCCTTATCCTTAGAGAAGAGGAAGTAAGAGAAAAGAAAGAAGATCCCCCATTTGGAGACCCACATGCTGTATTTATAGGCAAACCCAGGTTATTGGGCCTCCTAAGTAATATGGACCCACCAAGGCCATAGCCGAACCCTACTTCATCATGCTGACTGACCCTGAGCAGTTGACATGCCGAACGGAAGTAACCTGCGTATTAACCCGAGCGAGCCTATCCGAAACTCGAAGCAGACTAGTCCAAAACTAGGAGAAATGCTAGTGCCGAACCATGTATTGATGTTGACCCATGTCACCATATAGCCAATGCCGAGCCAGTTTTCTAAGCCACAATGTCGAGCCATCCTTACCTCACCATCATACCGAGCGACGTTCAATGCCGAGCAATGTCCAATGCTAACCGATGTCCAATGCCGACCGATGTCCAATACCGATCGAGGTTCGACGCCGAGCGAGGTACGATGCCGAGCGAGATACGATGCCGAGCGAGCTACGATGCCGAGCCAGGTACGATGCCAAGCGAGGATCGATGCCGACCCACATCACCTTGCCAACCCAAACCATACCGAGCCACCTCTAATGTCGAACCATCCCACCAATGCTGAATGACCCAGAGCATCTAGACTAAGCCGTCCATGCCGAACGACCTACAACTTCCAGACCGAGCCACGTAACTTCTCCATTTCTGGACCGAACGACATATCCAAGTGAACTTCATCCTTTTAAACTGAATCCATCATATTTCAGCCTTGATAAATGAGAAATTGATTTAGTTAAATCTGCCTGTCCATGGCCTTGTAAAAAGGCGGGTTAACCCACAATCCCAAGTTCAATTCAAATGAAAATCGCTTGGGTTTATCATTTCAACCCATAACTATTTTCTCCTATTCTACAGATCATTCGTGTATATATCATTTCAACCCATAGGGAATTCTATACTATTAGTGAACTTGCAGAGTGATAACATATATGATAATAATATACCAGACATATATCATCAATATAAATAATAGATAATGGTGTCAGATGTCACAGGTAAACAGATAGCATATATATAGCAATGCAAATAAGCAACAGCAGCATATTTCAATTTTCATTTCAATTGAAATCAAATTTAATAAATATAAGAACGTTAATTGTGAGTGATTACTCACCTATCGAGGCTAGAGAGATGCACGAGAATGGAAGTGAATAGACAAAGATAAGCATACAGATCAAGCGAGCGGAACAACGACAAGTTAGTATTTTTCTGTGATAGATTTGATATTGAGAATGTCAGTCAAAATGGTACGAGATCAATGAAACATGATATATTACATATACATAAATTTTCTAAAATCAATTAAACATATTTTAAAATAGAATATATATTTACAACAGGCTAAAACTTTAAAACATGATCTACCGTATTATAATACAATATAATACAATATATATATATATAACATACATATAATACTAAAATCAACACACCTTTTTGTAAAGGAAAACGAGACTATAAATATATGCGGCCTTGATTCCAGAGATATGCAAACTTGAATCATCGGAACAACTTAAAATATATATACAATAAAAATATATATACATATATAACTTAAATTATTATATAAATATAAACTGCTATATTATAACTATATCTATATATACTACATATACTTACAGCACTTTATAAATTTATACATATACATAATAAGTTAATGTTGAAATAGCAATATATATACATAAACCCGATATGCACAAAAAAACTAATATCGTTGAACATAACTGAAATAGTAATTAAAAAATATATACAAATACTTATATAAACACAACAATTCATACATAAGCTGCTAAAAATTATATGCATAACGAACAGTTTATACAAATCTTATAAAAACTTATATATATATATATATATATATATATAAACTTTAAAATAAAATATGCTATATGCATCAACACAGCACATGAATATAATATTGGCCTACTTCTAATAAACATTTCAACTAATTTAAACTG
Organism: Allium cepa; assembly: GCA_030765085.1. Taxonomy (NCBI): domain Eukaryota; kingdom Viridiplantae; phylum Streptophyta; class Magnoliopsida; order Asparagales; family Amaryllidaceae; genus Allium; species Allium cepa. The sequence goes on along the minus strand of CM060938.1, from coordinate 793,428,461 downwards.
CATGTGCACACAAATATATAAAAGTTATGTAAAACCCATACTTCCATATATAATATGTAATCTATACTTTATAATAAAAATATATACTCTAAATATAAAAATGCAGACTCCTAGTATTACATATTTACATAAACAAAAATACATATAAAACTTGTATACATTACGTGTAAACCATATATATATTCAACACATATATAATACGCATATATATATATATATATATATATATATATATCAATGTTTAACCAAATCTCGTATGTTTGAAAACTGACCTTAAGTGGAAACTAGATAGGGAGACGGAGGAAATGGCGAACTCAGGTTGATCCGGTTGGTCAAGCGAAGGAGTTGGTGGCTCGGCTGGACTGCGCGAGCTTAGTTGGGCAGAGAGAATGAGGCTCAGCAAGAGAAGGCTGGGGTCGGCCTTTGGTGATTGGTGTAAAGGTAATGTAAAACGAAGGTGAGTTGGATTCATAGGGGACACAAATATAAGTATCTTCATCAAATTTTATTTTTATTTTTTTATTTTTAGTTTAGCGGACGAAAGTGAGAAAAGAAAAGTGATGTCAATTTTATCTCTTGTGAAGTGGAAGCTATAGGCACGAAGTGGTGAACATTATATATATATATATATATGTATGTATATATGTATATATATTAAGAGAAGAGCAAAGGTTCAAAGTGGAGAGACGCAAGGGTATGGGTAGGTTATAAAAAAATTATGAGTAAATAGCCGATACATTGGAAAGAGGAGAGAAAGTAGTTTCACGCAACAAAAAAATGTTTTATCGTATTTATTCTCAAAACATGAACAGGTTATGAGCCGAGGAAATTGAATCAGCCAACAATATCGAACAGATGGAACAACAAGCGTTAATAGGTTGGACCCGGCAAATAATAAAGGTGAATGGTTATTTATTTTCTTACATGAGAAATAGAATGGTCATGGAAAACAAATGGACTCGAACGAATACCGATACAGTTATCCGTTTCGTGGGTTCCGTCGCGTACTGGACACCGCAACACAGATGTGAATATACCGTAGAGATCAGCGTGACGAGACGATCAAAACAGTATATATATATTAGTGGTACGGCCATCCTAATCGGTACCAAAATGCTAATAATCTGCCGAAAATAAGATAGACAAAGCAATAGCAGTCCAAATTTTGAGAAACAAAATATGACATCTCACTCAGAAGATGATTTACAAATTTATTATATGAAATATTCAAGTTTGGAAAACATTTTGTTATCATCAATTTTTAACTGATTGGAATTGAAATAAAAATTACACTATAAAATAACTTCCATATTTTCAGATAAGAATTTGCTATTAGCTATGATTAAATATACATATTCCAAATATTAAATTTTTATTTCAAAATTCAATTATTTAAAATTCCACAAAATTTCAATTAAATATATTACAAAAACAATTAAAATTTTACGGGTCGTTACACCAACTGGATTCCTCATCCGTATTGGTTTCATTTACATATATTGTGATATATGTTGTTATCACGTGATATATGATGATTTGGATGCCGTGATTGATGTATTTAGTGATGTTGCAGCATTGGGCCATATTTTGGAAGTTTAAAAATGTTAAAGTGATGATTTCCAAATTAAAAAAGATTTTAAAAGTGATTTTGAATTTGTATACGTTTTGTTAATTTTGAATGGTTAAGGGAATGAATTTATTTTTAAACAAATAAAAGATATAATTTTTATGTTATAAAAAGTCATAATTTCCGTGAAATGGAATTGAAATGTGATTTTTGAAATATGGAGTTAACTATTTTGTAAATAGTTTAAATTGAGATTTTTGAATTATTATAAACGGTTTATATATAAGATTTATAAAATTGAATTTTTATAAATCAGAATAATGGAATTATAAAGGAGTTTTGTAAATGTTTAAAATGAAGTTATAAATGGATTTTATAAGTGAATAAGATTTATAAATTCGTGAAGTTATAAACAGAACGGATTCTGGAAATAAGAGATTTATAAGCGAATTAACTTATAATTTGGATTTTTGGCACATAAAATGGAATTAGTTAATAAAGGGATTTCACATATAGAAGTTTTAATAAAGTATAAATGGAATTTATAAACTTTGTTTTATAAATTTGAAATTAATTGATTTTGATAAACTAGATATAGAAGTTTATTAAGGGAGATATATCCACGATTTTGGACAGTGGATAATCCTTTAATGAATGCATAGAAGCAATGAATTTGGTAAATGAATTATATCCATGATTCTGGACAGTGGATTATCTTTAATAAATGTGTAGAAGTAATGAATGTGGTAAATGAAGTATATTCACGATTTTGGACAGTGAATAATCTTTTGAAATAAATAAATGTTTTGAAAAGTGATATTTTAAATGAATTTAAATGGTTTGAAGATGTTTTAAAATGAGTTAAGTATCAAAACCATAAATTTCATTGTTGAAATAGACATTTCGGGAAGTAAGGAAATGACGGACCATAACATTGTTGTTATAGTAAATGTTTTTTGAAAGGAAATATTTTTGTATATGTAACGACCTGATTTTTCGATGATCGAAAATCGACATCAATACGTCCATTGTATTAAATGTCGAACAATCAAATGCTGGAAAACCAGATCATAAGGGAAAGAAGAAGGAGGTAGAAGAAGAGAAAATAAAACAGCATCAGAATCTCACAGTTGCAGCGGAACAATGTATAATAGTTAAAAGACTGATCTTTATACATGAAGAACTATATCTATTTTATACATTACATCATCGGTGTACAACACAATCAAAAGCAAAATACTGAATAATTATATCAACTTGTCCTCTCAAAAGCTGACTATAGCTTATACTGCACAGCGGAATATACATCAAGTACATGTGATGCATCTCGCCATCTAGCTCGTCTCCTGAGCTCCACGACATCCTACCCTATATCCTATAATACTCGATCTAACCCGAACATTATAGTAAAATAACGCTCGAGTAAGTTTGGAAAACCAACATGAGAAAGCACACTCAATTGTATTATCAAAGTTTTCAAAATCCTTTGAAATCAAAGGTATCTCGTAATACCATGCTACAAATAAACATGCCAGGATTTTACCTTACGATAACCAAAGCATTTTTATCAAATTCGTCTAATATTATAATAATATCTGAAGATAGTAAAATAGAATCTAGCTGAAATGCTTGCATCTCACATTCTAGCCTAGTTGGGCACAATCAAAACCGTACAAGCGCTTATTGGAGATTGGATTCCATACAATGGCAAGGCTATTGGGGTACCGCCCGTTATAGTACCTGGTCTAGATTAGAGTACCGAGGATCCCTTCCAATCCCCCGCAACACAAGACCGAAGCTTGGAAGGTCCGAATAAGATCACCCCGTGGTTGGGATCAGCAACCTCCCACAAAGCCGAAATGAAAATGGGCATCTATATAGGGGTGACCTTACCTAATTGGTTGCTAGCCACTTAGCCTTGCTGCATCACCCATGTTTTAGCCATTCTCGGTTGATGAGGATTGAGGCTATGCGTTACCTTTTTATCACACATTCTCTTAGAATGCTCACCGTCCTCCTCATGATGGTCAGATAACATTCATCCATACAAGTTGCCTTGGGTCTGGACAAATCGAATCACTGTCTTCATCATCTTCTCGGTCTTCATCCGCAAACGTTCAAACAAAATCGAAGTGGTTTTCGGGAAATTAATCCCGATCCTGGTCTCTTCAAAACGACCAGCACGTTGGCCACTATTGGTAGTCGGTTATTTAACTATCATGTAACATCTACAAGCAACCATCAGATTTAAATAATTTTCCAAATTATTTATCACAAAAATATCCTCCCAAGATATTATATTCACGTTTCAACACTTTGAAAATAGTTACAAATCTCTTTTTATTCTTACGGAACAAATTCCGACCATCTGTTTATTTCCATAGAAAATGCCAAATCTTATTGAATTCGATTTTTAAACAAATTAAATCACTTTATCCAAAAATATATACTTAAAACATTTGAAATAAAACTATTTAAATCACTTTATTCAAAATAATAGTTATGAAATTCTATAATAATTTTTCACATAAAACTTTAGCCAAAAACTACTTTTAAAATAAGTCATTTTATAAAGTATAAATACTTAATAATTATCTTTTAATCAAAATACAAATCTTAACCTTTAAACTAATTACTACTACAATTAATTTAATAAATATTTACTTTAAATATTTTAAAATAGTTTAAATAATAAATTCCTCTAAAAACATTCTTTTTAAACATTTTAAACCCTTTAACTTGTACTTAGAAATTTTCCTTTGAAAATACACTTAGCGTTTCAGGAAATTACGCATTCCATTCCATTGTAACCTGTATAATCATTTATAAATCCTTTTCGATTTATTCTGGTTTAATTTACGTCACAATCCCGTAAATTTTCTTTTCCACACTTTTTAAAAATAAATCACTATTTATTTTAAAAAAAAAACACCCTTTCCTTATAATTTCCCACCGTGAATTTATAGTTCTAAATTAACCACTGATAAAAATTCGCTTTATTTATAAACCCCATTTACAAATTCATAATCTCATTCTCCCTTAATCAAAGTTCCAACACTTAGTCGGTTTTTAAATCGATTTCCAAAACCAACTCCATTTAAAAATAAATTCTTTAACTTACCCAAATTTATTCCAAAACCCATTAATTCCATATTCACTCCTTTATTTATGATTTAAAATCTTATTTAAAACTGAAATACCAATTTTATACTTTATTTCATATCTCTCCCTTCATTTCCCCCGAACCATTTAAATCTTGGAAATTTAAAATAATTCTTTGTACTAAAAATCAATTCTGCTTAAGTCCATATTTTTAAAATCCTTTAATTCACATTTGTTCCCAAACTCTATTATCCCATATTCCGGAATTTATTAAATAGGATTTTAAAATCCAACGTTTATTTCTTTCCAAAGCCATTCCTTTAATTTATCCAATTTCATCACAATTATTTTACTTAAAATCTCCCATTTTATTTTCCTTTAAAATTCCCATTTTCATATTTTGATGTCTTAAAATACCGAAATACATTCAGCCAAACCATAGCATTCAATGATTCAATGTCCAATCTTATCACGGATTGTCAAATAAATCATATCACAGAATATGAAATAAATTCAACATTTTTGAGGAATCCAGTTGGATCCCTCCAACCAGTTTCCCTGCATCCATAGATGTTATCACAGTATAAAATACCAATCCCACTTTGAGGGGGACATCGCGGTATAAAGGGTCATCCGCTATTATGCGGGGCGCATAGGGTCTCATCCGCTATATAATGCGGGAATATCAATCACCCCAATATATATACTATATAATATCACATCCAACTGCTAATAGATCATCAATACAAGCAATCAACCAATAATTTAAATTTTTAACTATTTAAATTCACCAATTATCCAACTTGAGTGAGATTAACTCACTTTTGATTTTGTTTGCAACTCAATCCAATTTGCTTGTTTTCTTCATGATTCTTCACGATTTCAGACCCTTGTATAAACAATTCACGATTTATTACTATTTTAAATAATAAAACAATTAATCACGATTTACTTATTTAATTTTAACTTATAATTTGATGTAAACTAATTTTCCTTTGAAATCCTTAGTAATTAAATAGTTAAATAAGTTTATTAAACAAATTAATATCCATTATGTTAAAATTAAGGTAGTAAATAAAATAGGTATATATATGTATTCATTTTATTTCATTATTATTATTAATTTTTAAAACAACCTATTTATACTTTAAAAATCTATTTTTTTATAAACTCTATATAACATTTTTAAAATTCCTATATTTACCCAAATCTTATATTTATATATATTCTGCTTACTCAGTTTATTAAACATGAATGTAAATTTGGTAAAGAAATTATTTAAACTAATTAAAATCATTACCGAAGCTTATTCTCTCAATCGTTGCTCGTGCCTAACTCTATGCCATCGCAACCTAGGAGCCCTAGATCGCCGCCAAGCTCGAACGCGATTCCGCTGAATGCCACCTCCCCATCAACATCGATGCCGCACTGAACTCCCACCTCCATCTCGACAACAAAGCTACGCTGCCCCACCCTTGACACTCGAGTCGCATCACCAGATTTTCACGACCTCGTTATCCTCGTCGAGCTCGAACACACGCCACCCACCCAAATCCAAAGCGCTCAACTGCTCGACCTACGACAAAGACTGGGACGAAGAGATCGACTCGGGATCTCGATTTTGAAATCCTCCATTTTTTTAAATCTCTTCGAATTCGATTTTCATGAGGGGAAATCCATGATTTTATGCGAATCGAATTCTTTGTTTTTTTAAAAAAAAACTGAGAATCGACTGTTTATTTAAAAGATGAGGAGAAGGAAGTTGTGGCCATTACTTTTAATTTGTATTCTTTTTGTTTTATCTCATTTGAAATGATTAAATGAGGAAAAAGGGAGAAGAATAGGAGGCAAGACGTGATGTGTGACGACCCGGAATTTTCAAGCATTTAAAATTGGAATATTTAATTGATTTTAAATATTCAATAGAGTAATTTTAACTTGAATTACGAATATCACAAATTATTTGATAATTAAATTTTTGAATTAAATAATTTGAAGTTGGGTAAATTGTTGAATCTAGAATTTTAAACCTGTTAAAATAATTTGAAGGCTTGTAAAATTTATATTGATAGTACAGAAGATAATAGAAGTTGTAAAATGGAAATTAGCAGTTGTTTGTTCAGTTTTAAAATTTTATAGTTTAAATTGAATTTAAAAATAGCCTTTCGAGGCGCAGTCTCGGAATTCGACGAAACAAGATCCATTGGATCCGTAATATCATATTATTATCAGATTTCAATTTTCGCGGTGTTCGGAGTTACCGTTTGGTCGTACAGCCCGTAAATGCATAGAAAAATCTGATCTAATTTAATCAAAATAGTCAAGTCTTCTCTTATACGCCAACGTTTTCCCTTATCTTCTCGTATACGCCTTTGTCCTAACAGGAATCTAACCCTCGTTCCTTTTCAACGAAGCCCCTTCTTATTAAAAAAAGAAAAGAAAACAATGGCCGAAAACAACAAAGTCTCTAAAAAAATGATGATAAAGCAGCTTTAAATATGGCCGAAGTTCCTATCGTTCCTCTCAAATCAAAATCGAAAGCCTTTTTCCTCCTATCATTCCTCTCAATCACAAAATTGAAGCCGATTAAATCGCAATTTGGAGAAGGGTTTCGCGCACGCTATGGATCGAACGCTCCTTGCGAGCTTAGCGACGTCATGTGGAAGGGTAAGTGAGTCGATTGATTCGTGCAGTGGTGAGCTCGAACTCATCGGTTTCGACGACGATTGAAGTACACGAATTTGAGCATGCGATTTTGAGGCTGCACGTGAAGGTTCGGCCGTGATTAGGTTTCGGTCGCGATGTCAGAGTTCGAGGCGTGGTGATCCCAAAGGGCTTGACGTAGGGTTTCATTGTGGTGAACGAGGTGTCGCGTTCGTGTTGACGAGGCAGTGGAGGCTGTAAGGTATTTGTGTTTGTTTTTGTTTTAGCTTGATTTAATAATATATGTATATGCAGAAGAAAAAAAATGTTGTAGGGTTGATAAAGATTTGATTTTTAGGTATAAGTGATTTCAAGCAAGAAATGAAAATGAATATTTTTAATCTACTAGTGTAATTTTAAAATAAATGGATTTGAAGATTAAACTGTTTCAGTATCCTTATTTAACTATTTAAGTTACTAAAAAGATTTATTAAAGGAAAATCAGTTTTAAACTAAGTCATTAGTTAATTAAATTTGAAAACGGCAATTAATTTTCCGATTTGTTTAAAATGTGTAATAATAAACATAAGTAGACATGCTCACATTTTAAATTTTACTGGTCTATTCTAAAATAAATTATTAAGTTGGTTAATTTGTTCTATGAGCATAATTAATTTATTTTAGTTTCTAAAACGAATTTATTGAATGAAAATTTGGTTAAACAAAATTATTGTTACTTAAAATAAATTCAGCAAACGGAATTTAGTTAAAACCGATTTATTAGTTTAAAACCAAACGTTTAGTTTAAATTTAATTGTTGGCCAATTTAATAGCAAATCATTGGTTAGTTAAATTTATAAAATGGAAATAAATGGTTCAAGTTATTTCAAAGTGATAATAAGTCGTATGATTGTTATACAAGGTCAAAAATCTGATGGAAGCAAGCCGGATTGGATCGGATTACACAACAAAAGTAAAAGGTGAGTTAATCTCACTCAGTTGAATTTAAATTTAAATGATTAAATTTAAATAATTGTTTGAATGATTGAATTGATTTATGTGCAATAGTATGATATATTTTGGAATTGGCATGTTACATTGTGCTAACATCTGTGTTGCAGCGAAAACAGGTTGGAGGGATCCAACTGGATCCCTCAACATTTATTCAAATTATTTAATACCCGCTGTGTGATTATTTTATATTCTGTGATGAATATTTTTGATAATTGGAATATTGGATGTTATGGTTTACCTGAATATATTCCGGTGCACTAAGTCATCAAGATATATAGAATTGGATTTTGGAAAATAAAGAAATGAATTTGGAAGTAAAATAATTATAGGAAATTTGAATAAATTTGAGAATGAATTGGAAAGGAAATAAAGTGACTTTAAAATTCTAATAAGTGAATCCTGAGAATGGAAAGGAAAATTTGAATAAAAAGGAAGTTAATGAATTTTAAACTTCAATGTTATTATTTAAAAGAAAAAAACATTTATTTTAAAATTTAAGATTTAAATTATTGAAAAGAATAAAGAAGAAATTGGGAATAACCTGAAATTTGTATATTTCAGTTAAAAAGGTTTGAAATCAAAAGGGAAAGTAATAATAATAAAGCCCATAACAAATGAAATTTTGAAATGAACTGCTAAGTAAGGAAATTTATTTCAAATGGAATAAATTGGGAATCAATTTGGAAAATTGATATAAGTAATTGAGATTGGAAATTTTCCCTGAATGACCAAGTACGTTTTCAAAGTAAATTTTTAAATATAAGTTAAAGGTTTTAAAGTTTTATTTAAAAAAGCAAGTTTATGGGGAAAATTTATTATTTCTAAATATTTAATTCTAAAAGTAAGTATTTTCTTTTAATCTATTATGGAAGTAATTATTTGAAGAATGACTTAGTATTTTGTTTCCAAAAGTGAGAATCTAGTTTAATATTTTATCAAGGAACTTTATTTTCAAATATTCATATAGTATGTTTTTTTAAATAAATTCTTGAAGTAGTTTTAACTTAAATTCTTGAAGTGCTTGGTAATTTCAGTGGAGATAGAAAATATTTGGGAAAGTTTATTCTGAAAAGAAAGAGGGTTTTGAAACTGTTTTCAAGGGTTGAAAATAGAAATATATCTTGTGAAGATATTTTGGGAATTAATAAATAATTTGAAAAATTATTTATTGTTTGATGGATGTTGTAAATATTAATTGATAGTTAAATCACCGACTATCAATGTTGGACAAATGCGTTGATCGTTTCAAAGAGACCGGGATCGAGATTTATTTCTCGAAAACCACTTCGATCCGGTTTGTACGTTTCGTGGAAACGAGTTTGGATTCGAAGATGGAGCAGTGAAGTGCAAGGGCTAGTCGCTACTAATCCTGAGGATATTTCCAAAATGGATGTAGTAGGAGTAGTGCCTTCGGTACCGTTTGAACCCGGGACGGACTTGTATGGATGAATGCTTGCGAAACATCGTCAGGTGGACGATGAGCATTCTAAGGGATATGTTCTAAAAAGGTAATGCTTAGCCTCAAGCCTCATCAAATGGGAATGACTGAAAATCTGAGGTTATGCAGCAAGGCTATGTGGGTAGCACCCAAGCAGGGTGAGGTCATCCCTGCCTAGATGTCCCTTTTTATTTCGGCTTAGTGGGCAGTTGCTGATCTCAACCACGGGGTGATCTCACTCGGGATTATCCAGTAAGGGTTAGTCCCGGTCTTGTGTTGCAGGGGAGCGGGCGTACTCCTCGGTATTGTGATCTAGGCCACATACTGTGGCAGGTGGTACCCCAATTGGGATGTCCCGAAAATTTTAGGCAATATTTTTTTAATAATTTCATTAATAATTATTCTAAAATGTGAAATATTGATTTAATAATTTAATTCAAACAGGAATTTTCTTTTGAAGATTAACAATTGTTTAATCTGTCAAATGATATTCTTTTCAAAATTTATAATATTGATAATTTAATTTGAAAATCTTATTGTTTTCAAATGTTAAAAATATTTAAGTAATAAATTCATCTTTCTAAACTGATTTAAAAATATTTATTGTAAATAGGAATTTTGATTTTAATTTTAATTTATAATAAATAAAGAATATTTTCTAATTATTATATATAATTGTATAAATTGTAAAATTGATTAATTTGATTTAAAATTAGTGTGGAAAACTTTTCAAGGGAAAAATTTAAAAGTCTTTCTTACATTATCAAAGAAATGTAAGTAAGTATTTATTTTGTTTATAAAAATAAATATAGTTTAAATTTTGTTTTTATAATAAAAGTTTATTTTGTTTATTTTAAAGAAAATAGTTTTTGTTTGAAATAAATTTAATTCATTCACATTAAAATATAGTATTTTGATTTAAAACTCTTGAATAAAATTGATTCAACATTTCTTTTCTTTTTAAAAATCTTCTCTTTTGAAAATTAGTTTTAAAAGAATATTATTTTAAAACATTCAAATAAACATTTAAAATTGTGCGTAATCTTATAAAAGAGGTAAGCATATAATCATTTTTAAAGGCTAATGTTCACAAACATTTAAAACATGCTAAAATAAATTAGAAATGGTTTTAGGATAAATTTAAAAACATTTATAAATTAAGAATTCTCTTTTTATATTAAAATGCATGTGTGTTAAGATCTTAACACTAGAGAAGACACTTGTAAACATTTATTATTGATAAGTCAACAAGTGTCATTGTTTTAAATATTTTATTTAAATTATATTATAAGAAATATAACAAATGCATTTTTGGTTCAACCCTTATTCTCATTTGAATCTGAAAAAGCAGATTTCAAAAAAATCAAAAACCCAAAACAATGCATGTTTTAAAATTTCTGCAAACAAACTTCATGTCTGCAAATTCAATCAAAATTCTACAAAACCAAAAACATCTAAAATCTGCAAACCTGCAATCTGGAAGCAATTTTCAACTTCAACTCTAAGCAAAACAAGTTGGAATTATGCAATCAAGTTTTCCAGATTCAAGCATCAGCAGCATGCAGTTTTTAACAATATACAAGTTAAAATCAACTTCAACTTGCAATTGCAAATCCAGATTCAACATGCAGCTTTAAATCAGGTCCTGGAATGTGCAATTGCATCTCTGGAATTTGGGCTCCGCATCTTCAATAAAATGTGAGTAAGCTTTTATTTTTAAAAATAGTTTCTTTTAAAAATCAAAGTTAAAGTAATTTATAGCACAAAAGATCAAATGCAAACTGTTTTCCCAAAAATCAAAACTACCATAAATTTAAACTGTAGTGCTTCATTGTTCTTAGGTAAATAGTTTCACAATTTTAAAAAGGAACTTTGAGTTATCAGTTGCATGTGAATATATAGGAATAAGTATGTTGTGTGATTGTATATTGATGAATGTTTTGTGTAAACATATATATATGTATGTTGTTGTTGCTTGGAGTCTGCATACCTGTTGTTTTTAAAACTAAGATTGTTAATAGAAAACCCTTATCTCTAGATTTGATTCCCTGTTAGAATTGATATGTAAACGAAATTTGGTTGTTTAGCATAAATTCAGGTTTGTAAATTATGTTTATAAATCAAAATTATGTTATATTTAAAAATAAATAAAAAATAAAAAAATTCTGTTTGTCTCTGTTAATATATATATATATATAATAACAGTATTTATTTCAAATAAGAAAAATCAAACCTCTGGAATTATTAGAAAAAGTTTATATCTAGAATACATGTTGAAATCAGGAATTTTAAAACAAATATTACATTTTTAAACAAACTGATGAGGGTGCTTTTCTGGGTGAAGCAAATTGGGATTATCTGTTTGGCTAGAGATTTAGGGTGGTTATGGTGTTTCAGGGAGGTGAAGGGCAGTGAGATGAGTGGGAAAAAATTTCAGATGGACGGTCTGTAACAACCCGCATATTTATCGATTTTATATTTAAATATTTTATTTAAATATTTTATCGTTCGTCGGATTTTGGACCGAAAACCTACTTTTTGCATACGGTCGAATTAGGACTCGAGACCACCTTCATTGAGTTCAAAATGCCATTTGCGACCTTTTTGAGTATAAGCTTCGATATGTTTGGAGAAAGTTGATTTTTGCTACTTTTTCCCGCTTAGGGCTTTAGTTGGGCTGAGCCAATTAGCCACTTAACTCAGTTCCAACACTCTCCTCTTCATTCACTTCTCTTCTATTTTCCTAACACTCAAGCTCAAGCAAAAATGGAGGAAGAGAATGGGAAATAGAAATTCCTAAGCCCTAGCTTGCTTTGCAAATCCATCTCCTTGCTCCAAAGTTCATGAGAACCCATTGGTAAGCTTCCTCTTCTTCTTCTCCAACTCATTCTCTCTTTGAATTTCAGAAATTTCCTAAACCTAACTTAGGAAATGTTCTTCTTTTTAGCTTAGATTCAAGCTTCTAGAGTTAGTCTTGAAGAGTGGTTGATTCCTCTTTGCTTTCAAGCTTCATCTTCATAAACTTAGTTCAAAGGTGAGATTTTTATCTCACATCTATGACTATAATTATCTTTTGTTGTTGGGTATGAATTCCTAACACTTCTTCATGTGCATTTGCTCTTGTTTTGGATTGATTTTGTGAATACTCCAATTTTTGGGTTTTTAAGTCACATTTGTGTGAAAACCTTTTATGGATGTTTGATCATGCTTTTAGTGATGCACCGAGGAGCATATAGGGCCGGGTTGCCGATTGGCATAAACCCTTGGAGCCAATGTTCGTCCGGTTGCATTTTGGAAGAATTTGCTCTTCATTTGCATAGGCTGAAAAACAGCCCAGGCATGATTCAGTCGACTGAAAACTCTGTTCAGTCGACTGAACCTGAAACCCGAGAGTTTCCAGGCATGATTCAGTCGACTGAAAAACTCTGCACAGTCGACTGAACCAGGAAACAGAAAGTTTCCTGAACCTGGAAAATTTCCAGGTACAGGGTCAGTCGACTGAAAACTCTGTTCAGTCGACTGAACCTGCTGTTTGAGTCCAATTTGCCTTTTTTGGATTGAATTTCCAATTTAAATCGATTCGTGATGATCCTATTTATTGTCATCATTTATTATCATCTTTGATGACTTACTTTTTTGGGAATTTTAGATATATCCACTTCGATGGATCCTTTATCGATTTCATTGGATTTTATTCACATCTTCGAATGTGATCCTTGTGATTTATTGTTTCTACAATCCCCTTTGTGCTTTGTCACTTTAAAAATATAAAGGTTTTCTATACTAGTAGTAAATATCAAAACTCTTTCCTCAAACGATTTCAATACTATTTTAATACCAAATTCGTTTATAAAACCGTTTTCCAATCTATTAGTATATACAAACCTTTACCTCACTCGTATGAGAAATCTAATTAAACGACTTAGTAAAACAAGTGGTATGAAACGCTTGCGTTTACTTCGTCGGTTAATTCTTGGACTTGTTCGATTGAACCTCTTGTGATAATTTTCTAGTGGAGATCTACAATTTGTTCGTAAATATTTAAGTTAAGCTAGTGGTTATGGGACATGAAGCTAAGCTCATATATTTACTAGCTTATTGTAATTGACACTTCTCTTTGATCATGACGATCATCTTTGTGGTTTAGACTAGCAATGTGCGATGTCCCTTTGTCATGTGGAGGACTGTTCCTCATTTTATTGAGTTTCGTCTCATTTTATACATGGGTCCTACTTTTCTAGGTGCGTCAATGTTTTATTATGCATGGGGTGTATCTTTCTAGGTGCATCGATGTTTATTTATTTGTGCATGGGGCGTATCTTTCTAGGTGCGTCGATGCTAGAACATGGGGTGTATCTTTCTAGGTGCATCGATGTTTATTTATTTGTGCATGGGGCGTATCTTTCTAGGTGCGTCGATGCTAGAACATGGGGTGTATCTTTCTAGGTGCATCGATGTTTATTTATTTGTGCATGGGGCGTATCTTTCTAGGTGCGTCGATGCTAGAACATGGGGTGTATCTTTCTAGGTGCATCGATGTTTATTTATTTATGCATGGGGCGTATCTTTCTAGGTGCGTCGATGCTAGAGCATGGGGTGTATCTTTCTAGGTGCATCGATGTTCGACATTACATGGGGTGTATCTTTCTAGGTGCATCGATGTTTCTTTGTGCATGGGGCGTATCTTTCTAGGTGCGTCGATGCTAGAGCATGAGGCGTATCTTTCTAGGTGCGTCGATGTTCGACTGTTCATGGGGCATATCTTTTTAGGTGTGTCGATGTCCAGTTTTTTTGGGGATTGGCCATCCTTTTTATTGTGATTTGGTTCATCGGATGTCCCGTTGTACGACGTCGTTGTTCCTTTTTCTTGTGATTTCTGGATTTCGTGTGTTGATTTCTGGAATTTATGTTTCACCAACTTTTACGATGGGCATTGATATATGTCATTTATTGTGGCTTGGTGAATGAAATTAGGAGTATGACATTCCTTTTATCTTGAGTAGATTATTGTGATATTGATTAATCTCTTGTTGATTTTCAATTACTTATTTATCACAGCTTGGCATTGTGATTATTATATGTTTATGTCATATCTCTTATTCTATATCGTTTCATCTGATATTTATAGTTAGACTGATTCGTTTATTATTTTCTTATTAAATAATACTCGGGTCAGACCGAGATGTTACAGGTGCTTCTGCTTGACTTCTCTCTTGGGATTGATTTCTCTTGCTTTTGGTTAACTACTTAGATTAGTAGTTTTTGTTGTATACATTTGAGATATAGACTCCATAATGTATACTTATCCTTTTGTGTAGCTCATGTTACTATTCTTTTGTGATATTGTGGATCTTTTTAGACCACTACTCTGATGTACACTTTCTAGTGTAATATTCATATCTTATTCCGCCGTTGTGATATGAATTGTCTGTGACTGATTTGTGTTTTGTATATTTCTATATTTGTTTTCCGAAGGATTTATATAGCCACCGTGTAGTAGCTTTGAGTTTGTGTCGGTATGTCGGATTTCCTCTTGAAATAGAATGCATGTTATATTATCTGACATATCGGTGCTCGCGCAAAGAAATTACACGGATGGTCGCTCCTCAACAGCCTTATTCTCCGTGCTAGTCGACAGCATTCACAGTAATGTTCTTGGCTAGCGTGGGTATAGAGGTGGGGCGTCACAGCTTGGTATCAGAGCCAAACTTCGGAACAATGTAGAATAATTTAGCAAGGATCATGTCCTAAGTCTTTCTTAGGAGTTGTGCTTTAGGATTTTATTCGGGTCTTCGTACCGTTCTATCCTACTTTCTTTTATGATTCCTTGTTTTATCTATCAAGATTGCTTGATATTCATTTTGAGAATAACTTTTTCCTCTTCTTTCTTTCTTTCTTAAAGAAGAGAAATGGTTAGACCAGGCCGTCCCAGCGCCGGTCAATCTAGTGCTACTCCTCAGGATGGAGTATTTATGTCTGCCCAACAGCTTCTAGATCTTGTGAAGAACGCTCAAGCTGCCGGACCCAATCCAGAGCCTACTCATCCTAGATCCGGTTTTGCATGCTTGTGCAGAGACTACACCGATTTGGGTGGAAGGCCATTCAAGGGATCCGAGAGTGTTATTGAAATTCAAGCTTGGCTCAAATCATGCGATCGCATCTTTTCTCGCATGAACCTTATTGATCTACATCGAGTCCAAGTGGCTTCTAGCATGCTCCAAGAAAGAGCATTAGATTGGTATGAGCTTTTAATTTCTGAAACCGTTGAGGCGGATCTCACTTGGGAGCAATTCCGGGAAAGATTCGAATCGAAATTTATGCCGGAGGCTGAAAAAGTAACTTTAGCCCGGCGTTTCATAGACCTTGTTCAAGGTGAATCTTCTGTGACGGACTACGTCGCATCTTTCGAATCTCTCACTAAGTACGGGGTTGAGTATATTAATACCCCGATGAAGAAAAATCAAAGATTTGTTTATGGCTTGAATAAGAATCTTAAGAAGCCATTATTTATGAAACTTGAAGTTTCATTTGATCAGCTTATAGATATCGCTCTTCGTCTTGAAGAGGCCGATAATGAAGGTGATGTTGAAGTTGTGCGTGCCCAACAGAACTTCAACAATAACTCGAAAAGGCCAATCAAATTCAAAGGCCCCATTCCCAATAAGAAAGGGAGGCAAGAAATTCCGGTAGCAAAGACTCCTACCTCTAGTCGTGGTCAATGCTACAATTGTGGTTCCACGAACCACTATGCAAGGGAGTGTCCGAGGCCCCTCTTTTGTCGCTATTGCAAAAATTCGGGTCACCATATTACTACATGTCCCGTACTTCAAAGTAAGGAGGAGGGAGAGCTCAATAGCAAGCTCCTAGAAACACTTCTCGTGGTCAAGGTATTACTCATTTAATCCTTGGTTACATTTATTTTGTGATCTTCTTATTTGAGTTCTTTTTGATATAGGTTTCATCTCATTGTTTTTATATCAAAAGAACTTGTCGATTCTTTTCCTTGAATATTTTGGGCTTATTGACTTCATTGAGAATTGTGAATCCGGATGGTAGATCCGCAACACTCAATTTGCTTTTGTTAGATGTCGAGATTGTTTTATGTGACTTTTCTTTCCGAGCCGATATTTTTGCTTTGGCTTCGGAATTGACCTTTCTGTAAGGATCGGCTTAATCATTGTGAAGCCCATATCCTATTTTTCGAGTGGACTATTCATCTTCGACATTTTCAATCTGTTAAGCAGATTTTTATTTTTTTTCCTTTATGATTTTGATTCCAACTTGATGGCATCATTTTATTCCTTAAGCCCACTTATATGAAAAGTGTTATTTCTCTCATTCATGTAGTTTGAGAAATTTTCCGGTATTTTTGAGTTTGTCTTAGGATTATCACCTAAGAAATCTTTTGTGTGGTGTTAAGGTCTTTTCAGTTTGACTTTACCACCGGTTTTCGTTTGCTACGAGTTGCGGAAATTAGCATTCCACTTATCGCATTCCGCACTCGTTATGATTCTTATGAATGACTTATTTTGTCATTCAATTTGTCCAACTTATTTCATCCATTTTATAAATCGAATATTCTATGAATATTTCGATGAGACCATTCTTGTATTTATTGATTTTGGATGAAAATAGTAATTTAAAATTTTGCAAATCTTTTTCATAAGATTTATTTATAAGTAAAACTGGATTTTATTCTTGAAACGAACAAAGAATATTCTTAAAACTTTTTAAGAGATTTATTTATCCTAGAAAAGATGATTTTGTGATTGTATTGCCCGTTGAGTGCTTTAAGAATTTTGGTCGATGCGCTTGATCAACGTTATCGATAGGAATTTCCTAAACGCTTTGATGTGACAATCAGACACGATATATTGACTTGTAAAAATGTAATTTTGAAAGTTTTAACTTTTCGGAAAAGAGAATTATTTAAAAGAAGTTCTTTCTTTTCGATACTCTTATTCTTTCTTGTGATTCCTGAAGGGGAACCAAGACTTTGCTATTTGTACCGATACTAGTCGTATTGGTTTGGATGCCATTCTCTTGTCATAGAGAACGTACTATCTCTTATGCTTCTAAATCATTATAGTGTATCGAGACTAGATATGCCACTTATGATCTAGTGCTCTCGGCTATTGTTTTTATTTTGGAATTTGGCATCATCATTTTTGGATGAGAAATTTGTTCTCTACCTCGATCATAAATATTTGGAATAATTATGTTCTCTTAAGGAACTGCATGTTGACTCGAGTTCCTAGCTTCCTATGATCTTGATATTCTTTTTATTCCCGAAGGGGAAATCGTGGTGCCAATGCGTTTGGTCGTAAGCAACAGGTGGTTGATTCTTTGATGTTGTCTGAATGGAATTATTTTTCTATCAAGTTCATCGGACGTTTTGGTATACTTCGTTTTATTGAGCTTTATCTCATTCCTTTTAAGGACTAGCGTCCGATGTCCTTTTATTGTGTTCGGTTCATTGGACGTACCGTTTTTGTACTACGTCGGTGTTCCGAAAATCATTCGGGCTTCGGTTCATCGGATGTACCGTTGTACTACATCGATGTCTTTTCTTTTGATTCAACGGATGTACCGTTTGTACTACATCGATGTCTTTTCTTTTTGATTCATCAGATGTACCGTTGTACTACATCGATGTCTTTTCTTTTGATTCATCGGATGTACCGTTGTACTACATCGATGTCTTTTCTTTTGATTCATCGGATGTACCGTTGTACTACATCGATGTCTTTTCTTTTGATTCATCGGATGTACCGTTGTACTACATCGATGTCTTTGCTATTGATTCATCGGATGTACCGTTGTACTACATCGATGTCTTTTCTTTTGATTCATCGGATGTACCGTTGTACTACATCGATGTCTTTGCTATTGATTCATCGGATGTACCGTTGTACTACATCGATGTCTTTTTTTTTGATTCATCGGATGTAACGTTGTACTACATCGATGTCTTTGCTATTTGATTCATCGGATGTACCGTTGTACTACATCGATGTCTTTGCTTTTGATTCATCGGATGTACCGTTGTACTACATCGATGTCTTTTCTTTTGATTCATCGGATGTACCGTTGTACTACATCGATGTCTTTACTTTTTGATTCATCGGATGTACCGTTGTACTACATCGATGTCTTTGCTATTTGATTCATCAGATGTACCGTTGTACTACATCGATGTCTTTTCTTTTGATTCATCGGATGTACCGTTGTACTACATCGATGTCTTTGCTATTTGATTCATCGGATGTACCGTTGTACTACATCGATGTCTTTGCTATTTGATTCGTCGGATGTACCGTTGTACTACATCGATGTCTTTGCTTTGGTTCATTGGGCGTACCGTTTTTGTACTACGCTGATGTCCCAAATTGTTTGAGTTTCTAGTTTTTCGGGCGTACCGTTTTTGTACTACGCCGTTGCACCGGCTCAATTTTCTGCTATTCTTGACGTTCCCCACGTCTTTTATCCACGGGAATGCCTTAGGGATTCCGGTTTTCATTCTTGATCCCGGTGTTATTGTGGAAATTGAAGTTTCACCAGATTTCTTGCTAACTCTTTCGTGCACTTTATGGTGAACTTCCTATTTCAAATTTTCTTTTGTGTTAGTATGCTTCTATGGTTGTTACTTCTTATATTTCCTTCTTACTTATTGCGAGGACGCAATTTCTTTAAGGAGGGGAGTCTGTAACAACCCGCATATTTATCGATTTTATATTTAAATATTTTATCGTTCGTCAGATTTTGGACCGAAAACCTACTTTTTGCATACGGTCGAATTAGGACTCGAGACCACCTCCATTGAGTTCAAAATGCCGTTTGCGACCTTTTTGAGTATAAGCTTCGATATGTTTGGAGAAAGTTGATTTTTGCTACTTTTTCCCGCTTAGGGCTTTAGTTGGGCTGAGCCAATTAGCCACTTAACTCAGTTCCAACACTCTCCTCTTCATTCACTTCTCTTCTATTTTCCTAACACTCAAGCTCAAGTAAAAATGGAGGAAGAGAATGGGAAATAGAAATTCCTAATCCCTAGCTTGCTTTGCAAATCCATCTCCTTGCTCCAAAGTTCATGAGAACCCATTGGTAAGCTTCCTCTTCTTCTTCTCCAACTCATTCTCTCTTTGAATTTCAGAAATTTCCTAAACCTAATTTAGGAAATGTTCTTCTTTTTAGCTTAGATTCAAGCTTCTAGATTTGGTCTTGAAGAGTGGTTGATTCCTCTTTGCTTTCAAGCTTCATCTTCATAAACTTAGTTCAAAGGTGAGATTTTTATCTCACATCTATGACTATAATTATCTTTGGTTGTTAGGTATGAATTCCTAACACTTCTTCATGTGCATTTGCTCTTGTTTTGGATTGATTTTGTGAATACTCCAATTTTTGGGTTTTTAAGTCAAATTTGTGTGAAATCCTTTTATGGATGTTTGATCATGCTTTTAGTGATGCACCGAGGAGCATATAGGGCCGGGTTGCCGATTGGCATAAACCCTTAGAGCCAAAGTTCGTCCGGTTGCATTTTGGAAGAATTTGCTCTTCATTTGCATAGGCTGAAAAACAGCCCAGGCATGATTCAGTCGACTGAAAACTCTGTTCAGTCGACTGAACCTGAAACCCGAGAGTTTCCAGGCATGATTCAGTCGACTGAAAAACTCTGCACAGTCGACTGAACCAGGAAACAGAAAGTTTCCTGAACCTGGAAAATTTCCAGGTACAGGGTCAGTCGACTGAAAACTCTGTTCAGTCGACTGAACCTGCTGTTTGAGTCCAATTTGCCTTTTTTGGATTGAATTTCCAATTTAAATCGATTCGTGATGATCCTATTTATTGTCATCATTTATTATCATCTTTGATGACTTACTTTTTTGGGAATTTTAGATATATCCACTTCGATGGATCCTTTATCGATTTCATTGGATTTTATTCACATCTTCGAATGTGATCCTTGTGATTTATTGTTTCTACAATCCCCTTTGTGCTTTGTCACTTTAAAAATATAAAGGTTTTCTATACTAGTAGTAAATATCAAAACTCTTTCCTCAAACGATTTCAATACTATTTTAATACCAAATTCGTTTATAAAACCATTTTCCAATCTATTAGTATATACAAACCTTTACCTCACTCGTATGAGAAATCTAATTAAACGACTTAGTAAAACAAGTGGCATGAAACGCTTGCGTTTACTTCGTCGGTTAATTCTTGGACTTGTTCGATTGAACCTCTTGTGATAATTTTCTAGTGGAGATCTACAATTTGTTCGTAAATATTTAAGTTAAGCTAGTGGTTATGGGACATGAAGCTAAGCTCATATATTTACTAGCTTATTGTAATTGACACTTCTCTTTGATCATGACGATCATCTTTGTGGTTTAGACTAGCAATGTGCGATGTCCCTTTGTCATGTGGAGGACTGTTCCTCATTTTATTGAGTTTCGTCTCATTTTATACATGGGTCCTACTTTTCTAGGTGCGTCAATGTTTTATTATGCATGGGGTGTATCTTTCTAGGTGCATCGATGTTTATTTATTTGTGCATGGGGCGTATCTTTCTAGGTGCGTCGATGCTAGAACATGGGGTGTATCTTTCTAGGTGCATCGATGTTTATTTATTTGTGCATGGGGCGTATCTTTCTAGGTGCGTCGATGCTAGAACATGGGGTGTATCTTTCTAGGTGCATCGATGTTTATTTATTTGTGCATGGGGCGTATCTTTCTAGGTGCGTCGATGCTAGAACATGGGGTGTATCTTTCTAGGTGCATCGATGTTTATTTATTTATGCATGGGGCGTATCTTTCTAGGTGCGTCGATGCTAGAGCATGGGGTGTATCTTTCTAGGTGCATCGATGTTCGACATTACATGGGGTGTATCTTTCTAGGTGCATCGATGTTTCTTTGTGCATGGGGCGTATCTTTCTAGGTGCGTCGATGCTAGAGCATGAGGCGTATCTTTCTAGGTGCGTCGATGTTCGACTGTTCATGGGGCATATCTTTTTAGGTGTGTCGATGTCCAGTTTTTTTGGGGATTGGCCATCCTTTTTATTGTGATTTGGTTCATCGGATGTCCCGTTGTACGACGTCGTTGTTCCTTTTTCTTGTGATTTCTGGATTTCGTGTGTTGATTTCTGGAATTTATGTTTCACCAACTTTTACGATGGGCATTGATATATGTCATTTATTGTGGCTTGGTGAATGAAATTAGGAGTATGACATTCCTTTTATCTTGAGTAGATTATTGTGATATTGATTAATCTCTTGTTGATTTTCAATTACTTATTTATCACAGCTTGGCATTGTGATTATTATATGTTTATGTCATATCTCTTATTCTATATCGTTTCATCTGATATTTATAGTTAGACTGATTCGTTTATTATTTTCTTATTAAATAATACTCGGGTCAGACCGAGATGTTACAGGTGCTTCTGCTTGACTTCTCTCTTGGGATTGATTTCTCTTGCTTTTGGTTAACTACTTAGATTAGTAGTTTTTGTTGTATACATTTGAGATATAGACTCCATAATGTATACTTATCCTTTTGTGTAGCTCATGTTACTATTCTTTTGTGATATTGTGGATCTTTTTAGACCACTACTCTGATGTACACTTTCTAGTGTAATATTCATATCTTATTCCGCCGTTGTGATATGAATTGTCTGTGACTGATTTGTGTTTTGTATATTTCTATATTTGTTTTCCGAAGGATTTATATAGCCACCGTGTAGTAGCTTTGAGTTTGTGTCGGTATGTCGGATTTCCTCTTGAAATAGAATGCATGTTATATTATCTGACATATCGGTGCTCGCGCAAAGAAATTACACGGATGGTCGCTCCTCAACAGCCTTATTCTCCGTGCTAGTCGACAGCATTCACAGTAATGTTCTTGGCTAGCGTGGGTATAGAGGTGGGGCGTCACACGGTCAGAGGGTGATGGCGACGGTAGTGGACCATTTCAGGTTTCGAGCCCTAGTTTATGAAGTTGGGGTTGTTTTTTTTTGTAGATTTTTGGGTTCTCTGTTGCATCAAGTGATGCAAGCCTTTGGGATTAGGAAGAGGAGGCGCAGTTGGAGAATTGGCCGGAGTTGCGGTGTCTCAGGTGATCAGAGGAGAGGTAGCGCTGTGTTGACAGGTTTGGTGTATATGGTGCTGTGGAGTTTTCTAGGTTGGGTTGAATTCTTTGATTTCAAAAATGTGAACTGTAGTGGGAATTTTTGTGGTCGCAATCAAGTTTGGGGATGGTCGGCGACTTGGTGAGGAGGGTTATGGTGGTTGGAGTTCGTCAGAGTGCCGGTGCATATGCACCGTGCACCTAATTTTTCTGATGAACATTGTTGGGGTTGTGCAGTTTTCTGCCTCGGGTATTTCTCGGGTAAAACTTGCAGTGACTCGGAGTAGATGATTTGAGAACTCGAAGTAAATAATGGGGTTTCTCAGGTTAGTGTAGTTGCAGGTGTTAAATCTTGTAGTTTTGCAGTTTTTTTAATTTAAATGAAATTCATATTTTTAAAGTTGAAACTTGATTCAAGTGTAACTTGAAACTGAATTCAAATGAATTTTGAATTCAAGGTTTTTAAAAATGAAAATTTTAAAATTTAAACAAGATTTAAATTTAGTTTTAAATCAAGATTAAAAACAGTTTTCAGGTTTACCTTTACAAAAATCAGATTTTTGATTCAAAACAATTTTTGTAAGTTTTTAAATTATGAACAGATTTAAATGTTCTTAAGCAAGATTTAAATCTGTTTTGAAATCAAGTTTAAACCGTTTTCAGATTTACTTTGGAAACCAGTTTTGAATTCAAAACAGTTTGTAAAAATGAACATATTCAAATGTTTTAAAAGAATTTGATTTGAAATAAGTTTTAAAACTTGAAAGAATTTATTTCCTTTAGTATTTGAATTAAGATATGAAATGTTAATTTAAATTTGAAAGTTAAAATAATCAATTTATTTTTAAAGCTTGATTTATTAAATTTTGTTTTAAATCTTTCTTTTATATTTAGGTAATGAATGTTCTTTAACATTTATTTTATTTTAAGGTTTATAATTATTTAAATTTGGAGTAATGTTTAAATAGTTAAACATTTTAAATATTAAAATTTTAAATGGAATTTGAATTAAATTTTAGGAATGTATTGTTTAAATATATTTTGAATGTAATTAAAGTCATTTGATAAGTAAATAAAATTATTTTGAAAATAATTAAGATAATTAAGAATTTACTTAATTATTTGTTTTAAAAAAAATGGCTTAGATTAATTTTTAATTAGAGATGATTTATTGATAATTAATCTAAGATAATTTTTCTTAAAGTAAGTAATTATTGAAAATGTTGTTAATTAATAATAATAATTATCTAAGGATGATTAAGTAATTAATTGATGTAATTAATTTTGATAATTAACTAGATTAATTAATTTAATATAATCAATTGTAATTTGTTAAGTATAATTAATTGGTAAAAGTAATTAAGGAATTAATTACTTATTATAATTAATTTTGATATTGTGATTTGTTTAAGTTAATTAATTTAGTTTAATTAATTTAAGTAAATCATCTAATAATTTTAAGAGTGTAATTACTTAATGTAATTAATGGAGCAGGATTTCTTAGAGAAGTAATAATTGGTAATTACTGAAATGTAATTAGTGAAAGGTGATTTATTTTAATAAAGTAATTTGGATAATTACTTTTGTAATTAATCAAGGAATTAATTAATAAAGATAATTAATTATTGGATAATTAATTTGTTAATGAGTAATTAAAGATAGTTAATTACTTAATTGAATATTAATCAAGGTGATTAATAATTAGATTAATTACGAAATATAATAAATTTTAATTAAGTAATTTACTTAAATATTAGAGATCATTAATTATAATAATTAATGATGTAATTAATGATTGTTTAATTAAGAAATAATTAATTAATTAAGTGATTAATTAATTGTAATTAATTAAGGACAAATAAAATTAATTATAATTAATTAATAAATGAGTAATTAAATGTTAATTACTTATGAATAAGGTTAATTAATTTGTGAAAATTAATTAAAGACTAATTACTTATTGTAATTAGAGGATGATTAATCAAAAATGTTTTATCAAGTTGAATACTTAGTGGATAATTAATTAACTGGGTTAATTAATTAATGGATGTTAAGCAGGATTTAAATGTGGTAATTAATTTAATTTAATTTAAATTAATTAAAGATAGAAGTAATTAATTTAATTTATTTTAAATTAATTATAATTGATGGTTAATAAACCATTGCTTATGGATATTATTGATTGAATGGTTGTGATCTCAGTAATGAGATGAGTTGTATTTGTATGATATGGATGCTTGGTTAAAGTATGATGGTTTGTGATGGATTATCTGGTTGTGATGATTATCTGTTGTGATAATGATATAGATTATCCGTTTATGATATGAATATGATTATCTATTGTGATATGTAGCTTATTTATCTGTGTGAAATAGCTAATAATGAAATGAGTTAATTGTTTAAAACCCTTAAGTACAACTTGGACATTAAAATGGCATTTGGTTTCGGTGAGACCGGGATCGGGTTTCCATATTTGGATATCCGAAAACCACATTGATTCCAATTAAACGTTAGGTCATGAATCCAAGTGGAGCAAGTGAAGACTCGAGGTGTAAGGGCTATACGTCAGTATAACTCTGTGGGTGATTCCGTAATGAGTTAACGGAATAGTGCTTATATATTCGAGATGGTGATTTAGAGTGCAAGGGCTATGGTCGTTGACTCTGAGGGTGATTCCAAAATGAGTGCAACGAGATAGTGCCTTCGGTTTCGTTCGAACCCGGAACGAACTTGTATGGATTGAATGCTTTCATAACATCGTCAGGTGGACGATGAGCATTCTAAGATTGATGTGTCCTATAAAGGTAATCGTAGCCTCAAGTCTCATCAACTGGGAATGGCTAAAACAGGGGAGGTGCTGCAAGGCTTCGTGGGTAGCTCCCACCGGAGAGCAAGATATACCCCTGTCTAGAGGTCCCTTTATATTCGGCTGTGTGGCAGTTGGCGATGGCCAATCTGCAGGGTGGTCTTGTTCTGAACTGTTCAGTAAGGAATGGTTCCGGCTTTGTGTTGCAGGGGAGCGGGCGTACTCCTCGGTACGGTGATCTAGGCCACGTACTATGACGGACGGTACCCAGTAGCCCTGCCATTGATGGAATCCATAATCCAATAAGTGCCTGTATGGTTTTGATTGTGTCCAACTATGTTCGAACGTGAGATGTAAGCATTCCAGCTATTTCTGTATTTTATTTTGAAAACCCTAGACACTATTATAATAACACTGGACTTCCTATCAAATGTTTTGGTTAGCGTAAGGTATAAACTTTTCCATGTTTATGTATGGGAAGTCTTACGTGATACCTTTGTTTTCAAAGGATTTTCTAAAGTTAAGCAACTTTTATCCCCGTTTACTCACACCAGACCCTTGTCTGACCCGAGTGTTTATTTTATGTTTTATTAAACTCTTGGGTACTCATATTTCATATGAGTAGTCAAGTGTTTCAGGATTGCTTTGACGAGTTCTGGAGGAGATAATGGAGTAGGAGGCTTCAGCGTGTAGATATATGTAGTGGTTCCGCTGTGTTTGAGTTGTATCTGTTTTCTCTGATGTACTTGAATTGTAATTGCTAGACAGATGTTTATAACTGTCTAGTTTGTGTTGTATTAGCTGTTTAACTCTGATGTATATGATACTATGTAAAGTTTTATGTGATATAATATAATTTATTTGTTCCGCTGTGAGATTTTGATGTTGTCTGTTTCTTTCTTTCCTTTCTTTTCTCTTTTCTATCCCTTTCTTTCTTCTTAATGATGTGTCTTTCTATGGAATGAAAGACGGGTCGTTACATTGTGGTATCAGAGCACTAGGTTGAGCGAATACCTAGACTCTGGAGTGGTGTCCTTCTTGAGAGAGCGTATTTGTAATTTTGAATATATATATATATATATATATATATATATATATATTTCTACCTATTAGATTGGGTTACCTGTTCAGCTTTTCCAATATAAGTTCTAAAGGTAGATAGGGTAGTGGTGTGTGCAACACAACTACCAATGTTTGGAGTTCGAGTGTTTGAGGTTGGAAGTAATCTGCTAGGGCAGTATTGGGCATCTTGAGTAGTTCTGCAGTTGGTGAAGGATTTCTACTAATCTCTGAAGGAAATCTTTTCAAGATTCGGAGTTTATCTTTGGATTGTAAGTTGGATTTCACTCGTCTGAGTGGATTTTCTTGAGTTTGGATCAGTTGGGAGTACAGAAGCCAGAAATGGTATTTTGGCAACCTTAGGAAGGAGTTATGTCTATATTTGAGTTGAGACTCAGTTTGGCAGAGTGTTTTGTGCTTGGTTTGGGAGCGAGTTTCCTGAGAGATATCTGTCTATCTGGAAGGCTCTATTGTGAAGTGGCTGGCGTAGCTTTGAGGTTCGATGAGCTTTTGGATAAGGAAGTCATTGGCAGCAGTAGCAGCAGTGTGTGGCCTATTTCTTCGTTGGTTTAGGAGTCTCTAAGATTCTTCCGTCAGTAGGCCGGCAGATGGTGGAGTTTGTCCATTTCTTATGGAAGCTCAGTTGGGAGTGATGTTAGTGGTTAAGGGGTGGACCACTAGTTCTTCTTTGGATAAGAAGGCTTTAGCTGTTCTGATTGTTGAAGAGAGAATGATTTCTTGGGATCTGAACTAGGTGGAATTGCAAAAGTGACTTGCGATGGTTCGGAAGTTCTCTAAGTGACCTTTGTTTGTATTGAAGCATCTCTAGAGGATGTTTGAGTTATCGAAGTGGTTTGAGATTTTCTAGATATCTTCGAAGGAATCAAGATTTGCATCCACATCGAGAGTTTGAATTCTGTTTCGACTTGGTTCTTGGAGTTTTACCAATGGTTCAGCATAGTAGGAAGGCTCTTTAAGAATGAGATCTGTTTAAACTGGCAGGATTGGTCGGATCTAGTTTCGGGTTGAATTTTTTTGCTGTGTGTTTGTGACTGAATCGGATGGGTCACTGAGATTTTATGGAATTTGATGAACAATGTTTCCGGAATGGATTGATCAAGTTTGTACTTATGTTCATCAACAACATTCTTAAATCAGAGTTGCGCAGTGGAAGCATGGTGGAAGCTATTCCAGAATAGAAGCAACACCCGATTCTTTGGGAATTTGAGTTTTGTCTTGGATCAGAAAATTTCTACAGGAAATTCATTTTGGATCTGGAGACTTGATTGTTTTGTATTTGTTTGTTTTCCAGATAGGGTAGTATGTTTGGAGTCTTCTGATATTTGTGTAGTAGAGTTTGTGTGGTGGATTTTGATTGATCTAGAAGGTTAGAGGCAGCCCAGGATCGACATGAGAGATCTGTGGATAAGAGTATTGGATCTTTCTGTATCCTCTTAAGAATTAAGTGTTTGGTCTACAGTATCGAATTTCCAATTCGGATGGCTGGAATTTGTTTTGTTTTTCACGTATCTCTAAGGGAGTACGTGTATGATCTACCATTGGTTTTAGAATCAGTGGCTCTGGGAGATTTGGAAGTTGATCAGGACTTGTTTGTGGTCCAATATCCTGTTTAGATTTGTAGATCTAGATATATAGAAGCTCTAGATCTGAGTGGTGTAGCTAGTTTAGATTCTGTAGGGCGAGTGTCCCGGTGTTTGTACCTAGGAAACTCCTTATCCAAAATTTTGTATGGATAGTTAGAATTGTTGTTTGAATTGGTTGCTATGATTGCTAGTATTTGGTTGATAACAAATGCTTGCTCTTTTAAATTTTAAAATCTGTATGGGATTATTAAATAACCTTTGCTTTTAAATTTCGGGGACGAAATTCTTTTAAGGGGGGAGGAATGTGATGTCCCGGAAATTTTAGGCAATATTTGTTTAATAATTTCATTAATAATTATTCTAAAATGTGAAATATTAATTTAATAATTTAGTTCAAACAGGAATTTTCTTTTGAAGATTAACAATTGTTTAATCTGTCAAATGATATTCTTTTCAAAATTTATAATATTGATAATTTAATTTGAAAATCTTATTGTTTTCAAATGTTAAAAATATTTAAGTAATAAATTCATCTTTTTAAACTGATTTAAAAATATTTATTGTAAATAGGAATTTTGATTTTAATTTAAATTTATATTAGATAAAGAATATTTTATAATTATTATATATAAATGTATAAATCGTAAAATTGATTAATTTGATTTAAAATTAGTATGGAAAACTTTTCAAGGGAAAATTTTAAAAGTCTTTCTTACATTATCAAAGAAATGTAAGTAAGTATTTATTTTGTTTATAAAAATAAATATAGTTTAAATTTTTTTTTATAATAAAAGTTTATTTTATTTATTTTAAAGAAAATAGTTTTTCTTTGAAATAATTTAATTCATTCATATTAAAATATAGTATTTTGATTTAAAAATCTTGAATAAAATTGATTCAACATTTCTTTTCTTTTTAAAAATCTTCTCTTTTGAAAATTAGTTTTAAAAGAATATTATTTTAAAACATTCAAATAAACATTTAAAATTGTGTGTAATCTTATAAAAGAGGTAAGCATATAATCATTTTTAAAGGCTAATGTTCACAAACATTTAAAACATGCTAAAATAAATTAGAAATGGTTTTAGGATAAATTTAAAAACATTTATAAATTAAGAATTCTCTTTTATATTAAAATGCATGTGTGTTAAGATCTTAACACTAGAGAAGACACTTGTAAACATTTATTATTGATAAGTCAACAAGTGTCATTATTTTAAAAATTTTATTTAAATTATATTGATAAGAATTATAACAAATGCATTTTTGGTTCAACCCTTATTCTCATTTGAATCTGAAAAATCAGATTTCAGAAAAATCAAAAACCCAAAACAATGCATGTTTTAAAATTTCTGCCAACAAACTTCATGTGTGCAAATTCAATCAAAATTCTACAAAACCAAAAACATCTAAAATCTGCAAACCTGCAATCTGGAAGCAATTTTCAACTTCAACTCTAAGCAAAACAAGTTGGAATTCTGCAATCAAGTTTTCCAGACTCAAGCATCAGCAGCATGCAGTTTTTAACAATATACAAGTTAAAATCAACTTCAACTTGCAATTGCAAATCCAGATTCAACATGCAGCTTTAAATCAGGTCCTGGAATGTGCAATTGCATCTCTGGAATTTGTGCTCCGCATCCTCAATAAACTGTGAGTAAGCTTTTATTTTTAAAAACAGTTTCTTTTAAAAATCAAAGTTAAAGTAATTTATAGCACTAAAGATCAAATGCAAACTGTTTTCCCAAAAATCAAAACTTCCATGAATTTAAACTGCGGTGCTTCATTGTTCTTAGGTAAATAGTTTCACAATTTTAAAAAGGAACTTTGAGTTATTAGTTGCATGTGAATATATAGGAATAAGTATGTTGTGTGATTGTATATTGATGAATGTTTTATGTAAACATATATATATGTGTGTGTGTGTGTGTGTGTGTGTCTGTTGCTTGGAGTCTGCATACCTGTTGTTTTTAAAACTAAGATTGTTAGTAGAAAACCCTTATCTCTGGATTTGATTCCCTGTAAGAATTGATATGTAAACAAAATTTGGTTGTTTAGCATAAATTCAGGTTTGTAAATTATGTTTGTAAATCAAAAGTATGTTATATTTAAAAATAAACAACAAATAAATAAAATCTGTTTGTCTCGGTTAAATATATATATATATAATAACAGTATTTATTTCAAATAAGAAAAATCAAACCTCTGGAATTATTAGAACAAGTTTATATCTAGAATACATGTTGAAATCAGGAATTTTAAAACAAATATTACATTTTTAAACAAACTGATGAGGGTGCTTTTTTGGGTGAAGCAAATTGGGATTATCTGTTTGGCTAGAGATTTAGGGTGGTTATGGTGTTTCAGGGAGGTGAAGGGCAGTGAGATGAGTGGGAAAAAATTTCAGATGGACGGTCAGAGGGTGATGGCGACGGTAGTGGACCATTTCAGGTTTCGAGCCCTAGTTTATGAAGTTGGGGTTTTTTTGTAGATTTTTGGGTTCTCTGTTGCATCGAGTGATGCAAGCCTTTGGGATTAGGAAGAGGAGGCGTAGTTGGAGAATTGGCCGGAGTTGCGGTGTCTCAGGTGATCAGAGGAGAGGTAGCGCGGTGTTGACAGGTTTGGTGTATATGGTGCTGTGGAGTTTTCCAGGTTGGGTTGAATTCTTTGATTTCAAAAATTTGAACTGTAGTGGGAATTTTTGTGGTCGCAATCAAGTTTGGGGATGGTTGGCGACTTGGTGAGGAGGGTTATGGTGGTTGGAGTTCGTCAGAGTGCCGGTGCATATGCACCGTGCACCTAATTTTTCTGATGAACATTGTTGGGGTTGTGCAGTTTTCTGCCTCGGGTATTTCTCGGGTAAAACTTGCAGTGACTCGGAGTAGATGGTTTGAGAACTCGAAGTAAATAATGGGGTTTCTCGGGTTAGTGTAGTTGCAGGTGTTATGAAAATTTGGTTAAACAAAATTATTGTTAAACAAAATTATTGTTAATTAAATTAAATTCAGCAAATGGAATTTAGTTAAAACCGATATATTAGTTTAAAACCAAATGTTTTGTTTAAATTTTTTTGTTGGCCAATTTAATAGCAAATCATTGGTTAATTAAATTTATAAAATGGAAACAAATGGTTCAAGTTATTTCGAAGTGATAATAAATCGTATGATTGTTATACAAGGTCAAAAATCTGATAGAAGCAAGCCAGATTGGATCGAATTACACAACAAAAATAAAAGGTGAGTTAATCTTACTCAGTTGAATTTAAATTTAAATTTAAATGATTAAATTTAAATAATTGTTTGAATGATTGAATTGATTGATGTGCAATATTATGATATATTTTGGAATTGGCATGTTATATTGTGCTAACATCTGTGTTGCAGCGAAAACAGGTTGTAGGGATCCAACTGGATCCCTCAACATTTATTCAAATTATTTAATACCCGCTGTGTGATTATTTTATATTCTATGATGAATATTTTTGATAATTGGAATATTGGATGTTATGGTTTACCTGAATATATTCCGGTGCACTAAGTCATCAAGATATATAGAATTGGATTTTCGAAAATAAAGAAATGAATTTGGAAGTAAAATAATTATAGGAAATTTGAATAAATTTGAGAATGAATTGGAAAGGAAATAAAGTGACTTTAAAATTCTAATAAGTGAATCCTGAGAATGGAAAGGAAAATTTGAATAAAAAGTAAGTTAATGAATTTTAAACTTCAATGTTACTGTTTAAAAGAACAAAACATTTATTTTAAAATTTAAGATTTAAATTATTGAAAAGAATAAACAAGAAATTGGGAATAACCTGAAATTTGTATATTTCAGTTAAAAAGGTTTAAAATCAAAAGGGAAAGTAATAATAATAAAGCCCATAACAAATGAAATTTTGAAATGAACTGATAAGTAAGGAAATTTATTTCAAATGGAATAAATTGGGAATCAATTTGGAAAATTGATTTAAGTAATTGAGATTGGAAATTTTCCCTAAATGACCAAGTACGTTTTCAAAGTAAATTTTTAAATATAAGTTAAAAGTTTTAAAGTTGTTTTTAAAAAAGCAAGTTTATTGGGAAAATTTGTTATTTCTAACTATTTAAATTCTAAAAGTAAGTATTTTATTTTAATCTATTATGGAAGTAATTATTTGAAGAATGACTTTGTATTTTGTTTCCAAAAGTGAGAATCTAGTTTAATATTTTATCAAGGAACTTTATTTTCAAATATTCATATAGTATGTATTTTTAAATAAATTCTTGAAGTAGTTTTAACTTAAATGCTTAAAAAATATATATTTCAAAGTAAAGTGTTTTGAATTTTTTTTAAAATCTAGTTTTGTGCTTGGTAATTTCAGTGGAGATAGAAAATATTTGGGAAAGTTTATTCTGAAAAGAAAGAGGGTTTTGAAACTGTTTTCAAGGGTTGAAAATAGAAATATATCTTGTTAAGATATTTTTGGAATTAATAAATAATTTGGAAAATTATTTATTATTTGATGGATGTTGTAAATATTAATTGATAGTTAAATAACCGACTATTAATATTGGACAAATGCGTTGATCGTTTCGAAGAGACCGGGATCGAGATTTATTTCTCGAAAACCACTTCGATCCGGTTTGTACGTTTCGTGGAAACGAGTTTGGATTCGAAGATGGAACAGTGAAGTGCAAGGGCTAGTCGCTACTAATCCTGAGGATATTTCCAAAATGAATGTAGTAGGAGTAGTGCCTTCGGTTCCGTTCGAACCCGGGACGGACTTGTATGGATGAATGCTTGCGAAACATCGTCAGGTGGACGATGGGCATTCTAAGATATATGTTCTAAAAAGGTAACGCTTAGCCTCAAGCCTCATCAAATGGGAATGACTGAAAATCAGGGGTAATGCAGCAAGGCTAGGTGGGTAGCACCCAAGCATGGTGAGGTCATCCCTGCCTGGATGTCCCTTTTTATTTCGGCTTAGTGGGCGGTTGTTGATCCCAACTGCGGGGTGATCTCACTCGGGATTATCCAGTAAGGGGTAGTCCCGGTCTTGTGTTGCAGGGGAGCGGGCGTACTCCTCGGTACTGTGATCTAGGCCACGTACTGTGACAGGTGGTACCCCAGTGCCTAGTCATTAGTTGGAAATCCATTCTCCCTACGAGCCTTGTACGAGTTTTGTTCGTATTACCCACTCTGTGGCTAGTAGCTAGAATTTAATGAATGTAACAATTTTGGCTATTTTATAAGTATTTGTATATAGACCCTATTATAATATCAGAGTATTTCTATAAAATTGTTTTAGCTATCGTAAGGTTAAAACCTGACATGTTTATTTGCGGCGTGGTCTTACGAGATGCTTTTGTTTTCAAAAG
Source organism: Allium cepa (assembly GCA_030765085.1). Taxonomy (NCBI): domain Eukaryota; kingdom Viridiplantae; phylum Streptophyta; class Magnoliopsida; order Asparagales; family Amaryllidaceae; genus Allium; species Allium cepa. The sequence continues at coordinate 793,394,744 of CM060938.1, read as the reverse complement.
ATTTTTGAAACCCTAATAATTAATTGAGTGTGATTTTCTCACGCTGGTATTCCAGACTGACTCGGGTGTTATTTAACTGTAATGCTCGGGTCAGACCGAGTATTATAGGATATAGGATATGATGTTGTGAAGCTCAGGAGACGAGCTGGATGACGATACGTACTTTCGTACTTGTTTATATATGTATATTCCGTTGTGTTGTGTTGTTGTGTATCCATTTGTATGTTGTGTTGAACTGTGATTGATGTACTCTGATGATGATGTAATATATATATACAAATAAATTTGATTTTGTGTAAAGATATGTTAATATCTATTATATTTTGTTCCGCTGCGATGGTTAGATTCTGTTGTAGTTTTCTATTTTCTTCTTCTACCTCTTCTTCTTTAACCCAAATGGTTCGTATTTCTTTGCAACTTGAGTTCATTGTTGTGGAATAGAGTTGACTCAAGGGGTACGGATTTGCGGGCTGTTACATGATGTTGAACAGCAGGTGGCGTGTAGAAGAAGGCAACAGTGATATGAAAAAGTTCTGATGTGAAGGTTATTTGACCAGTCAAATAAAGTATATATTATATTTAAATTTAAATCGTCTCTAAAATGAAGCTCAAAATCTCGATCTCCTATCTAGGCATGCCGCCAGGCGTTCATAATGTCATACCCCTATACCGCACACAATGGAAAATGTTTCGAGTCCTAATTTGATCGTATGGAGAAGATAGCTTTTTGGACCCTGTTATTACATTGAATTTAAATTTAAATTATAGCGCATTTACATATCGTGCAATCACACGACAACTCCAAATGTTACGAAACTTGAAATCCAATAATAATACACTATTACGGACCCAATGGAACTGGGTTCGTCGAATTCCGAGACTGTGCCTTGGAAGGCTATTTTTCAATATCAATTTAAACGATATATTTTAAAACTAAAAAAATCGCTTCCAAATTAAATTTTAAAAATTATATTATCTTTAATATTATTAATATAATCTTTAAAAGCCTTCAAATTATTTTTGACAAGCTTGAACCCTTGATTCAATAATTTATCCATTTCCCAATTATTAAATTCGATAATTAAACCATCCAATACATAGTGATATTTGAAATTCAAGTTAAAAATTAAATTTTAAATATTTAAAATCAATTAAATATTCCAATTTCGAATATCCAAAATTCTAGGTCGTTACATTTCTCCCCCTTAAAAAAATTTCGACCCCGAAATTACTAGTTAAGAAGAATGATTCATAACCCGTTAACTTTTTCCTAAAACCAAATAGTTTCAACAACTTCCCAAAACAATCTTTTTATTAAAGACACATTATCTCCCTCACTAACTTGTCAAACTCATTCGTCTGTTTCAAAAATATTATTCCCTCAATAATTCAAATTATAGTTTAAACCAAATTTTAAACTATCAAAAATTTTCTTCAAATTTTCTAACTCTCTAAATTTTCGAATTTTTTTGCCAGCGTCTCCTTTGTGCGGCTAGATCGAAACAACTACAAAATGTCTCTATGGGCCCTAAATTTTCAAAAGAAAACAAAAGCCAAGTGGCTAGATCAGAAACTCATCAATTTCATATGCAAATTTAAGTACATATCTTTTTGTGGGCAATTCAAATTTATCTTCTGAAATCAAAAACACCAATTTTCCTTTTCTTATAAAACACCTGTATATCCTACCTAGCAATAATATCCAATCACAGAAGTCAAAATCATTTTATTTAATCCCTTTACAAAATTTTCATATCTATACCATTCATGCCCGTACGATGTCCATATATGATCTGCATGCAATACCAAATCCAGTCGCTCACTCGATCACAATTTCACTTTCGAACTACTATCTACCACCCAACTTCCTAGTCCGGACTCAGATCTAGTTTCTTGATCAGAAACCGTCATTCTGCTTGCATAGCTATAACTATGATAGAGAATTTCCAGAATCAATCAAAAATCCATATCTAGGGTTCGCCATCAAAAATCGAGTGAAAAATCCCAACTCAGTTCGATGTAACTATCTCGTAATTCTGTGCTTGAATCTGAATCAAATATTATGCGAATAAAATAATATACATGCATCCTACGTATTTATCTTAAATGATTATTAGCTATGTCAATTTTCTTTTTATTCACATTTACTTTGATTTCCATTCACTTATTCACAATTATCCTTTCTCACCCCTTTACTTAAATCTTCATTCAAATATTAACTTAGAACATTTTTCCCAAAACCAAATTTACTTAAGAATTTCACCATTTCTTCTTAAGTTCAATATAAATATTTTACATACTTAAATATTTATTTTTCACTTCACCACTTTAGCTTTCACATCTATTTTTATTTGACTTAAATTCTCAATTCCATTCTGAATTCAATTTATCTTCAATTCTTAATTTATTTCCAAACCAAATTTAATATTGAATTCTATTTACCTTATCTAAAACCCATTCTTAATTAACCATTTCTTTAAATTAGTTCCACTTAATAATTTATTTTAAATCTCAATGGACTTTATTTCCCAAATCTAATTATTTTTAGTCCACTTTGAATTAATTATATAACTTCACTTTACTTTGCGCAATTTAAACTAAATATCATCCCAATATTCAATTTCCATTCATTTTCTTATCATTTCACTTAATTGATTATTTTATCTCATTTATTTTGACATAATTCAAATTTAAACATTATTCAAATGCTTAGTTCCAATTTCCATTTAGTTACATTAAATAAATTTGTTCATTCACAAATTTATTTCCAATTTAATAAATTTTATTTCCATGGCTATTCCATTTAACCAACTTGGACTCTTTCCTCAAATTCATTTCTATTTAACTTAATTTAATTATACTTCATTTCAATTCAGATTTTTAAACCTTTATAAGTCTTCTAACTCATTTACATTCCATCCACAGTCTCTTTAATTTACTTCATTTATTTGGCTCACTTTTCTAACTTATCTCATTTTCACACGTATTTTAATTTAAATCTTCTTTAAGTTAAATTTTTTTGTTCTAACAAATTTCAAATGTTATAAGTTATCAAACTTATTTATATTCCATAAACATTTTAAATAAGATTCCAGAGACTTTTTTAATAATCACTCAACATTTTAAAATAATTTTTGAAATCAATTATATATATACATAATTCATTTGCATATCAAATTACCCTTTGAATTTTAAAACCAAACCCAATTTTGCAAACAACTCCAATTCAAACCTTCAGGCAGCAATTCCTTCCTTGGAAACTCGAAAATGCACACCAATGATGTAGCAATCATCATTGGAGTTATTTTTCAACGACTGAAAAGAGTTTAATGCTTTTATCTCTTTAAAAACCCTTTTCAAATATTTTTAAATTCCAAATCTCATAGATTTCAAATCCAATTCAAAAATATTTCTGAAATAATATCACTATTATTTCTCCAAAACCTTTGAAAATCATTTTCAAACTCAAAGGAATTTAATTTCCAAAATTTCAAACCCCAAATCCTTTCAAATCCCTATTCAAATATCACTCTGGAATTTTATTCTATTACAAATCACATTTATAATTCACATACCCAAATCCCATTTTGTTATATAAATTTATTCCTTAACCTTTGGTTATAATTTTAATTCCTAATTCAATTTCCACACAACAATGATAATATTTTAATATTATCGCTTCCTAACAACTAAGCAACCATATACACTATAATAATTTACGAAAAACCTTTTTATATATAAAAAATAATTTGGGCAAAATTATTTCATTTACCCCATTAAAAACAACACTATGTCGAATTGTTCTATTCAAAGGTGTAGAGATTCTTGTCAATAACGTTAATTACTCGTATTGACTAGAATCCATAAACTACTCAATAAACCAATCAACACAATATAATACAATTTTATATTCACTAACAAATATGCGCTCATATCTATTAATACACTCAAACTCATTCTATAGTGCTACTGACTCTATCTCTAATGAGTCATCCCCACCAGAGCCAAGGTTCTCGCTTAACCTTCAGCTCTGGTACCGCAATGTCACGACCTGATTTTTCAACGTCCGAAAATCAACATAAATACGTCCACTATATTAAATGTCGAACAATCGAATGCCGAAAAACTAGACCGTAAGGGAAAGAAGAAGAAGGTAGAAGAAGAGAAAACAAAACAACATCAGAATCTCACAATCGTAGCGGAACAATATATAATAGTTAAATGACTGATCTTTATACATAAAGAACTATCTCTGTTTTATACATTACATCAACAGAGTACAACACAATCAAAAGCAAAATACTGGACGGTTATATCAACTTGTCCTCTCAAAAGCTGACTATGCAACTTATACTGCACAGCGGAATATACAACAAGTACATGTGATACGGCTCACCATCTAGCTCGTCACCTGAGCTCCGTGGCATCCTATCTCGTATCCTATAATACACGGTCTGACCCGAGCATTATAATAAAATAACACCCGAGTCAGTTTGGAAAACCAGCGTGAGAAAACACACACAATTGGATTATTAAAGTTTTCAAAACCCTTTGAAATCAAAGGTATCTCGTAAAACCATGCCATAAATAAACATGCCGGGTTACTACCTTACTATAACCAACACATTTTTATCAAATTCGTCTGATATTATACTAGTGTCTAAAGAAAGTAAAATAGAATCTAGATGAAATGCTTAAATCTCACGTTCCAGCCTAGTTGGACACAATCAAAACCGTACAGGCGCTTTATGATATCCTAGATTTTAGGCAAATAACAATGTGATAATTTTCTTTTATAAATTATTTAAACTTGGCAAATTATTCTTTTCATAAAAATAAAATTTGTGGTTGTTTATATATATATATATATATATATATATATATATATATATGTAAGTAGATTTTAAATAGAATTTGAATTTGAATTTGAATTTGAAATTGAAATTCAAAAGATAAATATCTTAAAAATAAAATGGATTTAAAACTCTATATTTTAAAAACTAGTGTGTGTGTGTGTGTGTGTATATATGATTGTTTATTATTATAATTAGCTTTAAGTCATTTTCTTAAAGATTTTATAAATATAAAAAAGGTAAAGTTTAAATATGAAAACATAAAAAAAACGTATTAATATTAAACTAAATAGAAAATAAAATATAAAGTTTTATAAAAACATATTAAAAATAATTAACACATGCAAATTAACAAGTGTTAGATTAATAACATGCAATTTAACAAGTGTCATAATTTTTTTATATTTTATTTTCTTTTATTTATAAAAATAATAAGAAAATGAGATTTATATATCTTTCCATCCTTCTCTTCTCATTTTTCTTACATTCATTCAAAACTTAGACAAAACAAAATCTTTCAAAAAAATTCAAAACCGGTGAAAGCTTAAAACCAAAAATTAAACAACAATCTTTACAAAACAACTATCTCAAATCTGTTGCCATCAAAGCATAAATTCATCTCAGTTTAAAGCCGATTCAACACAACTAAGCTTCAGATCAAAAGCATTTTCCATTTTCAAATTTCAAAAAGATCAAGCATTTCCTGTTTCAAACTTCTCTGTTTAACATCATATCTGGTGAGTAAACAAAGCTTAAATCTATTTTAATTTGTTGCATGTGATAGATATATGAAATAATTTTCTGATAGTTGTTTATACGAATGTAAAATATGCTTGCACATATGTAAATATGAATTTGTTTGAGTGTCATGTCTGTGTATATACATATGAGTCTCTGTTTTGAATTTACATGTTAAAACAATGTATAAATTCAATCTATCTTCCTTAAATCTCTTATTTATGATGATGTTTAAACAAAAAGTATTAAGATTAACAAGATCTTAATTTCAAAAATACTTTAAGTATGATAGGTTTGAATATTTTCAGGAAAATGGGAAATACAGCGGAAACTCTGAAACATGTTAAATTCGAACATCATGATTCCTAGATTCACTTATGTAATCTAAATCGCCTTCAAAATTTATGAATTTTAAAGGTAAAATCAAGATTTTTAGTTTAGTTTTAAATGAGAATTCGTGGATTGAAAGGAGTATGTGTTTTGGGCATTTTTAGTGATCGGAGTGAGCTGGGTGGTCGGGATCATTGCTGGAGGTAGCGGGGAAGTTGACAAACTCGGAAAAAATAGTTGCTGGATTTATATACCACCGTGGTGGCGGCTCGTCGACGAAGTAGGGTTTAAGCTCGGTTTTGGTCGAGGTTGGAAATTAGGCTACTGCATCGTCACCGGAGCACCGGAGTTCATCGGAGATGGAGGAATAGGTGCGAGGTTGGTCGACGAAGCTATAGACGAAGTTTCGGAGGTTCCGGTGGTCAGAGGCGTCAGGTCAATGTGGTTCTTGGATGATGGGTTCTATTCCAGTTAGTTCATGTTTGCTCGATTATGATTTCGTGGATGTGTTGAAGAGCTTGTGGTCGAAATCGAAGGTGGAGGTGGTCGTCGACGTGCTAGAGGTAGTATCGATGGTCGGAGTGGCTTAGTTCACTGGTGCATCTGCATGAGGTTCTGTGTGTCAGTGGTTTGGGAAGAAGGTTGTACCTCGGGTTAAAGCTCGGGAAAGTGTGGTGAATGCCCAGGTTTAGCTTCGAGTCGTTCGCGAGTAGTTTGTTGTTGCATCAGTTTTTAAATTTAAAAATAAAATAAATTTTTTTTAAAAAGAAGGAAGTTCTCGGGTTGGACTCGGGTTGGGTACCAGTTTAGACTCGGGTATATATTTATAACAATTTTAAATTTAAATAAAAGCAATTTTTTTTAAAATTAAATAAATTAAGTCTTAAACTATATCTCAAAATCAATTTCTTTTATATAATAAATGTTTTAAATATTTGGTTAGAGAGAAGTTGTATAATTTATTTAACTTAAATTTATTAAGTTAAATTCTTAAGTTTATTTTAAACTTAAATTAAATGTGTAATTAAGTAGTTAATTAAAAGGGTAAAAAAATTTAATTTATATGTTAATGGTAAGTTATTCCAAGATTTATTAAATAAGATTTTAATGATAATTAAAGTAAATTTAATAAAGATAAATGGTTATCTTAAAATTAATTAAGATCTTGGGTAATTAAAGATTAACTAAATAATGAAAGCAATTAAAGGATAATTAATTAACAAGTAATTAAGGATCAATTAATTAATTGATAATTAAGGATTAATTAATTAGTAACTAAGGTTAATTAATTAATAATTAAAGGATTAACTAACTAATAATTAAATAATAATTCATCAATAATTAAAGATTAATTAACTAATTAATAAAAGTAATTAAAGAATGATTAATTAATTCAATAGTTAATTAAAATGGTTTGTAATTAATTAATTATTAGTTAAGCAGGTTTGGTAATTAATTCCTAAGTAATTAATTTATTTTGGTTTAAAATTAAATTAATTATAGTGGATTAATAAGTCTTTCTTATGGACAATCGATTGTATAGAATGTCTGGATTGATTAATATTTATAGTATGTTAATCTGTGATGTGTTGTGATATGCAATACTTTGGATATAGCTGTGATAAATGTGAATTATTTATTTGTGATGAATGCTGTGTAAATACAATGTTCCAGATTAAATTAAATTGTTTACTTTGATAACTTGGCCTTTAAGATGGTGTTTGGATTTCGATGAGACCGGGATCGGATATCAAAATTTGTTATCAGAAACCACGTCGATCCAAGTTAAATGATAGGCCGTGAAATCTAAGTGAAGATCGAGATAAAGTTTAAGATTGCAAGGGCTATTTGTCGTTAACTCTGAGGGTGATTCCAAAACGTATGTAACGGAGATTGTGCCTTCGGTTTCGTTCGAACCCGGAATGAACTTGTACGGATGAATGCTATCAGACCATCGTCAATGAAGGATGCTGAGCATTCCAAGATAAGTGTTCTAAAAAGATAATCGTAGCATCAAGCCTCATCAACCGGGAATGGCTAAAACAGGGGAGCTGCACGCAAGGCTAAGTGGGTAGCACCTAAGTAGGATAAGATTTTCCCTATCTAGAGGTCCCTTATTTCGGCTGTGTGTGAAGTTGTTGGCCGCAACCGCGGGGTTGTATTATTCGGACTAACCAGTAAGGGGTAGCTCTGGTCTTATGTTGTAGGGGATCAGGGTGGATCCTCGGTACAGTGATCTAGACCACGTACTGTGACGAGTGGTACCTCAGTAACCTTGCCATTGTATGAAATCCAATCTCCAATAAGTGCCTGTACGATTTTGATTGTGCCCAACTATTTTGGAATGTGAGATGTAAGCATTCCAGCTATTTCCTACTTTATATTTAAAACCTAGACACTAGTATAATAGAACCAGATTTCTTATCAAATAATTTTGTTATCGTAAGGGAAAAACTTGTCCATGTTTATTTGTGGAGAGTCTTACGAGATACCTTTTATTTCAAAGGTTTTTCAAGTTAAACAACTTAATTGTTTACTCACACCAGACTCATGTCTGATCTAGAGTTTATTCTATTTTTCTTAAACTCTTGGGTACTGAAATTTTTATGAGTTACCAAGTGATCAGGTTGGCTTGACGAATTTTGGGAAGCATGGAGTAGGAGTCTTAGCGTATCTATATATGTCTATTTCTGCTGTGTTGGTATCATTTATCTATTTGTACTTTGGAATGTAATGGATAGATAGGTCTTCACGACTGTCTACTATGATGTTGTAGCTGTATAACTCCGATGTGTAATGACTATGTAATATCTATATGATATAATATATTTTTCCATTTCCGCTATGAGATTCTGATATTGTTGTTTCTTTCTTTCTATCTATTCTCTTTTCTACCTATTTCTTTCTTAATGATGATACGTCCTTCCATGGAATTGAAAGGCGGGTCGTCACAATTGGTATCAGAGCGCTAGGTTGAGATAATACCTAGGCTTTGGAGTAATATCTATCTGGAGAGTGCGTACTTGTAATTTTTATATATCTATATACCTATCTAATTGTTGGGTTACCTGTCCAGGTTGCCAACATGATTTCTAGAGGAAGGAGAGGCAGAGTTGTGGGCAGCACGACGACCACTAATAGAAGAGATCCGAATGCTAGCGAGGTTGTAAATCCAACTCCATCTCGAGTAAGTTTTGCTACATTGTGCAAGGATCTCACCAATCAGGAAGGAAAACCTTTCTAAATGAACGGAGTCCATCATTGAAGTTCAGGCTTGGTTACGCTCGTATGAGCGAATTTTTAAGAGTTTGAATCTGTCGGATGAGCAAAAGAGAGTGATGGCATCGTGGCAACTTCAAGAAGGAGCAGCTGCATAGTGGGAAGCAGTTACCATGAATATTTCAAAGGATGATATTTCTTAGAGAAAATTTAAAGAATAGTTTGAGGAATAGGTTATGCCTACAGCTGGGAAGACTCGTCCGTATAGAGATTTTCTAGATCTGAAGCAAGGGAGCATGTTGCTTTTCGAATATGAGACCAAGTTCAATGAATTATCTCGCTACGGACCATGTCTGATTGATACACCCCTCAAGAAGAATGAGATGTTTGTGCTAGGAATGAAACACGAATTCCATGAGAAGATGACAGCCCATCTCAAGGGATCATTCATAGAATTGATTGAAATGGCATTGAGGTATGAGGAGCTTATGAATAAGAAACCTTTGGCATCTGTAGCAGCACCGAGTGGAACTTCTTCCAATCCAAACAAAAGGAAATTCAACCCAAATTGGAAGAATCGAGGCAAATGGAAACAGGGAGGAAATAACGGAGCTCGGAAGTGTTATGTGTGGCAGCAAGAAGGTCATTTGCCTAAGCAGTGTCGCAGAGGTAGAGCTCAGCAGTAGCAGCATCAGAGTGGACTCGATTCTGCAATGGTTCAGAAATCTTTGCGTTTCAACTATTAATAGCCAGGGCACATGACGCAGGCTTTCCCGCTTCTTTAAAGAGCTCATCCTACTAAGATGTTTGCTATTCAAGAAGGACCATTGGCTTCTTTGGATAGGAAAGGCAAAGGCATTCTGGAAGTTACTTTGCTTTTAGATGGCATTTTTGTTAGAGTTTTATTTGATTCTGGTGCTTCCCTTAGTTTAATTTATTTGGATATGGTAGAGAAATTTCATTTTACCCCGAGTATTATGGATCGCCTTATTTTTGTATCTAATCCTATAGGGGGAGTGACCAAGTTAGATAAGATCTTTAGAGGCTTAAGAATTTCTTATATGTCCTATAGTTTCTCTTACGACCTATTTGTATAGGATTTTAAGGGGTTTGACCTTATTTTTGAGATGGATTGGTTGGACAAGCATAAGACTATTTTGATTTGTGAATAAACTGAGTTGGGAAGGATTGCAAAAGTGACTTGCGATAATTATGGAGTTCACTTGAGTAATCTTTTGCGTGGAATCGAGGCATCTCCAGAAGGGGTAAGATCCATCGAAGTGGTTAAAGATTTTCCAGATGTCTTCGAAGAAGTCAAAGGTTTTCCTCCGCATCGGGAGATAGAGTTTCCAATCAACTTGATTCTGGAAGCAAGACCTATTGTTCAACCCAGTAGAAGGATGGCGCCGAGAGAGAGAGAGAGAAGAGCCAGTGAAGCAGATCCAAGATTTCTTAGAGAGAGGTTTGATCTGGCCTAGTTATTCTAGCTAGGGTTCTGCTGTAGTCTTTGTGACCAAGTCGGATGGGTCACTAAGATTCTGTGTGGATTATCAGGAGTAGAATAAGGTTATTATTAGGAATAAGTACCCCTTGCCCCGTATAGACGATCTTTTTTATCAACTCCATGGAGCATCTGTTTTCTCCTTGTTGGATCTAGCTTCGGGTTTCCACCAGCTAAGGGTAGCTGAAGACAGTATACCCTTGACTGCGTTCAAAGAACCCAATTGTTTTTATGAGTGTCTGGTTACGCCTTTTGGGCTAACCAACACTCCATCCTATTTTGTGGATCCGATGAACATGATTATCCAGGATGTGCTGAACAAGTTCATGCTCGTGTTTATCGACGATATGCTCGTCTACTCCAGGTCTAAGGAGGAGCATAAGCAACATTTAGTGTTGGGGACTTTGAGGAGGCATGTCCTGAAGGCTAAGTTTGCGAAGTTCCATTTTTGAAAGTTGAAAGTTAGATTTTTGGGGTATATTGTATTTGGGGAGGGTATTTCTGTAGATCCGACCAAGGTAGTGGCTATTCAAGAGTGGAAATAACCATAGACTCCTATGGAAGTCCGAAGTTTTCTTGGTTTGGCAGGGTACTATAGGAAATTTATCAGGGACTACTCTAAGATTTCTTCGCACTTAACCAAGTTGGCTAGGAAAGGAGCAAAGTTTAAATGGACCCCCAAGTGTGAAGAGGCATTCCTGGATTTGAAGGCAAGGCTGACCAGTGCACCTGTTCTAGCTATTCCTGATGGTAAGAGTAAGTTCGAAGTCTACACAGATGCTTGTGGAGTAGGGCTGGGTGTTGTGCTATGTAGAATGGGAAAGTGATTGCGTACGCGAGCAGGCAGTTGAAGCTACATGAGAAGAATTATGCTACGCATGATATGGAATTATTGGCCATCGTCTTTGCTTTGAAGATCTGGAGGCACTGTCTACTGGGAGAGAAGTTCGAGCTTTTCACTAATCATAAACCTTTAAAATACCTTTTCTCCCAAAAGGATCTAAATTTGAGGCAACAGAGGTGGGTAGAATTTTTTGGCATCATATGATCTAGATATTCTTTATACTCCGAGAAAAGCGAATGTAGTGGCGGATGCTCTGAGTAGGAATGTAGTTTTGGCTCTTTTGAAAGTTGTTCCATCTCTACAGGAAAGGATAAGTAGTCAGATGAAGGATATAACTTATGAGGAATTGATTCTTGGAGCCAAGGAAGGTCTATATTCGGATTTCAAGATAGATGGTCAAGGAGCTTTGAGGATCAATGGACGTTTGTGTGTACCAGATGTGGATGGATTGAGGAAGGATGTTTTGCAGGAAGGCCACAAATCAAGGTTGAGCATCCATCCGAGGATCTCAAAGATGTATAAGGATTTAAAAAGTGTTTTCTAGTGGCCAAACATGAAGAAGGATGTTGCTTCTTTCTTGAATAGATGTGCGATCTGTCAATAGGTAAAGGGTGATCAACAGAAGACCCTAGGATTGTTGCAGCCTCCGGAAGTCCCAAAGTGGAAATGGGAAACGATATCGACGGATTTCGTCGACGGGTTGCCAAGGACTAGAAAAGAAAATGAAGGAGTATGGGTAATTGTAGACGGCTGACCAAGAGCGCCAACTTTATTCTGGTTAAGGCAACCAGAACTCCAGCGTCTTTAGCGGAGATTTTCTTAAAGGAGATCGTCAGGTTGCATGGAGTCCCCATCAGCATAGCGAGTGACCGTGATCCAATCTTTACCAGCAAATTTTGGGTAGTTCTGCAGACAACACTAGGTACAAGATTGAGTTTAAGTATAGCCTATCATCCCTAAACCAATGGACAGACGGAAAGGCTAAATCGTATACTAGAGGATATGTTGAGGGCTTATGTTCTGGATTTCAGTGGATCTTGGGAGGGCCATCAACATTTAGTGGAATTCTCGTACAATAATAGTTATCAGGCGAGTACCAAGATGGCACCCTATGAAGATTTATATGAAAGACCTTATTGATCACCATCCTATTGGATAGAATCGGGAGATTGACTATTTCTTGGTCTAGATTTGATACGAAAGGCATCTGCGAAGGGGGAGCTAATCAAGAAGAGATTGAAAGCAGCCCAAGATCGTCAGAAGAGTTATCCGAACAAGAGACGAAGGCAATTGGAATTCGAAGTCAGAGATTTGGTTTTCATTAAGGTTTCCCCGATAAAAGGAGTGATCATATTTAAAAAGACGAGAAAGCTTGCTCTGAGGAATATTGGTCCGTTTCGTGTGCTCGATAGAATTGGTTCTTTGGCCTACAGCATTGAATTGCCAGTCCAGATGGCTGAAATTCACAATGTTTTTCACGTATCTCATCTGAGGAAGTACGTGTACGACCCAACTCTAGTTATGGAACCAGCAGTGCAGGAAGATTTAGAGGTCGTACCGGACTTAACTATGGTCAGGCATCCAGTCCAGATAGTTGATCAAGATGAGAAGCAGCTCAGAAACAAAGTGGTGAAGCTAGTCAAGGTTCAGTGGAGCGAGGATCCTAGAGACTAT